>OZ012653.1:11327112-12684024 GCA_963942575.1 Priocnemis perturbator
AATCGCGCTTGACATCAATCCGTCGTTCAAAAAGCAGTTCCACGCATGAAATTATCCTCATCTAACAAGGAGCACGTTTGTCTACTAGATCGAAATTTGGGAAATGGATCTCAGCATATTTCAGACCCGCAAAAAATCAACAAAAAAGTTTCTTACAACTTTACAGTCTAGCATCAATTATTTGGCCATGAGAGGACCGTGAAAAGAAACGAGAATTTCTTAAGGGACATCCTCCCATAGACATAGACCATCACCGTTATTTAGGGGTCGCGGTACTATATAAAACCGTACCCGTCATCCACGTTTGGGTGACACGACCTCCTAGGGAAAACAAATGTCACCTATTCTTGACAAACAAGACGTTCACCGCGTTAATGACTCACGAATACGCACTGGTTTCGAAAAGTTAGTACATTTACACGTATTTGTCGGAGTGGCCCAAAAGAATTGGGAATGAAAAGAAGTCGCGAGTATAGAGAAACGGGGGAGGTCGGAGAAGAAGAAGAAAGAAAAGAAGAAGAAGAAGATGCAGCCTGTAGAGATAAGGTGGGAGAACGTGCGTTTCGCCGGTCGTGATCGTCTCTATCTACGGGTCGCCACGGAAATATCCGGCGCGCATTCGAAATAATGGCCGCGTTTAACGGTGTCACTGGTCACCGGCATGAGCGTGAGCCGATTGAGTAAGAGATCCCCGCTCGCACTTCGTTTCGTGCGCGCGGATCCAAAGATAGATACCCCGGCACTGGCTGGCCGAATCCTCTAAACTGGCTCCCCAAAAATATATACAGGGCGTTTCAGAGCTCTATGTACAAACTCAACCGATGTATACGATTATCGGCGACACGTGGAACATGTCGAATTGTCAGAAGGCTGAAACGACACTTGGGTCTTTTGTTTCGAAAAATTAAGACGACAATTGTCGAGCGTTTCAACCAGTTCTTGTAGACTCATTACGTTCGCACGTATAGATCTGAAACTGTCTGTAGACGCACCTACGTACACTACGCGTGGTGTTTATGCACCGGCAAAGTTTGCGTACGAATATACCTGCGCACGCGTGCGCAGGTATTTAGATACTCATACGTGCAGATGTTTGCGGGCGTATCGCGACTCGCGGGGAACGTAAACACGCGCGATACGCATGCTCGTACACAGCCGTGACGTTTCAGCAGTCCGTCCGCGGATGCTTCTCGCTTAACCCGACGCAATCGACTCGCCATTATCATCGGCCGCTGACGTTTCCGGTAAATACGTCTTATCTTCGTCTTCACTCTCCCTCTCTCTTTCTCTCTTCGCGTTTGTCCGTAAGCTCTCCCTCCCTCTCACCGTTCAGCGCTTACTAGTCGAGTTCTACTCTATCGCGCACTCGTACTGCTCTCACTCTATCTATCTCTTTCCCACTCTGTGACTATTGGACGCTTATCCGCGAGCAGAATCCAGTTCGCCTACTGCCGTGCCACTCTCTGCCGGACGTTCGTCCAACAGCTGTTGTTGCCTCTCGATGTGCGCGATATCCGATGGACAATTCGTGCCCACGGCCGCAGGTGGCCAAACTCTCTCGCGCGCCCGTCAAGGTTATCACGAAGTAGGTTTATCTCGTCAGCCGAGATCGCGAGGACGAGCGCATGTATTCTCTGTCGCCGGTTTTTCGTTCGCTCCTCTTAATCCTTCGGCTTCTAGTTCAGCGGCGTCGATGGCGTTCTTGTAGGCGAGCCGCGGTTAAATGGAGCCAGTTCTTCTGCCAGGGGTGTGTCAGCCGACGATATCCAATTTAAATCTTCCCGACTATCCTGCAAACGACCTTCGGCCGCGCACAGAAGCTACGCGATACTTTGCATCGTCTCATCTCACCTAGCCATTTACATTCGTTCTCAATGTCAACCTGGACGCCGGCGTGTCGGGCGTGTCGGCGTGCACTCCACTTTCGAACCAGTTCCCGCGAACCGTTTTCCTCTCCGCTGTCAGATCAGCGTTTCCATCATGGTTTCATGCTCGACGGTTGTATAACGATCGTCAACAATGCAGCGAGCCCGGTTCCTTCCAGCGTTGTTACGGCTAGATTCTTTCCGCGGAACCTTCCCTCGCGCCGTTTTTTGCGTAACCCGCCTGTGCTTTCACGCGCGCGCGGGCGCATGCGTTCATCGTTGCACGGGCTATTTAAAATGGTGCCCGGACAGGCCAGAATGTACAGTGCGTGCCGGTCGGCCTGCACCGACGGATTATGTCATACCCACGATGCCCGTACCACTTTGCCTGGAAATAGGTTACGCAAGATGAATCGAGGATGACCGTTTCTCGCTGCGTGGCGTTAACTCATAGTCACGCCTCGCTTCGAGCCAGCGCATGTGGATTGTCTCGCGCCAGGAGAACACTTTGCTCGGACCTTCGGCGCTGACGGCTTCAAGTCTCGGGAAGTCCGTCCGCCGACTTGGCTCGGAGATACGACGGATGGCGAGCTCGAGAAAAAAATCTACGTACTCAATTTGTCTACTCAGACGGTCGGGTCGGTGCAATCGTTTATTGCGATAATTGCGTTCGAGCCGAACAGACGTCGAGCGACGTTATTATAAGTCCCGTTATTATGTTGCTCGGGGATACATGGTGCCGGTGAAATTTCGACCGATCAATTAAGCCGTGCTTTCACCTAAATGCGCCTGCTGGGCATTTCGAGAATTAGCGTAATTACGCCGCGTGAATTCCGGGATTAGCCGAGCCGGTACGATGGAGTACGAGTGGCGTCGATGAGCGAGTTTTCGTCCTCCTAGAAAGGTCGTGTTGGGAAAAGAACGGGAACTTCCGTCTAGCACCGTTACGCGAAGGAGACCGGACGCGGATAAGATAGGTGTATAGGGGAAAATAGGTCTAGACCAGAAAAAGAGAAATTGTGCCAGAGAGATAAATGTTTCGAATAAATTTTAACGTGCTAATGCAAATTTTCGCGATTGTCGGACGAGCCGAGGGACGCAGCGCGCTTCGTCGTATGTTAAAATTTTGCTGGGTGACATGTAGGTTACTTAACAAGTTTCAAGTGCAGATTACGTAGAACGGGTGATTCTGTTGATCTTTCGTGTTAACGCATTGCCAATGCCCCGGGAAGGCCATCTGGTATGTGCGCGCATTCTCAAGTTCATCCGCTCTCGGTTTTACATTCTATCGTACACTTTCTACAGATATTCAACATGTCGCGTTTGATCGCGACAATGGCGCGATTCGCTGCGACACGGTACATGTCAATTGAAAAATTGTTCATATTTACATCCGGTTCGTTAACGCCTCTTCACATTTGTGGACCGAACGCCAGCGACCTTTCAGTATTATTGCTACACACTCTACGTGACCTACGCGCCGGCGGAGTTTCAATCCGGCCTCTTATCTCAGCGCTATCTGACCTTATCGCGCGCGGTCGGCGCGCATTATCGAAAAAGCGCATATTGAAAAATGGCAAATGTCATACGATAAAGCGATTTATCGGTTATCCGCGGCCAGTTCTTGCGGAAATTGCAAGTGTTAACGGCGGCTATTTACTTTCTACTGACCGGGCGATATTCGAGCGGTTCGTCCGATTACGAGAGCGTCGGTCTTAAGGATTATTATCTGCAGTCTAAACTGCCGCGATCGACGCCGACAAATAAGATCGTTCGAATCGCAGAAAAAGTCGATACGACGACGCAGGACACTGAGGTCGCATTTGCATTCGTGTTGTGCCATCGTCTCCGCGCACGGCGACGAGCCGGAAGTCAGTGCGATTCCTCGCGAATGAATTTACATAAAGCAGCCGAATTGCCGCGTCTCGCGTCAAAACTCGTCGCGGAATGCGAGAACAGTAGTCGGCGACGGTGGTGTGTTTCTGCGCGAAAAAGGGGGCACCGTAAAAACGGGAACGAGCTCCGGGAAGGTCTGTATGTACGACGTGCAACATCGATGCTGTCGGCGTGCCTACGCCACGTAAAATCTATAAACACCAATACCGCATTTACGATGTCCATACGCATTCCCAAGCTAGTTGAAGAAATATAAAATGAGATTGCTATGGGTATGTCGTGCATAACTCACGCTGTATGTTAAGTTCCTTCTCCATAATGGATCTTAAGTCGATGTAATAGCAGAAACGTCGAATGGTTCCAAGATCCGTGTCTCTTCCTTTGTGTTCCACTTATGGGGCAGAAAAAAAATAGACGTTTTCCGTTCTGAAACGAAGGAGAACGAGGCGAAGCTGCGCTGTTGCGCGGCGTCGGAGTTACGACAAGTAGAGTTCTCCTTTCTCCTCGTAAAGTATAAGCTTGAATTCGGGTTTGGAAACAACATGGCGCGCAGCTCGGTTACGCCGCTCGACACTCTCGGCGGAGGGCACCGCTTATTCTAGTCGATCGCTCTGTCTAGAGACTCTAAAGCCGATTGTAGACCGCAATCCGACGCTTATTCACTCTCCTCCGTGCCTTTGTTTTCCCTGCTTTACATATGTCTGTACTGATACATTATCATCGATTATGCAATCTTGCGGTTCTCGCCGGAGGGGGAGAGACTGTTAGTCACTTTCTTTGTTGCTCACTCTTTGTTTTGAAAATGTCCGTCCGAAGATATTTTCAGACGTCTTCCCCGCTATTCAGTTCGATGAAACAAATGGCGGCAGACATTTTTCTCTTTTTTATCGCCTTGCCATTCATTTTCTTCATAATTACTTCCGTCGCGATCGCGAGCACGAACGTTTATATCTATATGATTCCTCGCACGCTTTATTTCATAAACTCGAGCGAGCACAGGCGTTTGCACTCGTTATTATTTTTAGTCTACTTCTCTACCGTACCCATTCCCGCACCTCTCCTTGGATACGGTCTGCCACTTTGGTCTCTGTTGCAATCGTTTACGATCTCCAGTGCAATTACCTTGGATGTCGGAATGACGATGCAATGCGTTGCACGCGTATCGGCCCGGCAAGGTTGCATATCGAAATAGGACCGTCGCGAGGGACGCGGCCGACGTGTGCCGGCTTTTGATAAGCCTCGAGCTCGCGAGGAATTGCGAAAGAAATGCAGCGAGGTGGGAGAGAGCGCGCGTGCCGGTGCCGGTGCCGGCACGAGCACCCGGAATCGCACAATCGTTCTCGAATTCCGTCGAGCGAAACAATCGGCTCGCGCGCCGTCAAGAGCGTTCTACATTTTTTAACGCTCACGTTTTCCATCATTTCGATTTCGTAACGGCTCGCTGTCACAACTGGCCGCGCTATCGAGTCGCGCTGATGTGCAGAGCGCGCAACTGCGCTCGGCTTATCGGGAGAGGAGCCGGCCTGTATCTGCAGATTTCTGCCTGCCTCCTCCACTCAACGTGATTAGCAGCAGAAAATCAAATGAGCGGCTCGCGCGTCGCGCGAACAACGCTCTAACCCGTTTTCGCGTAGAAAATCATTGAAGCCCACTGGCATACTCCTCGTAGGAGTGTATTGACCACAGTCTAACCAAGTATGTGGCACATATAGGTCGCCAGCTGCTGGTCGCACGGAAGAGAGGGATGGTTGTATCGGTGACAAATAGATTATAGGCTCGATGCACTGCGTTTCATCATCGGACAGACATCTCGCTCGCTCGGCGCGGAATCCGTTGACGTCGTAACGAAGGATCCTCGCGGACTCTCGATTCGGGCGTGACTTTCGAGAGTCGAGCCAGAGCGGGCCGCAGTCCGGTGAAATCAGCTGTTCGCATGAAGGAAGCCAGCCTCGCGCAACGTTTCGTTACTTCCAGCTCTCCCCATTCGCCCCCATGTCGGCGGTGTGCCGAGGCGAATTGCATTGACGTAATGCGACGAAGTCATGCGTCGTAAATTATGATCGATAATGTAACCTTGCGCGTGCACGCCGGTAACATATGCATCGACACGAGCGCGCGCACACACGAGCTCGCGCGCACCTTCACGGAAAAGAAACGGGCTTGCATGTAAATAGTCGGCGTGCGCGTTGCAATATGCATCGTCGAAGTTGCTCCGTGACTCTCCGATGGCGGACTAGGCAATTATTATTAGCTGGGAAGGGTGGATTTTTGCCGCATGGCGAGAGGTTAGCCTGGCGTGTGCCCGGCGGAATCACGCGAGCCTCACGATCTATGTTTACAATTAGCTAAGAACAATTTGCGACGGGGCAAACATTTGGCTCTGCGGCGCTTAATGGAATTTTCGAGTGAGGCCTCGTGTTAGCTGGCCAGCGAGAGTATCGATACGCGACGAGAATTGGAATATTTGTGACGGAGGTTTGGGGAAGCATGACACCGTCAGTTCTTTTCCGGAAAGTCATGCATAAACAACGACACCGGCGCTTGAGTAGCACTGACGATGGGCCGAACATTGTTCAAGACTAGCGCACACACCGACTCGCGGTGCGTTTATACCGTTGTCGTACCGTACGACAATGATATTACGAACTACAGTATATACGCGACACACGAATCCTACCTATGTACCACTCTCCCCCGTCATAATACGCCGCGCCGTCACGGCATTACATCGCGCCAACTGTAACAGTACTACTGCACCACAGCACTGCTCCCCAATGCCTCCTTACTCGTATGACAAATCGCGCTCAATTGCTCCAGTAACTCGGGTATCAAATTCGACTGGCAACCGATCCGAGAGTTGTCCTTCGCGACGATTTCTGCCGCGTACGCGTACGATCGAAAGCATAACCGCCGCCTCCCGTACTTCGAGCCCGGGGTGGCGTGCGTATACATGTACCTTCGCCACCGATCTTATAGAGACCGTACGTCGTAACGCCGGCCGTAGGTGCGCCGCTGCTGGTGTTGGAAACACGCCTCGCATGCGTTACGCTGCATAGGGCACGAGGACGCGAGGAAAAGTGGCGCGTATCTGGCTAAGAGAAAAGCGAGGTCGGGCCTTTCTCAGAAAAGTGGGTCGAGAAGTACCCCGCGAATGGTGCGCGCGGTGAGTAAGGAAAGGCGCATCGTCCTCGGCGTCCTCTTCGTCCTCGTCCCCATAGGATGATGGTGTAGTGTAGTTTAGCTGACGCTGACGGCGTCGGTTGTACCGCAGGTGCACATGCGCGCTCTACGTTGCACTCTCTCACGAGGCGTCCAACCGAGAAAACAAGAGAAACGTTTTCCAGCACGTAACGGCCGCAAAATCAGGCCCCCTCGACGCACTCCTTGCCGTACTCGCCGTTATGCTTCTTGTCTTCCGTTTCTTGTCGGCCAAGCCTCTTGCGCAAAGCGACTTTGTGCGCTGGCCTGTGGATCGTCGGCTCGCTTCGGCTATTCGTACCGTTATCGGTCGTCTGTTTATAGGAGTTCGACATCGAAACGGTATCGATATCCAGATTCGAGCGACGATGTCCCTCCGACGTCTAACGTTACTTCGCTGACTGACGATCGACTTGGCACGACGGGCGAATAAATTAATTGTAGGTGGTGCAGCCTCGGGGTGGGGTGGCGCGTGCACACACTGAATTATCGTGGCAAGAAAAGTGGCGGTGCAACAACCTGGCGTGCAACAAAGTGGATGATCATCGTCGTGATGCGAATTCTCGTTGCTTCGAGCGCACTAACAGAATTGCTTTTGACGAACGCTCGCGAAGTTTGCACGGCATCCGGGCTGTGTCCTTTAAACGTTCCAATTCAGCCATTCCACGCTTTGCGATTCGCATGTTCCTCAAGTGCCCGTCGCCGCCAACTTTTTACGTCTCGCAGCCATTCCGTCCGATTTTCGATTGCCTTCCATCTGTCGCTTTCCTTCGTCGCGCACCCACTTCAGCTTTGAATTACCTTCAACGTCGCCAAGCTCGAGTTTCCTACCATTTAACAGTCAGCCGTTCTCTCATTACGGCTATCAATCAAGTGCTGCTCTCAACCACTCGATCGCAGCTCCCTATTACCCTATCCACTCGAGAGTATCGCGGCGTTCGAACGCGCCGCGGAATTAACGAACGGTGAGTCAGTTTGGTCGCGAGCGCCGGCTTCGGGCTCGTCATCCCTTTCGTTCCTCCGCTTTGGTCCGCTCCCATTTTCGCCGGTGGAACTGGATCATCGCGCTCGCCGCTGTGCCGATTCTCCGTCGGCGTACGAAAAAAGAGTAACGGTGGAAAGGAGAGACGTGTGGAGGATACCAGCGGGGAGAGGGGAAGTTCGCGACGGGGGCGAGAGAGAAAGAGAAGGAAAACAAACTTTCGCTGCGCAACGACGAGGAGAAGCAGAGAGCTCGTCGCGGTGCGTGGGTAAAGTCGCGCATATAGAAACGTCGGCCTGTCGGCGGTGAAGGGGTGAAGGGGTGAAGGGAAGAGCTTAAAAGGGGGCCAGGAGAGGGGCGAAAGGCGGCCACCACGCACTCTGCAACGCGCGTGAGGAGAGGAGAGGACCGCGGAGAGAGAGAGAGAGAGAGGGAGGAATGTGTGTGGTACACACGACGCTTTACGCAACGTCGACGTGTGATATAACGCCGATATAGACCGCCTCTCCCCTCGGTCCGGCGAACGCTCCGTTTTACGCGTACGCACTCAATCTTCGGGCAAAGAGAGCACTGGGAAAAATCTTGGCCGCTTATCGTGCGAGGAATAGGAACGGCGCGGCGGCGGTGCGTTAACGGCCGCGATAATGTTGCTGCGGTTGATACGTGATCGACTTTTTGATTCTCCCCTTCTCGCCCACTGCGCCGTGCTCGTATATACGCTGCACTTACTTATGGACGCGTACTTAAGACGTTTTCGGAACGTGTTTTGTGGGTCCTTCCGAGTCACTGTATCGAATTGAGATGTCCGCGTCCGTAGGTGGTTACCGTATATTCACGGCTCAGTGACAAACGCAATAAAGCGTTCCCTGCGTCCGCAACCCCGCGAAGCGGTCGATGGGTGGTCCACGGGGTCGCTCACGGGGGTGGCTCACGGCAACAGTAGCCGGGTGGTGGTAGTTAATGGCGGCAATGGGTCGCGTTTACCCGGTTTCGCTGGACCCGGCCGAACCCAATGACCCAAATGATAGAGCAAAGCAGGTCGCAGCCTAGATACCGGCCGCGGGGCCGGCCTTTTGCCGCCGCCACCAGCGACCGTCGCCGCCACCACCACTGCTGACAATGAGCAAACCGTAGTATCTCTCGACCGACACCGCTCAACCCAGATTTTCACTTTCGCGCGGTGAACGTTGACACTCTCGCCTTTCGATAATGCGCGAACTGGATCGACCGAGCACTCTCGCCACCACCTTCCCTCCCCCACCTTGCTCCTCCATCTTTGCGTCGGTCCTTCCGCGGCCGGAAATCGGAGAGAGGGAGATGCGGAGGTAGATTTCGGGAAACCAGCCGAGGACTGTAAGTCTAGACGGGATACTGCGGTCGAGTTTTGCTCGATTTTCGCTCGACGTCGCGAGAAACGAGGTAAAATGAGGATTTGGTGGAGTTAGCGTGTACCGGATGTGGCCAATGTCGATCGTCCGGCTACGGCCACACGCAGATCTGTGCTCGCGGTCGGCCTTCCACGGACGTCAAAAATGAGAGAAAATGTTTTCCACGAACCGACCCATCGCCACTGATAAGTTCTCGGATCGCCAGATGCGGACACCGGCTTCATTTCAATCATCATCCGCGGTCGTTAGGAACTTTCCTGATGATTGTTGATTCGCGTGACGGAGGATGATCTGCGCGAAGGAAAATTCTGAGAACCCGTGCATAATGTCGTGTATCGAAACGATTCAGTAGAAGCTGCTGCAAACTTCGCCCAACATTGTGAACGTCCCATACGACTTGTACCGAAGGTACGCTTACCTAGAAGTCATTCAGCCTTGACGATCCAGCTAGATGCACCAGCCATCTCTGCTAGTCCCTCTACGTCTGCTGACTCCTGCTCATTCGGGACGAAGAGTCTCGCGGAACTAAAGCGCACGCTTCCTAAGAAGCTCTCTAGGTTCTCACGTGCGATCAAAACGGTATCGTCCCGAGTTCCCGGTTCCTATCCCCGTGTCCAATTACGCTGCTCATCGTCGATTGGTCGCCGGCGAGCGACATAACAGGAATATCGGCTTGCGTGCGCGCGCGCGCACACACCATACCGTGTGGAAACGCTTTTCTTCGATCGGATGCCCACGTGGACGTCGTTGCACCACCGTTCCTGCACGGATTACCGTTATCTCACGGCGGCGTGACCTGGTTTCGCGATACGGCACGCCGTCCTCGAGCCAAGCAACACGGTGGGAAACACCCAGCAAAGATAAACGGAAGTGCGCGGCCGTGGCGAAGCTACCTAGGAGCGCGGTTAGTGTGAGGCCGGGGATAATTATCGAAATAAGGAGATACCGATCTGCTCTAGAAAGTCGTCGGTTCGATGCCGGATGCACGAGGAATATTTCTCCTCTTCGGTTTTTTTTTTTTTTGTTAAAGCTGATGGCGCAGCGAACGATGGCCTAGGAGAGTCGAAGTTTATCTTCTTGGAGAGGCTGGCCTATAGTGCGGGAGTTAGGGTATTGAGAGTGGGTTGTGATACTTTTTTTGGGTGTGGTTTTCGACAGTGTCCATGAAACTGCTTTGATTTCCCATGGAAGTCGTACTCACGACTTGACGTTAGCCACTCACTGGAGACGTCCGTCCCCATTGCTCATCCACGCTTTTCCCTATGATTTTCTTGTCTCGACTCTGGCCAGTTCTGAATTGCCGTACACACGGATCTTGCAAGCGTGTAGTTTGTTTAACGAACGTTACGGTACTCGGCTATTATATATTGGAGTGCCTGTTACGGCTGACATGTATAATTCTGTCGACGTTATCTTGTAACGTCGGCGCTTGGCAAAATTCTCCGCTGCTCGTTGAAACGTCACGAAATTGACGGAATGGCCTAATCGGAAAGGGAAGAGACACCGAGACGCGGCTATCGCCGGCGTTCGTAACGAAGCAATTTAAATAGCGATAGTGCGTATCACGCGGGGTAAAAATTGTACGTTTTATCGGCGGCGAAATTTTGTCGGTGTCTGACGGCGATAGGCAGCCAGACAATCCCTCGGAATTGAAAACATACCGGTAGTCTTGGCGATGGCGGCGGCGGCGGCGGCGGCGACGGCGGTGGTGGTAGGAAGTAGCGTGTGACAAGAAGCGAAAAGGTCACGAAACGAAGAGTCGCTCGCTGTCGACTAAGAACCAGTCACGCTTAACGTCGCCGATTGTAAATTCGTGTTGCGCGAGGCATATGTTACGAGCTAACACATGACGAAAGATCTGGACGAGCAAAGTCGGAAATTGGTACTCGAAAATGGGGGGAGATGCGTGTGCCGGGCAAATGAAATTCTATGGGAACGTAAATGTGTGGATGATGACGTTCCTCCGGTAGAACGTGCGGAGGTCTGGATGACGCCTCTTACTCCGCGTCATCGGTGCCACACGTCAGGTGTACACGCGCACAAGTGCCACTTCTTCGTTCCTTCGTCATTCCATCTTGGGTCCACCGTGTGTGGGACTCCGCGCTAGCGTGATCGGATACAATTTACGTGCTCCGTGTTTCAGGGACGACGCTATGTCTTCCAGTAGAAATCCCGCGACGTGACACGGCGTGACAATTGCGATCGTTTCATGATACCGTATGGTCGTTATCTCTGACCTCTAGTCGTCGTCAACTAGTCCTCAGGTGCTTCCATTATTTATACGCTTCATTATATTTCGACCTCAATTAATATTACATAAAAATTACATTATCTCGTCCGTATGGTGATAATCTCTCTTTACACGCACAGTACCGGACGGTGAATGTTTCAATAAAAGATGAAAAAGATGAAATTTAATGTACTTCTCGAAACTCTCGTCGTTAGAATTTCATCGCGAAATGTTCAGTGACACTGGCGTCAATTGCCATATCCCCCGGTGAAGCTTTTACAATCGAACACTCAATTTGACGACGAGCGACGTCCGCGAAATAAAATCCCGCCGCATGTAAAAACAATGATCCGTTAACGACGTTACTCGTGTCCCCCGTTTCCGGATCCATTTCGAGACTGAAATCGCCCGCCACTTCACGCTCCTTTATCGTTGCAGTCCCGTCGGAGAAAAGGGGACACTTGTAGCACTGCGTCGTGTAAAGACATCAAAATGCGATATCGTTGCCAACGCAAAACATTACCGCCATCATAAGACCCTTGCATATCTGCGCATACCACGTCTCACTCCCTCTCTATTCACCGTGCCAAAAGCAAACAAATGACCACTGGCAGTTGCTTATCATATCCCGTATCAATCCGTAATTCCCCTTTAATTATCGCGGAACTCCGCATCGAATGACTGGATAAGGCTGGATAAGCGACGCGACTTGCCGCCGAGACCCTCTAATCGCGAACAGAATCCGAAAGCATCTATCAAGAACTTCCATTCATCTATACCCAACAAGCGCTATCTACGCGTCCGCCCGATAGCGTGACATCTTACCCGCAACATCGAGCCCATCCTCCCGAAGTGTGACCATTCTAATCCAAACACCGCCGTATCTCTTTCTTACCTCACCGATTATCCCTGGCCGGGCGTTGCGCAATTTTCGGGCGATAATTTTTCGTCGCTCCGGCATCCGGCTTTTTCTTCGCCCAGCGCACGCCCGCGCGCAAAGCGAACTACCGGCCTCGCGCGCATTATCTGCGAGAGACCAGCTGGCTCGCGCTCGCGCTCGTTCCTTATTCAGTGTCGTAAGTGTCGCGTAGATGTTGGCCTCGCGAGGAGTGAGGAGAGGCCATGCTCGCTCGCGGTGCTGAGCAGTGACGTCACCGGTAGTACATAGCTCGACACAGTGACACCGATTGCCGGCTTCTACGCTCCGCGGCCGGCATCAAGGAAAGAGAAGCGCGCGCGGGCCGGCGAGCCGGCGAGCCGGCGAGCGGGTAGTAGAGCGAGCGAGTCAAGCTGGCAGCTGCAGGATTCTCACTCCGCGGTACATATATACGGCCGTCATGACGCGAACGCCCGCACCGATTATTCTCGGTCGCAATTTGGCCCTCTTTCTCGCGCGCTCCTCTCCTTTTTTCGGACGGATTCGACGAACGCAGCCGACGAATGCGCGCGGCAGGCTCGCTTTTTTCGTGCCGAAGGCGAGAAGTAACCTGAGCCGGAAGTGGTACCCGGCTTGGAAGTTGGACGATGGGCGTCGAGCGCGATTTTCGGCCGTTTTGCGGAACGTAACTTGAGAGAAGTGCGCTCGGCTCCGCGAACTTCTCCGACGGTAGATCGTCGAGGCGTGGATCGGTTGATTTTTGGCAAGGTTTACCTTTGCGCGCGCATGTAACTGTTTCGCTTGTCGGCTCGGTACATTAGCGATGTTTGCGGTACCAGTTGTGCTGCAGGAGCAAAAGAACGAGTGGGTCGGTGTGAAAAGAATGTTAATGATTCTCAGCGCTTATGGTATTCCCCATAATCTTGCCTCACCGGTTTTGGGTGTATCCACATGGACGTATGTCACATGACGTCACGCCTGCTCCGCAAGACCGGCCCCAACATGCTTAACGGCTTTTCGATGCGACGTTAGTTATCGGCCTCGCCGTCCTCTCTTAATACCGGACTTCGTAACGAGCGGAATTTTATACGAAACGATCCGTGTTCCTGAAACATCGAACCGCGTCTGCTTTATCTCCGCGAGATAAGGCTCGTACGTACGAAAGATTCCCCGAGTATTCCTCGTACAAGACGTGACGATGACGGAGTGCCGTGAATCGGGAACGCAAAGTTCCGAGAATTTAGCCGTGCATTTTTTCGCCACGCTGCGAAATTCATCGGCGCGCTGAAAATTTTCGCAGAACTCTGTCCGCTGGCTTGCTCTTTGCGCGGAAATAAGACGGATTCCGATAAGTCGTAGTTACGATCGTACGAACGCGGGAGAGAAGGAGAGACATAGAGAGTGTGTTTGAGTGAGGTGAGACTGAGCGCGCTTATGTCCCGAGAATTCTTTCGGATCGCAGGAAACATGTCCGTTTCCGCGATCTTTCCGCGGATCGTTCCTGCTATTGTCCTCTCTGATCGAGGAGTCCCGAGATAATAAGTTTCTTGGAAGTGGGACGACTATTGAAGACAGCTCGCGGAATCTGTTTGCTCGTCGTCGGGTAAACGAGATTTTTCGGCGTAAAATCCGAGCGTCCATTGGTGCGGCGGTGCTGTTTTAGCGTTCAATTAACTTGGAAACACGTCGTCAGTCGAAGTTCTCTCGAACTCGAAGAAATTCTCGGGACTTCGATCCGCAATGTCGTCAGAAAGCAAGGCCGATCGCTCGCGATTGCACACCCTCGTTTCCGTCTTCGCGGATCACTGTTTACGTTTTCGCGAAGCGATTGTTTTGCGTATTAAGAGCGTGACGCGCGTGCACGTTATCAGCGCCTGATGATTGATCTCTCGCTCGCCACCGTTTTCCGTGCGTCGCCTTTTGTCTGTTATCAATGGCGAGACGGTATTAAACTTAAAGAAAACATCGGAACACCCGCGAGCGTCGTTCGCAGAACAGACCTCGACTCGCTGCGCGATAATCGCAGGTGTTTCAAGCACTTGGGCCGGTTCACGATTTCTCGATTTATTCTCCCGTACACGAATCATGTCTTTCGCAGGATGGAAAATGTCGACGAAACCTCGAATCACGCAACCACTGGTACGCAGGGACTAAATAAATTGACTTCTCCGCTCGTGCGAGACTTTTCAGCGAAAAGGGCTAAGGGTGAAGATTTAATTAGGTTAATTCACGATGGGAGCGTACCTGCGCGCAATTAATCAGACGAAATTAATTGGAATTACCGTGCCTCGACGAATTGAAACTCGGATACGGGACTTAAATTTTAATTAACATCCGACCCAGTCGCCCCGATCCTCGAACTTGTCAAACCGCTATATATTCGGGTGAAAGGCGTTCTCGCTTTCCTGGCCGCGTGCGTCCTTAGAAAGCGCGTAACACAAATGAGACGTAGAATTTCAAGGTCGCTCGCTATTACGCCATCGAGCGTTATAGAGAATGTTCGTTCGCTCGGAGCGAGTGAGATAACACAACAGAAACGAGAGAATGCCGGGCGAGGATGCACTTGGTCCTTAGCAGCAGCTGAGGAGGAAACGGGCGTGCATATGCAAAGTCTCGAGCCAGAGAACAAACGGGTTGGCGCGCGGGCGTTTATCGAGCGCATTGTGCAATTACCGTACTTTATCGGTTTCCTAGATATAAATCTCGCGTCGCAACTGCGAGTCGGGCGGAGCGTCGTAAACAGAAATGACGTTAATGCCGGGCCGCGCAAAAGTCGCGGCGAATTTTAATGCCGATCGACGCTTTCCGCACGTCAGCCGCGGGCCCGTACGCGTCGGCCCGGAATGCAAATCGTCGATGCTTGCGTGATTGGCCGTTATCGGGCGAAAATTCCACTTCCGTTTGCACGCGTTATCGAGGATCGATCGACTCAAGTTCTCCGATCAACGCGTTGTCCGAGCTAGCTGCAATTAACAATTAAATCGCTCGATTGCAGTCAATCGGAATATGCATGTGTGCAGGTCCAACGGTGGAAGTTGATAAGCTTTCGGACAGGGTAGAGTAAAGGATTTAAGGCCCGCCGAAGCGGGCAACCGGAACAACCTTAAACAAAAATTAGAGCTCGCAGCATCAAACTTGACACGGCTGAATTGGGAATAGTGGCGACAGTTGCCGGAAGAAGGGGTTAACGACAAATTACACATTCCTCGTGGCGCGACTCGCGCATATTTACCGAGACTGCACGGTCGACTGACTATTTTAAGACGATCCCCGTGGAAATAGTCCGGCCCGATCGGCCCTAGAGCCTCCATTCATCCTCCGAATAGTCCCGTCCAATTCGAAATACGTGGGCGCTCGCCATTCTGTAGCCGTGCATACACGCTTCGCATCATTCAGCGGGTTCCCTGGAAACCGGCATTCACAGTGGTCTGCCAGATTTCGCCTCTCTATACCTCACGGCGTCTAATTTCTGCTTTGTCAAACCTCTTCGCGCGCCCTCAGCTAATCTTTAACTCAGTTTTTTTTCGGCTGACTGTGCGCAGCGCACGCGAACGACCGTATGAGTAAGACTTTAAGTGGGTGGACAATGGGTAGTCACCCTCGTCGGGTCAGAAGGAGCGAGAGAGAGAGGGAGAGAAACGGGTCAAAGTCCTCGTTCGAAAGTGAAGCTTCTTCGTGGGGCGCGCACGGCGAAATTTGCGTCGCGCAAACTTTTCCCCGCCCCTCTCACGTTTTTATCTCGTCCGTTATCGCGCGAGTTCGAACGGGGGCGCATTTAGCCGCGTGCGCGCGCACGTGACTCACTTTTTACTTTATGTACACTGTCCAGATTTGATTGCGCTGCAAGTCCCGCGTGCGCCGGTGATCGCACCTATCACGCGGTCGCCCGGCCCTTGTCTCTCGGTTCCGTTATCGTTTCAACTTAAACAGCCGCGTGGGCAAACATATGGTCACTCGTCTGCTTAATATACACATTTTCCGTCCCGGTGTTTGCCGTCGACTTTCGTACAATTAATTGTCCGGGCGATCGGACGCGCAAATTGAAAAACCTGTCACAGATTTGTCGAATTACCTTAATATCGCGGGCGCACGAGTAGACGCTTATATCGGGAACGTCAAACAATTCGGTGTCGCATTCCGGGCATCACCTTTGTTCGCCGGCGCGCAATCAGCCGTTCGAAACTCGCGCGTTATCGCGCTTCCTATGTTGACGGGAGCGCGCGCCAACCGGAAAGGGCCGATTTCTATGGAACAAACAATGACTGGCCGGCGACCGCGGGGGCTGAGTCACTCTAAAAGTAAAATCGACGACCGATCGAGGTCCTGCTTTTGGACCGGCGATGACGCACCGATCCTTTTCAGACGTTGTTCCACGTTGGCGTCGGATTAGGCGGAACGCATGATTTAGCGTCGCTGGATTTATTCGGAAAAACCGGGATAAATAGGAGTGGACACTGTAAATCGACGATTGCCGAGAAAAACACGTGCGCATTGTTCGGCGTATCGCGATCCACGAATATATATGACACAAGGCGCGCCGTCAGGCACGACCATTTAATCCCACGATCATTTAACCATCGCACCCTCTTCAACGAGCTTCTACCCGAACGATGAAAACAATCCCGATGCCGCGGTATAGGAATATTATTTCTCCCGCATGGAAATGCGAACGTGCCGGAACTGAAGAAAAAGAAGAAGAAGTCGCATGAGCGTACGCTGAGGACGAAGAAGCCGAAGGCTATATAAGAGCAGCGCGCCAATCCCGCGCACCTACCTACCTACCTCAAGCGGTCTCTTATGCTGGCTGCTAGAGTGCATAACAGAACCATCGGCGACGGGAGAGAGTACCGCAAGAAAAGAGATCCGCTCGCCCTCGTCGTCGAATCGTCGCTCCGGCATCGCGCGGGATAGGAATCCGCGATGCGCAACAACCTCGGGCCCCGCGCGGGAGCGTCGTTGTTGGCAAAGAGTCGAAGAAGCCGGCCGCTCGCGCTTTGTCCTTTCCCGCGATTGGAGGAGAGGGAGGCCCGAAGTCGTTGCCTAGATTCCGCGCCCTCCCGTGCACGATCGGCCGGCTTTTCTCTTACCACCAGACGCGCTCGTTACTCACGTTCAGGTGCAGCCTGCACGTGGAAACGCGATTACGCGCAGTTGCGCCATCGGGTCGCCCCGGTAAAGCGACTCGACGCTCGGAAGCTTGGTGGGCTGGAGGAGGAAGGGGAGGGGCAAACCGAGGCAACCGCGAAACAAAGAAATCCTTCACTCCGACTCTCTGTCCCGTATTTAGGTATGTGGGGGAAAATTGCGATCTGGATGAAGGAAATGTTGCCGATTGTAATGCCGTTGATAATGCATTTGAATGGGAGAATCTGCGAAAATTACAGATTCGTTTCGTGGCAGAGTGGTTTTTGAAAGGCAGGATGGATTGAAAACGGATCACCTAGCGACGTCGGAAGTCGGAGGGTTTGTTGACTGAGGAAGAGTGTCGCGTTACGTCGGGAATCAGTTTTCGTAGTCGAACGCCGGCGTCGAGACAAAGAGATCCTTGAGGCCGGTCTCTCACTCTCTCTGTTCGCGATACCAGATGTAATCCGCGTTCGCGTGCCCTCTTTAGATAAATCGCCACGACGACGACGACGACGACGATTGTGATTCGCGGGCCAAGGTGCGGGGAGGGAAATAGGAGTGGAAGAGGAGCAGCGGAGCGGAGAGGACGAGAGACGCGGAATATTGTTGGCATCGTTGGTCGGCGATGAAGATGTGTCCATTGTTCGCCACCCTGCTCGGACGATGCCGGTCTGCCTTTGAGCGACTGTTTTCGCTGTCCAAGATTCCTCTTCCACTTCTCTGCGTTTTTTTTATCTTTTCAAACTCGCCGCGCAGGTCAGAGCGACAGAGAGTGCTTCGAGGCGGACGATTCTTTTCGTACGCCGTACGTACGCGATGACCGCGACGAAACGAGGCTTCATTGATTCAGCACGCCACGCCACGTCGATTCGTTACTATGCTCACCGTACATGCTAACGGAGAAGATCGCAATTAAGGCCTAGCGAGGATGCACTTTGCTGCACCGTTTCAATAATTACCCGTATCGCCGTTTTGACGTCAAAGCGTTCTTTTCCACGGAACGCGAAGGTCGCAGTTACTGCCTCGCGACGGAGGCGGGCATAATGGTAGTGCTTAGTAGTGCTGCACGTGGAACGAGGTGGCGAACGCCATTCTGGGATCGTGCTCCTTCGGAGGGGGATCCCGGTAGTCGATGATCAACGTCCGCACGGAGAGCCGCTGACACCACTTTTGTTCTTCCGCGGAATTTGAAGGAAAGGCATTGAGTAGGGACAAAGCGCACATAAGCCGTGAGCTATCTCGAACAACATATTGTTGTTGGCGGCGAACGCGCACGTGTCGAAAGACAGCTGATTCATCGGCTCGCGCGCCATTGCGCTCGGGGTTGGTAACAAAGGTCATCCTTGAACCGAGCGTCTTATGCACATTGCATTTCGCTGTATCTCTACGTGGACTTTATCTATTTGTTGCTGTCGCCTTCGTCGCGCCGGCAATTGCTCGCTTGTTTCACTCCGATACGCCGCGTGGTCCTAAATAATTATTCCTCGGCTCCCCAACCTGATTCCATACTATAAGCACGGTACAATAGTATTTGTCTTTGACGATTAGACTCGTTTGAACGGAAGATTTATTTACAAAAAATGTTATGCAATAGTTTACACTGGGCGTAACTGTAGACAATCTATTTGTTTCTTCACTGTTACGGTGCACCGTTACTGCGACACGTCAACATTCCCGATCCGTTGTTTCTCTTTCGTCGTGAATACTACAATGGGGATGAATCCTGATTTGGACCGGTGCCTAACCTCGAGTTACGTCGTTGACCTCGATCGATTCGATCCCGCTAGACGCATCTACCCTCGTCCGCCTACTTTTTCTCTTTGCCCCCTCCGCCTCGCCCGGGATCTATTCCGGGCGACGTGTCAAACATCTGTCAAACAGAAACACCCGCACCTTCTGGCGGCGCGCTATTTATTCGCCCGGCGCTCCGAGCAATTAGCGAAAGGTATTAGCACTTAGCTCTAAAAACGGCGCGGGTCTAGGACGCGAAAATAAAGTCGGCGGAAACTGTGTGCAATGCTCGCACACGATGACGTCAGACGTGTTTTGCCAGCTTTCGACGATCGAATCATTGCATCGTACGGAATATGCAACTAGAAATATCCTCAAAGTGCGCCAATGGAAACTGAGAACGTGTTCTATTCGAAATTATCGTGTTTTTGAGTGGGAAAAGTGAACTCGCGTTTGAGGGCGAGCGCAAGGAAGTGACGAAGACCGATTACAAAAATGCCCTTCCTTGCGGTGAACGGAACACTTCCTTTATTCTGCATCCTCCTCGTCAGCGGTCGATGTCGTGACGTCACGTAGCAGATTACGCCTTGGTAAGCAACTTCTGTCCCCCCTCTCTCACGGCGTCCTTACTCGTCATAATTTGCCCGTCGTGTTTCACCGATCCTTCCCGGCTCCTATACAAAAGATGACGTCAAAGTTGAACGGTATTCGCGCGGGGGGAAGAGAGAGAGAGAGGTGTCGGAGAATGGCGAAACGGAGAGGAGGAGAGAGAAACAGATTAACGGGCCTCTTGCGAAAATGTGCGCGTACCCGTTTCGCTGGTCTAAAATGAATGCCACGGTGTCTGGTGCTGATTTTTTGCCGCTATTTGAATTTTACGGTGCTAGCCATTCCGGCTTATAACTGTCCGTATTTTACGCTACGTTTCCTAAGAATCTGGATTTCTAGGCGCTCAGTTATGTTTAACCCTTCCGGCCGTTGAATTTTTCTTACCTCCCAAGCACGGTCCCAGCCGTCAGCGTGTTCGAATCATAAGCGGTTAAGATCGACGCCAAAGTCCAGCCGGTCGTTTGTTGAATATTATCCGTCGATCAGATTCGAGCGTTAGATATTATCGTCACGTGACGTGCGCCGATATCGTTTCGATCCACTTCCAAACACCTGCGGAAGTTGGTTCGCGAGGTCCGGAATGCGGCTGTCCCTCTTTCTGACCCTCTCCTTTCCTCCCAATCACCTCTGGCGCGAGGTTAATCGCGAAAGAATGTAAACGTACTCGCGTCAGGCCAGAATCGTTATCCAAACTAAACGGAGCACTCGAGGTCTTCCCGGGTCTGTGTTGTGTCTTTGCATGCACCGCTGGATGCACTGTCCACCGACCATACACTGCAAAACTCTATTTTCATCGCAGTACGCGCATTAAGGGTAGAAACGATAGAAAGTCTTGACAATTTTCATAGTTATTCGTGCTGCAGCACTTCTAAACGTAAACGCTTTTACATTGCAATGGGCGGAGCTAAATAAAAGTTCGTTTCGTCGCACCAGTAGATTGTCATGCAATATCACGAAATAATCCGCACCCTAACGCGTCAGATCCTTCTTACGCGATAGGCAGGGTGGCATTTTTCCAAAGTCTCTGCTGGCCTGTCCCGCGTTTGGCCCTGTCCGAAGTGAAAGAACCGGCGACAGAACTCGAAAGGCTTGCGCGCCAGAAATTATCATCCAAACTAAGCTGTCGAGGCCTTTCCGGGTTCGGCCGTGGCATGACGGCCAGGGCCCTATAACAATCACGCTTCTACGGCAATGGTCTCCTGGCAGGGAGCTCGGCCTCGTCATGAAACGGGAAAGGAAGGCCGCATTCCATCTAACAATGATAACTGTAAACCCGGAGTGCGCTCGCCAAAGAAACGCCCGGGGCGGATGATCGGGGGGTATCGTTTTGCAAGGAGCGAACATCGCGAGATCGTCCTAGGTAAGGACTGATTCGAAAAACATTCGATTGAGCCTACGTTCAACGCTGCGGACGTGAATAGCGCAGAGCGTAAGATCGCGGGCACTTATTGTGTTCCAAGTACCCTATAAATCTGTCAGTGCGTAACTTCTTTTATGAATCGCATGCTAATCATCAGTTCATAGTTCATTGATTTATGATTCGTTAATCCAGTCGCGATATGTACATAGTACAGCCGATCATGGTGAATGTGCGAGATGTGCACCTTGCATTTATAGATCTATCCACGAAACGCAGACGGCTACGCATAATGACGTGCCGCGACAAGTTTCGTTACATTGCGGTTCTCGGTCGAGTATCGCTTAGCTGGCTTTGCGTTTTCCTTTAGACGGTGGCTTCAATAACGGCCGCGCTTTGAAATGGAAGCGAGCTCCAGCGTAATGGCGCAATGGAAACGGCTAAGGGAGCCCGAGCGTTCCCGGGTGTGGGATACGTACGCCTACGTCGTGCGCGCGATTACGCAATGTAGACGACTTGTGAAAGCCCCGCACGAGATATTCCCCGCAACGATGCTCATCCTTCCAGGCGAAATCGATCCTTTCTATAACGCGCAAACGTAGATGCCGTAACGGTTGTTGTGCCCGCGCAAAAAAGCCTAATAACTTTGCATGTGGAATTCCGAACGGGAGAAGCCAACGTCCGGTTGTGGCTGGTAAGTGCTCGAGGTGAGTACTTAGGACTCACAGATTGATACCAGACTGAGGTCCGCGGAAACAGTGTTGCGGAAGGAGTTAGGTGGGTCGTTAGCTAGAATCTAAAAAGGATATCATTACGTGATTGAGAGTGACGTTTGCCATACCGCGAAAGAACGTCGCGAGCCCGTATAAAAAGAGCGTCGTGGATTGTCAGTCGCTCGTCTTGTCGGCGAATCCGAGAGTCGCGGAATCCAGCGGGCGCAAGCGACGTGTCTCACTGAACAATGAACCCAACTCTCAGGCGGATTTCCTCGTTGATATAAATTCGTCGTGTGAAACTAGTCTGTCCGTGCCATTTCCGACGTAATGGCTCGGAACAATCGGCGCCGTTTCGCCGGCCGGCTCGACGTCGAATTTATAATAGCGCCCGTTCGCGTTGGCAAGTGGCGGAGTCGTTGATTTCACAAAGATCATGATCAGCTCGTTGGCCGGGCGCGAGGGATCACGCCCGTGAATAAACGTCGACTGGTTTTTCGGCCGAATTTCGCGAACCAGCCGAACGATCTAAGAATGTCAGCGGGCGGGGAATTGGCCACGTTCGCGGAGCCGTGACCTGAATCGAAGAATGCGCCGAGATTCGGCTCGCCGTGTAACGGGACATGTAAAATTCACTTTGCCGGCACACCGGCGATCGGGCTCGATGTGCATGTCCAATTTCTACGTCATCGATCCACGACAAGAACGCTCGCGCGACACCTTTGCTAGTCCATTCCGCGTTTCAGTGGCATTATTCTGTAGTATGTCCTGTGGGGTTCGTCTCGGAAAAAATGATTTTCGTCAGGCAAAGCGCTGGGGAGAAGGCGAAGGATGAGGATCGTGCAACCGTGACCTACCCGTCAGTCGAGGAACTCCATCGAACGGGAATTTCGCGAAGCGCACCGTAGGCGTATCGCGCCCGACAGCCGCGCAATAAATTTGTCATTAACGATTATTAAATTAGCCGCGCTCGTCCGTGATATACCGCGCGATTTCGACGTCGCGATGAAAGATCGGCCAATAAAAGGAATCCGTATTTCACCGCGGCAATGTTTATCGACGCTACATCGACACTCGGGAGCACCGTCGACGGTGCTTCATCAGCTGTCTCCACCCACTATGAATAATTCAACGAAATCTCAGGTAGCCGAAAGGGTGAACTTCGCAGGAGTGTGGCGGGCAAAAAAGCGGGATCATCGATCGGAACCCGCGGGAGGAATGATTCTCGCGGCCGGAAACTGGGGCACACACCTTGGACACGGTCCGTTGACGTAATTCATATTTCGTGGGACCGGTTACGTTGTATCGACGCTACGCGCGTACAACGGATCGT
Source organism: Priocnemis perturbator (assembly GCA_963942575.1). Classification (NCBI taxonomy): domain Eukaryota; kingdom Metazoa; phylum Arthropoda; class Insecta; order Hymenoptera; family Pompilidae; genus Priocnemis; species Priocnemis perturbator. The sequence continues at coordinate 11,350,419 of OZ012653.1, forward strand.
GCCGGCCGTCCCCTACTCCGGCTTGATCGGATTCGCGACAGTTTGGCGCGTGCGCGCGATCATTGTGCAAACGATGAATTTCGTTGCCTAGCTAAACGATTTTGTCATTGCGACAGAGGGCCGGTGCAGCAACGAAACTCTGTTCCTCGAGGCGGGCGCCTTGTGAAATGAAGCTTAATGCACTTTCACCCGATCTTTCGCAACCTCTCTCGCCGTCTCTGTGTTCAGCCTGGACTCGAGCGGCGAGGCGACATTTTGCGCTTTTCGGCCGAGGGAAATCGCGGCAACGGCCGAACGTTCGCGACGCTCTCACGTGAGAAGCTGCGCGGAAAATTAGAGTATGATGCCGGTGTGACGGAGATTGCTCGAGAGCGTATGACGCGTAGTTCCGTGAAATGAAGTTTAATGCACTTTCACTCGGCGTCACGTTTCGCAATCTGCTGCCATCAAATGTGCATGCCGCGCGCTAACGTTAGATACCTCTCTGGATTTATGACGGGGCAAAAGAGCTGTACAAGTCGCTCGTGGCGATTCCGCGTAATCGACACTGTTTCAATAAATCCGACGATACGCGGACAACAGTGCGATGTTTAGAGACTGCGGCGCTACTTGGAATCAGCTATTTAGAAACTGCATTACAGAGGAGTGCGACCTCGTGAAAAATGTTGGTCTCAGAATTGGCTACAGCTGGCAGCTGGAATTCATTTTGTTTTTTCTCTTCTCAAGTATCTCGGCAAGCTCGCGATATGTACCGATCGTGCGATATCGCCCTGTCCCCGGAGTTTTAGAACGACTCGCGAACTGAACTGCGGCCGTTTCACAGATCCCTTTTTTTTTTTTTTCATCCGCCCGGTTCTTGCTACCTGGCCTCGTAGGCGAACACGCGTGACGTCATTAAACGAAGTCTGCCAGGAGTTTCGTGTCGTTATCTAACGCGGCGGCTAGACTTATGTAACCGTGTTTTCAAATGCATAACAGATCGGCGTGATGCGTCTTGCCGACGACGGGGACAAAAGTACGCGACTAGATCTATAGAAGTAAACATGCATCACACGTAAGGCACGCGTTCCTACACTTCGACATCAAATTTTGCTTCGCTAGATACAATCGATTTGATTTTCGAAAAAGCCTAGCTTAATTTTTTTATTTTCATTTATTGCAATTTATTCATGCCGCGAACGATTAAACTTTAACATGAACAGCATGTACAACGCCGACGTCAGCGGACAATTTCTCTCGATCCCTATTGAAACATCCGCGCGCCACGGTGTTTATCCATCGACGGTCGCGCTTGAATGGGAGTATAGGGGAGAAACACCGCAGCGGCCTTGAACCGTCCTCGAAACCGTCGCGCATCACCCCCTTTGATAAACGGCCCCGGCGAAACTTTTTTCGCCGGTCGCGCACAAATGAGCTTTAACGCCCGAAAAGTGGACCGTGCCGTGCAGACTCGCGCGGCCACTTACCGCGAGCACATAGAACGGAGCAGGGGTCGTCGAAGCGATACTTTGACTCACGAGTTTATCCGAGATACGAGAGCGTAAAAGGTCGACGACTCCCGGTCTGCGGGGAAGAATTTATTGTCCTGCATCGGGCCACGACGAATAGGCGTCCGTCACGACGTGGAAAGAAGGAGCGCGAGGGAAACGAGCGTAGATATCGACGGACTAGAGAGAGAGAGGGAGATAGAGAGAGAGACAAACGGAGACGAACTGGCCGGATAGAAACGCGGGAGAGAGAAGAAATTTGAAAGTGGTCGGTGAAAGTGCTCGAGTGCAGCACGTGGCTCGCGGCCAACAAGCACAGCAACTTCGTCGCACTTCCACGTCCTCCCTCTGCCACTTCTTCGTTTCCTCCTACTTTCGTCCTTTCTCGAGCACGGTCGCAGGTAAACACGACCTTTCCTTCTTCCTTCCACATCCGCCACTCCGCGGCCTCCCAGCGAAACTTCGAAGGTGAAATTGGCGTAAAGTGCGGCCGCGAGAGAGCACACCCGGTCGTGCTGTTCGGCTGAGCCGAAGGCGTATCGAGCTTGCAAGTTCGCAGGTGACTTTCCTAAAGGCAAGCAATATTGACGCGCGCGCTGCCGCTCTATCGTCGTGAACGTATGCGGTTATCTAATACTGTCATTTTTTGCCGTTCCTTTACGTCACGCTCGTACTTGGACGTCAATTTTCACGTACCGATCAATTTTGCCGTATGAGCACTGCACGAGCGAACCAGGAAACCTATGAAACGTCTAACGACGCTCAAGGTCAGCCCTCGACTATTATTGCTGGTCGACCGAGCAGCGATAGCTCGCGGCAAATAAGACTGAACCCGATAGGCGTCGGGGCAAAATTCGTGCATCGCTAATGTACGAGAAGAGAGACGGAAACGAGGAAACCATGCTCGTGTCGCGCTTGGTCGTCGAGTAGCAACGTCATGGCGAATTAGATAAGACAAAACATCGTTCTGATGATGCGTGCAGACGGAGAGTCGGGCGTATTTTAACAGCTGGTGCCATTTTCGAACGGGAACGTTGACTCCCGTCAACATTTTTACCTTTCCCTCTTTCTGTTCCTGGTCACCGTCCCTCGTCGGGTAATTCCGACATTGTTACTCGCCGGTAATTGCGGCCTTTCTGCGCCTAAACGCGCGCGCACACACCGGACTCTCCGCGTGGGAGAGTACACGCGTAGCGTATTACTTTCATACGCACCAACGTTGATGTACGTGACATTTGTTACTACCGTATTTACGTGTTGAACTCATTCGCGCGTGATTCCTATCTGTCGTTCCGCACGCTCGGAAGCGTATCGATGCCCCCACGGGTGTTCCCAACTTTTATTTTACTCTCTCACCTCTTCCCCGTCATTACCCGCCCTCTTTCGAATTCCTCGCCTTTAGTCAGAACTCGGAACGGCAGGAAATTTCGTTCTCGCGATTGTTTCTCTGTGTTTCGCAAAAAGTTTTGCTCTCAGCCGCGAGACGTCGAGATACGCGCCGTCTCGCACGGCGAGGTCGCAAGAAGATTCTCGGCCACATTACGCTGCAGTCCTCGCACGAGATTTCCAAAACATTCCTGCGGTCGATCGATGTCTAACGAGATATGCCGTCAGAGACGATCAATCGCCGCGGGTATCTGAAAATTGATCGAGATTATCAGCCGCTCGTTGTTTTTCCTCCTGTCACGTCCGAGGCCCGCGGGATTCCCGAAGAAAACCGACCGGTCAGCCTCCCTGCACATTCCGCACGCCCCTGTGCTTCCCCGAGACGCGTCGCTTTTGACGCTGTCGAACGTCGACGCTCCTCGCAAGCCTCGAACGATAATGCGAATATAATGACGACATTGCCGCGGGTTAATAGCCGGCGATTTCGTTTTGCATGCGCTGCACTCGTTTCGCTCCCGACGACGCCGAGGCACGCGTGCGCGAGCGCTGCCAGAATTTCTTGCGAATTTCACGTCAGTGTCGTACCCGATTTCTTGTTCCAAGTACGGCGTTATTTGCAATTTTTCCGTCTGTTTCCCTACGGGATAGTCAATTTTGTAGAGCTCGCGTGGGACGTTCCCAGGGCGATGTTTTGACTATTCGAGAAATTCGAGGTTTGTCGACCGATCGCGAACGTCGACGATGGCAAGCCGACGTTATTGTAGGCCGTGCTCGCTCGTGGCAGGGAAGTGTAGGAGGTAATATCAGAGTTGCCGAGAGCACTCACGTGGAAATACGCGGCCGGGTGGGGGAAGGTATGGCAAGTAGAGTACGTCACGGCGGGAAATCTTGTTTGATTAATAAATTTTGCTAGAGCGTTACGCTCGATACACTATCATCGGCAACTCTCCGACCGTACCTTACTTGTTTATATCAAACAATCAAGCTTCGTCATTCAACATCTAGCTACCTCCAAATTCTTTCTCTATCGCGAAGCTACATTACGCGCGATTTCTTGTAGACGAAATCTCATCGACTACGAGCATTCTCGTCATCTTTCACTCTACCCAGCCATACTTTAAACGGCACAAAAAGAGGGAACCGTGCGTGATCCCAGAGCGACCTACAAGCTCACGTAAATCGAGACCCCAAGCCGACTGGAAACGTCGGTTAAGTCTGGCAAAAAAAGCAACGTGTATCGTGATGATTTTCGCTGCTCGTTTCCTTTTTCAAGGAGCGCCCGCGAAGCGTTTCCGGCTCTCGGAACCGCGAGTCGGGGCAGCGATCTGAGGAAAGGCGCGTTTGCATTTCGCCTCGATAAATGCGAATGATAACGGTACTTGGCGGCCCTGCCGCTTTAACTGTATCTCACCGGCCGGCCGACCGCTAACGGCACGTTCCGCCCTATCGGATTCGATAAATAATAATAACGAAGGAATAAAACGAGCGGGACGCGTTTTGATTTGTCTCCGCGCGACGAAACGCCCAGCAATTTATAACGCGACTTACGTCCGATGCCCCACGCTGCGTGTACGTGGATACATTGTTTCAGTACGGAACATGGGTTCGTGGAAACGCGGCCACCCGCCTCATTCCGCGAACGTGCTTTATATTCGCGGTGTGTTGCGCGATGATTGGCCTCGGCGATATGGGGAGGAAGGATTTTCCGTTTCTCCGTGCCCTCGTGCCTGTTCAGCCTCGATCATTTTTAAGATTCGTTAAGAGCCATCCGGCCACGACGGCTGTATGCTCGTTAGGTCTTTTATTATTGAGGATATGATTATGTGTACCTTTTTGTGGAGTGTATATGCTTCGTTGCTTGGGAGGGTATGAGTTGTTTCAGGCACTCGCGGATGCTGATTACGGTGAAATATTGGCAGTTACTTATTGCATGTCGTTTAATGGCATGGAGCATGACATTGAGAAGGATGTAGTAACAGAAATCGGGAATGGAGGGCTTTAGATAGCTCGGTCTCGGTTAAGCTACCGTCCGGAAAACGGAAGTCCGGATTTCAGTACCGCTAGCGTGTCCCTTTTCCTCCGGCAAGAGAAACGGAATACATAGTCTACGGTGGACAAAATTGTGGGAGATATATATGTAGTACTGAACTAGATTTAGCACCATGAATAGTCGCAAACTGTCGAATGGCATGGGTTTGGTACAAGAACAAATGTTCAACTTTGTCTCTATTTTTGGACTATATCATGAAGTCCCATGCAGCATGAAATAATCAAGGTATTGCAGAGAAATATCAGTTGGCAATTGAAAATATGATTGGTGATAAGCGTGGGGTGGCAGATTTCACGTAAAAGCTACATCCGCCATGCTCAAGGCGGGCAACCTGTTAAACGCGCAAAGGCCACGAACAGAATCCGCCTTTTTCCTCATAAACACTTGAAACCGGAATTCGCCGCCACCATTCGAGGAGGCTCCGTTCCCCTTTCACCGGTGCAATCGGAATCTCTCATTTCTCGTCTTCAGGATCGTACCTTTCCATTTCATCACAATTAAATGTGCGCTCGAAACACTACATTTTTCCGCAACTACTTTCTCCAGCCGGTACGTTCGTGTAGTAAAAAGTCATTAAAGAAAAGTATCACTTATTAGGGATTTGTTAAGGGGTACTCCTGTCGAAAATGTGGCATGATGAGCGACGGAAAACGAGCTCGGCCCACGGCAGAAATTGATTAGCACGCGAGATCGGCGCAGGATGTCGCGTAGGCCAGTAGCCGTGGACGCGTATTAAGTAATTACGAGGAAGTGCAAGCGACGCTCAGCCGTGGCAATTAGCTCCGTTCCATCCGGCGAAAGTGCCGTCCTGCCTCTTCAAAATTTTGCACTTTCTCCTTTGCCGCGAACTACGAGACACACTTCAAAACGACGTCCAAAGACTTGGCGCGACTATACCAGCTAGCGGACTTTGAAAGACGAGTAGAGCGTCACGAACCAGAAACAGAATGTGTATCGTGTCATTAGGGTTGCCTTACGCTAATCAGTGTAAAATATCAAATGTCGATCGTAGTCAACGTGAGCTTAAAGTGTATTCGCGATACGCGACGTCAATTTCTATGGCTTCCAGTTGAAGGAGAATCCCTCGGAAATCTGAGTAACTTCTGCCCGGGATTTTATGTTTTCTACCGGAGCACTTCTTCCCAGTCCTTTAAAGTCGAAACGTTTCAAATGATTTAGCAGCATTTTCTGCCGTGTTCACGTGAACAAAGCACGAATATTTAAAAAAAAAAAATATATATATATACGTACCATCAACTTGGCGATATGACTACTATATAAGCCTCCTGACACGGCATTGTCACTCGCCGAAATAGTCAGATTTCTCGTTCCGCAGAGGAACATTGATTTTTTTGTTTGTTTTGTGTCGAAAAAAACGTTGTGCGTGAGTCCGCTCAATTTGGCGTCTCCCATTTTTGTTGCAGGGCACAATGAGCCTGACGAAGCGCATAGACGAAGTCAGATTGCTGGAGTCACGTAAGAGTGCCCGCCTAGCCGATCAGGACACAGATTTTGCGAGGCTCGCAGACATGGCTGGCGATCGTAAACGGGCCTCGTCCCATTCTATCGACGTGCCGCACGTGATTGGGTAAGTTTTTCTTTCTCCAAACTACTTCCCATCGTCCCTTTTCACTTCTCTCCCCGCTGCAAATTAGTCGGCAATGCATGTCAGGACTGCCAAATAACTTTGAAAACAAAACGAGAGGTCTGGATTACGAATTTTACGCTTTGTAGTTCGTTCTACGTTTTTCGGAGCCATAAGTACAAATCTTAAAAGCAAAGCCCATTCGCGATGCCCGCGAGCGAAACATTCAAAGCGAGGTCTCGCGTTGTGTCGGCTAATTCAATTTGCCGATGCGGCCGCGTTAATTCTTACGTCTCTAAGGACTTACTTTATTTAATATTATACCGGTCGCTGGTAATCCTATTAGCTCGTATAAGGCCACGTTTAGGCCGCTGTAATTAGAGTCCGCATCGTCGCTAATTCTATAACGTAAACATTGCATTCTCGAATGATCCTCAATTCCCTGAACGATCAACCCCGAAGGAGTCGTGGAAATAACGTAAGACTACGATAATCTGAAATATATCGAGACGTTGATAAAAATGCATCGTTTTAGCGGATTTCGAACGTTTTTACCAGGAACGTCGGCGTCGGCACTACGTGGGCGTCGTTTCCGAAAATCTCTTGGGCCAATACAGCTGTCCGAGGTTCCCGTGAGCCCGGCCAGGGTCCTCCCCTCGTCGGGGCTTGATCGCTGCCATGTGCGCATCTCTCGGGATGCACACGTAAAGAATATTCGCCCCCTCGCCCTCGCGCCGAAAACCTCCTAGCCGGTCGCCGCCGAAAGCGTGTTGGGACGTATCCGTCGAGCGCGCTTTGAAGGAGAGGAGAGAAAAAAAAAAACACCGGGAGGAGGGTACCCCCTCCTTCGCCGTTCCAGACATTGTCAGCCGTCGGAGAAAGAAGGGGCGTCGGGTTGCCGATCGTTAGACCGTGAACGCACCCTCGCCGGACACCTGTCCCTCATCTTTGTATCGGCACGCAATTCCACGGAATTCTCCTTCGCCTTCCATCTTCCATCTCCCGTTTTATCTGGCCGGGCATGAATGGAGCCGTGCGGGGACGGTCACGAATTCGGACGAATTAACTTTAGCTGACTTATGGACTAAGACTAGGGGATCCGAGAACGCGCGTCGGGGGTGAGAATTTGAGTCTGTCCGCGCGAGGTGACGTAAAGGTATCGGTGAAGTTTTATCGCATTGTTCGCTTGCGATCTGTGACGCGACATAGAAGGGGATCGTAGGGAATCGATGAGGTTTCGAGGTATTAGATAATTGGAAGTGGATGTCTAGCGAATTACGGATCGTTGGCCTCGTTGCTTACCCGCTGACTGTGGGCGAATTATTAATAGTTCGCCGCGCCATGATTCACGCTTCTGCGATACGTTTGCCGCCGGTCCATTACCGAATACGATACAGTATAACTGTGCGTACGCGCGTGTTCGATTCCGCTTCTACAGACGCGGGTGGTGTCGGTTCTGTTAGGCGACGTAATTAAATATTCGAATCGTCGGTTAAAAGTTAAGCCGAGGAATGCCAGTGTGCGCGGCCGTCCCGTGGCGTTTTCACAGAAACCCAATGCATTTCCGACGAAACCGAAGCGTCGATAGGGATAAGATCTCAGATATCTCGTCGCCTCCCACCTTTTCAGCCCAAGCCACGCCGCGCTTTCCCACGACGGAAATTGGGAATCGAGACGGGAAGACGGGAAGAGCGCGACGCGATTCTCCTAATTAAGAGTCCGGAATTCTACGGGCGAACGACGCTCGATCGGCCGAATTTCCCTTTCATCGAAATCGGATCGAGCGTGGCGATAATCCTGCGAGCGCGGATTTCTGTCCGATCGGACGATCTCACCGGTGAATCTTGCTACGTGAGAAAGATTCCTCGTCACTTTCGAATCAGCTCTACTGCCTTCCCCCGTCACAATGTTTTCCGTTTATATTATACAACGCGTTGCATAACGTAAATGTCGTACAATACAGTGCCGTGAGCGTGAGCAGCAGGCCCTGTACACTCTCGACTGGCTGTGTAAAATGCACGGGCCATCGAGCGCGTTAACTGGCACGAAAAATCGTATTTTATCGATCGCGTCTGATTTCGAAGATCTGATGTCCATCGAGGGGCGTAAAGTGCGTCTAATGCGTTATTATATATAGAGAAGTTTTCGAGCGGAGGCGAGTCGACAGGACGACTGCGAGCGAAGAGATCCCTATCTCTTTCCCCGGCGTAATTCTTTTTTCCCCTCCCTCGCCCCGTCTCTCGTCGACTGTCTCACTCCCTCCCCGACGCTCGTCTTCGTCCGTCGCATTCGTATTCTCTCCCTTATAGCCGGCTCCCTAAAAAGGGTGAAACGGCTGTTGTACGGGCGGGCAGGCAACCGGCAGGCAACCGGCAGGCCGATGCCAACGACCTTCTCGACTTTTCGTTTTGTGTGGACGAAGTCGTGCACGACCGAGCCTCGAGGATCCGCTCACAAAGGACGTCTGGGCTAGGTGACGAGGAGGGACGAAGAGGGACGAGGAGTGGAGAGGGCAGATAGAGAGAGACAGGGAATGACAGAGAAAGAGAGAGAGAGAGAAGCGAATTGGTGTAAAGTTCGGTGGCCAGGAAGAGTACAATGTCCAGCTTCGATGGTGTTAGCCTCTCTACGAATAACCCCGTCGCCCACCACCACACACGCACACCATCGCCGTCCTCTGCTTTTGTGAGGGCGCTTTTCTACGAAATTGCTTCGCATTACGCGTCGACGCTGTAAATTTACGACGAATATGGTGATAATTCGGCGATTCCGTGCGATACGGACGACACGGCGTCGGGGCTGTGTCGCGTAATGACCATGAAGTACGGCGTTTTGTCGCGGTAAGGGGGTAAGGCTTGAGTCGGGTTTGCGCATCACGAACTCCGGTGGGGATATTAAAAGTATAGACTTGCGGACGGTACACGTCATGTGTTGCACTAGGAAGCGTGCGCAATGCAAAGTATGTGTATCATATTTTTACGAAACATATGCATCCTATGGTACGTACATCGTAACGTACACATTTGTTCCTCTCTACACAATCAATTCATCAAACTACCTATGCATTGGCCGAGATGACAGACTAGAATTCACCAAGAATACAACACCGTTCATCCATCAAAACTTGTGTAATACAGGACGCGAAAAAAAGTATACGTCACCGAACACACGCAGGAGGCGAGAATTTTCCGTTCGCCGGGAAGTCGAAAAGTCCCTCTCGAAGTTTCGTATTTACTCGCATGCACCGTGCAGCTCTTTCATCGACGCGCGTACGGGGGATCCTCGGTCAAAACAGAAGGGGGCTCCGACAGAATTCGTGGTGCACAGTTCGCGCCAGGTAGACGGTCGGCGTTTTGGCCCACCTGGCCATGGCACGACCTGCCCCACGTGAAAGGAAAGGTCACCGAGGAGAAATCGAATGCCTCTCTCTCTCCCTGGACTTCGATGCTATCGATGATGACGGCACGCACGGCCGAGCTACCGTTTAACGAGACCTTGCGTCGCGCCCAAGGTTTTCGCGGAAACTTTGTCAAAGTCAACCGACGCGCCTATGTCGTGGACAACTTTTGAGCCCATTCATTTATAACGTCACCCTATCAAGTCATACCAATCCTAACTAGTTTGGAGCAGTTGATAAAGCTAGTACGTCGAATTCTTGGAATGCCGAAAGTTCATATTGCCACGAGTTCGAGTGGGAAGGTTCGAATGTTCGGACTCTCGACTCGACGAGGCACGTTACCCGAGTCACGTTCGCCGATCCCGTAAATACCGAGATCGGCAAATGTCCTAGTTAGGATGACGTGCTCGCTCTCAGGTTTCGCGAAGGAAGACCGCGCGCGTTCTTTCGGCCTTTCACATGAGATCGCGCACGCAACGCGGTGTGCAACGTGAGTACCTGCGCGTGCGGCCTTACGGTAATTGACGGCGGCAAATTGAGCAACGTCCTACGGCTCTTTCTTTTTCCTCGCTCACTCCCTCTCTTCCTGCTCTTCCCTTTCGTTCGCCGGTGCCCTCGTAATTGCACGCGACGTCCCGGCCCGATCGTCAGCCTCCTTCTCGCTTCGGAATTTTTGGCTCTCCCTATTGTCTGGCCCCGTCTGGCATCGTAAAGACGCTGGGTGGAAGAAAGGCGGGGAGGGAGAGGGACGGGGAAGAATAGAAAACGGACGCCGAACGAGGCACAGTTGCTCGCATGTGTACGTTTACGAGGCGCGTAAAGTTAAGTTTCTGCCCGGTGAAAAGCCGGAGGTGAAAGGATGAGCCGAGCGTAAATGCGTCAATGATTACGTGTGTGAGAGCGCGTGAAATTTGCGCGTGACGAACGTAAATGCATCGATCGAACGCAAAGAGTCTAAAAGTTACGGGCGTCTCACTTTATTGCATACGAACACGTTGACTGCCGTGCGAAATGTCGTGCCAAAGTAATTTCTAAGCTTTTTCACGTGTTTCGTGCTGGCTCAGCTGCTGAGGTGATGCACATTTTTAGATTTTTATCAGATGTTTAGATCTTTATCAAAAGTATTATTTTAGATGGCAGTCAATGCGTTAGAATCGCCAATACCGAAATTTTACACTTTCAACGCGGAAAACCTTACAACGTGGAGTTCTCGCGGCATTTAGTTACGGATAAATTGGACGATCTTATGACATAAGAGAACGTTTAGTAGCGACGCGGAGTTTCGCTTAAAGAACGCCGGCCGGCCGGCCGGCCGGCGAGCGTCGTGTGTCAGTAGGTCAGCTTATATAATTTCTGCCGCACGATGTGCAAAATTAGTTTTCATCCGAGGGAAAAGCGTGAACGCGTGGCAAAGTGTCGGCATCCATGGTCATTGTACGCGCTGAATGCTGAGCCTTGCAAAGGGGAAAATGTTAAGGAACGAGGGTGGAGAACGTTTGCGAATGACGATCGATATGTCGAGGAGGAGGAGGAAAAAGACACATTAATAACGAGGAGAGGAAAGTGAAGAAATAGTTCCGTAAATATGAGAAACTGGACGGTGAACAAAATTATTATCCGGGCCTCGTTAGCTCCGAAGGTGTTGGGTAGAGGTAACCCCGTTTCGACGACGGCGGGTCAACGAAAAGGAACGAGCGACAGCGACTCTCGCGCAGTATGTCACTCGGCTTGTGTAACTCTCAACGTCGGTCCGCGTAAAATTCATTCTTGTCGGGTTGATTCGTTTGAGAAAAATTCAGCGGAGTCTAAAATACGAACCAGGTATACGCCTCCAGAGATCGCGAAAACATCTATTACAGTGGTAAAACCGGTAACATGAAAAATGCGGAAGGAGCGTGTTCGGAATAACGGCGACAAAAGGGGTTCGTGAAAAGTGAATGGATTCGTATTGACCTGGTTTCCGGGAGGGTAGGTCAACGAGAGTATGATAACGACGAAAGTCGGCAATATTCGAGGGCAGGTGCAGAGAGAGTCTTAGATATCGATGGTAGGATCAAGGTATCTCAATAAAGAAAAGAAAAATGTGAATGACAAGGGGCCGCGACACACGTAACGCGATTCGAAGTAACCCTGTTTCGGAAGCGGCCGGGTCGGCGAAAAGAAGCGAGTAGCAGCAACAACGTCTCTCGCTCAGTGTGTCAGTAGGTCGGGCTTATGTAATTTCGAGCGCGGCACGCGAAATAAATTCTCTCTCTTTCTCTCTCCCTCCGACCCGACGCACGCTGGTACGGCCTTAGACAGAAGTCCATCGAATGGTGTCTCCGAGAAGAAAGAAAAAAAGCAAAAACACGCACCTAGCCCCAAGGAAAAGTCCTACTCTACGCGAACGGAAGTAATTTAACAGGCGCATGCCGTGCATAATTCCGGCGGAACTTCATTGTGGTGTACTGAGTCAGTAGGTTAGCTTATGTAATTTCGGGTCGGCGATATTTGGTGCGGGCTGTTGAGCGAGGTAGAAGGGAAAGAGGGTGAAAGAGAGGGAAAGAGGTGGCCGGCTTTGCTCGGAATTAGGTCGATCAATACCGCGACGCTATATAGGTCAGGTGCACTACCACGTTCGGTGTATGCGAGATGTCCCCTTCCAGACACCTAGCAACCCCCCTGCCACCGACCAGAAACCTACCACCACCATCCACCACCACCCCGCCCACTACCACAACCACGGATGCCACCCACGGGGATGAAAGACTTCCATCGCTATAGCGTCGTTGCTTTCCTCATGACTCCAAGCGCCAACTCTCCCCTGGCGCCCTTACTTTTCCTCCGTTCCCTATAGTCTAGCCTATTTCTACAGTGACGCCATGCTAATTGAGTTCAATTAACGCGGACCTTGATTCCGGCCCGTCCGCGGTATCGATTAGAATAGCCTCCGCCCGGCGTTCGCAGAGAAAACGTTACGCGCTTCAGAGGCGTGTATAACGATATTACCGCACGGCCTACGGTGGAATGTGGCATTCTTCGAAAAGTGACTTCCCATTAATCGTTTTCGTCCTCAATGACGGCGATCGCTGGGAATGTTACGCAGCAAGTGTGAAATTGATGTATGCCGTAAACGAGGGGCGTGACCGTTCTATATAATATGAATTCCGTACGCACGCTCGCCTACAACGTTCACTGGCACACTTTCCGCTCCGTCGTACGCTCGGAACAGTACCGAAGCGCCGCGTCGCCTTGAAACTTGGCGAACGGTTTCTGGGAAGCTAAGCCTATCGATCCGACCGATCGACGATTATGATTCAACAGGGCCCGGGAGATGACGAGGGAGCAAGGATCTTCGATCCTTCCCGATTCCGCAAGGCTGAACTGACCTAGACCAAAAGCTCGCGTCGCCGGGACCGCAATCTCACGCAAGAGCAGAACAACGAGTGCGAGCCGAGCACACGAGGCCGTGATGAGAAACGTTAGATGCGGCAACGGTATGCAACCTAGACACACATTTACCAACGCGCATCGACTCCCGCTTAGACACATCTACACACGTATGTACGCGTGTCGACAGCCTTGAGCGACAAAATATGCCAACGAGCGGCATGATCTTGACCCACACAGCGGACAGGCAGAAAATGCCATTCTCGTTCACTCCGCTGGGTATGATGATCTTGACTCTTGGGCGGAGACTAAGTGTCGCGGCTAAGAAAAGTTCCGCGAGGATTTTCTTTTTCTTCCCTTTTTTCGAAGCGTGAAACCTCATGAGTCAGACGGCGTTTAATCGGCGTTAAATGACACTCGCCGAAGGATGTTGCGAAATGGCCTATTATGGACATTCGGTTATCTGTGTCGCCGGGCGAGACGTGCGAACGAGAGGCCTGGAGGACGGACACAGTGCTCCTGAGCAGGGAGCATGGATGAGTGATTGGGAAACGTTAAATATAGAATCGGACGTCTTGCCAAGTTCGCTGACATCATCCGTTCCTACCTAGACAACCATACAGAATTCATCAAAACAAAAGCGGGCGGTCTATTATAAGACGACCCGAACGACGAGAAATCCTTAACAAACCCCTCAATCCGTTGCAAAACGTCAGCACGCGCGCTCAGTGACGCGGCGTCGAGAGAGGAACGTCTCAATCGTGGATGGCGGGCCAAATTTGGCGAGGGCAAAAGTCTTCAAGGTTTCGCGGCATCGACCTTCGCCCCGCCGCGAAGTTCCTCTTCGGACAAAAGGCCAAAAGCGGCGAGAGTCCAGGAGCCGGTGCTCTTGTTCGCGGGACGACGATGCCGGAATCGCAGCATCGACCACCGCGACGTCATTAACTGATGGCGAGGCATAGGCGGCGAAGGAAGGCGGACGAAGGCGGAGGAAGGCAGAGGGAGGCAGAGGAGACGGTGTAGTAAGCGAGCGGGTAAAGTGGCCCGACAAATTGTGGGTCGTGCCAGGCTGGGGCCGCGGATCTAGGCCGATCGATACAGCTACGTACCCACCGGCGCGGAGTCGCACCGGATAAATGGGTCAGGTACACGGAGCCACGCTTCGTTTTCGTCCTTCTGCAACCACTACCACTCGCCGGCATCCACCAGCCCGGCGAGCTAGACATGCACGCCCGACGCTCGACAGGCGCAAGCAAGCGCACCCGAATTTTCCCTCAAACCGAACGTCACGATATCGTAGAAATGTGCTGCGAGAGTACTCGTGTGTACGAGCGAATGCGTGCGACGGAGAGAGTGCGGCGGAGTGAAAGCAAATTTCAGTCTATCACGGGGAGCCCGGTTTTGTATGCATTATACAGCGTGCAATGTAATTGGCGTTGTAATATATGTATATCCAATTATTTGTGTCCCTCGATAGACGCTTCTGTCCTCTTCCTTTCACCCCCTCTGGAAAATCCCACAATATTGCTTTCGTTCGTGGCATATATTTCAAAGAGAATGCATTCGATGTTATTGAGGGTCAGAGATGTATGGGCTGGTAGTGTTGCGCTGTTGATAGGTAATACGCTTGCTACTTGACGAGATATACAGAATGTAAACGGTATAGGCTGAGTTATTGCTTCGTATGCATTCTGCGAAGGTCTGTGCATGCTTGGAAACTACTACTTGTTGAAAACGAAGACGGCGAGAAAGAAGAGGAAGCGAGCGAAGAGGGTTTCCCTCGCGACACGACACCCACACCCGCCTCCACGTGGCACGGTCAAGGGGTGCATATTGCTCTCTACCCAATGGCAAAAGTGGGACAATGAAACGAGTGGGCACACGTGCACCAACACAACGACATTTTTGCCGCGCGTGCACTTACACCAATGCGCCCACCTTGCACTCTGTGTGCGGACAGTATATGTATTCGTTATATGGCTCTGTTCACCGATACTGACGTTTTCTACTGTATCGCGTGCATCTATATTAACGCTCGCTATGTAGCGTCTGAACTAACACAGATACGGCTAGTGAATCGTGTGCGCCATTGCCGGCGCGTGCTATGCAACATGTATGTCGATACAAATATCCCCCAAATAGTCTGTATACCAATGCCAATGTTTGATGTCGATCTGTGTGCCGATTGCAAATGTTCACTGAATATCGCCTACGCGATGTATGTATGTATGTATGTTTGCCGTGCACTGTCTATCTGATACGGAAGTTTGTTGTGCATTTTGTTGGTATTCGGAGCGACGTACAGTGGGTATAAGGGAATTATGGTTGTGCAATGCGTTAGTGTGCACTAAATATTGTGCACGTCCACCGTAAAGTATATGGTACTAATACGTCAATTTATGGTTCTGTTCGTCATACGTCGTAAAATGTGCGTACGTAAACCTAGTGTGCATCATGAGAGACTGGGAGGCAACTTTTGAGCCGCTCTTTGTTCCGTGTGAACACCGCTACGCGAAGTTCGTGAAGATGTTTTATTGTCTGACGAACAGCTCACGAGGCCTTGTCTTATCTTTCCACGGATCATCCGATTAGAGGCATTACCTTTAAGCCTTGGTGAGATCTTGCACGAGGGTCGCGGTTTATAGTTACATTAGGTATCTAGAACGAGGATTTCACGCTTTGCATACAGGCGAACTGCCAATCACTCATGCCTCTCAATTCTTATCTCATAAAATTTCCCTTCAATCCCCCAACAAGGAATCATAACCATTACCACAAAAACGG
The DNA here is from genome assembly GCA_963942575.1 of Priocnemis perturbator. Classification (NCBI taxonomy): domain Eukaryota; kingdom Metazoa; phylum Arthropoda; class Insecta; order Hymenoptera; family Pompilidae; genus Priocnemis; species Priocnemis perturbator. The sequence continues at coordinate 11,366,477 of OZ012653.1, forward strand.
CTACCTATCAGACTAACTCAGACCAAAAATGTTCCAAGTAAAAAATCCGACAGCATTTAGGAAAATAAAATGTTCTGACACAATGTCCCGGAAAAAATAAGAAAAGAAGAGAGCGTGGAGAGGTGTGCGCTTTACTATTTCTCCCGTCTAATTTGGCGGAAAGTCAGGCTTGAGCCAGATCGGGCCGTGCGGATAGTGAAAGAGAATTTGGCCGCATGCGGCGCGGGGCTGCGAAAATTCATTCCCGACATCTGGGGCGCGGCCTGCGCAACTCCTGCGTCCCCGTGACCGGGGAATCGGGTCGCCTAATGGTGCCGACGGAGTCGAAATCAGGTTGCTCCGGGGTTGTCCTGCGAGGGAATCAGGCCGCTCGATACAGGCCGCCCGTTGTACTGACCCGGCGTGCCACTCCGTAACCGGGATATCGCCGAAAACTGGATCAATGCACTTCCTCTTCCCGCGGGAACGCTTTCTCTCCCTCTCCTTCATGCCCTCGCCGACTTGCTCACACCCCCCCCCTATACGCCCGCGCCGGCACCCCTTTGACCCGTAAACGTCGCGCGCCGACGTCCCATTTCTCTTCTCGCCTTCGCCCCTGGAATTCCTTTATCGCGACAACCTCCGAGCTGACGGAACGATCAGCACGTGATGCCCCCTTTGGGTGCTCGGACTCCTTCGAGGAAACTGACGCGGGCCGAAGCGGATATTTTCAAAGTTTTACGACACGCCACGCTTTTCCGTCGATGCCTATCTCGGTGCACGGTTCGGTTCTATTTAGAAAGTCATACGCGCGCGGGATTGATAGGAATGTCTGTGTAGAAACAGTTTCAACAGATTCATCTTTCCGCACGTGTCCCGTGCTTTGAGCAGAGTCGAACTCTGAGGCATGTCGACTGCCGAGCTCGCGTATAACGACGTTGTCGCGGAAAACGGATGAGGGAAACATTTCCTGATCCCGTGCGCCGATGTATATAGGCCAGGACCCCGGGACGGTGGTGTGCCCCGTAAGACGGTAATTCGGTTTCGTGTTTGCGCGGCGCATTCTGTGACCCAGTTCAACTTTCCACCCCACCCACCGTTCCCGGCCCTGAGCCGCCCCGAATACGGATAAACTGCCGGAGTCTGACCTATATTACATCCCGGAATCAGGCCGCGCAAACTTCTCCGGTTAACCGAGACCGTGTCGCAGGATTCTCTTTCCGCAAATACTGTCCTGCTCGGTCGATCGACTCGTTCCAAAATCCAACTCCATTTCGAAGCGTTTCCGCGTCCTCCTGATTGACTTGTACTTTCGAGAGGTGAAAGTGGCTGCAGAGGAATTCGAGAAGTTGGCTATACTTATAGACGGAGATATATTAAGAAACAAATAAAAAATCTTCAAATTTTTCTTTGTCCCGCGCTTGTACCAACAGTTGGCCTCGCGTGAATAATTGTTGAAAACGCGAGTGCGCGAGCGTTGGTAGTACTCATGAGTTTGACGGGGAAAACAAACGAGGCGCGTTGAAAAAGAGCAGCATCATTGGCACTGATCATGGATCAGCGCGACAGCTGATCCATCCACTACTCGTGCGCGTCCTTTACTTGATCGTATTGCGTAACGTTACGTCACGAAGACAACACGTAATGCCGGCATGCAAACGCATTTCCAAGCGGCCGGCTTAGTAGCCTCGCGCGAAGGTGTAAACTTGAAACGTGACTTCGCTTTATGTTGAACGAAGCCCCGAGTACCATTTAACCGTTTTCATATTGCACGACGTTTGACGCTGATCGATGTCAGTCAAGCGATCGTGCACCGCTGTTTATGCTCACGTATTTCACCTTACTCCTCTTATTAATCCGGTATTATCATTATTTCTCAATGCTGCACGTTGGAAGATCGCTGAAACTTCTCCTGTTCCTCGATAATGAATTTATATAGCAGCACCTAGTAAGTAAGCGCGAACATTGCAAGATGCATATTGGGCAGGTGCGAAGGGATCGGTCGAAAGCTCACTTCTCACGGTCCGATTTTTCTGGATTCTCAAGCGTTGCGACGTAATTGTGACGAGAATGCTGGTGGAGAAAAAGGCGTCGGGAAGGATTACCCCGGTCCACCTTGACTGAACGGCTTGCTTTTTGCGCGGAAACCTATAAACTCGTGCGTCGATGTCAAAGCATCTGCGTGTTAACGTAGATTAATCATTCATATTCACCGTAATACGCTCGACGATGACGACGACGGATGGCGTCCGAGAGACACAATATTCGTGGGCGTATTTCATCGTAGGAAACAAAGCATCGCAGAAATGACACACGCGCTCGTGCATTGTAAAACGAGGAAACGTTACCTGACACATATAAAGCACAGACCACAGGAGCAACCGTGCTTTCTCTTTCGTTTTTGTAGAGGCCTGTTTTGCGCGTAACCGACCATTCACCACTGTTCTACTATCGAATCGCATCCGCTTTCGTGGCTAAAATCCATCGTCGGGCCAAGTGCACTGCCTGGCTGCCAATGATCGACAGCGTGGCTTTCACGATCCCCAGCCCGGTGGACAAAACCGCGAGATTCGAAGGAGACCGATAATGATCGGCCGTAGAAGAAGGCGAGACAGGTGATCCGTTCGCTCTACGCGTTTCGACTAGTCCTCGCGGCGCCTTTCTTTCATGCACGAACGATTTCGTGTGCGTCGGGAAAATTGCGTGCGGTAAACGGCGAAGGAGCCGTGCAATCGTAAATGTTGAGTCCCGAGAACGGGCTGCGGGGGTATAATGGACACGGTCGAACGTTGTGTGTCGGACAACTATCACCGCGACCTTCTAGTTCGACGCTGCCACGGGAGGAGGTTTGATTATAGACATTCTAAATACATGCGATCCGCGATAACACTGCTCCACTCTCTCATTTTCTCTCTCATCTCCTTCGAGACCCTCACGATTCCACGGATCAGTAAGAGGCTGCAGCGGGAAACTTAAGGGAATGTCAGGTCGAAATGCGAGCGACCGATCTCCGCGCCGGTCGTGACAGACGTAATCCACATTTCGTCACGCCACGCTCCTCCTTCTCCCGTCTCGATCAGCAGACGGCCGTCTCCACCACGGTCCAGCACGGGCGTCCCGCGATAATATCGGAGCCGAACACCGTGCCGCGCCGGACGGAGGAGGAGGCGGTTCGCGGAGGTGGCACACACAGCCCTCTCGATCCTATCTCGCGTGAAGGACAAAGAGTGCAAAACCTCGGAGAGGGGTCTCCTCGCGGGATGCCGAGTAGTCAAGGCCGGCAAAACGCCTAGCCCGTTCCACTCGCGCGCATAGAGAGTCGAAAGTGAAACGTCAGGCTTACAAGCGGCGAATGACGCACGGAGTCGGTCTGGCATTTCGAAAGCGACACCTAAGGGGTACAGTGTCCGGCTTCGATGCTGTCGGCTCTGCTGAGATTATCGCCTGTCACGTGTTCCACTTAGCGACGTATCGTTTGTACGGCGAAGCACGTGAGACGCGGCATGGCAGTCGGGCCCGCCTGAAACGTTCGTTTTTTCGCTTAAATGCTGCTCTGCACAATCCTTCTACATTTTCTACCCATCTTCGTCGTATGTCGCGAGATTGACAAGTTTTCACCCGTGCCCTGTATTTCGTCGTCGGAAGCCAACGACAAGAAAATAAAGACGTTGAAGCGCTTCCTGAGATAAATGTGAGACGAAGATTTTTTCTTTTTTTTTCTGCGTTAATGAAGCGATCAATTGAGACGCAGAAACGCCACGCGCGTCATGTATACTTTTCTTTCACTCGGCGCGTGTGGCAGAATCCATGGATACGGGACTATGGTCAATATCGTAGAACGCGGACGGCGTAGAAGTGGATGTTTTAAGTCGACCTGCGCGTGTCATCTATCGAATTCTATCTCACACCGTTGAACATACCTTCGACTTCGGCTTCGTGTTCGATAAACACAGTGGACACCGCGCCTCGTAACTTAAGATGGGACGCGAAATAAACAACAAGGCAAACGGGGAAATAAAATTCCCCGCTTACCAGTTAGACGTACGCAACCGTCAACGGTAGATAAATCGTCGCGGCGGCGGCGCAGAGACGAAAAATCTGGCGAGTCTTCAATTTCGGCCCGAAACGTAATTCCTTCGCGCCCGTTCAACCGAATAATATCAATGAAATATGAAAGTCTCTCTGTATTAGACCCCTCCCTCCGACGCACCTGCCACCACACCGTTAACATTCCGTCTGGTTGACAATAACAGGCAACCGACGAGCTGATTATAATACCATTTGTAAGGCGATAGTTCATTATTTCGTGACGGTGTAAGAAGTCACGTACTCATCTACTCTGTCTTCGCTCTCGAGACTCCCCGGGCATTGTCAGGAACTCGCGACACTTCGTCTCTCTACAGGACTTCTCCTAACTTGTAGCGATTGCATTATCGTCATTTCGGAATCGTATTCCTGAGCCGTGGCGACCGATCGTGAGGATGAGGATGGCTGCATGTTCGGGCAAAGTCTCCGGTTGCCACGACGACGGCACAATCCGGCCAACGAAACATCGTAAAACTTCTCTCGCTTGCCTCGCGCGCTTTAACCGTATGCTCTTTCGCCGACGGTGAAAGCATGCGCGCGCGATCCTGGGAAAAACGAAAGCGTCGACCCATAAACGCGTGTGTGCCACGACTAGACGAACCGCCGCTATGTTGAAAATCGACAATATGCACTTCGCTCATTATATATGACCGTTGTCGCGTTGTTAATTTAGCGCGATTCGGGACAGAATATATGTCCGGCACTACCGAGTAGGTAGCAAACGTACTGACACCGTTTGAAGAGCGAGAATTACGTGCACCTTACCATTGCACCGGGCTTACGAGTTTTCCCGGAAGGCACATAATATCGTGCTCGAAGCCGGAAGTGAATCGAGGAAAAAGCATCGTCCGATTATTTATCGGCCTTCGAGGAAACTGCGTTTTTCGAAAGGCCTCGAGCTCGGCAATTCCCTATGCGCACGCGGATCACGGTCCGCTTTCCTCGTTGCATGCCGTTCTGTTCGGCTACGTGCACTTTCGCGTGCTTTCCACCGCACAGCTTACAACTCCGATCACGCACTCGATCAAATGACTCACTCGGCGCGGTCGAACGTAATCGTAGTAGAATGAGAGAGCCGACGTTATGCGAGTAAACCGATGCCTGGATAATCAAACGCTAATGCCATTGAATATTGATTCGACGTGTTATTATCGTGCTCATCGTGCCTCCGAAGAATAGATATGGCCACGTTCGTTTGCTAGTTCCCGTAAATGTCAATGGTATGGGCGTTTGTCATAAGTGATGCACAGGGTGTGTCGATGAAACATGCATCCCAACTAACGTCTGAAGGAAAGCTAGAAAAGACCTAACACCGCGAAATCGAATCGGAACATTTAAAGAGGCTGTCGTGCGTAAAAATGAGGTAGCCCAGTAGCAATTGTTTTCCTATTCCCACATCTACTTCACATCTAACACTTTCTCAACTTATTCATTTTGTGCTATTCATGATTTCAGGTCCAGAAAACGACGGCCGAGCTCTAGCAACGATTCCGAGCGTTCATACAGCGGCTGGAGCGAAAGGATACCTCATGGCTGCGGTCGCGAGGGTTGTCGCACCAATGAGCGCGGCGATTGTATGGATGAATGCACCGCCGCCCTGGTCCTTATGTCGCTCTCATGCTCGCCTCACAGTCCTCATAATCCCCTGCCACTTCACTGCCAGCACAATTACGGTCAGTACCAAAATATACAAAAGACACTCACAATACACCAACGCTCCCACCCTAAATTGTGACGTTCTATTCAATTTCCCGTCAGCCTTATCACGCCACGTTCACATAGTAGTACAATTACACATAGTCCGACGATGGTACGAACTGAAGGTACCGTCATAGTTTAACCGAGAAACGATGACACCGAAAAATAATCTACCCCCATCGTCCATTATGATTATTACCCTGACATCAATATCCGTTACCATATTAGAAATTTGAATGACTTTTCAATTTGTTTCTCGCCACTGCCAGGAACGGACCCCATCGAACGGTTGATAAATTTGGCGTTCTTGTTACTTGGTAAAGGTTCTTGGGGAGGTCGAGGAGGAGGTGGGGTGGTGGTTGGGTCGCCGGGGGTCGGCGGTACGTCGAACAGCAGCAGCAGCAGCAGCGGTGCTTCCTGGCGAAGTGGCACCCCGAGTCCGCCATTGAGCGACGAAGGAGCGCCCACAACCGGCTCTCTCTGGCCGGCGCCCAACCACCCCGCGCACAATCAACCTCATTATCCCTACAACGCATCCGGATCCTCGTCCAGCACCCCAGGCTCCACGACTACCCTCGACGAAGGCATCGTCCCGGACTACCTCGAGGAACAACACCCCCGCAAGAAAAAGGTGAGCGTCGCGTTCTCAGGATTTCATGGAACGCGTTAATCACTCTCGTTAGACATTACGCTGATGAATGGGTGTTACGTGTCTGTACGAGGTGTGATTCAAGATGAATTATCTCGAGAACTGTTTATGTTCCTTTATCAAACGACGCGACCTTCGAAACTAGTTTTCCCCGAGTCGCGTGTTTGCGCCACTTTTGCCGCCATCGTCGTGGCGTGTAGAAACAGTCGCTGCTCTTGCCCGGACCGTCTTTTCAAAGTCTTCATTGACCTTAATCTCCGGTGCCCGTATGCACGGTTAAACGTGTGGGTATGCGACATCGGGGCATCCGATCGGCCGACCGTTTTTTCGTGTCTTTTCGTAGCACGGGGCAGGAGAGTATGCAGATCTCTCGCGGATGCTCGTAATGATAATAATAATTGCAGCGTGTGCATTTCGATACGTGCAATGCCGGCCGTTTCCTGTTTTTGAACGTTCACGGAGGAAACGTCTCTTAAAAATAGGAAGTTCAATGCCACAAAAAATCGTCCCATTCCATGATTCGCGCGGAACGCATCAATATTATAACGAGGTTTCGGTAACAGGCCGTTGCGGCGAGTAAACAGATTCTGTCGGCCGATGTCATTAACGCACCCATACAAAAAAAAACAAAAAAGAATCACCCTATCCTTGATTTCGCGAGATAATTAACAGCCAACGGTCTAAGCCGTTTCCTTTGCCCGGCGGCGTTAAATGGTCGCAATAAATTCGGGATATTCGCACTTAATTGGTTCACGGCGCTGAGAGTCGATTCAACTGCCGTTAACCAGTTCACTTATCGGATATGTATCGTGTACAACGATATGTGCATAATCAGGCTCGCAAGGACCGTTCTCCATCATGGACGGGCTTCTCACGCAATGAAACGCATTTTTATTGTTCCCCCAGCCCATACGGCGCGCTGATATTAATTAAGTGCCAGCCACTTTCGCATTATGCGGAAGCGGTAATATTTGCAAAGATAACGGCCACACCCTGAAACGTAAAATGCGAGGAAGTAGGCCAGGATGACAATGACGGCAAAGTGGTCGGTGATCAATCAACCAACGAATATATCTCGGATATCCTTTAGCAGAAGTCATTTTCGAAACCCTTATCATCGCTACAGGAGAGATTTCATATCGCTAGCATATTCCAAATCCACCGTTCGGAGGAGGGAAGCGGTGAAAAATCGAACGTTATCCACATTCATAACGGTCGCGCACACGTTCCTACCTAAGAGCCATCGCATTACCGAAAAATAAAATCGCCATGAAACTCTCGTATTCCGCATGCATATACGTAGGAACACGCGCCGCGTGTAGGAGGTTGGAGTAATCTCGCGTCTTGGCAGTGGCGATGCGCGTCGGCCCTGACCGGTCAGAGATGCACGCGTAGTCGGGAATTGCATAGTTCTCTCTTGCATAGTACGCTGCACCCTCCCTGTCTCTCCAATTTTCTCTCCTGGTCCCGCCTTCTCGTCTCTCCCGCGTCTCGTACGATTCGCCTCCACGCTTCGCCAGCCAAGACCGCACGCTCTGCGGATGATGACATAAGCTCCGGCCCGCCGCCGCCGCCGCCGCCGCTACTGCCGCCGGAGCCAAGGATGTAAACACGCGCAGCGATTTTTGGTATTTCGTAAGCTGACTAACGAGCCGGACCTTGAGGTATTATCGCCCCGCGCTAATCTTAGGTACGCGCCCGTATGCACGGGGCCGGCATCGGGAAAACGTCGAGCCTCTCGAAATAGCGTCTCTCTTTTCCCAGTCCGCGCCGTCGCCGCCGCCGCCGCAGCCGCCGCCGCTGGCAAACGGTGAAATCCGTGAAAGGCGGAATTTGGTGCGACGTCGACACCTGTGAATGCCGAAAATATGCGTCGCGCCGGGCGCTGGGATAGGTAATCGAGCGGCTTCTTTCTCCTTCTGTTCTCGAGTCGATCACATCTACCTCTCGCTCGCTTTTTCATTCTTTCGATTTTGTCGGATGCACCGGCGGTTGAAACGGAAGATGCCTCTCACCGTCCGTTCATCCACTCGCCCGTTTACTCGTTCGCACACGCACTCAAGTGATCCGCTTATGGGTTTTGCAGATTCGAGCGAAAGCCGACCGGGACCCAGTCGAGAATGGACCGAACGCGTGCAACAACACTTTCGAGAGCGAACAGGTAAGGGAAAAGTTCATCGGCTGGCTGCCAGGGAAATGGTCGGGCACGTTTGACGTTCGATAGCGATAGAATCTGAAAGCAGTCGTCGGTTCTGCTTTAATTTATCTTAAGGACAAATGATGATGAGCCGTTAGCGAGGCACGTTGCAACAGCATTTTTCATGGCGAATCGAGACACGTTTGAACGACGTTACTTTTGCTCTGACGAATGAAGGCGGTGCGCTGATGGCAGATTAGATATTGTTAGACGCTGGGTGCTTGAGTGTATGCACCCCGTGGGCAGTGCGTCGAAAGAAATGTCATGGTGGCATTAACTGTATCTAGTCTCGAATTAGCATACGGTACCATGCGGACCTTTAGGATCCGCATTATTGCGTGCTTATTAGGACAACGTGCGTGAGAGACGATGGAAAGCTACGCTCCTGAGAGATCAGCTCGAAAACAACAAACAATCTTGCGGCCGTGTTATCGAGAGGCGCCCAGTCAACAAAGATTTCAGTCCCGAGTCGAATGTTCCAACGATCGCGAAATTCTCGACCGTCGACGACGGTTTTTTGCGCCAAAGTGCATATTTGTCGTAACCCAGTTCGTTCGAATCCCACTTTCACCTTCGGTAAGCATTCCTGAAAACCCGCCCGGCCCGAACGGTCTACATTTTTATCCGGGAATACATACAAGTCATTAACCGGTTCGACATCGAAAATTCCAAATCTACCCTTTCGTTGCTCTAACCGATTAACGGCTTCATTCGGCAATCTTATTGATAAGCTCGATGGTAAAGTAGTCTCGTTCATTCATTGATAAAACGATCCACTGCTCATCCCCTGCATTACTGGCTCTTGCATCGGCGGGATTGCGAAACAGTTGGATCGCCGGTCGATCGTTGTCGATCGTTATCGATCATTTGCATCCATGCCGTAACCTAGGTCATTCCTCGACCATCCTACTTTCACTGCCGAGAGAAACATCCGGAGCTCTCCAGCGACGATGTTCTGCCCACATCATCGTCATCCGTTAAATGATAAAGTCTCTGCACCGTCATTACAGGTCTCCGGATACATTTCACTTTAATTCCCATCTTTTACGTGTTCTAGCTCGCTCCTCCGTAATTCTACTTTCACTACCGCAAGAAACTTCTCTAGACACGTATACGGCCGCGTACCCAAACTCACCTAATTCCAGCGAACCGTAAGAATTTTCGCGCATCCGGTGGCAAGGATAAAGCGATCTGCACTTCTTGCCCCCTACTGTTATTGAGGGCAGCGTTTCAAAACGCTTGATCCTTCACCCCTCGTCGATCGCTATCGATCCCGTGACACAGTTCGGCGTCACCGTTCATCCTTGCAATAATCCACATCATACCGCGACGATCTCACTTTCACTGGCGCGCAGCAGAGGCCCGAGAAGGATTCGTTGACGAAACAATGATCATCATTAAGCATCGAAGTCGCGAAACATTCGATTCAGCTCTCGCGATCGATCGCTATCGATGCTCAGGGTGTATAATTTGCCGGGCCTAATGCAAGAGAAGGCGGTACCCCACTTTCACCCGAGCCGTTCTCATCTCTGTTCAAGTCTCTTACATCCTCGTTTATCTCCCCTCTTCATTTTTCCACCCATCCCCTCCCTCCGTCTCTCTATCTCAGGGTCTTTATTATTTATTTTCTACCCGCCGGCATTTTTCTTACCACGCTACTTCACTACGTCGGACTTCCCCTTGCACAAGTTTCACTTCACAATCTTTCTCAATTTTACGTCCTCCTTTTACCAATACCCTTTCCTTATCAAAGCCTCAATCTAAATAAGTAAATTAATCTAAGTAAAAAATACTCCCGTATGCTAATCGCAATTCACCATAATAGTACACCATCATACCCGCCCTCCTTCATCTCCAATGAGCATTCGCGCACCTGACCCAATTGTCCAACTCGAAGATATCGGTGCAAACGGTTGGCAAGGTCGCTAGATTCTCGAGCCCAGCCACTAGACTCTCTCTCTCTCTCTCTCACTCTGTCTTTCTATCCTCGTCACCGCGAAAGGTCACCGTCGACCGAGATAGGATAGGCAGAGCCGCGTTCCGTTCCCATATCGGCGTCCGTGAACGGGAACCCCGATGTGCAGAGAACGGCGAGGGGTGAGCGGCGTGAGGGAGGAGGGTAGAGGAACAAGGGAGGAAGAGGGGCTCGCCAGGAAGTGCTGCTCAAGTCGGTGTGGTACGACTGCGACAGAGGTCACGCTTCCTTCTTCCCCCTGACACCCCGCACGCCTATTTTAACCGTTTCTATCGCTATCGAGAGACGCGCACGCGTCTCTGCACATACGTGCACCCACATGCGCAGTGCCGTAGTTGAGGAACGGGATCGAAAGGTGCATAAGGTTTTCGAATTGGGTTGGCCCTGGTACGACGGGGTGCTGACGGTCGACCGGCTTCAATATGGTAATACTGAATGGGGTGGGTGGGAGGAATGTTCAGATCTGACGGAGATAATCGATCTTTCAGGTCGGAGCTGCTGTATTTTCGTTGTAAGGCTTTTTATATGTGGATGTCTGTGGTTTAAGGGGTTGTCGTGTGACATGGTTTGTAGGAATTTCGGAAATTTGTATGGTAGGCTTTGTATGGGCGGACAACATATGTTGGTGTGTGATAGTCACAGGTGATAGGGGCTAATTGTTAGTTGAGGCAGTATGGTTAGTTGGGATACCTATATGCATATTTTAAGGAAGGCTGAGCGGAAGCGGCAGCGAAAGAAAGAGACGACGAAGCACGTGTCAGACCGTCATCCGTATAAAAGCCGGCATCGTATAAACCGGCACGTGGCTTCTGAGACGTGACCTCTTACAATTAGATTGTTCTGCTGCTAGCTCATTCGGCATTTCAACGGAAACTCGTGGAAATCGATCGTAACGTTCGCTGCAAACGACAAACGTATTTTCACTGAGAGAATAGCAAAGTTGTAAGTGGAGTCGAAGGCAATAGCGGCAAATTTAGTGTTCGTTAGCGATCCATTGCTAATTTCGGCAGAGTACAGTAACACTCCTATGTCCTGTATCTTAACCTAAAAGTATTGCAAAATCTCTAAATCGAGTAGTCCATTATCTCAATTACATGTTCCGTCTCGCAAGGAAAGATGAAAGAATTTGGAACAGCGAACGTTTCCGTTTTGCATAGAAAGCGATCGCCGTATTTTCAACTTTTATCGACTTCACCCTGCTACAGGCCGAGGCCGTCGCAGATTTTACCGTACTTTTTCCCCGGCATCTGACCCATTAAAAGAAGAACCGGTGGGTCGTGTGCAAGCTATGTACTTTCGCTATGTACCGCCGAAGCGAACGCATGCGCTGGAACGTCGGGTCGTGCAACGCACGCCTCCGCATGGACCTAGATCTCATTGTCCCTCTCCTCTTCTCTCATTCCCTCTCTATCATTCACCTACCGGCATTACCCTACTTCACTCTACACCTCACCCGATCCTCCCCACGCTGCTATACATTCCATTTTTTTCATCCACCCAAACTCGTTTCCCGTACTTCCCTTCGCTATTCCTTCTCTCTCGTACATCCCATACACGACTCCATCACATCCTACCATCTCGTTCTCCTTAATCCCAGTTCATAATTCTTATAATACAATCCTTCATCCTCCTCGCCGTGCTCTCCTGTCATTGCCAGCGTCTCTCTCACTCTTCCCTCAATGCACTCACACCCCCCTCTTTCTCCCACGCGTCGTCCTCTCCTGTGCACACTCTATCGTCTATCCAAACGACGCGGGGCGGCGTGGGGCGGCGCGGCGCGGCGCCGATGCGATGCGATGCGATGCACCGCCGCAGTGCACACGGCGGCGTGACGTCACTGGTGGCACGTGGCACTCCCCCTTCCGCCCTTCCCCGCTGCGCCCTCGAATGCAGCATCGGTGGTAGAAGGGCGCGGGGAAAGGTGAAGAGAGGAGAGAACAGTGGGGGCGGCATTGCGAGAGGAAGAGGTGGAGGCAGTTAAGGTCACCGTGGCCCTGACTGCACGCGCGCGAAATAATATCTGTGTGCGCAATCGTTGCAACGTGTGCAACGAGATCGCGCGTGCGAGCTAGCGACAACTACAGAGAGAGAACAAGAGAGGGAGAGAGAGAGAGAGAGAGAGAGAGGCGGCACGGAAGATTTATTTCTAGTTCCGCGTGCTTAGTGCTACCGCTTCTCTAGCCTCTTGATTCTCCTCTTCTCTTCAGTTTGTCTAACTGCAATTTCTCGCACCTCGTCGTCGGATGCATCTCCTTCGCGTGCCGCTATGCGATCGGGGCCACCTTGTCTTTCTCCGCTGCTGCTCTCTCGAGCTTTTTCGTCGAAAGAGACCTTGACCGACGATTGCACGATAGCAGAGTACGATCGACGCGTGGGTCCATGAGGAATTGTCTCGGGGGAGCTGCGCGGTTATAACTGGGTCGCGTGCCTTGACCCACGATTTCGATGATTCAAATCGTTGACACGCCGCGCGCCCCGAAGATGGATTGTCGGGTTGCAGTTTGCGTTTGCTTCTTCTTCTTTTTTCGTCGCCCCGCCGAATCGCTCGCGGTGCAATAACCGCCCGTTTCGCAATTATTTCGTCGACGCCGCCCGACGGAAGTAAATCTTTGTCAATCGTGGCCTTCTGGCAATTCTAATAATCGCGATCGACATTCAAGTGGATCGCTCGGCGCAGAATGCAACGGAGACTTTCAGTGAAGTTTCTTCTACTTCTAGTTCCCTTCTCTGTGTTCGGATGCTCTATCAAAGGCTCGGGATTGTCGTTGACGGATAAAATCCGAAGAAATCTGTTTGAGCAAAACGCCGGTCTCCTCTCGTTCGAAGGAAACACGCAGAGTCGGAGAGCACTAAATCACTTTCTAAACGACTGGACTTTTTATCGTTGTCAGCTGGCGAATAAAGTGTTGGCCTGGGCAAGAAAATTTCACGCCTGCGAAAGAGTCCCTCGCTGCCTCAGCGAAAACGCAAACTTTCGTGCGCTAACACACGATCACGAGAAAACGAGAGCGCATACGCTGTACTATCAACCGAAGCAGTGCTTCCATAATACATTCAAATATCGTACACGTATACTCCAGACATTTCATGCCCCGCAACATGGTAATTATTCTAAACATTCAATTTTATTAGATTTTTTACTCAGGCCAACTCCATAATAATCAACACGCACGTGTCAGGCAGATTCAGTTACACGTAGGCCCCACGCGCAATACAGTGCGATTCTATATGAAAAAATGATTATCTGTATCAGCGAGTGTCGGGGCATCGATAAGTCGGACAATAAGCGTGATGCGAACTCCTATTTCACAGCTGAACTTGGACTGGGACCTGGGAGAAGGATACACGGGGCCGGGACGGGACGGCGCGAAGGTTTTCGATTCATTGTCAGCCGGTTGGTATTGTTCCGGTGTCGTGCGAGCTCTTTGGCCCGGCAGGCAGCGGGGCTACGTATTGTGACACGTCCCGTCTGTCTTACGTAATAGACGGGTTGCGTAAACTTGATGCTCGCCGGTACTTAATGCTCGTACGTATTTCCGTGCGCCCGGCAACAACGAGAGCCGAACGCTCTCCTCTAACGACGTAATCGACGCTCATGATGCATCAACAGCTCCACCTTTCTTTTCCGGTTCTCTTTTCTTATCCGCTGACGTCAACCGCTGATGTCAAACTCATACTATCGATGTGTCCGGCGTCAATGTTAATAAAACTGACGAAGAGAGTCAGCAAACAGCGTATTATAACAATCTGCCCACTTCATGATGCTTCATCGAAACACACCTCGTCGATCGTACGTCCCTCTTCCGGTTCGACATTTCAGTGTCAGATGAGATACAGTGAAACGTCGGGTTCCTGAAAGTCATGATATACCCCGATGCAGATCCAGTTTCCACTATGGCGCACAGGCATTTCGCCCAGCAACTCCGTTCCGGTTTTTATCCTTCACGAGCTGAAATTGCCGTGATTCATTTGACGTCGACGTTGCTACGCCAGTGGTCTTCTCCGTCCACCTTTCTCTCTCTCCGTCTTGCGTTTCTTGCGCTCTCAGAATTCGAAAGCAGCGATGCACGGCGAAACCGTTCCCGTAACGACTCGAATTGCCACCGTGTACATACTACTTCCTCGTCTTCCGATATCCCTCGACTCGGTTCCTGTGCGCCCTTCACCGCGCCGCGCCGCGCCGCGCCGGGCCGGTCCAATTTCCCAGAGCAGCGCTTGCCCGCTCGTCGCGATCGATGCGAAGTTGAACTTGAACTTTGTCGACTCGCCACGTGCTTCGCTGTTAAAAGGCAGTGACGCGCAACGTCAAACTAATCTCATAACGACGTCATCGGTGCCTTGTTCCCTCACTCTCGATCCTTCCCTCTCTATCTCTCTGCCTCTTTTTTTCTTCTCTCTCTCTCTCTCTCTCTCCCTCGACTAACCCCTTTCACTGCTTCCGCTTTTACTCTCTTACATGACCCAGCGACTTCGAAGAAGCAAAGGTCGACGTCACTGCGGGATCGATCGCGAACCCTGGACTTCGTTTGACTTTCATTCTTCGCCACGCGCGAAGCTCGATTCATAATACAATGCACCGATATAAGCCGCGGTACTCCATGATCGCATTGTTATAAATGGTATGTATAAGTTCGTGGCTCGTTAAGCTGCATAGGCGGCCGACTGAGACAGAGGATTCTGAACGAAAATCGTGATGCGGTCTTAAGGCTCGACGAGTGCCACACGCGTCGTTCTAATAAGCGCGTTATCTGTGTTACGGTCTCACCGTGCCAAGTATGAGGTTGTTTCCACGACGGGGCAGCGGGCACACGATATGCGTAGACATCGCGTGACATAAGTCAGTGGCCATGACATCGCCTATTACGCACATAGGAAATACTCGCGAGAGCGCGCGCACGGGGCCTTTTTCTCCTCATTGTCGCGCCCGACGGCCGTCGCTGTTCATTACGCACGCCGGCGATCGATCACACTGCATCTCCGGCCTGTCTAGAGATCGTTAATTCTCGTCGCGATTTCTCGCAGGAAATATGAAAGTGCGGGATAAGTACGCTTTAATGAGAGTTGACCTTTTCCGAGCGCGCGGTACGCTGCTCGAAGGTCCATTTAATTGGGCGAGAAGGTAGAGCGTTAAATCTGCGACGATGAAAGACGGAGAAAAGAGGGACAATTTTCGAGAGCTTTCGGCTCGAAAGCGTTGCCAGTTATGTACACGCGAGTTTATCGCCGCCAATGCACGACCGGCGGGTCGAGATGAAATTGTTGGAGCGTTTCCAACGTGCCTAGACTCGCGGATTATGTCATTGCGCCGTGCCAGCATTATCGCTGTTGAAGCGATATCGGAACCTCGGGCTCAAAGCCATCGTCAAGGGTAAAAAGTCCGTGTCGGAGTGGGTAGCCTAGAGCGTATGGATCGCTCTACGGAAGCCTAGAGCATTCGCGGGACCGTGTGTCGGTGCGCGCGTGCACATGCATATACATACATATATATATATACGTAAGGAATCCCGCATGCGAATTGACCATAAAATCTATTAACATCTGCGCTCATCTGTGCTTCTGCCGGCCGTGCGCGTGCGAGGTTGTGCATCGTGCAACAAAAAATACATTCTATATTTGCATTCTATTTTCCCACCGCAACCCTCTACGCGAAGGTATATAAGACGGTATATACGATCTATATAGAATCGTAGCATGCCCGCGCGTCCGGATCTACATGTATGCGTGCACGTGTCTCGGCGCGCAAACGCTTTTTTTAAAATGCCCCTTGGTAGCTGCCGCTTCATCGACCTTGTAAGGTTTGACACTGCAGCCAATAGGCGAGAGGTAAAGAATTAGCTCAGCTGGCGGAGCCCAAGATGAAAGGCCTTCTCTCCCCGGCCAGCAAGGGGAGAGGAAAACTTCGGTCCGACGGCCTTCGTTACCTTAC
Organism: Priocnemis perturbator; assembly: GCA_963942575.1. Lineage (NCBI taxonomy): Eukaryota > Metazoa > Arthropoda > Insecta > Hymenoptera > Pompilidae > Priocnemis > Priocnemis perturbator. Next base: position 11,382,987 of record OZ012653.1, read on the forward strand.
CCGACGTCGTTGTTCCCCGACCGTGATATTTATAATCTCTCGCACTTTTTCGCTCTAACCCACGGTGGCTCGCGTAATCGATTGCGAAACAACAGGCGTCATCCGCCCACGCCCTTACGGTGCGTGACGAGTCTCTATTATAAAAAAGCGACGCAAGAGCGAGACGCAGTGATGATGAGGAGACGTTGCCATTTTCAGTCTAGCCAGACGGAAGTACGCTGTCGATACCGCGAAATTCGTTCGTGTACTCGAACATCGAGGGTCGACGCTTCGAATTTGCTCCCACCCGCAAAGTATGGTATTGACATTGGGAATTTTTCCCGCCCGCGGGATATGGTATCGTTGACTCCCGACTCCGTCGAAAAAGGAATTTAAATGGATCAATGTCGCGAATAAAATTTCCTCTGCTCGCCTGGCGCGGACCCGATGCTACGCGAGCGTAATGGCTTTTTTTTATCGCGCGCCGTTGCGCCGGCCTGCACGAAGGTCAGCTCGATTCGCATTAATGACGCGATTCTCGAATGAATTCTCTTTGCGCTGCCATTACAGCGGAAGCTGAGACGATTTCGATGATGTCATTCTCACAAGTTGTGTTTTAGTTACGCAGTCAAATTTGATCGCGGGCATGCGTGTGGGCAATCGATTCCGACTGGTGCAAGTGAATTCGGTAAATTCCGAAACATCAATTTGATCAATTTCTTAGATAATTCCATACTCGAATCTTTAGGTGCAAACGTACTGCGAGGAATCACGATAATGCTCAGTAGCAATAATTTCGCTATCAGTTGCTTGACGACCGAATTCCAGCGCACAATCTTTATCACTTCAGGAGGCTCGCGCGAAACTGTCCGTTAAAATCGAAAGTAAGTGAGATATGTACCGTGGAGCCGAGTTAAGTGCTTCCGTTATATATACATGCTGCCACCTGACGACCCTGCAAACGCGGACGACACGTGTCTTCGATAATCCATACGTGCCGAGGCCTGCGTCTAGTGCCGCCGCATTGGTCGGACACGTGCCCTTCCGTTTATCGATACATAACGTAACGGACGAGCCTATGCTGGAACCGAGAAGTCTCGTAGTGTCGAAAGGGCAGCGAGGCGACTGTGATTCCTCCTACTAAAGACTTCTGGAAGTTCAGCGAGGATGATCGGATTACGCCCAATACGGCATATGTATATCTCGCTAAACGCAGGAGACTCGCGGAACGTTGCGTATTGAAAATTGCTGAGCCAACTGAAATACGAGGCTAACAGAGAAGTTCCTCGTTGAGGTTTCGAAAGGTTTGCGAAACGCTGATAGTACCGTGAAACAAAATCTGAGTTATAAATGAAGTGGGGTGATAAGGTATAGGTACGGGTATATATAGTGACAGTTATTGCACTGCCTCATAAACTAGTTACGTTTACGGAGCGTAACATAAGGGATGCTGAAAAATGGCATGGCGTTTAATGTCCGCGGTTGAATTATGTAAGCGGACGATCGGAATGTTAGAGTATCGCAGTGGTAGAGAGAAATATAGAGCGAAATTATCATTCCGCCGGCAACCGCGTCGGATTCATCGGCAATGAACTATCAACAATCCGTTCTGAGCGAGTGTGTCACGTCAAGTGGTGACACTGCTACGCTGTCAGACTACCGATGAGGTTGAACATTGACGGTCTCTTTCCACTTTGAGCCATCGACAGTGGAGGAGGAGAGAAGGAAAGAGCGGAAGAAGAAGCTTTCTGCCCCCGTAACGGGACAAGTCGCTAGAACTTTTAACTGAAGGAAGTGGTCAAGGACAACGTACACTCGCAGTTTTCACTCTCAGTCTCTTCTATTTTTTTCATTTTCTTGTTTCGTTTAGAAAGAATGAAAGGAATAGATGCATTGGCCGGAAGATATGATTCAAAGACGTACCTCTTGGAAATTTCAAAACTTCCTCTCTCACTCAGCCTCGCCTCTTGTTCCGCTCTAACTTTGTACGATCCTTTCAGCGGAAAAAAACCTCGCGCTTGTAAAGAACTCGCAAGTATCTTCAGACAAATGAAAACAGAACGAACAAGAAAGAATTCGTCTCGGCGAACGAGGAGGAACTCCTCGGCGAACAGCGAAAAATCTCGTTTTCGTTCCAGGAAGCGGGCAAAGGTCGGGGAGTGTTCTATTAACGAACCACCTGCTAGATCAGACGCGGAAGAAGTCTCAAGGCCGTTCGCTTTCAAATTTTTCAACTCCCACCTTCTCACCTTCTAAAAAGAGAACGCGTGTCTATTTCATAACGGGCCGCTAGAACTTTTAACTGAGCAGGAAGAGGGAGAGAGAAGAGGATGTTGATGAGATCGAGAGAGAGAGAAAGGGGGAAAGAGTCAAGGACGTACGCTCGCGAATTTGAGCAAGGCAACGGGGACTTGGACGATGGTGGCGGCGAATGGCTTTTGCCTGGTGGGGATGAGATTCCGTCGTGCCGCGGCAGTGAGCCTCTCGTTGTCGTAGGTCCTGACCGGCTTTTTTACGCGTGCCAAACCGACGTGTCGGCCAGACGACGCCCTGGAACGGCCGCCCTCTCACGACGCTCCTTTCTCCTATCTTTCGTCTCGTTAACTGCTCGCTGCTCGAGGCTTCATTTTCAGCACCGGTTTCGCTGGAACAGCATGTAATATCGTTATTTCGTCGTTTCTGTAATAGTATCCTCTGGTATAATAGTACTATAGGACTGTTTTCAAGATCTTTAAAAGCTGTTTCCCATGAAATCATGACTGATAAGGTATCTAAAAAAAGTTTTCTTTCACAGTTGTCATTTTCCTCGGTTATAAATTACTCTCGAAAATCTTACTACGTCTTTCATAGTCATTTCATGACTAGGATGGCGTGGTCTCGGTGTGTTGTTCCTCGCAGGATCGTCAAGTTTCTAGGTCCGAGAGAGGTTTCCTCATCTTTCCCTTCCGACACTGTTCCTCTTCCTCGTTCCTCCTCAATCCTCCCCCTCGGGCGGAGGCGCAAGCGTCGTATCGACCGTCCGTCGACTTCTACCTTGACCTTCGCTAGCGAAAGTCCCGCGAACGGTCGGAGCTTTTAAAGCCATTGTCTCGCGCTGGTTACCCACTTTTTGAACATAGCCCACCCAACCTATTTTCCGAACGAATCGTTCGATACGTTCTCTAGCATGAAATAATCGTAAGCCGAAAGTCAGCCGAAAGTCAGCCGATCGCAGAGTCGAGGAGAAGGAGAAAATTTAGAAACTGTTTCGGCGCGCAACGCCGCGACGATCGATTATTGCCGGTAAAAAAAGGGGGGGTAAAAAAAGAAATATCCCGTCAAACTGACCGTACGGCCTTTATGTAAGTCCGCTGTTTCGACACACACAGAGCGACCGATGCAATCGGATAACTTTCTCTCCGAATCGATGCCCGGATCGCCTATCCTCAGACTCGATTCCATTTGCACGGTGTCTCTCTACGAATGTTCAATGAGGGGAAAGGAAGGCCTCGTCGGACGAAAGCGTGACCGTGCTGGGCAAGGAATCGCGAGTTGCGGCGCATCGTGACCGGCCGCTTATAAAAGCTCGAAACACTCGCGGGTTTCGGACTGCCTGCCAATGTCGCTTTCCTTCCTCGAACGCCGCCGTCTAACTCAATTACATGGATCATTACGCTGCCCGGGCGCGCACAATAACGCGCTCGCGGACTGAAAAGACAGTTTAGCGAAAGGCTGCAGCTCGCGCGGCGCTCAGATTTCATGGAAACGATTCGGTTTGCCTCGAGCGTTCATTATTAATACCGCCGCTCGGTTCGTAATGAAGCGGCATGAAATACGGCGTATTTAAACTCATACGAGCGCTCGAATTGTTGCAGTTAAGGAGGAATGTTACGTTACTATATATTATATGGTCCCTACTTGAAACCGATTACGAAAGTAGAACGCTCACCGATACGAATAGAGCGCTACTGGAATCACTGTGGTCAGACGGCAGTCTTCCATGTCAGTTGCTTAATCGCGCATGAAGCGAACGAATCTCTATCGTTCCTAAAATCCGACTCGACCATCGGGATATCACAGAGTGTGCAATGAGGGATTTCTTAGCCAGGGAATATCGTAGCTCTCGCGTGTCTCATGCGTTCGGCCCTGGGTAACTGTAGTTTACAAACTAGTCCTAACTAGGGCCGCGCCCAGTTCGTCGTTGCTCAACTTCGGCAAACCGAGGCGAACCGGTGTGATCGTCTGTACGTGTTCGTACGTGTTCATATATGCGTGAAACATGTTGCGTGGCAAGGACGTTGACAGTGCGAGCAGCAAATCAATCGTTGTCACGCTCAGCTAGATCCGATCCCTCTTGGCAGTGGCCAGCTGATTCGTTCCGCGCACGATCTTCAGGAAAAATCCGACACGCGCGGCCTGAGACACGGAGTAGGGTCCATAAGACGGCGAATCAAGTGCACGGGTGATCGTGGAGTCAGATAGCGTCCGAAAATGAAAACTCTATTGAGCAAGGTGGCACGTCGGCGCTACGCTTGTTTGGAGTTTAGTAGGCCGCGCCCGAGAAATGGGACCAGGTCTTACCATCCTGTCAAACGTTCGTTCATTCGAAACTATAGTTTTACGCGTGCTTGAAAACGGCGTCGGTGCAGTACGGGTGCAATTACTGGTTTGCCAAGCGACCTACGGTTTCGACAATATTCCCTTTGCAACGTCTAGGCTAATGTTCAGTAAACGTAACTTCAACGTAAACGGTCAACACGATGCACTGGAATATTAATTTTTCCGAATGGCCCGTCTAACGTCCAAAGACGGCTTCGCGAGTTCGTCGACGTAGAATATTTGGCAACGAGCTCTCTCAGGCCAATCCTGCCCTAGGCTAATGTCACGTCCTTCCACGTATCCCTTCTCCGCGACGAGCGCGCGTACTCGACTTTCTCTTTCCCTCTCGCGACGCTCACTCACTCAATCTCTCTCTCCATTGCGGTACCGACGATTGAGCAACACACGTATTCGGCTTACACACCGGTCGCCACCCACCCAACGGCCAACACGGTCCGAAGATTCGCGCGGCCTTGACTCTGCCTCGAATGTGCCGAACTGACCAATCTAACGGTCGACGGACGGATAAATCAATGTGGTACCCCTCGTCGCCCGCCATCACACCGTTCCGAACTTTTCGGACTCTTCTCTTCCTCCTTCGCCAACCTGTCTGGCCCTTTCCTCTCCAGCTCGCGGCCCGTTTTTTGTGTGACGCGACGGCTAATTCGTTTCTAGTCTGCGACGGATTTTTTGCCCGTCTCCCGTGTGGCTGGCGAAGGTTAACGCGCAAGCGTGTACGTAGAGGCGCGGACACAAGGCCGGGTCCAGACTGGCCCAAGAGTGTTCGCGGATAGTTGGTGTGCTCCTCGCAAGCTGTTCGCGAACACCTGGCGAGTGGAATGCTCGAGAATGGTTATTGTAATTGTAGAGAGAAAATGGAACTCGCGAGGGTGTCTAGTGCCCGGACCCGATTTTAGTCTCCTTGAGCGACGTCGAGCAGGCATAAAGATGAATTGCTACCCGACGCGCTCGTGTTTCAGATTTCGGAGCAATCTGTTCGGCGATTACGTTGGATTAAGAGAATGGCCGGATGATGTCAGGGTCTCGCGAGTAGAATGCCCGTCTGGACGTCTTCTATAACGCTCCAGACTCTATTCTGCGCGAATTCTATGTCGCGGCGCGTAGGATTTTACGCCCGACCAACTCGAACCGTGTATCGTAATAGTTGCACAGAATGATACATGCAGTGACACTTGGCACGGAGTCGGAGACGTCGAAAAAATGCTATTAATCTTCGGCTTATGCCTCAGAATACGCGAAAAATCTGAGCGTTTTTTGGTGTCTCTCCGCAATCCTACCGTTCGATAGACGGCAACACGCGATGAAAATAAATCACCGTCTGTCCGCCGAACCCTCGACAGCTTCGGAGATACATTCCAAGAAAGCTATTATCCATATATGGCTGTCGCGGCAAGTTAATGTCTTAAGCGCGAACCAATTAAATTACACGTGCACAATGTAGCGGCGCGTAAGGAGAATTTTCGTCAGCCATCTCGCGTCCTGGAAGAGAGAAAGGCGATTCATTTTTTTTCCCCCATCATTTATACGATTCTGTACGGAACCGTAACGGGATGTACGCTCACATCTTGCCGGCCCCACCGCATTGCTCTTTCAGACTCTCTCGTAAGCGTAACATAAGGCAAGGCATAAGGACTCGCGCTGTCGAGGGAACTCGACAATCCCGTTACAACGTAACACACGAATCGTACAGCGGCGAAAGCAGCTCCCGTAATTAATTCATAATTGGCCGCCGCTAAATGATTTGTCTGGCTCCGCTCGGCCGACACTACTTGCGCCCGGTGCGCTCACAGCTCACGACCGGTCTTGAACGAGCGGTCATGTTTCGCGCGAAACTCACGTTCGATACGCCAGCAATTAGCTCGGGCGGGATTGAAAAAGCACATTGCGTCACGCCGAAATGAGCGCTGACTCGTGACAACCCTCGCCGCGGAACGTTGTACTCTCTGTCGTCGAATTTGCCCGCACGTCTCCGACTTTTTCCACTGTCCGGGTCTCTACGTACGGCACTACGCCTTGGTTGATAGGAGACTTTAACTACGGACTACGAGGTCGTTGGTCATTACATTTTGGCCGGCCCGCGAGCCATTAAGAGTGTGATGGCGACACAAATGAAAAAATATGTGCCGACAGGTAGTTATGTTTATGAGAGATAAACCAGTTCGGTTTTCGTGAGTCGGTCCCGGTGCGCGTCTTTTCTCGCGATTTCCGATAGGTTAATCCGGCGTGACGAGAAATCGAACGCACTTTCGCCGGAGCATTATGAGGCAGAGACGTTGAAACGGGAGCGTGGAAAGAGTATAAAGTCCGCCCCCGGCGGATTTGACAAGAGTCGGCTATGCAACGGGGCTCACCACTTTTCACGAGACAAGCTGTTACCGTTCACTGATTTTCAAACGAATCCGTGAGAGAGGTAGAGAGAGAGAGAGAGTGAGCGTGCGGCTGAGTGCAGGATAAGGACGTTTTTCAAGGACGGTTGCGGTTGTGCAAAGAAAGAAATATTTATTCGTGCTCTTATCATTGGAGGCTCGCGTATTGCAGGCGCGCACGTTCTTACTCACTCGATCGCCGCCTGTTATTCCCAAACTGGACGATGGCACTCACCTCTCTATCGAACAAGAAAGGTTCAATATCCAATTCAAGGACTGGCGACCAATTCAAACGCCGTTGTACAATGTCCAGCATGTGGAGCGACAATTTCGTTGAAAATGGCCGCCTACGTCTAATCTTATTGTCCCGTCCGGTTTCTTTCCAATTTACGATTATCGTACGGACGTATTGGATTGGACGTAGTGTACACGTAGTCTAGACAGAGCGTATCGCGATTTAAGGCACATCAATATTATGACCGACGGCAATATTGAAAGTAAGAATACGAGTTGCGAAGAAAATTCTCGATAAGTCTAAATTCCGATTAAACGCCATTCTGCCTGGACATTGTACGGGTCGGATTGTGCAAGCAGAACTTCCCGACGACCATATCGCCCGCTTCCTAGGTGTACGCCGCGTTCGTAATATATTTGAATATTGAACACGTTTCACGCCCGTCCGCCCATTCACGGATCTTAAGCATTTGTAGCGGGCGAAAAACAGGCATAATTCGTCGCGACCGGATGATGGTGTGGTGGAAGGGAAGGGGTTCGTGGCACTTGGAAAAATAAAGTTCAGTTGGCTTTAGACGTGTGTCGTTTTACAGGGGCTATGTGTTTGCACAATATTATAGTCTGCGTTCATACGGGCGATCGGACGTCGTACAATCGAATCATGACGTATGTACATAACACGTTCGAATACTACGTTGACAAAATTCGATCAAACGTATCTGAACCGTTTGCTACTACATTTTTCTTGTTAATGTTAGGCTGTCAATAAATTAATGTCGCGCTCCAGTAGGTTAGTCTATGGTAAGCACTCGTTCGACACGCAGTAACAGTAACAAATAACGCTTAAGGTCGGAGAAGTGGATGAATCTAATATTCTTGCAATACGAACGAATAGAAACGTAACATGGGGGAGGAGGGGGCTAATACAATTTTGTCAAGCGCACGCCTCTCGTCAGCGTTCGCTTAACTTAACGCATTCAAAGGCTTTGCGGCAATGCAACGAAGCCGTTCGTGAAAGTGCGACACCTTCGCCGATTCGAAAGTCGCCTGGGCCTGATCGGAAACTAAATCGTATATATCCACGGCGTTCGACGTGCAATTTGCGCAGCGACCGGCGACTGCAGATTGCAAGGATATACCGCTTGCCAGGCAACAGTTATGCACCTGTTGTGTTGCCACCGCGAAAAAGTCAAGGCTGGAGGAGAGAAGCACGGGATAGCAGACTGCGTGCATTAGAAATTGAAGCGCATCTGATGGACCCAAATGTTTTTCCCTGTACGTACCACAAGACTCTGATCTATTCCTTATCTCGACATTGCAGGACGAGCGTAATTTCTAAGGCAATAACGAGATCGTCAATTTTGACTGACAACGAGTGGCCAGACGCATCGAGACTCGCGAGTCTCAAATTCGTCTCTGTCAATGATAGGATGACAATTAACCGAAAAAATCGACGGGAAAGAGAGGCGCACGCTAACGCGTCCTGAAAACAAATTTTAGCCGCGCTACCGAACATGTTAAACGGTCGTATCTGATTACTTGTCGGCTCTCAGTGCCGCGTCTATACGCGCAGACAGCGCCGAGTCAAAGTCAAAGTCAACGATAAGGCGATAAGCTTTGAACGGGCGTTCGACGTTCTACGTCTTTAATGTAGATCATCCAGCAATCCTCCTCTTTGTCGTTCCTCGTCTAATTATATCGCCTCTTTCCGCGAACGTGATCTTATTAGAAGAAATCCGCGTCTTTCCACTTGTCCTCTCTGAAACGTCATCTTCTCGCCCTTTTTCGCACCTCAGTTTTTTCATCCCCTTTTGTGCATTTTCTGAGGCAAGATGGAATTTGTTTCGATTACATGCTGCCACCGAGATTCGCGTCTTGGTGACTTCGCTCTTCGCGTTAACGAATGATGATTTTCTTCGGCCGCATTTAGACCCGTATTTTCGGACGCTGTTTTCCCGATACCCTCAACAAATCGCCCCTCTCTCCCGCTCACTCTCTCATGGCGCATCAATCGAAGGCATTTTGATCCCGTCGTTTCACCTGGTCCCCGGCTTAGTCACCTGGCGTCCTCTACCGTCGGCGATGAGACGCCACCGCGTCCACAATCCACATGCCGCTCCATCGGAGCGACGTAAACAAGAAGACTGCGCTTGCGCCTGCATTTCTCTTTCGACCCTCTTCTCCTCCCTTATCGTCCTCTCTCAATCCCACCTCACCCTCTCGACCGTCCTTCTCCATCACGCTCTCTCTCTTTCTCTCTGTCTCAGTCTCTCCAACAGAAAACACGATCATCATCCCGCCTCCCAGTCTCTCTCGCGCTCATTCTCTCCCACGAATCTCGTCATTATCGCGCGTAAAGTCCCGAAATGGCGACGATTATTACGTCGCCGAGATCGGCGCCCGATCGATCGCCTCCGCCCGGCAACAGGTACCAATCCGAAAGTCCCAATCCGCGGGCAGGCTTCATTTGTCCCATGAGATTGTCCGGCCTTCCATTCAGCGGAGATTTTCTCGTGGATGAAAAGATTCCACGAGAGCGTATCCCCGACATCCTGGTGCAGCGATCGTGACTCACGAGAGCGCTCATCCCTACCCTCGTCGTCCGGCTTTATACCTTAGGAACGATTCTCTCGCGTTCGCTCTCTCTCTCTCTCTCCCCCGGTTTCTTTCTCTTTCGCTCATCGACTCGATCCCTCTCGCCGTACTCTCCTCTCCCTCTTTCTCTCTCTCTCTCTCTCTCTCTCACTCGCAACTCTCCTGTGTCGTCGACCTCCGTTCTCACTTGGAAATTGCGCCGAATCGCGTTCTCTCTCTCTCTCTCTCTCTGTCTTCTTTTATTCCGTCCTCGTCCGTCTGTCGGGCCCGAACGCACGGAACCTGTGCACCCGCGACTCTCCTTTCGACGCTCGATTTTCGGCGCCCTTGACTCGGCCGCGTCGTGGCTGAAAAATCTCGAAATAACGTGCGGCGCAATCATTTACAACGAAAGTGCGCACTCTGCGGACGGGGAAGGAAAAAGGGAGCCAAACACACGGTCGCGCGGATGGCGAAGAGAGGCTTCACAGCAACAGGCGCCCGGCGATAGATAGCAGAAGGTCGGGCTCCGTTTCGATGGCTCGACGCGGAAAACAAACCCCGCTTAATTCATTGAAACGAAAAAAGACGCGCGCAGAAACGGATATACTTTGGCGAAGGTGAAATAAGCTAGTTCGCGGGATATGGACTTTGTTCTCCAATACACCGTTACTCCGCGGAAGATCATCCTGCAGCCGATAGTGAATAGCAATAGCGGTGGTAAGAATGGTAGTAGAAGCGACTCCGGTCGTAACGCTGGTATCCCCAGCAGCACTAGTAGTAGTAGTAGTAGTAGTAGTAGTCGTAGTCGTAGTAACGACGAGTGGTCGCGGCTGATGGTAGTGGAATACACCACAGCATACATACTACGCAGTAGGAATTGGCCTTTGGCGCTCCAGCGTTGCCGAATACTCTTCATTTCGGGCAGAGATAGGGACTTCGGTCCCTCTCGTCTCCGTGATCGGTCTTCTCCGCTGCCATCTCTCGTCTCCTCGAGCACTTTCGCCTTTTTCCCCGCGACAAGTGGCCCCCCGCTGTATCTCGATCCCCTGTGTAGTCGGACTCGCGGCCGCGAGCGCGGAGCCTCCCCATAACAAAGCTATAGATTATTCTTATGCCACCCCGTATACTCGACGTACGTGCGTGAGGCATTGGTGTGTTAAGAGGGGTCAACGTCCGACCCTCACCACACGCCACGGATCGACGCGCCAACACACAGGAGCCCGGTTTGTTTTGGTTTCCCGGGCGTTACCCTATCCTCCCCACCTTCGCCTGAATCCTCTCCCTCTCTCTCTCTCTCTCTCTCTCTCTTACTCTCTCTCACTCTCTCGCCTCCCTCGCTCCTTCGATGCCGGTGTCTCTTTCTTCGTCTCTCCCTCTCCCGTTCTCTCTTTCGCACCCTCTCTCCGTCTATCTGTCTCCCTCGCGCCGCCACCCTCCCTTCTGCCCTCCCGTATATGCTCTTCCTTATTCGCCTCTTCCCATACGACTTCTTTTTCTACGCGATGTATACCCAGACGCGCTTCGTGAAAGCCATCGCGCGCCATGCGCCACGCCGAAATCGGAATTAATCGGCCTCTGATCGTGCTCGAGGCGGTTGTCACGGTGCGAGCCGGACACAAAGGGGTGGGAGATCGAAGACTTTGTTCGTCACTTCCGACGGACCGTCGCGTCGGCAAGGGACAATGAAGCCGTTCCGCGTTCACGGTTAAGAATGCGACGGGATAGCGCGGCGAACTGATAAGCAGACGCTCGAGCGCCCGATCAACGTCGGCGGCTTAGATTCCGCTCACGAAATCGAGAATAGGCTTGTTAATCCTAGATCGCCAAGTGGCCGGCCGCCGGTCAACACGCATGTATATGCACGTACACGGCCGCTTACAATACCGAGTATAAATATTAATACAGGTTCATTTGCATCGGTGTCACTTTCTGCGCGACGAAGCTTTAATACGACCAGCCTGTGTTTTGCAAACCCCTTCGCCCCGCGCTCTCCGCAGACATATATAAAAGCGTTAGAGCGACGGCGAATGAGTTGGGCTCCGTTCGACGATGCGCCAGGACACTCTATACGCATCGCGGCCATATCGAAGAGCACGAAGGCTCGAGGTCGATTTTTTTTTTCCCTTCTTTTTTCGAGACCCCGAGCCGTCCGAAGGTAGTCAGGACCGACGAACGCGTCGGGAGTCGGGACTGCCACGAATGCGCGGCGTAACGCGCTCGACGTGTGTCCGTGTGCGCACGTGTGTGCGTAAGGTCGCTACGTAAGAGGAGTATATAAGCGGGCAGTGCACTTTTGTCCCGAGAGGCCTGCCGGTCTCCGCTCCGACCGGTGCGGTATAGCAGAGAAAGCGAGAGCAGGCGTGGAAAGCGAGACGTTGCGGCGCACACTTTAGAATCGATTTTCGTGGCCGCGCTTCGATGCACCGGTTGCACTCGTCTCTCTTTCGCCGGCAAACGCTAAAACCTCTCCACCCTCTTTCTCTCTCTCTCTCTCAGCCCGCCCTCACAACGCTTATTTTTTTCCCATGCACGCACGCGGCGGCGAGCATCGTCGTTCTTAATGCTCGCGCGAGAAATCCAACGGCAGCGGAGATTTTATCTTAACGATCGGTGCCCGACAAATTTGTGGGATGCCTTAATAACGTTCGCCGTCCGCAGGAATGAGAGATTCCGCTCTCGGCAACCGGAATCAGTGGCCCGTTAGGGTGTGATAAGGATCGCAGTATTGTTTTAATATCGGCATAAATGTTCTGGATTGACCGGCGTCTCGAGTTCGAGTGCCGCGCACAGTCTGCGCCCTCTACGCGATTTTGGCAGATTTGGTGCATTTTCAATTCGCCCGCCACCACCCCGTTCGTGACAGTCCTCGAGTGGATATCATGAGCGGGCACTCTTTTAAATCACTCGTTATCCGCCTTCGCCGTCCACTCTTTCTACGGCAGCCGCGGGTAAACAGTACAAACGAACCGGCGCGAGAGCCACTCTCAAAGGGCTGCCCGTCAACGTCGTCAGCTAGTTCCCCGACGATTCTTGCCTGCCCGCGCAATATCCAGCGGACGTATCTACGATCTTCAGCCACGAGTAAAATGCCTGCGGACTCGCGTGCGTGACGTCGTTCGGCGATGCAGATAAATTCGTGCATCTGCACACGTTTGTGCCGGAGTAGGTTTGGGGTGGCAGGGTTGGTAAAAGATGGCAGTCGTTTGCAATGAGAATGAAATCACATTTGAGCGAAGTATACTTTAACGGACGAGTGTCGATCCCATGGATGCGAAAATTCGAAACGCATCTTCTGAGCATTAATATCGTACGAACGTGACATCGAGAGAACGGAGTTACCGATAATGCTGGGACGAACGATCTTTGTCGTCGGGCAGGACAGTCAATTTCCGACGTGCACACGGTGGCCATCAATATCGATGTCATTGCTGAAGCGCGAGGGAGAGAAAAAATTAGGGGGGGGGCAATGAAATTCCGGGGATCGATAGTGTCGAACGTTAGACGACAGAAAACGACTTCCTCCCTTTAACAATGTAGCCCCTAGCGCTTAAGTCATCCCCGCGATGCCATCGAGCAGAGCGTTAACGTCGAACAACGCACAATATATCAGCACCCTCAAAGGGCACGCACCGCCGCTGGCAACGTTGTACAGAAAATGCTCTAAGAAATTTCGTGGCAACTGTGTGGACTTACTGTTCCCTTGCTACCGCGCGGCTCAGCAAGGATGAAAGGTTCCTGAAGGATCTACAAGCCTTATCGCGGTGTAAGCGTCGTAATGAACGAACAGCATCGAGAGATAGAACCTGTTGGCCAAGGGTGCCATAATGATCAACATCTAATGTTCGAGCTAATGAAGTACTCGCCGGATGACTTGGCCTCGGAGTCTCAACATGAATCGCCGTGTTGATCGCGCTGCACTCAAGTGCATCTGAAATTAATAGTTGACATGGGAAATGCGGCAATTTGCGGCGGTCTAAATGCATCGGCGCGGCGTGCGGCGCGAGCGAGGGGCAAGAACGCACAGTTTCTCAACGGAGAGACAATTAAAATTGTTCTATGAACGTGTAATTGAACGATAGAAAGTATCATACGCGCGGAGGAGCGCGCGGTAGAAAGTGGATATGATCTGAATTGTCTCATCACTACTCTCGCGAACGGCCGAGTGGAAAATAGTCGCTGCTAGACCTAAGCGATTCCCACACTCCTCTTCTTTCCGCCGAACGTCGTTCGTTTAGGCATGAAAGCAGAGCGAGGATCGGCGTCAGCGAAGGGACTCGTGTCACGCGAAACCCTACCGAGCCCCTAAGTCGCGAAGATCCGTTGTTGCAATTAGTCCGCCGTCTGTGACGATTATTATAGGGATTAGCCGTGGCGAGTGGTTGAAGGACCTGAGGCGAGAGAAGGGGAAGGACGCCTGGCTACGAGCCTCCTTTCCTTCCTTCGAGGCGAACCAACTGCCGTCGCGGAGAGGCAGAGGATGAAGGGAGAGAACGATGCCTGCCTGCTTTCCTGCCTGCCTCTGCCTGCCTGCCTGCCTGCCTGCCTGCCTGCTTGCTTGCTTGCTTGCCTCGCACTCGGTGTAGAAGGTCTGTGACCTCGGCAATGGCTGCGCTACGCCGTACACCGCTGTCCGCGTGTACCGTTTCAGAGGTGATGTCACGAGCGCTAGGATCCTTCGAGCAGCAAAAACATTTTCACGGCGTTTCTACCGTCCCGGGGCCCATGCCTCGTTGTCCGACCGTTCCCCCTGTGCACGTCTTAGCTGAAACACGACGATCACCCTTTGTCTATATCTATACCATAGTCGTACCTTCGGAAAACCGCGAGCGCCCATGGAGAATATGGTGAGGATGCAGGAGGGAACGCTTGCGGTGAGAAAATGCAAATGGCGATGAAAAAAGGGTGAGTCGTGGCTCGTGGCGGAAGACAAACGACGAAAGATTTCCGCCGATCGCGTGTGCGCTTTAACGCCGAAATCCGGAGTCCGCCGGCAAATATTTGAAACGCCTCAGGCTGCACCCAATTAAAAGTAGCATTCGCAAATGTTTACTCGCCGCCAATCAAACGGCCTGCGTCGCCGGTAATGCACGCTATCTGCGACCGAGCGTCCGCCGAAAGAATTATTTGGTCATTGACTTAGCAGCGCATTATGAGCGGCGGATAAGAAAGAGAGAGCCGACCCGAGTACGGCCGCAAACAACGTAAACATGATAAAAATCGTCTCCTCGCCACCGGAGCGTGTATCTGAGGTTTCCTGGGTCGCCTTTCGAATGCGGACGATCAAAACGCGGCCTCTTAAAAAGTACTTACGGAAGGAATTTTGATCCGCCCCACCCTTCTTATCGTGCCCGTAGTCGTGCGCCTGGCTCTAGGCTGTTAACGAGTAGTCGCGATACGATTCTATTATTAGGCCGACAGTTACTGCAACCGCCGATTTTTTTGATAAGACGCGCGAAACGAGTCCTTGAAACGCAAGTGTTGCAGCCGTGAGACCGGCCTCTTGTCGATACCGCGAAACGACGCTCAGTACCAGCGAGCTTTTGCTAAGATAGCAGGCGTGCAAATGTCCGAAATTCATGTTACTGATGCGGTAAAGATATTGCTCGCGATAGATGTTTGGTCAGTTCCGAATCAGATGCCAAAGTGAATCGACCCGCGCTGATAGCGTGTACGCTTGCCCGCCGTTAAGATAGGACAGATTTTCTATCTGTTACGGAGAATTCGACGCGTATCAGTGGAAGACTTATCTCACTGTCCGTTCACGTGTCTACAGACGTGCTGAGAGATTCCTAGACACGTGTAGAACGTCTCTTTTTGCCTCTCACTCCGGGAAATCTTGTCTCCCTTTCCATGAATCGGTGTCCACCACCATAAGCGAGTAGATACACCCCGTTCAACGACCTTCCGTCGTGGCGTCGACTCTGCCCGACGGTGAATAATGAATCGGGGGAGAGCAAAAAGGAAAAGTCGCGTGCCATTTGGCGCACTATCCTTTCTCCTCCCGAACCGCTTGTATGCTTCACCGTGACACCAAACACGGAACGATGAAAAGTGCACGCAATGCTAAAGACCGGAGCACTCTGGTCCCGGTCAAACTATTAAGACCAGTCGAGCTAGACAACGATGAATCATCACTGCATTCTCAAGGACAAAAATTTCAATTGCCACGACAAATCTCGCTAATTAAATTTGCCCGAAAACTCTGATGCGTCTCGATTAAAGCACTCGACCTCCTATCGACTCGGGAGACGGCCAATAAATCTTTCACGCTCGCGATCCCCCAGAGTCGCGTGCCATTTGGCGTACTACCTTGAAGCACCACTGCACGTCCTTCGTGGCGTGTAACGTGCAGTGTAACTTGGAGTATCGTGCAGACGTTGGGACCGCGTGGCCCGAAAGGGTTCCTATCGCCCGTGCCGGATCAATACCACGTGATCGTTGCCGCTGTGACCGGCGCCTACGTCGCCGGCCGATGTAAACAAAGAAACGTGCGCGCAGCAGGCCAGCGTGGCTGAAAGCCCAGGCGCATCGATTTTCCACCGCGCCGCCCGCGCCGGCCGGTTGTCGTGACTCGACAAGTGTCTACGATCTACTCCGCGACCGCGGGGCACGTTCACTATGAAAACGCGACTGGCGAAAGGAGGCAAGTGGGGGTGGCTGGTGTGTGGAATCTCGAGATTTAGGACTAACGACGCTAGGACTTCTATTAATATTTTTGAGTACTCGAATTTGGGTGATTATTCGAAAATTGCGAGTTGCGATTTATGATACGTGCTAGGGGCCGACTTTCGTACTCTTTCGTTCTTTCGATATGTTGCAAATATCTTTACTCAATATTTATAAGTAAGAGCGTACGAGCACTTTATATGGTTGGCGTGCGATAACGTGTTAACGACTTAAGCTAAATCATTTTTGTTCTGACAGAAGATTAACTTGGAACCGTTCGAATTTCAGGCAAACGCAGCGGTGGTCTTCAAGTGTGCATGGCCCGGCTGCCTGGAAATCAAAGCGACCGTCGCGCTTATCGAGGAGCACGTGCGCCAGTCGCATCTTGGGTAAGTCATTATAGCTCGGATTACAACTCTTGCACTACTCGCCTTCTCTCTCTCTCTCTCTCCCCTCTCTCGCGCCACTACTTTTCTCTATCCGCCTCTCTGTCTCGCGTCGACCCTGAATTCGCCGATAAGATAAAGTAGCACGACTCACTCAGCTAAACGATTCCCGATTTCGCAGTGGCCGCGAAAAATAGTGTACTTGATAAAGGCCGCGTGACCGTGAAATTACGATATGAATATTGCCGGCAAATGTGTTACTGCCGTCGTTCAGGCACCGTGTTCATTATCTAGACATTTTCCATAGTATCTTTACATTTGTCAGGTGCCAAATGGGGACGAAACGACGAGGATTAATGATTAATGTTGTATGTGCAGACCGAAGAAGTCGAAAGAATGCTCGAACGATGAGGAGGACGACGATATGTCGGATCATGAGGAGGAGTTCTACTACCAGGAAGTCGCCGTGGACCACATGAGCTCTCCGCCGACCATGTCACACCGGGATATGGCCAGGCCACCGCACGAGGACCCGGAATACCAAAAGCAGCTCCGACTCGAAGCTGTCCCGGCGACCAACAATTGCGTCGAGAACAGCGCGATTGGTGTGCGAGAGCGAAACAACGCGTTCACGATCTCGCCGTCACCCGTAAGTATCCACTACGTGCAAATGTCGCACGACTTTTTCGACGTCCTCTGAAATGACACAACGAGAAAGTTAAAGTTTCCCGAAAATCTCACCGACAACCGTAGAAGTGAAGTTTCGTAAGACATTAATCGCGCATTTATCAGGTATTCTAACTGCACGGCATAAGTTGTAGCTAGACCTGCCAGACATTCGTCCGGACACTTGTACCCCGAAACTTGAACGCGTCTAAGTGCCTGTAGACGTCTAAGAACATGTGAAATTCCGTAGCCTAGCCAATCTAAAGCCCCTCCCACGCTAACCAGATCTCGCGTTTCCCGTTTGCCAGGGCACGCCGATCAAGCACATCAAGCTGTCGCCACGTCCCTTCCAGGCGTACCACCAGCAGAACATGGGCCTGCTGACGGTGTCAACTGGGAAGATGCCGTCCTCCCCGCGGCGAATTCGCGGCGAGACGAAGAAGTGCCGCAAGGTCTACGGAATGGACAAGCGGGAGGCATGGTGCACCCAGTGCAAGTGGAAGAAGGCCTGCAGCCGTTTCGGCGACTAGGCCAAGCGACCGCCCCGTTCATATGTCCGCGGGCGGAAATCATCGCCGAGCCGACCCCAGAGTTTGCCAGTGCTACGTTAAACTCAAAGCGGCGCGCACCCAAAACCGCGTCTCGAACACCACGCGCGCGTTGCGATACGTTGTGTTTTCTGCCCAACTGCCAATTTAATCACGTCGAGGAAGCGGCAGTTGATGTATAGAGAGAGAGAAAGACAGAGAGAGTTTGCTCGCATCATCGAGTTCCAGAGCATGATTTATGTGTATGTGTGTGTGTGTGTGTGTGTGTCATTGAATATCTTGCGCAAGGTGGTTGTCAAAAGTGGCGAGAAGCCTTTGCAAGGACACTACACCCACCGCCCCCTCCCCCGCATAACGTCCACCATCTTATGTACACCCTGCAGTCTCTTGGTTCCGATACGCCTTTTCGTTAATTTCCACGTGATGCGTGAGCACATACATATACGTTTACGCCTAGACGCATACGTATGCGCGCGTGCATGTTTATCCTTTACCGGTCTATCTCATTACTCCTGACAGACGTGCTTTTCAACGGCTGACTGAGGCAGAAGCGCGATTGTCAGGAGGAAGCACTCGTCAATCCCATGACGGATGGCGGACGGTTATAAAGGGCTGATTTCCGTGAATTATTTGTCCGTTGTACCTGTTCGTTCTGTACACACAGCGGGTGGAAAAGAAGGAAAGAATAGCGAAATTAGCGAAAAAGAAAATTGACCGCCCCTCGACTTTAATCGCAGAAACGCGTAAACGTGAGAGTGTGTGTGTGTGTGTGTGTGTGTGTGTGTGTGTGTGTGGGTGTGTGTGTCTGCGTGTGTTTGCGTGGGCGTGCGTACGCGCGTGTGGCACTTGGCAAACTCCGATGGGGTCCCTTCGCCGTCATGAGGGATTTTTGTCGATTAGTAGGTAGCGAATATTAATAACCCGGCGTGTTGGTTCGCGAGGCGCGCCGAACGTCAGTAATTTCTAAGTCGCGCGTTTTTATTCCCCACTGTTGGCGGGATTATTTCGCTAGACACGCGCGCTTGCCTCGCACAACCGCTTCGCTCGACGAAAGAACCCAGATTCGGTACCGGTCGGCATGC
Organism: Priocnemis perturbator; assembly: GCA_963942575.1. Lineage (NCBI taxonomy): Eukaryota > Metazoa > Arthropoda > Insecta > Hymenoptera > Pompilidae > Priocnemis > Priocnemis perturbator. The sequence goes on from OZ012653.1 coordinate 11,402,090, forward strand.
CGATGAAGGTGCACGCTCGTCCGGACGCAGGAACACGTGACGTCCGCGTGTTAGGCGTCACGTCTCCTATGATCGTAGTTGTCACGTGCTCAAAGTTTCACTCTTCTATGGATTCATCTTCCAAATTAGCCGTGCGCTGCACAGGGCAGAGTGACGTCGTACGCAGGTGAGGAATCACCTCTGTCACACCCCTTAACGTGGCCTTCTTTTTATCCTATACACCTGACACTCGAAGGTTTGCTTAAAATTTTACAAAAAGAATTTACATATTTACTTTATGTATAGTATTTTTAGTTCCTATTGGACGCATGTATTTTATCAGAATCGGTACGGTAGTCGTGGACTACCGTAAGGGAGGGAAGAATTGTTCACCTGACGAGAACGATCATGTCAGCTAAAGCAATTCTCAACACCGTGTCCGGCCGAGCGGGACGCGTGTCTTCGAAATCGGCCGCCGCCGGAATCGTCTCACTTACAATTAGGTCAATGATCGAAAAAATCAACCGGACCTTCCTTCTTCCGGCGAGAGCGCAACAATCGCGGCTCGCTTGCGTCGCTCGCCGTCGAAAACCGATCGCCGTCGCGATCTCACCCCGATCGAAGATCCACGCGACGACCAAGCGGTCGAACGAGATAGAATAGACGATAGAACGCGACAAATAATAACAGAGAAAAAAAGAAACAAGAAACTCGTCCAACGATCCTGGTCCGGCGAATAAATGGGACGATCGACGAATCGAATCCGTCGTCCGATACCGTTGTTCTTGCTGGAAGGACGCAGGCAGGCAGAAGAGAGTTTAAGAGAGGAGAATGAATAGGGGAGGCACACTGCGCGAGAAGTAATTTTGATATTCTAATCTAAATTTAAAGCCCGGGTGACACCCGCGCGGGACTGGGGGCCGAGAGGAGAATGTGCAAAGGTATCCACCCTTGTGGTGGTGGAGGTGGTAGCGAACGAAGGGGTGGGCAGAGAAGTGCGTCGAGACAAAATTTTATACACCAATTACTATACTGCCAGAAATGATATAATTCGCGGATATACTTGTTAAATATTATGAGTCTCCCTCTTTCTCTCTCTCTTGTGAGACGCATGACGTGTATGGATATGCATATACAGACATATGTGTGTGTTTTATGCTGTATGGATCGCTATGTAAATCATGCTCAGCCTTGCTAGCCTCTCGACGACTTGAAGATCGTGTTTGCCAACGAGCTGCGTGCGCATATATATATTATATATATATATATATATATAATGATACATACGTAACATACATAAGTGCATAAGTTACGACGGGCTGGCTTCACGGTTGAATCGATCGATTTACGAAGGTTTAGCTAAGGGTCTTTACTCTGAATCGTAGTTCTTAAACTACCGATCGCGTAGCTTGTAAGAAACGCCGTCACACACCACGGTACACCCACGTATGAACGCATGTGTGATGGCGCTTTTTTCGGGGACTACGCACAAAACACGTATTATACGTTGAAGATATCGTTTAAATTTTTAACCGCACGACGCGCTACATACCGTTTAGAGTTGCGTTTTTCTTTCTATTTTAATTGTTTAATCGTGATAGAATTACAATTTTAGATAACCAGGACGGCTCGCCACCCACTTTATGAAAAGACGAAGAATCAGTTTCTTTCGTTATTTTTATCGTTTCTCTCTTTCGTACGAGCCGAAACAAAAAAAAACTATGAATCGGGGAAAGAGAAGAGGCATAGACGAGATTTTAAAGACTATAATAGTGAAAATAGAGGCGTCCTCGAAGACTCTCTTTCCAAATGTTTTAAGCTCATTCTTCTTCAATTTTTCGACAACCACCCGCGACAGTTCTACGCTCTTTGTCAGTTCCGCAGAAATAGTTTCTGATCGCGAGCGCGAGGTAAGGAGCGGGAGGAATAACAAAAAAAAAGAACACGGGAAAGCAGACACACGCGGACGCATCGTTTGTCAAACGCGAGGTGAAACTAATTAGAGGCGCGACGGCATTCATTTATACGTTCCTAGGTTGTATTTGAAGCCAAAGGTACCACACTCCCAATCGATTCCACGGACGTTCTTTTTTTTCCCTTCTTAATTAATCCCATACCGTTCCGCGAATATACGCATGCCTTTTCCGACGGGGACAAAAAAAACAAAGAGGATTGACGGGGAGCACCTTGATTTTTGTCCGTCGCCTAACGCATCGTCGCAATTCCTTCAACGAAACTGTCTCTTTCACTCAGAACGTTCCGATACTTTGGTAGCGCGGTATGGCAGCTTGTAATTGTTCGAAACGCGCACCGCGAGCCGCAGGGCAAAATTCGCGAATCGACAAAACGTTCGCGGACAATCAAAAGAGGGGGGGCAGTCAATTCGAATGCTGATTCGTTGCCCGCCCCCGAGCAGGACACGCATACAATACGCAAGCAGACGTAGAGTAGAAAGTAACTGCCGTCCAAATAGGTTCCTTCCGCAAGTAGCATAAAAAAAAATGTGCGCGCGGGCAAAATTGCGACGATTGACACTTGTCGAGAATTTTTGGCATCGCGGCTAGATGAAGGTCAATGGATGAATATACTCGATTTGCCCTTTATCGAAATCGGAAATCGGTCGATAGTTGCAAAAAAAAAAAAAAAATGCAGTGTAACTCCAATAATCTTTTCGTACTACTAGCAGGACTCGGCCTAACAGAAGAATTAGCATTGACTCTCGCATCAAACGCAGCGTATTGTTTGCCGTGACAACTCCACCGCGAACTGTTCGTAACTGTCTCGTAACATTCGCGTCCACCTCAATCGTGCGCATAACTTCCATACCGCGAAACAACCTCCCGCCTCTCTGTACCTCGTATCTTTATCTACCACCGCGAATCGAGAAATATCGCGGAAACCTGACGAACGACGTCTCGTTGCCGTACGAGTGCGCAACTTACGTGCGCGAGAAACAAACCGAAAGATTGTGCCATTTGTGTACCGCTCTCCTCCTCCGATCACATCCTCCGATACTTTCTCTTCTTCGGTTTTTAATCGTGCGTAGAATGAGCGAACGGAACAAGGGACGGCGGGACGAGAAAGTACGAACGTGCATTGAACATTCGTCGTAACGAAAGCTTTACAGACTTAAAGATACCTCAGGTTTATTTCATACGAAATAAAGTGTAATAAAGAAAAAAAATATTTCGTCCGGCTCGGTCGTTTCGGTCGGAGCGGATAGTGTTAACACGTATGACGCGATGATCTCGCGACACTTTCGTCGAATATTCCATCCATTACCACGCTGCAGAATGTTATTATAAAAGTTTCACTCTATCGGGCTATAAAGAAATGAAATGATCCGCCTTCGATCGAACGTATTTACTGACACATTGACTGCCACATCCAATGATACACTACTTACCACTTAAAAATACACTTTACCACTTAAAACATACCACTTCCAGACTAAGTCAGCGCCATCAAAAAGACACTATATTCTCGACGTGTGGTCAAAAATAGGGGAAAAAGGTGTGGATTACACATCATTGTTAATTATGCTATAATCATCGGATCTGATACACTCATCAGACATATGCAGCTGACTGGGCAGTCAATGTGTTATATATTATTTCATGCAGTAATTAAGACTCCTTTTATGTTCTGCGATCGAGCGGCAATCGATGAACTGTTTGTTTGGCAGACGATCCACCGCGCAACATTTTCGCATCTACCGAAACGGCCAAATCGGCGGAAAACCGCTGAGAAATACTTCAAACGTACCTTGTTGCCGAAGCAAACGTTAATGTTAGTCGAATTCGTTGATATCGTGTCGAGGACTCGGACTTCGTACGCGGCGTGTAATAATTGTAGGGAATGACAGCAGTGTAAGGGTCGCATTTATTAGATCGCTCGGAGGCGTCTTCGAGTCAAGACGAATATCCCACTCGGGCCGCGCAGTTCTTCGCTTAATATCCACGGTGCTGTTCAACGATAAACACGATTTTTATTATAATCGACAATATTTAATTAGTTGACTTTAGTTGAACGGCATAATTTTACGACGCGTCGCCTAATCAATTTTATCCCCGATCAACAAATGTCGGTAGAGGACCGTTACATTTTGATTGGTTTTACGTTTTTAACCTGTCCTGCCTATTTGACAAATAAAACAAAAAGAAAATCACGACGAACGGACAGCACCGTGCAGGAAAGCTGTCCGCCAAAAGGATCCCGCGTATCAACCAAACTCTCTCGATCGATTCGACACGTCGGGAAGGGGGCGAAGAAGCCGCGCAAAACACTCCTCGACGCACCGTTATATTGTAACACACCGCGAGATTTTGCCCCTCGGCCTGGTCGAAATCGAGCCCCAAGCGCGACGGACGCCGCTTATGAGATGGGAATGAGCGGAATGAAACCGAGTCTTACGGAGTGATCGCGTCGCGGAGAATGAAAGACCAACGGCCGGGATTATCATACCAAAACGATCTCATATCGATTTAATGAAATGCAATTTTTTTTTTTCTTCGAAATAATACGTACGGTCGACCCACACACACACCGGGCGCGCTTTCGGGATATGAACGCGAAAGGAAGAAAGAAAGAAAGGAAAAACGAGAAACGATCGCTGGAAAAGTAAGCTTTTCACGCGACAAGCTTCATCGTCGGCAATCGCTTCTGGAGGTGCGGTGCGCGATGAAGTTTGCCGCCGAAATGCGATCGAAAATAAAAAAACGCGATCCTTCCAATCACTTCTTTCCGTTAGCTTTGCGTCCATTGCTCTTGGCCGACTGTACAACGCAAAGACATATTATTATATTATATTATATTATATTATATTATATTATTAGTTATTATATTATATTATTAATTATTATATTATTTCTTTGTTTTTGTTTAAGGAGGAGGAAACAGGATGGCGTCCGCCAAACTCACTTTCCTCCGTTCTTCGTTCGACCCGCAACTTCCGCTTTACGGAAAGTCGAGATCGAAAAGTCTTGGAAGCGAAGAGGAATTGAAATCGTAGCAAAATATTATCCTACCCTCTCCGAGACTTTTACACTCTCGCGGGGCGCACATAGAAAATGGAAGGGCGAGGAAAGGGAGGATTAACGTTAACGCGAACTCCTCCGTCTTCCCCCTCGCTAAGCAATCGATAATAATGACATTATTATTATCATAATATTATTTTTATTAATATTAATTATTATTATAATTATTAATTATTTACCATCATCATCGTCATTATCGTCATTTTTTAATACTATCTAGGTGCGTTACTAACAGTACGTTAAGTAATTGTTAAACGCGAAAAGAATGAATTCTTTATTAACTTTATTACGTGTATCGAAGAAATTTTACTAGTATTGCGCGATCCGGAGGAGAGGTAAGAGAAAGTCGTTTCGCGGACGATCGACCCTCCGATCCACGCTAAACTATACAGATTCGTCTATAAGACGCGAAGATCCGATTTATGAGCCCCGCACAATGTGCAGCAACAGCTACCGACGAGCCATCATCAATAAAGACGCGCATGCCGGCCAACATTGTCCATCGGCATGGATCGTCGAGACACTTCCCCCCCAATCGCGGGATCGCGGCGGACCATTTTTTTTTCCTTTTAATTTATTGACCGCGATTCCTCGTACGGCACTGTGATTATGTCGCATCTTTTACACTTTTCACTTCGACATTTTTTCTCTTTCTTTTTTTGGTTGTTGTCCCGAACCGTATTGCGAGAGCGCGCGATTACGTTTGCGCGACGAACCAGCGTATTATTAATGACGCACGTGCGACCGATAAAGTAATACTTTTTAATTAATCTGCATCGGCCGCGAAAAACATCGTCTACACTTCGCGCTCGCGCGTCACTTTTGCGCGAGCGAGCAATTTTTATAATTCCGCCCTCCACTACCCTCCCTTCCTACCCTCTCTGCCGAAGAACCCGCTCCCCTCTGCCCTGTTCCTTCGCCGATATAATATTAATATTTATTGCATACGCGCGCGTATTCGTTGTTAACTTGTCCGACGTGCGAGGGCGTATATGGCACGCAACAGCTCTTGCGCAATTCGCCGAACGTGAAGAGCAATGTTTACGTTCGGCCGCGGAGCTAAACGCGGAAACGCGCGAGCGAACGTAAGTCGCCAGACTGATGTAGAGGAGCCGCGCGCGCAACTCTTATTATTAGTCGAATTTTTCTACAGCTCTCGAATGACGCGCGTCCATTTTCACTTCAGTCATATCTTTCTTTCCGCCTCGCATCGCGACACGACAAATGTGCTGCTAATTATAAAAGTGATCTGAGTCGAACACTGACAACAAAAAGTGGAATTTTTCACTTATGCCCCTTTCATAATCGCGGACACGAATTGCCCAAGCGACATTCTTGATCCCGCGTTGGCATACGCGTACCCACCCACCCACACACAAACACACATACAAGCATACACAAACAGGCAGACGTACGTGTAAATTCTATCGAGAAGGACGAAATTTTACTGCCTGACGAAGTATTTATTAGCACTTATTACCGAACGAAATTATCCCTGTTCGCCGCGCGTGTGTCGTCTTGATGACGTTCAGCCGACGATTTCCTGGTTGAATTCGACGTGGAACCGAATTCGGCCGGCACGGGTCGCAAGTTCGTTGAGATTGTCTCGCATATCACACGTTCTCTCGAGAATCCATCTTTTCTATCGATTCAGCGAACTTAACTTACCGGGAAATAGATTTGAAGGGGTACCCGCTGAAGTATCGGCGTTCGCCAATGAACGGACGGGACGTTGCAATAAATCCTTTCGGTTCAAAGTGCTTCTACGACAATTGCACTTTTTACAATCCGCGCGCGATAATTAAATACAATAATTAGCCGATACGTAGAACGGCGATAGATGCTTCTTCGTTCGCGAATTGTGATCTAAGCGTCTTCAATATACAAAAGATGCGCATTCGACGAAGAAAAAAACAGAAAAGAGAAAAAATAAGAACAAGGATGAAACATGTACATTGCACACTTTTGTGCTCATGAAATAATGGGACATAATCGCAGTATCGTCGCGCGACGAAAAATCGTCAAAGTACGCAAGCGCGACACTTGTAGTAATGAAATAATCATGGACGTCTAAAGGGAGTTGAAATCGTTTTCCGACAAGTCGAGAACACCACGCACGCAGAAAAATGCTCTATGATCAGTGTTAACTTCGATCTTCATTCTAAAAGAACAGTTCTTTAAACGCATGGGCGATTCGATGCTGAAAGTACGCTTTTGTACTTTTTTTTTTTCTTTCTTCCCGACTTTCCTGTATCCTCGGATTTAAGACTGATTATAGATAAAACGACGGATCTATACACCCGTGTTGGAATAAAAGTGAAAAAAAACGTAGCCTTGCTTGTGGTCAACGTCGAAACAAAAAAAAAAAACTATTGGAAAGACACTGTCTGTGAGAAGCGAGAAAATTCTAACACACGAATATATACATAGTTTAACATTTATTCGACACGGCACAGCGCTCCAAGACGGCGCGTCATTATTAATTGTTGTATCGATATGTGATAATCGTAAGCACATATTATTACGATTCGAGATGAAGAGGTTTATACGAAAGTTTATCTTTTAACTGTAAAACGCCGGTTTTCTATCGTGTAAGACTTTAGCCGATATACGAACATAGTCGTCGTGATAGTCGATAGTGAACACATATACACATACAGACACCCCGTACGTACACAATGTAATACGAAAGAAGGCGGGAATTTTTCGGAGAATTTCGAAGAGCCTTGCAGGACTTTTCGCGCAACTCATTCGCGAGATCGAAAACACCGTCTTAATCTTTTTCTCAATTCCGACCGCTCTAACAATACTTTAGCTTGGATGGTGTCAGACTCATCTCTTCTCAAAGCCGAAACTTGCCTCACAATACGCGTGGACATTGATCAAATAGAGCGTATCTATTATAGAGCCTATATGATACAGAGTTTATATACATATTATAGAACCTATACGCTATAGAGTCTATATCTAAAATATAATAATAGCTAAGAACAATATAGAGTCCATATCTTCTAGAGTCTACATGTTATAGAGACTGTATAATATAGCATCTATAATGCCAGGACCCTACGTTTGCAATGTCCTTCACATGCAAAAAGGCAAGTCACGAAAAAATGGCTGAGCGCAGAGTGCAGAAATTTGCGAGACTTAATTAAGAGAATAATAAACTCGTAGACGAGGAATAAAAAGTGTGTTGTTCGCCAACCCACAACAGATATATATGTATATATTACTCGCGAACGTCCGAACAATTTCGAGCTTGGATAGTGTCCAATAAAGTGTAGAGTTTATATATTAGAGAGCCTATGATGTGAAGAGCGTGTACATTATAGAATTGACGACGCGATGCATCGAGTGCTATTTTCTGGTTAGTCATTTGTCGATTGTCAAATGTGTCGCATTCACTTGACGTTAAAATACGCCAAGACCTTGTCCGGTCTCCTCCGAAATTCTTCGTTTGAGTATCGTTTGACATCGGGACGATTGACTCTGTGCCAAATCGAAAATAGTAGACAATGCAGGGTAGCGTCGAGGATCGAGATCAATTATTAATGTAAAAGATCATTAATAATTATCAATAACGATTAAGTCCGTAACGTGGAGTCTATAATATAGAATCTATGTTAAAAAATATAAAGTCTGCCTAGAGTATAGCGTCTATGTGCTATAGCGCATATACAGAGTGTTTCGTTTATCTGAAAACGGTGAAATATCTTACGAGGGATGAAAGTTACATAAAACATGTTCTAAGAAAAGTTGTTTGGTATAAAGGAGGACATGGAGTGACACAAACTATTTTTCTGTAGGTTTACAGACAATGTTATTCCGTGCAGTAGAATGTCATAAATTAAATCCGAAGGAGTCATATCAACGCAAGTAGCTAGCTGAACTCTAGACACAATGAACAAAGATCGATTTCTTATGTCCCCCCCTTATCCCTGTTATTGTTAGACTTATACAGTCTTCACCGAATGATATCGCGTTATACGTCGTTGCATTCGTATCAACAAACAAAAACATATAGGGTACCATTTCCAAATTTTAATATCACTTTCATATTTCTTCCACCACCAACCCCACGAGAAAAATGATTTATTCCATCCCATGACCTCCTCTATACCGAATAAAGGTTTGTTCACCATTTCTTGCACAACTTCAATCCCACGTGAGATATTCCGCCGTTTGCAGTTAAACGGAACACTCTGTGTAGTATAGAGTCTATAATATTGACCCTATATTGGCAAGGCCCATATGTGTCAGTGATTATGAAAGGGGTCTAAGTCAAAAAATGAAAAGTTATTAATTTGTTAGTTATACCGCAATATAAATTCGTGCAACACAGAGTAAGCGATGACAATTTTGTCAGATTTTGCACTTCTTAGACCACTCGCATAATTACCGGCGCGTACGTATTGTAATGCAAGTTCAACGGAGAGTGCCTGATAGATGGAATTAGATGAAAGAGTTTATGAATGTACACACACGGCGGCTGACGATTGTCCCCAGCGTAATTAGCACCATCCAAGCTGGACATTGTGCAATTTTGTCGAAAACCCACGGGTCCGACTCTCGGCATTGCGCCTCTCTCTGTCGACAGTGTAGAAATGAGCCGAGGGTAGCATACGAGAGTCAACAATGCCGAGGCAAGATGGTCGAGTTGAAAGGTATGCCCAGAGTTACCGTGAGCGGAAAAGCCGAGGGCTTGGGGAGGAAAATGTCGCTAGAAACGAATATATCACACACGACGACGACAGAAGTTAGCGAGTGTTTGCCATTGTTACGAATTGTATTATACTGTGCGAAGCGTTGTTGACAAAGTTGAAATTTATCTGGTGAGAAATCCATGTGTATCATATTTAGACTAATTCGGATAGATACTGCGAACATGCGAGAGGCGCGGCGTGATGACTTTTGGTTTCGCAGACGCGATGTACACGCGCCGCCCGAGACCACGACCGAGCAGCGACGTCCGCCATTACGGTACACGTTTTGCACTCGATTCTCGCAACGCGCCGGCCACTGCACGGTGCATGGGACCCATAGGTCAAGCAATTAAAATCTGCGTGCAAAGCGTGGGACCACGATGAATTTCGTACGTCGACTCATTGTTCAGTCGTAATGGACTGCGTCTGACGAGGTTTAACCTTTTGCGACACGACCCTCGCCTTCTCGTCACGCGGACGAGCGCCGATCGTCATACGAAAATTAAGCGCGATATTCTGTCTTATCCCGATTTCGCCGCACGACGAATGTCGAAGGCATTCCGACTGCGCGAGCGGCAAAAGGTCAAACTCGAGGGAGCGCGTCTCGCAACCTGATCGAACGGCGACGGTCATTGGTGAGGAATCGTAGGACAAGGAAGTCTGATATTCCGAACGGTGCTGAACCCGGTCATAGGAACAATAATAAAAACGGAATCGAGCTGAACCTCTCTCTGTGTGTTTGCCGAACTCTGAGTTCGCTTCTCTATATTCCCCTCCAAACTCGCGGCACGACACTGTGTGCACCACATACTATTCGGTGCGGTTTTCACTTTTCTACGTTCCGTAGACGGCGTGATTCGACGCAACAGCGTGCACGCTCATGAAACATACCGATCGTTTATCGGACTTTTGCCGTTGACTAATTCGATGACGCGCGAAGAAACGGGCGCGGAGTGGATCGCGATTAACACACTAGAACTATCGAGCTGTTAAATTGACTGTTCATTTTAATACGATGATTGCACGTGTTTAAATGATCCTATTTTCATACGTTTTGTCTGGCTCTCGTTGAAATACATAGATCATCGATATCTAATAGTCAGGCAAAAATGTAAGATGTAGGATGATTTGAAAATGTAGGTCATCACTAGAGCGAAATGTAAAACAAGTGGTTTTGACCCCTCGGTAGTCTCAGTGTTAAGACGTCTTGCACGCAAATTGGAACATCGATATTCGAAACGATCAACTCGTTATCATTATGTCGAGATCTTCACTATTCGCAAATCGCGAGTATTTTGGTCACGCGAGATTCACTTATTCTCACGGCGTAATGAGATTTAAATGCGTTCCAGCTGAACGCTGGATCGACAGTATGAACCTCGATTAGGCGCGTACACACACCGTACTAACAATTAAGATATAAAAATAGTAGAAATATACTGTCGCGGGTGTACAAATACTTGATCTTGATCAACCCCAAAACCATGATCGAACTCGTCGACCCGACCGTTAGACGTTTCTCTCAGGCCGAATCGGTCTCCAAAACTATATATTAAAGTAACGGTGATTAAAAAGGAAATTTACGATCGAGAAAGAATAGAACGATTATCGTCCGGGCAAGATTTTGATCCCGATGCAAAATAAACAGTATCAGCGATTGCAATCGGCAACCTATATTTTTATCGTCACGCATCGTCATCTTCGTTCGGGAAACGACCGATGTTTCTCGACGAAAAGCTAAGTAACTCTTTTCGTTCACCCCGTCTTGATTTTTGCGCTCGTAAAACAAATCCCGCGCGGGCTTAAGGAAAGCACCCCTACAAGTAATATTAACGATACCAAGTACGAACGAGATATAAGTGACAGTAATTCATCCATAGATACATGAACCAGTAGTCTCATAATTATAGAACGATATACGAGTCTGAGCATCATTGAATCAAGCCAACCAACGTAATTTCTGTATATCCGACTACGCACGACAGAAAATGGATTTCTTTCCACACGACTTACGTGAACGGTAATACGCTACGCTATACTAACGATTATGGCAGGTTTTTATCCATCCGCATACAGATCTTACGTTAATTCCCTGTGAATGCGAAGAATTCACAATTTGAGAGACGATTATGAATACCGAAGACCGATCTAAAGAACCCGTGTCAATATTGACGATGTATCGAAAAACATTATCAACGCTGATCAAAGATGGTACGACGTGAAGACGATTAAGAGAAACGTATGCATAAAGATATATTCTACACGACGTAGCGATAAAAGATAAGAGAAAAGTTTAACTATTAAGTTGAATATTTGAGATTTATGAAGAAGAAGATATCGTGCTATTGTGCTATAAGCAAGCTATAGGTATTTAACGACAAATAAATAAAATCTCGAGTTATCAGTAAACTAGGGCGAATTATTGTATAAGTCTTTTGAGATCATTGTTATTATATTATATGAATCGGATGTAAGAAACTGTAACGGTAGTTTGACAGTCGACGAGGACGATGACGATGATGAAGAGCGAGTTAATAATGTATTGTAGAGACACAATTAACATTATTAAACATTATATTTTATTAATTATTATATATATACATATATATACACATATATATGTATATATATACACATACAAATATATGAACATACTTATGTAAGTACTATGTTATATAGAATATATGTTATTACGATTTCTTCCGTAAACTGATCTATTATTTCAATTTACTTGCTATACCAACTGACCTTACCCTCTCTCTGTCCCAATTGAATGGAAGTTGAGTAATTAGAGATGATCTACCTAATGTAAATATAGCATACCTAACTGTTACTGATGCTTGAAAGTATCCAGTACTTAAAAATGCACTCAAATTACAACAGGACCACATCCGATCCAATGAAACATACCATCAATCTATTACGTATGGATGCCACAACGGTTCTGTCTCCTCGGTTAACACATAGTGAATAGAAATAGAAGATTTTTGGTGTTAAATTCAGGCTATACTGAAATCTATACCTTACCAATATCCTAACTAAGTGCAATTGACTAAAACATGGAACTTTAGTACATAGTTCTACCCAATTTCCACCTTTAATGTTCACACCCATGCAGGTTATGTGACAGATTTATGGAGCGATTGGCGAAAAACATCAAAGCCTTAATTCATGCCAATGCCTAACACATCAGACAACGCCAAAAGAAGCGCCGATCAACGTGTCGACGCGTAATTCTCGCGAAATTTTTCATAAATAAATTTTTAAAATTAACCTCGCAAAATATCGCAAAAAAATCGCAAAATATTCGTTTACACTACATAGTGCACGAACGCACGAACGGAAAATACAATACAATGCCGTATGAGCGTCAACAGTATACAAATCATAAAATGTTACCTACGGAGTGTCACAGCGCGCTTTCGTAAATTTCGTAAGGGGAATTTCACGGGAAGAGAGTAGGACACACGGAACGGCAGTTAAACAAGTGTTACGCCATGTTTGAAATGCATCGGAAGCGGTCGCGTACCGTTGATTGGCCGCGAATCAGAATGGCCGTTCCCTGTCATTTCAAATTTGAGTTGAGGACTGTTTTAAACGAAATATAACAAATACCGAGGACTCTCCAGTCGCGAAATATAATGTCAATCAACGTGACGGTCAGCGGGCATCCGATTAATATAAGACACGGACGGATGTTTCTGTCAGACTTGGATCAGATCAAGAAAAACGAGCGCGATCGTCGACGAAGGTTACGTTTAGAACAGGTACAAGTATAAAGCTGGACACTCCAATCAATGAAAGATAACCAGGATCAAAGTAAATCCCCTTGGAAAGCTGTCATTTTTACCTAAGGCTTCTCTATACATGGTTTCTGGCGTTAAAGGACAATGTGTGAAGAATTTTTGAGTACTCTGATTAAGCGCTTGTGACAATCAAAAGATTACAACGTGTACGGGTCAATAACTTTAATAGCTAGATACAAATATTGTGATGATGCGTACAGGTTCGTCAACAATCAAAAGTGATATCAAACAGGCTTTTGGAAAGGGCCAAGAACGCTGCTAAACAAGAGTATGACAAACTGGAGAAGGATGATAATTCAGAGTTTAAAAAGATGCACGAGAGAAGAATTATGGATATTCATCAGAAGTACCAGGAAGATATGGAAGACATAGGCCAGGCACACGCTTGCGCTGCTTTACAGGCAGACACGGATGCACAAATTGAGGCGGACAGTAAAAAAAATAAGGCTGCTGCCTTGAGAAGGGGAAAGGAAGCAGCACATCAATTGAGGGAAGAGAAGGTAGTAGATAAAGTTTGATGCATACTTTTTAAAGTTCAACATATTGTACTGCAAAATTGATATAGAAGGATGATCCACGCACAATCCAGCAAGAAAGGATACGTAAAGTGAGAGAGATTGAAAATCTGAGATCTACCTTGATAGCAAATCTTCCGAAGACAACAGGACAAAAAACATCAAATAAGGACAATTCTGATTCAGAACCACAGGAGGATGATGTAGAACATAGAGAGATAAGTCCAAAAAAATCTGTTAAGAAGAAGAAGAGTAAAAAAGTTATCTCCAAAAGATCCCCTAGAAAAATTGTTCAGCACAGCCCTAGGGTATGATCTCCAAATAGTTACAATCAACAATGTTTATGCATATGGACATTTATTTTTATCCTCTTTACAGATTAAACATAATTCGAAGTCACCTAACAAAACGAGTCATGCTCAAATACAATCAGAAGTTCTTGTTCACCGAGACCCAGATTGCATAGACCATGTTAGCACTTCAATAGTTGACGATCAAGTACCTAGGAGAACTGTACCTATTTCAAGCATCACACCAACAAATGCAGATAAAGTAGCAAGGTATATTCATTGTAATTGTGTTTTATTCGTGTTTCGTAAGTGAAACATTTTTCTGTTTGATACAAATGGTCAATAAATGTTCAAGGTACAACCCGGAAGATTACACACAAGAAATGTCAGATTCAAGTAGCAGCAGCAGTTCTACATCAGTAAGCGATGACTCTTCGTACTTTTCTGATAGCGCAGAACAACGATCAGGATCCGGAAAAACTCCTAAGCACACAACATCGTTGGTCGACAGCAAGGTGCAATTGTACGATTTTAATACGCGTCAAAGGAATGCATACGACAGACCATTCGGCATAGTTGAAAGACATGACATACGGAATGAGGTGGGATACGGGCCTGATAATACTTCTCTCAACTCAATCTGTCCCACCTATTTACTTAACTCGCGTTTAACGATTATAGCCAAACGCGATCGACGCAGCTAGAGAAGTGCAACGAGCAGAGAGCATAGAGACGCAGATTGAACAAAATCGCAGACGATGCGCGCAGCAACGGGGAGAGGATGCAATGTTAAGAGAGAAAGTCCGTCGAGACTATCAAACGCTAATAAAGAATCTCGATCATCTTTCGACCGAGGAACGAAAACTGACGGCTAGCCAAATCCATCGACCTGTAAGTATTGAGGAACCATACTAAGAAGTGGAGCAGCGAATTACACTGATACATTGCCTTTGATAGGAGAAGGACATTCATCTCAGGCACTGCCAAAGAAAATTCCTACAAGAAGAGAAAGAAAAAAAGTCTGATCGCGCATTCCAGGCATTACTTCGTGATGCCACTGCATCAAAGCCATGTCAAGGTCCTGGTCCCGGGGCAACGTGTAAACCTCAGAAAGGGGATACCAAGGATAGTATCCCTGACGGCAAGTGGGAAAAAATATCTTGCTCAGACGGACATTCTTCGATCCAATCGGACGACAGCAAAGAAGAATTGTCGCGCGAAGAGCAAATTTTGGACATGTTGAAGAAGGTAGAGAGGCAGAAAAGATTATTGTTAAGAGAATTCGGATCTAGTTTACCGGACGACATTTTTAACGCGAGCATGAAATCATTGCTTGAGACCCGTGAACAAGTCCAGCCACAGCAAAGTTCAGTTATTCCGACGTGTACCGTTGAACCGCCAAAACCAATGTCTCCCGAAATCAATGTAATCAACATGTCGTACGATGAACTTCCGAAGAAGAAGAAACGACCCGCTCCTGTGAAGAAGGCGACTTCCAAGAAAATCGAGGCCGCTGTACAAACGTCCGTACTCGAGACTCGTAGCACTGCTGAGGATAAAAGTGTTCAAGTAGAGTTAATACAAGAGAAGCCGCAAGCTGTCGATACTGTATCCAAGATCGTTGATACCGATTCAGCGCCTATTAGACATCCTCTCGAGCCAAAGATTACGGTCATCACTCCCGAAGCAGACGATAGTAGCAGTGGATCGACTTCTTCGATCGTGACCGGCGTGATCATTGACATTAACAAGAGAGAAGTAAGGGTAACGCCTAAGAGGCGAAAACGGCAACTGAATATTTCGAAAAAATCGTCAAAATCGACTCAAAAATATCCTGTCCAAGCCAGTAAGATTTCGTCTCCACTTAAGAAATTATCGAAGTCATTACCGGGTTCTTGCTCTGCGAGTCCTAGGAAAAGTGTTGGGAAATCAACGATGCATAGTACGCCAAAAAGGCGGGTTGACACGAGAGTTAGCAAATCTGCGTTAAATGTGAAAGTCGATCGGAGGCAAGAGACGAAACTAACCGTTGACGCTAGTACAGAAACATCTCAAGTGTATTCATCATTCGAAAATCATGATCGGAGTGTGGATAAGCCCTATCATATGCAGGCACAAAGTAAAAGGATAATAAGGATTAGAGATACGTCGGATACTTCGACATCCTTTGCCAGTCCACCTCCCGTGAAATCTGGTGCTCTGCTTCAGGCTATTAATACTGACACCCCCATATTAGAAATGTTGGATTCTTCGATGTACGACAGTCGGATGTATGCTGGAGACATTAGTCCAGTTTCCACGCCTGACACGCCATCTCCACGCACAATGATGATACCGTCAAACATTCCCCATTTCGACCGTATAAGTAGATTATTGAAGTTTGCCTCTACAGATTCCCAAACGAACGATAGCGAACATTCCTCTACGCAAAATGATAATTCCGCTTCTACGGATCTATCTAACCATAATTGGAAACCATCGACATCAATACCGCAAAACATTGCTCCACCTCCGCGACATTCATCGTCCTCTGCATTCTGTTCTTGCAAAAATCCCAACTGCAAGTTGCTACATCAGTTGAGCGATATTCAGACGTCTTCATTAAAGGATTGTCCTGAAATTATGAAGAAGTATGAGGATCTGCAGAATATATGTACTGAAAGGATCGCTTCGATATCGGACCTCATTGAAAAAGTTCGAAATGATCAAAAAGGTACGTGCCCCTACTATATCATATGTTGTATCAACATGAAATTAATGTCTAATGTTTTACTTTCTATTGTTTCAGGTATGGAATTGTCAGTAATTAAATCAGATGATGATACTAGCTTTATGCAACTACCTCCGCCGATTCCAAGATCTAACGACCTGAACAATGTTCGGAAGCTCGTTGAAAACATAGAGGCCATCCACAATCAGCTAGCAAAAACGTTGATTGAATCACAAAGGCTCATCACTACTGATTCAAACAGTGCACATCAAGCACATCACGAAATATCTATTGAACCAGTGGTCACAGTCGCTGGTACTCAGAGTGTCACTGTTGATACCGAACCGCCAAAGATGAAAAATAAACCAACAATAATAAGTGACGAGAAAGTTAACATACAGCTCAATCGATTTAAAATGAGTCACAAGCCGCAGACAATAACGCCAGTAACGCCAGACCGTAGTTCTTGGCCTCCATCAAAAATGTCCACCCACGACGATAGCACAATAGAAAAATTGTCAAAAGAAATTTTAGAACAGACGCAGGGGTTGGATAGAATCAGCAGTGGATCTACGTCCATGAAACAATTCAATGCCAGTTCCATCAAGCATAAAGGACCATCACCGAATGATTCGAATAAATCTAAACGTAGTCCATCTCCGAAACGCGGCAACGTCAGTACTGCTGTTAAAAATGAACACGATGCCAACCAAGTAAGTAACGTTCTTCGATCTATGTTGTGCAAGTTTTTAAATATTTCCGTAAAACATCACTTTTTTCAGATGCCGAAAAGCAAACACTACGTTCCAATACTTGCGGGCATTCCTAAGGTTTCGAGACCATTGGCCAATAGTACCTCCACAAACGGAAGAACGAAACCTCCAGTTACATTATTAAGCGGTCCGTCCAGGTAAAGAATCTACCTTCATCTAAGCGCAAAACGCATAATGAGCATTTGAATATATACTAATCGAATTCAACAATCTAGACCCGACATTGAGTCCCCGGGCCACGAATTATCAACTATAGTGGAATTCGATACACCCGATAACGTAAGTAAATGTCAGGGTAACGCTAAAAGTCCGACGGCAAAACGAAAAAGTTTTACGACCGACGCCACTACGGACTCGCAAAACTCTATGTTAAAAACATCGATAGAGGCACAAGTACCAAAGGCGTCACACCCCGTGAAACCGTCCGTACGCGTTACCCCGTTGCCCGCGCAAAATGTCGAACAAGAAATGCCTGGAAGGTCGAGTAAATCGCCGTCCACAAAGCTAAAACAAGACTCAGTTATTCCAAGTCGCGCGGAGGAAATCGTAAGTAAACCAGGCGGGGACAATTTGTCGAAAGACTTACACCTAGTACCGGTGAAATTAACTAAAGATTTGGAACATGACGCATCGTATCAGGAGGTACCTATTCAAACGAAACATCAGCCTGGTACGTCTGCAAGCACCGGCCCCAACGTCGAAGGCAAGAATCAGA
This sequence comes from Priocnemis perturbator, assembly GCA_963942575.1. NCBI lineage: Eukaryota > Metazoa > Arthropoda > Insecta > Hymenoptera > Pompilidae > Priocnemis > Priocnemis perturbator. The sequence continues at coordinate 11,420,617 of OZ012653.1, forward strand.
AAGACAAAATAACGTCAACCAGCTCGAACAGCTTCTCTGGCCTGTCCGGAATTTCCGAGATCACGAGCACGCCCTCGTCCGATATCCTAAAGTATGTTTCATCGCCCGAAGAAATGGAGACCGCGCTGAAAAAGTTCGGCCTCGGCTGGGCGATAACGACGTTGAAGAAGACGCGAGAAGCAAGTGCTCTGAGCTCTTCGTCGAATTCCGACGTCACACCGTTAAATACCGCCAGACGAATTATTTCGCCATCGAAGAAGCAATTTGACGCCAGCGTGCGCGGCCTGCCGGACTTCAGCGACGTCTCCTCGATATCGATTAAGGAGGCTAGCAAGAGCACCGAGCAGGCAGTTCTGCTAAAGGGAAGGACCTCGACGCCTAAGATGCACGATTCAAATTCGAATTCAAACAGCGGGACGTCGAATGACACCACTACCACCTCTTCCGGGACGAGTATTCAAGAGGCTAGCGACAGCCTGACCGTTCCCAATTTCTCCCTGACGAAGGCAAAGGCTAACGCTAAGCAACGGGAGAGCATTTGATACGTAACGTTTTTAATGTTCCTAACGATTTACATGACATTACCCCCACGAGGGTGAACGTTGACTGATTTTATACAGTACATACATTATACAGTATGCCTGTTGTGCGATGCACTGCTGTTATTGCGAGCTATTAAAGATTATTGTTATGTGGAAGGTATTATAATTGAATGAAATATTGGACAAAAGGATTTTGCTATTTTCACGTACTCGTAGTGAGAAATGGAATAAAGCTAATGCATACGAGAATTCGTTATATATAGTACATTGAACTATCGACTACCTGAAATGAATATACCTCTTCAGGGATGTACACATAGTTTTCATCGAATGATATAAGAGGCTTTCAAATTTCGCGCCACATCTAATATCTTGAGTACGATAGCGCCACCCTTAGCGGAGAAATGCTCAAACTACTCAATCGACGTCGGTCGGTATTGTCAAGAACAAATGCAGTTCCCAACATTACCGACGGGCGTCCAATGATTAGTTTGAGCGTTTCTCCGTTCCGGGTGGCGCCACCGTGCCGAAGACATTAGGATGTAGCGGGAAATTAAAAAATGTGCATATTCGACAAAGAAAAGTCAACGCCCTGAAGATAACATCCAAAGAGAACAATTACAAATAAATGTGTACACATACAACTATATTACATTGTATATACGAGTAGGATAACAATTTTGAACTTATTCACTTCTGTTCGACCCATAACTCAACCGAAATTTGTCATTTTCCACGGTTCTTCACTCTAGGGGCGATATATTTGACCTTTGTTAAAATCTTATACACATGTAAATAGTTCCATGCACATTCGAACGCAAAGTTCCATAATACCTTGGTCGGTTCGAAAGGGTTCCTTATTTCAGTCTGTGCACTTTGTGGCTACGTGAACTTGTGTATACCAGTCGATACTCAACACTTACGAAAGGGTCGAGCAGCCAAGTGCAGGTAACAAAGAATAAAGATACCTAAGTATCAACTATCTCTCTCGTCCCTGCGTGGCTGCATCTCTATATATGCATACGGACGTACTCATTCCAGGTAAATATACAGTTCAATGATATTTGCATATGGATAAGATCATTCCAGATAGTATCTAGTTTTTAAGACCAATAGAGCTAAAATTTAACTGTGATCAAACTAAAGTGAAAGGAAGAATTACAAATAATATAAGATCAATCGTTCACCGACAGCGCTGTTATCGCTCGCCTGTAATGCTGATTTATACCGCAGTTCCAAAATTTGCAATGCCAATCCTTTCAAATCCATTACATATCGTTGCGTACTATTCTTCAGCATCAATAACATATATAATTTACAACATAGCGGAAATACAATCCATACTTCTTATGTAAACTTCATCATATGAAATTGAATTCGATTTCCATTAGCAAATAGAAATCCAGTACGGCCGGCCACTTACTAATCGTCATTTCTGATTGGCCGTTATGTGTGTGCTGCACTTTAAGTCGAGCTCTTGATTCCACACGCATGCGGACGCGCACTAATGTGTTCCGTTAGGCAAGCTCTCCGATCAAATCACAGAAAGCAGCGAACTTCACATCGCTATTACGAGAAACAAGCCATGGTCCTGTAGCGACAGAGCAATATACACCTATATAAAATGTACACCTTCATTCAAGTTTCACGCAACCCCTGCGCCTCCCGATGATGAGCCCGTTCAGATGATCGATGTTTATCTGTTTGAAACAAAAATCGTACCGTGATCTCCGGAGGGCCGGAGACGTATCGCGACACGTCGTTAGATTTTTATCCCAGCGCCAGGAGAGAGTGCCAGGGGAGCAGAGTGACGAGAGGCCCGCAAAGTGATTTTCGTCGAGTTCGGCAAAAAGGGAATTGATATCGGCGAAAAAAAAGTGCCGTCTATGTGCCAGTGCATGATTAGTCGGAGACCGTCAAGTGTTGCGGGAGCTCGTCCGGCCGAACTGAATTCTAAGTCATACTCGAATGTTAGGCGTGATGTCTCGACACTGGGCCTTCATGCCAGGAAATTGATTAGTACCAATTGCCGCGGAACGATGATTTTTAGCCTCGAGTCGGGAAGTACGATCTCAGAAATACACGGTAAGTGTCGTCCTGTGTTTCGCTGTGACACGATTTTACGGATAAACTGAGAGTGGTGCAAGCGTTTCGGTTTTGAACGAGAACGTCATTGACCTTTCTAAGCTCTAACCATTAAAAGATACGCTTGCTTTTGTAGACTATTATAAGCTGTGGTTTGCAGTGAAGCATCGGAAACATTCTGGTCGTACGGATCTGTGAACTATCGTATTGTTCTGCGGATTTAGGTGCCTGGTAACTCTCACGGGCAGTAAACTTTTTACCATAGTCACGTAGGACATTGTAAGTAATGTGTTTTGTGATACCTTGGCTTATATTCTTACCGTACTCTTGTATCAGTGGTTGATACGAAAAAGTTTTGAAACGGGTTCAAAGCACGGATGCACGCTCATTTAATTAAGTCGTTTGTGGGTCTCGTGCAAAGTGGATCCACCTTGAAAATGCTAATTTCAGAACAAGTTAATCTAGATGTTTGTTTGTTTGACATAAGATTATCTAATGTCATTAGCTATAGAACACTTATCCAAGGAAGTTAATCATGTCTTTCTTACACATCCTTTATTAATGTCTTTTCAGTAGACATTCTAAACTTTTGAAAAAAGATAATCGTACAACTAAATCTTAAGCATCTTTATTAGTTTTGTATTGGATGAAGTGTTAACTTTTCAGACTATAAGCATATATGGAATTAAAATGGCACGCAAGCGTAAAAATGAAATGAAGACATCTGTAAAATCTTCTTTAAAGTACATACCGGTACGAAAGTCAAGTAGGCAAATAGCGAAAAAACAGCAAGAGGAAAAGCGGGTAAATGGAGAAATATTACAAACATCCACTTCGAACAATATCAAAGAATCCCGAGTAGCCGACGACGACCAGAATCAGATGCCATCAAAGAAAAATCAAAACTCTCAAAAGAAGCATCAGCATAGAAGTTTTTCCGACAGTGAAACAGCTGTATCAGTGGATAATACTATGTGCAACGTAGGTTTACAGTATAAAAGAGACGCGGGCGATAGCGATAGTCAGGATGGTTTAGACAATGTCATGGAACAATCCGATAAACTCAGTCCTGAAGATGTTAGACAAATGGTTGTCGGTAATCCGAACCCATCAACCGAATCCACAGACCCTGTGTCGACCGAGGTCGAAGTATGGCCAGAGGACGTTATAGAGGAAACAATAATCTGTGAAGAAATGGAGGTGGAGGGTGACGTTCCCGACAGCGGCTACACTATCGAGCAAGGAAACGTAATGGTAGAACGAGTCTTGCTGATGGATCAGCCGAATATGGAGGGAAAGGATTTCATGGAGTTCACGGTAATACAAAACTCGGACGGTACCGAGTCCATGGTGATGAATTCGGACAACGTGTCCAGTAGTAGATACCAAATCATAGAAGAAAGTGTTGACACTGTGCAAGTAGCCGAGCCAGAAAGTTCTGTGTCGGCGTTGTACGGTGACGAGGAGTCGTTGTCCTCGAATAACGAGAACTATAGCGAGAAATTAAAGAATTTTAGTAAGAGCTACGTAAATAAGAAGAAAAACGCGGCTGAGGGTAGGAACTGTAAATACACGAAAGACGATAGTGCTGTTACAGAGAGGGTCGAGAAGGAGCAACGTAAGCAATTGTCTTCTACGAAGGTTCAGAGGGATTCGCCGAAGGAAGAATCGAGCTCATCTAGCGATTTTTTAGAAGAAGCAAACGCTTGCCAGGTTGAGAATTCTACCGAGCCGAAAGAGTCGCCAGGCGTGAAGGAAGTACAATCGAAGAACGACTCTTTCTGCAAGATAGACGACAAGATGGCAGGGATGCAAATTAGTGAGTCGTCTAAGGAAATTCAGAAGTTAGTTAATGACCTCTCGAATTTGGAGAGTATAGACTCTCCCGTGCGAAGTTCATCGGTCATCGAGAAGATATCGTCGATCGACGAGGACGATGAAAGTAACTCATCCATATTGGATAAAATGGAACAGTTACATCAGCAAAACACTACTGCCACGACCGCTGATGTCGACATCTATCGAAATACAATCGAGCAGAACGATACGTTAAAAAATGAAGTTTCGAGTAACTCGAGTAATTATAACGATAAACCTGAAAGTCCGACTCAGCTCCTGTTAAAGAGCAGAACGATGTCAGGCAAAAAGACTCTTGGTCCGAGAAACACCGAAGCCGAATCCAAAATGGACGGCGAGGATATCAAGTCCTCCAGCAGTAGTGAGAACAGTAGTGATACTTTATTGTCCATTAATAATTGTAAAATTCGCGATAATGATATGAAGGGCACGGGCGACGGGGAGAAAAAGGTTGAGTTTCGCAGTCGAAGTGGCAGTACGGATACAACAGGGTCGGAAAGCGGGTCAAATAGTTCTGGAGTCAGGCGAAGTAGCAGAATTCGTTCGATCGGCCTGATGAAGCAGCAAAGGTAACGTCTCAGTGCTCCACTTATTGAAATCGTACATGCACCAACAGCGTCGGCATTTAATTTCAACAAGAAATCTCGCATTTATTTTTAGATCACGTGGGCGCGGCTTAGTTACAAAGTCAAGTGTAGATATTTCGAAGTCGAGTCTCCATCAGGACCGAGACAAACTAACGAACAGCATCGCAAATGTTCAAGAATCGAAAAGCAATCTGGATAATAATTCTGAGGCGCAGTGCGACAAGGACAGCGGTCAGAGTAAGATTGCCACGTATGACACACTCGCCCCATTAGCCAGCAGCTGCAACACCACCGGTTACGATTCCGATTCCTCGAAACCCGTTAAAGTGAAATCTCGCTGGCGAAGGTCGAGCGAACTCGAAATGGGCGGATCAAGTTCAGGATTTAGCTCTGTTACCGGACCCGCAACTGGATCGAGCTTTCCTACCAATGTAGCGTCTGAGTCGGGATCCCGATTTTCGTTTAAGTCCGCATCTAACGCGGGAGATCCGGAATCCTCAGAGTCTGCATCGGGACAAACAGTTACGAACACGAACAGCCAAGCAGTCGTGTCAGCGGAATGTAGCGTTAGTGATAGCTCAACAGGAACCAGCAATTCCTCGATAAAATTGTCACTGTCACAGATTCCGAACACTGTTGGAGCGAAGATAGCATTGCCGATGGTACTTGAGACGAGGGACAGAGAGATGGAGGAGAGACTTAGTCAATTCGAATACTTGCGTGAAAATTTGTATCTCACAGAGAGGTACGTTTATCGAGAGTATAACGTATGTCGTCGTGGATGTTGCACGTTTCAGACTATAACATTTAATTTATCGTTGTAATTGTTAGGTACACCAACAAAGAAACTAAGCGCATGGTATGCGACTGTTTTCTCACAGAAGAGGAAATTGAGAGAGGAGAACTTGGTTGCGGCGAGGACTGTCTTAATAGGCTTCTTATGATAGAATGGTACGTATAATATTTAAAGGTGATGTTCCAGTTACCGATATGTTTCTATGTACGTTTTTCAGCGGTGCGAGATGTGTAGTTGGAGATCGTTGCACAAATAAGAGATTTCAGAATTGTGAATATGCTAAGTGCGAGGTCTTTCGAACGGAGAAGAAGGGTTTCGGATTACGTGCCGTCGTTGATCTACTTGCGTAAGTTGCGCGTTCAATTTTGCACTCTGCAACGGAAGTCTTGTAATACTTAATTATTAAGTGTAATGGTATTCCTTCAGAGGAGAATTTATCATGGAGTATGTTGGCGAAGTGGTAGACCCGAAAGACTTTCGACGTCGAGCGAAAGAATATTCGAAGGATAAGAATAAGCATTACTATTTTATGGCACTGAAGTCTGATCAAATTATTGACGCCACCATGAAAGGAAACGTGTCCCGATTCATAAACCATAGCTGCGAACCAAACTCTGAAACTCAAAAGTGGACCGTAAACGGCGAGTTGAGGATAGGATTTTTCAATAAAAAATTCATAGCTGCTGGCGAGGAAATTACGTTCGACTATCACTTTCAACGATATGGGTATGTTCGTTGCTACTCAAGAAATTTTATTGACACCCTGTGGTATAGAAAGACATTGTCGTATAATGTTTTATGCTCTTCACCTTTTACGATATCAGCAAGGAAGCACAAAAGTGTTTCTGCGAAGCTCCCAATTGTCGTGGGTGGATCGGTGATACTCCGGAAGAGGAAAAAGAAAAGATCGAGAAGAAGGAGAAGCGCGAGAAAGATGCGAAAAAGAAGAAGGAAGAGAAGAAACCAACCGATCACATGGAGGACGAAGATGTACGTATAAAATGCACGCGTCGTATGTCGTCTTCAGTTCTTCAAATTACACTAGTTAATTGTAATTTTTGATACAGTTGGAGGAAGAAATTGACAAATTGTGCTCGGGCGGGTTGAAAAACAGAGCGCATACTCTTACGTTGAGTCGACTAATGGTTCGTAGCAGAGAGTTAGAGCACAGAACACGATTGTTAAGGCTCATACAAAGTGGCGAGCAACCATGTCGAAGATTATTTTTGGATTATCATGGTCTACGTCTGATTTGGAGTTATGTGATGGATGTCGCGATAAACGACTCCGAAGAAGCTCAACAGTTCCGTTTGGAGGTTCTAAAGACGTTAAACACACTGCCGATTCCGAACAAAACTATGCTGATGGATAGCAAGATTTACGGGGTGGTCGAGAACTGGTCGAAGCGTTTGTATCTTTCACCAAATTCTGACTCGCCGGATGACGATCAAGTTAAAGTGAAAACTGCTTCTGACGAGCAAAGCTACGATAACAGCGACAAGAAGAGTCCTGAATGTCAGAACGAGTTTGTTGAAAAATCGGAAAATAGCACTGATCGTTTAATGATGAATGAAGTCAAAGCAGAGACGGATGACTCGACCCTCATCCCTGATTTAGCAGCTACTCTTCTGGCGGAGTGGTCAAATTTGAAGGAAGTGTTTCGAATACCTAAGAAGGAGAGAATTGAACAAATGAAAGAACATGAACGAGAAGCAGGTAACGATCCGAATTTGATATTAACGAATAACAAATAACGCAAGATAGATTATAACATCTATTGTATCTGTTAGATCGTGGATACAGGGAAGAATTAGAAAAGGAAGAGAAAAGGGGCACATCGTATGATAGGTATGTATTATTTTGCTCACTTATAACTTTGGCACTCCTTACTTACCTTCCACTAATATCATCTATTAGACATAGATCTGACCGATACGGAAGAAATGAAACAGACAAGCGTAGCGACAGGAGGCGCGGAAGAGAATCTCCAGAATCCGACCATAGTAGAATAAAGGATAAACGGACGGAAGAGAGAAGTAGCTTAGTTCCTATACCGCGTATGACAAAGTACGAGCGCAGACAGTTATTCGCACTGAAAGTCGCTAAGGAAGAGGAAGAACGACAACGACGGCAGCAGCAGGAATCGTGGCAAGATCACGAAGCAAGGTGCATGGCACTGGGCATCGACCCGCATGCAACAGCAATGATGGATCCTCAAACAGGATATCCCGTTTTCTACAATCCGACTTTGGGACAATGGCAGCACTATCCTACCCAAGGTTCGCTATCTATATATCATTGATTCACGTAGAGTGCCTGAGATAGGTCTTCATTATTAACCATTGTAAACCATAACCCTTCAAATTCCAGATAGAGGAGAAATTGCACAACAATGCACTCCGGTATACGTAGGGGGGCCTCAATCACTGCCCGGTCACACTCAACCCGGCATGGTATCTCAAAGTCCGCACATACTGCCGCCATTGTCCTCTGACATATCACCCGGTATCGCACAGAGCATTCCAAACGCCGCAGCGTCCTCAGTGTACTCGTTAAATCAAACGCCCGTGTTCAATCAGACTACGACATCCTACTCTCTGCTATCGCACCGTCATCAGCCATATCCTGATGGTCAGGTGCCGCTGTCCAGTAACCTCGTGCCCGTGCACGGCGGAACTCCTCCGATGCCAATGCCGGCGCAACAGCTCTATCTGGAGAAGCCACCGGACCGACAATTTTCCAATCCCGCGTCTAACGAGACTGCACAGTGTCGAGCACCGCAGCCGGAAGTGCCGCCTATAGATTTGCCGCCGAAATGGAAAAGCGCGACCGACGCTCGGGGAAGAACATACTATTATCACACAAGAGAGAGAATATCGCAGTGGTTGCCACCGCCCCCGGATCACATCGGCGTACAACCGGACTCATCTTCCACATCAGAATCTAGCGACGACTCTAGTTCGTCGAATGAAGAGGAGGACGAGGCTGAAGATGAACATGCTGAGGACCAGAGTAAGACGGAGGATGCTGTTCCGAATTCTGTAGTGTCGGATAATGCGTTGCCTGGCTCGAGGCACGGTGCAACAAAGAAAGTGAGTGCACACAATGTCACTGCAGGACCGGTTCCTTTCCCCGAACCTAAGAAAAGAAGAGACGGTCTTGTGCAAGAAAGAATTATCAGCGTAAGTTCTCTCCTACCGCCTACTTCGATCTCGAAGGACCCATAAAATCAACTCCTTGTTTTATGTTTTTGGAATGTTATTACAGCCACGTAGGGAAGAGGACCGCATGGATCACAAGACGTATAAGGAGATAAAGGAAAAGCTCCGTCGTCAGAAGGAGAGAGCGAAGCTTAAGGAGCAGGTTGAGAAGCTGAGGAAGCACAGACGCAGTAATAAGTCTAAGTCTCATTCAAGGCACAATCTAAGCAAACTTCAATCGTCAACCGACGTATCAGCGATGTCTGAGAGAAAGATCAAGGATACGTTCAGAATAAATATGGCCAACGTGATGGTACACTTTTTGAATCCGTACAGGAAGAACGATTGCAAACAGGGTCGGATAACTAACACTGAAGACTTCAAACACCTTGCTAGAAAGGTAGGTTCGATACGAATGGTACTTAACATGAAAAATATCGACTAAAGCTCCGGCTAACTTATGTTCATCGGTATTGTTTTGCAGCTGACACATTTTGTACTTGCAAAAGAACTCAAACACTGTAAGAGCGTAGACGAGCTGCAATGCAACGAGAACGTTAAACACAAAGCTAAAGACTTTGTACGTAAGTACATGAGCAAGTTCGGCGCGGTCTATCAGAAAGGTACAGACGAAGATTAAGATGATGTAACATATAAGACGAAATTGTTATTTATTATGCGAGCACTTTACCTTGTATATTCAAAGATCCTCGTAAGATTTTCGGTAACGCTCGTATGTAGATATATATTTCTATGTGTATTATTATTGTAAGATAGACGAGATTTGTATATGCGCGACGAAGACTACGACGACGACAACAACAACAAAAAAACATTTCCGTAATTTAGTATATTAATAAAATAGCAGATTTATAATTTCACATGTATAAATTTTGTCACTTTTTCATTTCACTGCGTACAGACTGTGCATATGGCGTACCTTGTAAGGAAAAAAAATCTATTTAATACTTGAATATAGTATAAAGAAATTCGAAATCTCAGACGTTTTTGTATAAAGAAAGTTATAGGTAAGGATATGCACTTGCCTGCAACACCAGGTCAAGAAGTACGATACTTTACCTACTCACCGCAATTAGCGTAAAGACATGTAAATACTATGTACGCCGTAGTAAGGTTTTCAACAGTTTCATAAAGATGAGTTGCTGTTTATAAGAACGACTTTGTCTTCAATGATGTGTGTAAAAGTAAAAGAAACAAAAAAAAAGCTGACATTAAATTGAAGCAGGTAAAGTTTGCATTTAATACCTGTACTCTTTCTCTGTATTATTGCGATTTCATCTACATGGTACAAAAAGAGATTCTGTGATGCATGACTTTTTAAAATAGCGAAAGCAATGTAGAACCTTGAATAAAGGAAAGTCTATGTTTAATGAGAACAATATAGTCTAAGTGTACAGAACCTTTTCAAAGCAAAATGGGAATATAAAGATTTTGGAGACTATCACTTTTTTCCTAATTGAGAGCGACTATTGAAACTTTTAATATCTTGATTTCCACATCAAAATGCACTATATTGCCACGTTTCAGCAAAATTTGTGAGGTGCCTTTTCTGCTTCAGGTTTACCCAAAAATTTTACGCTTTTCTTTCATTTTTCCTCAAACTGGTCATCCGGCAGCATCCGGTGTCCGCTACTCCAGTAAAGCCGGCATGATCCAACAGCCGGCCATCGTTTATCGTTTTTTCGGTGTTTTGTAGACCCTACGCAAGGCCCCCCATACCCCCTAGGTGTTGTCATATTTTCTTACATGATCCTTATGTACATTGGTGACTGGTCCGCGTAGTACTAGCTAGACCGGGAAGTAATTTATTGTTTTTAATATTCTGAAATTACTTCAAGTTTTCATCATAAATAATGTCAAATATATACGTAAAATATTTACAATACACAATTGAATATCCTGAAAACATCCCGGGGCATCCTGGACCACCCTGAACCCATGCTCGGTCTATTGAGCATGATCCTGAGGACGTCCTGTGCTATCTGGGTATGTTTAGGTATACCAAGCAAAGATCACGGTTCATGTCCAAGACACGCGAGAGAAAATAAGCAGCACGGATGATTCATACAAAGATAAAGTAATATACAAATCTAATATAATTAATCGTCTTCGTTGTCTTCTTCGTCATTTTCATCGTGGCACGTGTTTTCCGGTATTTTTCTTTTAATAATGTCATCCATTCTCTCATCAAGAATACTCTGGATAAGAAGATATTCTTTTTCGATGTGCTGCACATGGGAGCAGCATTTCTTCCACATGTCTTTTGTGTACTCTCCAAACGATTTTTCCAAGAGTCTTTTCTTAGCTCCTAAATCCAAGGACGAAGAGTTTCTTGCCACTTTGCGATTAATATCCCCCAAGACCAACTTGATCGGATTTAGGTCGGTGTGATGCGGCGGAAGTCGTAGGACTGCATGACCATGCCTTTCTAGTAATTCGTCCAGCAAGTAATGTTTTCTCGCTGGTACGGTTTTGATCAATTCCAAGAGTTCTGCCTTTGTCATATCCGAGGTGAATGGAAGGCGTTTCTCTGTCAGCCACATCTGCATTTTTGATTTTAAACTAAGTGAATTTGGTGTCCTGTCTCTCTGGATGTACTCATATGCGATATTATCCATCACAACAATGGACTGTAGCGGTAAATTCGGAATGACTTCAGCCTCCATCCATTTTGTGAAATTCTCGGTGTTCATTCGGCCGAGGTTGTCTCCGGTCGTCCATCTTGTCACTCCTATTTCCTCGCCAGACTGCCAGCATGTGGTAACCGTATGGCTGGCGTCAACAGAAGTTTCGTCCAGATAGACAACCATGCGACCCGATTCTCTGTGTTCCTTTATAGCCAGCAGGTACCGAAACCTCTTCGCAGCAATATTCGACGCTTCCATCCAAATTTTTAAACCACCCCGGTAGGCCTTCGGTTTAAAACCCATTTGGTGTATTTTGCTCCGCAGACATTCGATTCCGCAATGGATATCCTCCTCCCTCAGTTCCTTCAATAACTTTTTCAAACTGGGACGCTTCTTTTTTGCGACATAAAAATTTAGGATCTTCCGTCGAATAACTCCTTCAACGGCGTCGTTTAAATCAATCTTATTTTGACCCCCGTGCTTCTTTTTTGGCGTCAAAAAAATCGGTGTGGACGCTCCTGCCACGATCGACTGTTTTGCTGCCCGACATATTCTTTGGATCGTTGCCGGCGATACAAATGTGGAATCTGCTGTTGCTTCTACCACGTTAAAACACAAATTGCCTTTTTCCTTCTGCTTCGAGAGAAATTGGTGCACATTGTGCACAATTTCCCGTGCCTCGCCGCTTAAGGCACGCTGCTTTTTAATGCTTTTTAACCTACTTGATGATGCCATTACGAATGATTTGCGATGCATACACGGCATGAATCTGCTGATCGGGAGTAAGCTTTTTGGCCCGGCCTACGCAGGCCAAGCGTTACCCCCACCACCTGCAGGTTTCCAAGCCAGGACAAATATCCATAGACGCACGCGACGTTTATAAACTGAAACTGAATCTATTCTATATAGCTACACGTGGAAAGCACCGCATGGAAAACGAAGAAGTATAATGAAAGAAGCGAGCAACCACGATCGCGTGCGGTCAAGCGTATACACGTATGCTCGTTTAAGGTATCACTCTCGCTCAGCGGAGCTATACCATATGCTTGCACCATGGACGAGTTATAAGATAGACCTATCATCCACTGTATGTTGGGCGACAGAGCTTCATTATCATTTCCTTGCCCTATCCATATTGCTGTTAATGGTGAGATACGATGCTAAATTCATTGATAATAATTCACCTTTGAAAATGGAGAAATTGTGGGTATTATACGACAGACCTATATCATGCACTGCATGTTTTCGTTCCACCACTTTGTGTTGCGAAAGTTCCATTACGATTTTCATGTCACGTTCAACGTTATCGACTGTGTATGACATTAGATCACAATGCTGTGTACGGTGGGAATTGATACTAAATTAATGACAGTATTTATTTTCAATTTCTAGTACATATCAGAAATTTTTGTATACAACGCATAATTTAAAAGTTATTTTAGGCTCTAACGGTTACTGCCTCACCGCCCTCACCCTATCCCTGTATACATGTAAATAGAATGTCTTACTTATCAATGTTTTTTATATTTTATAGAGGAGAAAATGTTTTAAAAAGGGATATTAGAATTAGTGGCAAACGTCTTACAATAACCGGTAAGACACATGATTGAAGTATATCGGTTTTGGGTACCTTTGTCTCGACCATGCATACAGTCGTCCTTATGTTGTAGTTGTTGTTTATAAACCTTACGAAGTACTATACAGGTACAAGAAATTTCTAAACTTTAGAATATAGGAACACGTACACTCGCAAAGTATATTGAATGGAAGCTGCCCACTTAATATTTTCGAACATTTCTTGCGAAAAGGATGTGTACATATAATATATAACTGACAGTTTAAGAGGAATCATTGACTTACGAAACTGAGAGTACTCCGTACCGTTGAAACAATGTATTGGCCCTGAAAAGGGCCGTTTTAGGTTAAGGGTCAATCCACGATCGACCAGGTAGAAATTTACTTGGAGCTGGTATACTTCGTAACAGCCTTGGTGCCCTCGGACACGGCGTGCTTAGCCAATTCACCGGGAAGCAAGAGTCTGACAGCAGTCTGAATCTCCCGAGAGGTGATCGTGGATCTCTTGTTGTAATGAGCCAAACGTGAAGCCTCAGCGGCGATACGTTCGAACACATCGTTGACAAAACTGTTCATGATGCTCATGGCCTTGCTGGAGATTCCAGTGTCAGGATGGACCTGCTTCAAGACCTTGTAGATGTAAATGGCGTAAGATTCCTTCCTCTTCCTCTTCTTCTTCTTGTCGGTCTTGCTGATATTCTTCTGTGCCTTTCCGGCCTTCTTCACTGCCTTACCACTTGCTTTCGGCGGCATGGTCGGTGCTATTAGAATGAACTGCTGTACGTTCGAACTCGAGAAACTCTGAAGACCGAATGTGGATGGCATTGTTGGCCGCTCGCTTATATGGTAGGAAGAGCTCTATGCCCCACCAATCACAGGCGCCGCTCGGGACGCCTAATTCTTGCGGTACGCTATGATTGGTTCACGCCGTGGCTGCGCTCGGCTCACTACTTTTTCTTTGTGCCTGATGGCTGTACGCGCGCATATCTGTTAGAAGTTTTACAGTTAATATATTCGATGTTTCTTATTTATTTTATAATGTTTTATGGGAAATGATGAAATCGAAGAGAATTGTGTTGTACACAGGTAGAAATCACAGAATAATGTTGCTCAATAGATTACGTAATTTGCTAAGAATATTATTCCAAATCATGTGTGTGGCTTCACTTCCCAATCATTTTCCAAATAATCTTACAAAACATTTGCGTTATTTTATTTAAGAAAATAATTGTCGAAATACTCTTCTACCTATTCGAAGCTTTAGTCTTGGGTTCGCATTCCTACGTAAGCAAATATTGTTTTTGCTGTTATGACGCATGAATTTTCTGCTTTCAGTATTCGCGTTGTATTGTTGATTTCTTTCACATACGACGTACACATCGCGACATTGAAATTGTTCGGTCACAGATATAATGGAACAATAATTGTTACACCCTACCTCCGACAGACATAACAGTGTATTCTAAATTCACATCTATTCCTGATGAAAGCTTATCGCAGACCGCACAATGGATTTCCTCTTTGCCCAATGTATCATATACTATGAAATATTACAATTGCATTCTTCACAAACTAAAGTCTGTTTAAGGCTAATAAGATTTACAGCAGACAAATATGTGTCCTGCCATTTTCTTACACACTGATAGCTCCCCAACCCACCTTTGCCAACAGTGTGTTCATGGACTTGGAGTTATTTTCAACAGCCAATGTAATTTCAACGTTCCTACAAGTTATGTTTCAAGTTGGATAATATGTATGTTTCCCAACATTCCTATCGAGTTTATACTCCTATTTCTCAAATCATTACAAACATGATTAAATGTTGCGTGACTTGTATAATACAAAAAATGGCATCATTAAAAATGAATATACTATTTGAGTGAAAGGATTGTTGTAAATTTCCTCAATAAATCTATCCTAACATCCATTACAAGACTGTGTTACGTATTAAAAGTAGATATATAGAATAGATATAGAAAGAGCAAAGAAAGTTTCCTCGAAATATCATGTGTTGGCCCTGAAAAGGGCCGTTTATAATGCTTGAAGAAGACTTTAAGCGCGTTCTCCGCGGATGCGACGTGCCAACTGGATGTCCTTTGGCATGATGGTCACTCTCTTGGCATGAATGGCGCACAAGTTGGTATCCTCGAACAGACCGACCAAGTAAGCCTCGCTAGCTTCCTGCAGAGCCATCACAGCAGAGCTCTGGAATCGTAGGTCGGTCTTGAAATCCTGAGCGATCTCACGGACGAGTCGCTGGAAGGGCAGCTTGCGGATGAGAAGTTCGGTGCTCTTCTGGTAACGACGGATTTCACGCAGAGCCACGGTGCCGGGCCTGTAACGATGAGGCTTCTTCACTCCACCAGTCGCCGGCGCACTCTTACGAGCCGCCTTCGTCGCCAACTGCTTCCTCGGAGCCTTTCCACCGGTTGATTTACGGGCAGTCTGCTTGGTACGAGCCATCTCACAAAACGAATTCAAGAAAATCTGGAGCAACGAACCAATCGGCAGTCGAAGTCAGAATGAGTGAAGCACGCTCCATGCGGCGGCCTTAAGTAAACCGACCGGTGGTGGAGAGTGGGGGTAACCATGAGCGAGGAGTGGGGTGAGCCGTCCTGTTCGGGGTGTATAAAAGAGCGCTCACGAGGGTCGCTTTCATCATTCTCAATCCGAGTGTCAGCGGAGTTAGTTCGTGCTATTACATTTGTTTCGCTTATTTCGATACGAGATGACTGGTCGTGGTAAAGGTGGAAAGGGATTGGGAAAAGGAGGAGCGAAGCGCCATAGGAAGGTTTTGCGTGATAACATCCAGGGTATTACGAAACCGGCAATTCGTCGTCTGGCAAGAAGAGGTGGCGTCAAGCGTATTTCTGGGCTCATCTATGAAGAAACTCGTGGTGTTCTGAAGGTGTTCCTTGAGAACGTTATCCGTGATGCTGTTACCTACACTGAGCACGCCAAGAGGAAGACTGTGACAGCCATGGATGTTGTCTACGCCTTGAAACGACAGGGCAAGACCCTTTATGGCTTTGGCGGTTAATTATTTTTGGTTAACTACTCTGCAACAAACAAACGGCCCTTTTCAGGGCCATAACATCATCAAAACGTACTCGGAATAATGATTGCTTTGTTTACTTGAGAAATTTGTATTTGTATTTATTTAATGCAAGAGGTTTAGATATACCTTTCATTTATTTTTATGTAGAATTTCTACGATTCAAAGGTAACGATTTCTTGTTATACATTACTCTTTAAACAAAAATAATTGTAAACGCTTTAACACTAAAATACTTAGAGAAATGTAGAATTGCGTAGAGTGAAGTGTAGTACTTTATTCAAAACTTATTACTATATATACAAAAATTCACTGTGAGAAAAAGTTCGCACCGAAGAACGTCTAATTGTAAATAAAACTCAGGAGACCATGCAAGAGAACGCAAAGGCGCACCAAGCTTCTGCCCGCCGCGCTCTCCAGGCCACCCGGTACACGTCATCGAGTCGGAACAGGAATACGTTCGGCTTATCTTTACCCGAAAGCCCGCGCTGCACACGCAACACGGCGCCATTGCTGGCCAACAGTGTCTTCATGCTCGCAGACCGCGTGTCTAACAATGAAGCTAAACGATTGGGTGTCATGCAAGCGCAACCAAGATAAAATGCTTATCATAATCCGCTCATCTTAAGACACCTTATATATAATGTTATTCAGTATACCTAAAAGGAATTGCCTGTTGAGCCTGTACAGAATTTTACCGTCGTGACTGAGAAACAGCTAGGTTCAAGTACATAAGCACAGCCGTAAAGTTTTGGCTGCAACTGTACTCATTTTCTTGCGCCAAATGAATACTCTCTCCTTGTTACAATCTCCAATTTGATGTCCCCCAATGATTACTTGTACTGGTATTGATAAATTATATTGCAGCAGCAACTGAATTGACTCCGGCCGTCTCTAATGTTTAGCATTTGGACGCCAGAGTATAGATGGTTTTGGTTTTAGGTGGGTATATTCAATCGACGGAATGTGCGAAATCAGTGAATCCTGAAGGTTCAGAGAGAATTGTTCATAAATACAGATTGAGGATGACCGTTTTGAGCACTTTCTACGAAGGCAATCTTATGCGTGTATAATGTATATTTGAAACACAATAATGGCTATAACTCTGAAACAAAAGGTCAAATACGACAATGGTTATATGGACTTATTTCATTGTTTTAGTGTGTCTCTCGATCGTTTGTGAAGTCGATCTCACATGTTATGTTACACTTTATATAGAGAAGTATATATAAACTGCATAATCGAAATGGATGACTATTCCGACCATGAGAAAATGTTAATTACATATGGCCTTTTAGACACCCCGAAAAACGAAGAGCAGCACAGTTATTTGTAGACACGGCACCCTATTGGAAAGCTACATAATGTTTCCATTACGTTTAATTTTATTATTATATAATTTTGCGACACACACAAAGAACGGACTGAGCTGACTCGCTCATATCATTTATTTTATTTATTGCTATTTTATTTATAGCTTTGCAACACATGTACAAAACGATTCTGTAAAACTGTCGGCATAAATAGTACCGGTTCAGACCGAAACATCCTCGTCAGTGATTTAATCATAAACAGTCATGATCTAACAATAAATTACGAGTGATGCGTCGTATGTAGAAATAAATTTGGCATTCACGGTAATTAACTACGGCTCTCTGTACCGGCATGAAACCGTCAATCACGAGGCAAGTGCTTATTCAGCACCAAAATGACACAACAAATTCTTCTGTTCCACAGGATATAAGCATCACACATTTCTGGTCATAAATATATGAAATAAATTAAGATGAGGTAAGCAAACAGAATATTGTTAGAATACATCTTGCGTAAAGGAACACATGTTTATTATAGAGTATAGTTTGCATTCATTATACGTAAACATTGTAATCATTATAAAATTCAATTTCTACCCTCTACCGTATCTTCAACTCACGTATAAATTAGTAAAAAGAAAATTTAACGTTATAACATTCATGATCTACCTTTAACATCTCAGTTTTGTTGTGAACTGCATCTGCTTACGCGAAACATACAGTTGGTTGTACCCTGCCAGGAGTTTGCTGCTAACGGTGAGGTACTATTTTTAATAATTCGAGAAACTTGAAATAAGTACATCTGCTCTGTGCAGACACGTGTGTTACGCGGAAGTTAATTCATGACGCTACGGAGATTGAAATTGGACTACTTAATTTTTCCCTCTCTCCGAAAATTCAAGTCCATGCAAAGAGACACTGTATGCTCTCACCCGTCCTCTTCTCAGATCTCGCAAGGATGTCGATTCCCGTTATCCTAATCCGTGCGCGTCCGCTGACTAATCGCGGACCGATAACTATAAACTTCGAAGACCCCGCAATCTTAACCGTCCCTTAAGCCTCACTATCGTACTGTTGAGTTCCGCGCATCACAGTGTAGCGAGTTCTATGAACCGCGTTTCTACGAAAATCTACATTGCCATTATTACCTTTCGCTTTGAAAAGTCCAAGTCCCGAAAGGGACTACTACATACCTGCGAAACGATTGCGTGAATATATGGATGAACGGCCGAACGGGTTTACGCGCGGATAATCATCGCCAAGCGCAAAACAACGCGGTCTAGTACGATCTTTTAGCATGTCATCAAAGAATTTGAGTGCTGTTTTTTCGATCCGTGTTCTTTATCCGTTATTGGGGATCGGTGAGGGTTCGACGGTTCAGTCCTAGGTACAAGAACATCGTCCGAACTTCATTACAGCAAGTCCGAGATTAACGGTATGACAATTTCTATAGCGATGAAATGTTCCACTCAGTGCAGCGTGAAAAGAATTCGACTTTGTAAGATAATGAGAGAATAAAACAAATGTTTAAAATATAATATTATTTTTCAATCCATTCAAATTAAAGTTCGAAAGAAATTGTCCTCTTTTTTTTTTTCATTTTCGCCTTTGTAAGTTGAGTCCGCTGGCTATTAATCTGTACATAGTCCTTCTAACTCTCATCAAACGACATAAAAATGATGTATGTTACAATAAAAAAATTCTATCCAAAGACTAGAGAAAATGGTTGCAAAATATATCCAACCAACGCCGATTCCGTGGGATTCAGCGTTCCGGCAATATTCCGATGTTCAACTGTGTCTACATTCCTTGAATTCAGTCACACATTCGAAACAAATTCTTTCGAAGCCAATTGATTATTTTCGTATCCGAAAACCAGCCAAATACTTTGATAAAAAGTGTAAAAGTTCGTTATTGTGGACGGAAAATAATGAGGCAGTTTGTCGACCATTTCGACGAAGGTCTGCTGCGCATAAAATTGAGCCCGTATTATCCCGCTCAAAGAACGCTCAAATTATGCGATCTACCTACGACACAAAATTATCGCATCGTGGTAGGATCGTTGGCAGTTCCCTTATCTCCATATTAACGATAAAAAGAGCGAGGTGCTGGCCAAAACAGTACTAATATTTAATAATTTCCGAAAGCCGACGTATCTCTACAGAATGACTTGGTCATAAATATGGCGCCAAACAACAAGAAGATCGCGGTAGATTGGCAAATTGAGTGGACACAAAGAAACTACAAACTTCTAAGAAGACTACCCATGTAATTAGTGCAGTCCGAAAGTTTGCGATTGGGGATTAATATCGAAGACAATAGGAAGGATTATTTGAGACTACGTCTGACCGCCGGAGCCATCCGGCCGACATATTGTTGGGGCATTTCTCCATGGTCCGCGCTAAGGACGCAAGTCGAGACGACCGGAATTTTCGGATCATTCCAAAATCAACAGAGATTGGTTATACGTCGTCGTTTCGAGAGACAGAACTTGAGTTTACGATTCAGCTTGAACTTTTCTGAAGTCTCATCCGATATCAAGGAAAAATGGAGGACAAAGCAAACTCTGGAGCTGTGGCTACGACTGGATCTGCGGACGCGTCCCAGACGCCAGTGAAGAAAGCTGCCAAGTCAAAGGCGAAGGTCAACAATCGTCCGAAGGCGTCTCATCCGCCAACGTCGGAGATGGTGACCGCCGCTATCAAGGGATTGAAGGACCGAAAGGGATCGTCTCTTCAGGCCATCAAGAAGTACATCGTCACAACGTACAAAGTCGACGGTGAGAAGTTGGCACCGTTCATAAAGAGGTACCTGAAGGCTGCCGTCACTTCTGGCACCGTGGTGCAGACTAAAGGAAAGGGAGCTTCTGGTTCGTTCAAACTCTCCGTTCCGAAGCCCGAAGGCAAGCCGAAAGCGCAAAAGAGTGCGAAGGACAAGGTGAAGGTATCTAAGAAGAAGACAGCGGTGAAACCTGCTTCGCCGAAAAAGGTGACTAAAAAACCGGTAGCCGAGAAGAAGCCTGTAGCGGCGCAAAAGAAGACTACGAAGGCAGCCGCCGCCACTGAAAAAGTTCGGCTAGCAGCTGAGGCTGCGAAGCCGAAGAAGGCTGCAGCCCAGCCGAAGGCTCTTTCGAAAACTAAGAAGACAGCGAAAGCACCGGCTGCTAAGACAAAAACGCCGAAACCGAAGAAGACAGCGACGCCCAGGACTGTAAGGGCGGCGGCAAAGAAGTAATTAGATTTTACTACGTGACACAAATGGCCCTTTTCAGGGCCGCAAAATCTTTCTAACGCTACGGATCGATCCCAGTTTTCGTCGAGATTTCTTTTTCAGGAACTTAAGTGTTCAATTGTTCATTACTTTTTACGACATTTTCTACTGTGATCACTTTCATTTTCTACTTCGAATTCACACTTAGAATAGTAACTTATTAGATTTTACGCAGTTAGAGAAGCAGGAGTACTGCAACAGACCAACATATCACGATGAAATTCACAGAGCTATTACTACATTAAAAATATATTGATCATTTTAGTCGAGTTTTGAAATTTATCAATTGCCAATACTTACTTTAACTAATTTTACACGCAAGATACTGAGAAAATTACATTTATGTAACAAAACAAACGGGCAATTTCATGTTAAAAAGAGCCCTCTGCACCATGTTAGGCTGTCCTATTATCGATAAAAGACACAATAATGTACATTGGCCTCTGAATACGGCAACGTTCTCACTGACGAATGTACATATATTACGATTCATCCCTACGATTTGGCAACGCCGAGAGCAGCTCTGTAAAAATTAAATGTAGCTTTGGGTTGCGCAGGTATAATTTCAGGTAGCTTAACCCCGATTTATAACGTTGAAGTTTAGATGTCACGCTTTAAGACAAATTAACGATGGTTACAACCTAAAGGAGAACGAGAGTTGTAAACGTTTGGATTCACTTTGTGGCCCTGAAAAGGGCCGATTCGAATATGAACAGATCAAATCTTGGAAAATTAACCGCCAAAGCCGTACAGGGTTCTGCCCTGACGTTTCAGAGCGTATACGACATCCATGGCGGTCACAGTCTTTCTCTTTGCGTGCTCAGTGTAGGTGACAGCGTCACGAATAACGTTCTCGAGAAACACCTTCAAAACGCCACGAGTTTCTTCGTATATCAAGCCGGAAATACGTTTGACACCACCTCTACGAGCCAAACGACGGATTGCGGGCTTTGTGATACCCTGGATGTTATCACGAAGAACTTTCCTATGACGCTTCGCTCCACCCTTTCCCAGTCCCTTTCCTCCCTTGCCACGACCAGTCATCTTGAGACGACAAAGATTACAAACTGCTTACACCACGGGAACCAGCAGTGGAATGTGGGAGCTCACGCGCAAAACGTCTGAGCGACGCGAGAAAGACGAACAGATAACGGGAGAGATGTGAAAACACACAGAAAGAGCGCTTCTGCCACCTCGAGGCCGTGCCTGGGAGCCTTGGCCCCTTTACCGACTGAGGAGGGTGAATATGTTATTATCGTCTTGGAATGTAGACATGTTTGTGGGTTGAAGCGGGTGGACAAAAATTTTGAAAAATTCCTAAACACGAAAAAGTAAGAGTTTTGTGCATGAAGCACGAGGAGAATGGGAATGTGTCGTTGCGGTGAAAGTCCGCCAGTTTTGTTCCGTCGACCATTTCAGTGCCCCCCTGCCAAGCCGACGACATCAACCAATCACAAAGCACTCCGTAATACGCGTAGGCCTGATGTTTTGCCGGTTGCGATGATAATCCTTTTCGTACTTGAGGATTTTTTCAAACCACCTTATTTTCCTTTGTTGTTTGAGATATTTCTGAAAAATTACCGCAGAAAGAAGCCGTATGTGTATAAACGGCCAAATATTTTGATTGCACTAACGTTTTTCTCTTCTCGAACAATGCATGCATGTATTTTAACAAAGATACAAGAACGGTCGCAACTCCTTATGAGTCTTTAAAACATATATTATCATCAACAATTGGAATAAGAAACAAAAAAAGGAGTAACACTTTATTGCCTTACTCCGGTCACTCCGGACTCCGGCAAGCAGATGGCAAAAGAGCGCCAGCCAATCACAGCGCCGTTCGCATCAGACGAGCCATTGCGTTCTCTGATTGGTAGTGAAAGCGAGCAACGCCGACTATAAAGTCGATGCTCAGGGGTTCCGAGTCACTTCCATCGATACTCCACTGGAGGAACTGTTATTCGTTCGTTTGGTCATTGTGAAAACAAGTCTGCATTATGTCTGGTCGCGGCAAGGGTGGAAAAGTGAAGGGAAAGGCAAAGTCTCGTTCCAACCGGGCTGGACTCCAGTTTCCAGTGGGCCGTATTCACAGGCTGCTACGAAAGGGAAATTACGCCGAGCGGGTGGGAGCTGGTGCTCCGGTCTACTTGGCTGCAGTCATGGAATACCTGGCCGCTGAAGTTTTGGAATTGGCGGGAAACGCTGCCAGAGACAACAAGAAGACGAGAATTATTCCTCGTCATCTCCAACTGGCCATCAGGAATGACGAAGAGTTGAATAAGTTGCTCTCTGGTGTCACCATTGCTCAGGGCGGCGTGCTACCTAACATTCAGGCCGTTCTCCTGCCCAAGAAAACTGAGAAGAAAGCTTAATTTCCACGCTCAATGCTACAATCGGCCCTTTTTAGGGCCAACAATATATTTCTTACATGGGAAAACACTTGAAGCGCGCATAAGCGTGATATAACTCAGTAATTCTGAATTAGCCGGACAAGTTGGCCCCTTATACGGTAACATGGCGTTCGTGTTGTGGCTGTACCGTTCAGTGATAGCGTATTCACGAAAGAACTGTCCGCTCAGCGGAGCAATAGTGGCCAAAGACGGAGCCATAACGATAGGCTTATAAATGTAATAACGTTCAGGAAACGCGACTCATGTTGTTACATAATAAAAGTAATTTATTATATTATATTTACAAAATGTTCTCTTAAAAAGGACATTCATCAGAAGAATCTGAACCAGAATATTCTGACCAATCGACTGTTTGCTCCATGTGCAGGTCCATTTCCATCAATTTATTCTCAAGTTTGATCGAACGGGCAATAAAATTCTTCCACGATTGTGGAGTGACTTTGTTAATTCCTTCTTCCAGACAAGAGTTTACGTCTATGCGCTTTGCAATATTCGCCATTGCATGTTTTTTAATTATTGGCCATGCGAATTCTATTGGATTTAATCGAGAATGATGCGGTGGTATTCTTAAAATTGTTTTTCCGCGCTTTCGAGCGTATTCGTCAACCATACATTGTTCTTCCTGCGAATTTCTTTGAGCGATCCTTAACAATGTAGCTTTAACATAATTATTGGGGACGTCGTGGCCGTTTGATTTGAGCCACTCACTAATTCTTTCTTTCGACCACGAAGACTTTGGCTGCAAGTCTAGTTTCTTCGAATGGTACGGCACGGCGTCCAGTACGATGACTGCGTTGTCCTTCAGCATTGGTTCAATTTTAATGAACCACTCAAAGAAAGTTTCGCTACTTATTTCATCCTGCCAATCCCCCGAGTTCTTTTTGCATTCAATGGATAGTAATCCTTCAGGTAAAAACCCGTCCTCTGATCCTATATGAAATACTATAACACATTCTACGCGTCCGGTGGGGTCAGATGTGCCCATTGTGATTCTCTTTTCCTTGGAGCAGTTCGTTGACTTAACAGGCTGCCTCCTATAACCTACAACGTTCACGCAGGTTTCGTCTAAAAAATATATTGGACGACCTTCTTTTCGATATTGTCGGATTGCCCCGATATACCGTTGCCTCCAAGCTATGATGGAGGCCTTCTCCATGACAGCACTCTTCTTTGACGATACGGAAAATGCGAAGCCCATCTGCGTTAGAGTCTTCCGCAGCCTCGTTTCGTTATACTCTGGCAGAGTCTCATCTTCATCAATTATATTTAGTATTTTCTGTAAATCCGGAAGTTCTTTTTTTATCCAGATTTCATGTATTTTGTGTCGTATTAAGGCTTTTTGTTCTTCCGTCAACTGTGGAAATTTACTTAAACGAATTTTTTTCTTATTCGGAAAACCAATAGAGCTCCTCCCATTATACTCCGATATCGTTTCGTTTACTACAGATACACTGATACCACTCTCTCCCGCTATTGCTTCGATGAGATCGGTATGTTGTATTTGGTCTGTCGCTGTCCGATATTTGTACATATTAATCAGAATTTGTTTCTCTCCGGATGTAATTTGCTAAAAAAGGGGACAATAAATATTAAAGTTTAAATCTGAAGATCTATACAAGTTCATATATGTATATACACATAAACACTTACCATTTCCTGAGGACTTTTGGAGGTCAAAGGTATTTGAGAAGAACCGGCTTCTTCTTTCATTTTGTAAAAATAATATTTTACTCCTTACTGTGTAATTGGTGTGTGTATATATATTATATATATGACGCGTGGAGAATAATGTAACATGAATGTGACACGTGTGAAAAAGCGTTTGGCTTCGAACACGTATGCATGAAGCAGAACTAACAACGCTGACAACTGACCGTGAGTGACATCGTACGACGCCGCGTTAGCTACTAAACTGACCTCAAGAGTAAATCTGAAGGAGAGTTACCTCCCCCCGATTGTGTTGAAACTTTGCAACATGGCAAAAATCGGCAAGAGGAAATATAATTGTGTTTGCCTCATAAATGGAAATTGGTTGGTTGACATATAGGCTTACTGCGCATGCTCATGTACTTCGGCGCTGTCGATATCACAGATTTCGTAACCACAAAACTGTCACTTTTAAACCCTTTATAACTTTTTTCCTCATTGACAGCGATGCTTAAAACTTTTAGAATTGTGATTTTTACGCCAAAATACACCATACTCCTAAGTTGTAACGATATCTGTGATGAGGTCCCTCTCCTTCAAAATTACCCAAAACATTGCTGGAGTTACACACACACACACACTGCTCGTTCGCTCAAGCAGCACACTTTGCCCTTATGCTTGACGTCACCGTTGCTAAGCGCATAGTTAACAACGCATTGCTAAACATCGGTGACGCCGCCGCTCAAGACGCAATCACTTATCCCATGCTCTCGCTCTCACACACGCACGCACACACATCAGATAACACGCCGGTATATATGTCGTATCTGGAAACCAGCTCTTGTTCTGTTTTCTACTTTTTTAACTATTTTTGTTCTAATCCTTCTTTTCCACGTAAGTTCCAGTTTACATATATCATTTATTTTTTCAGACTTTCGATTGCCTTTACTCTATCCATTTTTTCCACAAACATTCTTTGCCGTTCTCGCAACCACGGACTCGAATAATACCGTTCTTCAGTTGTCGATACTTTCACAATATTGCAACTTTAATTATTGTTTGTTGTTGATACCTTTGACAAATTTTCGAGCGAAACATACGCGATAAACTATAATTTCTCCCGAAACTATTAAAGCATTACAAATTTTTTGTTCGGAAAC
The DNA here is from genome assembly GCA_963942575.1 of Priocnemis perturbator. Lineage (NCBI taxonomy): Eukaryota > Metazoa > Arthropoda > Insecta > Hymenoptera > Pompilidae > Priocnemis > Priocnemis perturbator. Next base: position 11,446,763 of record OZ012653.1, read on the forward strand.
ATGGTGCGTTTTTCAAGGGCTTTTGCGAATATTACGAGAAAAAAACTGGTGAAATGAACAGTCATAGTATTTTTCACTAAATTATTCCGAATAGTTTATCGCGTATTCTAATTGTTCAAAGCCAGTGGAAAATTAATTTTTGTATGTTTCTGAAGTACGACAGCCACTCCAAACGTGTAAATATTTTGTGGCCCTGAAAAGGGCCGGTTTGTGAGAACTGGAACGACGATGCGGTTAAGCCTTTTTCTCCGTCTTTTTGGGCAGAAGAACAGCTTGGATATTGGGCAATACACCGCCCTGTGCAATGGTAACACCAGAAAGCAATTTGTTCAATTCTTCGTCATTCCTGATTGCCAATTGAAGATGACGTGGGATGATCCTAGTCTTCTTGTTGTCTCTCGCAGCGTTTCCCGCTAATTCCAAAACTTCAGCGGCCAAGTATTCCATGACTGCGGCCAAGTATACAGGAGCGCCAGCTCCAACTCGCTCAGCGTAATTTCCCTTTCGTAACAATCTATGGATTCGACCAACCGGGAACTGGAGACCGGCCCTGTTAGAACGGGACTTTGCCTTTCCCTTGGTCTTGCCGCCCTTGCCACGTCCAGACATTGTCGAAATTAAGATTGCAAAGCGAAGTTCCAAGCACCGAAGAACACTAGCGTCTGCTGGCGATGCCGTCCCGACCTACGCTTTTATACCGAATGTCGAAGCATAGTCGGCCAATGAGATCGCGCGGCGCCACTGCTAGCCGGCTCTGCTCTGCCGTCTGCGCTGCCATTGGTGGCCCTTCCGGGAACTTTTCCCTATATATAGCGCGGTCTATACTCTGCTAACGCACAGTCAGAAGTCAGAGTTCCTACCGTTCGAACGTTTGATTACCTGTATACGCAGCAACCATGCCGCCGAAAGCAAGTGGAAAGGCAGTGAAGAAGGCCGGAAAGGCACAGAAGAATATCAGCAAGACCGACAAGAAGAAGAAGAGGAAGAGGAAGGAATCGTACGCCATTTACATCTACAAGGTCTTGAAGCAGGTCCATCCCGACACTGGAATCTCCAGTAAGGCCATGAGCATCATGAACAGTTTTGTCAACGATGTATTCGAACGTATCGCCGCTGAGGCTTCACGTTTGGCTCATTACAACAAGAGATCCACGATCACCTCTCGGGAGATTCAGACTGCTGTCAGACTCTTGCTTCCCGGTGAATTGGCTAAGCACGCCGTGTCCGAGGGCACCAAGGCTGTTACGAAGTATACCAGCTCCAAGTAAACTTGACACGGTTAATCTTGGATTGTCCTCAAAACCGGCCCTTTTTAGGGCCAAAACATATGTTCAACGAGGATTGATCTTGGTTTTGCAAATCATTCTTTCAACTTTCGACAATGTCTTATGCTGTTTTGACGAAACACCAGTCCGTTATTTCGTATTTCTGTCCTAACTTATTAAAGCATTTAAGGAGTCAAAGTCTAACGCTTCTTTCTTGTTTTTACTGATACAATGTGCTGATGAAATTATGCAAAAAAAAAACCTAGAACACTTTTCTACTATTAGAAGGTAGCTTATAATAAAGCAGTGAGCTGTAAATGCGTTGAGACTGTTTATATAATTTTTGTAATATACGTGAATAAATCACTCAAATACATTGATGTCAATATTTGCCTAAAAGACATGCTATTATATAAACAGGTTGAGGAAATAATATTATACATGTTACATCTAAAATTATTGCGAACGTCATTGTTGAGAAAAGTGCGCCTATGCCATAACATGATTCTGATTACATAAAATTTGACTTATTTCTCCCACATGCTTAAAAATATTATGTTAAAATGTACTATGGAATCAAGCATTAAATCTTCAATAGTCAATATTTCGGTTTGGTACAAAATATAAACTGTAAATAATACCAGAAATTGATGATATATTGTAAGAAATCCATTACCATTATTTGAAAGGTATAAAGATTTACAAACATTCGTTTAGTATTATTTTGTGTATGTTAAATGTCCAAAACAAATATAAGTCAATATATTTTATTCTTCCAGGAAAAAGTATTGTCCAGCCTTCTTTTGCTCCAAATCCTACAACGGAATAAAAGGAATTTTAAGAGGCGTCAAAGAAGCATATATGAAATAGAATCTTGAAAGAAGAACTTGAATGAATACGATTTGTGTTACTACTTACTTTCACCGACTGGTTTTTATTAATTCGGGGTCTGAAATTGTTAGGATCTCTTCTAAATGTTATTCCTAATAATTCCAGGAATCTGTTCATGCCATTCAGTAAAGATTGAGGGCTGTGTGCAGTGGTAGCTAAAGACGGCGTGCCAGAAAATACTATTACACGATCGGCTAAATAGGTAGCCATAATAAAATCGTGCTCAACTACAAATCCTGTTTTCTTAGCATGTAATATAAACCTAAGACAAAAACATTATTCGATGCAAAATTAATCTCTATTATTTCATATTGTAAAGAGGACCGATTGAATTGAACGAAACAAGTGTTACTTACCGCTTTATAACTTTCGCTGCCACTAAACGCTGTTCAGAATCTAAATAAGCTGAGGGTTCATCTATTAGATAAACATCAGCAGGTTTTCCAAGACAGAGAGCCATAGCGACTCGTTGTAATTCTCCTCCGGACAAATTCTGCACTTCTTGATCCATAATATCGTCTATTTTTAATGGTTTCATAACGTCGGTTACGAATTGAGGATGCACATATGCGTCTCTTATTTTGTCGTGCAATAGTTGTCTCACGATACCTTGAGACTTGGGACTGATCTTTTGCGGCTTATAGCTGATGTGCAGTTGCGGAATATTTCCTGTTTAGAGTATGTAGCTACGTTGATATTGTTTTAACACGACATATTATTATTATTAAAACTAGATAAAAAAATTTAGAGAATGACCCTCATTTTGCTAGAATATTCGTACATTTCCTGTAATGTTTACTTATTTTGTAATTATTTTTTGAACCCATGTATACGTATTTGTAACTATTTTATAAATGGAAAAGACTCATAGTTACCGGAACCGTCGTCAGGTGCTAAGTTACCAGCTAGCATTCTGATAAACGTTGTTTTTCCCGTTCCATTTTCACCGAGAAGCACTAAAATCTCCGAATCTGTGAATTGTCCTGTTTCAACGCGCAATGTAAAAGAACCCATTGTCTTTACCATTGCTGGGTATTCATAGTGATTCATTCGTTCTACATCCTCCTCCGTTGCACTCTCGGCTACTTTAAAAACAAGCGATTCTTCGCGGAATCGCAAATTTTCTGTTGGAACGAAACCGTCGAGGAAAATGTTTATCCCTTCCCGCACAGAGAAAGGCATTGTAACAACGCCGTAGGCCCCAGGGACACCGTACAAGCAGCAGATAAAGTCAGATAAATAGTCCAGAACAGACAAATCGTGTTCAACCACTATTATAAACCTGATATCCAAGGATTACACAATGATTAACATCACATACATAATAGTAATAGGTTCTTTGTATTAAGGACTTACTTGTCCGGATGAATAAGAGACCGAATAGTTACTGCAGCGTTAAGTCGCTGCTTGACATCTAAATATGATGATGGTTCATCAAACATGAAAATATCTCCATCTTGTATGCACACCATAGCACATGCAAAACGCTGGAGTTCTCCTCCGGAAAGAGCATCAATACCCCGGTCACGTATATGCAATAGATCTACAAGCAAGGGTAAACGAGAAAAGCTAAATTCGACTTCAAAAGAGAGCGATTCTTCTTATCAGTATTATTACATGACACGCATGTAATATTCATGGCGTACCGAGCATTCTGCAAATATCCATTTGATTTTTACATTCATCCTTTTTGTCCAAAAGTTGTTGCACTGTGCCTTTGACAGCTTTCGGAATCTGATCAACATACTGTGGTTTGATAAGTGCCTTTAAATCATCTTCTAAAATCTTAGTGAAATAATTTTGTAACTCACTACCCCTAAAGTGACTCAGTATTTCAGTCCAATCTGGTGGATCCTGCACAATGATACATAGACTTAGAGTAACGTTGATAAAAGTTCACGATATTTATGAAGATATTTTATTCAATTCTTACAGTAAATCTACCCAAGTTTGGCTTTTGTTTCCCTGCCAAAATTTTCAGAGCCGTAGATTTACCGATACCATTAGTTCCAACGAGTCCTAAAACTTCGCCAGGACGTGGAATGGGAAGTCTATGCAATTTAAATGAATTTTTTGAATATCTGTGCGTTGTTTCCTTCTCTAGGTTACTAGGAAGATTAATGATAGAGATTGCTTCAAATGGACATTTCTGTAACATAAATGATCAAAAATTAAAATGTTGGTATGCGAAAACATTGTTACGAATAGTACTGTAATATAAAACATGTATAACAAATTAAACCATGAGAAGGTGTGACCTTTAATTAGATCAAATTCCCACGTTACATGTTGTATAATGTCGAGGACATTAGTAAACAGTCTAAGTATTCTTCTCAATATTAATATGTTTGCAGGATTTTATATTATTTCTGTGATTTGAGTATATTTAAGTTAGCTATAAGTGTGTACCTTAACGCATATACCACATCCAATGCATAATTCTTCTGAGATTGATGCAATCTTACTATTCGGCGTAACTTCTATGCAAAGTTTTCCCATTCGTACTACAGGACAAGACCTTTTGCACTCTTGCCTACAGCGTTTTGGTTTGCATTTATCAGAATTTACAATAGCTATACGAGTTAACCGATCGGTCTCCTCCATTGATTTTTTTGGTGGCATTGTGATAAAAAATGTTAATCATATGCTGAAAAAAAATAATGGCTTTCAAAAAATGTTTAATTATGTACATATTATGTATAGATGAGTATCAACATATAAACATATTACAATGTATAAAGTGATGTATGTATATATTTTTTTTTTATCTACGTATAACTATAAGACGTTATATAAAATAATGAATATATTTAATATGTAAGAGAATTTGTCTATAATGATCTATGGAGCATCTAGCAATTGTAATTAACAAATAAAAACAAGCGGATAATGAAGAAATTTGTGTTTTGTAATCTCATTAAATAAATTAAGTTAAACTGGCTTCAAGATTCCGTTAGTAAGGAGCAATAATTAATTTAGAATATGGTAAGAGAATCAGAATGACCGTATTAAAATTTAAAGCCATACGATATATATAAACAGTCCTTCACAGTCAAAAATTAAAAGAAAATTTCAGTGAATTAACGTATGTTACAATTGGAGCATCCAGACGAATATCGACTAATAATTTTTTTTATAATGCACATACGTAATTGGAAAAAAAGATTGCTAATTCCACATGTATACGCCTATGGTATACGCCTATGGTATACGTATAATTTGCAACAATACTCTCGGCGTCGATCTTCAAGTTTCGTTGACTGAAAGCTGTTAGCACAAACTACTGTGAAATCTAACCTTTCATCGCACTCAGAGCATGTGGATAGCAGAAAAAATATGTTACAGTGAAATCATAGAAGTGCCAAAATTTAAGTATGAGTCGGGAATAAAATTTCATGGCCAGCGAATTGTACCACCGACACAGTACTTTTATGTCTTACCTGTCAAAATGAAAAATGTGATAAAGAGAGTCTTCTAACCCTTTCACAGGAGAATCCACATCAATCCTCACTCGCACGCCACATATGTTCGAACAAAAGCATGAACTACAAGTGTATAGATATACGTCTCGAAAGAGAAAGTTTACTCGTGTAGTAGCGCGCCACAGAAGAGGACTGGAATTAGGTACCAATTCTCATCGAACGTAGCGTTGTAATCTGATTCCGCAATCGAGGCGACGCGGGAAATTCAAAAACTTCTTAACATAATATACTGCACGTAAACGCCCAGTGCCCAGTGGATCTAATTGTATGTTTTAATTATTCCGAAGCAAACGCACAATGCCACACTATCTATTATGAAGATTAATCTACTTGTTAGCTTATAAAAGTATTCTGTCGATCGATTTTACACGCTCGCATGTAATAAGTATCCCGCCGAAGTAAACAAAGGAATCTATGAAGGCGCCCCGGAAAGAGACAGAGGAAAACGACCAACAATCTTATGCCTTGCCTTCTCACGTTGGCCGTTGGCTTCAAGCTCCCGTGCATTGCCGGGATAGTCAGTGCGCAGTCCATGTATATAATAAGGTCTATGATGGGTATTTTGCAAGGGATGGTAGACAGGTTCTATCCTAGACGCTTGGAGAGATCAGAGAGGACACGTGTAAATTTGGGACTTGTATATTTAAAAAAGAACCCCGCATTGAAAGAGAGTCAGTGAGAAAGGGTTCTTGAAGTCTGGCCATCTAGTGACGAATTAATCAACTTCGAGACCCAAGGCGTACTGGGACGTGACACGTGACATTGCACAGCCGTGTACACTGCGGCCTGCGGCTGGCACCAGTAGAAATTGAAGTGCCCTGTAAATTCTATAGAACGTTTAATCATAGCTCACCATTAATGTTGTGACGTGTTATATTTTTTTAACCCAAACATCACGTCGAATTGCCCGACTGTTAGAGGTTGGCGGACAGACGACGCGGATAATTTAGGTAAATAGTCGGCCGCTCAAATTTGTTCGCGTGCTCTTGCCCGTTGAACTAACCGTTATCAAATATTACGGCGATGAGGTTAGGTGGCATATATCAGTGTCCTTTTATTCCAGTTCGATACGTGCAAACGGTGCCGTCATGCGTTGCCTATGATCTATCTAATTACCTTGTCATACGGCTTAACAATAAATCAACTTGGTCAATTTCGAGCCTCAAATTCGAACGGTACTAATAACCACGACTCCACGAGTCACTCATGGTTTTCAGAGCCAAATTCTGTTGCGCTCGTGTCTATTGGCAACCTTGAGTTTAACTTGATAACGAATTCTTTTTTTCATCAGTATGTGAATGATGCTGCAGAACTTACAATACTCATTCCACCTTTTCATTGTGTCAATGATTTATACTTTATGTACAATTGATTTGTGTTGTACTATGTGTCTTGTGATATTGCCCACTCAGTACTGAATAAATATTATTGCATAATGAAACGCGAATTCTGGTATGACAAGATTCTTTGAAACCATGTTTCACTTACGTTCAATGACATGTGTGAAGTGATTGTTTATGTAGAGCCATTTGGTATCAGTGATTAAAAATGTTACTGCGACGTAGTAATGAGGATAAATTGTTTCAGGAAGGTAAAATGATGCAGGATGAGGATCTTGGAGGTCCAGCTAGGCGAAATTTTATCAGCCATTCGTTTTCAAGAATATCACAGGTTAGTGATGTTACCTTTATGTTCATGTTTGTTAACAATAGACATGATTTTCTGTCTTGTCATTCACTCACAAGCATGAATCATTGTTCAAGTCTGATATTATTTACCAGACAAAACACTTTGACACTGTTTGTCTGATCTTGGTATCATTTTGATCAGTTATCATCTTCCTGTCTGTTATGTAACATATAAATGAAAGTGTATGTTATTCCAGATGTATCAAAGATACTTGGACCTATGGACTCCTCATGTAGTATCAAGATGGGTATTCGCTTTTTTCCTGTTAGTCATTTTTATTCTACGTATATTCATTTCACAGGTAAGATCATTAGTATTATAATGTAAATAGTTGTCTCTGCCTTGGTATTTTAGGCCCTTAATAAGCATATCCTTTGACTTTCTAGGGGTGGTACATTGTCACATACGGATTAGGAATTTACCATTTGAACTTATTCATAGCATTCCTCACTCCAAAGATAGATCCAGCAATGGATTTTGATGGTAAGTTCTAATTGCGGAAATATAACCGAAAGATTGCAATTTAGAACGATGCGATATAAATGCACATGCATTATAGATGGAGATGGTCCAGAACTACCTACTAGATCAAACGAGGAATTTAGGCCATTCATTAGGAGGTTGCCGGAATTTAAATTCTGGTATTCCGTAACGAAGTCGACTGTGTTTGCGATGATCTGCACGTTTTTCGATTGCTTCAATATACCAGTATTCTGGCCCATACTCGTGATGTACTTCATAACGTTATTCTGCATTACCATGAAGCGGCAGATAAAGGTGAGTGCGACAAAGGAAGCTTGCATCGTTTTGGTTCTAATCTGCGCCAGAGACCTTTGCTAATCGATACGTTCATTTTCAGCATATGATACAGTATAAATATCTGCCTTTTACCCACGGCAAACCAAAGTATCAAAATCACGTCGACGCTGCAAGATTAATTCCACCCAAATGAATAGGGTGATGAGGACGGTGCCCGTTGACGCGAGCACCGAAATGCGTAGATTCGAATTTTCCAAGGTACCATGTGGAAAAAATCTCGAAATTTGACTGCAGAATATTTTTGTTTCCCCACGTCGAACCGCGACGCCGTGCCAGAATAAGATAATCTCGTCCGGGTAAACTAGGAGGCAGTTTGTTCTGCACCGGCGTCAGCTCTAAACTATAATGTTATATGGTATATAAACTGAATTGTCTTAATATATTTGTATCATAAAACTTGTACAAAGTATTGTTAGGTCTTACATAAATGTGGACACGATAACAATATGAACAGTATGCAGTTGTTAATGTAATATTAAATTATCACTAAATGTAAAAAATAATTCGTATACAGTAAGACTTAATATAATCAAATTCATTTCATAACATTATAGTGCCGTTCTTTATGACGAACATTCCACGTTCACTTTGCGTTCCTTTTTTCGGTCTTCTTTCAACGTATCCGGCAAAGGGTGCTAACGAAAGTAGGACACTTGCCCGACGAAAGTGACTCGATGCCACTTTCGACAATACCCGTTTGAAAATAATTTGGCTATTTGTTCAATCGTGATCAGGCGAATCCAATTTAATTCAGAAGGGTACAGGCGCCTTATTGTGCTATACGTTTCAATGCCGAGTCGCATACACATATATATTATCGAATGACGACCATTATTAGTGATAATGACTTTTAAAGTGGCGAATAGTAGGAACATAGACAGTGACAAGAACTTTTATACGTCGTCTTGTATTGACATTGTAACGATCATAGAAGACATTTCTACGGTGCCGTACTCGGATTCACTCCGATAAATACAGGTTCATATGTATATTTTTACGTTGCCTGCTGTACACGAGTTTAGGAATGCTAGTGACTAATTTTAAGCCGCGCATAGTGCTTTTGTGAGAGCGTCGAGTGTCTTGTGTGTGTTAAGATTTTTCCGTTGTCGATAGCCGTTTCACCGAATTTTATATACCGTCAACATCATGTTTTAGAGGCCTGTACCGTCAAGTTTCGTCAACTCCTTCTGTATGTTCACGCGTGAGGTATACGTTCAATTTGACGACGTATGCAGACGCAGAAAATAAAGTTTTTATGGATCAGGTACGATTTTCTAAACTCCTCACACCTTTGATCGTTACGCGACGATTTTTGTCTCGGAAACACTTCGGATAGATAGCGTGCATAGAGTAACAACACGTGAATTATCTGTAATTCTGCAACATTGATCGGATATACATATAAGTATCGTGTCTTGAGTTTTCGCTTGTACAGAAACATTTGACAAATTGATATCCTTGACAAAATGTATATTGGCTTACTTCCCATAACATTTAGCGTGTCCATGAAGTCTCTCCACGCATATATGTAAATTTGTGGTATTGAAAATATGATGTTAGACAGCATCAACGTACGACATATAAAACTATATTTGTTGCGATTATAATATACACACACACATTACGTATATGCTTTTTTATTGTTAACAATTCGCCTGACTCTACCTCAGTGCGAACTGTGTCGCGATATCTGATCAGGAAATGTGATTATCCTCGTTGATCGGAGCATATCCGTTATTCAATCTTAATTACAGATTAACTTCTTACGTCGTTGCTGCGTGTGTATCTGACGGAAAGTATGATGTATCGAATAGATAGAATAAAGACTGAAATATTTTTCAATACAACCCGACGGATACCACTGACATATCATCGATTTGCATCGCTGCGAGTTTGGGGGGGAATCAATGAAGGAGGTGAATTTTTCCATCCATCGTCGTGGTTCCCCTCCTTGGCAATTACTTATTCTTCGTACGGCATACATATATACCCGTTCAGCGTACAGTGGCGAAAAATATGTAACGTCGACAGATCTAATACACATCGAGACGGAAGTTTTAAAGCAGGAAGTAGTTGCGCGCTCACCAATCCAACTAGTTGTTAGACCGTTTGTTGCACGAATGACACGATGATGTAGACGATTCACTGCGATGTTTTAACAGTTTATTGTAGTACGTATTTACACTGTTACCCTTAACGCCCATTCGCTCCTCGTAGACGAAGCTGAATACTTTATTGGCCTTACGAACTATTTCTACGATACTAGAGGGATGCACGAAGTTCAAATTCAAAAGTGTCAACATCATCGAAAATTAAGATTCGACGTGCGTTAAATCGACGTGTATACCATTTATGTACATGATTATCGAATGAAGGAGCACGACACTATGGGAAAGCCTTTTGTTAGTTTATTGGATCGCACGCTACTGGCATTTTGGATTGTTCAATTAACGAGCTCAACTTCTGTCGGCTCTAGCGAACGTCGCCGAGACCCTACGATCGCGACTAAATGCTGAATGGAATAGAATGCAAGGCGCGTCCAGTAGAGTTCATCGCGATCTGATGACGCGTAATCGTCCGTACAACTTTCGTATCGTACGATCTTCACTCTCAACGATATCAGCACACACACACGGGCCGCAATATCGACAGTATATCGATCATCTATACACTGTTAACTGTACGTAATAAGAATTCGAAGCACGCACTCTTTAACTCCATCTCTCCAATCGTGTCTCGGAAGTTCTTCACTTGGAGCTTCAACGAACGGAAATAGATCTTGAAATGGAAACTTTTAATATATCCGCAGAAAGAACGACATTCTTTCCTGCGATCAGCGTAACGAGCGATGTTTGTTTAAACTTCGTCCCACGGATATCATGCGTCAGTCAAGTTTCTGCTTGTACCGAAGCAGCCTTCGCACAGAGGATGAACTTACGAAATCGAAGGACACCACCGAACCCACCCCGGGCTTTATCGAGTCCTCTGCCTCCGGTGTGACTGATATCGTCCGGATCGAAGTTTGCGCGAAGTTGAGAAACTCCGACGCAAATCGATATCGCTTCCGTATCGCGCTAAAGTTCGCATCACCGATACCGAGCGTTGGTTCGCTCTCCTTCTCACTCGTTCCTGTCCTCCGAGATGACTTTCTTCGATTTGTCAAGAAACGTCGTGGTCGAGTTCGGCCCAATAACAGTCGTGGTCGTCGTCTCGCTCACCGTCGACTCCCTTTTCCGGTACGGATTTGACGGCTGACAATATAGCCTGGAGGGATAATCGAGAAGGTAGTTCGCGATTAGAATGACCGAGGATGCCTCCTGTAGACATTCACGTAACAAGGATATTTGTCCGACGTCGTTTATCCGCACAATAATCGCATCAGCTACGAGAGTGCAAGGGACCTCCCTTGTGGCAGGGAGAGGCTTCTATAGGAAAGTGAAAAAATCTGCTTCGCAAGCAAACGTTAGTTTAGCGTCAGGTTAAAGCGAACTTCAATTGGCAGGAGCGTGAATGAGAATGAGCAGCGTGCGGATGAGGATGTTTCTGTGCTGCTAAATGGAAGAGTGGTGGGCACAGGAGCGATTTGCGATACATTTCGCACGCTACCACCAAGTCTGCGCGCGAAGCTATCGATTAAGTTTGTTAGCAGGTGTCGTGCTTGACGGAAGATACGGAGAGAAAGAGAGGTAGGTAGATAGGCAGAGAGAGATAGAGAGAGTTGCGCGTGTGATCCCAGGGCAGCGAGTTCTCTTAAATTTCTTTCACCGCGGACACGGAATGCGTCATTTTGATGCGACGGAATTCAACGTGCCTTATACTCTCCGTTCTCGAACGAGGTGACCAATTGTTGTAATACCTTCGACCGGTGGCAATGTCGCGGGCCGTCGTCCAGCGTGCGAAGTGATGCCTCACCGTGTTCTGGACCTCGGTGTTAAGAAAGCAGTAGAACAATGCGACGAAGAGTCCCTGAAATCAAGATCGTCATGACACATCACGCTCAACCGACAAGGACGCTTACATAAAATGCACCTCCCGACTTTTAGCTTCTTTACTTAATTCTCCAACATCGATCACTTCATAAGCTAACAATTGAAATCCTTCGATTCCTTATTACGAGAGACTCTCTGAACGGTTAAATCCAAGATTCGGGAAATCGTGCGGAAAAAATTCTGCATCGTCTCGCCTCGGCCGCGGGCAAAGAAGTTTGCGAGACGTTATACTTTGCACACGCACGCACGGCGCACTCTGACAACTCATTCGCGTGAAAGCTTCCCTTGGGTTCTTTCAATGAAAGTGGAACGTACGCGTTCGATCTCGCGGGAGTGTCTTTATCTCCGCCCCGCTTCCCTTCGACCCTCCCCAAACCCTCTGAACCTCGTGTGCCCTTAGTTTACCTGGGAGGAGAGTAATACCGCGCGAGCGTAGGAGAATGCGCTGGCTACTTGACCCTCCGTCGGCCCCGCCAGTACGAGCACATATGTCACGCCCAGAAGTGGAATCAGCACGAGGAGTGCCTTGCTCGCTTTTCTGTACTGCTGCGTCTCCACGTTGTTGGCCGACCAGAGCTTCGTAATGAGCACCTACGGCCAAAATCCCACCGGCCCGTCCTTCAGTGTCGCGCGGAAGCGGAGAAATCGTTTAGCTTATTAGCGGGTGGACGCGCGTATACGTAATTGCCGAAGCCGGTGCTACTTCGTAACTCGTGCAACTACGCTATTGGAATAATTTGCAAGAGTCTGATTCATTCTTCTTTTCTTTTTTAACAACCTCACTTTTTCCTTGCAAGCTGTGGGAAATGGACCCCAGTATAATGTCGCACTCTCCACTCGCATGCAGAATCTAACCGAAATTTTCATACTATGTAATTATTTGTTTTAGTATGTACTGCTGTATTGCGTGCTGGCAGGTTGCCAAATACCGAGATGGTTGCCTTATTGGCATTTCTGTTCGTGGTCTATGCGCGTGGTTGCTATTGTCCATCGATTATGAGATACACGACAATTTGACATATTCGGTTGGATACTAGCTCGTGTGCATTGCTTGCGTACGCGGTCTACGTGTCTCGGAGATTCCTTTGTTAACTTTGCTCTACCTCTTTTCATGTCGTATTCTCGCGTAGAAAACACCTGTGGCGCTTGCTTCTTTTTATTAGACGCACTCGACTCCGGTGTGAATGGGAATACAGAGGAAGGCGGATATGACTTCACACTTTCACGATCGCTGACGCGGTATCATGTCATTTCGTTTGATTGTCATTATTGGCCACTGACGCAGCACCCTGTATCTGCTACCTTTGTAATTATAACTCATAACCCAAATGCGTGTTTTATCTGATTGTCAGATAGCATGTCATTTCCTACATTACGTCCCACTCTTGACTCCGCTCAGAAACGAATCAGTTAGCAGGCGTATGCGCGCACTGATTTCAGCAGTATACGAATCCATTTGATCCTACGTTCGCCCCCTAAGTCGCGAGCTAAAATCGATTATTCGGCCGGGTGGAAAATTATCTGCCGCCCCTGCACTCACCCACATGATCATGAATAGGAAGATCACGTTGACGGCGAGGACGATAATGGCGGGTGCTTGGTAGAACCAGTCGTATGGGTGGGGCGTCATCCACGGACAATGCTTCCAAAGTGCGACTTCCTGTAAAATGACATGCACGACGTATAAGTGCGCGTCGTGTGAGACGATAAGACGGGTGCGCGATCAAATTGACGTTTCACCGTCGGACGACGATGTACTGCACGCGACTAAAATGATAAAACGCGTAAGACTCGACGATAAACCTGTTTGCCGCGTGAATGATAATCTGCATAATACCCTACGTCTTCTTCGACACGTATGATACAAAATAAATACACATATATTTCACTATAATGACAATGAAGGGAATAACAGGAACGCGTAAGGGATTACATAAAGCTCGTGACTGCATAAAAGTGACGTCAGTCCGATACCGACGTACGTAGGCTGACATAGAAATTCGCGTCGAACGCATCGTCCCGAAGCATATTAAAACCTAGCGAGACTAATGGATCTGTCCCGCATCTTCGCCCTCCCTCGCTATCAGTTTCCGCGTCACGTTCTTTCTCGTTCCGTTAGCACATCGACGTTGGCCGTGTACTCGTATCGCCGACTTTCGACAACTTCCATTTCCCATTCCGTTCCCTCGACAGTCAGTCCATTCGAACCGGCGGCGGCGAAATATATTAAACATCGAAATGAGCCAACAGACGTCCATTTCCGTTATCGCGTCCCTCTAAATTTTAGCGTTTACCTTCTTATCGCGTGTCTTCATGTCCCATTAATACCGTCAATGTGCTCTAAATATCGATCTTCGCAGCATATGTGCTTCACGTCGACGGAACGGAAGAGTAAAGTGTCGAATGTGGAAGTGAAAAATCGAAGATAGGGAGGACATAGTACTTGTACGATGCTGCTAAGTCAGATCCATTGTGTGTGTCTGTGTGTATGTGTGTGTGATGTGTTGCGGGCTGCATGTACTCGTACCTGGTTAGTCTGGTTCATGACGTTCGAATCGAGAGACTTTGCGATACCCCAAACAGCGATCACGACGACAGGAACGCCTGGAAATCAAATTGGCCGAGACGGCGTGGATTTATACGCCTGGTTAGAACGACAAAGCGGCTGCAATTTGCTGTTGCTATTAGCTTCATGCCGCCGTCGAGCGGAATAAACGACATTTTTCGGCCACACAAATGCGGCCCAAACTTGAATACTGTCATTTGCGGTAGCTCTGCGAATTCAACTAAAATTTGTACGTGACTATGTTCGCTGATCCTGATCTTAGAACTGCTTTGGAATATTGATTAGCGAAACGTGCGTGCTTAAATTTTCTCTCGTAACATTAGATATCTGGCACGGCAATTACTGACTTCAAATCAAAGATGTTATTGTTCTCGACGAAACAGCCGGTAATATCTAGGGTGCACGAAAGAGATTCGTAAATCCCATAGCTCACCCCAGCCAATGACAAGGCAAAGTCTCAGCTTGATATTGTCGCCGGTGAAGGTTTTCACGACTAGCAGGTACAGATACAGTCCTGAAAAGAGAAGGACAGACCCGGTTGAGGCTCACGGTCAGAACGAATCGTTCGTTGACGTTAAATCAGCCGTTACTCACCCTCGACAAACATCCAGAAGAAATTGGTCAGATGAAAGTAGTGAAGAAGGGAAAAAAACGTGACGCAGGTAGGTATGTCCGTCTGCATGGATACCTGAAAGAGAAGCGTCGACGATCGATGATATCCTATTTGCCGGGCCGTACTAATTGCAAGCCCTTCGGAAAAAAGTGCAGGCTCCTGCTTCACATCGATCTTAACGAGCGTCGAACGTTTTTTCATCTTTTTTATTCAGCCAGAGGCCATTTTCAATTTCTGGCGAACGTCAAACGATACCGAGGCAAAGGAAATAAATTAACCACATAGTCGTTAGAATTTTTGGTTAACGACGTCTTAATTAACGTGGTAACCTTTTCCTTCACTATCCCGAATATACTCCGGTCGGTTTATCCTATTTTGTTCACTGATCTATACCCACCCATTTTCGGAAGGTAATAAAATATTTCAAAGATTCCTAACGTCCCGAAAATTCATGTGTGTTTAAATAATTATTCCATACAATAATATAGTTTAATATAGAATATATAAGGAAGTAAAGAGTTAATCAATCTTTGTGCTCCATTTCCCGCTTAGCACTCTCATTTCGTTACAGGCGCCTGCAGGTGAGTGGGGTATCAATAATTAAAGAGCACTATAATCTGTTTAGAACGCAGCGAGAATTCTTCCGTCAGAATCGTTCGTCCTAGTGACTGATATCGATAATCGAGTGTCCGTCGGATGTTGATTTCCGGCACCGGCAACGTTTTCGTTTCCAGCCGACATACGACAGCCGGATCGTCGTTATCGTGTCCAAACGATCTCCCTCCTCATTATCTCGAGCTACCACGAATTATCTCGAAACGTTCCGCAAACATGTTAATCGTAATCGAACGCGTCATTGCGCGTAACCGCGACTATTATCGTTCTTCCATTTGCCGTAAAACGGATTAACGACGGACGGCGATTATTGATTTCTTTCGTCGCTTCCACCTAATGAGGATGATTGAACTGGCAGCAACAAGTGGCCGAACTCGGTTGCGCCGACGTTACCGACCATGACAATTCCGCGCTCAGTACATTTTTCTTTCAACTTGATCCGCCTTTCCTCGCCGAGGCCGGTGACGCTTTTCCCGCACGCTTCTTTTCGTACGGCACTTCGACATTATTTGAGAGGATAGCCTCGATGTTGCGCGAAGTCGATAACGGCGCGGCAGGGCAATTTTATGAGCCGCCTGCACGAGACGAAATTACCCTGTGTGCGGCCAGCGAGTCGTATAGAATTGCGTAAAACGTGTCGAAACGAAAGTTGCCGCTCTCGAAATTACCCACGAGCTAGTGAGCGGATACTTTTTCCTTTTTTTTTTTTTACCACGCCTAATTTACGTTAGCGAGGTTTGCATAAAGTTTTTATGTGTTCGTAATTACGAGCTATGAATGATTGGGCTCTATTACGGTTCACTTATTTATCGTTTCATTACGGGGGGGGGGGGGGGGGGGGGGGGAGAAATTTGCGTTACATAATTGAGTCAGGTAATTACGTCATAAAATAATATGGCACGGTATTCGGATATTGTAATACTGAGGCGATATATTGTTTCAAATTAATTGTTTAATATGGGGAATGGGAAACAAATTGACGGTACCTGCATCACAGTAGTCAGTATCCACATGAGGTCGGCCAAGATGTAGGTGAACATCAAATTCGTGTGGATGTTGTTCCTGAGGCACCTCAATTCCCTGAGAACAAGTCATAATGGTTGCTTAATTAGACCCTGCCGAGTGATCGTCGGCGCTATCGATCTCATTCCCAGTGCTCTCTCGCGACGAGATTTTAATACATTCTTTGAACCTCGTTCAATCGCTTCGTCAAGTACGTCTCCGTCATCCATTTTCTCCTCTATCCTCATTTCGCAACACAAACTGTCCAAGACTGATTTAAAACCTTCATTTATTCATATTTGAATTACTAGTACCGCTCTTCTTTTTGCACATACAAACCATATATTAAATTTTATTAGATTCTTCTAGTTGACGGAAATATTAGAGATCGACATATTTATGCGTGAATTTTGCGTTGCTTTGCCAGGAACTTCAGTTCCTCATGTTTCGCTCATCGTGTCGCCTGACAGGACAGTTTGCTGTCCGGCAGTGCCGGCGAACTGATTTTCACTTCGGAATATTTGCAAACTTGCCTAATTGGATTTGCTAGTTGACCCGGCGTGTTCCGATTCCGTCGGGATAGCGTTTCCTTTTCTCTCCGATTTTTCAATCTCTTGCATACCACCTTTTTCGTCGATCCGCATCTCTTCCCCTCTCATCCCTCCTCCCTTCCGTAGCCACTATACTCCCGAGTCCCGCTGCGAATTCTCAATTACTACTCGCGTAACAAACGGAACAGACCGCGTGGCGCACCGCGCTGATAGCGCAAAATTAAAATTGTCCGACACACTCTTGCACTCTCCACTCTCCTCTGGCTCTCGGCATTATAGCCCAGCGAAATATTTGCTGAATTTCCATACGAGTCTAATACGTGCCAAGACTCGCAGCGCCAACATTCTGCCGACGCGCCACGAAAAAGTAGTGAAAAGGTAGCAATAACGGTCCGGCAACGAATGTGCCCTGAAAAAGTTACGAACTTTAATTCGCCCGGCAAGGCCGCCGAAAGGTATATACTGAAAGAGTACATATTGAAGTATCGAATGAAATTCGCGTCTATTGAAAGCTCCGCCTCTTTCTCTCGGTGGAAAAAGGGTCCTCGCAGCTTCGATTGAACTTCTCCACGACGAAAGGGAGAACCGATGTGGTTCTAATTGAAAGGCCACGGGCCATCGTTTCAAGGGAGGCGGACGGCAGATGGACCACGTGTCTCTTCCAAATGCCCTCCGTCAGCTATCGTCAAAAGAGATCTGAGACTCCCTCGAAGCGGAGGATTTGTCATCGCTTGAAAACGATCGGTCGCCGCGCCGGTCCAAAAGACGGCTTTAATCTCTCAACGACGTTGATTCCCACTGCGCCCCGTTAATCGTTTCGGTGCGCTCGTCCGGAATGGAACGGACCGCAATTTCTTCCCGGACTTACCTGGCTCGGACTCTGGGGGGCTCGATCAAATACGGCTGTGCATTACAGCGGACCGCCCACGCGAGGATAGCGTTACGTCGACTGAACGTCTTCGTATTGCTGGTGGGACGAAGTTGAGATAGCAATTCCGGATGCGTGATAGGTAAGGCGAAGAAATATGCTTCGCCCACGCTGGCTTCGTAGGCAAACGTTGACGCAAAGAAATGTAAACTCTGAGACGGAAGGGTAATTATAGACGACGAGGTTTGTTCCCGAAAGAAGACTTATTGTAAAGCGAGAACATTGTAAGAAAAATGCATTTTACGCGGACACTTAATCTAGCCTAGCGTACCTTTACAGTGGAGCACACTGCAGCGAGTGTGGTGCCGCGTATAGCTAGCTCGGAAACATATGAAAAATTCAATATTGGAAACAACGTTTTTACCGAAGAACGCTGATCGCTTCCGCGCTGGCACGATGCTTGAAAAATCGTAAGTCGGGCCATGCACGGGGGCTACCTGTAGTAGGTCGCGCGGGATATGATTTCAGTGATACGAAACGATATTGCGCCGACGCTCGCCTGACCAGCACGGCTCTACCACTTTAATGTCTGACAAGCAGTAGAATGGAACTAAGCTCGGTACGACCGGAACGATAACGACGACGATTAAACCCGCGCCCATTATTGCCGGGGGCAGGGTCGGCTCGAAACATTGCTCGCGTTTTCTTCGAAATGGCAACGTTTTAATACTTCGTCCCTTTTACGGTCGCGAGTAGTAAAACATCACCGGCGATCTTTGTTTCCGGTCATAATGTTTTAGAGCCGAATTTCTTTCAGCTTTATCGTATTACAGGAACGGTGCAGAGTGTGTCGTATGTCATGGTAGGCTTACGAAAGAGAGTCAACGGTTAGCGCTGGAAGACCGAAATTGAGGACAATGGAAGTATGAAAGTCATTTTCCATGGTTATACCAAAACGGTGCGATATTGATCGCGAATATGAAAACGTTCGTTCGATTTTATGCTGAAGCAGCATAAGCGCGAGGATGTACTAATGAAAATACCAGGTCGACGGGGGTAAAGGGTGAAAGGCATTCTCCAGTTTCCTCCGACGGAGCCCGAGCGTAACGTCGTCCCACCAAAGATGACGTATTCACGCGGAAGATATAAAACAGAGACGTAGAATGCTCTCATTTATTCGCATGAATGAAGGACGAGAGAGAGAGAGAGAGAGAGAGAGAGAGCGGTTCATCCGCTACGCGATTGCGGAAAATGGAAGCGTTGGGGTTTGTTTATCCCGTCAAATTTGGTCCCCTATATTGGAAACACTCAGCATACGCGGTATTACGGTCACCGAAGTTTCGTTCGAGAGGGAAATTGTCCGGAAGAAGAGCAGCGGTACTACGGTTTGCATTAATAAGATTGTCAGATGATAACCTTCGCCGTTATGACGTATACGTCGTCCCACGGGTCTATTGTTGTTGCGCACTAGACGTGGAAGATTGCGCGTCTGGTTATATACGGTTGCGAAGATAATGTGGTGGCGACGATAAAGGATATCAGAGTTTCATCATATCTAGCGAGGAAAATGGAGACGCGTTTCGTCGGTAATGTCCCGACTTGCTTGAAATTGAAAATTCGCTGCCGTTGTTTAAGCAACCAATCGATATTTGATCATAACAGGCGTTCGAGGCATATTTTTCGTCCAACTACGTGGTTCAAGATTGCTAGAGTGCTCTGTTCACTCTATTCGTATTACATCTCGAGCCAAAGAATGGGAACGGAAATGTGTTCAACTTTGATACTTAAATGCGAGGTTCGGTGAATGAAGGAACGTTAAGATAACGATCGTGAGATCATTATAGAACAGCGAGTCCGCATTATGTGCTCGCTGATGTCTAAGATTAGAGGTGGGTCGAGCAAGTTTTGGCCGCGTAATGTGCGTCTGACACAGTTGCACTGACATTTCTTGATACATTCAACAAAAGAAAGGTACAGCACCTGTTCTGTCTCGTTATCATGTAAATTCTTGTACCATTACTTTAATGGGAAATGGTAGCTTCAGTACGCCCTCGAGAGGGAACAAAATGTCACGGACCTACATTAAGGTGGACGCCTCTGCTCCGTTCAATAATTAATTAGTCTTTGCTGCTAGCATTTGCGCCGTATTTCCGTCGATTTCATAAGTATATCGGTAAATAAAAAATGCAATACTTTCCAATAACATTCCTGTCCTACACAGCGATATCCCGTTCTGTTCTCCGTATTCGTTCTTCGAACAACAGACTCGACATATAATAACCGTTCCGACACACTTAACCAGTATTACGCGAGCTTTACGAAGCTCACTATCCAAAAGCACTCGCTTTTACCGCGACAAATATCCTACATCGTGTCCCGTGCAGTCACAGGTGACGCATGCGTTTGGCTTGGCGTACCTTAATTTTCCCACCACCAAGCCCTCCATTACGCCGAAAAATCGACCGGCAAGGACCACGTCCAATTGGGAATCAAAGGTCAAACTTCAACATCCGGCTTTGACAACCGTCTCCCGCTCGGTAGAGGGTCGAAAATAAGGCAATGCCTGTATCGGCATTTTGCCAAACTCATTCTATCCAACCCCCCGGAGGGTACACCCGAAAGAGGTTGTCGCGTTTTACATGTAAAAGAGAATGGAAGGTACGTGCGCTTTGGATATACCGTGGCGTCCCTGATGCCGGCGAACTTTCACGAGTGCGCTCTCGAATATTCGTTAATATTACTATTTATTTTCGCGAGCGCTGTAGCACTAGTTACAGAATTGTAAGTTGATTGAGATATGGTGGATGAATGGTGAAGAAGTTTACAATTTTCGGGTGATATCTCGACGACAGTTTATCACTTTCAAGTTTAAGGAGATTCCTCAAGAATTCACATCAGGCTTCTTATCCGACATATGAAGACGACACGAATGGCGGCATGAAAACACGTCGCGATTGAGCGCGAGCTCTTGCATTAATTAGGCGAACGCCGCGGGCTATGGGGTCTGGCCTTACATTTATTAACGGCGGCATGAAAGTCTTATTCCCATATTTATAGCGAGCCAACGGTGCCAGAGGGCGAAAAAGTATTCTCCGGAGAACAGCCTCTCTCGTCGCTCGTAACGATGAAAGAGGACTCTCCTCATTTCTCTCTCCTTTTTTTCCTCACGGGTTGCTGCTTTTAGTTGTCTTTTTTTCACCTTGAGCTCGAAGGGAGAGAGAGAGGACTGAGAAAAGTATGACCGGCCACGTTATACGAGAGGCTGCATTATGCGTAACGGCGTGTATGAGTGGCATTAAATTCTTCATCTTCGCATAATGCATGTTAGGAGCAAAATTAACGGCATAATGCAGACGGGGTAAGAGTGAACTTTATGAATCGCCGATGTTGCTGCATTTTCATGAGCCCTCCCCGTCACGTATTATACGCGTCTGGTCGAAGTTAGAGACCGCAGAAAATTCTGTTTTTCCAGATGCTCTCGCGATGATTGACGTCGACGTACTTCATTTCCATTACTGACGATTTCGAACACCGGGACTCGACGTATGATGCCTTTCACTCGCGCACGTTCCATCGGAATATGTTATGTCGAAGTTGATGCCGAACAACTTTCGCCGCAGAAGCAAAACTAATCGACTGTGAGAAATTAAGGGCACAAATGAACAGGAATTTTGCAAGAATCGAAGAATGATGGCTCCTGAGCCTTTCGATATCGGAGAAGGTACTCACTTGTAATAGATGAATATACAGACAGCGACGATCAGCGTGAAAAGGGAGAGGCTGTAGCCGATGAAGTAGAGCATCGTCGAAATTTCGACGCCGCCCTCGATCGCCGGAAGTCTGACATCGTGGCAGAGAGAATAATTGGAGTAGCTTTCCCACGTACCGTTCGGGAAGCACCACCGGCTGGCGTTCTCTGCAAATTTAAGCAGAGCTTTCTTTCTCCCCGTCCTCGACGCATCGGGCTGAACAATAATTCGCGACGGACCAACGTTCTCATTTCATTCATTCCGTTTCGCGACACGCTGGCCGTGTCTGCCGTTATTTAGCGCCGAGCGTCATTTCATCTGAAATCCTGTCAATATGCCTATTCGATATCTCCTGTCACATTTCCGAGCCAAACAGAAATTGGGATCGCGAACGGAAGAGAGAGAGAGAGAGAGAGGCGGAACTGTTCGCCATAACCCAACGTTTCCGCAATTTTTTTCCTCCTCTCCTCTTTTTTCAAACTCGGAATTGAACGGACGGTTCGGGCGAATGTCGTGGACAATTTCAATTTCCGCCGTGCATCATAACGTACGACGGGAGTAGATGGCTGACGTACAAGGGACACGTGGAATCGAGCGCGAGGCAGGAAGAAGTGGGTCGGTAACGATGATCGTCTGTCGCGTCTGCCTGAGTTTACTTCTTTACGTGCCAAATTCCCGTTTCGATGGATCGATAAGTAACTGCCGTTAAGTCGATGCTATCACATTACAACGGTAATGTGCCCCGTGCAGTTCTCGCCTTCTAGACACTTTTCGCGCCTGAAAAAGTTTCGTTCAACGTGGAATAAATAAAACGGCAGTTTTGCATTGAAATGGTAGCCGATAATTCGTTCGTATCAAGTGTTTCGCTTGCACGAGGTAAGCAGTCCGCTCGACCCAAAAGTATGATTGGACGATCGTGGGGAATTGTGGCCGGGAAAATTGTGTAATTCACGGGTGGTGTTCGTCGAGTTTCTCTTTTCTCCGCGAACACTGATCCCGGTCGTGTCGCTATTTAAATGTAAATGTAAACGTCCACGAGATGTTCTTTCTTTTCAGCAGCCCGCGCGCCAGGGAGTTCATCAGTTCTTTCAACGGCACTATATACGTTAACCTCTCTTCCTCGAAAACGTGTTCGCATGGTGACACAGACGAAAGACGTCGTGCCTGTCCGTGAGCAAAATAATTCTTCCCCCTCGAAATCGTCGATTCGCCGAGCAAAATGAATATTCGCCTTTTCAACGATATATGTTTTTACTGCCCGGCGAGCATTCGATTCCACCGCTAAATTGATTAAAGAGAAATTCTATCGCGCGGACGTTAGGGTTGATGTGGGTCAACAGAATTTTACATCACTTCGCCGCGTGTTCGCGAAATTGTAACGACACTGGTCGCGGGAACACGAGCAGAGTGCTCGATTCGACATCGACGTCATTTAAATATAAACGCCGCGAGACGTCGTCGGTCGGCGAGCGACGAAAGGCTCGTGCCGCGAGAATTGACAATTCTGGCGACGTCGTTCGTCCACTCGACTGCATTATTCACGGACGAGCCAAGGATGCGGTTGTCTCGGGACGCAAAAAAACGAGTGGCCGCGATATTTAAACGTCATCTTTACGTCAATTGAGTCGCGCGTTGGATGCACCGAAACAATACCGACGTTCGATTGAGAGATTGATCATTAATAAAGACGGATTCCTCGTTCGCCAGATTAAAATTCGCACCGGCGACCTCGGCACGGCTCTCTTTAAGACCGGTGCAAAGCTAAGTATAACGTCCGTTAACGATTGTCGGCGCTATAAATGCAAGGACTCGCTTACGTATTTGCGTTATCGAATTCAGCTACCTGCTCTGCCTTCTGACGAACGGAAAATGTTCTTCTCTGGCTGGAAGATGAACATATTCGCGTCGGGGAGGTACTGTCTCTTTTGTCTCGCTTAATTATCCGCTCTCTCTGGCAGTCAGAAAACGGCGCACCCTCGGTTCATCGTTAATTATGACTCTCGAAATTTCCTTCCACCGTTGCGGAACGATCAATTATTCGTAACGATGTCTCGCGCTTCACCTTCTCGCGGAAAGTCGCAATACTCGTTAACGACACTGCTTATTACTGAAAGTGCGCACAATGCCGCACGCTCAAAACTTAGTCCTTGTAAGACAGGACAGTCGAACGATTCTTTCATGTCGAATAATGCGACGTTGATAGTTAATAATCTTTAAGGGAGAAAAATTAAGATCGTCCGACATCTTCCTAATTGGCCGAACCCTCATTCCGCACTCACGGCGTAAGAGATTGGATGAAAAGAAAACGTGTATAAATTGAACAATTAAAAGTTCCTCGTACGCGCCCTTTCGCGACTCTAATGGACGTAATTAGGGAACATTGATTTTTTCCCCGGGAAGTCATGATGAGATAACATTACTGGAACGTTCGTGCGCAGAGCGATTGTAATCGAACACCCCGACGTCGCCGGGTCCATTTGACGTTATTGCCAATCGCGCAATTCTATCTCGCGTATTTACCTAATACATTCGATACATTTTGATGTGACGCTCACGGGAAAATGAAGCCGACGCGCGGACCGCAATCGCCCAATTTCCAGGCAGTCACGCGACGCATGTTGTGAGTGGTCAAAGTGTTGCCAATAGAGACCGGCGGGGGAGGGGGAGAATGTAATTGAAACGGGGGAGTGCACGAAATCGTGTGCCAAATTCCACGCGACACGGCTCGTTGCATCTGTAAAAGCATGCCGCTCTACGTTTCATTTAGAAATTGACACTTTTTCCACTGGTTCCCTGCGACTCGATTTAGATTTCCGATAAGGCCGCGCTATCGAGACAATTACAGAATACTCGATCATAGTCGTCGAATTCAGATGCCATTTCGTCTGCACAGACTGCCCGATCTATGAAACGTGTTATGATCATCGGAGGATGAGTTGTTTGCTACGGCAATTATTTGTTGATAAAACCCTTCGTGTGCCGATTGTGCAGGGTGTGGGCGTAAAAACGTGCGCGGTGGGAATATTAATTGGTCGCGCAGCTGCCTGCGTAATAAACGACGCGACGCGGACGACGAAAAATCGTGAAATATTGACGGCCTCGAGTTTCCGTACTCCAGGCTGATGGCGACGTTCACAGGGCACGATAATATAATCGGTTGCGAAAATATTTGCGGTGGTGCGAAAATTAAGCAATTTGGCAGCGATCAAACGTCACCTCTAGTTCAATATGATTTTGAAAGATTACTGATATTAGGGATGGAATTTGTCTGTTTCAGCTTACTGTCACTCTACTGAATGAGTAGATATATAATATGAACAATGATTAACGTTGCTTATCTCTAGAAACTGAAGATTCCCATTTACGGAACTTGCGAGGGAGAAATTTAACGAGATAAAAATCCCGTGCCATGTACAATTGACGAGGTTTTAGACAGAATAAAAAGCAAGGGACAAAGGACGAACGCGTGTCTCTCTCTCGTCGGAACTCGACTCGCGCTAAAAGTTTCCGGGAAAAGTTTTCGAGGCGAAAACTTCGTTCGCCCGTAAAGTAACCGTGTCTTCCCCCTTCGGTCGCGATCCCACTTGCGTTCGAGCGAAAATTTATATCATCCCTCCCTGCCCCGTGAGGTTCACTCTCGTCCTTGTCCGCTCTCGGTTTACCTCATATTTCAGAACTTCCGACGAAGTACGAATCGGCACACGCTACCGCGACCGCGAACATCGAGTTTGCCTCTCGACTTCTGACAAATCTTTCCATTTCCTTAACTTGTTGCATAATAGATCTCTGTCCCGTGTCGCCATATTTCTAACCGGTAACAGCCACACGGTCCGATCTGCGAATCGTACAGTTTGTACTTTTACGCAACTTATGGTGCGATCAAAAAATGCCATCGAAAATTGTGTGAGAGACTTGCTGCATAATAGATCTCTTTCCCGCATTTCGCCGTCTGAAAGACTTAATTCTCCATTGTTCAGGGAATACCTATACATTGTAGAAGCGTATGTTTTCACGCAACCAGCGCACGACGGAATATAAGTCTCGGAGACGGACGTGAAATTTGAGTCAAGATCATGCAAGACAGCGATTTGTCACGAAACATGACATCGAAAATGATATAAAACCAGTCGGCTTGCCGCGCGCACAATGATTTACGGCGCACTATGCATAAATCGTCGGGCGCATTACAACTTTAAGACCGCTCAACTAAGGCAATTTGTCTGTTAACATGTGCAGTTTGTCCGGCGCGCAATTTCCATACTTGTA
Source organism: Priocnemis perturbator (assembly GCA_963942575.1). Taxonomy (NCBI): domain Eukaryota; kingdom Metazoa; phylum Arthropoda; class Insecta; order Hymenoptera; family Pompilidae; genus Priocnemis; species Priocnemis perturbator. Next base: position 11,473,128 of record OZ012653.1, read on the forward strand.
AAGCTTCTGCTAGAAAATTCGCGGCCACTCTCGCAGCGTCGCGAAACTCCGGCGATTCGTCTTCCGGATGTTTTGTGCTCGCCATTCATCGGACGCACGCGACTATTTAAACGCAGACGAGTGAATTAAGCCTCCGGCAGGAGTCGCGGGTGCTCGCGAATTTGCAAATTGCTCCGCGGCCAACACGAGTTTCGTTTTAATTAGCGACACGCCCGAACTTTCGACGAACATTAATAATAATGCTTGCGGTCGACAACAGCGGCGACAACTCGCGACGTTAGCACGCGGTCGAAGTTTCATTCTCGTAACGACGACGGCTGGGCTTGGAACTTTGAAGCTGCTTACAATCGTAATAGGCGCGGAGCCATTTTCGCGTCATCCAGACTGTTTCATTGAAACGCTACGCATTTCTGGTATAAGTAAAGAGTTCAGCCTGCTGCGAGTAGTCAAATTTCAGCGCAAATTAGCTTCTATCGAATAGCAAAGATCTGGGGCCAAAAGAAGTGTAGAACTTTTTCGCCGTTTTTCAACTATATCTCGATCACAGTTTGTCATTTCGCACGGTTCTAAATCACTCTCTCGAGGTAATATCACATTTAACCATATATGATAGGATAACAATAGTGTAATTTAGTAACAGTTACACAATGTTAAAATGAGAAAATAATCGTAAAGCTTTGTCTAGATTGTGAAAAGTGTCTATACTTTCTGGTGGTACATCGACACAAGTGAAATACTTTTTGTGTGATGTGCAACCGTGTATCGTCCCTTTGTCGAGTACAGCATGTTTTATCAAGTCGGACCCCATTCTCCAGGTTAGAGACAGGATCACGGAAGCGTGTGGCTCAGACACACGGAGTTGGCCTCTACGAAGCTAGAAGTTCTTTATGCGACAAAGCACACCCCGCCGACACGACAATAGTCTTATTACAACAAAGTACGTAGCAGTGCACAAAGCCGACACACGGGCGACACGTGTTTTCAGAGCAAACACCTCATCGTAAAATTTCGCGCGACGCTCCGCTGGACTGTTCGGCGAGCTTTCGCGCGCGTATAAGTCGTACAAGTGAGAAAAAAAAAATACGAAGAGCTCAATCGATCTAACCCATTCAGGTCAACTTCCTGCGACCGTGTATTTTCAGCTCTCTGCATATGCGAAATATGAGATGTTTTCCGTTTCTTCAGTCGCCTCTGCATGGATGTTATTTTTAAACTCTTTTCAGGTTCTGCATCGAATTGCAGTGAAAATGAAGCTTGCGATTTTTCCAGGACAAATATCGTCGAGTACTAACGATACGTTAAGTAATTTAAGGAGACAGATTATTCAAATTACTACGAACAAAAATGTGAACTTACATTTTGCCGAGCTCTTTGGGTTCCAGCCCGACAATGGAGCAAGTTCTTTGAGCAACAAAACTCGAGATCATCATATGTACCAGTCTCATTACAAGGGACTCTATCAGCGTTGCCCTCGCGTGCGAATTTTCACAACAAACAACGCTCGATAAAGCCTCTCGCTGATAACAGACCTTCCGTTGTTTTAAGCGTCCACAGGGAGGCGTGAAAGCTCGCCAAATACCTTTCCACCACAGTTCCATGCCGTTAATTGATCCGACCGATGCGTTCCAATTGGCGATCCGTGGATAAAAAATTTCTACAATCGACATTTCTATATATTTGCATTATCGAGTTTTTAGCCGCGCACGTGACGGATTTGTGTCTAATGACCTTCGACGAACTTCTAGCCTCGCGACCCTTTGTTCACCGTTGTAACGAATTCCGCCGCAGCAGTTTCAATTGTTCATTGTTGACGAACGAAGAACGCTCGACCGTTTGTTCGAACCCCCGCATTCTTCTCGTCGGCCACGTTGGGAATTCAATGCTCTCGTTACCGTACGGTTTCCTACGCGCAACGAAAGGCAACGAACAACGCGCGTCGCTTTTCATCAGTTGCCAGCAATGGGGACGAAAGTTGCGCGGCACATGGCACGTTTCCTCGGCCTCTTTTCTAGTCCTGCAAATCCTCTGGACCGGTCGTAACTCCATACTAAATTGGATAATAGTATACATACACACATATATAGCAAGCGAGAGTGCGAAATGAAAATTGCGAGTTATGGAATCTCGCGCGACCCTTTCGTTCGTTAAGTATAATACTTCTGGAGATAAAAATACGTTTATTCAGTCATGATCGACTATAAACACGCTTTTTCGCGATTCTCAACATGTCATAACTCGTTAATAACTTTGAACTCGGCAAAATGATGACTTAAACTCATTTTTATTTCACACAGAGTACAAGATATTACAGTTTTGTTAAAACCGAAAGACATGCTGCCAGTTGGTGATCGGTTTGGCGTGGAATGGCACGTATAGTTTCGCGATGCACTGATTATGTGCCGGGCAGAGATAAACGACTGATCTCGCGAGACTGTTACGTTAAACTGATCACCGACAAATTTATCGTGCGCTCGCACAGCGGCATCTATACGCTTCATTCCCGTGAAATAGCGAATTTAATCCAGCGCGGACGTCGCGATAGATTTCACTGATCCGATTTAGACCGCGCTAAATCTCGTTCCCGACTGCGATCTAGCACATCGATCCACGCGCCATTATGCGTCGCGGCGTTCACTCGTGAGGGAACTTTTATCGGCAAACGAGCGTTTCGTTGTTAAATTTAATGCATGCCTCGCGTAGGACACGCCAGTCGCCAGTCTATCATTGAACGATTTATTCTGGCTTAACAGATCGGATGTACGCTGTTTTTTAATGTAACAATTGACATGTTTACAGTTCACTGAAGGCTGTATTACGATCAAATTGTACTATATCCTCGTGGGACGAAAAAGAATATTTAGTAATTTGATGCATGTAATACAAATACATGAATGTAAATACCGTTGCTTAAAATGTGCCCATAAACAGAAATGGCCGAGGTGAGACTCCTAACCGCGCAACTGTGTGTGTATATACCTGTAAAGCGAGCGAACGCGTAACAGGTGTGTCGATCGGTAGGACGTTACGCGTTCCATCGCAAAATCAACCTATCGTCATCACACTAGCTAAACGTGCGTGCCTATCGCACAGACCCACACTTACGGCAATCTATGTACGTCACCATAATCGAATCACCTCGTTATACAAGTTTCATAAACGCGTTACAGCAGTTGCGAACTTCTTTTTCCCTGGCGTCTTTCTGCGGCCTGCCGGATGAAACTTTCCCGGAGCCGGGGTGCATATAAAGCTGGAAATGTATGCGCGCACACGTCTGTGTGTGTGTGCATCAAAGTGTTCGTCTTTGATAGTGTCGAAAACTGCGTGCGTGAACATTGATCGCGCTCAAGTGTTATCGCGTCATCGATTCTAATCCAAACAAATGTGTTTTTCCTTTTCATTCGAGCCCTGTTCATATGCCTTCTACGAGCACTTCAAATTTGCCTTTTTAATTCATGTGGAGAGCTGTTTGCGCGGGTATTGTCGCATTCGGGAAATATCAAGAGTCAGTCTCTCGAGACTGAAGTGCCCTGTAGGAGGTTGGGCGAGGAAATAAAAAAATATTTTGCCACTCTTCCTCAGCACCGGCCCCCCGCGCAAGGATTGCACGAGGTCGCATGTATAATTCAGTGTCTTCCCAGCCGCGTGGCAGGTATCCGGCGCTCAACATTGATTTCACCCTGGGAAATGAATTCGCAGTCTGCCTCTGCGATATTATTGATTATTGATAACTCCTTCGTATTATGTATTCATGCCCTCTATCTCCCGCGCTTCCTTCCTCGGCTCTCCTCGTACATTCGTTCTGCGTACTTCTGCGCTCAAATCAAATCGCGCCACGCCAATCTCTTCCCATCGCGGCTGTGCCATTTATGCAGGCACAGCATGTTGCATTTGTCTGACGATAGATTTGGTCGACACACCCAAAAATCCTCGGTCTTTCCACCTGCACGGGATATCTGTTACTCTTCAACCATGATGAATTATGCAAGAATATCGGTGATACGAAAGAAATGACGAACTTTATACTTGAAGAATAAATATACTATTTAACTATAACGAAACAACTTGACTTTCTTGGTGCACATCTAACGATCAAACTCAATTCAAATAAACATCCCTATCTTCCTCTGTTCTCATTCTTACCCACCCTTACAATAGGTCGCATATCAGCGCAATCGGTCAGTTTACCATTAATCAACGTAAATTGCAGGGCTCCCCAGTTGCGTACTTTACATCATATATTATCCGCAACACACCGTGTCCAAGAAAGACCGTATCAACGTTCCCGCGCATGCATCAGCGCCGCGATAAGTTTGCAACAACCCCGGCGTACATAGCCGCGATAAATTAGTCTGACGGTATGTAAACAGACACTAAATAAGGACGTGAAGCATGTGCGGCGGCCAGCGGCAGCTAGTGTAGACAGGCAATTGCGCGGCCAAATATGGCCGGTGGGCCGTAATAACTTAACACCGCACACGATCATGATCGTCAGAGCTGACCAATAAGCCAGGGCGCACCTGGTGCACCCTAGACTCCAACAGCGCGAGCATCCCCTCTGGCTGCAGCACTGGTAATAATAATTGTTCGGCAAACAAGCGCGCGCCTCTCTCACGGCAAGCGACGGCGTCTGTCAACTTAATTAGCGATAATTTCATGTACGAGGCCAACTACGCGTCGATACTCGCCCTCGTTATTCAAGGCACGAGTTGAGCGGGATACTTAACTTTCTGCGTGCAAGAGGACAAATTAACGTGTGGCGAAATTGAGTGGCTACAGCCTCGAACGCAGTTCTTGGATCTGTTCATTAAATATCGTCAAACTAACGGACACGCGCCGGTGATCGCGGCAATTGACCCAATTCATTTCTCTTTAACATCGTTCTACGTAATGGGATAAATTATGAACGTTGATGCTTCGCGCTCGCACCTACGTCACTTTCACACTCCCCGTACTCGTGTATGACAAGTTCTTGAAACTAGAATGGCGAACGGATAAACATTGTAGCTATATTTACTATTGTCTGCCTTTCTTTTGTCTCCGTACCAACGTCACGTTAAAACCTGGTTAAAATTGCAGCTGGACCGTGTGCAGAAGCGTGCCTTCTTCATTTTCTCAGTGTCGGCCGAGTGGCCGCCCTCGGGCTCAATAATTCGTAGTGCCGCAATTCAGCGCCGCCGAGCGTTCGCAAATGTTTGCGCACGGTGCACAGGGCGCAGAGTCAATTACGTGTGTACGACTCTGGCCGTGGAAATAATTTCGTTTCGTTCCCTTGCCCTACTGTCCGGAGCCCCTTTGCGCAGCTATGAAACGTTTCCCCGTTTAAATCGAGTTTTATCGGTTCTCCTGCGATTCGCGTCACCTCCCTTACGGCACATCGGCAAGGACAAAGTGATTTCTCTCTCGCTCGGCTCCGTTCCGTTTCCCGACCCCCGTCACGTACCACGGGAAATTGTACGTCCTAAGCGGCGAGTCGTTAATGAACGCGGGTGGAACGAGATCGCCAGACTTGGCCGAAACAATCTTATTCTCACCCCGCGACCAATGACATTCCTCGCTCCGACCGACGGTAGTGCTGTGCAGCCATGTTCACGAAGGAGTCGATAGAAAACGAAGAAACATCATTGGTGTTATTCAAAATTATGTGTTCTAACCGTAGTTCGCTTAATTGTAAATGAATAACTAAAAATAAAAAGCGGTATAATACAGAAAATCCGTAGACAATGAAATTGTTCGAAAATCGGAAAAGTTGCGCTATCCTATCTTGATAACTGATTGCGAGTGGTTTAGTAGGGAGAAGACATAAACATTAGCTGCGATGAAATAATTCTAGGGATTGAGGAAAGTTGCGCTATTCTGGATGCCAGGGTAGTCCGGCACAGAAAATCCGTAAATCTGAACTGCGCTCAAATGGTTACTGTTGCGTCGATTTCGTGCGCGGTAAACCTGCTCAATATAATATCCCGTGCGATGCTGTACAAGCTTATACAGACAGTGGGACGCGGTTTATTGTGTTTGCTCACGAAACACACCGCCTCCTGGTCCAACATCCAGTGTTCTCGGTCATCGGATTGATTTTCCGTTCGTTAAACCCATTTGGCGTGAATGAACGGTTTACGACGTACGTATAGCGTTTTTCTTGTCCATCGATCGCACATCATGGCGGGTTAGGGTTTGAAGCCATTATTCGGAGCTGGTTCAGGGTGGCAGCGACGCCGAATGGCCGAAGGCGAATAAGAGAAGAGAGGGAAGACCTTCGAGAATCGGCTGGAAAGCGGGGTTTAATCGTCAGAAGGAAGGAGGGGTGCGAAGCTAGCGGCATGAAGGGTTGAAGAATGAGAAGGGTGGTTGAAAGGCTGATCGGCGGAAAGGAAGTTTCCTGGTACCGCGCCAGAACGTAATTCTCTCTCCGACAGACACTCTTGTGTCGCGTACACAAAAGAGACGCGGCGAATTTTATTTTTACCTCGCCCATGGCTTCCTCTCGTCTTACATTACCAAATTGCTATCCTTGTACGTGACGAGACTTTTAAACGTCGCTAGCGCAATATTCTACCGTAACTCCTGAATTATTTCTGCCCACGGCCTCGCTAATATTGACACGGATCATTCTCACGTAATGTACGATAAAGAAGTAAAATAGGACGTGGAAGGATATATATGTATACAAATGTAAAGTTGAATGCTGAGTGCAGTTCTGTTAGCCTTACGGGTAGTATGGCGAAATTGGCATGAATCGTGGATAAACAGAAACTTATATTAACTTGTTATCTTTAATCATGCCCAAGATCCTGTTGTACGCCGCGATATTTCCAACTACCTCTTAAAATCTGCAATTCTTCACGCCGCAACTGGACTATGAAATGGAAATGGTATAGCACCGCGCCGTTATACGAGCCATAACATGGATTATATATATATATATATACATTCAAAATTCTCCGCTGCCACCTGTTTCCCTTCTCAACGTTCTCACCGTTATGTACATTGTGAGTTATATATTCAGCCGTCTCGAATTACCCTATCTCCGTGAGCGAGTTTCATTCATTCCTTGAATTTACTAAACACTGTTCGCCTGCTTCAATTTCCGAGCAACGCAAGAAGCACTCCTTCGCTCAATCGGCCTACACCCAACGCGTACAGTTTGTGTAGTTAACCGTTGTTATAAAAGGTGGCTCTTTCGTTTCGCGTGTAACGAGGCACGAATGCTGCTGGATCGGCAAATCACATGACGAATGATCGACGAAGGATTGACAATTTTCTAGAGCGAATGTTACATCAGTTACCGCGTTACTTGCTAATTGCTGCGAAACGAACGAGATGAAACGGCGCGGCACGTCAAATAAAGCAGATAAGACTGAGATTACGTTGCAGTAATGGCGTACAACGCGGACCCCGGGGTAGGATAATTGCCGCGATCGTAAACACAAGGCACGGCTTTGAGATAAAGCGGTTCAATTAGTCGCTGTAAGAATTTTGAAGTTTTAATTGAATCCGGTGTACCCTCTCTTCCTTGATTATACTCCGTCTTAGGACTCGACGCACAAACTTGCTCCGTGTGCGGAACTCCGGGAAAGGAACAAAGTATTTCACGCCCACTTTATCCGAGCTCTACACTTTTGCACTTCCGACTTCCGACATAACTTTTCCAAGTATGCAGAAAGTTCTGTCACGAAATTCGCTATCGTGTGCATTCCTGAATGTTGAGCACCGAACAATTTTTTCTTGGAAGATATATTTATTTCCGTCTTGAGACACGCTATGAACGTCAGTAAACGTTGCTTATTCCATCGATCCACGATAGCGCACACGTATCAGTTTGCATTTTCAATTATTCGATATCATCGGCGCACGCTCGATTAATCGAAATTTAAACGCGCCCCGCTACTGAAACGAAGCAAAGCAAAGTGTCCGGGCATTTCCGACATACGTCCCCAAATTTATCCCACGGGGGTGAGTTTCGAAACTGGATAGCAGCCTGCTCGGTCCCGCCAGCGGACCTGTGGCTCTGCTACGCGTAATTAAATTTAATTATTCCAACGGTCATTAAAGCGCGCATCGAACGCGTAAATTCTATCGCAGGCAATCGCTCGTTCTCCTATCCGGTCATTTGCACGTTCGCCGTCGTCGATAATGCGTTCGCTGCATATAATCGTAGAGTTCGATCGTCGACGATTTCGCACGGAACGCACGAGAATTCTGACGATTTCTCCAATTTCGTACGATACGTTCCGTAAAATTGCCTTCTGGCAAAAATGTCTATGTGACAGCAGCGTGCACGTGTAACTTGTCGTGGGAGGATGGACTTATCAATTCTACGCATACGTAAATATTTGAGATAGAAAATACAGTTCGTCGTAAAGTTGACTGTAATAGCCACGGAAAAAGGTTGTTTCGAGTTTCACGTAGTTTGAATCTGCCGAAGGTACACATATTCAATCCACGCGTATCGTGGCAATTACGGGACGTAAAGTACTTATCTGAGTGCATACTGAACGTGCAAAGTGCGCCCTTACACGGCTCACCCCATCAAATCTGCTGAACGTACAATGCACGCTAACGTTGCGTTCCATGACCTTCGACGTGCCTTATGCTCGGTAATGCGGCACTTGCATCGACGATGAAATTCGATTAGAAGCGTCTCGCGCGAACTTTCGATCGAAATGGCTCGGTCCACAACGTAGGTCGACCCTTTTTGCGAGAGGATGATCGTGGGAAATTCGTTGAGGTGGAGATATTCACTTTGCTGAACGCGTTTCGCCCGAAACAAGCGCGCCCTTGTTACGTGCCATAAGTACGACGATAAGAAAATGTGGTAAGAAGAACTTATTAGGTAGTCACCCTCGGAAATGCGTTCAACGCTTTTTCCCGCTTGCGCGACTCAGACTCTCCGATGCAAAAGCTTAAAGTTGCTAGCTTTCCCACGATGACGGAGCTTAATGAAGAATTTCGCGCGTTACGAATCTAAGTATACGTCCCTGCATACGCGAGATTCAAGTGCAGACGACTCGTACTCTGTTACAAACGTATACGGTTATGATTATTGCCCATCGATATATCGGCAATTATTTCCGACAAGTCCCTGTTTACGGCTTCGGCATGCGCCGATGAGCAATTAGCGTGAGACTAGGAAGACTGGAGCGAATTACAGGGAGTGCGACGGTATTAGCACGGGAACCGACGAGCGGCGTTCGGCTATTAACGTAGAGACGCGGGCGTTTAAGAAAATTTATTGCCGACGGGAGTACGCGGCCGCGCTGAATATACAAGAACACAGAGGCGGTGCGTTGCTTCTCCTCTCGCAGCGTGTACGTCCCTCGCAAATCGTGCCGGTGGAAAGTTACAAAGTAATAAAAGTTATACCTTGAAACGCGCGCGCCCGCTAGGCGCAAGCGAGTCGCGCGAAATATGTATGTATGTATTCGACCATGGTAATTTGAGCAACGCTCTTAAAAGCCGGACCGCTAACGATAAATTGCCAACCTTCACGGCTCTACGCTGCGCCAAAAACAATGTTTGCGCTTATTCTAACTTGCGACATCTAGGTCGGACAACTCTGTCAAATGAGTTCGTGTGCCCAAAATATGCTATCGTGCACGCCATGGAATTCAGTTCATTGAGGCCCCACGCACAAGACTTTTGACTGGTGCTCTTTTTGCTATTGTGATTGTCTCGTTGAAATTGTTCAATTATTGTCTATTATGTTCTGTCCGTGAAATTTATTCGCTGTTCAAAACTTTACGGCCACGGAAGCATACTAACTTAGTCCTCTAAATGAACGCAAAACAGCGCAGTACTTAATATCTCGGATACGTAATATCAGGGCGCAGCATTTAGAACGGTGCATCTTTACGATCGTTTCAGCGGATTAAGCGTAACTTTTCGCATATATTAAAGAACATTACATTGGACCCAGCGTGCATTTACGCGACCGCATAAAACGGTCGTTCGTTATTCCGCGGCATATTTGCCGCCAGAGGGAATAGTTAAAACGGAACGGCACGTGCCGAGTCGATGATACGCGTTACCAACTCCCGACATTAACATACACGTCCGCATCCACGCTTACATACGCATCGCGGATAATTTTTCCATCGCATCTCGATAGTCGCGCAACACCCGTGATATTCATTACCGAGATGACAAAGGACGTGGGTTGCCTATTAAAGGTTCAAGAAGGGTTCGATGAAGGTGGTTCAATTCGACGCGTCGCTAAATCCGGCCTTCTTGGCGAGTGTGTTCCACACATGTCGCGTCGACGCAAAGTTACAAAGCAGGTAATAAAAGGACACCCTGGCTGTCCCGTGACACGCGCTGTAAAGTATACGCGCACCGTGTCCCAGCAGTGACCCGACCGAGCAGAAACTCTACTGCGCGACGACACTAACTTCGCGCCGCCAAGTTGGATCGTAAAATTTGCCCTTACGCGCGTAAAGTACTCGCTCGCGCCTAGAGTGGCGCTATTATTTTTCAAAGAATTTTCACCGACTAGATTTCCGGTTCGGAATTAGAGCACTGTGTTCGTTCATTAGGCTCCATCGGGGCGTCATAATGTATCGATGCTCTAACGGCGGCTTAACGCGATGGAAATGCAACGTTAACGTACCGACGGTCCATTATAGTAATTAAACGCGCACGGACAGACACCTTGATCCGCTTGATATTTTCAACACACTCTCCGTTCAACGAGAAACCCTTTTCGGCCGCGAACAACGAAATACATTTAATTAAGGTAAGGAGCGACAAGGCTGACTGAGCTTAACGCAAAATTGCGAGCTTCGATGCGGAGGCGGTAAGCGCGTCAATGACGGATGCTGAAATGTCGCCAACGACACGCGTGTCTTCACGGAGACACTTATTACATCAGACGGTGTAAAAAAAGAACCCATAGTAGAGGGTGAAGTGCAGCGAGACGTTGGGTGTGAAAAACAGAGCGCCGCATGGGAGGGCAAGAGGGAAAGCTCCAGAGGAGGCGCTCCTTTTTTCCATGGAAAACGTACTCGGAGGGTAGATACGTCAACAAGCGGGGCGGAGTGCGGCGAAGAAATGAAATTGTGACGGGATGGTGGTTGCGCCGTGACCTACAATGACGAGAACACGAGGTTAACGCATTTTTCTGTGTACCGCGGAAAATTACCCTCCGCTGACGGGGTCTGTTGTGTATTCTTCAAACATGTACGTCGACGTTGTATTTGTAAAATCTGCATCCAATACGAAGGTATGAGCAGTTGCATATTCGATGGAAATATTCTTGACTGAGGTTAGTCCTATGACCTAGAGCCGATGTTTCGGCTGATGTCCTGGCAACGCCGGTAAGCCGGAGGGCAGTCTTCGCTTGTACACCAGAGAACTATCAACGTCGAACCCGGCTATCGGCCAATCCCTTGAAGCTATCGCGCGGCACACTAAATCGCAGGTCGAGATGTGAGAGCGTGTTTCACGATTATCGTCAAATCTTCCAACACACCTGCCACGAGTTTTGCCCAAGTGCCGATTCGAGATCGCATACATCGTCTGTCGAATAACCACTATACTGCGTTCGCAAACGACTTGTCAATCCCTCGATCAAATAACCGATAAAATTGTGCTGGTTCCTTTTTTTCAATTAAACTTCAAATCCGGAAGAACGTATGAGAAATTCGTCGAAATTGCAATTTGAATTATAACACTCGTATGTATCATCATTTTCGCGCTAGATGTTTTGCAGACTTCGGAGATGAGCGTTAATACGACATGTAATGACGAGCTAGAGCTTTGCGTTACTTCGATAGACACAAAGCGTGCCAGGAATATCGCGAACCGACTTTATTAGCGCGATCTAACAAAGGAAATGGGAGGAGGTGGGTATTGAGAACGGCAGTCGCGCAGCTTATTGTCTTGTGAAGTTAATGCGGGCTGTTTCGCGTTTGGTTTCACAGAACGTTTGCCGGGTTAAAGCAATTCAGCGAGCTCACGGAGCCACGGGAGATTCAGCGGGATATCCGCGTTTGTTACAAATGGGATACTCGTCCTCGGCTCCCGGGCAGTCGCTTAATCTTGATTTTTTCATCCGACCCTGTTCTCGGCATCCCCGGCCGAAAATCCACAATGTCTTTTGCATAACGCAACATACTCTTTCTCGCACGTCCACGACGACGCATTTCCCAAGATAATTCTCGCAAACGGAGACACTACACATTATCACGGTCTATGGAATTGGAGTGGTGAAGTTTTTACGATATTTATTTGCGGAAAAAGTAATAGTTCTCGAAAATGTTACGTGTGAAAACTTCACGTAGCGCATAATTGAGGAAGCAACATTTTGCTTCGGAGCGCCAGGGTAATTCATCTTCCTTTATACCTTGTTCGCCATTCCGGCTCAATAATAATCGTTCTTGCGACGCTCACCGACGAGAGACGATTTATAACAGAATTAATCGTATCGGCACACGCCCGACATGCCCTTCGGGACTGACATTTATCTGACTATCGAAATTGCGAGGCGGGGGCGTCGCAGAATCTGTCACCGCCTCGTGCGCTGAGCCACTATCTGCGACACATCACGTGGAAGAAAATGCTCTGAAAACGCGCAAGATTCCGATATTGGAAGGGACAAATTTCAGTAATTTATGCAAAAAAATGTTCCCTTATTAGTTCGCTTGAAATTTAACCCGCGCATATAAAAGCACACTTTTTCTATATTAAACGGTTTGCCGCTCACACGAACACTCATTTCTAATGCAGTTAACAACGTTTAATCCGATTAGTGCGATACATTTAAGCGGCTTTGGTATACTTTTCTGCCACGACTCGTTTGGCTGTTCGAATAAATTGGTTTTAATTGACCGTGTCTAATAGACGCTAATCCGCCACCAACGTGTACAATTAATTTCTCCGTGTCGATTTTCCTCAGTGCTCGCGCGGCGCATAGTAGTGTATAGCAACGCGCCAGATTATTCTCGAGATCGGCTACTTTAACGGCGGAAAATTAGGTAAGGACGGAGCAATTTGGGATTCTCCGTCTGCATTAGTGGCGTTAGTATGTAAAGGGGGTCGTTAATAAACGGTATGCATTTACGGGCGGAAATTTATAGGCGGGTGCGGAGGAAGCGGCAACGTGCATCGATGTTTTAACCAGTTCCGTTACTACAACACACACATTTGTGCTTTTTACAATCTCCGAACATGAAGCAGATTAATGAGTAATACATAAGAACACGGTAGTAACGAGTGATAATCGGATTGCAGTAATGTGCCGGTGACTATAAAAATGGTAAAAGGCGTGAATTCTATAATCATGAATTTTTCAGCTATTTTGCGTTGCATCAATTTGCACTATGATGAGCACATACATATACACGTAAGCATACTATTACAATATGTGATAATCGTATATAGTAATTGTACTCTGACCGAGTATAGCACATGGTACATTATTACGCGGATTAATATGTGCAACAGTACGAATATGGCAAACCGAACAATAATGGCAGAAGGCACGAAGACAATGATACTTAATAGCAATACCTAGTACTAGAACTATCAACTCGTGAGTCTCATATGCGCTTTCACGCCTACCCTAATTCTGTCCCCGAGTACGTTTGCGTCTTTTTGCTGAAAGCCCCAATTATCTCGCGTACCACGCTCCTACAAGCGCCCGACTACGGAACGTTCCAAATGGATATTTTTTTGTGCATTGAAGGAGTTCCACGCGATCGAAAGCGAACGGGCGGAGTTCCTGGGATAATCCCCGCAGGTGCCATCCGCTCGTATTCTCCACTCCTTCTGTCTCCCTCTCTTCCGCTATTTGTTCCGGTTGACGGCAAAAAGTGACGTTGAACAGGCGACCCATGAAAATTCCGCGTTCGTCGATAGTCGATCGTCAGATCCCACCGGAGTTCTTTCTCTCCCACTACTCGCAGCCCCCGCCCATACTTTGCCGCTGGCGGATAAAAGAAAAGGTCGTCCCGATAAAAGTCCCGAATTTTTTCATTCCTCATCATACCCTCTATCTATTCACCGCTGAGTCTGTCGCCGTTTTTCACGTAACTGACAATATCAGACCTCAAGGGGTTGAAGAATGTAAATCGTCGAGACAAATTTTTCTTTTTCTTTTTTTTGTCCGACGGAGAAATGGAGAATACTAAGCGCCATTGCGATCGTGTCGCTCATTGTCTCTCCCGCCGCGAAATAATGAATGGGCGTTTTTCTGCGTATAATAGCATCTCTCTCCCTCCTCTCTCTCTCTGTCTGTGTTCCACCGACTGTGGCCGCTAAATGAATTTCGTTGGGTGGCGATAGCGCGTTTCGTTTGACGTCTGCTAAATCGTGATTGCTTCTCATTTTCCTCGCTTACGACTGGCGTTGATAATGACACGATTTGACGAGGTACGATTTCGATGAGCTATAATGGCCCTGCCGGTCTCGACGAAATTGACGCCGTGAATCGGGTCGGCATGACGAGACGACGGGTGTCTTGCTGTAAGCGACAGCACGAGTCCAAGAACGAGGACGACTGCCTAATGAAGCGATCGATCGCCAGCGCGCCCGTTCGTCAATAATTATGTCCGATTTAATTGGACTAAAAATGTCGCGTCTGCTCGGTAAGGTCAGAGAGTGAAGTTAATTAAAAGTCCGAGTATTGTTTTCCTTGAGCTCGCGACATTTATACGACCACTGTCTTCGTATCGTACATAATTCAACATATCGAACGTCGTGTTACCTAACAATGGACGACGAACGTTGTCGAAAAATCGTTGACAATGTACGAATCTGTTCACCAAAATGAATTCATACCCCTAAAATATTGGACGTCAGTACGGCCGATCTTTTACAGAATTTCGTCAGAGCATTCTTTAACCTTGACTAATGGCTAACTAATTAGAAAAATCTTTTTTTTTTTTTTTTTCATGAAAATGCCTATGGTCACATATCGCAAAGACAGCCTATTCTGATGTCACAGTATGAGTAAAAGTGTACAATTTATTTGTCACTACTTTACGATCGTGATAATCAGTAGAGGCATAAGCATTATTTTCAGCAGCGGGATTGTTCAAATTGTCGGCCTTGAAGAATGAGTCCGGATCATTTTTCAAAGTTCGCACAGACGACGCTTAGTCGAGTTTCGCGGCGCGCTCGAGAATCTTTCAGCGAGGGATACGTTGAGTAATTTATTCCCGCGCTCACGGGGTGACGATAAATCCTTCCCGCGAAAATTAATGAACATCAAGACTGCGTCGCACAGCGCGTAGGCAAATACACAGCCTGACGGCCGATAAAGTGCGACACTAAGGGGACTCAATGTTTGTCACAAATTATCGGTAGACGGGACCAAACGTTATCGCGATCATCGATTTAACAACCCCGTTTTACTTGGTCTTGTCAACCGCAACCTTTACACGAAAATACTATAAAACTTGATAAACGAACGATGGTCAAAGATAAAGGTGACCAGTCAAATGTGTTACGTGTGCAATTGTAAAACTTCTTCAGAACATGCTTGTTATCATTCCCCAGTTCGAAATCAGTGGAGAGGTTATTTCTAACTTCCCTTACCGAAATTTCCATAAATTGTAAAAACTATACACACAACTGAATTTCCATGTAATTTTTTGTTAACTTCTCCTTGTGCGGAAAGTAGTTCGAAACTCATGGTCGGTGGTGCGGACGCGTGCGTTCCCGCTAAAACAACTTTCAACTGGAAAGCGGTAAAGTAATAACAGGAACAAACATTGCAAATATTTACTTCCACGGAACGCCACCCGGTAATGTCAAACATTGCCTGACAAGTCGATTTCCTGTTGAACTATAAACGTTACCCAGCCACCGATATCCCCGAGCTCCGGCCCGACTTGTACAAAGTGCACCATGGTTTCAGCGGCCTAATCGGCAGTTAATCACCCAATTCGCCCGTTAATTCCATCGATGTAATAATTAATATTGCCCCGGGACACGCGAGTTAACCGTGAGTGCATTATCGAACGATAAGGGACGCGTGTACATGTACATGGGTCTATACGTGGAACGATTGAGAGGGGTGGTCGGTTTTCAATGGCGGACTGCTCGAAGAGTCGACGACGAACAGAAACGGCGAGCGGGGTGGGATAATCGAGTGCAGGACGCGCGCAATGTCGGCCCGGTATTAAAGTCGTGTTTGTCGTGGAATTTACAACTGTTTACTAATTTACACGCCCCGATTGCCGGGCGACGCCGTTCGGGCCGTGCAAGTTCACGGCGCTTGTTTACGAGACTTTATCCGGTACGATGCGATGCGTATACAATATGCGCATACGGGGTGGCTGCGTAATTCGTGCTACGCCCGAATAGGGGTGGATTCTTGGTGAGAGGAAGAGTCGAAATGGCTGAAAGTTTTTCGTACAACTTTTTGCTTCTTTTCTTCGAAAATGCCACGAATTACGGGTCATCCTTTATGATATGTATCGGGTGAGGGTGCTTTATGTTTACGTGGGTATATGCAGCCGCGTACGGATACGAACATTAGCGTGGAAAGTACTTCACTCGAGTAATTCCGAGAGCGGGTGTTGCTGATTGCAATAAAAATATTCGCGGTTGCCTCTTTTTTTTCCCAGCCGGGCCGCCGGCAAATTTATTCTATAATGTAATTACGTGACGGCGCGGGCGTTGGGATGGTTGCGCGCGGCAGGCGGGGACGATAAATTGGCAGCGAGTTTAATTTTTCCATTGTAACGTTCGATCGGTGTGAGCGAACGCGTAATTATGTAAAATACGCTACGGTGCATGACAATTCGGGATAATCAACGAACTCCCGTCGTGTATTTAATTCTTTGCCAATTGTCCGACTTGACTCGGGACTGTCGTATGCTCGGATGATTACGAGCCGATCGCCAGATTTAATGAGTGTGAAAGTGGATTGTAAAAGAAATTTCAAAGAGGCCGATTACGTCACCGCGACGATTTAATAAATCATTTCTCGGTACGCGGATTAAGAATTAGGAAAATTGATTCGGCACCACGTCGACTTATCCGCCCGACGTTTATAGGCCTGATTCGATTTCATTGTCTGTCGTCGATCCCATTCAGTGCTCACGTTACAAATTAATAAATTACAGCATCGAACGAAATGAGGGAGTTCGAATTTCCTTCCTTTGTATACAATTACGTTCCACACGATTTCGAGGTATTTCGCGGTACGAACTGTACCGCTTCATTACATTATGGGTTCGAAATATAATAATCTCGCCGTCAGCGTCGCGGATGCACATTTAATTCGTGAATAATTTTCCCGTTGACATTTCGACGTTTTTCGCGAACGACGCGGCGATCGATCATCAGAGGACGAAATTTGGTTCCATTTTTCAAATACTATTACGGTGGCGTGATTGAACTGCATTCAAAGCGTCGCAGGATGGCTACCGGCCAATTATATAGCGCGACAAATTAATGATCGACGCCACGTCAGCGGCAAGGTGCACTCTGTATAGTTCTGGCATAATTAGCCCCGTTCTGCAGAAAATCAAAACTTCAGTGGCAAATGTACGATTATGCCGACGTGAGATTCGCGGGAAAGTTGTTCTGCTGTTGGCTTTACATATTCAACATACTTCACATATTTCCATACATTATCGTTTTCATAGTTAAGACGGTAATGATGCACAGTTCTTGCATAGTTCATCAGGCCATGCAGCTTTAATGAAGTTGCATCAAGATTATAGCGCGAGCATCAAAGTTGCAGGGACTTCCACCTGTTTAAGTATTAACGCGCTTACCGTATCAGTTGCATAACGTTGGGTAAGCATGCATCGCCGCACTTTACTGTTCTATAATTTATTCGCGGCCAATATGAGGTCGAAATACCCGTGGCCTGACCGGAACTGCTACTCTGCATCCGAGTAATTATTATTCCGCGTCCTTTAATCGGCAGAACGTGCTCGGACTGCTAGTATCGGAATATAGACACGGTTGTCCAAATTATGCCAGCTACAACACGCGAAATCGCGCGGAATATATATACAGCAGGAATATGCCAAAAAGTCGCCAGTTTGCACCATTGTTGTACCGAGTAAGAATAGTACGATAAACGTGACTCCGCTTTACAGTTCGCTTATACAGACAATACCAGCATACTCCATTGAGGTAAAATCTAGCCGTGACTGAACGCATTTCAATACACCCACGTTATCGCGTCACGTACGATAAGATAACCGCGGTTAGATATAATCGAAGTCTGTGTACATTATCATATATTAGTCAGTCGGTTCCTCTTGTTTTGACCGACATTCTGATTTAACCGTCACACGCAGATTCGTGCCTGACTTCATTTCCGAATTTTTCCCTCTCTATTACTTACATTTATATTTTCCATTCACTTTTATTCTGATTATCCTTTACTGCGATTCTTAGCGTATCAGTTAAATGTAGAGTCAAGGTCTGGCTGTGACATTAATTGGCTAGCGTACAATATGAAAATGAAGCGGCACCGCAGAAAAGCTCTGCTGAGAGTCTCGCCAATGGTCCACCCTTATTCTTCATAATATCCACGGTCTCGTTACTCACGTTTATCATTTACGGCTCAAAGGATTCCGTTCGGTGCTACAACGTCCGTAAATAGCCAGCACCGTTTCTCAAGTAGCTACCATCTGGTGATTTACGATTGGCCGCGGAAGCATTTTTCTCCTGACCAGCGGCTCATCTTGGCCACTCTCCGCCGAGAAAAACCGCCCCGCCGAGCGACGGATCGTCCGGATGCAACGAATGCTTTCCGCTTTACGCTACCCTTATTACTTATGTGATCATGCCCGTTTGCTTGTTGATTGTTCTAGGTAATATACTTATGAAATATCGACGGTATAGAATTCGAACCTGGAATATATCATTATACAATTTTTCTGGTAGATTGTTGAGATAATAAATTTGATTTTCTGTTTGAAATATTTTACATATTTAGCCCACAATTTGATAACTATATTTATATGTCTATGATGTTTCGTGTATGTGAATGGTGGACTAATAAAGCGTTGATAAAATGATGAAACGTAACGAAAATTAAAAATAAAAAGTGCTAACAAATAACTTTGATTAGAATGCAATGAGAAAATAAAGGTTAATACTGCAAAATTAACCAGGAAGTGCGCTTAATTATATATCCAAAAATTTGTTTCGGCCACAAACGGCGCACGATTATTTTCCAGAAGGAAAACGGGTGTCATGGTACAGATTTTGGTAGACTCGTTGAACATAAAGACCGTAGACGCGGTCTTTGGTGACGAACAATACCTCGAGCGATTTCTCTCGAAGGCCTCGCGCGCGATCGTAAATTCTGTTCTGCTCTGCCTCTCATATCTCATTGGCAGGTTTGACGGACACCGACACGGAATCGGGAGAGGCGCCGCGTTGACGCGTACGATTTTTCACATCGTATCGCGTTCGATCGTGGCCATTGGGGCGCCTCCTCTCTTTCAACTTCGCCCGCTCGAAGCTTTTCGAAGCACGGACCCAGAAGGCGGTGCATGCTCGCCGAGAAATCTGCCGCCTTAACTTTTACGATCCCTCAGGATCGTCATTGGCATCTCGCGCGTTGAAAGCTTCGGACTTACCGAGAGACCGGAGAGCCTTTTATGCTCGCGCCGAGAAAAGTGCCTTTTCGTCGATCTACAGAGTGTGCGGGAGAGGTGGCGGACGGGCGAGATGGTGGGAGTGGGATTCCTTGACCCACACTACTGGCAGCGGAAAACGGCGGGAAGAAGTTCGGGCGAGACGCCAAATCGTGCCGTTGGGAATGTCCGGCAAATGCGGAGCTTACATGTAATAGAAACGCAGAATTTAATAACTGTGTCTCGATGGAGGTTGGGCCACTTGTGACTTTTATGAGTTTAATGAGACGCCCACTCGAGAACGTATGCTTTATACAGAAGACGAGAAGACTCACAATTAGCGCGAGGTAGAAGCGGACGGTGAGAATATTGAACTTCTTGAAAAACGTTACACCCAGTACTTAAAACTTCTTTGCTTAAACGCGTCCGTGCTGTAAGATGTTGGTCAACGAAAGGCATTAAGCGCATCGTAAATTGTCCCTGTGTTTACTGCGAACGCGGACAACGATGAAAGAACTTATATAAGATATCGGAATTCGAAAAATCCACCGCAATTGAGGACGAGCAGCCGGTCGGTGGAAATAAGTAAACTACCTCCGTTAACTCGGTGGCGTAGATGGAAAAAATTGAATTGCCGCAGTATTCGTCCTTCGGACCTCGGTAACCCTGCCTTTTTTTGCCCGCCTCTCCTTCGGAGGAATTCTGCGCTCCCTCTTCAATACAATCGCGCGGCGGTCGGGAGTCTCACAGATCGACGATCATAATTGGATTTACGTCTTATCCGCGAGCGGCGAATCGAAAATCGATTCGATACGACGCTCGACGGCGAAGGTTTCGAAGGTACTGGGCTGAAGAAAGAACCGCCGGAACAAGTGGAACGGATTCGGTGTAAAGGATGTAACCCAATTTCGACTGACGCGCCTCCGCGTGCGCGTTCATCGCGCGGAAAAAGAAAGTGGAGAATCGGGGTGAATTGAAGGATTTCAGTCGTGTGCTTGTTTCGTCCCTTTGTAGCGTACCTGGCTAAACGTTGCAAATCGGGTAGTAATACCAATTGTGTGTGTCTGCTTTTTTAAGAATGCCAACGTTGCAGTTCATCGTACTACAATGCAGAACATACCCAAAAGCCAAGTACAAAACATACTCAAGACCTGGAATATACCATAAAGGCAATCACTCGATGCCGGAGGAGTGATGGAAACAAAATCACGGACATAGTCCGGAAAGAGTGGGCACTCGAATGCCGCCTCGAGTTTTAAATTAATTGAGAGACTCCCCCTTTCTCGTGGTTAACGCAATCACGTGCACCCCGACGTCCGACCTTTCACGTTCGTCGTTCGGAAGAGTTCACCGGCCAAGTGGAAAAAAAGCTCGCGGGCGAGACAAGGTGGAAGTCGTGCGGAACGAAGCCCGCCCGGGCATGGCGGAAAGTGGATTTAAAAATTTGCGAGAGGGGACTGAAACGTGAAACCCACGATGCGCAGCCAGTCCTGTTCCTCGCGCGATATTCGAGTCTCGAGTTTCGAGTCCTCGTCTGACGGCTGCGTCAAACTGTCCGTTTCAAGCGCTACGCTTTTTTCCTTCGCTCTTACCTAGCCCGCGGAATTTAATCGTGAAGCCATCGAAGACACCGCGCGAGTCCCTCACGTTTCGATTTCAAATATTCCGACTGCGAGTTGTCTGCGAAGGAGACAGTTGAAGGTAAACCTTTGTTCTACCGTGCCACCGACGATTTTCAATCTTTTTCTGCTCCCACCGACGAATTTATCGAGACATATTTATGCTGTCATTGCGAATCATGCATCGGCGCGAGACAGCTGGTTGCCACATTTTCTATTATTTAATCGTAAAGAAAGTTCCGTCCCACGTCAGCCTTCTTCACTTTACGTTACACGTTGTTTATGAGCTCGCTGTAGCGGACTTTTCCTCGCGAATTAAGTTTTTACTACTATGTATAAGCTCATGGCTTATAACGTACGAGTACGAAAAAGCTAATTCGTTGAAGCTAAATGACGTGGCCGCGGAGAGCGTTGCCGGCGTTCCAACTGCTTTTTGAAAGAACAACGTACCTCGTAGCGTTGTACTACATCCTGTACAATCCAAGCAAACTAAGTGTTTATTTCGGCGAGTTCGCCCGGCAGAATATTAAATGGCGCGAAGGTTCCCATGCAATGCAAATTTCATTTTCGACGTACATACTCAGATTCCCTGCGAACGATCTCACGGGCGCTTCAAAGTGCACGGCGAGATTTTATTCATTAGAGTTTAGATGGTGCAGCGGGCTTCGAAAATTGCATCTACCCACCGAATTATATAGATGAAAACGCGACTGGCGGTTCATTGTATGCCGGTAACACGTCGGACGTGCCCCTTAAGCGCGTCCTACGCCGCGAATGCGTATTCAGAATGTTATGTCACAGATCAAAACGCGGCACGCGGCGATGCAATATTGGAGAAATCCGACTTTGAACGCGGCGGCACGTCTTTTTCGCGGAAAATCAACCTTTCTGTCGGCCCGCGGTTTTCCGTGATAAGAGGAGGGAGGAGAATGTAGGTCAACGGAGGAATATATTCGCACAGTTGGTTTCCTTTGAAAGGCAATTCCGAAAGCGGTTGCGCGGGCGGAGGGTCGGTAAAGGGCGTGCCGGAAAATGCAACTTTGTTTATTACGACGTGCCACATATCTTTGGAGAAAATTAACCTTTCCACGGGTGGACGCGCGGGCTTACGGTCCGGAATATTAAACGCGTTTATGCAGGCCACCCTAAATTGCGCGGTCCGCGTGTGTCAGCGGATGAAAGGCTGATTCAGAAAACGACTGTCGCTGCAGAAAGGGCATCTAATTAGTGGCGTGCATCGCGGACTGCAGAATGAGACCGTTTCTCGTAACGTTGTATTATGCTGTTTCGCGAAAAACCTTATCGTCGCGTTGAATGACTCGAGTGCGCTTAGAGCAGACTAAACATTTTCTGCGATAACAGGCTAATGATGGTGTATTAAAATTGGATTGTTTTCATCACGTCTGACTCTGTGGAACACGTTACGAGAGGTATGTGACTTTCGAGCATTGTACACTTCTTCTGACGCGTAACGTTCGTCGTTCATGGTAGAGAGTGGTCGTACAACTATTCGCGCCTGAACCACCCCCCTCGGATTTGCCTTTTGTCGCGATTCACCTCCCGCGGCGTAATTTCATTTCGAGCATAAAATATTGTTTTCGCGAGCTCGCAGCTCGAAGACATGTCGTCGTTCAATCAACGAATAAATATCATTCGCATCTTGTTTATTAATCAAAAACGCAAGAATTTAATTCTCCCGGAGAGCAGTGTTCGTGAGCAAGCTCGAGTTCGTGAGCAAGCTTCACATAATATCACAAACATTTAGTTCCTGCAAAACGAAATTGCGTGGCATGAAATGTCGAGAGATTTATTCAATGGACATACTTTCGTGCGACTGAGTTGAACTGTCGCACCCTGTACGAAACTGCAATTTTGCCTTGTTTCAGACTTTTTCCCCGGGCAGAAAAGCTGAATGTGACCGTACATCATCGGCTAACTTCATTATCCCGCGAGATACTTCCACATTTTACCATCCCATATTGAGTGCGATGTTACTAGGGAAAAATTAAAAAAGTGCAAGAGCAAAATTGCAGTTTCTGAAAGCAAGTTTTTTTCGTCGCGACAGGTCGAACCGCTTTGGCGTGTTCCGAGAAATTTCTGGCAGAAAATGGCCTGCACAAAAACGCGACGTTAATGTAAGTGTAACGCCATTTTCCAGCTCGAACCAATTACGGCGCCGGTTGTATGATAAGCGCTTCGACGAAGTTCGACGAAAGACGAAGGAAAATCTCGATGGACAAAAAGTTGATTTGATTTAAATAAATTTATTTGAGAGACGCCTCGATTCGAGTCGAGCAATTCTTTCCGCAGCATTGAAACGACCGAAATTAGAATGTTTATCAGTAAGAGCATACTGTTGAGTCCGCGTGAACTTCATAATAAATAATACTGCCGCATTGTAGGCGAATGAAAGAGCTCGACGCTGTGGCGAAGGAAAACTGTGATGAGAAAGTTTGCGAAGGTAGAAGAATGACGGAGGGGACGAATAAACAAGTACCATGGTAAGGGAAGTTGACCAGTGCGAAAATATAGCATCTGCGATCATTGCGCAAGGACGCCGAAATAGTAAATTCGAATAAATTTCGAATCGGTCAGACGGAATTAAAAAATGCATTTTCCGCGAAAAGTACAGCAGCCGATCGCTTTCGTATCGCCGCCGGGAAATTATGGGATTTCTTAGCGGTTAAATTCCAATCTGGTGTGTTCTTACCTACGTTTGTACACGGACGGAATGGCAGTATTATTCAACGTTAAACAGGAATTCCTTGTATATCCTCGTATCTCGATGTAATGAAAGTTGGACTTAAATCGTGGGTAACCATGCAAATTATATATACTTTTCTATGAGACGCATGACCATTCGCAAAATTCATCTCGCAACCACCCAAACCAAAATATAACAATATAAAATGTCACAATACACTCGATATTCCAATTCCTAATGTTGACCGATTACCAGAGTACTCCGTCGACATTACATACAAGCGTCGCACGGTGAACTCGACGAACGCTCAGGCAAATACGGCGGACATCGCGCCACAGCGAAATACGAAACTCAAATCTGAGAACCTCTCCCGATTCGATTCGCAGCATTAGACTATTTTGCAGGTCGGTCGTAGTAATTGGATTTGTGGCTTATCGCGGTGCGGTGCATCGAAAATTGGTTCAACCACATTACGTCGGTTGTATCGGGAAGGGTGGACGAAAGAGGGGGTTGCCGGAGAGCGAAGTCTTGGGGTAAAAAGCTGCAGGTGGTTGTGAGTAAATTTCAGGATTCTAGAGTCGATGCTGAAGGGAAGAGTAAGCGTGAGCGAGAGCGAGCGAGAGAGAGAGAGAGAGAGAGAGAGAGAGAGAGAATTATCGTCCGTGAAGATCGTCTTCGCGCACTTGAGCGGAAATGGGCTTGATAAAACGGTTCGAATGAAGGCTGCGACGGCAAACTACGTGTCCTTAACCCTTCCAATATCCAGGGGAATGTTCCTGCGGTCGACAGTGTTGCGAAAATTCTCCACGGTTCGATCTTTGCCTTTTTTACGATCCGTTTACGGAGAAAGCCGAAAACTTGTGGGTAATGCTGGTCACGTATTTTGAGGTAGGTATGTAGTAAGAAAAAAAAGACTGTGCGATGGGGTGTGCGTACGAGAGGGTCGCGATCGACGTAACAACGAAAATACACTTTCGTAATCGTGAGTCGGCTTGCAACGAGTCTTGATCGCGTTTCCGGGAAAGAAAAGCCCGGCTTTTGTTGGAAATTGCGGGACGCGATTGGGTGTTAAACGATTTCAGCAAACCACCGCGCGACAAGTGTTACCCCAAAATTGAGAGTATATTGCACTACTTCCTTTGTTTGCAATAATTTTTACGCAGTCTGCATGATCCATGCATAAATAATAATACTGTTACTGTATACTATCCTATGTATCGGCTACAAGCATATTGACTACTGGAATGTTTAAGTGCTTCCAATGCTGGGCCGATGTATCGTCTACAAAGTTGTGTAGGACATTTTTTTTAATTTCTATTCTCTGCCTTTACGCTACTGCACCACCCACCACGTCTCCCACTATGTCTACTACAGTTACTAAAGTTTCCCGAGCCGTGGCAATTGGCATGTTTTCTGTGCGAAATTTTCGTTTGCCTTGGTTACTTTGTTTTCATACTACGCGCGGTTGAGGTATAATGCAATACGTAGCGGGAAGCTCGCCAGCAACAATATTCGTATCGCATGAATGACATGCACGGGCGAAGAAAGCCCAAACCCAAATGAACGGAGAATGTAACAACGGAGGCCCTTAATTACATTTCCTGAGTGAAATCCGAAGCAGCGTGAGCTTTATACGACTCGAGAGAATGCAACGAGAATCGCTCCGCGGCGAGTACATACTTCGTCCTCTCTCCTATTTGACATCTCAAAGTGCTCAAAGACTCCTCTTGGCTTTTCGATTCTCAACGAACTACGACTCTCGGCCGATTGATATTCATGATGCACTGCTGGCGAGAAATCCCACATTGGCCGTCCGGCATCTCGTAACCGAAATTCGCTTTTAGCGGCACACTGTCAAATACCTAATGCCGTGACGCATAAAAGCCGTCCAATCTGCGTTCCATTATGACGTCATCCGGCAAACGGGGTGAGCGAGAAATCGGCCTTTGCGCCGCTACTGCATATAATCAGAAATTACGTGGTTATTTATGCTTCGCCCTTTTTTTTTTATACCTAAACATTTACATTTGCGACGTTTATTCGCTCTCGACGCGCGCTTTTCGACGTAATATCTCGATTCTCTTCATTTTCCTGGCAAGATATCTGCCAGACGTCGGAAACGGCAGGGCATACAAACAAACGGTGCTCTCGACATTCATGGTCTCCCGAGAGTGTCTCCTTTGCCAGGAGACACCCGAAGCGATCGGATGAACACCCGGCTCGTGAATATTTTATCTAACACGCCGGCGGGCGTTAATGACTCCTCCACACGTAGAAACGGTAGGGACTGGCGTACGTTTGCCTTGCGGTCGCCGTTTATCACGCGCTCGATAATCGTTCGCGCCAAGAATCTCGGTGACCGTTAATCGACGCGAGAGTATTGACTGCCGACGAAGAGGGCTGAAGAGTAGAAAATAATTGTGTTCTTTTCACATCAAATCCGCGCCGGGTTTCGAAATCTGTGTCGGACAAAGGACACTGCCGCCGCTTCAAGCTCAAGTACGGACAATGATTTACGTTTCGCGAATGGATGTGCAGTCCTTACGTAACGCGATTATCTCGCTATGCCAATTTGACGTTTCCCATTCGCCGGGCTCTCATCGTGTCGTTCCATTCGGCCGGCCAATGAAAAGCCGGATCTTTATTTCAATACCGTCGTGTATTACGAATGCCATCCCTTTCACGTGACGCGACGTTGTTACCGGTGGAAAGAGCGTAAATTCGCGGAATCGAGTAAAGCTCACGTGCTTCTATCAACGGTGCTCAGATTACCGAGGCGCGGAGATGAAAAATTCAGCGACCCACGAATTTTGCATAAACATCGCTGCAATATGACCAACCGTCTACCCGGCGTATACGTAAGTCACATCGTCGCGTCCGTTCGAACGTTCCACGAAAAGCGTGACACACGAGCCCGCGGAAATTCAGATGCAATTTTTGCCCCTATATTTCGCACCAGCGACACCCGATTTCGACCGGAGCGTCAGGCGATCCCGTGAAAGCTCAAGGCCGGATCGCAGCGTTCCACGTAACGCCCCCGACTATATCGGCCGAATTGTCAAAGCTCGCCCCGCATTCGTGCCAAAAACATGTTAGCATTTATGGCTGGGGGAGCGCATGTACGATATCGATTGCCGCGAAAGGAGAGAGAGAGAGAGAAAGAAAAAAAGCGAGGAATCTTTCGACAAACGTGACACGTCGTTATTGCCTTCTCCGCACGCCTCTGCGCCTGCACATGTCGCTCGCTTATTTTTCACTCCCGTCTATCAGAGCGTCTCGTCTCGCGCACACTTTTCGGACGCCAAACGCGAGTCCGATTGGCCCGCTGCTGTCGGACAATAGGAATTTTGCCGAGGACTCGTCTTGGCGGAAGTGTCGATGATGGACCAGGATTAAGCTATCGATCAGGGCACACGCGAGACAGGAAAGCTATTTCGCGTTCTCCTGCAAGTTCTCGATCACACGACGGGGTAGCGCCTTGTAAATTTCACCTAAATTACGAGCGGATGCATCCGCCGGCTTAACGGTTAACGACGAACGCTGCCGTATGAGAGTCGATGTTGGCTGAGGAGATGGGTTATTTGAGAACGTTTGAAATGTGCCTCGGGAAAGGGCTTGCGTAATCCGGCGATTACTCTTGCGCGCAAATTGCGATACGTTATCAAAGCGCGCGGTGAGCGCTGGAAGATGTGCCAAGCACTGCCACGCGCGTCGGCTTTGGCGCTAGAAGAATTTCGTCCGACTCTACGTTCTGTTCCATTCTTTAACGATCGAGTGCGCGAAACGGAAAACTGGTGGGTAAATAGAACGGCGTCGAAAGTTCCCTTTTTTCATAACCCTCGTCCTCAACAAATGTATTCTCCAGGATCTTGACTCCGGCAACCGAGCCCGCGAGGGTACGTGAAAATCCTGTAAAAACGCAGTCGGTCGTCGTCTGCTGTCGGGTGATACGTCAATTTCTTTCTTTCGTTTTCCAAACAACGCTGGACTTTGTTCACGTGATTTTTATCGATACCCAATACTAACGACAGTCCGAACGGACCCCGCCAGCGATATTGTCCCGGACTTCGTCGCGGACATTTTCGCAAGGGTCATGCCGAGGATGTACTCCTTTTTTCCTTCTACATGCAGACGAGCAACGAAAACACGTAGCTCGGGCATGAATTTAATGATACGCTACGACTATGCGCAACGATGCACGAGACACTGGAAGGCAAGGGGGCGGAAAAGTGCAACGTAGCCAAGAGCTGCTTAGCATTTTAATTAACCGAGAGCATGGACTCGTGCAGGATTCCAGTCGATGTCGTGAATTTTTCGTTATTATCCCGAGGCGGAATTCCAGTCGGCCGCGATTTGCTTGCAGTAATACGGACCAAGAGGGCGGGCAGGAAGAATGGGCTTACTAACAAGGCCATTGTTTAAAGTTTCAATTCCATTTAGTACTCGAGCCCTGCGCCGTGTCTAGGCTTAATACGGAATTAAGCATCGTGCCACGGATTGTTGTCCCCAGAACCGAGCAGCTTCGCGATTCCGGCCGTAAGAAGGCAAATATTATGATATCGCGTTACGTAAAGTTATCTGCATCGTTCGTCCGACTCCACCGAAAACGGGTTCCAGTCTTGGCTGCGAACGACTTTATTTCGGCGGTGCCTCGCGCAAAACGGCGAGGGAACGGCTAGATAGTTTCGAGGCAATAGAGAATGTTCGGCTTTAAGCCGAGAGTTGGACTCTACGTCGCTCTGGCATTCCATCATATTTCACATTTTTTCTATCTTCCGCTTGATATTTATCGAAAATACGGATGTACGTTAGCATGCCGATTCCTCCGGTAAAGCGTGACGAGACTGACGACCGCGAGACGTATGAATTGACGTCCAGGCAGAATCAATGATTAACGGAGGCAAGGTAAATAACCGAGATTTAATGGATTGTTCCGTGGCGCTCGGTGCACTGTGATTTTGAGAGCTGGATATTAGAAGAAATGTCTGTCGCGAAGCGTGACCGGACATTTGTCAATCAAGGATATTAGGTGTATACGCACGTATCTCCGGCAGGATCGTTCGATAAAACTCGGCGATATCAAGCGCCGATCAGTTTCCGCGCGCGCCAGGCCAAGTAAGCCGATATATAAACGAAACGGGCGACGTGAGCCTAATAACTTGGACGGCAGGAGCTAGGGTGCAGGGCTACATCCCTCCGTAATGCAGCCTCCGTATAACTTCCAGGAACTCGTCGAACTAATAAATTCCAAAATCCCGTTTTCAGGACACGCGCCCGGCAAAACTAACGGCCAGCTTCACAAACTTCTTTAGCGACGAGCTTTAATCCTTCTTATATTCCGCGCCTCTTAAAGCCCGAACACAGCCTGCGCTCGATGCGTTCCGTCGAAACGGAATATCTCGCCCTCGCGATTTCCGCGAAGCTGAGAACGAAGTCAAACAAAAATGTAGGGCGTGCTATCGTGACTCACGTGTTTTATCATACGGTATGCCGTTCAATTCTTCGAAGCAGGGCAGTGTGGCCACAGTCCCGGGAGACGTGTGCGGCCAGCAGAGCAAAGAATCCCAGCTGACCTCGCAACCCTGTTCTTCCCTCGACTGATCCTGCTCCGAACGCTGATGACCTTCGTGCTGGCCAGCGGTGAGCTGATGATTCTGCTCGCGCAGCAGCTGCTCCTGATGCCTTCGTTCGATGCACTTCAGTTCCTCAGCGGTTAAGGACTCGTTCAACTCGTTGATGTAATTCAGGACGTTTAGCACGTAATTACCGTCCAGAGGACGCGTGCCGTTTACAGACAGCCAGGCCATCTTCGGTCAGGTCAAAGGACAACGGTCAGGGAATTGTCGTGCGAAGGGTAACGTCCTCCGATGTGTCATTCACCTGCGCCGCGATCACTCGTCGAAGTGCGAACAAGGTACAGCGGTCATTACGATTCACTCTAGAAGCATCGATCCGCCGAATTATGCTTCAGTTGCGAATGCTGCGATTAATGACAGCGGAGTGTGTTCGGATCCGCGGCTGGGTTTCTTTAAGATCGTTCCGAACTCGCGTATCGTTTAAGCCAACTTTGAACATTTTAATTATATCCGAATGAAGAAGCCGAGCACATTAACCCGATATCCTGAGAATAGATAGGAAGCACAGAGAAATGAAAGTGATCTCGAAGTGGAGAGAGTTTCCCCTGCATATACTTCGCCCAAAGTATCTGATAGTGGTTCATAATCGGCTTCACCGCCGTACGCCGTAGCCGCCGCCGTGCACAATTCCGGGACGGCAGGCGTGCACTAATTCAACGCGCGTTTTCGTCGAGTACACGATTTCTTCGAAATCTTTCCTAACCCACTTATAGATTATTATAGTTCCCTGCCAGTTGCTTCGCGCCGAAACAGTCCACCTCGTAGTTTCGACCGATCGCCTCCACTTGTTGATTCCGTTACTCACACCCGCGACTCACAGTCAGCCCCCACAGATTCACTGACTTCCCTCTCATTTTCCGGAGAGCGTCGGCTCGCAAGCTCGGGTTAACTCGTCGTCGTGTCGCAAACTGTGCGAACGACATTCACGCGACTATCCTCTCACGACGACGACCGGTTAACGTCTGCGAGAGGCCTCGATAAGGAGCACGCAGCTGCCTCTCGTGCGCCTCCCGACAAGCGATTATTTCTCTCGGCCGCGCGAGACGCACAGAAGATGGCACGAACGACTGCGAACGCTCGTTCGAAGGGCCACTCCTCCTACGTCGCTGCGTTTAGGTCCTCCCCTAAGCTCGTCAAACTACCCTTACGACCGGGAGCTTGCTTCGAATCCTCAGCGGGGCCCTTATGAATCTTCTCTTCTTTCACGTATTATCTATATATATATATATATATATATATTCCTGTTTCTCTTCTCGTGTATATTTACACTAGCCCGTCATCCCTTTCTGTATTTCTCGCTCTCCACCCTCGAACGTTGTGTCGTCTTCTACTTGCGGCGGCGACCCTGTGCCGAATGATGATGGGAATCGTAACGGCGGTATAATCCAGTGTATTGACCTTCTTACTCGAAGTGGCCTTAGCTATCGTACTCAGAATCTTCGAGGATCGACGCGGACTTAGTCAGAGCCTCCTTCTTTTTACGAGGAACATTTTTCATTGATATCGCTCGCCTCAGGATTAATCTTCGATTGCGATAATGAGACTTCCTTCGGAATCGATGAGGTTGAATCGTATGAGCGTGTCGGAGAGAGAGAGAGAGAGAGAAAGAGAGAGAAGAGAAAGAAAAAGGGAGAGTTTCCGCTTTGAGGTCGAGACTGAATTATGTTAACAGGTTTCTACCTCGGCCTCGCCGATCTAAATGGAGGACAATCGGAATGGCACTTTGAACACCGCACGACTCTTTCATATCACGCGTTCCGGTATTCCAATTGTTTGAATTCTCTGCTACAATCGACGGCGGACCGGCGTCGGCCGGGGCTATCCAGGCAATTCTCGTCCGTCAATTGTCCCCCGCGATCAGTTTCAATGACACTCGGTAGTGTTAGCTTAATAATCGAGCTATTCCACTCGACGCTTTCCTTCGATACTATTAACGACGTCCAGTGCGCACACGTTTGTGCACGGCCCGTCCGTGCGCAAGATCTTCCCTCTCGATCCCACTCGCGATCGACCGGCTCAGCCAGCTGCGCGAGATCCTACTTCCAGTCTATCGGACGAGCGTGATTAACAGATTTGTCGGTATATTTGATTACGTTGAAACGAAACGTGGCTCTTTCAATCACGCCCGAATCTCAGAGTTTTTCGTTTCTGTTGGACGTTTCGAAAATTGCACTCGTTATTTAATTTAAACTGTTCCTTTGTCGACGAACACTCGTTTGCGTGTATGTGTGTGTTGTGTTCCGTTCAGAGTGGGGAGAAAAAAGATTTGTCAAATTCGATACGAGACTTGAACTTTCAAGTCGTAGGAAGACGCAAATTCGAAATGTTTATCATGAATTTTGATCGTTTTTTGTATTCATCGATCGAGATTTGTTACTAACGGACTTACGTTGGTGTTGGTATGTGTGTGCATGTTGAGACGTGTTTTTGATCATTCACAATATATCAGTCAACCCTCGTGGAGTACTGCCACATAAAAAGTGCGCTCAAATAACAGGATCGATTTCCCATTAGTCATGTGCACAGACGCGCTTCCTGCTCCTGTCATTGGCATTCGAGTTTTTTTTGTCTCGAAGATATGTTACACGTCCGTAGTATGGATTACCGGAGACGACGGAGACGAAGGTCTTCGCAGATCCTCGATCTGGAACCAAAAAACAAACGGGAAATGATGGAACGTCTTGATAGATGCATCGTAATGCTATTTCATTGTTTAAACTAGACGCATAAAGTATCCTGATACCCAATTATTTGAAAATACTACCTATGACAAGATTATGATAATCCAGTGAGATTTTCACAGATTTTACTGAACTACCCGATGCTGCTGAGAACGTCGCAAAAGGATTGTTACGAACATGAGGATTCCTTAGCTTTGTACACCAGGATATCTCTGAAAAGCAAGATACGAAGTCGTATATTTGTCGTTGGGATACAGTCGACCCACAGCAAGTATTCCTTCGGTGGACTACAGAACGAGTATTCTCTCCGGATTTTTCACAGAAACTTCCTCCCTGCCAAGCGAACCTACGTGCATAATCTGCTATCGTTCTATAAACCATTACGAAGCAGAAATAAAAGACCAGCAATCAGAGGCTCCATACCCGGAAATGTGAATCATAAAAATCAACCCATTCCCTTCTAACACAACCATTGCCACTCGCAAACAACGCAAGCCCCATTCTTACAAGCCCGTCAAGCGAGACTCTAAATTAACTTCCAAACAAATTCCGAAACTCTCCTAGCCCCCATAGAAACGAATGAACGCACCACACCGAACGCATGCCCAGGGTCTCTCCCTCGTTACTCCCAACGCAGCAAAACAACGAACGAACCAAATCCTCCATGAACGGAACACGAGAACATCGAGAGCGCTGCGATGTTCGCGCAGATTAACACGATTAACAGTCTAACGAAACAGAAGAACGAAGGTGTCCCAGATAACTGACACGTCAGCCTCCGACACCGCCGTCCGAACCTACGAACAACGCGAGCTCCATTCTTACGGGGCCTGCCGAGCAAGACTCTTAATTAACTTTCCAACGAGTTCCGAAACTCCTAGCCCCCATAGAAATGATTAAATGCACCTCGGCGACTGCTTACCCAGTGTCTCTGCCGCGCACTTGCCCTCTCCGCTCGCCTGAAACGTCGCGACTCGAGATGGAACGGGGCCGGGGGGCGCGGGAGGGCGAGTAACGCGCGACACTGCGTCGAGAAGAACTTTCTGATAAAACGAGAGAGCGGGTGAACTTCAAAGAAGGCTTCGCTTCCGGGGAATCGTTATCCGGACGCGCTTGCGAGGGTGAGCAGAGCAGCCCTCCAAGGGGAGGTCCAAGCCAGGATGCGATTTGAATTTCCTTCCTCGCGACTCGAGCGACGACTTATTACGCTCTCCGTCGCGTCGCCAGGCCTCTTCTAACTTCCCACCCACTCTCTAAGGAGGCGTGACAAATACGGATGAAACGATTTTCATGAGATGCGGGGTATGTGCTTGGAGCGCTGTTTTGAGTAATGAGTTTGAGAGTTCGCGTGAAGCTGGCTCATGGCTTTCTTAACGATGATTGCGATGGGCTCGGGCGATATCGCGGGTTTAAGGAGATTTTTAAAGGATAGACGAAGAAAATAATGAAGATCCTTCAGTATTTCTTCATCGATAGTGCCGAGGAAACTCGGCGTTAGCTCTGATAATTGCGGTCTCGGCGACGTCATTCAATATCGACACCCACTTTTTCTCTCGATCTGCCTTTAATGAGTATGTCGACAATTTTGCAAACGTCTTGAACGACTTCCCTAATGCTGCCTCGTCAGCGTTCGAAGACCATTAAGCAGGAAGGAGCTTCTTCATCGAACCGATCCTTTCTCCGCCGCCTTTCGGGTCGGAACCCGCGATAATCCGGCGTGTTTACACCGTCAGAATTTGCTTCCGCGGCAATGGCTCCCTACGTCATTGTGCCGATTCAACGCGCTGGGCCGAGAGTCTGGATTACTTCCTGCAAGCCAAGCTTCTAGTGGGGTTTATTACGCCGTCGCCGAGTGCGAATTGATAGCGTGTAAATTCACAATCGCTTTCTCTTCCGCCTGTTCAATTCTCCAGAATGCAGACGGCTTCACATGCCCTTCATTCTTTAAGGACATCCGCCAATGTAGCTCACGTCATAAGCTTCTCCTTTAATACCCGTCCGAGTTTTTCGATCGCCTAACCGCGAATACTTTGGGCAACCACGATCGGCGTGGGCTGAACCCTGAACGCCGATCGTTTGAACCCCTTCCTCGGATTTCTCAATGTCGTCTCAACAACGTGAAACGCGAGAAACGATCGACCTTTTCTTAAACTGCCTCACTTCGCGGCTCTGATACGAAGGTTCGACCGTATTGTCAGTAACGGGGTCAAACGACATAAGATGAAATTGTTCAACCCTTCTTCGGTCTCCCGATAAAAAATGTTGAACGAGCGGTCCGCGAGGGAGTTTGCGTTAGACACAACCAGTCGTTCAGCCCTCCTCCCCTCGCTCTTTGACAACCCTCCCTCAGGATTTTCAATCTTGTCCCAATGTATGTAGCAACGATCGAATCTTTCAACATTTCCACAGCTCACCCTTCCTCGTTCAATGTCTATCGAAAAATACCAGGAAGTCTGTTGCACGGAAACAAATGAATGTTCCGGCATTAAACGGAGGAACTGCTAGTTACAATGAATCAAATGCGCGTACCATCGTAACATCTGTACCTGCTAGATTGAACCGAATTCGCGTTCCACCGTAAGAACTGTAACTGCTATATTGATCCAAGTTCGCGGCCCACCGTAAAAGGCGTCATTTTACTGTATGGAAACGAATTCGCGCTGCATCATAAAAACTACAGATCTGCACGTTTAGAAAAACAAACTTACGTCCCAACCGTTGGAAACACAATTCTACTCCGTGGAAACGAGCTTATGTCCCATGATAAAAACTGCAACTATTAATTGACCCATCCAGTGCTTATGCGCGACTTAAGTACGACTCCAGTCACTTTTTTCACGAAGAACAAGCGATGACCGCTGACATCGACAGACACGTAATGTTAACAAGCCACCGTTACGCCGGCCGGCAAGCCACGACACGCGGTGTGCGACTGACTAGTGGGGCACGTGCTCGAAACTCGCGGTGGACCACTTCCTCAACGCGCAAGATCCGAATTGGGACGAGCGCTAACTATAATCAGCGCGTTCGCGCACAGTAATGGAAGTGCGGCTGCCAATGAGAGCGATCATGTGATCGCGTTCATCCCGATTTTCCCGAATTTGCATGAGCATCGCGACAGCCTGACGACGACGAGTAACGAGCAGCAATATGGATTTTTACTTATAGGTACTCGAAGCAGAGAGCAGCAACTGGCTGCTGATACCGCTGGCACTGCTTCAGAATGCGTGCAGGACGAGGACGAGCATGCGCCACTATCCACTTTGCCTCCAACTCTCGCGCCTGTCCTCTTTCTACTGTCTGCTAGGGTAAAATGCCGGGTAATCGACACATTTTATCGATCTGACTTAATGTGTACAGTTGGAACATCCGAGAGGCCAAGAAGAGTTGTTTGACGTGACGGTGCATATAACGATTGCTCATTTTTAAATCGTAACAAAATGTCTAATTAGTCAATTTGACGTCGCGGTAGTTCTAATCGTAAGGTTGTCGTTTAATTCGACGTTATCTATTAGTTTGCATCTACAACTGGTACACCTTGGAGTTGTTATTTTTATGTTTGGGTAGATCTTGTATTTTTACACTGTTAAAAATCATAGGTTAAAAGTCCGACCGATATTTCCGACGTTTCAGTGCCGGTTGGTCGGTCGGTCGACTGTGTCGGAATATTCGTGTACAGGTGAGTGAAAGTGGGTGACGATGATCAGAGCGGACAAGTCCTCAAAGGTATGTCAAGAGGTGTTTATCCGTCGATGATTGATTCTGTTTGTCGACGGATACAGCCGTGAATGTTCAAAACTGTATGACTCTCCCGACACATCTCGATTCCACATTTTTGATACCGCCGACATTAATCGTGTACAGAGATTCGCCTTTGATCATTCTCCAACTATCCCTGTCTGCACATCCACACACGTTGCTTCCATTCCTTAACGCAGCGTCAATTCACGTATTCACACGATCTCACCTGCGTCTTACTTGCAAATCATCCATGTCTGACAATTGGTTCGTGCCAAACGAAACCCGCAATATCCGATTCTCACGCACCTGTCTCGTGGTAGCACTGCGTGCTTGCTAACTAACGCGAGCGTGTATGTGCGCGATTGGCTCGTCCGACGATAACGCAGAGAGAGAATAGTCTTCGGTAGTCGGGTACGATGTGCCTGTCTGTCGATGATTAATTTCGCCCGATAGCGAGTGGCACCGCAACTGTGTCTGCCACCTGTTCCACCGTGCCGGCGGGCTGCTGTTGTTCAGATTATTCTCTACGCCCCCGCATACCGAGTGCCTGGTAAACTTTGACCGTTTCCACTCGCCGCTTCTTCCGCGTGCCTAGAAATCGACGCGACGTCAAAGTTTCGAAAGCTTCGCACAATATCTGCGACAATCGGGTCGAACGGGTGCGTACGTGCGTGTTGATCGACGTGTGCAAGTGTGCCCGCGCTGAAGTGGGTGGGTGGTCGATTGTATGTTCACGAAGATAGCGACAGACGAATACTCGAGAATGTGTCACGAGGTATCTGTCTGTCGATGATTGATTCTGCCCGATGGTGCTGTTACTACTACACCGTTGTCGCCGGCCAACACTCTCACCGACCTGGGTGGCATGCACGTTGATCGCAACCCTCGCTAGTGTTTTCAACTCTGATTATGTTCATTTTTATTTCCAGATGTTCCGTTCTAATTTTTTCGTCGATGCTGGCAAGGTCGTTCTTGGGGCAACGTAACACCTGCTGTCCGTTCCGATACTTTTTATTGTTTCGTTCAAAATTGTCTACGGTAGTCTTGCTCGTATACGTATCTAGAGCGCTGTTAATTAAGATGTTGCACGATCAATGAATGACATCGTATTGTTCGTAGTAGTGACGATTCGTGTCCTCCGTCTAAATCCTGCTATTTCTCCGTACTATTCATTGCTTAATGTACTCCTGGCATACCTCGATCATCCGATCGACGCGCGAGATCGTATCAGACAAATGCCGTTAGGATATTAGCGGCAACACGCGAAATCCACTGAGTTACTTCATGCGACCTAATGTAATCCTAGCCTAATGTAATCGATTTTCTAACCACTCCCCCGCTCCTCGCCCGCTCTTTATTCCTCGCGTGCTTCCTCTCACGACCTTCCGATATTTATAGGATCAGTCCTTCCCCGATTCCACGCGCCCACACTCTGGTCGTAGCCTCAACCTCTTTCCGCCGCGTCCGATTTAGCCAAAACATTAAGTCCCACAGTCCCACGCATTCTCTCGACGCAGTTCGGGATCATCCGTCTTCCGTGACGAATTCCATCCTCTTTATCCTCTTTACGTACGTTCGAGCCACTCTTCTCCGGACCCCGTCTTTCTCCCCTAAGCGTCTGAGAAATACGTCCTGGCCGAGTTGGCCGAGGACAATACACGCAGTGCGACGAGTTTGCCAATCGAAGATTGATCTCGCACGACACATCCCAGCACGTCCCATTCGACGCTTCCGGGTGTCCCGTCGGACATTATCCGAACTTTCCTCGGAGCTTTTGTACTTCTTCGCAAACAACATTTGTACTTGTCTCTGTGGACGACTGACGGTTCGCGCGGTCCTTACAGATTGTCTGTCGTCGTTTTCGATCGGTGCTCGACCGAGCGGTCTTATTTCTCGGTCGGTCGGTTGGTTTTAACTCAATCCTATCTTGGGACAGTCCGCTGTGACCGTGGCGAAGAGAAAGTTTTTCGCGTCAATTAACGCTTTTTCACGGTTCCGGTAATAGAAAACGTGGACGATTGCAGATGTGCGGTCGAGGGAGCCTAGGAAAAGTGTTTCAGAGAAGTCGTATGACCATATGACGCTAAGTCGTATCTCGTCGTTTAAGAGGAGAAGTCAGTACAACTTCGAAAATGATGGTTTTGTAATACGGGGATGTTGGATAAAATCGGATTTTATTTCTAGCCCGGGTTGTGTATGGTTTCGTAGAGTGTGTATTGGTTATATGCGTGGCTGCGAGTGTATATACATATTGTATACAGCCATTGATCTCAGTAGTTATTCAGACGGAACTATCGACAGAGAGCGTGGTTGCACCTTTATACTTGCGGATTCCTCTGCCGTCTATTCAGGCGAGAATTCGCATGTCAGTTTATGTCTGCTGCAGAGAATCGGAGGCGGAGCTGCTTTTGTCCCCGTACTGCGTAAGGTTAGAATATAGGACATGGATTACGGATAATGACGGCTATGCCTCTCCGTCCGTCGATTCTCTAATGATCGTCAGCGAGAGTATGCGGAAGCGAGGCAGAGACGGTCTGGCAGAGGGATTCACGCATAGATTTGATCTGTGGGTATGCTCACACCTATACGTGTGTTTCTGTA
The DNA here is from genome assembly GCA_963942575.1 of Priocnemis perturbator. Taxonomy (NCBI): domain Eukaryota; kingdom Metazoa; phylum Arthropoda; class Insecta; order Hymenoptera; family Pompilidae; genus Priocnemis; species Priocnemis perturbator. Next base: position 11,511,657 of record OZ012653.1, read on the forward strand.
CAGATGCAAACGTGCGGACGTATGCGTACGCGTACATACGGCAGAACGGAAGCCTGTGATAGAACTTTTAAAAGGACGAATCTACTTAAAGAAATAACTCTGAGGTATTCGCACCTATTGTGGCTGATAATTTAGTATAGATTTTCAATTTTGTTTTTCATGCAGAGGCACGTCATCAAGCATCGTATCGTCACTTTTGCTTCACTCTGTATGCAGTATGTATACTGTTCATGGACCTCATCGCGAAGGTCAGTGACCAGAGGCCAGCCAGTTATGACCTACGCAGGTGCAGTGTGATTAAAGGTATGTATTTCCGTCGAACGCAAAAACGCCGTTCAACTTCGCTATTTTACCGGCCCTAAATCTCCAACCACCAATTTTATTTGGACGAAATGACGAGGGTGATCGCTGCAGCCGCGCTGATAAATTCGCCCCACCCGTTTCGTTCGCTTAATACGCGCGGCGGGAGGGAAAACGTCAGAGGATGATGCCGTTTTAATTGAATTTTAATTCGCATTTTTCTTCCGGCGGAATAATAGCAGAGGCAATTAAGTGGCAATTATTTGTTCAATACCTTCCACGGCGTTACTTCTCATTCAATGAACATTTCGACGAATAGAAGAGTCAGTGAAAAATTTGTGTTTGACAGTTCAATAATACAGCGACTCTTCCCGTTCGTCCTAATCAAAAGTTGTCGAAATAAGTTGAAATACGCTACTCCACATCGCTCGTTAATGTTTTACAGAAGGAAAATCCGAGCGTATTTACTCTTCCCTCAGGTAGCGGATATTTAATGCGTCGAAACGAAAGTTTTTGGTCGAGCTTGAACAGTTTTCAATGTTGAAATTCAACAGCGTTCTCTCGATCATGATTTTGCATTTATAATATTCATGACATTCATAAATACGGACACGTTAATTAATAAATTTGTAGACGTATTTAGTTCTCGACAAAGTTTATCGGGAAAACCATTTAGTTTAAGACTCCTTGCAATTCTTAGAATTAGTCCTACTTCGGTACTCTTAGCTTTTACTTTTTCTTCACTTTGAAGAAGAAGAAAAATGTCTATTATTATGACGAAGTTCCTCGACACCCCCGTGCTCGTATGCGAAAAACAGGCCGGTTCAAGATGCAGTCGTTCTCATTGCACGTTTCATTCGAAAATCATGTCAGTGCTAACTCCTAATTTAAACTAAATCATCCTTATCCGTTCTCAACACCCGCGCAACTTCCGTGCCAAGCGCGAAACTTTTGACACGGTAACAAATTACTCCCATCGAAGTGAGCTCCAAGTGCCTTTCGCGCGATTCTTATCGGGGCCGAAAGAAGTTGCCCGCCAGTAATGCCTTTTCCCTTTTCTCGTGATAAATGTTTTCTGTGAGTATTCGAACGTCAAACAGCTACACTCGAAACATCAGCTTACTCATCATTGCGGCTGAATACTGATTATAATTATCGTATTACCTACGCTTCGAAAGGAGCAGCATTGTACTTGCAATATTACAAATATTTCGTTCGCCTCAATCGCGCGGTTGTTGGCAATTGCATTGGATTATGATTTATCCTACTGCTACTTCGGTACCTCAATCACCGCAACAGTTTTCCAAAGGATCAACCAACTTCGTTATCCGCGCTAAGCGCTCAGCTTAGCATAGATCACGACATTAGCCCCGAGTCGTTGACTGGCGCAAAACGTACGCATCAATATTTCGTCCCGCCGCGACGTCCCGGGAGTCGAGAAATGGGTTAATTCCGCGCTAATAGAATCATAAATCGGGCATTCCGGAGATTAATGACAATTAAATTGCAGTTATTAGGGTCCTGTGAGCGCGGCGCGGCATGTTCTCATCTCACTTCACAACGTCGTCAAGAAGTCAACAGCGATTAGAAGCTCGTTCATTAGTATTTTCTCAACCTTCCAAAGCTGCTGTGCAATAGCATTCTCTATCAATCTACTATTTGTACTATAAACATTAACCGATTCTGCTTACCAAAGAATAGCGTGTAAAATTATAGTTTCCATACAGTGCTCATAAAAAGATTCACTATCAATTTTCTGCCCAGAAACGCAAGCACAACGTTTCCCGATAAGAAATACTTGGACCATCGCAAGGTGGCGTATTGAATATTTCATGCCATCCGCCCGACGCGACGGTTAATATTAAATCGATCGCTGGGTTAAAGGACGACGTAAACGAAATATTTCTCGCGCGAGGCGCGATATCGTTATTATCGGTGGACGGCTTGCGAGGATAGTGCGTTACGATAAAAGACACTGGACCCTCCAGAGTCGGGTCCTGTCTCCCTCGGTCTCGTTTTCCTAGCAAACAGGAAGACTTAGGAGACGAAGCAGACATTTGCATGACTCGATCTCCGATTTACGACCACGATCAAATCTTTACGGCAGCCTACCGTGTTTCGTTATGCATCGTCAAATGTAGACTGCGTATTACGTGGACGAAGTGACTCATTACTGGATCATTTTTTCGTAAGCACACAGGAGCACTGCAGCTACCGTGCATAACATGATTATTCTGTTACTATTTTGCCGAGAGATCTCATGGGATATTATTTAATATAGTAAAAAAGGCGAGACGAAGTAAGAGAAAGAAAAATGTAAAAATGCTTCGCGTTATTGGTTTTCCGTGGCACAAACGTCTTCGATCGCAAAGGATTGAAGCTGCGGCGAGGAAATTTTTGCTTGAGAAATCGATATGCACGGAAGTGTTTGGGGTGGAAGATAACGAAATGCGCGTATATTCGACTTGGAAATTGGACTGCGCACCGTGAACGTTAGCATCCGGAGATATCCGGCCAATGCGAAATTCTCGCGGCGCAGACATTCAGGCGTCGAGAAATCTAACAACCTAGGAATCGGGATTACCGAGGACTCCGACGCGCCAAATCCATCCTCGATTAAACAGAACTGTCACACGGAACTCCACGTTTCGGCGGGTCTTCATTTATACGCGTCCGCGAGCCGGCATTTAATGCAGGTGTCACGTCGTCGGTCGTTTGTCATTCGCCAAAGGCATTTGCTTTATTTCATAGGATATCCGGTTGGCCATGTATCAGTATCCACTGCATCTAGTCGCGACTGCTGCAAGTAAATCGATCATCAGGGAAGCCCGAGGCTGTTCAATCCTATTGTGCCCGTAATATTTTAACGACCGTTCGCTGCCCGAACTCGGCTAGTTGTGGAGCACGGAAAGTTGTAGAGATGTAGAGAAAGACGTATTATTCACGTCCGGCCATGCACAGATTCACATTATACTTCGTCTCTGAGCTTTACCAATGCCATCACGAACGCCGGAGTGGACCAATTACCTTCGACGGGTAAAATATCGAATGGCATCGCGATGCGTCGACTTGTTTGCCCGCTTACGTCATTGCCGCGGGCTTCACACCCACGAGAGGCACTGTAATTAAAACGTCTTCCGCTATTTTCTTTCGCCCGCCAGCGACAGGACGCTGATAACTTTATAATTGATGTAAGAATCGATCTCACGTCCCGTCGCGCTCGTCTTGAATGTATTGCACGTATTGATCAGCGCGTCAGCCGTATGTGTCCGACGTTGTCTGTAGTCCACGAAGCTTATACAGTCATATGTAGAGGTGGAATGCGTATGTATGCACGTTGGGACAAACACATTTGTCAGCCATCTTTATCGAAGCTGCCTGGGCGCTCCATAAAACGGTGTAAAGAGATCATGGAATGACGCGAAAAAATGTTTCGACGAACTTCCGTCGTTGCACCGAAAGTTCATTTCCTTTCCAATGGCAGCCCCTTTCTAGGGAGACTGGCAATTCATTCGAGGGGGATGAATCTCGTGCCGCGTCTCGCTCCAACTCGATATCGCCCGTAATTCGGTCACCCCTACGTTTTCGCGCGTCACGGACGATCATTATGCTATCTGGTTACACAAAAAGCTTCCGTTTTTTCGCTAGCCTCCCCACTCTGCGCAAGCTCGTTCGCCCGACGTTCTCGTTACCGAGTTTTGAGATAAATGAGCATTGTCAGCGTTCTCTCAGTCGACGCTTCAGACCTGTCATCGGGCAGTCCCGCGCAGATTGTTAGAAACGCGGAATAGAGGCGTGGCGCGTCTAACTCGCTATGCTAAAATTCGAAAAGAGGCGGAAACTACGGGGTCGAGGAAACGTCGATATACGGCGCCGCGTGTCCCTTTGTCGAAAGTCACCGGACAAATATTTGACACAGTCGTGCAGCCGTGTTTCCGCGTCGAAAGGGAGACATCAGAAGATTCGGCCGGACGATTGAGCCGGCGCGATTGGCGTTGCCTGGAAAATCGTATAATCGGATTTGTCTAACGATTAAATTCGCGCACGTTAAACGATCGAACGAGTGTTGCCGCTGATACGATTTCACTTGACCGAAAGCAAATCTGCCGAATCAGCGTTATCGGGCGGTGCGTTATTTGGAGAAATTGAAAATATACGCGCTGCACAACCGATATTGCTCCGCTTATTTCGTATATTATCAAACGGGAAACATTTGATTCTCACATATAGATGTCCTAATATTCTCAAAGTTCGCTGCATCACGGCGGATTCGAGTTTAGGAGATTCGGAATTTCGAGCCAGTTTACTTTGTAGCCCATAAAACGTACTGCAGCGTGCGCAAGCTCTGTTTTTACGAGACCGCTTCCGTGTTAATATTTTGACCATGGCGCACCGGCGCTCCATAAAACAATCACTTGCAGCACAGTTTCCCGCGGCGAATTTTACGACGAAAGTCTGATCACCGGATCGCTTAAGGCTTAAACGGTCTCTCTCTTTTTTTCGCGACACCGTGCGTGCACTTTCTTGCTAAATCATTACGCTCGCGGCGAGGGGACGTACGTAAATAACACGTGGACCGCACATAGCAATATAAAAAAGTCGACGGTTCACTTTTTATCGACACCCCTCGGGGGCTGTACGCCATCTCAGCCGGCCTTTTATCCCTTCAGTCGGCAGTGACGTAGACGTAGTACACCGTGCAGAGCCCTCGAGTCTCATCCCGATTGGCCAGACACTCAAGGGCTCTTCCACGCGCAATATCGGGCTTGCCTTTTACTCGCCGGCATACATGAGGAATGTTTTATCAACCGGACGAACGTATTCCGAATGAAGTTGCTTAAGTGCAGCACGAGCGGGGGACAAGTATGTCGGTAGAATGTTGAGCCTGATATCGGGTCGATGTTGCAATGTTTCGTGTTTTACACGCGAAAGGTATACTTGAATAGGACACATTTGTATATAACGTAAGACTTCGGTACCATCCGTCCTGTTACGAACTTTTGCCACTGTGCGTTCAATCGTTTTCAGCCCGAATGCCTTGAACCGGCGTGCCCATATTTCACTGCCAAATTTCTCGGCCATGACTATGCGATGCAGAAACTTTGCGTCGCACAGAGCATCCGATATAAGATGTCTGCATTATAGATCATGCGCGCACAATATTCGCGCCCGTTCGCGTTTCAGGAGGCGAAATGCAGAGAAGAGAGCCGCAGAAAAGGCCGCTCCATAATGCAGAGCACTTTGGAGGAGCGAGAGTCGTGTGGTGCCTTGCTGCGAAAACTGTCGGCAGCGAAAATTTATCGACGCCAGAAAGCTCCGCGTCATAGTGAACGGCTCAGCGCGTTAACAATCGAACTTTTAACCCGGCTTCCGGTCGCCACGTCAAATTTGTCAGCCGCGGAATGTGGGTAAGTGGAAAAATCCGCTGGCGAGTCAAAGTGGTGCTTGTTAGAAATTCCCTCTCGACTGGCGCGAATATCGAACAGTACTTACGTAAAACTGGAAGAAAAGTGGAAGACTGCGGTTTTGAACGGATCACGGACTCCGCAGTAGGAGTGGTCGAGCGAACGAGTGCAGAAGCTTGCCTGCTCGATTTCCGGTCGAACGTCAGCCTCTTTTCTCGTATACCAATACATTTGAAACGGCTCGATTAAAGGGAGCCCCCATCGACGCGACGGCCGAAACGGCTAAATTTCCGACTTTGCACAGGTACGCCACGACAGTCACTGGTCAGTAACTTCAATCGGTTAAAGCATACTATACAGTATACAGCGAGTCAAATGCGCCACAAAGGGTATCCAGTCGGACGGTCGTCGTTTGTTACACCATCGTTATGGTCGTTCTTTGTCGAAACTGCAGAGTATTTGATATGTTTTAACGAACGGAGCAAAGGGTCAAATGACAAAGACGCAACAACTACCGTGAACGACGCAAGTGAAGGAGCAAGAAAAAACAGAAAAACGTAAAAGGGATACAGAATTGATGATTAGGAAAGAGGTGATTAAAAACCTTCAAAAAAAGTAACACCGACTTCAAAGCAGCCATTTGACCACACCGGGTGCAGGTCCGTAGAAGCAGGAAATGTGTCTTTGTCTCTATTTACAGGTCAGACAACTTCGCCGGCGGAGAGGAGGGGTTTAAAGCGAAAATGTGCACGCTTCCCGCACTTTCGTCCGACGTTTTATTCCGAAATGCATTTACCGTCGATGCATTTTCGCGCGAAAGCATTTAGGCGCGAACGTCGAAAAATTGCTCGGTCACGTGCTGCCGAATATTTGCTTTGGAGAGTCGCTGCGCAGACGAAATATTTTCGGGGCATAAACCGTTCGCACCGTTCGTTCAACGCTCATCGCGTGTTGTTTCACCAATTCTCTCCCCCGCACCTCTGTCGAGGATTTCCGTCCGCAAAAGGATCGCTCTAAAAACACATCATTCCTGCTCGCGCCACATCGGCATGGGAAATCCGTTATCAAGCGCGCGAGGATTCACTGTTATCGGCTGAAACACACGGCCAAAGACCCTTGATCCTCGATTTTTATCCCAGGACCGCGCTATTCCACCTCTCTCCGGATTTATATTCATCCCCCTTTAACAAATAGACGAAAACGCACAAACTTTATTCCGCAGTAATGCAGATCAAGGTGCAGCGCAAACATTCCTTCTTCACACAGTAAAACGCTTCTGCATGAAACGAAGCGAGAATCGACATTATTTATGAGCGTTGACCGGAATATACATGATCTTGGAAGACGAGAGAGTTGTAATAATAATGACGAAGCAAGCTAACAAGTAAAAAAGTACATTTATTTTCCATCGCAATAATCTCAACGTTGCGAACAAATTCTATAATGAGGACGAGCGGGATGTCGTAATACCAGAGAAGAGATCCAGATTAACAAGGTATTATTATAAAAATGGTCCACTTGCCATCTATTTCTGGCGTGCAGAAGTGAAATGTTGGTTCCGCAGAAAATGACGTCAGTAGCATTCGTCAGGCAGCTCGGGTCCGACGGAATAATTTGGTTAACCGAAAGAACGAAGCGCGTCTCACCCCTTTGCCGAGGATCAACCCCGCCAGCACGGCGTTGAGAGTTTTGATAATCCGCGAGCACCGCAACGGAATTCTCGAGACGGCGTATTCGGCGCACACTTAATTCCGCTCGCGGCGCGCATTAGATCTCACGGTCTCGGTTACTTAAAATCCGGGCTAACTGACGATCTTTCACAACCCCATCCCATGCTCCACTGCGAGAGACTCGAAAGCCCGATTTCCACGGAATAATCCAGACGCCCTCGCCGGCTGCCCGGGAGAATCGAAGAATCTCGCTCGTTCCGTTCAATTCGCCCGATTCATTGTCGACAGAATGCTGTACAGGGTGCCGCGCGTGCAGCCGAGAGATATGGCACGAATAAAATTCGACAGATTTCCAGAGACCACCAGAACACCGGAGGGAAGATTCGAACTCGGCTCCTGGTTCGCGATCGATTTTATCTAATTACGAGCCCGCTAGTGGCCGGGTGGGGCGGTAGTTGCCGGTCGGCCGTACGATTGAAAGTTAGCGCACGTTATTGTTTGACGAGTTCAATTTCGTTTGCTTCGCGAGCGACTACTTTAAGATTCCGCGCAAATGCCGCGCCTGCAAACAACGCCGAACGGGAACGTGGGCGCGGTATCGTTGCAGTCGGATACATCGGGACTGTAAAATTACTGCGGGTGGAATATGTTCGAGCGAAGAATTGAGAGAGACGTATTGAGTGGCGTGCACGCCCGAAGGCGAGGGGCAAATTGAAAACTTTCAAATCTATCCGTTCGGCTTTCCGCCGAATCGTTAGAACGGGACGGGAAGTTGTTCGACGTAAAGCAACGAAGACGACTGTGAGCAAAGCACGAAAAGGTCGCGGTTATCGGTCGAACGTCATCGCGGGATCTGTATCGAGACGTGTAAGGCGGGAAACGTCACAGCCGATATTTATGAGACTCTTGAAAGAATAGAAGGTAACAGGACTGGTGCATTGTTAGAGCTGACGATGATTAAAGATCAAATAATCAACAACTACTACACTTTCCCATGAAATGAAACGACTGTTGAACTAAAATTCAACCGGGGTTTGTGCGGAGAGAAATTTTTCACAATATCCAGATAAACTTCCGCGGCGAATCTTCGCGAAACTAATAATTGACAAAGTTCTCAGCAGCTCTTTGATCAGTTCGATACTTCGTATAGCGAGTTACGTATACGGATCGTAACGGATCTTTGGAAGGAGAGTGCTTATAATGGGTGTGATGCGTTATCGTTTGTAGCCTTATTAATTTTCAACGGCCCGGAAACATGCCTGGCACCGATTCTCTCAGCTTTTCCTATGGAAGCTTTTTTTTCTTCTCAAACGCGATCCCGAGCCTCGCTACGCCTTCGTAAAAAAAGGAACTCTGTGCTGGCGTATAATTAATTAGATTGCTCGAGCGAGTTTTTTTCCTTAAGACGAGCGGAGTGCTGCACGATCAGAAAACAGAAAGGAGAGACGATGAAAATTTTCGTCTCCTTATTATTCTGTCGTCAATCAGATGTTTTTGTTCGCTATCTACCCTCTTCCATGCAATTTACTGTATGACGATGCTTGCAGTAACAGATCTTTCTGAAGTGGAAATTATCTCCTCACGACCGTCAATCCGATGATTTATGTGATTATGTCTAGTTTTAGTCAATTTCACGTTCTATTTTCATAGGCGACAATATGAACTTTAACCGGAATAGAGCTCTGCGATCGAATAAGGTTAACGAACTTTCACTTATGAAAACAGCGAAACAACGGTATTTTTTTGTCAAGATTTCAAGAGAAAAGTTCTAACTCTATACCAGAACTCGCTACCAACGTTCGGTAAGAAAATGAATACAATTATCACGGAAGACCCATTTACCAGAGGATAAGTTAATTTTCTTGCGAACAGTGGATTGTTATCGTCGATTGAAGTGACGTCCCAATAAAAGGGACTCTGTATTTCCTTAATTGATCAAACCATTTCACCAAGTTCTTTGGATACTATATCTATTATATACTATTAACTAACTACTGGAACAATTTGGTTAATTACATGGTATTGATACAATCACCGGCCCATCATTATCATAAAACACACTTCTTGTAAAAAAGAATTATAGGTTAATGATTGACAGTTGCCCTTAGTAGCATATTCATGAAGATTAACGTATATTTCGATCGCTCCTACGAGAACCGTTTTATAGCAGTCATCCGAAAATTCTCATTTGAAAGTAAAACCGTGCGCATGAATATGTTCGCCCAATTAGAGTATGCCGAGCATCAATATTAAAGTTTCTCGCGAACTTTAATCCCGTCTATTCATAATAGGCGCCGAATAAAGCAGAATCGCGTTTGCATTTACCGGTGGGAAACAAAGAATTCAAAGTTGCACGACCTGCGTAGTACCCTACACACACCCATACACTTTTTGTCCACACAGATACAAAACGCATACACGCGCAACGATGGCAACTAATTCACCATTAATATGCGAATTTCGTCAATATTTGAGGAGATCTGGACTCGGAAACACTGACGCTTTGTCGTTTTCCTACTGCACACAGTTTATACATGTGCGCAGACCTTTTGTACGCAAAATCGGAAAAGTAACAATGCACGTTGCGAAACGTTTGTAAGTGAAAAGTTGTGCAAGAACGGTACCTTTGCTGCTGAAGTTTTCTGCCCGACCTCGTTTCCCTCGGCAAAGTGCGACGAAGCTTATTATCGCACTCACTGCTAAAACACACGCGCTACACCTTCTACGACTTTTCGGACTCGGAATTATCGAAAAATCGCACAAATTGTTTAAAAAAACCCGTTGCAATCTCGATCGCCTTCGCCAGTGCGAGAGATACGCGAACGACTGACGCGCATTATTTGAAATATTATTTCCGTGCAATTCGATTGGTCGACCCGGCGCGACCTCTGTACTAAATAACTGGAACCTAATTTGAATTCTTGGTGCTCAAATTTAATTAACCGTTACGTTTGAGCAAAAAGGTAACTGAAATTCTTTATGCAAATATATGAAAATTCGAGAAGTTTATAATTCACCATCCTACGATGTCCTTCAGATGTTTCACGTGGAATAGTATATCTTTTATGATCTTTTGCGTACATACATCCAGAGATCGGCGAGATGCCAGTTATCTCGAGCAAATATTGACGACATTAACGAGATTTACTCTTTCCGTTGTCACGAGCAATTTGCGACACACTTTGGTAGTATATTGACTGAAATACTCGCCGAACCAGGTGTGAATAATATCATTACTCAATCTGCACCAATTCATTCGTCCTACATTCTGAAGGGTTAAAGAAACTTCGGTCGTCTTATGTCGCAAGTTTATTGTTACCTTATATGCGATGAGCTTGTTATCAATATATAAAAAATTATACCTAGAAGTTCACCATTTTTATATATTCGTACTACTAACGGTAAGTATTGACTGTCTAGATTGGAAGGCTTGACGGGTACTAGTATACGATCTCGTTAAGTAAACGTAATTTTTTATTGTAACCATTACGGACTAAGAACGAAAAGGGGTGCAGAATGCTTTACAATTCGAATCTCTCTCGATAATGACAGAATCGGTACACAGCCCAAAATTTAACAAGTAGAAACTCCGTTCTACATGTGACACGATCACTCGCTCAGAGAACGTTCTACGCAATCGCTGCCAGTTATTATCGGCGTATAATACTGACCAGTCAATCATATCAGTTCATTCCTCTTACACCCACGCACGCACTCGACATGAGCTCTAATTACGTGTATAAATTTTGGACAGTCTTAAAAAGTAACGCTAATATACTGTGGATGGTACAACAAATTATTAGTGAAATGATATACATGGAAATAATTAAGCACAAGAGCAGCTGCAATCATATCACTCGTTCGTTCAATCAGTAGAAAATGTCAACAGCAAGATAACATAAATTCGAATTCCATTGATACGTCGCAGAATAGTTAAAAACATAAGAGTAATACTATGTTAATAAAATTTCTCGTGTAATCTCTTAGCTTAACAGACACAGTAATCTATACGATTTTGCATTCTGCTATCTATAAGGCCCATCTTCACTGCGCTAACAAACCTGTCAGTTACGTAGATTTAGTAGGACTAAATAAATAACAATGAGCTACTTAATTTTATTTGCACCGGAAACAGTGAACGATATGCTAATCTAGCATTACATACTAACGTTTCAACTTCCGAGGGAAACTGGAGTCCGTTTAGCTATTTGCGAGTAGCTAAACTATTAATCGTTGTAATTGTCCAATATCGAATCAATATATGTCCTCCGTATCAGGGAGAATAAAATATTTAATAAGGATTCATCTACATGCCTCAACGTGGCGCAGCGTATTTTCAATTGTTGAGGCTAATTACAAAAATATAACATTCAAAAATATCTTACAGATGTTTACAAACGTGGCTATGTATTTTAATTACAGACGGCACTTCTCGAAGCGTTGCTCTCTATACAGTATTAACAACACGAAGTACAATTGCCCTGAAAGTTCACAACTGTAGACTCCATTTTTTTATTTTTTGTGTAACGTCTGTACTCTTCGACTCGGACTGTTACAGTATCGAATCCTTACATTCGGCAGACTTACGTTCACACTCTAACACAGCTGCTCTCTTCTAGGTACCAGATTACTGGATTCTTTCTCTCTTTCTATTGATTTCTCCATTCAATACACGATATACGTTCTTTATGGCTTAATCGCATCTTCCGGCGATTCACTTTCTGCGTCGTCGTTGCATATATAAACTGTATCTGAAGTACTTCCACCTAAAACACAATACAATTCGTGAACTTACGAGCGCGACAGCGAGTAAGCTGTAGGAAATCTAGACAAAGAAACAACAAGTAAAGTAGGCACAGTAGATTGGCTCGAGTCTATCGTTTTGAGCAGACGACCACGTGGAATTCTATTATATACATTGAACGCAAAGAAAAACAGTATTGAAACGTGTGAGCGTATGTCGAAATACCGTAGAAATGGGTACACAGATTGACAAACTATTTTAATATCACAGAACAATGATCTTCTGACACCTTAATATCTACACTTGTGATCGAATTAAAAAGAAAAAAACTACCAGAACAGTATATAGAAATACATGTTACAAAAAAATCAAACAGAACAAGAAAAATACACAACAGATGGCAATATGGCATGCTCTTTGATTCCATTCACATGCAACTCGTTGGCACGTGACAATGCAGTGCACATATTCACATCGTAATCATTACAACATCCAAAAGCAAAAGCGCAACATATAGATATACATATATTTTACCACCTATATTAAGATCCAGGTCAGTTGTAGACAAGCTTCATCAGTCTCCTGACAAGGGATATTGTTTAGATTATGCTTAACGGGTCGCATTACTTGGAAGTATCCAGATGTTTAGTTTACCCAAGTCAGAAAGGGACAGATTTTAAAGAGATATCTTACTTTACTAAATGTTAGTACCATCATAAAACCCCATGCACTCTTACAACCAAGCGAGGGGTGGGTAAAGTGATGAAAATGGGAACAACTGTTCTCATAATATTAGGCTGAACATTCATAGGGATACAGAGTTAGGGAAAACTTCAACGAAAATGGGATATAAGAGAACCGTAGCTTCGATGAGAAATGGAAAAAAAAAGATCACTGATAATCAATTCAACAATACACCACAATGTATCTTTCATGAAACGTACGTAGCAATGATTCCTAACAATAAATACAAGGAGGCAGTTAATTAAATTGATTATCATGTTCAAAGGAAAAAAAAAACAAAGTATGAAATGAAAATAAATTATGTACCAGGTATACAGCACACTATCAGGTGAGGCCCAGTGATGTTCTATAAATGTGTTGATTCAGCTTGCCCATTATTCTTAGTATCTACACTTTTGTCTGCAAGAAAGATTTTCGTATAATTACATATCAAATAACTACATGTATGTTTCTCATTACGACCATTATGATGTACTATGCCAATTATACGTATAATTATCAAAATTCTTTATCTGAATGATGTACAAGCATTGTTATTTGATGTAACAAGTGTATCATTTAGATGCAAACATTTCGAGTAACCATCTATTTGATGAACACTGTATTTCGAGATACTGTACAGCCGTCTCGTTACTCCCTGCAATATATTCAACAACATATAGTAAATATTCAACCTAGTTATAGTGACCCATTCATCTTACAACCTTCTGTGCAATACTCATACGTTATAACCATCCAGTTTGCTGTTAGATGTCGTACTGATGTACGTATACTATCATTTTCTCATTAACACGTCAAGCACCGTCGTAACCATAACAACTTGTGTGATAAGTGCACTGCCCTTAATAGCTATGCCAGCTATCATCAAAGCTGCCACTTTTATATAGAGTGCACTTTTAACTTAGGAACTGTGAATGATTCTGCTATGAATTAAAACTCGCTGGAATATAAAATAAAAATTTTAAACCGTAAGGCGAAAAAGCGTAAACAAGTTAAGCGCCACCGCCTTCCACGAAAAAGTTACTCCGAAGAAGAAGGAGCGACTTTGCAAGAATTGTCCCCTCCCCCCTTCGTAATAAGAGAAGCAAGCTTACAATTTAAGCGAGAGAATGAGGTAAAAGTTGATACCACTTACGTTTCTTTATTATTCCTTTAACTCCGTTAGTTCCGCTTGCGTAAATTCCATACTCATTATCATGTTTATCACGTAGTATCGAGCAAAAGTTTTGTCACCGAACACGTTACATATGCATACACGAGAGAAAGAATATATGTTATTTCTTCGTTTGTGACCGAGCATTTCCCTGATAACTATAACGACACACGTAATTGCATATGTATTGCAAATAGAAACTGCCAACGATCTCTTTGGCGCTTAACGTGTTAAAACAATACCCTATTAGGAATGACGCTAGCTTACTTCTGATCCGTAACATGTTGTTCTAACTCCAAAGTAGCGATCAATTCATGCACTGTGCAGAAATGGTTACAATTTAGTTGATGTCAAACAAATTCTTATTTCATATTCCAACTCTCTAAACAGGTTCAATCTCATTAGGAAACCTGCACATGTAACATCGTACAAGACTGCACTACGGGACAAACTGTAAATGCTTTTGTCGTTCGAGATATACAACCTAATGTCGTAGCATATTATACGTGCCGTAATATTAAATTAATCGCTTTATACTCAACGACATGTCTGAAGCTGTACACATTACTGCATATTGGCTAAATAATCCGATTAAACTGTGCACACAGACATAAATGTGCAAATATCGGTATCGTGTATCGTCAACAACTTTACACAAAAATAATATTAAAAAAAATATAACAATACGTCAACATTAGTGTGTATACCAAACATCAAGCCGTATTAGTAACTGGTCTCGTTGTAAGCATGCAAATTGGATGCCAAACTCAGACAAAATGTTAATCTCGGAAAAACTGGTATAACGCGAACCCTTTACTTACCCGCTATCGCGAGGTCGACTAAGGCCTTGTCCTTCTCCACGTGCAATGCCGTGAGGAAGAAGAAAAAGCTTCCCAGAACCTCGACGAAAATCGTGAGAAACAGTGCGTACTGTAGACTGCGAAATTCGACGATAGGATCGCGAACTTGACGCATGTCAGACTTTGCTGATCCCCCTGCGCTTATTCCTGGTAATAGAACTGTTTTGAGGCTTTCCGATATCTGCGGGAAATATATTTATTCCTCAGGTATAACGAACGGCAATGAAAGTTTATTTCTTAAGAATAAACGACCGTTAAAAATATTCATTCCCCGGAAACAAACAAATAAGACAATGTAAATCTTGCTGATATACGTAATTGCACTTACAAGGCCTATGAGGTAGGGACTTCCTGCATCACCGAATGCGTGTGCAAAAAGTATTTGGAAAGCTTCCGCGGAAGACCTCCTGGTTGGAATCACGACGTACTGCAATGGAAGAACAAAGTTATACGCTACACTATTTTAAAGTGTAACAGACGATTACATTCTGGCGCATCTTACCAACAGCATGTCGGCAACAATCGACCAATTCAAATTCAGCGCCAGTTGTCCGAAAAATATCAGCACGTAGCAGAGACTCGAATTCGTGTCGGCGGTTATGGCGGCGAAAAATATCATTGGTGCGCTTAGCAGGAGGCCTGCCGCACAAATCAGTGGATCAGCCTGGGCCCAATGAACTCGCAATTTTTGTGCCATAAAAGAGCCTAATGGGACACCTATAAGACCGGACATCATGCCTATCAGTCCGAACTTGTATGCTACACTGAAAGATTGTTAAGCAGAAGCACCTTGAATCATCTCCATTGTAACAGCGAATTGTAAGAAATGACGAGGTAACGAAAAGGCACGTACTCGTCTTGATCGACACTGGTTGCATCGGGATGCAATTTAAATCCTAATTGCAAAAACGTTGGTGCCCACCATGACAGTGCTCCAGCAACAAACGCGACGCATGTGAATCCAGCAGTAGAAAGCATGAAGCTTCGACTAAAATATATTCAAAACGTAAGAAACCAGTAATTCATTGTGTACTGCATTAATGGCAATGATAGTCTGTGATACTGTTTTTTTTTTTAAAAACATTGAAATGATAAAGGTACTTGTTTGTCATACCCCTTTTGATAGGTAATCACAGTCTTGTATGCAAACACATTAATGGAGGTCTGCAGAATAACTCACTTCTTTAATAATGCCTTGATATCATTTGTCCACGTAGTACTTGTTAAATGGGTACCGCCTTCCCTTTCACCCCTAATTGGATCCCTAATTGCAACTAGTAAGAGAATAATTGCTATTATACCTAATACAGGAGTGACCCTCAATCCCCATTGCCAAGAACCTGTTGCTCTTGCAGTTTCCCCTCCTATTATATATCCTAAACCACTAGAAAAAAATATGTGTTCATACACGTGTTAAGCAACAGCCTAAAAACTTGTGCCAAATGCAGTCCATAAAAAATTACCTTCCAACAGGTATTGCAAAGTAAAACAATGCTAGCATCTTTGAGCGTACATCCTTGATAAATAAGTCACTTATTATCGTGGGTGCTATTGTGGAATAGCTTGCTTCTCCGACTCCGACCATCGCTCGGAAGAACAGGAACCATCCAAAGGTCTACAAGTAATTTTGAAATACCAATGATCTGTCTCGGACCTATTCGCAAATTCTACTCTCTACTGCAAACAAGATTGTCACCTTCATGTAAGAGCCAATAAACGTTGTTAGGCACCAAATGAAGACACCGACGCTCATAATGATCTTCCTATTGTACCGATCACCCAGGTATCCAAACAAAGGTGCAAATATCATATAGCTCAATATGAAAGCAGTCTGTAACAATCCTGACATATCGTTGCCAATGCCAAATTCGTCTTTTACATCTGTTAGAACACCTGATATAAAAAGAATTCAAAAAATATAAACTTTTAGCATATCACTGGAGAGCGGTTCGATGCAGGTGTACACGTTGAAGGACAAAAGCGAAAGAGGGGATCAAAGGTGAGTATCTTTGAGCCGAACAAATTGACCTCTTACCAGCGACCGTGAAACGGTCCATGTAGTTGATGAGGTTCACGAAGCAGAGGACCCCGACCGTCATCCAGTCACTCCTGCTCACCATCCTCAGTTCCGACGGCATTGTCGTGCGTTTTCTCTGGCCAACGCTCGCACCGTTGGTATTTGAATTTATCACGAGCGGCTCGTCGGACACATTAGGCTGGCACCAATGTTCTGCCATCAATCATGACTCGGCGAATTTTTTCGCGCTAAGCAACCCCGAAAGAGCGTTTCTCACAATGTTGAAGGAAAATCGGCGTAAAGGGGACTCGTCAAAACCAATTAATCGTATTGCTCACATAACCTTTAGACAACGATTGACGACACTGTGGACACGTACGCGCGAGAGACAGTCTTGTACGTGTGGCTTACGTGAAAAACTGCAGCGCCACACGACGCTCAACGCACACAGAGGACCGAGACCGCTGATAGTCCGTGTGTGAGCGTGTTCGATCGCTTTTGCCGAGGCTTACCACTGACACAGGCAGACCTGGCAGACGCAACAATAAGTAAATGCAGCAGACGACGCGACGTATCAGTGGTGCAACGCAAACGTCATTGACGATGTTGTTCTCCAGAGACTGTCAATACTCTCTTCGCGGATCAGGGCGACGCCAAGCGGCATTCGATGGTAGATTTTCGTCAGAGTCGATAAAGCAGACGCCCATCGACGCGTTCCGCGCGTCACGCATTCTCCGACGTTCGAATCTCATCGTTTTCTCCGTACAGCGTCAAGACTTGATGCGAACCTGACTTTTTTGCGACATACTCTCGTGTCGGAGCGTCCCTTTTTTTTTTTGTTTGCGCACAGCGCAAGGAAGAAATAAAATTCCTATATAGTCGGACTCGCGTGGACTCGCGTTTCCGTGAAATGTAACTAGAGAAGGGTCGACGCCGGCTGCTCAACCGTTCTTGCCAACTGGGGTCGGAGGTTTCCCGAATGCACCTGCCAGACGACTTCAAAAGTTACCTGTACAAAAATGTATTTTCGCCAGCGTCGCTCGCTCGTTTGACGCGATGTCCGAATCGAATTCGCCGAAGACCGACGCAGGTAGTCCCAGTCTGTTGGGGAATCTCCGCCAGTTCCGTTTTCAAAAGAAACAAGTGAAAGCGATGAATTTGTGTAAGAACTTTTCTCTCGACGCATTTTTTTATTTTGAAGCTAATAGCGTGTAGCCGGTGCCAGGAGTCCTTTGTTACCGTTGTTGCGAATTCTCTATCTATAATGCATCATAATCGCGAACAGTTGCGCTCAGTTGCTCTCAGCTTCGACATGATTGGCATTACCGTTATTCCCGTATTTTTACAGTTCTCGATGCATGCTTGGTGACATTGACTAAACTTGCTTTCACTTTGTCAATTTTCGTCGTTTCGTTGTGGTCTATCGACGGTATAGAAGCGTAGAGAAAAATATATTTTCCATATACAGGTTGTCACAAAACTGTATCCCATTTCAATAACATAGCATCATTTGATGGTTTAGCTGATGACGACAGTAATTTAGTGGGCCTTGAGGTTCAGCTACGCCGCAAGCCAGTGAATCGTATCGAGGATAGTGACAGTGATGTGGGTAGCCCTGCTAAAGTTTCTGCCACAACGTCGGAGCCTGGCAAGAGTTCTGAGACCAAAGACAAAGATGAAAAGTTGCAGTACCTGACAACACTCTATCCCCAAAATGATACTGTGGTATGTAGTGAGAAGACAGTACATATGTAGTGGGAAGACACCACTTTAGTTAAAAGACTTTTACAGCATATCCGGGAAATACTCGCTAAAACTAATTGGAATCTTGATGAAGCTGAGGAAGTCTTAAAAAACAACAGGAAGAGACCTCTAAAAGAAACAGTTAAGACTAGCAACAAAAAGAGAAGAAAGCTTAATGTGAGAGAGGATGTAGATTGTGATTCGGATGAGACACATTACAAAGACAAAGTGTTTGATAGGTACTTGAAACACATCAATACGTCCATTTTCTTTTTACCATGCTATTAATTATGTCATATTTACAGTGATGATGACTCAGACGTGGAAATATCAAATGAACTAACCGGTGATAAGAAAGCAGTGCTAGAATTTATGCAAAATGCTGCCTATTCTGAGCTGTTGCTAATGTCACAATGCTCAGAGAAGAAGGCAAAAGCCATTGTTAGCGCAAGGCCATTTGAAAACTGGAGAGAAATAGTTCAAAAGTTTCAGATTAACAAGTACTTGGATACAGAATTGCTAAACTCTGCACAGGTATACCCATAAAATATTAGATAACTTGGCACCAGTATTAACATTGATATTTGAAAACAGGTCCTGTTGGCCACCAGAAATGTTCTGGAAATCCTGATGAAAAAATGTCTACGTTTGTCAACGAATTTAGAGAAAGCCGTCGCCGCCGGTGCAACGGCAATTACGAGGCAACCGTCAAGTTTATCACCTGAACTAATATTAGCGCCTTATCAAATGGTCGGGCTAAATTGGCTCGCCGTTATGCATGCCCAAAACGTCAATGGGATTCTCGCCGATGAAATGGGTTTAGGAAAAACCGTTCAAGTGATAGCGTTCCTAACTTACTTAAAAGAAACGGGCCTGATTGGCGAAAAAGACGGTCCGCACCTGATCGTTGTTCCCAGTTCTACTATGGGTAAATAACTATTTTATTATTGCTCTATTTTAAAGCGTGCACTCAGTGTTATGCCTGCTTAATACCTTGAAACTTTCGTACAGAAAACTGGAAGAACGAGCTAGAGAAATGGTCGCCTGGTTTGAATGTGGTTCAGTACTACGGATCACAGGACGAACGGAAAGAGATGAGAATGGGTTGGCGAAACGGTGACCTTGACGACGTTGACGTTCTGCTGACGACTTACAACCTGATCAGCAGTACGCCAGAAGAGCGCAGACTGTTTCGTGTTATGCCAATTAATTATGTTGTTTTTGACGAGGCGCATATGCTTAAAAACATGAGTACGATCAGATACGAAAATCTCGTCAGAATCAATGCGAAACATCGAATTCTTCTAACCGGAACACCGCTGCAGAATAATTTATTGGAGTTGATGTCTCTGTTGATATTTGTCATGCCGTCTCTTTTCGCCGGTAAGCAGGCTGACTTGAAGAGTCTGTTTTCAAAGAACTCAAAAATACCGGCAGAGAGGAAGAATGGAGAGCCGCCTCTGTTCGAACAGGAACAAGTGAAGAATGCCAAGCAGATTATGCGTCCGTTTGTTCTTCGCCGATTGAAATCGCAAGTGCTTCGCGATTTACCGGAAAAGTCGGACGAGATAAGCAGGTGTAAGCTGACGAAAAAACAGAGAAGCATGTATACGAGATTGGTGGAACAGTTTTCAGCAGAGGCTGATCAAAACAGCGAAGTAAATGGGATTGGTATGATGATGCAGTTGAGGAAACTGGCAAATCATCCGCTATTAGTTCGGGATTACTATAACGACACTAAACTCAAGGTACGTCCATAAATAGATATTAAATGGTATTTTTGCTTATATTTTCTACCTTTGTATTTGTAGACTATATCGAGTAGACTTGCAAAGGAGCCTGGATACAAGCAGAAGAATCCCGATTACGTATTGGAAGAGTTACTATGGATGTCGGATTATCAAATAAATCAATTGACCCGATTATATAAAAGCGTGGCTGGAATGGGATTGCCGCAGGAGCTGATACCTGAGTCTGGAAAGTTGAATCTGCTCGATAAACTACTGCCCGATTTCAAGAAGGAAGGTCATAGAGTGTTGATATTTAGCCAGTTTACGATGGTATTAGACATACTAGCAGAATACTTAACGATAAGGGGTCAGAAATACCTAAGGTGAGTAATGTATTAATAATCGGCACAGTGAGATAATTGCGTCATAATATATGATTTCTTTGAATAACAGATTGGATGGAAGTACGCCCGTTACAGAAAGACAGTCGCTTATAAACCAATATACGGAGGACAAAAGTATATTCATATTTCTACTATCTACAAAAGCCGGCGGCTTGGGCATTAATTTAACTGCCGCCGATACCGTTGTGATACACGACATAGACTTCAATCCTTATAATGATAAGCAAGCAGAGGACCGTTGCCACCGAGTAGGCCAGAAAAAGTACATATAATGTTGCTACTCCACTTAAACAGTCTACCGTAACGTAAAGTTAATCGTTAAAACTTACTCTCCTTAGGCCGGTGAAGATAATTAGACTGTTAGGTGAAGGTACGATCGAAGAGGGAATGTATCAGATTGCTCAAGAGAAGTTACATCTCGAACAGCAGATTACGGGCGGCGAAGGTAATTCAACGTCTTTACATATCTATTAGTAGGAAATGACGAATATTAATTGTATTTTCCCAGAAAACGAAAATACCGACAAGAGGAACGTTTTGAAGTTACTGAAAATGACATTAGGGCTGGACCCTCACAATAGGTCGCTGTCACTTTCACCGGTAAAAGGTGCCGGAAAAACTGCCAACGGTCTAACGGAAGCTAATAATAAGAACGAATTCGAATTTTAATCCGCGTTTATATATTGTACACAGAAGTATCCTTTTGATATATGTCCTTTGTTCAAAAAACTTAACTGCACCCAAAATGTGCTGACGTAAGTTTCGGTTGTCTTTCCTTCGCACACAAAAATTTCTCAGTCTGATACATGCTGTAAACAAGCTATTACGCGAAGGAAGGATCATGTACACACTATTTATAAAGAGCAGTATTTATAAGATATGTTTCCACCATCATCGTTGCCGCAATTTTGTATTTAACTATTAAATCATTCCCTTATTTATGTAAGTACGCATTACGGCATTACGATTTTACCCTTTTTACGCTTTTAAGCTCGCGCATACTTGACACAATCTCACAGAGTAAAATTCCATAAATCACTTCTCTGTGACCGTGAATGGTGTATGAGGCCAAATGCACTAAACGAAAGATCAGTCGATATTATGGTACGTATTTATTAATGTTTAAAAGTTGAGGAGTATCAAGCATACCAACAATCACTGGTTGTAAGATGACATGGGTATCTTGTAATTTTTATGAATATACATATTGGTTTTTCGTATAAAATATCTCATTTAGCATGTACAATTTTTTTCTTTAGTACGACTTACACTTCCAACATTGAGTCGCACACTCTCTACAATGTGTGAAACCAGTTGGATTAAACTAACGATCATAGAAAAACAGGAGTCAAATATACTTTTGTTCAACACCTGCTCGCGACTTATTTGAACTAAGTTAACTGAATCAAGAGATAAAGTTGAACGTATTGTGCGCCCTTAAAATTTTTCATTGCCCATAATGAATGACCCGATACGACCAAAATTTTACTCAATACCATGCACAAACATGGAAAAAAGCTGACTCAACCGACCATCGACATCGGGCTGCTCTTATATTATCACAAAATGGCGTTTCAATTTTCCTGAATATCGAACACGAAAGTGAACGTAGATTGCAGCTGTAGAAAAAGAGAAATATTTACCAAAAGCGCACATTTAAACGTTACAGGGCAGACATGTTATCGCGATAGATTACACCTTCGATGGTTGATATAATTATAAAAAAAAGTTTCCTGCCACGTCCTTTAATCATAATTTATCCAGCTCGATATTGTTTATCCTCCGAGCTATCAGAAGGATCTTCAACCTATCTCGGACGTCAAGCTCGTATTATGCAACCGTGACACCGGCCGTTTGGAGATAATTCCGCAGATGATTGGCGTTTGGCTCTGGAATTTGTCCGAGGAGGCCAGGCAATTGTCCGGGCGATAACCTTCCTAAACCTTGCGCCAAATGTAAACGAACATCGCCTATGCCTGAAATGGATACTCATTAAGAATTAAGGAGTCATAAGGAGCATTAAGGATCATAAGGATTAAGAAACAATACTCGCACGGCATTTACGAAAGTAATATATTAATCTTACTTTGAAGGGGATCCTTCTTAGGATTCCTAGCGCAGATCAACTGACTGTATCCCACTTGATATCCAGGCGCGTCGTCCGTTTCTGGCAATATATTGTCCTCTGGTAAAACGCTTTCGTCTTGCGGTAGCTCGAAGAATTCAACCAACACCGCCAGCAGTCGTGGATAGAATGTGTTGTACGGACTTTCAAGTAATGCCGGGCAATCAATCAACAAATTCGACATACCCACAGCCACCACCTTCCTTTCGATCTCTCCTGAGACTTTCTGCATATCTGCGATGAGCACTCGCTGTATAACCATGCCAAACATTCTGTAGGAAAACGACCAAATTACTGAAAAATTTGTCTGGAAAAATTGTGAAAGTGTGCATGCAGTTCTATACGTACTGAGGCTGTATTTGATCCACGATATTCACCAAACTGGCAGCACCGTATCGAATGATGTAGAACGAAAAGAAGACTATAAGACCTTTTACGTATTTTGTTGTCTTCGATGAGGATAGCCTTTGGAACAGCAACACGAACACTTGCGTCATGTACTGTTGTAGTACATTCCTGAAATGTTCAAAACGATTCGTAATAACCATATTACGTTATCGTCAAAGTTTGGCGGGATTTAGAATTGTGGATACTTACGGTGCAAAATGTTCGATAATACTCTGTATGAGTAAAAAGCCTTCATGGTCATTCGCTTTCGACGCTATCAATTTCTGGAAAACACCCAGCAAACCACTAGTCTTATCCTGAGCCACAATAAGATCGGAACCATGGATGATAAAGGCCTGTAACAGTCTGTTCAGTGGATGAATGTTGGCCTGACGTTCGAACAGGACAGGCGCCAATAAGCATGGGAACAGTGCCATGTATGGTTCTGGTATAGTGTCACCCGTTCGCAATTCCAATAGCAAAGCAAGGATTTGGAACACGTACGGAATAAACTCTGCCAATAAGAACATCACATCAGATACACGCTCAGTGTTTATTTCCGAGATTAACGTACCTGGAATATCCTGCTGCAAAATACCCTGGAAAATGGGAAATAGTGCCTCCTCGAAGTTTGAAACTGCCTCTGGATTTGTCTTGCAAACGATTCTGAAAAAATAAATATTTGAATAGCTGTTGATTCGCAAAATTTTTGATTAATATTTTGTTTTGGTTACTTACTTGATAGACAAGCTAAGAGTTTCGAAGAGATAATGATTGAAGTTAGGACGACTTGGATTCCTGGAGACGATCGAAAGTTTCTCAGTAAGCTTAGGAAGCAAGTCAGCTAAGAAAGGCACTACGACTTCTTGTAACGTTCCAAAGCTTCTCATAATTGCTCTCATTACGTATTCGTTCTCTTCCGAACCGACCATACTCAAACACGCAAAGAGTCCTTTCAATAAATCTGCTGATAGTGGTGATAGATCACTTCCTTTCACCCTATGGGAACGAAATATTGAGTTCAGGATCAACTGAAATAATAGTCATTGTTGATACAATCCTTACAGAGCCAGGTTGTCGGTTCCTTTCATAGATAAGATCTTATCAATGGCACAGGCGGAATATGTGTGAACGACAGTACAAGTTGCACCTAAATGTCTAATTAATTGCGGCAAACTGCCAACCACCATCTCTCGAGGTAATACGGATCTGAATGTCATTATGAATTTTATCGCATCCGCTTTAAGTACGGGAAACTCGTTGACTGAAACAATAACAACACGGACAAGTCACAGCGACTTGTCAATTATACGTAGAAGCATTAAGCTCCGATAATTGCAGATAGAAATATACCATTTGCCTTTGCAAGCTCTGGCTCAATGTGCTGTCTTGCGAACTGTGGCAATGACACAAGTTCACTGCTTTGCGTAACCCCGTGTTTTTGCGTTTGTCCTTTGCTGGCACTGCTTGTGACCAAATAGATCGCGGCATCTTTACTTCGCCAATTCTCAGCTGGTCGTTCGGCGTATTTTTGTAGCATCACCTATTCGACAAAATGTAAGATAAGTACATACAATAAAAAATATTATCATCAATTTTTTCAGGTTCAAGATATGTTAGATTGATCCACACCTGTATGTACGCGCCAAAGATTTCCATGATTTTAGCCTCGAAATATTTTGAGAGGACTTTAACCAGATCACACGCAGCACGTCTTCTGGTATCGACGTCGCTTCCTTCTATATCACGCCTGATATACTCCTCCGGATTATCTTCAAATAATTCGCTATCAGATTCTCTGAATTCCATGTTTGGAATGATGACCTTTTCGCAGATACTGCTCAAAGTCGTCGGATCCTCGAACAATTGCCTGTACTGGGCACGATCGGCCACAGTGGCCAAAAATTGCAAAGCATTTGATACTAACTGTAAAAGAGCGTTCATTCAATGATATTAGCGGTTCATCATGTGTTGATAGATGTAATGATACGTACGGCGTCGTATTTAGGCTGCTGTCCAGTAGATGTGAGTAAATTCCATACTGCTGTGACGAATTCCGGCAAGTATGGTTGAAACTCTTCATCATACTTGTGCGCATAGAGGCCAATGTTGTAGCAAACTTGAGATTTCAATTGTTCGATTACTCCTGCCTCTTCATTGTCCTGGTGAAGAAGTTTTTACATAAATTATTGTAATTCCTTCAGTTATTATCACAAACCAGATATGAATTTAAAATTACAGAGGTTTGTAATGATGGAACATTTGCATTGAGCAGCGTGTGAAAGTTTCTCATCCAAGCTGCCATATTGTCTTCAAAGAACTCTGGCAAATCCTAAGCACAAGTAATAATGTTAACATGGAAAATAAATGCTGAGTTAATTTGTACATATAAAAATCAAACTTACTTGAAAGTTGAGAGAATAAAATACTTTACACAGAATGACCAATGAATTGTATATAACTTTCAGAGCTTCCACGTTATTGGCATGCACCTGTGTCAAATTCATAGTTGCCAGGAATAAGTCAGTCAGCGGTTTGGCAAACTGTGTTAGCACAAATTTAATTTCTGTCCATAAAATCTGACTCTTAAATTCGTATCTGTATCTCTTGAACAAGGAATGTGCTGTATGCAAAACGCCATTAATGACATGAAAGTCTCCGGTGTTGAATTTTTCAACCATCTGATCAATGAGCTCTGGCCATTTGTTCGGAAAGTCATGCTTCCCAATGATAGAAACTGCATCTGAGAGTTGTTTCTGTATGGATTCAGGCGAGTGTAACATCAAATTGACAATCAATTTTTTAATAGCCTCACGGTCCTGTGCATGAATGCGGTCCACTGAATCTTCTTCCTGTAACAAAAAGCATAAAATAGATCAAGGTTATAGACTTGCTTATAATGAAATAACATCGATGAAAGTTCTGAAGTACTTACAATTTTCCAATTACGTTTCACATAGTTCTTAAAAGCTACCGCACCGGCTATCCTAATAGTAATGTTTATTTCCGACTTATCTACCAAGTGTAATAGCAATAGTGGGTAATTTTGGTTGACTTCAACGGACTCTAGGAATTTCTCAGCTATGGACATATTACAGGGCAATTATTAAACATTCTGCTGTATACATGGGTGTATCAAGTACAGGCTCATGAAACAAGTAGTATTCGTTACGAAGTATTCTGATGTACTGTGCATTGTACGTATACTTGTTGTTTCACGAGAATTATTCGAGAACTGTAGGTTATATTCACCTGGCCGCCTGACATTTACGTCAGGACTGAGAGTGTGCTTCAAATATTCGCTCAATGTGAGCAAATTTTCATCCGTGAGCTCCATCGCGATGCCGACAATTACCTAAGAGCACATCCACTTCTAAAACTATTTAATTCCAACGGAAGAAGCGTATATAAAGTTAACACGGGGCAACACACCGGCTTTTGGGCTAAAATTCAATTTTCCGACTCAACGTTCGCCACCGGCTGGCGCTCACGATGTTTCTCCGAGTTGGCGGGAAAAAGTAATATGTACCGACCGGTTCGCCCCGTGCAGAACTTATTTGTTATCCAATCAAATGTTCTATTCAATGTTTTGTTAATGTTAATGTATTTCGAATATCGTTATGCACAATTGAGATACACTGATAATTAATTCAAAGCTGGTAGTTGAGATTTTTACAGTAGTCTAGTTTTGTCTTCGATTTGCCGCCATCGTCGAGTCGCTTCTTGTATACGATAACTTTGTTTCGAAGTTCTTGTAGTGTCCCTTCCAACTTTGTTACGGTATGTTGTAAATTAGCGTCTCTGGTTCTGTGTTTTGACATATTCTTTATTTAGTACTTTGCAGGTGTATCTAATATCGATCATGAATATTGATCACTTACTTTAGATCCGATATTACGGTTGCAAGGCTCCATAAGTTATCGTTATTTGCCGACAAATTGTTCAATCCAATTTGCACTTCAATGTTATTCAAGGTTTTTCGTAATTCTTCGTTCTCCGCACTCATCCTTGCGGCCTCATTACGATACTTCATCGTCTCGTTCTTTAAATTCTCTGAAGACTGAAAGCACGTTCGGTTTTTGTTCGCGATACTAAATAGTAATTATTACTGATAATTAAATCGAACGACCTACGTATTCTTCTCCAGCGCGGTAAAATTTCTCGGCATATTTTGCAATCTCGGAATGTACAATGTCCCTATACATAGGAGAGATACATGTTACAGAAATTATAAATTTGAGATTATGTGCCATATTGAAAACTTAGACGCGTATCTACCGTTTATCTTGCCACATCTTAGCTCTGCCTTCCTCTAATTCCTTTAGTTCCTTCTCTCGTGCTTCGTCAATTTCTACATTCTTCGTGTAAATCTCCTTAACGTGAGCTTCCATACTCTTCAACTCTTTGATTTGAGTCTCTGAAGTCCAATTATGAACGGACAGTTTTGCTTCCTGCACACGCCAATACTGCACCTTGTCGTCGGCCTTTGAAATCTGCGTCTTCAGATCCGCGTACTGTCGACAAGGGAGCAGCATTTAATCGCTGAACATTTCCCATGGGCTTGCGTAGTTGGCGTAAAAGAACGCCATTTTTCAAAGGCAACGTTTGAACGGTCAAGAATTTTTGTGTCGAACTTTCGAGTTATACCTCTTTGATCAACTCATTAATCGCGGTCGCTTTGCCAGAGGGGTCATCGCCCGATTGGTTCGCATCTACGAGTTCGGAGGTCGTGATTTTGTCATTGTTCGCTGTGCCTTCAGCCATTCCCGAATAAATCGACATTTTCTTCCGATTTTTCTTCGAAAATCACCCGTCGCCGACGACAATGAGCACCCAACAATAGAAGAGCGATGAAAGCATCGAGTGGATACGTATAATTTCAAAAGAACGCGCTGATGGTGGCGCCATCCTGATCGGTACGGTTCGTTAAGAACACTATTAATGCGCTTGTTTAATTTCATCCGCGATAGCCCATCTTAAGGATCACTTTGAATCCAATTTTTCGCGCGCATATCTTACTAAAGCACACTTTTTGTCGTGGCGAAACGTTGCTCGGGACGGACAAGATTCCCAGCGGATTCAAACATCGTTGAGGGGTCCTTATTTCGATGAATGATCTCAGTCATGCGAGGTTCCCCTTCTTTTTCCAGAGGTGTGAGCAAGAAGTTGTGCAAAAAAAGCGTCGAATCCGCGTAGAAAAATAAACCTGCCAGCGCGACCCATGGCACAGCGACGACACAGATGGTTCGTGGATTGCAGCGCAGGATCCGATGCAAATCGAAGCTGTCGCAACCAAACTTGTCAAACAATCGATGGGCAATGTCTGGCCGGCGGCAATTATTAATTACAGACCGCTCGAGACTGCACTTGCGTCATCCGGCAGGTCTCTGTTTGCGATCGTAAAGGTACTCGCCTTGCTCAGTTGAGAATTTCTACTCGCCTACCGAGTGCGCGTTTATTAAGACGGATTTGGCGATTGTACGAAACAAGCGTACCTGCAAATTTCACCCTCTATCCGTTGTAGCCTAACCTTATTTCTGTATTGCAGTTCTCACGTTCTATCCCGAAGATTCCTCCGTTTCGAACTGCACAACTTTCGACGGTTTCGCATTGGTAAGTGCATAACTCCGAAAATATCGTCTCGATTGTCCCGAGGAATTTATATGCGAATCGCGCAGCGAAATGATACGATATTAAACAGTACGATAAGTATGCATCTCGTATACGAAAGGATGCTGACGGTCGACGGCGCGTTGGATAAAACATCGGCATGGCTGTTCAGTTCTCGACCGACCGTCGCGCGCCGTGTACGTGCCTGTGGATTACTTCTACGACTAGTCGTCCAAAAGTTGAAATCCTCCGTAAGATCCTAGCTCCTTAATTTACGCAACGGGGAACATTGGCTTCAGTCTGATGACGCTGGATCACCCATCCGTCACGCGACAGGAAGTTCGGTAAGTCGCATTTATTACACTTAACAAATTCTCGTACTAGGAATTGATACTGGTGTCCAGCCATACATACGAATGTTAAGCCACGTTACACTTACGTTGCTGTTTATTAAATATACGGGCACTTTCACTTATTGTTCGATATGATATTGTATTATCCAGTTCGTACTACAAAAAGTTTATCTTTTACGATCCGCAACAGTTCTTGTAGCAACCAGATAGCAGCACATATACGCAGTGATAAGGAAACGAAATCAGTTCTTTCATGTCGAACAATTTTCGCCTATAGTGCGCGTGCCGCGCGTGACACTTTTTACGGTGACGATCAGGAACGCTGCTGTGTTTTCTCAGTGCTCCCGCGACCACGACACCGTGAGCACGTACGTCACGTTTGACAATGACGTTGCTGTCGAACGTGGAAGTTGTAATCGCGATTACCCGTGATCGTTAGATACAATCACGAAACTGGTACGCCACTGCTTTTCCGACTGTGCAATTCTCTTTCCATTCACGGACTCGTCTGTTCCACCGGTGAGTCAGGACAAGCTGTGTGACAAGAACATTCCTCCTAGCACTGCATGCCAACATATTTTCGAGGGCAAAAGATTTTTGCACACGGTGTAAAAACGTAAGTTGCAGTGAGTTATACCGTTAAGCGACCTGGTGTAAGTTGTGTGCACGTTGTACGAGACTGGATTTTATTGCGTATGTAATCGATCTCGTTCCGCGGTTTCGGGGGATCGTTCAAAAGTTTTTTGTTTTTCTTTCGGAAGTACGAAAGGTGAATTACCAAAACGGGAACGCTCCACCTTGCGCTAATTATCTTATCTGCGCGCGTTATCAGGTCGGTAGAAAGAATCTATATCGGCACAGAGCTATCGGTCTGTCATTTGTTCGTCGTACGGAATCGAGGCGCGCGCGCAAAAAATGCCGCGGAATCGTGCGCTCGGCGTTAAAAGTTCCGCGGGTCGCGGAAAGTGGCGTGTGCGTTCGGTTCAAAATTGGAACGATAATTGCGCAATTCGCGCGTCACTGCGGAAGACGAATTCCGACATGGTTGATCGATGGGGGGTACTTGTTATACTTTTGCGACGACACTGTTAACACGTGCAACGTGGGATTTATTGCTTATCTGTAGCTCGCCGAGCACGGCAAACTGATGCCACTTGTGTGTCTCCCGTATTTTCCTCTCTTGTCAAACGCTCGACTTACTGAATCACATGTTGATATACCCTTAAACGAGGACGTGCGTACGAACAAAAGCTCGATAGAACGGACGTAAGAACGACGATGAATTTCTGCAATCGAATTCGTCATGTGCACGAGTGTAAAGGTTGCATACATTAAAATGGCGTGCTTGAGGAGAACAAGAGAATTTATTTCATCGGGAATGATACAATCGGAACGATTGTCGAAATTGCCGACGAAAGGAAGACTGTGACGGCAATAACGGCACACACGTACCGTGAATTTAACTGGTCAGCTTGCCTTCTCGAAATGCGAGCATCGTGCCTTTTCCCGGAATTCACTATGAAACAGGACGAATGGCTGATAATGATAACGAACCACGTAAAACCCGTAGTCTATCCTGTTGCAAGAAGGATGTGACATTGGCGTTTGTAGCGTCGAGCGTGGAGTCCCTGGAGAGAGTTCCGTAACAGCGCTTACAATAAATAACAATGACTCATCGATGTGTTGTGGTGACTCAAGTTTTAAAAAAGACTATTTGCCGATCCGCGTTATTATTTTAATCAGCGGCCAGTTCCATAATGAGCTACAAGGCATGGGAATAGATTTCACCGTTCCGAATGGCACGTTATTTACAAAACATTGTAAACTGCTGTCGGACACGCTCTGCACGGACCGTTGTGTCATCGGCATTTTATCTGTACGTTCGTCGCTCATTTGCATGAAAGCATTACCTCACAGCGCGCGAAAGAAGACGAGTAAAACGGTCAATAGCCGCTCATTTGTGCGCGCCGTAATTAAGCGCACTTTGTCGGTATCCGTATATTTAGTTGTGCATTTACGTCGGCGTTAGAGTTACTTTGATGTAAATTGGGTCGAGGCCGGTCTCGCGCTCCCTAATCAGCATTGCTCTGCGGTTTTCGCGGACGTTTTAAGATTTGGTACATGCAACTCCGACGTACTTTAGAGTACGAAGAAATCCCTTGCGTCATTTTTAACGTCACACTCGTCAACGTAAGATAAGTTAATTGAAACCTGTAAATTTTATATTTTAGAATTCAGTTCCTCGTGCTCGGCCACCACCTACTTAATCGTAGACATTCATTATCACACCACCGTGAGTATACGAGCGCCAGTAAATTTGTATGCCCCGACACGTAACGTCAGTATGAGATTTTCAAGTAATTTAGCCCTTTGTCTGTGACGGAATAGGTGCGACCGAAAGAATAGGTAACGAAGCAAGGGATAAGGGAGGGAAAGGCGTGGTGGGAATTATTGTACGTAGCACACGTAGACGACACACCCTTAATCTACCTACGCGCGCCACCCACTTTTCCGACACACTCCGTACGTCTCCCATATTTCAAGCATCGCTTCTCCGTCATTCATTGTTCACGTTCACGTGTGTACAATCTCCATCCAGGATGGTGCTAGTCTTGCGAACGATTATCCGCGACATATACAAAATTGGCGCCGTGCCTAGCCTTCACCTTTTCTTTTATTCCATAACAGCCATAAAGAACCGCACTCTCTCCCTGTATGTTCTCCGATATCTAGATACTTTAATGGTCAAAGTACTAGGAAGTAAAAAATTTAATGTACGAACAGTTGTGCACAGATCGTCGCTTTGAGCGATTTTCTAAACGCTTCATGAGTTTAACGATTATCGATACCCGGTGAACCCGATTGATGAAGGGGTCCTCGCATTGACACGATAATACGAACGAGTTAATGCGTGCCGCCAGATAACATGGCACGGTCCATTGCATAAGGGCTTCGTCTTCTGGTGAGGGCATTACCTCGTTACGCCTCTAACTTGCTGCGCATCGTCTTGGTCTAGTCTAGTCGGTCACGCCGGATGGACGAAGGTGACTCGCGTAGAAAGGAGAGAGGAAAGTTTTGTAGCGTAGCTTAACGGTGAGGCTGAAGCGATTGACCTATCTCACGCAACAAAAGTCTAATTAAAGGCTGCCTATTAATAGGCAGAATGGCGAATTAGACAACGTGTACCGTTTCGGAGTGTTCGATCGTTGAACGATTCTGCCTTAACACTTGTTGCACCGTATACTTCCTAATGCCAACGTCCCGCAATCTTGAACCACCCTGCTGCGCTTCTTCGGATATTAGGAAAACGGAAAATTAGCGGCGATCTTAGAGGCTCCCTTTTGTGCCAGAGTCAGGGAACGTTATCGCGCGGCTTCTGTCAAGGGCACAATATATGAATGGACCGGTTGTCTTCGATGTAACAAGGAATGCCTTTTAGAGAATTCTATCCTGTCCCCGGTCCGTCAGCTAGCGAAGGAAATAGTCGAGCGAATGCAATCTGCTAAGATTGCAGATGGTCGCGTTGCGATACGGGCGCGATAAGACGATTCGTGATCTAGAATCGTGGATCTGGGGGGATCGAGGTGTCTTCGTCTTCCGTATGACGTGCGATTCCTGTTCATCTCCCGTAAATAGATGCTCGGGGGAGTCGGGAGGGCAAATTTTACGCGATGTCAAACGATGATGCCGACGTTTGTGGAAGAGGACAATAAGCGTGACCCCGAACATAATTGCGAATCAAATGAATCAGACTTGGCGAAGAAACGGCACTTGGGAGACGTATCAATTTCAAAGATGACTCGTTTTACGGCGACTAGCTTCGCTCGCGAAATTTATTTATCCGACGATCGCGAGCGCAGAGATTCTGTTTTGTTCGGCAACTTGATGAGAATGTAAACATTAGTGAATAAAGAACAGCGCGTATGTAAAATAGCTTACGGTGCACGTTTTCCCCAGGGAGAAATTAGACTTTTATGCCGTGTAAAGGAAGCGGCACGCGATCATAATGTAATTGGTCGACGAGTATGATGACCTCAGTGTCATCGGGGTGGGTGGTTACACAAATTAGGAAACATAACTCCGTCGTTGCTCGCATGTTTTAATTAACCAATTGCTTCGTCCCTCGCAGTGAGTCAGTTGAAAAGTATTCCCAGTTCCGTGGAAACGCTTTTACGGCGTTCCAACGGATACTGTCCTGCAGACATTCGTTTGAAAGTAAAAACTGGCGGGGTAATCTTAACGAGATAATGATAAAAGCGCACTGACCGAAACGTTCGTCACTTTTGTACTGATCTTTGAGCTGGAGCTGGCTTGCAGAAAACTCCCTTCCACTTTCAGTCAATGACCCCAAAAAGAGCGGCCAAAAGCCGCCGAGAGCTAAATTGGGTCGGTACTAGAATTATTACTGAAAGGGCACGTTATATTCATCGTACCATCTCACAATCAGTCAATGTGCCCTTATATGTGTCTATGATACCTTCCGTGCTTGAACTGTTATCTGAAAACGTCATAGTCATTAAGGAGTCTTACGAAAAATCCTACTGTACTTAAAGTCGCTTCGTTATCATTATGCACGCCCCTTAAGAAGAATCTCTCTTTCCTCAGGTATTGAAGAGCGTACTTTGAATTGCATTAGGTTGCTTGCGTGCTAATTTTGCTACTTCCGTTAGGGGTTGGGGCCTGGAAAAATTTATTTTCCCAAGATTTCCTGTTTTTAGTACCGCATACAATGTAACGCCTGGCGTACAGTGTACCCGGCAGGCGGCAGGACGTCCGCCAATTTCTTCCAGCACTAATTGAACAGTATATGCTCAATGATAATTTGTATTATACTTCAGTCGATGCATTTAGCGCTTGTTTATTATATCCTATTGTAATCATTTACAACTGCTGCCGACTGCCAGGACCCACGCGTCCTCAGACAAATGCACTCATATCAATGAGCTGTGATAATGTTTATCACACCCTCTGACTTATCAGCACGACTTTTCTGCCGTTTCTGTTTAGGCGGATCATGTAGTCGGAGATTTGGCCGGACGACGCTTTGATAATCGCCATCCCTGACTACCACGATAAGGAGCTGCTGGCAAGTTGACTGACAGGCAAATAGGCGTCGTGGGTATTCCAGTAGACGCGTGGCCGACGATTGGCTCTACGAAGGACTCATGTGCATCGGAAATAAGAAAAAGGGTCAGCCTGCAGGTGAAATTACACATCAATCACCTAGTCTAGAACTTTACTCAAGCTTTCCTGATCATACTTTTTGAGTATACATGTTTCCCTATATATTCCACAAACTACACGTACTATTTCAGTGTCGTTCACATTTGGCTCCAGTTCTTCCGTTAGATCGCGATGCACGCTACGACAACCAAAGTCGACAGTCCCCTGCACCATTGGGTGTTCGTGCACTGTCCTGATGTTGTACGATGATGGAAATGTAGCGGTTACCGTCGCGCGTTCATTGATATGCCGCGCAGCAAACAACGCGACAGGGATAGCCTTGGTGCCATCCAGTCGCCGGATGCGCCCGTTGCCTCCTTTTCAGCCAAAAGGACGACAAAATCGTCATCGACCTCTCCATGTTTCTCTCTCTCTCTCGCTCTCTCTCTCTCTTTCTCTCTCTCTCTCTCCTCTCTCTCTCTTTCTCGTTCTCACCCAAACGTGGTTCATTACGTTCCTTCACGGCCCATGTTATGGGTCGAACAAAAAGGGCCATTTCACGAAACTGTTCCATTTCTTCTAATCCTTAACAATGTATGCATTCTGCTTAAAGTAGTCTTGTGGTTCATAAATCCGAACTGTGTTCTTAAGAATCCTATTGTTTAGGTTCTTTTTTCAAGGGTGATTCTGATCATCGGCTTAATGATGAACTTTGCAAGTATGCCGTGCCGGGGATTCTATTATCATTTCGCCACCAAACAGGAAACGTACTGTCGCGGGACATAGCGCAATGCGTAATAAGTTAGATGCTCGATGCACGCACTGCAAAATCATGCGTGCCCGCACGTTGCCCGACAGTACCGTACTCGCTTTCGATCGATGATATCGTCCGCCTCGATATACGCGCCGGCCACTTTCGGCGGGACACTTTCTATTTTCAGACAACCGGCTCGCAAAGAGTTTTACTTATTACTGCATCGATCCCATTTATGCCACTTCCGAGCAAACTTTCGAATGCCGCTCTCTGGGGCTGTTGAATTTTGTTCAAGACACATGACAGGGAGGTGTGAGATGGACGAGGTGGAAGAGGAGTGCTGCCCTTTTAGCAACGCTCACATTTATAATAATTGATTAAAACACAACGTATTGCACGCAGCTCTCTCTCTCTCCCTTGACCCCACACCGCTGAACTTAACTGAATAGGTGGGCTTCTCGCCCACACTACCAGTACTGTTACAGCACTGCGCGGAGAAGTAAATTACACAAAGCAGTCGGCAAATGCAGTTACTTACGTGTGCACGTAAGTGTGCGTGCCCGCCTGTAACGCACGATCATCGAGTTCTTCTCGTGTCATTTGATAATGTTCCTCTTCCCACTTCCCGGTTACGGGGGACTTCTGACGATGCCGAGAAATTCTCTCGAAAGTGGCACTTATCCCTTACTGCTCGCCCACAATCGCGTACAACGACACTAGACATATCCTGCTAGTTGTAATTGCAATTTATCTTTAAAATGTAGTAGCTAAGCATCATGTTTGTCGCAGTCAAAGGACAAACTATGCTGAGTTTCTTGGACAATAGACGGGGTCTAAAATTATGATTCTTCTTATGCAGAAAACGAGAAGATGGTGTCTCGGAACAGGCCGATCAAAGTGACGGCCGTTGGCGACGGCATGGTCGGGAAAACGTGCATGCTTATCACATACACGACGAACAAATTTCCGACAGAATATGTGCCGACCGTGTAAGTAGCCGCCCGTGTGTAAATAAACTCTCCCACGCGCGATGTTTGATCATTCCCTCTTCCTGTTTACTATTGTTCAATATTTGAACTGTGTCTACGGCAGTCACATGTTCGCGAGAGGCCACGTGTCCGGCTTTTAAATTCAAATCATTCGTTTCGAGAAATTCTCCCTCGTCCCAGCCATCAAACTTACAATTAGTGGAGGTGCAATTATTATCATAAACGCCCATTTTGTCGTTTTCTAGTTTTGACAATTATGCGGACAGCATATGCGTGGACGGGCAAGAATTTGATATGACCCTATGGGACACAGCTGGCCAGGAGGATTACGAACGGCTGAGACCATTATCGTACCCAAACGTGCGTATCGTCGTTCCAATTTATTTCGACACCCACCCTGACGAAGACATAAATCCATAAACATAGGCGCTAAGGTCGACTATTTCGTTTTGCAGACTGACTGCTTCCTGCTGTGCTTCTCCATAAGTGCACGCAGTTCCTACGAAAACGTAGCGAGCAAATGGCATCCAGAAATTAAATTCCACTGTCCGAATGTGCCGATCGTTCTTGTCGGTGAGCATTGCGGTATATTTTCGTATAAATTGTAGAGTAACACTGTTTAAACGTGCCGTTATCGATGTGAATGCAGCGTTTAACTTTTATGTCGATCAGGGACTAAGGGGGACCTTAGGAGTCAAGAGAATATGGACATAATCACAGTGCGTGAATGCAAGAAGATGAAGAAGAAGATAAAGGCATTTAAGTATGTCGAGTGTTCAGCCGTGAAGCAGGAGGGTTTGGAGGAAGTATTTGTCGAGGCTATCAGAGCTGTATTGAAGAAACCATCGTCCAGGAAGCTGTGCTGTATACTCTGAAAGGATATATTTTCATCGATCAATAATGATCGAACGTTCGACTGTTACGATTGAACGTCAGAGAGAAAAGCGACTTTTGTAAATATAGAATAACTTTTTATCTAATTCTTAAACGTACCACGTCAACGTCATTCTTTTTATACGTTGGTATACCAAATTGGGGGTATTCGCCACAAGTCGATATCAAGATTGACGACGTACGTCTGAAGCTCGTTATTTTCTTCACGACAAATGAGGAAAGTTCAATGCAGAATTTTAATACTCTCTCGTCGCACCAACGTTTGCACCCGTGAAACATATTAATTGCTTTCCCTGTTCACGGTAGTTTGTCTCTTAATTACCACATCGACGATTCTTCTGCCGTAGGAGCAGCATTATTTTTAATAATTCACAATACAACTATTTATTACGAACCTACTAATACGAATCAAACGTTATGAAATAAAGTCCTTTTAATAAAAAAGAAAACAAATGTTATTTGTGTCATAAGGTATTTGCTCAATTATCAGAATAAGTACGTCTCTTCCCTGTCGGTAATATAATATAAAGTTACATACAAGCGGAAAGCGTATAGTTTCCTGTAAATTAACAAATCCAATAAATCTTATCTAACTGAAACAAAAGGTTCATTATGAAATATATGATTTATTAGGAAACATATTTTACAGTGTCTTAATAGTAAAGATCATAAGTCTATGATAACTGTACACATTGAAATTTACTGCTGGCTGTAACGAAATGAAGTGATCACAAGTATCACATTGAACAGCAGTAGGAATTCAGCATAGTGTTGGGTGGCATCTCGGCGCTCAGTCAATAATTCCGGTCAAATGATCTCATCGTCCGAAGATATCGTCTGATAGTGGGGTCACTTTTTGTTGTATTATTTTACCATACCCTCCTCTTCCACTGTCAAAGTCTGACCTGTATTCGTCCCTTACCTGCGGTATAATGAATTCATATATTAGCAATATATGTAACTAAAAATGCTTGATACTATAAGAGAAACTATAGATACTAACTTGTCCTCCAGTCTTTCCACGTCCATACTGTCTACCTTCAATAAAACCTGCGTCCCAGTCTGTTCTGATTATCCTATCATCTAATCGTGTGCCATTGATGTATCTCATACACTGTTCCGAGTCGCATCTCTGATAATACTCAACGAAACAAAAGCCACAAGGCGTTTTTTTGTACTTATCTAAGCCCATGATAATTCTCCTAACGTCACCGCATTTCGTGAACAATTCGTAAATTTGTTCCTCCGTCGTGTAAAACGAGAGATTCCCCACGTATAAAGTCGTGGAATTTCTGAGCAGTCTATCCTGTTCCGCTCTCGACCCCTATGAACAGGGAAAAACGAAACGTTTCACGTACCGAGAAAAGCATCGACCTATATGTGGTTCTGTGAATTTAAGCTGGAAAAGTCGCGAAACACATAGACTAGATTTCTAGAGGTTAGAACGTCTATAACATACCTTGAAGTGCTGATCTCTGTAAGAACTTAACTCGACCGAAGGCGATGGAGTCGTATTTACTTTCATCGCCATTTTTTCTGCTAAACTATCACTAACGCTATTTGTCTTCTAATACTTCTTCGTCAATGAACTCGCAATGCGTTCGGAGTTTTGACACTTTTTAACCTGACAACTTGGTTATGTGTCGAACTCATCTTATTCTGCTAGCTTCCAGAAGATGGAGGCAGAGTGATTGACGAAGGGAACGTGTGAAATTAAACCGGAAACGACGCCGTGATATTACGGGAGCGCTTGCGTAAGTTTGCAATTTGTACATTTTGTTGAGTTTTTGTTGTTCGGTACTGTTGTCTTAAAATAATGATGTTATTAAAACGCTACCTCCAGAGGTTTGCTGCCAAAGTTCTTTTTATACATTCTAGGCAAACCGTTTTCTGTACTATACATGTAAGATTAATATTATGTTATGTTCCTATTAACATCGGTGTCGGAAGTGACGAATCATATTCTGATATAAATGCATGGAGCTCTTACAGGTTACAGGTAACTCTCGAATAACACGGTATTTGTATTGCACGGTTTTGAGAAAGGTTTTTATTTTCACAATTGTTAAGAGGCATTAAAAAACATGAATCCAATTAAATGTGTTATTTGAGGGTTGCCGGTATTTGGAATTGCAATAATGATATTCCATAGATTTCGTAAACCGTGTGTATATATCAAGGTTTGTCGGTCTGTGGTAGATTTACATACTTCAAATGTTTCGTTGCAAGTATACTCGGCTACGTGTAATGACAACGTGTTCTGATTAATATCATGAATGAAAAAATATGAATTTATTCCCTGAGCACGCTCAAATTTTTCGAGTGTTTTTACCGTGCAAACGTAGTGCGTCCTGAAACAACGCGAAAACACGCTAATTTCCGATCATTGTAAAATGTGAAATTCAAAACCCTGTCAACGACCGAAATTTGGATAAAAATCTCTGAAACCATTCGAAAAGATTCGTAAGCGGACATGAATCATTACGTGCACCGATTTTTGGAATCCACTGTAGGAAATATTTTTGGCCAAGACATAACATGTAGGGAACCAATTCATCGATGTGACGATTATCAACCCGGTACCTTAATGGAATTTGGACGTACCGGTATAAAAGTACGTACCGTTTTTGCATGTATCAAACATACATGCTTCTTTAGATCGTCTATGTTAATTACATATTTAACCGACAAAATTTCATAATGTTAATATATTTTCTCATATTTACGCTGTACATTTATACAAAGTGAATTAAGACCCAGGAGGATCTTCGATGCTGTTATTTTTGAATCGTCATTTTGTTTCTTTTTTCTATGACATTTGCAAATATAATGAAGATGCATTAAGAGTTTTATTGCGTTTTTAATGCCTCAACGCTTTCTGCTCGCTTTTGTGTAAATTTTCGTTGCGGGAAACGGCTGTACGTATGATAAGAACATGTTATGAGTTACCTTACGAAATATATTTGCCGTGTTACTTGCTGTAGACATAAGGTTAACAACAAATTGACAGTATTATTGTTACTCATTGAATAGTTTCCTAAGATAAAACATTTTGAGATCTTTCAACGAAATCAAAATGGCTGTCGTGTCCCATTCAAATCATTCCTCCATTTGATCATACTTACTATCACAGACACTAGGTGTCACGTTTGATTTCTTCGTCGGCTAGAAGCCTTCTGCAAGGCATAATTATAGAAATGAGAGACGTTTAGAAAATCTTATAAACATAAGTTATAAATTGTATATTATAGCGAATAAGCAACCGACCGAATACCGGTGCAGTTAGCGAAGATGCAGAGGGCAAAGGTAATTATAGACAATGACGAACGAAGGCTTGTTCAAAGATCAATTTGGATCGAATGTCCTCTTCACTGCCTACTGTGACATTTTCATAATTCGTTTTGTTCTATCTTCACATCGCATTGTGTCGTAATTCTAGCTCTCACCAGTAGGATATCTATTTAGTTTACAAAGTGGGGAAGCTATTATTTAATAGATTTGTTGAATATATTTCACAATTATGCCTTTTACGGTCACATGCAAGTAACCTGCTCCCAGTGAATAACTTTTGCTTTCATCTCTATAAACATGAAAAATATGTCTAACCAAAATTTATTTAAAGTTTTTCAAGAAATTTCTGATGCCATGCGGTCTCTGTGCTGCTGTTCCACTTGTGAAACCCAATAAAGAACCTGAAGGTTGCCCTGTACAATGCAATAACAATATGGAGCCTGGAAAATTAGTTCGCCCATCCGAATTGCCCATCTATACGGTTGATGAAGGTCGTGCTCAAAAGATGCCATGGTAAAGCAACAAGTAATTTGCTTGCACTAAAATATTTCTTGTATTCTAACTAATGTTCTTTTGTGAGTGGATAAGTATAAATGTAAGCTTCAACTTCTACAGTGCAGAAAGAGAAGATAAGCCCTCTATGTTAGAGGAAAATATTGGCCATGTACGAAGGTCTGTCCAGGGTGTCATGGTAGAGTATACCAACATGCGTGAGAAGATGACACATGTAGTGGAAACCGGATGGGAACACAGTCAATGTAATTGACGTTTTCTTTCTAACGAGACATGTGTCTAATATTACATATTTAGTTTAAGGAGATGCTATAATATGAATTTTTGCATTAGTCATGGTAGACTATCTCCAAGAAGAAAGCAATGTTATGCCAAGGATTGGTGCTGTCGGTATTGGTGGTTTGACCGGTTTGATTCTGGGACTAAGAGGTGGTACCTTCAAACGTTTAATTTATACCAGTACAGGTGCTCTTACAGTAGGAGCTCTAGTCTACCCTAGAAAGGCTCAAGAAGGATTTGAATTAGCAAAGCACTATGCTAATATCACATACAATTTTGCTTATGGCGGTAAGCAGATAAATATGGTACTATCTCTCATGAATACTGACACATTATGCTCTGTACAACGTCGGTCGAATATTTCAACAAAAAACTTTTAAAGATGTGTATTCCTAAACACTTGGCACAATGAATGATTTCAGTGAAACCAGGGGATGAGAAAGAGGGAGCTCTTAAGTTACCGGAATTGCCGGCCATTAAAATGCCGACTAGTCTATCTGAATATTTTGCGCTAGTACTTGATTTAGGCAAATCCGCAGTTAATTCGGTTAAACAATTAGTCGATTCGACACCTACGAGTGTGGCAGAAAAATCGGAGGTAGGATGTAACCGAGTGTTCCCTCCTTGCATCGTCCTATCCCCGTATTCCTGATTGTGTGTGCACAGTTGTCCCAATTGGATTTTGATAAAAATTGCGAAAGCTTCCATTTTAAACACGATAACACGACAGTAACTGCATTAAATAGTTTTGTTCGATTGTGTAAAATTTGTTCTTATACTGTAGTATATTCAAGATTGAATCCAGATAATATAAAAGAATCTACACAAACGACGTTTTATCATAAGGACGAACAACAGACAAATTCAAATAGAATGGAAATACCGACGGAACCCGAAATAGATAGGAAAAAACCGGAAAAAACTACGTGGTTTGGATGGAAGTGATGTAACCTTAGGTACCCCAATGATCCTGGTTATATGTCCTTGCTTCAAATGACCCGTCTAACATTTAACTCGACGTCTTGTTAATTGGAATATGTGACGTGGTACCGAAGTAGAAATAAATGTATAATCTGCATGTGTTTCAGGCAAGTCCACCATCGTCCGAGAAGAAGGACAAGTGAAATGTGAATTGTGCAGTAGCAACGTATTTTTAACAGTAGGCAATCAAATTTTTCGGGATATTTGTACAGAGAAATATTATGTACTCGGTGATACTCCAGCGACACAACGGATCATAACTAAAAGAATTAAAATACTAATAAATACATCTGTAAAGAATAAACGAATTGAAATTATTTTAATGCAGCTCACATTTAGCTACTTTGTTCTTGTGACAAAAGAACGTGGTACTTTAAGGGAAATATTAATGTTAAATGTCGAACTAATTTGGAAAGAACATAATCGCGCATGCGTTGCTTTGCGCATACTTCCCAATGGAATACCACCGTGTCAGATAACATGAAGACATGTTGGCCATGTTGCTTTTGACGCGCTTAGCGGTCGAAGCATTTTGGACGTGATCGACTTTAATATCGAAAATATACAATTTATTAGTTTGATGGTGTGAGTTTTGAGAATATATATAATTTAGCGAATCAAGTGTAATATTACATAGAAAAATGAATCCGAATAAATCGAGGCTCTCCAAGAGCATCTTGGAAATGAAGGTAAACTGGGTTAAATTTAGGTTAACTCGTTGACTCTGCGTCATATTTCAATATTTCCGGAAACAATATGCATGTGTTCTATTTAATAGTTTATGAAAAGGACGAAGGAGAAAGTGGAAAAGCAGCAGTTTCAAGAAGAGGGAGAAGAATATTTTGAAAATCAGCTCACACTTGACATGAAGAAACATTCGTACGTTGTCCTCGAGTATATATATAGACGTTTGTATAGCTTGACCATACACAATATTTTGTTAATTTTGTGCATTTGTCATGCAAAACATGCATTATTGTTATATGAAAATCGTACTTGCTGTTGTTGACATTGTTCTTCATGTTTTTGGTTTCTTTATAGTGGAAGGTTTATTATTGAACCTAGCTATGTTTTCTGTGAGAAACTGATTGATGGTAGAGTAAGTTATCATGGCATGAATCCTGAGCTTGAGAAATTGATAGAAGCAGAGGAGAACGAAAGGAAAGCTGCTTTAAAACCAAAAGAAGAAGTTGATGTATCAGATGAACAAATGAGAAAACAGTGGATGGCGAATAGAAATAGAATGAAGGTTGACCGTAGGCATCAAAAACCAGCACAGATTGTCACAGACAATGAAGAGCCTCTGAGGAAAAAGCCCAAATTTTTAAGACCAAAAGATGGGTACGAGTAATGAGAATAAGTAAGTTAGCATAAAGTTTTAAAAATAATGTATATAACATATAAATATTAAATTTTTGCTATGATAAGGATGTGCAAGTGTAAATACTATGGTTTGAAATAATTACTTATCATTAAACCATGTATACTTTGTGCATTTTCGATAAACCAAATGTTTTTTTTTAGAAATTGTAACTGCAGTCTATTACGACTTGTTATTATAGGTGTATTTTATTAATAGCATTTAGGAGGTTTCTGAAGGTTTCTACACAAACACCACCGGTGCCATCCTTTCTGACTGCCACCTCCCAAATAATATCAAAACTATCTTCAGGAAATTCAACTCCAACATTTTCAAATATGCATTTTATATCTTCTTTATTTCGAATCTGAAAAAATCGTTATATTTGTTAAATGAACAATTACAATTTTATGTGAATAGACACATACCTTGTAGAAATCAAGGTGACTTAAATTGTGGTTTGTAAAAATGCTAGGCCACAATAAGGAATAAGCTGATGTTTGATCTCCTAGATTTTCTATGTCAGCACGGATTCCTCCTCTTGGGATAACAATATGTGGAACGTCTGTTCGCATGCTTGGAAGACCAGCTGGTCGCAGATCTAGGAAGATGATAACCGTATATAGATGTTTCGATACATTCACCACACTTAACAATTTAATCGCGTTGTCCACCTTTATCTTGTTTCTCCTTCTCACGACCTATCGTATCTTGATATGTAGACGAATAATGGTGACATTTTATCGGTATATCTGCAACCAGGGCATAAAATTACTTCTTAAATAAGTACAACATATGCGTTTCAGGGCTTTCCCTATTTATTACTGTTTAGTTTCGGCAGATCCGGAAATTTGCATCTCCAGTTTAGCAGATCTACTAAAGTCTTGTAATAAAAATTGTCATTAATGCATATTGCCAGCCAGGTCAATAACTGTTCGAACAATGTTCTGTCAGGCTGTATGTTGTACTTTGCTAAGACTTGATAAACTTCCTCCTTTGGTAGGATTTCAGAATAGTGCTGAAAAGAGCCAGTTACTTATTTTTAGTTACTCTAAAAGGATACTCTGCAATAGGTTCATACTTACCTCGTCAAGAGAGTATAAATCCGCAAAAATATCTAAAAAAGGAGTTTCCGGTACACGTTTCTTAAGACTCTGTCTCAAGGTGTTTACATGTTTTAGACATTCTTGTTCTAATAATGTCTGAGGATTAAGAAAGCAGTCGCGTATAGCATATTCTGCATTTCCGTTTGCTATATTAGTTGGTATACCATGTGTCTTATCACCAAGTTTATCAGCCAGCTCAAGATTTCTAAAACAAATCCTGTATGAACTAATCGTGAGATAAAAAAATTAACACAATAGTTTCTTGCCCTCTACCTTACTACTCCGACGCAAGATTTTGTACGATTCAGAAAGTCTCCTTGGATCGAACTGACTAATG
This sequence comes from Priocnemis perturbator, assembly GCA_963942575.1. Classification (NCBI taxonomy): domain Eukaryota; kingdom Metazoa; phylum Arthropoda; class Insecta; order Hymenoptera; family Pompilidae; genus Priocnemis; species Priocnemis perturbator. The sequence goes on from OZ012653.1 coordinate 11,556,569, forward strand.
TAACTGGACTATGATTAATCCATGTCATCAACTTTTTTACACGCCTACCGTACGTATCAATTTTGGTGGACTTCCCATAGCATGTATTTTTATCGAAAGGTTTTGCGTATCTACATGAAGAGTTATCGATAATGAGAAGTAGCGGATTTAGATAGGAATTACATTTGTACTACGATTATCGTTACTCTCGCGTAATTTGCTCAGACGGATAATAATTGCCGTGGGTTTTTTTATATAAATCATGAAAGACATCGTCCAGAATCATGTCTGCTTCACCCACACGTGGGTTGATCACTTCGCCTGCGGTTATAGCTGAAAAGATCTTTTAATATAATTTACAAAGAGGTATAAACATTAGTTACGCACTGCGATAATTTTTTATCCCAAACGTAGTTTCTAGTGGATTTAAACCAATTGGAAGATATGGTATCGGATATCGAGGTTTTCCGACTTCTCTGTTCCAATAACTGTCCATTACAGTATTTTTTAGTTCCCATAGAACTGATTGGAAGGGCGTTAACTGCTGTTGTTTCAGACATTCTTTCACCTTATATATAAAACAATTTAATGTTTGGTCTGTTTAAAAGTCCAATAAGATATCAAATGTGAAAAATTCTCTTACTCCATCGTGACTCTTTAAGACGAGTCCAGCAGGTTCAGGTGCTTTCGCTTTTTGTAAATTTTTATCATTATAATCCAGCAAACTTTTTAACGCTTGGACTGTTTCATCTATTTTATACTCTCGAAAACATGCATGAACGTTTGGCGAAGACCTTAAGTTTATTTTTTTTGGGACTAGCTCCTGGTGAGGGCTCGATTTGTTGTATGGTACGTTTGCACAGTGTTCCGTCATTGCTGCTGAAGATGACAAACTATGAATAGGTATAACCTCGACAACTTGCTTCACTGAAGGACATTCAAAACGTGTAACTTAATAAATGAACATCATCTCATGGCTAGAGATGTAAAGGCATCAAGTTCTTTGTTTATTTATATCCACATGTACAACTAATTGATAGCTCGTTAATAATGTCGGTATATGAATTTAACCGCCAATGTGTTCAAACTGTTTCAGCCGACACCCGCTAGAGGGGGCCACCATATACTCGCAACAAGCTTCTAATTGCAACACTGCGAAACTGTTTGGAAACTGTCGGCGTTTGTCATGTGTTTGACGTGGTTTGAACAATTGTGGTGCCTTTGTTCTTTTGAGCCTAGCCGAGTGCAGTTATATACGTAAGTCTCTTCAATAACGACTTTAATAAGCATGCCATAACCACCGTCGCCAATGCGATAAGAATTTTATCGTATTGAAATTGGTACATCGATCAAATGCCGCCAAAGAGCACAGAAGGGAAAGGTTCGAGTTAGTTTTACCCGGCAATCCTTGCTTTTATTCATCGCTGATCGCTGATCTATCAAAGGATGATTGTCTTGCCGCGCGGCATTACTTAATGCAGGCAGGATAATGTAACGAAACACCGCGCCAGTTTTGCAACGGAATGGCAGAAACGGAATATGGCCTAGCGCCGATGTGTGTAACGTTACACCGAGGAGGATATCGAATGAAGTTGTTTAACGACTGTTTTTTACACGGCAGGGCAGGGCCTAAAGATAGATTTGCAACGTTTAAGCCTCGCTTCTAGCATGCCTACAATCGTTCCGATCGTTCCCTTTTTGTACAATGCGTCGCGCAAGGCGTAATACTCTTCGTTAACGTGTCGACGTTACAAAAGCATCGCGCTCAGAGTTTGCGTGAAGTGAAACGTAGGTTAGTTTGGTTTCGTTGGATAGAAGCACACATAGCGAATTTCCGCAAAGTGTGGAATGTATAAAAATAACCTACAAACTTAATGTACCGTGGTACACGTCTAACAGGTCATAGTAACCGTGTGTTCGATGTTGAAAATATTTTTTGCAGAGGGTGTAATGAACGACTGCAGAGAAAGGTGATGGTAAAATATTCGCTTGCATCGATGGATCGTCCGTTTCTGCTGTTTAATGGTCTTCCTAAATGAAGTGCCGGGCATGGATACGTCCAAACGTGAGTGTCTGTTAAAGTTGCATCTTGCCGCGGCAAGAACATGAGCGCGATCGTTTCCGAGAAGTCAATGCGATCCTGAAGGGTAAGGAGAAGGAACGAGCTGGTTTTGTCGAATAGCGGCGCGCTCTTAACATTTTCTCGACGCAATTAAGGGACTTGCTGCACCACTTTCCGCGAGACTCGAATAGTTGTCTCGTTACGGCACCCGACGTCATGATGCAATAATATCGGCTGTTTCATATTGTTTTTCAAGTAAAATGCCTCTCTCGTTAATTAATGAGCGGTCCCGATCACTGTTGTTCGCCTTGAACGAGCAACGTTTCTTCCTTAAAGAAATTGTCAGGTTTGTGCTGTAAATTAGTTGGCAATAACAAAAACTTGCTGAAAAAATGACGGGGGACAAATGACAACGGCCGGTGGCGGTGATATTTTAAGAATTAGCCGCGCGTGTCAGTTTCTTTCGTACAGCCGATGAGCCGATAGTGTTGTTGCAACGGTATAACTTGTCACCAGGCTTCGGAAGTTTATACATATACGTATTTTTTGTAGGAGAGGACTATACAACCGAGACTTTGATAGAAGTACGTTTTGTTATTAGAGGATTTTTTAAATATATTTTTTACTTTGGATACTGTGCACATTGCATATGTTTTAGGACTTTAGGTGTTTGGCATACTATCTACTCCGTGGCCACATTCCCTGATATTTGTTGCTTCATCGACACATGTCAAACTAAAAAGATATTAGACTGTTGATTGTTCACCGTTATAGGATCGGCTCTGTGATGTTGCGCATGTACGTGCGTATATCCTTCATATATTGCATGTTTCGAGTATGTACAGACAAAATTTCGTCACATCGTGCACATTTTCCTTGCATAAACTTCCGTAGTCTACTTATTACGCTTCGGCTAGTTCTACACCTCGACGAAGGCGAAGTAGGTGATTCGTCGTAAAGAAAACGCGTCGTGCATCAATAATACAATTAGTATTGCAGACCGATGCTCACGTCTAGGTTTCTAGTTTTCTAGAAATCCAGCTATCTCTATTGGCTTAAGTACTTCTAACGCGTTAACTGTCCACACAACTCTCGAATCGAATCACCTTACAACTTACAACCCATCAAACGTCTCCCCCGTCACGATAAATAATCGCGCCGCGGCGCATTGCGCAACCAGAAACGCGCGACAATCGGGATCGCACGTTGGATGCAAAATCGGTTCGATTATGTTAATGGATGCGACTCGTTGGAGAGATTACCAGTCGCAGAGAACGCTCGTTCCGGTTCTGCCCGTTTCGATTTCCACATTTGGTTCCTGGTGTTCACGCACTCACGCACACGCCGCATGAGCTTGCCAACTCTAGCAGGTCCCAGTGCAAGGTTCCAGGCACGCTCATGCGTGAAGACATTAAACCTCAGAATTATAGGCGTTCACGGCCGCAGCGTTGAACTCGAATCCATCGTGCTTCTTATTACGACGACTAATGCGGTTGGCACGCGTTTCTATAATTAGCGCGATAATATCTTGCGTACCTACATCGTGCGTGCTACAACCGGCCGTCCGCTCGTCGACGGTCGTAAGTTTGTGATCCGCGGAAAAAGGAAGTGGGAGTCGCGGAACCAGTCCCGTAGACGCTTCGTAATCCGTCACGATAGTACACGGCAGTTTGTACACTTTCCGGTAGAATCGTCCAAGTAGAAAGTTAGAGGTTGATCATCAACAGTTGATTCCAACGATTGTTAATAATAATCTTAGAGAGAAAAAAGAGATGCTAGTGGAACGTGCATGTTTCATCAATCAATCTAGAAAAAAATCTTTAATCAGATCCAGATACCTAATGTATGTAAACTATTAACTATTCAAGAATTCGGAATATTTACATACTCAGACAACCGTTTTACGGTAAATGACCTAACGCGAAACATTCTCATCCCGCGTGTTCTTTATCATGAATTACTTCAGACATTGCCGGCACGCGGATGATAGCTCAGCTGGAAATAGGAAATCTGCTAACGAGAACTTACGACTAATGATAATCGGCTCATGTATCGTAACTGTCGATGTTCCCGTTGTCGATGTCAGCTTAGAATTAAATAATAGGAAGCATAAACACCGAGCTCCTTAGACTTATTTAAGCGGCGCTCTCGCGCAGTTGCTAAAATGTAAAGCCGCAGGTGACGGCGAGACTGCGACTCACGCCGATGAAGCTCATTGATTGGCTTTTCAGTTCCGCAAACGCCGACGTGCGGGCGTTTCTGGCCCGTAATTAAGAGCGATAATATCTTTCTAACAAGCGATTCCTCTAAGACAGTGATCTTGCGATTCGTTGCGGCGAAAGGGAATGGGGCAGAAATTGACAAAGGAAAAAAAGATGTAGATTGCACAGCAGGTTCGACAAAGGACACACAATGCCGTTCGTAAATCTTCCGCTCTCTACATACATTCTGCAAACTTATCGCCGCGCACGTAACGATCTCTTAGCATTATTAGTCGATAAGTCAAACCGTGAATTATCATCTCAAGTTTTGCGGCCAATGATTATACGGCTGAACGACTAGCACTTCAATTTGAATTCTAATTTCAAAACGAGCACCGTTAGCACACGACCGTACAGTAATCGATCACGGGTCAGCGATTAGTCGTAACATCGATGTCCGTCTAATTTTTCAGCGCGACTCATTGTCCGATACCGTGTGGGGTCGATCATACGATACTTCTCGTAGATCAATTATATTTAACTTGCGGATCGCTATACGTAATTCGCGTGGGTTTCGGCAACTTGTTTTCGCACGCGTCTCGAAACTTCCGTTCGCGCGTTGTTTCGATTTAAATAACGAAACGTCGTTACATCCGAGCTCTAGCTTATGTGGGTCCCCGCACATGGGCGCGGTTCTCAGCTAAACAGATGCCGAAAGCACATCCGTGTGTGCTCGCGCGATGCAGACATAATGTGTCATACGTGAGAATGGACCACCGTAATATCCTCGTAGTTAATACCCGTGAGCGGAGGAAGGGAAAAAAATTCATTTGCATACACGCCTGTCGTCCGGCGCGGTATACATCGATCTCATTTGTCCTTCCCACCTCGCGCCCTCTCTCCGCTCATTCCCTTTTCGACTTTCGATTTTTTACATGCCGCGCGCGCACGCCCGGGCACTCGATGCCGTACAAAATTCCAGGTCACGTTCGTTCTCACTCGAACTTCGTCTGAATCTCGAAAAAAATGGTGAACATTCGCGAGTTCCGGGTAATGGCAGTGGAGTCCGGGGGCGCACGATAGAGACAGCGCGTGGATTCGTCGAAATCTAATAATCCGTTATTTCGAACGCTTAATAAAGCCCCGTATACTGGGCAAATTGAAATTTTATCTCCATCGGAGCTGTTTATTATTTGTCCATCGTCCGCCCCCCTTCCTCGTTCCATCGGAACGTTAATTTCGACTTTGCATACGGGGGGCATTGTGTTGCGAGTACCTCGTCGAGCGTCGAAAACGGCCTCCTAAGGCGATTATGAAACGCGCGGCCCGATAAGTAGCCGGGCATTATTCCGCGGCCAAATTATGCGATTGTGTTCGAGCGTTCCAATTCCGTCAGGGGCGTACGATATGTTTATGCAAATGTCGTGGGCGCGCAAAAGCACACGACGCGAGATATCGCGAGACTGGGGCCCGGTCAAAACTAGGGTGGGTGGGTAGGTGGGGAGGTGGGGAAAAAAGGTTGTGCAACTGTCGGTCGGCGAACGGGCAAGGAGGAAAAATAAGCGGGAGGGGTAAAAAAGAATAAGGGTCAATTAAACCGGCGGTCCTTCGGCGTGTCGAACGAAGGCCACGCGCGCAGAGCGTATTTAATGTAAATCTGACGGTGTCGAGCTTGGACGATCCGTATGCATGCTGTTCAGATTCGAGCGTGCACGGTTCTTTAGGGAAGACCACCTTTCGACGCGCGGCGAGAAGCGAATCTCGGAGAACGTGTGTACGGTTGTACGCCGATGCGCGCCTGCTCGTACGAAACGACCATGTTTGAGTTGTCGCGTATTTCGGAGTTTGTACGTTCAAATATACAGGCATTGCGGTCTTTAAATATTTGGATACTTGCTTCTAACAACTCGCGTCCTTAAGCATACACGGATTTAATGGTCTGCGTCGGTCTAATCACATACATTTAGAGATTGCGATCTTTAAACTTTCAAATATTTGAAGTATATGCGCCAGAAGTTTGAGCTTTCTACTGTACTAGAAGCTGCAAACGGTAGAAAGGAGCATTTCCTTACAAATCTATCTGGCTATGGCGGTACTCGTTCATATCATGATGTCCACATTACGCACGTGTCCGGAAACTTATGGTGGTTCAAATTACACGACGTCAAAAAAGGAAATAGATGTGATGAAGACACTTGTAATTAATTCGTCCAACACGATGCAATTCGAGAGGAATCCAATATGTGCCGTGCACCTTTTGCATAAATAACGCACTCGTGTTTTGCCCGCATCGATCGTTCTCGCGACACGCCGCCAGCCCATGCCGGCGGGAGAGAGAGAGAGATATGGAGAGTAAGAGTAAAACGTCTCGGGTTACGTGATTTGGCAAATTGCTTATAACGTTAATTAATGAGAAAACGTACTGCTGGACATCAGGTGCAGCTGCCCGTCTGGACTACCTTACAGGCCTGTCCTTACTTACATACTGTCGGCTTACACTTTTACACTGCCCGCCGGTTTCATGCCACATGCTCCGTGGGCAGATGCTCCTGGCAGTGATTTTTTTTTCACGTGCGCGGTGCCACTTAATGCCGAGATTATGGCAAACGCGGTTGCCGAAATGTAGGTCGGTGAAACTTTCCAATCACGCGCCTTTTTTCCGTCCTTTTTCTCTCTCATTTTTACTGGGTCGCTACTTTGGCGCCAATCCTTGCACGCTCCTTTGTCCTCGGTGAAAACGACATCTGGAGATGTGGGCGTTTCAGTATGTCGCAGAAGCACGTTTACGCGTTTAGGCAGTCCTGGGTCAGAGGCATTGAGACAAGTTCAATTCTTTATTAGTACAAAAAATTCCGAAAACTGACGCATTTATGTGTCGTAAATAGTCAGCATTGACTCCGGCTCCAGATTGTTGCTCACGAGCACGCGAACGTGGATGTGGCATGAAGTATCTGAAGGAGCAGAGAGATACTTTATTGGAAAATCTATTTTCCATTCAAACCGACCAGATCGTTACAATACAATCGCAGTACGTTCGTCGTAAATCAAGTTCATTGCCGATATTTGCACTTCTATTTTGTACTCGTTGTCGATCTTTATCCGCGCCCGTTGGTGCGGAACGAAAAATGACACGCCCAGCTAGATCCGATCCGAAGTAGATTCCGATCTACCGAACGTTATCCGCCCATTTTCATCTGTACGTCTCCGCGTCTCGATGCTTTAACGACATACAGCTTACCGAGGTAGCGACCGCGCTGTAAAGTCCAGCAACGCAACGCAACGAAGAGTCTTGCAAACCGTCGACGGTCGATCGAATGAAGAAAAAGCCGCGGTGGATGCTGTTTCCACGATCTTTCACGCGCATACGCCATTTATGTGCAGGACTGCAGAGTAACAGTTTCCGTTGAAGAAAACGTGATTCACGATCGCGCGGTCCGTCGATCAACGTACTCCGCGAATCGTTTCTTGCTCAACGACCGTTTCAAAACCGTTGAGCGATCCTCTCGCGGTATTCGCGCGGCGAGGAATAACGACGAGGAGGCGTAGACGGAGAAGAAGTCGGGTGAATGTGAGATTGCAGAAATTCAGGCACGGACGTTCACTCGCACGCTGAGTTTGAAACTCATCTGGCGCGCATCAATGTATCGACGATGCGACGTACACTGTCGGTCAGAAGTTCAGGTCCGACCGATTCACTCTTTCGACTATTTTCGCTTACAATTAGACCAGTAATCAGGGAGTATTCTACTGATCGTTTTATGACGATGCATTATAGGTTTGCGATGTGGGGCTTCCTTAAACGAATTTTCATATAATCCTCTGTTATCTTTCCCTTGGAAAGTGGTCCTGAACTTGTAGCCCGGTAGCGCAATATCTCCAACGAAAGTTCTCTCTGAACGGAACCTTGTTCGAAATCGTACATACCTTCGTCGGCTTTCTCATTATCACGATCCCGATTCGGCGATCTGACGAAATCAGGAACGCGATAAAGATCGTCGTTAGATTTCGTTCGCAGTGATCGATCAATTGACGCCGGCGAAATGAGTCGTCGTACCGTTCGACTGGCTACACGATCTCGAGATCCTTTGAATTCTCATAGAGGCGCGGTCGCGTCGGCGTATGGAACTCCTAATGCTATGCAATTAGTTACACGACTTTTTTTTAGTCCGTCTGACGTTTTGTTCGCGTCTCCCTATCGCTTTTTCTCCTCTATTCCACATTCGCCTGAATCGAGAAAAGTTTCGTACGCGCCGCCGTGTAACTCGTTATTATGCTACAAGTATGTCGATCGCTTCACTATTAATAGAGTATTGCGTGAAAGTAGTCCTACCGCTGGTGAGCGTATTCGTTAACGGCTTATCTAACGCACGCTTTATTAGTCATACGAGGAGAGAATCTTAGAATAAACATGCTCTTAAAGGATTGCCACATAGGAGCGGGATGTTCGCTGGCAATTTTTCCGTGCTTCACCTACGAAGTTCACCTCGGCGCGTTGCACAATAATCGCGGCGCGCGTAATGAAACATGAGAGCAAATGGGAAATATTTCAACCGCTTGGTAGCGATGCAACAGTCACCGTGACGGATTAACAGAGAAGCGAAAGCAGCTTCGAGTGGCAGTTAACATGCGTTGGCTATCAAAAGTATGACGAGAGATATCTTCTATGTGCTCTGCATGCCCGCGTGCACTCGAGACACGACCATTCGAACAATTTCATATTCCAGCATTTTATCGACATTCGAGTGCTACAAATAAACTTCGAACACATTTTAGCGTGCAATTTAATATTCGAATGGCAATCACTGGAATACGCGAACGTATCGATGCTATTAGAACATTCGGATAGTGAAAATATCGACGAATAGTCCGGCCCTACTTGTCACCATCTACTTTCCTCTCCGCCGCTTCGGATTCAGCTTATTTTCTTTTTTTTGCTTGTAACTCGTGTTCTTCACACACGCGCGCTCACCCTTGCTCCACTTATGCTAATCGAGGAATTACTAAAGCGTCTCTTTCTCTCTCTCCCTGGAAAGACAGTTCAATCACTCCGCCGGCAAAAGTTTACATTTCTAACGTTCGTTCCCGTTGACACGATAATTCCTCTCTCTTCCATCCCTGTCTATAATGCAATGTCGATCTGCCACTCTTCTCAGATGCGCGTCAGGCCAAACTGGTTTCTGAAACGATTCGAGGTGAGAGTGATAAAACGCAATCTGCGCGGTTGTTAATCATTTCAGGAGAAGACCGAATTAAGAAACCACCCTGTTAAGGAAGGCGACGGTCTCGAGTTTCGATTACGCGCGCGTGATATTCCTTGCTCTTTAAATGATGTGGACTTTACGTAATGTCGAGTAATGTCGCGAGTAAACGGTAATCGTGGATCAGTGCATTAACCGGTTTTTTTTTTCTTGCTTGATGCAGGAAAATTGGTGTCGACGCTGAATAACACGTGGACGAGTCTAACAGCCTGGTATAATCGTCTCATCGTTCGTGCAGCTTTCCGGCAGATGAGAAAATCCTTTCTCAACCACGACGCACGTTGGCGAGCATACAGGCGCGGGGTAAGTCCAAATTTTCTCGACATCGTTAGACAATGAAATCTGAGTAGTACAGGTAAAAGTGTAGGTAGACACTTACTGGGCAAACGTGAAATTTGAAATTCTAAACAACTGCAATTTCGATGAATCTATGAGTCATATTCATATCTTTCACGAATGGTCGATCTCCAACGACTCACGATTCAAACAAAACGGGAGTGTTTATACGACTAGTACCGCATACGTTTACACGCGAACGAGGTTGTGCCCGATTGTCAAACATTGAAAGTTTGATATACGCCGACGTGTAAATTTTGGCACTTAAGGGCGCGTGATTTACACCGCGCGCGCTCATTCTCGCGTGCTCGCGCGAGCGCGTTTCGTTCCGCGTCGACTTTCGTTTCCCTGTCGGATCGTCCGCAGGGACTTTCCATTTAGCTGGACGCGAAGTTCTGGCTGAGTGAGCGACGGTTATTGCGACCGATTAGCGTCTTTAACGACTCGCGCCTCGAAACGCCCGATGCGGCGCTGTACGGGCACGTTGAAAGTTTCAGAATTTACGCGCGGATTCTTTGCATTTTATCGTCGCGCTGGTCGCCGATAAACGTCCGCCAAGCCAAGCTTTACATCAACGCTAGGAATTAACGTAATACCGTGGACGAGGTATAGGATAGACTCATCATGCAATGCATATTTTTGTCGCACCGTCTTCGGCTGCTGCAATCCCATTATCATTTTCGTGTCAGGTTCAGCGTTGTCGGCCGACTGGGGTGTAAGATCACAATGCCGTGTACGCTGAAAATTGATACTAATTTAATTGACAGGCTGTCATTTGTTTTCAACGACGGAGACATGGTCGAAAAATGTTAAAAAAGTTGAAAATATTTGATCGCCTCGATCTCGATCACGCACTTTAAAACAATTAAGCTTAATTAACATCATCTTCTTTAAGCACTTCGTATATTTGAATTGACAATATGAAATTTAGAAGTTGAACGCTCGAATCGCAATGAGCCTGACCTACAACTCGAACGTGCGTTCTTAAAATTCCACTCCCGCATCATGTTCGTCGAGACGAAATTGAATCGAGCTGCGCGCATCGTGCAGGGGATCAAATTAGCGCCGTCTGAATAAGTCATACATCGCGCGCGTGAATGCAAAGAAGTCACACTGAGAGATCGGTCGGAGATCGAAGAGTTAAGACAGAAAAGGTGAGTGATGGAAGACGGGAGAGAAAGAGAGGGTCGTGCCGGAACGAATGGTAATAAGACGATTGTGTTACCCGTGTTTCGTACCACGCCCCGGATTATTTGACGGGAGACCGCTCCTAATATCTATGCGCTGGAAGCCAGCAAGACGCAACTGTAAATGCCACCCACTTGTCACGGGTCGGAAGAAGCAAAAAAAAAAAGTAATTCGATACGCCGACACTGCGCCGCGCCGGTACATTTTCGATCGTGTACGCTACGGTGATTTTTACAAATGAAATTTCGGCCACAGCCACGTTCCGCGTTGAACATCGACCACGAGTTTGGACGAACCTGCGGCTCACTTCGTGACGTCGTAGAGAGCGTCGTGATATACGCGACGACACGCTTCGTAACAATGATACGTTACACGGGGTCGATAATTTATCTGCCGACGAATTTAGTTGCCGGACGACGACTCGCCGCGATTTTCGCCGCGATTCTTAATGAATGTTTCGAGGAGGCACGTCGGAGGAGGTCCTGGCAAACAATGGACGACAAGCGGATCGTCGGTGCAATTTGCGAATTAACGATTTCGCTCCGCGATGATTACAGCCTGTCGCTGAATAATATCCGCTGAATAACGATTCGGCCGCCCGGCGATTTTCTCCCTGGGCCAACGGCACGGCGGATGAGATGGCTATCATAGGAAATAAGACCAATTACCAAAGAGGCACCCTTCGGACGGTTTGCATAAACCAGCTTTTCGACAGCTTAAAATGTTGCTAATGAGTAACGTCCGCGCTTTCGGACCCGTTCCTGCCACAGTCATTTCGGTAATAGTCTCGCGCAACGGTAATAACTACCATCAGCCCCGTTCCAATCGCGTGTCCAACGCTACATTTGTCCATTTTATAAACCACATAATACTCGCCTTATAATATAATCCATGACTATTCCAACCTATTCACGGTATAACGAAAACATCGGATCAGTCGTCGGACAGTACCGTTTCTGCTTGGAATTAAGAAAACTAGCATCCGCAAAGAACACGACCGATCCTTCCGTTCGCATTTATCCGCAACGAATCGTGTGCGGCGAGAAAAATATTTCGAATTAACAACACATCAATTGCGCTCAGCCGACTGCAACGATCTCTGCGCCGCTTAATGATTCCCGATAATAGCTACACTATATCGAACCTATCGTCGTCGGACCTGCAACAACGATCGCACAGCCCCGAGGTTCTCTGAATTTTCAAAAGTTCCACCCATGGCGTGCCCGACCGCTCCCCGAACGTGATTGAGAGGTGGCAACAGACAGCGGCGTAATTATCCTTGTCTGCCTTCCGAAAAGGCAACTATCGCGACCGTTCGATCGGCGTTCGCGGCCAATATCCCGTGTCAGTGTGCCTCTCTCGCATCGGTGCATCGTGCGCGGATACTTTCACTGTCTATCTCTCCTTCCTCTCCTCTCCTAAACACGTGTGACGACATCGGTAATTATCCATCTGTTACCCCGTAATCAGGGGAGTATCGCGTGCGAGAGTCGGAGAACGAAACGTGACCGAGCGTGACCCGTTGTTCGACGCTGCCTATCGGCCCGCGGTGGCCCCCTTTATTTCGCGCATTTCCAACGAAATTCCGGACGCGGCTAGGTAAAAGGACCGCGCGTTCCACCTCCTGTGCGCAATTCATTTATCTCCGTCCGGCCGATCGAACCGCTTCCGCCATTTCTGCCTTTAATTATTTTTCTTCTGTCTTTTTTTGTTTGTTTATTTATTGCGTACGCCGCACAGGCTGGAAAGAATTTTATTGTAGGGGAGCGAAGAGAGAGAAGTAAAAGTTCAAGGAAGACAGAGGGAGGGGAAAATAGAGGTGACTCTAAGTCAGAGATTCAAAGAAATTCAGTTATTTCGTTTAATTTGTTTTACATTGTCGTGTGCAATGAAATTCATGATTAATGCTATATTTTTGCTATTTCTAACCTGAGTCAGTTTTATAGTCGGCGGTACGTGTGTGTGTCGAAGAGAGGTAGCCAGGCGTGATTATTATCGTCGATCACTGGTTTGCCGGATAACTCGAGATCGTGGTTTCTGCCAGGCTGGAGAGTGGAAATTGATTGACTCTGCGGCGTTTGGGTAATTGTCGTTATTGTCGTGATTAATCGCGAGCCGCCGATGTGGGAACGTGACGAATCGGTCGGCGCCGGGAATTCGATGGAATTCCAGCGTACCTCCGGGCATTCATATGTCAATGGGAGTCGTTTTATATCACGATGAAGATTTTTCGCATGCTTCGATAATCGCGCCGAAGGCGGAAATCGTGCGCGAAAATTTGTTAGAATCTGCACAATTTTCTGGGCGATCGCTTCTTCTACATTGTCGGCAGATTTCCGCGTTTGTTTCGCGAGAATTCCTATATCAATGAACAATGTCGAGTTACCACGGACTGTCGAATGAAAGCGTCCGAGAAAGTCGCAAAATACAGACGCTGTTTGTTGTCGGATTTTTTATTGCCAGTTCCGGCAAGCGCGCACTCTTAAATAATACCATTTTCAAGAAAACGGCGTGGGTGTAATAGAGACATTAAATCACTGCCACCAGCGTATACTTTGCCTGCATTGCGTCGGGTCATAGGTTGCGCGAGGAAAAGTTTGCGGAAAATGTGTCGATTACTGAAATCCTTGCCGTATATGCGGTTCCGTGTCTGCTTAACGCAAAGCGTTCCTGACATAAGGGGGGTATTTAAGATCGTCCGCGTGAGAATGCGCAACGTTCGATCGAAAACTCCTGTCCGGAGTGCCGATCACGCGATAAGTCAGGCGTTCGCTATTATCGTGATTAATATCGTTACCGGCGAAGTTCGTCGCATTAGTACCGCGCAGATCCTTCATTCGCGATACATCGAAATCCGGGCATAATTAAATGTCAGCGGACACTCGGTGCCGCCGACAATGTATTGCGACTACGTGAGCGTATGCTCAGAAGAAAGAGGATCGTGTGTAAAATCGTCGCGGCAATAATTATTGACGTTAAACAACCGTGAAACGTGACGCCGCTCGAGCATGGCGCAGACTTCTTATTTTCAGGTGCTTTTAACGGTAACTAGTATCGCTAATGACGGTATTATCGAGACCTCATGCGTGAACAGTGCCACACATGCAGATTAGATTACATAAAATTTAATGTCAGCGTGTTGCAGACTACGGGATTCGATAAGAGGCGAACGTTAATCCGACAATTTTTACGCAGTTTCTCTATTCCGCGAGAGGCGCGACGAATCGAGCTTCTTTTTCGTCGTTGTGATAATACTTTTTAATTCTTTCCCGCGCGTGGGCGACGTGAACGGTCGTGGAAGACTTTATCGTCGCGCCGACGCAATTTCCTCGTCACTGTAAATTGTCCGCGCGTGGCACGCAAACGCGACGCAGTATCGTCATCGTTTCCATTCGTCTAGGTCCCATGGGTAACGTAATGACGTTAAATTACCGATAAATCAACTGTCGGTTAAATTGCCGCACGGCAACGACGGCGCACCGTCCATTATCAAAACACAGTCATTATCGGTCGACACTTCTCGCGGAGCATTTATAATCCGGTGTTACATCGTAATGCTTATGTTTAGCCGTAAAGCCAGGTTCGATCGATATCACGACTGTTTTACGTGTTAATTCGTCCTAATGTCCGTCACGTAATGCTTAAGTCGTAATCCGTGGCTATAACTAATTCTTGGGACATTTAGAATTTGTTCCGTTGATCCCGAAAGCGGGTAATTTGCGCTGCAGGCAGATCATTCTCTGCCCTCCGAACTTTCAGCTGTTTCGAAATTACCGCCAGTTTTCGGAGTCGAAACGGCTATCGTTTAGGAGATACGAGAAAAATTCTGCGAAATACGTCCAGTATGTACCTCAATAACGCCTTCGAATCAACTCATGGTATACAATACATGATATTAGTACGTTTTTCGTGCACAATGACCCGCTGACTGAACAGGCTTGCGAAGTTCGTCGAATACCTCGCGCTGCACTTATACAATCCATCGTACATATTATTCTTATTTATTCCGCAAACCGCGCTCAGATCGATACCGTACCCATACCGCATTTTAATTCTCCGTTACATTTTTCGCACGCCGATCGCGGATCAAGATATCGCCGCCATTATTCAGGATCGCGATTCGCGAACGATTATTTCCCCCCCGGGAGCGACAACGAAAAATTCCGAACGGCATGAAGCGGTCTCGTCTCTCGTTTCTGCTTGTGCAATCCGGCGGGTTCTTAACGTGTGCCTAATAATAAAACGTGCGGCGAGAGGTGCGGACGGAGAAAGAGTGGAAAAGCGGGAGGGGGCCGACGGAGCGAGAGAAAAAGAGGGAAAGGAAGAGAGAACTCTTTGCCAATATACGGTCAGCCGGTGAGTGAGGATCGCAGGTGAATGGAAGTCTGCAGTTCCGCGAGTTTAAACTGGATTTTCCTTTGAAGATTCGCTGAGAATCCCGACGTGGCAGCGTACGGCGTTCGGTGCGACAGAAGAGACACGGACTCTTCTTCTTCCATCCCTCACTTCATTCTACATCTTTTTCATCTTATGATACAGTTCATTAAAGCGGATCTCGATGACTCGACACGCGTCATTACGGTTTTACAACATTACGGACTAACGATCCGTTTGATGATCGTCGGAATAAGTGAAAACGGCAGAGCGCGGCAAGGTGGAAAAAGACGCGGTCGCAAACGAAATCACGGGACGAATTCAAATACGGAGAGGGAAAGTGTGTAGGAGGCTTCGAGGTAGAAGGGTGGGGAGCGCGCGTCTGCCAATACGATTAGCTGGCCGGATTGTAAGTGAATGGAAGATGCTATAGGAGATCCACCGCTCTAAAAGCCGCGTCTGACGTCGTCGGGTCAAGAATCGTGACAGAATACTGGCGTGCCTGTGTGAGTGCCCGCGCGCGCCCTCGGATGTTCGCTGGATCGTTCTGATCTATGTCAGATCGAGGATTTTTTCCCGTCCGAGCGCGAAGGCATTCACTTCGCTCTTCTGTTACGTGCGCACTGGCACTCTGCGAACACATTTGCGGGAGTACACCTACTTACACGGGGAGCACTTTCCAGCTCCGTCCCCATCGCCGTTTGTATAATTCTTCCATAATAAAGCGATGCCTCGTTAGCATGTCGCCTTGTACACGGGAACGTACTCCGACGCACTTAGGTACAAAAGGCGTTCAGGATAGGCTGGATAGTTCGTTACGACGGGCTCTGAGACTCGGGTTATGGAAGTTATGGCTCGGCAATAATCACGCGATGCATGCCGATATAAATGCACACGGGAAACCAGTGGGCACGTTCGGGATGAGCTAAGCCGGCCGTCTCGTTGCTTGTCTCGGCTTGTAGATCATAACGTCTCACACCAGCTTGTCGGGCTCGGCCATGCTCCAGCATTCGATATGTATTCCGTTACGGCGCGGTGAAGTTCATGAATTGCTCGCGACGTGCAGAGGCGATAAGGGTGAGAATCCATTTTAATAATAGCGTTTCGGAGTCCACCTAAATGGCCACGCCTCCACTCTCGAGTTTCTAGCGGCGGAATTTGAGGCAGCAATAACAGGGGCATCGTTTAGAAATTTATTTTAATAATCGTGATTCATGTGTAAACGTTCACGGGACTGCACTCGATAACGTACACTGCCAGCGATCGTTACTCCTTTTATCCCCCTCCGCCTTTATGCGTTCGATGAACATTCACTGCACTGTGTAGATCCATATACGGAAACGATCTTTCTAATTTTTAACTTCTAAGCCTCGGGTCTCGAGAATCGTCGGGCAACGTTTATGACGGTAGCTCGGTTACGGTCGTAAAGCGTGTTAGCGATTCACGCGGCGACGTGCCCGACGAACATTTTTATTCCGTCGATTCGTTATGCCGGTCTGAAATGCTCGGATCCGTTTTACTATCGCCCTTTGTGCGCGCGCTAGCCTCGAATTCCGCTCGAAACGTGGAACCGTGCCGGTCGCCTAACAATTCGCTAGAGGCGATGCCACGTATACGAATTAGAAATCAATCTCGCGAGGATAGCCGTTCTCCGACTATCCTTTTCCACCGGCCAACGACTTGGCAGTGAAATTTAGTGAAGTATCGTACGAAGCCTTTCGACATACGAAAGTCCTGTGGGTACTTACGTACGGAACAACACGAGCGCAGTCGTGACACTACTTTCGCTTTGGATTTTCGTTTCGTTCGGTATTAGGCAAAATCTTATTCGGGTAATGGATAGACCATAACAACATAGCGAGTAATTCTGCCGGAACAATTTTCATTGGAAACAATCCGAATAATGTTTCGTTCAGCTTTCGTCGAAGGTGTCGGAGGAAAAATTAGCCTTTGATTGTGTTTCGAGTGAAAGTCCACGGATTGTCTTTGCCCGCACGTGCCCTTATCGTTGGCCGACAGGAGTGTGCTTTCGGTGCATACGGGACGCCTTCCTTTCGGAATGCGGCGGGTTGGAATTAAGCGTGGGGGCCGTGCGGAACGTATCATCGCAGGTTCAATAAATTCTCCGATGCGCGACGGCGAGAGTCCTCCGACGGGAAACGCCTTCGAACGGCCATCTTTGCGGTGGCTCATTACCCTCGATCATCATCCTTGGCCCGCTACCCGTATTTATACCGCGGTCGAACGTTAAATGACGCGTGTCTTCGTTTCGCGTGACAAGCGGTGTCGTTTGCGGGCAAGATGCAGAATAGCGGGAAGATAAAAATGACCCCACAAGCATCTTTACGAAACGGTACTCGCGGACAATCGCCTCGCTGCCGGCACAATCACTCAAGGCGTCCTCGGATTTCGTTCGCTCTCCAAACACCGATCCTCGAGAGTCCGCGATGTAAGGTAGTAGGTTGCACCACGTGAAATGTCAGAAATTTTTCTTTTTTTTTTCTTTTCCGAGCAACTGTAATTTTAACGTACAAAACATTTGATATGTTCGAACCTAATAACACGACGCAGACGACACAGTCGAAGGAAAGCAGAATTTGAAAGGTGCAGACGTACACGTTCGTCGACGCGAAAGTAGTCCATCGGGATCGTTGCAACTTGACGTCGGCTAATCGAACTCGATACTAGAATGTTTCCAAGCGCGGACGGCGGAGAGATACGGCCGACGACGATTGAGATTACCATTTCGAGGTATGAATATTTTCTGCGGACGTAATTTGAAAGAGTTGCGCAGATTTGCGATAGCACGGGATTTCTCTGGCACCTTCTCGTTGCGCCTGCGAAACCTTTTCACGCGGACCTTTTTACGGGCTGCTTATCGCGTCGACGTTCTAATATTAAACGGCCGGCCGCGCGCCGCTCATCGAAATCGACTGTTAGATGTCTGGACCGGCGTGATCTAAGCTTTCGATGTCGTTCCATTCTTTCGAACTCGGCGTCCCGCGGAGACGGTGCCACTTTCATCGCTCCTCGTCGTCATTGTTAATCCCGACGACCGTGTAAATGCCTCCGAGGTACACGGGCTCTAACACAATGTTCGATCGCGATATCGGCAATCGACATTGACTCGAGACACAGGCCTACGAATGTAGTCGGGCGTTAGATCGCTGCTTCGTTATATTCCCGTGTCGAAATTATAATAACATCGAATGGACTGCTGTCCGACGCGGCGATTTCTTCCTAAGGACGTTCGATATCCATAAATTGCACTCGTGTCGCAAGCGGCGGCGGCGCGGTGTTGCGATTTGCGATGCGAGTTTGCAGTTGTTAGTGCCGATTGGCAGAAACCGTGTACGTACTAGCTATTTGTAGAGAGTGGCAGATGCGGTGTGGCGCGGAGACAAATGGTAATCGATTTTCTGCTTGGACGCGATCGTGAAAAATGACGATTGTTTCATGGGGTCATGAGACGGGGTGCACTGGTACAGGATAGATCATGCGATGTATGTTTTCATCGCGCCATCTTGGGGCCTATTAGAAGGCAATTTTTGATCCGGCCACGACATTATTCTCGATAACTTATGTATCATTCATAAGATAATATGTAATTATTGTTCCTGTGCAGCGTAGCGAAAGTTTGTACCATTTTAAGCGTTCAATCGCCATGTCTTGTAATGAAGTTTCATTGATTTTGATAAGGCGTGGAGCGTGTGTAGGTGCGATCGAGTGCAACATTGTGAGTCTGCGCGGGGCGGCATTATATCATTGGCAAAACCATTATTATCGACGCTTTGTCACGCACGAGTCATTTCGTCTCTGCTCGTAAATAACGTTACAAGCCGTTGGAGCGACGCACGGTAAACGCGTGCCAAGCGGCCCGATAACGTGTTTGCCAAGTTCTGTCAGCTTTTTACGACTCTCGGCCTAAACGTTTGATCCGCCGTATCTCCCGATCACGCTTACGCTTCTATCCGCCTCGATGTGTCTCGGCCGTATCTTAAGTCCGTCCACAATTCGCATATAAATGTGCTTCATTATTGGGTGAGAAACGTTCTTATTAGCTCTTCAAATAAATCTGAACGAGCGTCGTCGAGTTAACGACGACAACGGCGCTACATCGTGTGCGTTAATTCTGACGCCGACTACGAAAACGGGGACCGTGCCTATGACATTATCACATTCGGCAATTGCGGGAAACACTTGTAGATTCGTCGCCGTGAATTCCGGGAAATTGGAAATAGCTTGCGACCAGCCTCTTCGGCCCGTGTTTCGCGGGCCTCGTCCGTCGCTCGCGTTGACATATTCGGAACACGAAGAACCGAGAGCTCGGGCAAACGGGTTCCCTGCGTGCCTTTAGGGATAAACTAAATGCCAAGATCGTAAAACATCGCGTACGTGCAACGATACGATCTTCCCGCCGCGCATCCTCTTCCGGCCTCCGATCTTCAGTTAGACGTTAACAGTACTGGGACCCCCTCCTAGCACGGCCATACCTCCTCGCAGATGACTCCTTACTCCTGCGCGCTTTATTTCCGCGGCGACGCACGTGCCCCCGTGCGTATGCAACGACGAAGAGACGGTATTTAACGTTCTCCTAAAACGAGAGTCACTTCGTGATGGATTTCGCAATGATTTACCGTGCGAACACGCGTGGTTAGGTAACGCCGACAGTGGTCTTGTAAGCCGGCACTTTAACAGTTTTATTGCCGGCAATCGGACGTAGTTGGATAATTGACGATTCGTCCTCTTTTACGAGACAAGCGATGGGGGGGGGGGGGGGGGGAGGTTTTTGATAGCGGTCTTCTTACCCCCGCGACGTGCATCTCGTGCTAGTCAGTGTCCGATGTCGGATTAAAGGTTATCTGACTGACAAATGACGTTGGAAGAGTAACCTGGTACACAGAGCACGCGGGTTTGCAGTGTTTGCACGAACACGGATGTTCCTTTTAAGAGAGTCATCTTATCCGGAGTCTATCAATGGGATAGGAACGGCTGCGGATAGACACGAAATTCCCACGAGTAGGTTGGACATTGTTTCGAGAGGACAGCTTCCACGATCTCTTATCTAGTCGCCGCTACCGCTAGCGTCAGTTGAGTTAAATATGATATAATATGATGGACGAAAGACTGGGAGAAGTAACGGAGTATGTACATGGCTATGGAAACTTCATGACAAACTCGTGGCCTACAGGCATCTACCAAATCGATCTTCCGATCGTTTAAGCGTGACGTTTTCGAAAGGTCCTATTCCGACCAGTTGTTCCTTTCCCGTCAGCGAGGTTTCTATTTCTGCTTCTGCCTGATTAGACCAGCCGCTCTCAGGAATTCTAGATCGATGCTCCCGGCACGCGTCTTAA
Organism: Priocnemis perturbator; assembly: GCA_963942575.1. Lineage (NCBI taxonomy): Eukaryota > Metazoa > Arthropoda > Insecta > Hymenoptera > Pompilidae > Priocnemis > Priocnemis perturbator. Next base: position 11,577,324 of record OZ012653.1, read on the forward strand.
AAACGTTTGCCTTTCGAATTTTTTGTCGAGCGACTTTTTGTCGAAGAAGAAAGGCGTAATCGTGTATCCGTTAGAAAGTGAGGTAGATGCGTAACAGACAAACTCCTCGGCCGTTCGTGCATCAGCAGTTGCGCCCAGCGAGTTTCGATTTAGGACCGTTAGATAGACGAGTAGCACGTTCGATGCTATCGAAATTAATCACCGGTCCTCCTTTATTTCCATCATTCATCGATTACCGTCATTACCGCCTTTAATTACAAACTCGTCCTTCGTGCGGGTAACGCGCGATGACAAACGATCGGCGTCGCTTCTAGATCAGCCGGACGGCTGACAGTGAACTTCGGTTTCCCGTCGCTTTGATCACGACGGAACCCTGCCAGTTTCCCTCTCACAATGTGACATCATACTGTTTTTTTTGCCCCGCGCTGCACAATTTCGACAACGACCGCTCGCTGACGACAAACGTTAATTTCTCAAGAGCCGCGGCCGCTCTTCGATCACCTTGCCCCGCTTGCCCGATTTTCCATAAAGTTTTTTTCTTCCTCCTTTTCGGCGGAATGTGGCCAGGGGAGGGTGGCGCGTCAAAAGACGAGACGAGACGAAGCGAGCCGCCGACGACGGCGACGACTTTCCATCCTCTTCGCGTGCAGAAACGTCGTTCCGCGCTCGTCGAAATGTCAAGGCGTCCTCGAGTGAAAGGATGCCGTGCATTTACGCCCGTTTTCTACCGCGATACTCGCCCGAGAGCGCGCTCGCGGAATAATTGTTAATAAATTAATAAATGGGCTCGCCCCAGCAGAAGGAAGCCCGACGACTCACTCATTAATTCGCAGCGCTACTCGACGGACAGACGCAGTCGCGACGTTCGATACTCACAGTCGGTCTCGTTCCTCGCAATTTTCCGAGATTTCACGCTGAATTTTCTTGTCATCATTTTTACGACGTGTTCATTATACACCCTCGCCGACGGCGCGCCACGTTGCGCGAGGCAATTAGCGGGCGAGCCTAAAGGTGTACAACTACATTACGTAATTGTTTCAACAAAGTTGCCGCGAAAAATAGGTCGATGAGATGAAGTGGACGCGAGATTCAAATGCAATCGGCGCTTTTCTGAAAACAATGTCGATTCGGTACGTCTAGTTTGCGCGTAGCAAAGAGGCCGTACAAATGAGAGGCATAAACGACGAGTCAATCGTACTTTTTCTTTCCCCCCAGTATTCGGCCGTAATCGGTGACGCGACTCCGCTCGATTATCATTCGGACGCGGACATTCTCGATGAAAATGAATAGCTGCCCCAGGTAATTTATCGGCCGTCGTTGCCGTGGATTTGACTTGCTGCCCGCGGGGCTTCGCCGGTAGCTCGGCAAAAAATGCGACCGTCGCGTCGTCGGCGCGATTACGCATCGTGACTGTCAATACGCACCTGACGCCTTTTCCTCGGTCGCATCAAGATTTCAGGTGCGCGTGCGAGGCCCCGATGCGAATTTATTGGCAGCGGACCCGCGGTATATAAATTACGCGCCCGCAACAAAGTAGATATCTCACGCGCGACCGAACGTCCGCCTTCGATCGATCGGACGGGGACGGGAGTCGTAAAAGGGAACGAGAGGCGGACAGAATGCGGTTGTTCGATGGAACGAGTGAGACGGGGCGCGGGATGGGGAAGAAAAAATGGCGCCCGGTTTGCAACTAGCCAACCTTGCGTCGGCTCTGCGATGTAAATCTTGTCTGAGGTCAATGGATATGTGCCACAGTGAGATATAACGCAAAAACCGCGGATCTTTGTCGTGTCGCGCAGTCTGACACAGTGACAGGCGACTGGTTTGATGGGTGGGATTGTCGTCCGTTTATTTACAATCTGATCGTTTTACAGCAGGAAGCGGCGTTCGTTAGCGCGGGGCGGACTTTATATTCCCCAGTTTTCCGTCGCACAGAGAATTTAGTGCTCCACGCACGCGTGTGCGCATTAAATTCTCGCGTATTGACGTGACCTACTGTAAACGGGACCTTACAGTATATTAGCGGCGTCGGCGACTCTATGGGCGGCGGGTGATTTCGCGTATGTCTTGATTTTATGGATCACAGTGCAACTTTCCTTTGTTTTTCTTCCGACGTCGATGATAGGTGCTGGACTGCTGGGTTTCATGTACGACGGTATATGACGCATCAAAATACGCTTTTTGCCGTGTTCTTTCTCATCAGTAATTGCACGTAGTACATATTCATGTAATTACTCTGTACCTAAGAATAGGGTAGTATAATACGTAATGTAATATCGTATGTTCCGGCGTTAGTATAACATTAATAGGAGTGCTTTGTTCACGTGGGCAACACTTATGACAGATGCTTCCTCATTTCTGTCCGAAGAAAGCATTAATTTACACGTGGTTCACCGTGTCTACGCGGAGCCGTGTGTCGACACGAGCCGCGGTGTTAATGCGAAAATGTACGTTAACGCGATGCACGACGACCCAAGGGTCTCTTACGATCAGCGTTCAGCCTCGAGGCCGTCTCATTTCGGTTAATTGTCCCTGACAATTAGGCTCGCGTTTCACTGAACTTGGATGCCCGAAGAGATCATGGGAACGGGTACTTCGGGCACGACTTCGTGGAGCTCGGATTCTGAAGATGCCCCCTCAACGTTCCTGGTCCCTGAAACACTTTAAACAAGCAGAAACAAAAAAGAACGTGTAGTCGAAACGACGATAGTTCCTCGAGCAACACGACATATGGCGGGCGGCCGTCAGATATTTATGTACCATATCCTGATCGATCGAATTAATGCCAGCAATGAAATAAAACAAGCACCGACTGAAGAAAAGCAATCAACGTCAAGCCACCTACCCGACACGACAATCGTCACAGAACACATCCTCATCTCTCCGAGACACAGCTACTAGAATTCTGCCGCAGTCGGCTCGGCGTAGATTAAAACACCTCCGCGGCTCGTTACGAGGTGGCCATTATGGTAATTTTCACACGACCGCCGCTTCACTATCCGCGCCACCATTATCGCGAGACATCAGGCGGGCGGCCGTCTTCCCGGCTCGTCGCCGTTTTTCACGGAAAAAGCGCGTCGCGCGACCGTGAGAAAAGCCGAATCGCTCTCTTGGAGGGCTCCTTACCCGAGCCCATTATTTCCCGACGCCAGGCATCCCGCGGCGGGAATGACCCGTCGGAATGTCACGATCGCCTTCTGGACGAAGGGACTACTCGCTCTCGCGTGTCTCCGGCCGGCTCGCAGCCTCCCCTCGCGCCCCGCCAGACTCATCCGAGTTAATTGTTCGTCGCAATTAAGCGCGTGCTTTATTGAACGCCGAGGGTACCGCGGTCCGCGGAGGATCATGGGAAAGGGTACGTCGGGGCGCGCTCGCTCATTGGGCCGAAAACATAACACCGCGTAAATCACGCGGCTAATTAAGACGAGCGAAGAGTTCAAGCTGCCTCTTAAGAGTCCCTCGCCTTCCCGTCTTCGCTTCGTAACAGTTCCACGGCTCGTCGACGCGCACGGTCATCTCCCATTGCCGGCCGCGCTATGGGGTGATAAAGATGCGGAGATAAAGGGATGGATCAGGTGGTCTAAGGTGATCGGGCGACGAGTGTGAGAGGAAAGTTCCACGGCGTGTGACGAGGCGCTTCCTAGTGTAACGGCATGACGGGGCGAGGCTGTTGACGTGGGTACGTCGAAAATCTGGCGTTTCAGTGTTTTCGTACTGCTTTTGAGGGAGAAACGAAACGGTGGTTAGGATTGCGAACGGATGACGAAGACGTTCTGTCCTGCTATTTCGAGCGAGCTTATGCCACACTTTCGACTCGCTCAGATTGCAGTATTTGCAGTTCGCATCGCGTGCTGGGGTAGTATATAGAACGTCGGGCAACTTTTTTTCCGCGATCTCTCCGAGCGAGCGAGGGAACGTGAATGTTAATCGGGAAAAATTAGAAATTCCCGCGGCAGTTGCGTCTCGCGTTACGCTCATTGTCGGCGTCGGCGACACCCGGGATAACCCGCCGCACATGGTGACGACCAGATAAGATCTCGCGGTTTCCACACAGGCGCGGCGCGGCGCGACGCACGGACGGTTACGCGCTCTTCGGCGCATAAAAGCCGCTCTTAAGCGCGCGTCCTACCGATTACGTTCGCGGATCATGAGAAAGTTGCACTCCCGACTTGTCTTTCAGGCAAAAAGAGGTACCGGTAAAGGTACCCTTTAGAAATTGATACAGAGTCTCCGTTCGAAGCAGGAACCTGCAGTCGTGCTTTTTCGATGTACGCCTTTATGGTAAGTTAGTATCCGATTGGCCATCGATCTTTAGCCTGCTCCGTTGCGCGTGGCTGTACGTGTGTGCGGTGCGGAAGGAGTCGACGAAGGAGAGGGAGAAGAAAATGAAAAAAATTGCTATCCTTGACGAGCAAGGACCTAAAGTCGGAATAATTTAATCTTTACTTTGTCCGCCTCGGCCCGGGACCCGACGATAAAGTGTTCGATTTAACGCCTCGACGTCGCATAACGATGTTAACATAATACGATAAATATCGTCGCCGCGATACACGGGGACTTTCACTGAGAGCTGGCCCGAAAAATGATTGCTAATTGCTCGGGGCTGTCTCTAGATTATCCCGCGGGCCTGGTGGGAGCCTGCGAAAAAGGGTATCCTGGACACGTTGAATCGCTCGGCTACCGACACACGGCGAGCGTGTAACGTGTAAATCAGGCGTTTAATCGCGCCGCCCGGGCATAAGTTCCGATGCAGGATTTGCCCGATTCACCTCGTTCCTCCTCAAGGACGCTCTTTGTTGTTATCCTGTGCACTCAATTATCGGTGGATCCGTCCTCGAGATAACGTGTCGACGATCTTTATGCCCGCGGCTCGCCTCGGCAAACACCGAAAACCACTCGCCCCTGGCAGGAGGACAGAAATGGACTTGCGAAAGAATCGATTGTGTCGGCCGCACGATTATGAGCCCGCGCTCAAAACCAGGCGGCACGAACGTCAATTTACGCCGCTGCGGGCGAACATATTGGCCGGTTGCGCGCTTTCGGTCGCGTTTCTCGAAGAATTAGTAAGATTTTACCCTCTCTTTCTCTTACAAATGTCGGCCGGTGGCGTTTAAAGGGACGCAGAGAAGGTGGGCACAACGCGCGAACGGCAAGATGCAATCTCGGAACGGGTGATTAATATGCGCGGCTGCGATTAAGTGCGGTAATTGAGTGGTGGCCGATTGAGTGGCGCTAGATCTAGTGCCACTCGAGATTCGTATTTGAATGTGTGTACGAGCCAGCTCCATAGACTTCCGACTTTTTCCCGTGACCGTATGCGCATGCGAGCGATTAACTCGTTCGAACCCGTACCCACCGCGGAGGCGAACATAGACCTTGACGTTCTGCATGGCATACGTGCGCGGATGTGTGCGTGTGCTTTAAACGTCGACCCACCGATGACTACGTACCGTTTTATTAATGATTGAAAATTACCGCGGTTTGCTCGTTCGGCGCATTCCTAATTATTACCATGCTGCTCGAGCGGCGAACTTTGGAAATCTCGCAGCATTTGCTTTCCGCTATCTCGTATCCGGGTTAATATACAGGTTTAGCAACAAAGTGAGCAACATAGTTCGCCGTGAACGTGTTCGTGTCACTCTGCGTCAATATTAAAATCGTTTGAAGGAAAATCGAGCAACCGATTTTATTCCTTTAACGATTTCCATGACCGAGTTCCTCTCTCGCTGACCGATTTTCCTACAAACGCCAAGCAGCGTGAGACATCTATCATGCATACAGCGATTTCTGTACTTCCGTCAAGATTTCGCGGAAATCTCCGACAATTTAGCGCTTCAATTGCGTCACATTTCTTTCGCCACGGTACAGCTTGAAATCGGAAAGCCTCTTCCTCTGTTACTCGTACCTCGCGGACGAGTTTTACCGTGATTTCTCTGTTCCTCGCGAGAGAGACCGAGAAAGAGAGCAAACGAAGAGCATTGCAGAAATCTTGGGAAACCTAAGGTGTGAAAAAAATTGCGCTCTCTCTTCCACCTTTTTAAGGCACACGCTGCACCCTTGAAGCTCGCCCATCGTCGACGACCGCGAAGAAATACCTACCATGGATCTCTCTCAAGGGAGAGATAATGATCTGAGGTCGTACAACCTGCAGCACCTTCGGTACCTCGCCGCGTGGCCTTCTTGACTCCCGACAGTGTGAACCTGTTCCCCGGTGAAAATATATTTCAAGAATGCCAGGTGAGGCGACGAGTAAAAGCGCGCACTTGGCGAGATCGTTTAACACGCGTAGGTAAACCTACAATTTTATCCGTTCGACAGTGTTCTCGGGTTGATCGAGGAAAGAATGCACTTTTAGCCGCCGCCGGCTGACGCGGCTCAGGTGTCATTTTATTCAGCGCTTCACTCAGGAAAATCGGCATCGCGCCGCCCGAAGTTTGGCGAATAGCCATATCTGCCGAAAGGAAAGTCGAGCGTAATGGCGTTATCGCATTCTCCAGTGTCATCCGCAGTGAAAGTGTCCGCTTCGTTTGAAGTCGTAATCACTTTTTGCCCGGGACTTCAAAACCACACGCGGCATTGTAGATCAGTGTCTCTCGCTGCCTGGTGCGCATTATGATAATGTTAATGGCCGTTGACGGTGGACCAAGCCTTGATATTGCCTACCGATACGGGCCTCACGCGACATTTCGTGCTCAATGAGCGGATATTGATAGGATTATTGTCCAATATGGAGTCGTGAGGCCGTAACGTCTGGCATTCGCGAAATTCGAGACGTGTCGTAACAGTCATTTATTTTCGTCGATCGGCCGACCGACCGATCGATCGATCGAGAAAGCAACTATGTACTTCCGAGGTCTCAAGGCGTGCTTTCGAGCCCGATGCAGCGATCGAACGGTGAGAGTACGTTAGGAAATTGTGAAGCAGAGAAATTATGCTCCGACGTTTCCTCAAAATTGTTTTCTTCATTACCGTGCCCACGATATTGCGCCCCTAGGTAAACAGACTCTCCCGTTCGCTCACAATCTCTTGCTCGCCGAGCTGCGATCAGTGGGATTATCGTTTAATGCGAGAGTCCGCCTTTGAAGCCGAACACATCCGTGCACATGTTATTCCGTATGCAGTCCCGGACGAGATCAAGCGTTTCGTAACTGCCATTTATTTTCGTAGATCGATCAGCGGGAAAGGAGCGATCTGCTTCGGGAGAATTGGTTAACGATCTCGTTTGGATGTTGTCCTTCGTTCGGCCTTTCTGCTGTAATCTCAAGTGAGATACATCTAGACGCAACTTCGCGAATGCGGTTCCTATGTTTCAGCACAGTGGTAGAACATTCTTCGACGTTGGTTTGCCTCTAATGGACATTAGAGTATCTGATAATCTACAAAAGTCTACCGTTTATCTCCCTACATTCGTAAGACACGCTTTACTTGTTTCTCTTCGGGGTCCCTGGAAAAAAACGAGACACAGCAGTCATATCCCACATGAAAAATTAACCGCGAGCTTAACGATCTCTATCTCTCGTCCGACGCAGTTTTACCTGCGGAACAATTTGGCGAACCGATTTCGGCTCTCCTTCGCTCGGCTCACCTCGTATCTGATTAATGATCGACTGCCGATCTCGCTGGCTTACCGGGTGGACACACCTTGGCTTCACCCTTAAAATTTATCTGTTTCGCGCGCGACAGGAATAAAACGTGGGGGCGACTCGGGTATTCTCGGCGGGTTCGCATAAATCAGGCCTCCGCAGTCGTGCCGATTTCTTTTTCCCCTCGCACGGGTGTTCCTTTTCCTTCGCTTCGCTATCTTACGAATGGATCCGGAACGGAATCGAGAAAGGTGTCGCGCGCGCACCGAGACAGTCCCTGTGACTCGCACGATTTCGAGGATATTTCGCAACGAGATCGTTAAGACTCGTCCCAGGTACGCGTCAGCGTGTCTGCTAGACCAGTGTTACTCAAAGCAGTGGTCCGGGAACCGACGTTCAACTAAGGCAAGCATCCGGAAAGCCTTCAAACGTCGTATACTCCGGAAGGTTTTCACCCTGCACGCCGTGATCCGAATGGCAGCAAAGTGCACGTGCTAAAGTGTTGAATTTGGACTGTAAATCAACCATTATACGTTGATGCCATCGTTATTCATTTCCAGCCGACCATTGCTACGCACTTCTTTCTCTCGATTGAATTCTCATGTTCAATTTAGATTAGATCGTATTCCAATTGAGCCGCCGCGCAACTCACCACTTGCGTGCTTTTCCATATAAAATAAACGACCCGGCTACGAGCGAGTTATGATTGGCGCCGACAGCTTTCGAACTTTATTACGGAAACCGTTGGCACGGAAAGTGACGATGAGAATCTTCGGATGTGCGGCAAAAATCCACAACCTACTGAAACCTGTCGTCGATCTAACTGGCATGGAAATACCACTTGGCGTATTAGTTTATCGCGCCGATTGCAACGGTGACTCTATAATTTAGCGATTAAGCAGATGTATTTCGCTAACGTACGATATGTCATGCCCCTGTTGCATATTCGATTCGAGAGTAGATCTTACTTCGGAAGATATCAGTTATCGTTCACTCAGCGCGGCTCCCCTCCAGACTGAATCGTAAACTTATTAGGCACGTCGTTATTATGCACTGCTAATTATGCATGTAACTCGCAGCACCACTCTTCCTTTGCTCGGTTTGCGGAGCCTGAGCGAACGTTAAAACGAATAGAGCGACTCGTAAACGTGTGGGAACATAATTTTCCGTGTTCAATAAAGAAAGACGCGAATCGGCATAACGATAGGAAGCTCGTAGAAAGTCTGTTGGCTCATGTTTCATTTAATCCTGTCATGATAAGTTTTTTTTTATTTTTTGGTTTTAATTCCGTGGTATGAAACACAGAGATGAAGCAGTATCATTATCGCGGCTAAGATAATTAGCGCGTTATACGAGATGGCATATGAGCTGACGTTAGGTTATTAGGAGACGTTATTTTTAACGATCGTTAGGCACTTTTCCACCGACCGACAAAACGATTGGCCGATGATTTTTCTCCCCCCTTTCATCCAAGGTCGGTACATTTCTCTTAATCACTCGACCAGTCCCTGACATTAAAGAAATTAGCCTCGAAGTTTACTCGAGCGCAGCGAGCGGACAGCGATACCGACGATTTTTAACGTTGTCATTCTCTCGCGCGGAGAAACGTGTGCTTAATTACGTACAATTCTGGTACGTACCATTTATGCCCCGTCAGCGTGGTCATCGGCATTGATGACACGTCTTTGATCAAACGACCCCAGTGTTAATGGCACAGCGCCATGATGATGATTACGGTACGGGTTACACCGTAATTTGTCGGTCGATATCGATTCAGTGTATCATTCCTGAGAAGGAGAGAGAGAGAGGGGGAAAGAGAGAGAGAGAGAGAAAGAAACAGGGGCAGGAACGTATTAACGTTAGACGCCAAAACGTGTTAACAACAAAGGCTCTGATCGCTGGTTCTGCATCGATCAGCGAATATAGATCAACTTCCCGACGTGTCGGTACAGAACTCGAAACCAGCCAGTTTCCTTGATGTCTTACTCCTGCCCGAGATTAATTTACCGCAGGTCCACTCTCATTCGCTCGTTCGCTCGTTCGACGTACCGTTGCGCAACGTCAATTTATCGATATTCATCTCTTGCCCGTAATTTAATTATTGACGATGGCGTTTTGGTCGTCCAAGGCCGACGACGACGACGACGACGCCCCGTTGCAGCGGCAGAAGTCGTTGTCTCGCCTTGTAATCGGTGCTCCGCTAAAGTGAAACTTAATTGATTACGGAGCCTGGGCGAAACTTTGCGCCGTCCTGGGAGCCGAAGGTTTTATTCGATAATGCGTGCACGGCGCTTAATGAATTACACTAACGGGAAAGGCGTGGTGGTCTGTGAAATTTGTAATCTATAAGATAGGAGCAGGGGTGGAATCGAGTCGTTTAACGAGCACTTCGAAGAACGTATCGAAGTATTATGGGAACACGGCTGATAGGTTGCGTGAAATTACGATTGATTTATTATGGATTCGTTTTGGGGTCAATATAATTTTCTGAGACCGCAGCACGTGTAAATTGTATCATTTTAATTATGGGTTGCTATCGATCGAGACATTTTTCTTGTTAATGATATTTCTATAAGTTTCTTGATATTGAAGAGAAGTTCACGACGAAATATTCGGTAGAAGTTTATCGATGCATCACCGGTTCTAAATTCTGAACTGGTTCCATTAGCGTTGCACAATAGTGAGTGGGTGCTCGAGAGCATCGGTCTGGCGAGTCCTTCGATATATCCTGACGCTAAATGGAGCCCGGCGATTCATATTCTTTCGTCTGGCAGAACTGTCGTCGCTGTGGGTGTTTTGTCAAATTGAATAACGAGAGAATGACGTATCAGCGTAAGAAGGACTCCAACGAGCCAGATTAACCAGTTATCCATACACAACAAACTTCTTCTCCCTTTTCTATTTCTTACACGACATCGCAGCCGCACAAAAAATTACACGACGCGGAAGCATGTTGAACCTTTTCTTAAACTAATGCGAAAGCGGCCACATCCGTGAAGAACCAGACATGTATCATAATATTTGTTTAGTGTCCGCTGAATTTTTCAATTAATATCGTAATCCGCCATTGAACGACAGTACTTTCGCGCGGTGTAATTGATTGATATCGCGGGGAGAAACGGAAAACGGTAAGTGAGCGTCGGATGATAACGGCTCGTTGGTAAGTCAACGTACATGTGTATTTCCAGGATCGTATTACTTTCCATTGCAACGCTCGATTAACTTCAAATTGCGCTTGACTATCATTTTTCCGCCGCTCTTACGAAACCGCGCGGAAGACTCCCAGCAGACATAATGCGTGCGCATTACGGCTTTATGACGTGTAAACGAAAAGTGGATTTATCGCGTTCACGTTTTCACTGCCCCAACGTCATGCGACGTAACGTGCGTTAATACGGTTTTTCATACTGTTTCCTTTTCTACAACCTCGCAGTCATGTTTGAGTTGCTATCAACGAAATACTGAGATTCGCAGATTCTCATACTGATTGCATATTTTGATTTATCGTTATTTCCCATTCCTTCGCGTTTCATGCGGAAAAAGACCACATAGCTCTTCTCCCCGATCTCACCCTTAGATCACGCACGGGCAAAAAGGCGCAGGCACTGACGGGCACCGAGAGTGATCGCGATCACGCTGGATTTAAGGAGGTTAAGCCCGGCTTACGGTATAACATTCGATCGAGATAGCTTTTGTAATCCAGCCGCGAGCGGAGGCACTTAGATGACTGTTGACTTTCCTGCCGGCCACGAATGTAAATGGATGGGCGTGTGGCCGACGCATTGTCTGCGTTTTGACAGATGCTTCGGCGATTCTGACCGGTCAATCGGGCCGGGATATCGACGAACAAGAAATATCGCTCAACGGCGTGCCTTTTGACAGTAATAAATATACCCGAGATTATTATCGGCGCGCAGCGCGCGACCGATCTAGTTACCCGGGAAACTTGACTTACTACGCGGATTTTTGCGGCTTTGCGGCGCGAATTTGATGTCCGCCGACGAGCTCAGCGCGCCTGATGCATCGCGCGGCTATGTGGCGCGAGCGCGCGGGCCTGTCCTCAAATTGGAACGGGCGAAGCGAGGGAGTTAAGAAGGTCAAAACAATCGATGATCTTTCATCACGGTAGCCGTGTACCCATTCACTTTGCGGATAAACCGCGGCACGTTCGCGGTGTCATGGAAGTCAGATCCCTCTTAAGATTAATCCTACATTATGATGTATGCCCGTCGAGCACGAAGCGGGGAGCCCGATAAAAATGAGCGCCGTCGAATTCTTTTCGCACAGCCTTCGTGGTTAGGCTTCTCGAGCTTGGCGCGCAGCGTTTGTCTCTCGCGTGTCGAAATTGTCGTGGCGGGCCGGTTGTGTGCGGATTTGAACGTTGCGAAAATCGGCCGGGCTCGCGGGACAGAATCCTCGACGAGTCTCGAGACGGGGAAGATCCATTCGTTCGTATCGAACTCGATTCGTGACGCAAACGGCCGAGTGTTGCGAGAGAGAAGCGGCTACGGCTATTAGAAACGTAAGACCGACCCGCGGCAGAGACTTTAACACACCGGCTCCAGCCGCGATTACGTAATGTTACGGTTTAACGGGTCGCGCGAGAAAAATGATTTTGCACAACGCGATCCTCTTCGTTCTCGCCTTTATCTCTTCGTTTCTCTCATTATCCCTCCCCGATCATTACTTTCCTCTTTCCTTATTTCTCCCGTCCATTTATCTCGCCGTCCACCTTTACTTGACCCGCCTTCGACCATCTCTCCGTCCTCGTCTCGCGCCCCGCGCTTTATTTCTGGCCGAGTCGAGAAAGTGGATAAAAAGGAAGGCAAGGGATTCGACACTAATTATCGGGGTTAACTGCTCTGCCCACAAATTACTCGGTCCTGTAATTGCGTACATTCAGTTACTGAGATTCCTGTGAGCCACCGTCACACTTGCAACGCCTTGCATGTACACGCACGCAGACGCACACGAAACCACGTTCACTGTCCGAAGGCAGACGGTGTGCCGGTCGGCGCAATTACGTGAACGAAAGTAATACTACGTACATTAAGGCAACGGTACGTGAATATACTTACCATTGGACTTATATGTCGCAATCGGCCGTGTACGTGTGCGTCCGCCTATATATCGCAGTTTGAGACGATCGGCCGACTATCGGTGCACCGTGAAACCGAAGTGTCTATTAATCGCGCGCTTATGCTCATGCACATCGGGCCGGGAGAAATATTTCGTACCCTATCGTATATTATATAACGTACACATATATACTTCCAATGCATCAGGCAGCAGCGCTGCGCTCTGCCTGCGGAGCCAGCTAATCCGCGCACTCGTGGTCTACGAATATCCTCGGCTGCAGCTTGATACTTAGGTATATAGACGACGATTACTGAATCAGAGCGGCCTTTACGCGATCGGCCGAACTTTCACGCGGCCTGTCTCGAACGAGGGGGATCTCCGCGCGCGCACAGGATGCCTTTACTTTCGTTACGAGGATTGAACGCGGCTGCTTGCCTCTCTCCGCGACAGGAATTCGCGCTCTTCCGTAATTAACCACTTCTCCGACGTTTTCTACCATCAACTTTCCGACGATAGTCCCGTTTAAATTTTGTCCTCAACTATCAAGCGATACATAAAACGTATTAAAAGAAGCCCGCTTCATTAACAGACCATCCCAGTATGAATTTCCAACCAGTCCAGAATTCGATTATATCGTGGTTACGTGATCGGCAAACCAGTTAGGACGATTTGCGCGACATTAAGTCTCCGACGCGGTCCAGGACCGCGAAGGGTGCAGGCGGCAAGCATTCCTCGCGCCGACATATCCCACGTAATTAAATGCCATTCAAAGTCCCTGCGACAGGTTCTCACTTTTCGCGGCGGCGCGGCGGCGAGGGAGCCTTTTTTTGCCGGATGACCGGTTTGAATTTTCTCTTTATTCTCGTCCGGTATCGAGTTCAGGAGGTCGGTCGTGTCTTTTGAATCGCGCTGTAGAGGATCGACGACGATGCACCTTACCGGGATAACCAGTTCTAACGGGTGTTATCTGATGTTTCGGCCCCGACCCGAAGGCGGCGGGTAGCCTTGAACAAGTGTCGATTCAGGAACTCGGGTAGGTCATGGATACTATTCGCCGTCTTCGTTTCTTGCCGCGCTCGGGTTTCGGACTCCGGTCGGCGAAAAAGTGTCGACCCGTTTGCCAGGACGGTGCTCGCGATTGCTCTCGCCGAACTCTCGTCCGTCGACGGGCCGGCGCGGCGCGAGGAAAATTCTGTGGAGTGTCAGCGCGAGATGGAGCTGATTAAATACCGTGCCCATTCTTTCCCTTTTCGACAGAGCAATCATGTGGCGGTGCTTGAAAAATGTGCTACTCCGGGCGGAATACGACCGCGTTACGAACTCTTTCCAATTACATAAGCACGCCGCGGATGGTGAGCATTTGATTACGGGCTAAGATGAAAAATGCATTGCACTATATATGTATATATGCACGATGAGGTTTCGCAGATGTCGCGTACAAACGATTTAATCGGTACCGGGCGATCGTGCGATCGTCCGACGCAGATTTTCCGCGTCGCCTCTTAACGAATTACGAAACCGAGAGGGCAGACCGTCTATTTGCCATTAGTTCGACAGATGCACGTCGCATCTGGTGAAAGTCACGGCGGCAGGCGAATCCAGGTTGTCCGTGATTTCTTTTAAAAAGTTCGCCGTGTATGAGAGCCTGGATCGCGTCGATGTATGTATGCGCATGCCTCCTGCTGGTTGCATCGCTTACACCGCACACTTTATGTACGAGTCTTACGCCTGCCTGCCCTCGATCTTTTTCCTCCGCCTCTGGGGATGGTACAACATTGTTCGGCTCCGCTTCCGCCGTAAAAGTGTCTCCTAACACCTGCCGCCTTCTCTCGACGGTCTCCCGTCGATCGTTTTCTTCGCCGGATCATCGTTGCCGATCGGGCCCATGATTATTATCGCTCGACGTTTTTTTCCACTTATCGGCCGCGCAGCTTCTCTAATCTGATCGGCCGTTCGGAAATTGTATCTCGCGGTACGAGTAACAGGGGTGCCCTTGTCGTTGGCCTGGGCGGGAGATGAAAGGATAGACCACCGTGAACGGATCGGCAAGAATGGAAGAATAATAAGTAAATAGGAGAGACTACCGGCATTGCCGTGCTAGCCATTAATTCCGTGTCGTTAAACTAGGATCGTGAAATTAAGGCAGCCTTCTATTAAGCTTTTTCTAATCCAGATAATCGATCGAAAGGCGTGAAACAGGAGTAACGTTTAATCTGCATCTGTGTAATACAATGTTGCCAGGATAATTAACACTCTCGTAGGCTGCATTTTAAAATAGTCAGCATTTCCAAATTGCCCGGCTTCTGCGCTCGTAGTAGTTTCTAGTAACTTGTCTGCCGCACTCATTAGTGCGTGCCCGTAAAATGGGATGAATAAATAAATGAGTAAATAAATTAATATGGGTGACTCCCCGTAATGATAAGGAAACGTTTACACTAATACTACGGACGCTAACGACAGAAACACTGAGAAGAAATTAGAGGCGGTCTTTCAGGTTGCTCGCTGCTTCAGCAGAGAGGAAGCGATGTTCAGCTCGGATGAACACGACAAAGCTATCCATTCGCGCGCACTTGTACATTGTGCCAGAAACGTCCGCGGAGAGAGAGGCCGCGCACGTTCGACGTGTCATCCTCGGCGTATCGTTAATTAGATGCGTTCCTCATTAGACTTTTTATCCGGTGTCGTTCGCCGCCAGGTCCTGACACGATGGACGGTTGACCTCGGGTCGAAAGTTGCCTCTAACGGCTTATATAAAACTCCCCGGAGAAAGATGCCGGCTTGGCAGGCCGCGCATGCCTTTGCCTAGGCTCAGGGACTGCGCAGTACTGATCGTAATGGTCATACCAGTCGTATCAAACGTTTGCATTGGCACATTGAGTGCCGTGTTGAATTCGATAATCTTTTGCTAAGTGCCGCGACGAATTAAACATTGCCCGTGTCTTCTTATTTATTTGACAAGTTTAGATTCGACGTAAACCGTGCCGCAACAATTGCAATAGCCTAGACTAGAGAATATAGTGAAAAATGAATGAAGAAAAAAATCGACATTTCTCTCTGCGTCAAACGTTTAACGAAGTCCAATCAGAGGTTTGGGCGTTAATAATAAATCCAGTAACCCGTGATCGATTTTCAGGTAGCCCGCTGTAGTGGCAGGTGTCAGTAAATTTTTGGGTGACGAGGGGCGTTCAACGCGTTAAATGGCATGCCCTGCCCAAATATACGCGCTCGCTGATTTTTGCCAGTCAGTATTTCGACGCGTATTTTTTTGTCACCCTAAAATATGCCCGCTCATTGTACGCGTAAACATCGACAGAAAGAGAGCGTTTTTTTTCTCTGCCGTTCGTAGGTACGTTCGAGCGATTGTCATGACGCGGATACGGTTTTTCTTCTCAGCCCAGACAGGAAAAAGAATTAATACAAAGGATTGTTGACAGGGTCTATTTTTTTTTTCCGTCGCGTAATATATGTTTTATGGATTCAGAGTGGGTAAACAAGGCATACTTATGCAGAAGTGTGCGTAACACCCAGCGTTATACAGTTTCGTAAACAAGTGCTCTGACAAATTGTGGATGATGTTGCAGAGGAAACATAAAGTAGCCGGTTGTAAACCGTTTATCGAAATGTGACTCCGATCGAGAATAGATTAATCCATTTATTCATACGGAGCATCGGTGGAACGATATGATTAACAGATTGATCCGACACTAATCGACATTCCACGGCCCCGCGCATCAGTAGTTATACAGAGGCTATTTTCACGCCATATGACGTGTAAATATTCGATAATTAATCGTGCTCACTCGGGGTGATGGTTAGCAAGTGTGAATCGGCCAATAAAACGGTCTGTAAGACGTCAATATCCACAATCGGCGACGTTTCAAGTGATAATCATCAATCTACGACCTTTCAAACGCATGAAACCGACGATTCTAACTGTTCGCCAGCAGTCTATCGCGACTCAGCATATAGGTACGTGTTAACCGATACGAGAGGACAGAAGTAATTTGGGCCGCAGCAAATTATTCAAGAGAAGCAGGCGTTTGTCGCGGAAAAACGCTGTAATTGATGATCTGCCTACAGACGCATCGGAACGAATAAATCGAACGTTGAAGCCGGCGGCCCCGAGACATCGATACCCGTCGATGATGAAACGTCAGTAATTAATCGGTAATAATTGATAGAGGCTCGCCGACGCCAAGTGTGAATGATGCATGCCGGACCACCCCCGGCGATTTGCTCGCGAGAATTCTTCGACGGTCCGAGGCCCACTGCGTGAAGGGGAGTAAGCACTGCGTCCGCCGGTAGAAAGGCACAATGATAAGCGTCGCTCCCGGCGATAAGCAGCGCGTATACCTGTACCTCGCCTCGTACGTGTGCGCGATCGCGCCGGAGTACAAGTCGCTCGTTGGGTGCGTACATATTTAGAAAGTCCCATTCGACGGAGGGAAGAAAGTGCTTATGCTAATGCGATCCTGGGCCCCGGCTAAGTTCCAGTTTCGTTGCTCCGATTCATTCGAGCGGCAAAAAACCTAAAAATGGTAACGTCCGCTCACGGCCTAGCGCGCACGTAGTACGGCCGAACATCGATCGGCTTGTGCCAATTTAAATTAGAGATACACACGTCTCGTTCGCGCAGCCTGTACCGTAACAAGAGGCTGTCGGTGATTTCGGTCCTCCGCACCCCGTTCACCAAAACAACTTACGTCATTCGTCGGCGGTGGCGAAAAAAAGGAAGCAAAAATTGCGGAACGGAATGCGCGCGCTCTCTTATCGAATGCCTCGATCGCGAACGTGATCCGGATGAATCTCGCGTGGGCGTAGTCCGGCCTTGAGTCTGGCAAAGACAAAGTTGCGGGTGTGTACCCGCCACTTTGTCGTAATTGTTTTCTTAGCGCTGCGCCAAGCTGCTGCTGTTGCTGCTGCTGTTGCTGCTGCTGCTGCCCGCTCATCACGGATCGTTTCCGTAATCTGATATCGGACGGTGGAATCACGGGTAACGTTGTACAGCGCGGGATGAACCGCAACCTATCACGTGCCGGCGATTTGTTATTATTGCGGACATACCTTGTTTACTATGGCCACTGCAACCGGGCGGGATAGACTATACACTATACTTACCTTACTGGATCCGCTGCTCCTTCTGCCTTCGGTCTCCGACGATTTTTCCTCCTGAGAGACTTCGAATAAACTCCCCGCGATAGTGTGGAACGCCGATGATTTTGGATTGCGCGGAGGAAGGAGTGGATTGGAGGTAGAAAGTACTCGTTGGCTAACGCCACACTGCATAGAGTTTATTCACACTTCGCTACGACGACAAACGAGCAACTTACATGCCATCGTCGCTCGCCGGTGTTATAAATACGGGTCGAAAAATAATCAAATATATTATTGTCCTTGCCAGCCGTGTGGGGCGTAACGCAATCGCGGCCGGTTGCTTTACCTTAATCTTATCACTCGTTCAATAAAACGTGGAACACAGCGCAGCGTTTATGTCGGTATTGAATAAATAGGATGTCCTCTTAACTGTACAAAAAGAGCTATGCGCATCGCGCCCACCTTGTGTCACACATTACGGGCAGGAGAGAGGGGGTCGATTCTATCGCTTACACAAATATTAATCTTTAAAGTGAGGCGCGCGCGTAACCGCGTGCCATTAATATTCACGAGGGCCTTCCGTGAAACTGGGGAACCTGTCTCGTGCGCGCGCTCGCGATCATAATTACCATAAAAATTCCCACGATCTCTCCAAAGAAATTCTTCGGCCCCGGCGATGGGCAGCATACCTACATGTCAAGTGTCCGGGCAAGTAAAATTGTATCGGATCTCTCGAGCCAGTCGACGTCGCACACTGCGCAAACTCGACGCGGTGTTGACATTAACGACAATTTCCAGGAAGAGAGCTCTTACCGCATCGTTCCCCTCGTCGATATGGCATCTTAGGTTACCAGAATCCAGAAGTGCCCGGCGCGTGTAAGACGGTAACGAGTTCTTGTCGAAGTACTACTTTCTGATTACATATTACGCGTCGCCGGCGCGCATTCTGGTTCTCGCAGAGTCTCCCTGTCAACGAGAGTGGTGATATCCGCGAGCGTCGCTGGAAGTTGCCACCGCGGCGACTTATCATTAGCCCGGATGATCGTGCCGTCCCGACGAACGTAGCTCGCTTCACAAGAATCCGCTCGGATCTATGAATTAGGCACGTCGATCGCGGAATTATCTAGAAAAAATTGAGACGTTCGAAGCTAGCAGCCACGTGTCCTACGTCAGGCTCCCGTCAACGGGAGGATTTTTGGAAATGGGCGTGAGAATACTGGACTCCTGATCGGAGTTGGGAGGCGTCAACGTCTCCGTCGATCCTTTCGTCATCGGCTGCACCCCGATGCCGGCGTCCTTGGAGTCCGAGCTGCCGTTGACGCTGGCGCCATCGGCCGCGCTCTTCAACCCCCCCGGATTGTTGACCGTGCACTTCTTGAAGTGCGTCCTCATGTTGCTGCTCTGCGAGAAGCGGAGTCCGCAGTTGGAGCAGGAGTAGGGCTTCGTGCCGGTATGATAATTGAGATGCGTTTTGAGATGATGCTTCTTCGTGAACGCCTTCGAGCAGAGCGTACACTGATACGGTTTGAGCCCCGAATGCAGTCTCGTGTGGAGCGTCATGTTCGACCGATCGGCGAACGCCTTCTGGCAGACCTGGCATTGATAAGGCCTTTCGCCGGAGTGCGTCCTGAGGTGCTGCTTCAAGAGCATCTTGCGCGAGAACGCCTTGCCGCACTGCTCGCACTGGTGCGGCTTCACACCGGTGTGTATCCGCACGTGCATGTTGTACGCCACACGCTGATTGAAGCTCTTGCCGCATTCCGTGCAACCGTACTCCTTTCGGTTCCGATGGATCTTCATATGGGAGCTGAGGTAGCCGCGATCGTTGAAGTACTTGCCGCATTCCGGGCAGGTGGCCGCGAACTCCCTCGTGCCCTCGTGAACGCTACGGTGGTACTTATAGTTGCGCAGCTGCGAGAACTGCTTGCCGCAGTCCGCGCAGCGGAACGGTTTCTCGCCGGAGTGCGTGCGACTGTGGACCTGGACAGTCAGAGACGCGGATTATGCGGTTTGACGATTGGAGGGGTAAGGAGAAGACGATCGCTGACGTTTCTGCGGCGGGCGAAAAAATTCAGTCCTTGCTCTGGCAGAGGATAATTATTATCATCGACGCGTTAACTTGTCAACGCTTTGACGAGGTTCTGCGTATCGTGTATGAAAGAAGAAGTTTCGTAATTAGCGAGACTTCCGTAAACGACAAAAAAACGAATCTACATCCATTTTATTAATATGTATTGAAAATTAAGACTCTGCTTGAGCGATCGGTGATAGATACGAGGCGTGTAACGCGCTGCTTAAGTACCGATACCTTGACGAATAACCCGTGCTCGCCGCTCGCGCTGGCATTGAAGTCACCGCGCTAGACGTCGGAAAGTGAGTCAAGTGTCCGCGTGTATTACGTCGCGCGCAAACGGCACGATAAAACCGCAGAGCCGATGAACACCTACCTTTAACGACGCCCGAGTGACGAAGGTTTTCCCGCATTGGTCGCACCTGTGATCCTCCTGTCCGCCGACAGCTCGCGCGTTCCGTTGATTGGCTTCGCCTTGAGCACCGACGATGGCGTCGTTGTTATTGCTGTCGCTGTTCATGAACACCCCCGGCACGATCTTTTCGTCGTGCTTCACGTCCTCGGGCTTTATGACTTCTGGACTGACGACCACTTCGATCCTCTTGTCGTCTTCAACGGTGTCGCACAATCTGCTGACGGGGTGCGATATTTCGGGTTTCGTCGGAGTTTGCGGAATCTGACCTAGATAGTTGCTTGTTTGTACGTGTTTGATCACGTTACTCGGTGGCGGTGGTGGTGGTGGTGGTGGTGGTGGTGGTGGTGGGCTTTCGTCAGGTCTAGGAGTCAGTCCTGCATGAGGCGTGTGAGTCGGATGAATCGTGTGTATTGGAGTGCCAGATGGGGGGTAGTAAGGTTCGCTACTCCGCAGCTCGTTCGAAATCGGCGGCACTGCTTGAGCCGGCTGAGCAGTCGGATACGGGATTCGGGGCTTGTAATAGTCCGGC
The DNA here is from genome assembly GCA_963942575.1 of Priocnemis perturbator. Taxonomy (NCBI): domain Eukaryota; kingdom Metazoa; phylum Arthropoda; class Insecta; order Hymenoptera; family Pompilidae; genus Priocnemis; species Priocnemis perturbator. The sequence continues at coordinate 11,598,095 of OZ012653.1, forward strand.
AGCCTCGTATCCGGAAGACCCGGGCCATCCAATGGCCGAACATTGTTGCAGTACGTTAGCTCGCACGGCGTAGGAACTTCGAAACCGTAGAAAACGTCGTTTCTCATTGGGGTCGGCGATAGATGGCCCTTCGAACTGAGCGGCTGCGATGGCAAGCGCGGTGCTTCCTGCACGGCCAGCCTCTCAGCTTCCTGCAATAGAAAAATGACCACGTCGATCATTCTTTCTCCGGCGAACGATACACGGATAGGTCATTATGCCGTAACCTTTTCAATACCGTCAGAGGAAATGATAAGTTGCACTGCGAACTGACCTCAGCTCAGCACTGCACCGAACGCGCTCGCGTGCAGCGAAGAAATTGGGTTAGAAAGTAATTTGCGCTGGAAATTTTCTCTACACTGTGCGCCGCTCGAAGCGCTGAGCCTTTTTCGAGCCCGTGCGGTCCAGAAGTCGGGGTAGGACCGTTAGTCGGCAGGTTCCGCGTTTGCTACCATATGCAAATGTACACGTTATATGACCGGCGTTATTAACCGTTCCGCAAATACACTTTACAACGTGAAATCCGTGCCCAGCGAATCGGACGCCTTGCGAGCCGATGATTAAGCCGTCGGGCTTTCGGACTAGCTGACAAAGTCTAACGACGCTGCTCTTACTTCGGTACGCTTCGATCGTGAATATTCCGCTCGTCTCGCGCTACCAGTTTTCCTCGCTCGAGGACACTTGACGGAGTCGTAAAGACTACGCGACATCCATGTGCTCTTTAATCGGAACGATGCGAGCCGGCGACAGGCTTCGGCGTACGACGCGCAAGCCACGAAAGAATAGAGGCGCCTTATGTTAATAGGAGAAACTTTTATTGTTTCCCCGCGACACTTCGGGAATCCGAAATCACGCGAATTAGCCTCGAGCGCGAATAAATTGTCCGCTGTTCCGCGTCTGCCCTCGCCGAGAACGTATAAACGTGTAGGCTTTATTACTGACGCGAGCGTAAATTTTCCTTACGCACTGCTTCCAATAAACGTCCGGCGGTCCGGCTGAGATTCGTTGTACAGGACGCGTGCGACAAATTAACGACGATGTTCATTGGTCACCTTCGAACCCAAATCGCGTCCCGTCTCCCGTCTGGCTGTCGATTTTTCAACGACAATACACATGTTTGGAAGATATTAATCACCGTTTAATACTCTCCCCGAAGTTACTGCGCCCGCGACACTTGAATTATTCAAATAAAATCGTCGCAACCTCGCTATACCGATACTGGTCCCTAGTAAACACCTTTGTCCGCCTATTCCGAGACGAGTAAGTGAACGGTAACGATTGCTCATACAACACCGATCACGATCGACGCGCTGGTTAAAGGTAATTAATAGTTGGATCATTCAAAGTCCATGCCGCTAGTCGCGTACGTTCCTGAAAAGTTAAGTCTCGACTGGCCGTGTGTCCTCGTTCGTTGATTCTTCCGTGGAAGAAGAAGAAGGAGCGGAAAAAAGGAGAGGCAGAAAAAAAAAAGAAGAAGAAAAAGACGGCGCGAGCGACCGAGCCGACGGTATCTGCGCGGAATCGAAAATCGTCGTAGGCAACTCCGCGCGTCGGCCGAAGCGTTTCAATGAGGTAGAAAGTGACGTCGTGGTCGTTTTTTCGCGACTTTTAGTCACGACTCCGCGGAGACACGATCGCTCTTCCTCGATCGTAGGAGTTTTGATTTCGATTGCTGCCGGCATTACGGGCAATGACGTCCGCGGCCGAGCGGAAATGTCAAGGCGCCAGGCGAATTTCAAGAGTGCCAGGCCCTCGAGCGATTTCGACGGGCATTTGCATAGAGCGTACATATCGAGAATTCGGTAATTTCTTGCGTACACACCTCGGCTCGCGCGCTCGAGCTCGTCGTCGCGTTAAACAGCCAAGGCCGATCGTCGGCACGAATTATGGACGTGAATAATCGCGCGAACTTCGTCGTGCAATAATGGACAGGAGTGTTCACCTTTCGCAATTGTAATCATAACAGTAAAAGACCCACGACGAAACAGAACCCGTGCGCGACGCAATCCGTATTGAGCCGACCTGACGATAGGAGGGACGATTTTCCAACCATGTACCGAAGACGAATCAATGTGTTTGCATTATAACGTTGTGTAATAATAGCGTATCGTTAGACTGCTCCATTATATCACACACAGCCTCGGCAGGTGGCTCTCTGTGTTGTCTCGGGAAAAAAAAAAAAAAAACTGACGCGCAGAAGTAGTCATCAACGAAAGTGCGAGGCAGTTAGCAGTGCCTGAGACGTGTAATTCTGGAAAAAATGAAGGGTCCTAAGCGTCGGCACAAGTGGGTGCTAAAGTGGCGGGCCGGCAATTGACCCGACTCTTAATAGGATCCCGAAGAAGTCGTGAGCAGTGTGATCGGCGGTAGCCAACGGCGCACGAAGGTCTTCACGAGACCTGTCTTTACCTGCGGAACGACTATCCGTCTTCGAAAGCCGCCGCAATTCATTAATAACAATTTCATGGGGAGACGAAAGAGAAGCACGAAAGTGTGCTGTGTATCCTTCGAGGATAACGCGTGAACGTATCGTTTGCAGCGGGGTGAACATGTTTTGCGTCAATCGCACAACGCGGTGCGGTATGAAGTATTCACAAAACATGACCGAATTTTAGATTGCCGATGTCTTCCGGCTAAGAAAATTGATTCGTTTAGCACCGTCTCGTATAAGATGTCGACTGCAATTTTCGTGTTTGTTACTCGCGTACAACGGCGAGAGTGTTAATAGTACGAGGAGAGTCTAGTGGTTGCCAACGAGAGCCGAACGTCGAGCGCGGGACACGAATTCGCCGCTGTGAGGCCGTTTCACAGCTGAAATCCATAAGTGGGCATAATACGCTAACATGACCCACATATCGCCGCGACCAATTATTTTTGAGCCTCGCGTCAAGTACCTTATTAAATTTCGCTCAATAGCCTCATCAAGTTCCGCCTCAACGTCCTTATTAAATTCCGCTTTATAAATGTAATGAGATCGCGATCACGATGCAGCGTCAAAGCCTCCGCGCTCACATGACACTTCCCCCAAATGGCGAATTAATGTTCGCCGGGTCCTTTTTTTCATCCCGCGCGCCGTACAACCTGTTCTTAATGTCACGTTACACTGAAGACCGACGCGCCGCGGAGTGCGATATCGGGCGAGCAACGTGTGCAAAAGGCAGCAAAAGTGCAAAGCGACGATAATGACAGCACTGTCTCGTTCCTAAATCGAATCATCCTACGTTCGACGTGCGCAAAACTGCATCCGGGCATCGGCAACGAGGCGTCAAGGAATTTCCATTTCGCCGGGCGCAGCATCCGCCGATCACGTGAACGAGTTGCGCGCGGGAACGTAACCTTGTAATCGAAGCGATTGACCTAACTGTTCCGTGAGAGAGTCCGCCAGGAATCGGGAGCGATCGCATCATACTCGGCTCGATCGATTGACGGGCGGAAGAGAAGACGCGCGCTGCCTGACTTTTTGAGAATTTCTCGCGCCGCGGACACGCACAGAGCGGCGTGCGGCGAAATTTCTATAATGGTCGAGGAGATAAATGTGGAGTAAGTGGACACTTCCGTGTCTCGTAGCAGGGAATGAATCTGTACTCGTATAATCAAGCGGGCGAACTGAGGATGCGTCGTGTTGGTATTGGTATATTGATAGGCGGTATAATCACGTTGATAAAGCGTATCTTGATCGATCCATCGCGAACGGCTGACCTTGCTGCAACTCCCGTCTCCCCTGCCAGGTGATTGAAGTCATAGAAGAAATCGAGTGCGGAAGAGGGGCCACTTGCTCATAAACCGCTCCTTACCGCGAAACGGGCACTTGACTTCGACTATGTACAACCTGTTCTTAATGTCAGCGACTACTCCGCTGCTCGACGACGCGACCTGCACCCGGCGTTATCCAATGCGCGCGTGTATTCAACTTCTCATAGATACGTTCGGTCATACGGCGCGATGTCCAGTCTCGATGACGTTGATTACTTACTCATGAATATTTGAGGACAGAGTGCATATTGTACGTATCGCGTACACACGCAAGTATTTCAGCGTCGTAATAGGATGATATCTGCGATACGCGCGGAAGTTCGAGTGTTTGAATGTTTGATTATCCAAATGGTCTGAATGGAAGAAGGTACTTAGAGGCAAGCACCTGCACCGTCAAATGTTTACGTCGCTCTAAGTGCCTACATCTGTAATCGATTTGTGTGCATTCACCGGATCTGTTCACTTTACTGCTACGCAATGTAAATTATGCGGAGGAAAGCTCGCACGGGAGACGGTCTTCCGTGGAAAGTCACTCATCGGATCTGAACGTTGTACATACGCGTGTATGAGTGGGGACGCTACGGGTCTTCCTATCTGCGCGCTTTCATCGAAATTTGCCGATCGCCGTAATGGCCTGGCCAGTGCACATGCTCATCCTCATTTTCTATCGTCGCGAATGGAAATGTATTATTTACGCTGGCCCGACTAAATCGAGCCAGGCGGTAAGTTATTCTCGGTATGCTGTACACTTCTAGTGGTTTGAATCAATATTGAGATACTCCTTCGACAACAATAGCGTTTTTAAAATGTCTACCTAGAAGGCTTCTTTTTCTTGTCCACTTCAACCTTACACTGCGGATTGTAGTACGACGTATTGTATTTTATTTCACACCCGGTGTACGTTGATGGGCCACTTTCCGATCATGTCAAATGGAATTGACAAGAAACATAGTTTGACAGCACTAAAACGTCATTTTATATTGGTCGAGCCATGAAACGTTTTCATTACTCAATTTTCGGGATCCACGAAACAACTTTTACTTTCTACCAAAGCACGAGCGTGGCTCTCAACACGAAGGGATTCGCATGAAATCTCGGGACTTATTTATGTCTGAGAGAAGGCGTCCCCATAAAAGCGCACCTTCTTCGTTCGGTAATCAGCTGCCGCGCCAAAGTTAACGGCCAATCCGTCCAAACCCGATGATGATGCTCGATAAGCGAGTCAGGTTTAAAAGAACGCAGGAGTCGCGAATTACGAAAGAGGCACTGGGCCACGGGGCCATCCAGATGCGGCAAGACGATTGCATGACGAACAGAAAAATCTGGTGCATATCAGTGCACGTGTCGAAAGAGAAAACGATCCCTTCCAGATTACGTGTAATAAGGCATAAAACTGAATTGCCAGCTGGATAACGCCAGCTGGTCCGCGCACGCAAGACATATCGAATGAAATGAGAGAAAGAAAGTGAGGGGGGGAGAGAGAGCCAGAGAGAGAAAGAGAGCAGCGTTGTAATTGATAGCTGCATTAATCAAAATGACATTGGCCAACGAAGGTGAGGCAGCTGATCGCGAAAATCTTATCACGCCGTCATTATCCTATCCCTCCGAACCAGATTTTGACGTTACTTTACAGCGCGAGAAGTCATGACAAATTACGCGCACACGTCGGATGATCGGGGAGACGGAATAAATAGATCAGGACAGTCGGAATGCCCACACTTAAGATTTCCAGTCGACGGTGCGTAACAAATTACTCTGACTTAACAAGAAGAACGCCTCATTTTCAGATCGGACTTGAGGAAATGAACACCAGCATGATTTTGAAGACACTTGGTTTCAGCGATGTTTCCCTGCAAGTAAAATCCGTGGCACATGTTTTAACGAACAACTTTCGCCGATCCCATAGAACGGAGAGATCGAGGGGGAAAAGTGAACCTCACGTTCGGATCGGTTCGGCTTGTAAAAACGTCAACGAGTCGGTCGTAATCGCGCAAAACCTACGAGGAAGCCTATGCTATTTGCAACTTTATTGTCGCAAAAACCTCCGACTAATGGACATTAAGCCAACGGACGCTCGTTAATCATCGGCCAACGATGTGTGGATGCACGCCCCGGGAATGGGCTTTTTGCGGTCTTAAATCAGTAACGTTTCGTTTCGCGGAAAAGTTCATCCCGTCGGATTGCAGAAACCGTTTTCCACGGTTCACGGTATAATCGATTGAATATAGCCGGGGAATGATCGATGCTCGCGCCGACTGCGCGTCGTTTGCTCGTAGCCTCGAATCAATTAGTTCGCTGATTCGCTCGTCTCAGGCGTAATCGAAGGTGCATAAACGTTCTTGCGGACGTACCAAGGCCCGACTGCGTTCGGTCGTCCTGCGGGTACCGTAAGAAGATGGTCCCATAAATCCGTGCTAGATTCGCCATGGTTAGGAAGATAAACGTATGTGTTACGTGTCCGACGCACCGGTCAATGCGTGGTAATTAACGGAGAAATATACCCGCGCCAGAGATAAGAACTGATTAAGACGCGACTGTACAAATGAACTTTCATCCTGCCGGCACGTCGATAGTGACAGCGTCATTAATGCTTCCTCCGACGTAACAACTCATTTTAACATCGTACGCAAACATTTGCACTTTCATTATTCTCCGCGCATTGATCTGAACAAGTTTCGAAACGGTAACTTTTTCACAGTTGATGCAGTTTCTGCAGCGGAAGCTCACCATATGTCCGACGAAGATTCTTCAAGCGCTCGGTAGTCTTTTACTTTACCATTATTCATTACTCCTTCGCTGAATTATATTAATGCGACTTTGACGTGTTTTGATTGGTAACGACATTGTAATAGCCGCTTAAATGCTTTCTAATGTTTCACTTCTTTTCAAATGGCTCGAAACATTCCATACGCGTGAGGTGAAGCGAGTAAGAACGAGACGATATTGAAACAATTTTCTCTCGTTATTCATTCGCCGCCGAGCAGCGATTGAATCTGCGATCCATAGACAAGTGACATTTCTCCGCTCGTAATTTACGAAGACTTCGTTTGCACTTCATTACGGTAAAGCTAACGGTGCCGACCGTGACTCTTGGCGTTTGTGAGCCTCGGCCAGACGTCAGATATCACGTACTCACATACGTGCACATCAGGCGTACGTACGTCTCTTCGGGGGAATAAAGATGAAGAGATCGGAACATTCAAGGCAACTCGAATACGAACTCGAACCAGATGCAATATATTATTGACTATAACGATATACATAGGCATATACGGGCATGCTCTACACATTCGATATTTTATTCAACTTTTAACCCACCCGATACGTATTAATTTCGCGGCCAAGATGAATTCTCTCGCGCCCAGTCCTGGCGAGTGCAACAGATCACGTAAATTACGGGTCGACGATTGCTAATTATCAATGTGGCCTCCCGGGGCACCTGTATTCCCCAGACTTTTGAGGCCGCGACGCAATTACGGATTTTTCCGTCCCAGTTCGAGGATGCGAGAGACGTGCCCGCAAAAAGGCTACTGCCCAGTCTACAGCTGAGCCACTCGCGCCGAGAGAGGTTGATAACCACGCGTGCCAATTCAGGTACAAACTTACACTGGAAACGGGTTGGCCGGTGTCTAGATCGTGAGACCACCGTTGACGGTCGATCGATTTCTTTGGCGATCCGGTTACGCGATGTGATATGAAAAGCACACCGGTTTTCGAAGATACGCGCCGACAAATCAGGTGCGACGCACGACATTGGCGGTGTCGACTTGCCACTGCACGACAAACGACGCGACTCCGTCGAGCTTGTATGTCTCAATATGTACACCGCTGCATTTGCGATGAGCACCTCGGGCTCGGGCGTGTACAAATTGTCTGCCGTGATAAACGTGATGCCAGAAAAGATTGGAATTCGACGAAGCATAAGTACGCGCACCCAAGCGATTACGCGCAACGAATAAGCATAACGCACGAATAGTACAATGTAGAAAGTATGTTACGGGTACGGGGTACGTTGCAAATGCGATCGTGGGCTTAATTATGCTAATGCAGATATTTAAATGCCAACGCGTCACGGATCATCGATATGTAAACATATATATATATATACATATATGTGTATAGAAATATGCGCGTGTTAACCCCCCGCGATGAGTAAAATGTCGAGGCATCTGGACTATGTCCTCTTTTGCCGATGCGCGCAGATTTATCGCCGAAAGGCGCGATTACTTCCGCCGTGTCTGTCTGGTGTGTGTTTCTCGGAAGCATCGGATTCGTAAACATTAGAAGCCGTCCCCATTAGAAATTGTCCATGTGCGCGACCCACTGACCGCGAGACAATCGTTGATCTCGGCGCGGCTTCAGATACTTCTGCCTCTCGTCAAAAGACGGGAGTAATTCAATTGCTACCTCGAAATATTTGAACAATGTTGATTTTCAATTATCCACGATTCTGACTAATCGATATACTTGCGTTGATATTCTTCCTATGAATAACCGATATTCTCGCAAGAGGATAAGAATCGGGCTCGCGTTCTCCGGACTGCGCGCGTTTCATCCCGTGCCTGTTTCACGTTGGCGAGGGCAAACACGCGGTGACGGGCAGGGCAAACAGAGGAGACACGCGGCAGGTTCGGCTCCCGCTGCTTGTCGCCGCTACACAGAATCCTTGTAAACCTGACACCGGTTTTTAGCCCTCGAGGGAAGCTCCGCCGTGGCGGAGAGCACACCTTTGCTCGGCCGCTTTAACTTTCGAGTGTCACCTCAACGCCGGCCTTTTGTCAATTTTCGTGAGTGCGCGACGTCACTTGAACTTGTCACGCCTCGTGCCGGTGCCTCAGGATCGAAAGGCGCACGTATCTATAGTATATACGTACGTCGTTCGGGTAGCCCTCAACGAATCCGTCGACTGCAGCGGCCTTTCAATGCGCAACGCGTATGAATTCGTTCCGCTAACGGAACTTCCCATTATGCCCTTATTATCGATCATTAACCTCGATTATCGCGAGGCGGGAATTAATTATCGAACGACGTTGTAATTGATTCGAACCGTTTGAAATGCAACAGATCGCCGCGCCGTCGGCAGGAAGATCGGTCAGGAGACACGCGCGCTCGATCTCTGCCTAGGAGCTATTTGCGCATCGAACAATCCCGGCATCGATATTCATCGATCGGTTCGATTGTAATTTTTTTTCTATTTTTCTCTCTCTCTCTCTCTCTCCTATTCGCTCTCTGTCGAAGACTCCCCGTCACTCCCTTTGCTATCGGGCACTCATTAATCATCGCGCGGATATGGGCAAGAGTGTATAGGCTCAGTTCGCGGCGCCATTCACGGATTCTGCGAGCATGATGTTGCGATTTATCGACTCTAAATTCTCGGCCTGATCGCGGTCCACGATATGTCACGGAGACCGTACATTAAATCGCGTGCACTGGCCGCTGAACGCTGAACGCGGCGCGCAGCGGGGAAATTGACGTGAACGCATCAAATTATCGTCCGCTAATGTGACAGGTCGGGCCTCTTACGAAACATGGCGGTTTTCTTTGCTCTGCCCAGCGATATGTGGTTAAAACGGCAGTTTACGATAATAATCTAACGTGGCGCACGTAGTCTGTTGCCGACGGTCAACGATTTGCGCGTGGGGTCAGTTACGTTTGATTAAATGTACGCTTCGTTAGACTGCAATTATCGTGTCCCGGGCTAGCATGCGAAACGTTGTATAAAAGAGTATGACGATTTGTTTGCTTTCTAAGATAAGAGAGGTGGGGGCGAGGGAGTGTTCAATACGTTAAGCATTATGGGAACGTGTCAGATTTTTGGCGAAAACCGTGTTCTTCGCGCGTTTAGACAGTTTGAAATCATAGACGTGCGGAGTATATCCGCTATAACGGGGTAAGCGCTCGATGTTTCCGGCTTCTGTCGATTTAAGCCTCATACGGACTTGGCCGTTTCACCGGTTTCACCTTGCTACAATTAAGGGCTTTTAGATTTGTACAAAGTGTATTACACTCTAACGACTTATGCACTTTTATGTAAAGAGTAATGTGGCGCAGTGAGTTACGCTCAATTACGTCGTACTTTTTCCACGCGTCGCCATATGAAGATGTGTCACAATCTACTGCATTCAATGCGACGCTCGCTTCATTCAACGGAATGTCACCCAGCATCATGAATCGGCAAAACCTCTTTTTTTTCCCCCCCTGAGCTACCGGAAACGTTAATTATTATTCGGCCGGAATGCAAGCAACCCGGAACGCTGCCCAACGGAAGAACTTGTACTTCTGCCACTTCATCAACTACGACTTCCGCTCGGATTAACATATTAGCTGGCAGGAAAGTCTCGGTGGCTCCGATCACTTTCAGTTTGAACACCGCAAAGCTTTGCCCCCGATATCTACGTTTTTGTTCGCTGTTGAATGCCTTCCGTCGAACCCCCTAATTTTCAAATACCCGCTTGAATGCAACGCGGGTCAACAATGCGTCCCCCTCCCATTGCGAATATTAACCTCGCCTTTAGCGAAAACCCTCGAGCGCATTAGTATTCGAGTATAAGCGCTTAATTGAGCCACGCCGGATTATCGTAATTTATGCCGCCGCTGCCCCTGGAACACAATGGCAACGCGAGTTCGAACTGCTCGAAGCCCTCTTTAGCGTGAGGCACGTACCGATCGCTATTGTTCAACGAACGACATGCCGATCGTTCTTCACCTCGTATCCTCCGTTTCGATTCGTCGGGCCGAAGCTGTGTTCGCGTGGAGACCGGGTCCGTGCGAGGAAGACGATAATGGGATTTCGACGGGCACCTCCTTTGTCCAGGGTACACACAGCATGGAGACGTCTCAATAGGTATCGGGACGTATTGTGACGTCCTGCGCGAAGCATAACTTTCCTCCGTGTCCGTACGACGTCGTGTGCACGACCCACATCGACTTTCGGGACGATCCTCGCATACCGAGGGAGTCGATAAAAAAAGGCTTTGAACAACGGTGTCAGTAAACACGTCATCGAACTTTTACCGAAGCCACGTAATACAATGAGTGTAGGTATATGCAGCGCGTCTGGCGCTGGATCGTGTCAATCTTGGCATAACATCGCTGCTTTTGCCGGATGAACTTTGCAGTTTTTCTGGCCATCGCAAATATGTGTGTCCAGAGGTGTAAGTCCTTAGCATTTTTCAACACGCCACGTACCTGGGTACGTGGACTCGAGTTTTTTTCCACACACGAACGTCCGTGTATCTCGCAATGCACGAGCGCGTTCCTAGATACGACGGCCACGAATGCCACCCTGTGCAACATTGGAAGAAATTTGAAAGGCCGCAAACGTTACTCACCGTTTCGTCGGCGTGACACCGCATCACCGTCGACCGTATCTTCGGCGAATGATGAGGCCTGACGATCTGCCGCCAGGGCGAGGCGGTTACGCGATTGGCCACTTGCCGCCTCGGCGCTCTCCACCTACAACAACTTTCCCCGCAGCTAAGATCCTCGCCCATCGTCTCCCCGTAGTCCCGCTTCTCGAATCTCGTCCGCGAGCCGACGTATTGCGGCGAGTTCGCAGCGGCGGTGGCGGCGGCGGCGGCGGCGGCGGCGGCAAACGTAACGGGATCGCGATCCCGAGTGCGATCACTTTCCGGGAAAGATCCGTCGATCGACGGCCTCGCCGCGCCCCCCAACGCGTCGTCGACTTTCCCGTGGACGCTGGTCGCCGGCAACTTGTGCCCGTACTCGCGTAGTCTGGCCTCGAGCGAATCCAATACTCCGAAGTCCTCGGCAATTCTGCGCGGCGGACAGAGGTCGTGATACGATTTGGTCAATTCTTCGCCGACGACACTGGGACCGCACGGTGGACCAAGTTCCACGGGGCTCTGTTCACTAGGGATGGCCATGTCGATCGACATCATTCCAAGGCCTTCGTTAGGAAATCGAAGTTGACTCTTGCCGGGATTCCGCGAGTGGTCTTCTCGCTCGACGTCTCTGTGCTCGTTCTGCCAGACGCTGGAGGAGTATTGACTGGACGGTGCGTATTTTGAGGAGAAGTCGTTCCTGTCGTGCAGGCGACCAGCAAGTTCGCTCACTTCTGCCGCTCCGCTGACTCGCTCGTCGTTCTTTTTCTCGCTGGAGTCATCTCTCAGACTTCCACCTCGATGCCAAGCGTCCAGCGAAGGGTACTGATCGCACTGCAGGTACTTCGGATTGATCTTCACGTCCTTGACGTCCTCCTTGCAGTCGTCCGAACGCTTGCCGCGCGTCATGACGATCGGCACCGGCGGCAGACGAATGTGAAGCGCCTCCGCCGCTCTCAGAAACGCTTCCAAACGAGGACGAGGAACGGTCGCGCTTCCGGTGTAAACAAAGCCGAGAATCGCGGCCAGCTCGGGTGCCTCGATCTCGGCGAGGATCACGGTTATCGGCTCGCAGTGTCCCGCGGATTTGCTGTGCGCCAACAACACCTCCTGCAACAAATACACATGTCTCCGTTAATATGCCGGTAATCAACAAGCCAAATTGCGTGCATTTTGTCAAGGTAACTCGATACGGGCTCGAGAGGTATCTCGTGCAAACATCGGTTCTCGCACATAAATCAGTCCAAGTAGAACATGTCCTGCAACAGTCGGACGGAGCGCTCGCGGAGCACCCCGCGCCTTTTCTCCGACTCGACAGCACGGTTTTGCGTGCCGATGCCGGCGCCGATTGATCGTAATGAAATTAATTCCCACCTGATACGCCAATTGCCTCGTCCTTTTTTTCCCCCATCACTTTCCTAACTATGACAAAACATCTGATCCGCCAGTTGCCGGACGAAGGATTGCTTTACGTCGTCACGGCGCTACACCTTGTCCGTATATAATTATCGGTGCTCGCAGACCTGCTTATTGCCGTGCAGTGGAGGGAGGGCGAGGGCTGGCGATCAACGAAGCGTTAAAGCGTTTCAGGAAATGCTCGCGATTCATAAGCGATCGCCCGTTCGCGCCCGCAGCGCATATACAGCCTAACGCGAGTTCATAACGATCATTGTCTTTTCCGCGGCTCCGACTTGCCACTGGGCGTTCTCCTTTGTCCTAACGAGTTGCGAGTCCGAGTAATGCGACCGAGCGAACGAGTACACGTCCACTTAAGCGGACTTAAACACGTCTCGACTTTTAAGAGCACGTCGATCAAGCGCGCGCGCGCCCGCGCGGTTCAATGGAATTCAGAGTGCACGCACGTTACTGCATGACAGCGGACCCCCGATCATTCTGTATAATAGGGTGTACACTGTGTATACAAGAGTCAGTTTGCCGCTGTTTGACTTTTGTTGATTTTTCTGCATGCGACCGCGGGGCGGCGTTCGTTACGAAACCGATTTCTCGGACGACGCTTGTTCTCCAGCGTGTGCGCAATTTGCCCGCGCGCGCGCGACTTATGAGTTTCTTCTTGCGCGCGCCGATGTTAATCTCGAAATAGTTCCTTCTGCGCGTCTCCTTGCCGCTCGTTTGATGGAACACACGGATAGGTCTTGTAACGTTACGTCCATGACGCGCCGACGTCGGAATGTGCGAGCCTCGACGATCTACATTGAGAGCCCGATAACGTGCGAACGCCGCGACTACACGGACGCTGTCAATGCAGGCGTCGCGCCGTGTGGGTTAATAATATTCAGTGCGAGTAAATGGTTAATCATAACGGTTAGCATTGGGAAATTGAAACGAGTTTCTTGCCGGCCTGCCCGTACTTCGCGCACTTTGTTGCAAGGATGCGGGTCGCAGGCATATCGATCGCGACGAGATAACGATACGCGTGGTTATTCATAGGGAGTACGCGCGTGTAAAAACGATAATTGTGTCTGGTAGGAAGAGGCGTTATTAATTCGCGTTACGGAATCTTCCGATCGTCTCAAGCGGCTACCTGACCGATCGGTTTCATTGGGGGGGGGGGAGCGCGTTAAGCTCGTTAGTCGAACCTGCGTAATCTCCGGAATGGATCTTTCGCTGATTGTGAGATCGCACGGCTGATCGGCAGTCGATTGAAACTTTGATACCGATCGGCGCGGGATCGATCGACGATCAATCCGATATCTGCGCGTGTCTGCTGGGGGTGGGGGAAAAAAATGTTTTGCGTACGCTTCTGCTGATTCACTCTCTCGAGACGAGCTTCTTAAGACGCATCAACGTACATCCGGGAAGCGGTCTAATCGTGCAGACACGTGAGAGTCGAGCGCAAACATCGGTCGCCAGAAGTTATCTTTGTCAATTGAAACTTGTTCTTCGTAAGTCAGCTTCTCTCTCAATGCTATGCCACGCGGTTACGGGTCGATAAACAGACTGTGTAATTGTACCAGTTTCTGAAAGCATATCTACATATATGATACATGACCGTCCTGCGAGAAAAGGAGCAGCAGGAACCCGTCCATTCAACCACTCTCGTGCATGGACTCTGCGCGAGCTTCACTTCTTCGCGCGTTCGCATATATATATCGAAACATCTTTCACAGTTACGAAATTGCATCGACGACGAGTGCGACGACGACGCTGACCTTAATTCATGCCCACCTACGTCCGGACGCGCCTTTTCAAGCCTCCTATTCGCCGGCACCTCTCGGGATCGTCGAGATTAACATTCTTTTTATCTGATCGCCGACGATTAATCGTGCCGGCGAACCGCGCCACGGCGAAATAACTCGGCGAGGGAGCAGTCGTCGAAAAAGGCATGCACCGCGCGGAGAAAGGCATACTTCAAAGACGGTGAACTCGCTCGACGTATCGCATTTTTGTTTCGGCGCGAAAAGTTCAAAGTTCTGCGTCCGCACGGTCGATCATTATGCCGCGAGGTCCACGTTGGCGTGAGCCTCGCGATACACAGCTTCGCTAAATCGTTGCACATTCATTTATACACAGCCCCTTCTACGATCATAATCATCGCGATGATTTTTTTTTGCAGAAGCTGTTCTTAACGCTCTCAATGCACGTAATTGGCTTTTGTCGAGCAATTCTCATTTTCCATGCCGCGCCGCCGCGAGATAAACATATACTTTTTGCCGTCGATCGATATCGTGCGGCAGAAATGGCGGTAAAATAATTCACCAAGTGGCAATCGAAAAAGGCATGGTGCCGGGAGAAAGGCGAATTTCAAAGAGTCCGGGGCACTTCTTGCCCGTGTCAACGTCTTGAGAGATTTTCACTTTATCTATGTGTACGGTGAGCAAAGAGAATTCCATGTGTCACGAACAAATCAGATTCACCGGGGTCTCGATCGTCGTGTTATTAGATTCTCGGAATGCTCGTGGCGTCGTGGTCGTTAGACATATTCGCAGATCGACAGCGCGATCGAGCGATACTCTCGATCTTCGAGAGGGATCTATCGATGCAATGTCGCTGATTGGAGAGCTATGCGCGTCGAAAGCTCAATCGACCACGGCGCTGTACAGTCTTGTCATACAAGAAAGATGCACACGAAGATACCCAGGGAAAACATCTGCCTTTGGAGCAATCGATGAATAAGTACTCACTTCGGGATAACTGTAACCATTGAAAGTAACGTCCGCGGTACCCTTTTAATCTCGACCGTTATATTTTTGTTGCGTCCAGCCTTATCATGCTTCGATAGTATCTTCTGTTGACTGCGGTGGGAAAATCGAAACTGGGCGGCCCGTGGCCAGAGACAATTTCAATAATGTTCACACTCTACGTTAACAAAATTTCGTCCGTCAAAACAGAACGTTACAAGCATCGAGTTGTCAACACATACCCAAGCTTCCAAGAAACTCGCCGTACTTTAATATGCGCAGGTCCAACAATCTTAAGTTCCGCTGAGAAATTATTCAATCTGCTTCAGGAAAAAAGAGAGAGAGAGAGAGTGAGAAAAAAAGAGACGAATCTCGGGACAGGCGTACACAAGTCTCGCGGACCTACGTAGAATTCCGCGCAGATCGCGATAAACGGCGGAATACCGTGAGAACCAAGGTGGCGGCAGTCGAGAGGGCGATTGTAAATCTTGTCCATCGTTCCCGACACGTTTTTAACGAAGAGCGCGCGACCAATGTGCCACACGGGAGATCTGTCGGGCCGAAAGGCGCGAAGAAAAATCCCCACCATCAGATAAGATTTTCATCGTTAGAGGCATCAGAACGAAATCGTCGACTCGGGTGTCGGGTTACCGTGGATTTCGTGTTCGCTTTAATGACGTGTCTTTGGCGGTCGCTTAAATCAATCCGGCGAGGCGCGGAGGTTAAATGTATCGCATATGCCGAACGGGGCTGAGTTTAAAGGCTACACCATGAACGTGTCTGCCGTTAATTAGACTGAGACTATTCTCAGAATGAGTCCTTTGAAGGTCGACGATAGTCGGGCTCAGGGTTCTGATAATCCAAGACCTTGGGTGGCAAGCGGCCATTGCTGTCAACGCTAGAACGCTCGTTTATCATTTATGTCGTATTACGTCACATTCGACGAAATTATTTCATTTCACAAAACATTTGTATCGTAGACCGGTAGAGTGTGTGAGGAAAATGTTTGAATTAGGGAGACGAGCTTCCGAAATTTGTTTTCACGCAAAACTCTCACGTTTCTGTCTAGCCCCGGCACTCTCCCCCGCTTACGCAACTACGCTGAGGATCCTCGCAAACAGCCATAATTGCAGACGAGAAAATGGCGCCGCGCAAAGGGTCATCCCGACGACACGTAAGTACGTGGCGCGGTTGGACAACCGATAATGCCCGATGACGTTTCGCCTGATTTATTCCCTCGTCCGTCCTCGTGCCTCGACTCCGTAAATATAGGGGCCCGCGCGCGGGTCCGATCGTAAAATTCCATGATTATAATGAAGTCCTTCGCGATTCGCTGACGATAACTCACAGCCCCCCCCCCCCCGCTTCCATTGTTGCCGCGCACACCGACCCCGTCGCGTCGGAATTATTATGCCGTCCAGGATAACTGTAATTATGACTCGTCGGACGTTCGATAAGGCCCGCGGACGCGTCCCGATAATTAACCGTCATTAACTAATTATCGTAGACGCGAAAACGAGACGGCAGCGACTGCTCGGCCGTCCATAAATCTCGGCCGCCCCGTCGGGAAACATCGGAGTCGCGCGGGAAATTACCAGGCGACCGCGGGGGTCGTTCCTTAACGCCCTGTAACCGGCGAACATTGCATCGATTTGACGGGGCTCGAAGGCGGCGGACGAGCGAAAATTCTACGTAGTACCGCTTCATCGCGATTCCGCTCACGAAATGATACATGCTCTGCGTTATAAGCTCTTTACTAGAAGATACAAAAAAAAAAAAAAAAGAAGAAAAATACTCCGTAACGCGGAAGCCGCGATACGCTTTCCGTCTATGCCACTTCTATTAGTGACTGGAATTAAAACGTTTCAAGCATCGGATTCACGTCGGCATCCGCGCGGCGCGCCAGAGGCTGGCTGAGGTAAGAAATTTCGCATGCTCCCGACGTCGGTCGGATCTCTCGCGCGCGTTTCAGCGCGATAACTAATTGTGACTGGCGCGCGGAAAACGTACGAAACTTTTCCGTCCCGCCATAACCCCTGCCACGAAACAATCTCACGGACATTCCCCGCTCGCCTTTTATTCACTTTACTTCCTTATTCAGCTCCGCCACCGTGGCCGCGATGCTTGCCAATTCGAGCGGTGCGATACCCTCGTTCCGAGCATCTCGCAGATTTATGGTTCCAGATAATGTCTACGACGTCGAGAGTCTTTCACATCGCATACAGATGTTACGCCAGGGGCGTAACGCCTACGGGGTGCCTGCCGTTCGAGCACGCCGGGGTTAATACGATTTCGCAGTTTTCTGCCCGGACGGCGGAAAAATGCGCCGCACTCCATTATCTCGACCGCGTTCGGCCGACTGCGCGGAACTTCCTGTCTCGGTGCGCTCTTCACTTGAAAACTTCCCCATCTCGAGCAGGGTACTCAAAGGTAAAGCACGCGAGCTGCGAGCCCCTCACACACTCAAATCATTTTTTAAAAATGTTCTATCTACCTGTGAGCAACCTGCTTTACACAGCTAAATACTGTAGTTGCAACGTGGACGCAAAATTCGTTGACCGCCGTCTAGATACTTCGCCGTACGCCGATCTGGGAGTGACATGGCGCACGAAACATTAGTCTGCATTGCATCATCGTTCAACCTGTTCCGAACGACACAAATTCCGTTCGAGTGTGGGCCGTGTCAATGTGACATTGTTAAAATGCTCGCTCGACTTTGCAACGTGTTCTACGACGCACATGCAGGCCGCATTAGATACGCCATTGAGCGTAGAATGGAACCTGGGAAACCTTGCGCGCAGATTCGCTCCCCTAAGCGAGCGCAGGATACGCCGCGCGATCCACGGCAAAAGTCTAGGCAAAAAAGAAGACGCCGCGCTGCCGAGTAATCTGACCGTTTCATTCCTGCGGACACATGCATATGTACGCTTACTGCGAAGGACTTATCCGCGAATAGTAACGCTCCCACGGCTTACCGCGCCGAATAACTTTATTTGCTCGGTCATCCTTGTGGAATCACATGAGAGAAATTCCGTTGATTAACGATCAAACTACAGAGTGCTCAAGATAACTCGTCTGACATTTTGCTCCAATGATCACACTCGTTTAAAAAATCATGTTATTTTCCGAATTTTTTAAAATGACCGGTACGTGTAGCACAGTGTCAACGAAACCAGCTTGATCGTAGGTAGTTCAAGTACTAACTTGAAACATGAGTTTCGTGTCCCGACGATTAAGATGTACAGAAGCAGGAAGGATAGCGACATCGTTGTAGTGGGACGCTGACGATTTTTTAAACAATCCCGACGTTTCCCACGATCCTCACCTCGATTCGCTTCTAGGTCTAGTTCCGCAAACTCGCTTTCCATCGTACGGTCGCTACGGCGAATTAACATTCGGCTACCATCGAAAGAAAGCAACGATAAAGGTCGCGCGGGTCGGGTCGGGCTCGTTTCCGAAAAAGGCTTGCATCAAATTCTGTCCGCGATCGGCACGCGAACTGGGTCCAAAATGATAGGCAGAATGATTTGCTCAACGATCGCGGGAGGTTTTACGTAAATACGGTCTAAGTATACAAGTCATTCGATTGAACGCGGCACATTTTTTTTCTTGACTCCTACCCGGTTGACGAAGATTTAGAGGCAGACATCTAGTATGCACGAGCTAACTAACATGCACGATATCTAGATTCTGAAAGAATCATGATAAGAAGTGACAGATTTCTTCGACATTACACTCTCACGACTCAACGTAACACGGCCTCGGCCGATAGTTTATCAAAGACCCCGAGTTCCAAGCCGACTTGGTGCGAAAGGGCAAGCAATATTAAACAATTTAAGCGCTTCGTGCCGGCGCAGTTACTCGAAATGCCATCGGCGTGGCTTCGATTTCGACATGAAGCATTAAGTATCACCGAGCTTTTGCCGGCAGATCCCATGCCGAATAGGAAAGAACGCATGCGAACGGGCGAGAGAAACAGAGAGAGAGAGAGAAGGATAGTGAGAAACAGGACCAGCCATCGATTGCCATTTTAATCGGGCGCCTATTCCCATAACTGGGGATAGAATCACCGCGAGAGAAAGAGAGAACTCAAGAGCAGAACATTGGCTCAAATAATAATTACGCCACTTTTATCGTGCACAATCGCAGATAAAACTCGATCGCGATCGAGGCAATTGCGCGGAAGTGAGCAACTATAAAGCGAGCCCGCAAATAAGAGATCGTCGACGTCGTCGGTAGGGGGAATAATTATTTCGCGCACAGCTATTTGGCGTTATCGCCTTGCTCGTCTACGAGCACAGGCCGCTGTGGCCGGCACACGAGGCATATACGAGCGAAAATATCGCCCATTAATTGCCTCGCCTATCGGCCGGTGCCCTACTGGGGCGAAGAAGAAGCCTGACTCCCTGAAATTTTAATGGCAGGAAGCTAATCTCTCCATCCAGCTCGCCTAATAACTTCTTTCCCGTTTGAAGCAACGCGCGCGCAGATGATTTCCCGTGGCGCGGAGTCGGCGCACGTCTTCTGACCATGCCCGACCGGATCGCTGATAAATCGCATTAATCTCGTCCACCAGGCCGATCGATTAGCCCATTAGTTTCTCGAAAATCGACCCGACGGATCGGCCGTTATCGGCCGCCGTGGGGAGAGACGCTAATATACGGGCGCAGCTTTCACGATTTCTTCCGGCGCGCGCAGAAAAAGCACGAGAATAAGAGCAACGCGGTGGCCGAAGCGCGCGGACGTGAGCAGTGACCTGCGGAAGAAACGTAGATTGAAATTATATTAGTACGGAGTATCTCATTAATTCAGCGTCCATTAGGTTCTCGAGAAACGATCAAGCTTTTGTTCTTTTGCGTTGTTAGGTCGTTAAAGTAACACGAGCACGTGTTTCCTGGAAGATTCCTTTGTAGTCGCGCTCGTTTTCGTGTAGTCGGCTGGATTCTTCTCAAAAAGCGTTGTGAGTTTGGAAAAGTGTGACGGATTATGCAAGATGAAGGAAGGTTATGGAATAAAGGGATCGAACGGAGTGAGGCGAGAATGAAGTTCGTTCGGACGCATTGCACACTGGCAAGAGAGACGGTGTGTCAATTGTGAGGTATCAAACGTTGCCAATCGATCGTCAAGTAGCAACATCCTTCGGTTCTCAGCTTCCATTAATCACTTTCGCCGATGGCATCGCCTCGCCATTCAGTTATCCATCACGGTGGCAGTCACATCGCGGCGCTACGAATGATACGTTACCAGCTAACAAAGTCGACCAGAAAGGTTGATCGAGAAGCCGATTATGAACTGACCCGAAGAGGTTGACCGAGTAATCCTTAAGTGGCGTCGAGATAATGCAAGTGTGGGTATATAATGTCAAGCTTAAGTGAGTAAGTATATTTCCCCAAGTGAGCAGACAACGATCGCTAGCGCGATATCTTCTCGAAGTCTGTGTAAGATACAGAAGAGTGGTCGGAAAGCGTATCAAATCGTAGAATGTCTATTTCTCGAAACTTCCGGGAGAGGATTTGGTTTCGGGACCGTGCGAGAAATGTGAGAAACAGTAATAGCGAACGAGTCAATCAGTGCCACCGCCACGGGTGTGCCTAGCGCATCGGCCGGTGCGCAATCAAGCCTTTTTTCTCTTTCGCTCCCTGAACCCAGGATCAGGCTACAAGATTTATGTTTGAGCATAAAACTTCTTACATCTATACTGTATTTGTGCTCATTTCGTTAGACGGTTGTTAAACTTCATTGCAGTTACACTCACACTTGCGCATTACTACTACAGATATCTTTGACGATTTTTCGTAGCTGTTTCACATGAGATTAAGACCAATGAGCTATCTAAAAAACACGTTTGTTTTTCCTTCCAGAAAATCGTCATATCTCGGAAACTATTGAGAATTAAGTGTGTGAAATTGGTCACTCTTTATTGATCATATATCCATCACAGTTTGTCACTTTCCACAGTTCTAAATCACTCTCGAGATGATACTTTTGATCTTTAACCATATGTTGAATGCCTACGGGATTTTACTTGTCTGGAAAGGTGTAAAACTATGCTGGGGTACATTTCCGAACGTGAGACGTTCTCCTTGCAGAACACTCTGGCCATGGACGACGAGTCAGTCCTCAGTTTACCTTTGACACATTTTTCTGACATGACGAAGGGCACCCCTACCAAAGTTGCATTGAAATACACCAACGGACCGGTTTCCCTTGCAACCGACCGAAGTAAGAAGATTGAACTTTCGAAGCTGACTTTGCTTTCGACCAACTGGTTTCTTGCTTTTAGACATAGCTAGGAATCGCGCCTACTTTTCTTCCCGGATCCTCTCTCCTCACAATCATTATTCCGGATCGTCTAACGCTTGATTAACGCGGAATTTATCGAAACGGTGCTTACGAATGTTGCAAGAAAGATGATCATGGAGAAAAGTTCGGTTGGACGCGAGTAATGACGACCAAAAGCTGGGGTGGAAACTGGATGTGCGAGTTAACGAGTGGAACTGACGATGTCGTGTTCGATGTATACGAGCTCAACATTGTTGCGCCTCGTATATTTCGACCGAGCTCTCTTAACCACATTGTTGACACCAATTTCATTAGTGTCCAATAAATGTCGTAGGACATTTTAATGCCGGCGCGACAATTAGAGACGACTGCCTGACCCGGTTAGCAGTATCCTGAGCATTGTACGGCCTACGATCCCGCACAAGTCGGCGAAACATTCGGTTGGAAGTAGGAGAATGAGCCGTTAAATACGCTACACTACACATACCGTACGGTTCTATTATACAGACATTTAATTCCTTATAAAGACGAGCACACGTAATCGCCTTTCTAAAACCAGTCACGATATGAGCCTCGGATGCGCATCGGGTTCTCTATGAACCGCCAGAGTCGCAACAAAAAAGAAGAAAAAAAGAAGCACGTCAAGGGGATACCTTCTAATTTATTACAATAATCTTTCGCCCATCTCGCCCGCGAAAAAAAAAAGCATCCGTCCTTCTGCCTTTAAAACCGGTATTATACTTGTCATAACAACAAGTTAAGGAGGCGTTCGAGAATTCGAAGATTAAAAAGTGCCACTCTTAACGCGACGTCCAGATGCTCTTATGACGTTTGCTAGCGCGCCTCCTCGTTTTATGCAACTGTACCGACGGTGGCATGAGGGTGGTGCAGTTTTTCCGTCGAGAAGACTGTACGAGCAGCAGTGCCGGGCAAATCTTTGCCGAGGGGCGTTAAGCGAGACCCGGTGACATGAACGCCCGCATGGGCGATTATTATCGTGCCACCTTCTACTGTCATCGTCCCAGTCCACGCAGCCAGCGCGAGGAGCGTGCGCGCGCTGCCGCACCGTTAAGAAGATTACAGAAATTATGCACGCGAGAATCTCACTTGTGATTTCTTCGTACTTTCGATATACGACGCCGTAACTCGGCGCGATAAGAATGAAGGGAGCGCGAGTAATTTCAGTGATTCGCTCGGTAATATGAGCATAATTAATATCCAACCGGCAAACGATTATTCCTTTTCTCCGCTGTGTACTGTCGCGCATCTGCGGATAACAGATGCGCCAGGTGAACAGTTTCGACCCGAGGAGGTTGTAAATATATAATAAATAATAAGATCGAAGAGCCCGACAAGAGGCGTGTTTGCGAGTCGGACGCAGTTACGATTCTTCAAATTTCCGCGCGACTAATGTACCGCGCGGCTTTATCGGAATCGGTTTTATCGTCGGCGAGACGGACGGGGGGATGAAAAAACGCAGCAACGACGAGGCAGAAGAAATGCCGACGGTAATTGTTCGAAATTGGCGACTATTAACGACGGGCCCGCTGGAAGTGCCGTAAGTGGCTGGAAAATGCGATCGCGCGGGAACGACGGAATGCTGTCCCGCCGAGGCGTAGATTTTATCCCCGCGAAATTGACGTTACGCCATTCTTCATAGCCTGCCACGGCGAGCTGAGAAAAGACGAAAAAAAAAAAATAAAAAACACAAGAACGAGAAGTCGCGATGTCGTTAAGAATTTTATTAGGCAATCTCGCCGACTGATCGATAATAACGCAATAAGTAACACCGGGAGTGAGCGTTCGATGGGCGCGAGAACGAAAACCGTCCCCTCATTACCTTTAATTGCCGACTTCTCGCGCGCCTGCAGGAAGCTCCGCGAACGTCACTCCCAGCTCCCAACGCGCTCGTAACGTTTTCATCCGTAATCCGCCATAATTTCATTAAACGGCGCGACGTTGACGAGCATAAAATGACGTTGCGACATATCTGAAGCCTATCGGCGGGCGCGTACTATTTCGCGTATCAACGTTTTAATTGAACGTCCATCAAACTGATCGCTTCCGATAGCGCACAATGTTGCCCGGGCCCGAAGACAAAGAGGTCGCGGGGTGGGGGGGAAAGTTTGCCGTGACAAGGAACGGTAGAATGTGCGGGACAACGGGGGCCGGCTGAAAGATACTGCCTATCGTCACGCACCGTGCTGCGCGCATTCTCGATTCGTAATTCGATAATCATATTTTACACGCTCGCCGACTTCCTCGATCGGTCGAGTCGCGACGTCGTTTTGGGCGTCGGCGCAGTTTACGCTCGCAGATCGAGCGGCGATCACGAGGCAGCGCGTGCGGGCTGGGCAGCGTGTCGAGACACGACTTTTCAGGCGAGAGTGGCAAAGAAACAACGGGGGATGTACTTGCCCGCGGTGTAAAAGTTTCTTGCGCGGCGCCGGCTCCCTGTCTCGTTTCAACGAATATGTGTCTCGCGGCACCGGCGCTTTCATAAAGGCATACAAAGTGGACGCGGAAACAAAATGCGGAAAACGGTGAAAGGCACCGGTGTCTGTCGCCGGATCAAATTCATCGGACGATAATTACGTTCCGTTTCGTTCGACAGTCCCATCCGATTCTATTAGAAAGTGTCCACCGCGCGGTTGTGCTTTTTTTTTTATTGTTTTTTTATCCAACGTGATACCTCAGAACGCACCACCTCTCACGACTTTATTTCACCCCTACATATTTCTTTCTTCCGCTGGTTACATTCGACGTTCGAAGCAAAGCACAGTGAGCGAACTAGCCTTCGCGCATACACGACTGTCTCGAATCGGACGATTCGCGCGTATCGAGGATTTCATCAAAGCGCGCTATGAAAACGGGAATATGAGGGAAAAAAAGCGGGTGAAAGGTATTGCGCTGGCCGAGTGTCCCGAGCGCACCGATCGCCAGGGTACCCTCGAGACATCCAATCTCTCGGCGAGTCTCGAATGACTCAATTCGAGCACACACACTCGCTCGCGAGCACGCGAAGAGCGAATCGCTGGAAAATATGAAATTCCACGACGAACGACATCCCCCGGGGGATGAAACTGAAAGTCGCCAGGCTCGCGAGTCCGTCCTCGGCGGCACGTTAAGCTGCGCGCTCGTCGTTGCGACAAAACGTATCAATTAATCGTGCATAGCTGGCACCGCGACTGCCTTAAACAGAGTTCATTATCGACCGGTCGAGCGTGGAGTCGTGAACTTCGACGATCGTAGGTCTCGCAGCGCGGAACACAATTTCGCAAACGATTCCGCGGGAACGAACGGCGAGAGTGAGGGAGGCGTTGGATGAAAATGTGACGAACATTTTTTTCGCTCGCCAGAGGGAGGTAACTCTTTCATTCGACTCTCGCGGCTGTCTTTCTCTGCCTGCCGCGGTCTTCCGTCGTTTGTCCCTTTTTTTCGCGAGTCCAAGGGTACTTATGAGCGTAATCGGAGTAGAAAGGAGTTGGCGGCGATTGTGTGCGCCTGCAAAATTGTAGTGCGGACGGAAAAAAGAAGCACGTTTTATTACTTTAAGGATGTAGAACGTGCCCCGCGAGAGCGTAACAATCGTTTCGAGGAAATGAGTAGTTTTCAGTATGTGTTGCTTGCACGACCGGGTGCGATGGCACAGCGTTTGCGTTGAATGGTATCGTTATCGTGCGAATCAGCGCATAAGTGTCGCGCCCAACGTTATTTCCGAAAAACAATGCACTCGGATCCTAAATCCTAACACGCTTAACACTCTGCAAAAGCCATAACAAAATATTTGGAACTATATCCCTGCGCAAAGAAATCGCGGCGAACGAAGCTTGGGAAATCTGGCGCAGCATAGGCGCAGCATCTATGTCGAACATTGTACAACAAACCACCGGCAATGATTGCGTGCATGCCAGGACAATGGGGAGAAAAAACTCGGCAAGTACCGTCGATATTGAACGCAACAAGGTGTAATGAACGACGACGGTGAAGTACCGATTTTCCGTTTTCCTTTTTATCGGCCAGGACGGAACGATTTTCACGCACGACCAGCCGTTGTTCCGGAAACCAATACGATGAGTCTCCTCGGGGCGAAGTGTACCCGTGCCGCCGTTCGTACCGTTTCAATCATTCTGACCGCCGTACGTCGTTCGTCCGATACAAATTGCAGCCGATCCGAGGTTGCATCACGCGAGCTCCGTTCACTTCGAAATTTGTAGATAACATTGCGATTATCGTTTTGCCTTTCGAACGGAGCGTTGCCTTACTTTCTTGCGGCACGCACACACTCGCGCCTATCCTTCCACAGCGAATACATTTCGCGTAGTCTAATATTACCCGAGCCGGACGAAAAAATTCCCGGTACGGAGCGCGCAGTATTTATCGCACAACGCTCATCCGTAAATCCCGCGTTAACATGCTTCTCATCGTCCATTACGTCAACCTCGTCATTACCGTTGAAAGACTCGGACCTTTGGCCTGTGGCTGGAAAATTTATATCGCCGCAAAGTTGTCCTTTACCCGCGTCCAGGATAAAGTTGCACGCCTCTGTGAGCACTACGCCCGATGTCTCGCCGCGACAAGACGCACTTTATCAGCCGACGTCGATGTCGGATCGACGCGCTGTAAAACGCGCGCAACCTTGTCGCGGCCAAAACGGGAGACGTCGAAACGAGACAGGGAAATCCTCTCTCGGCACCGGCGTCGGCGGCCTTACGAAACCTCAACCGCGAACAGTCGAATTCATTATTATACGACGCCGCGACAGCCCGCCGTCGCGACGGATCTCTGGCGCGGAATTTAAAGTGCTTCGATTTCTACGGCAGCCCGTTCGGCTACCTTCGGATCTCGGACGGGCAAAAGAAGTGAACGAATTAAGGGACGAATTACCTGGCATTAACGGTAGCCTGCAATGCCGATAAACCGAGAGTACGAATTTCCGACTAAACGCTCGTTCAATCTGTGCCCCCCTTTTTACGCGCGACG
Organism: Priocnemis perturbator; assembly: GCA_963942575.1. NCBI lineage: Eukaryota > Metazoa > Arthropoda > Insecta > Hymenoptera > Pompilidae > Priocnemis > Priocnemis perturbator. The sequence continues at coordinate 11,624,634 of OZ012653.1, forward strand.
AACACCTTGCTTGTAATGCTCTGGCCGTAACTATTGCCTCGGACAAGTAACACTCGCACTCCGAATGGTGGCAACACGCTACGGCTAGCGGACTGTGTCCTTATCGCCTCCCCGGCTACCTATTTGCGGCGTAATTTGTCACGCGTACCATGAAATGGCCACTAAATCACAACGCGGATAGCGTAACCTGTTCGAACGGTCAAACGACAATCTTTCCGAGACTTAAATCCAATGTCTTTCTTCGAAGTGCTGATCATTTTCAGTAATGCCCGTTGCCGCATAACTCGGCCCTCTCATTTCCACGTTATACCATGCTTAATCGTTCTCGCTTACGCGAATAATAATAATAATGATCGGGCGGTGTATCTGTCTCGCGCATAAAATCGACGCGGTATAAGTATGTTTTACAACGATCGATTCGTGGGACCGTAGGATTGAGCAAGGGCTATCGAAGGTTAGTTACGATCGGAGTTAATGGACTATTCTAATCAGAACTGACCTTCTTGCTGGGGACTAAAGTTGAACGTAGGACCGCAAACTGAATCGTCTTATATTCAGTATCATTAACAGGGCAAGAAACTGTGAAGATTTCTTCTGCGATGTCAGTGGGAGGTTTAACACTGACATTACCGAGAGTCGAGAATGATCAAATTAAGTACCGAAAACGTTTGAAATAAGATAATGTAAAAATGAGCAGTGTAGAAAGATCTACTTTCTGTAGATCTAGCGTTGATTTTACAATTTTGGACAAAAAAAGGATGTCGACGCGCTACGTTGTCGATGCAGCTCGATCGCGATCTCGGAAGAAGGGGTCGCGCTCATTATACCTCGCGCTGCAGTGGTCGCGCTCAAATGATTCCATTTACCGTTTCGAGGCCCGACGCTCATAAAAAGTAAAAGCTTCTGCCACGTTGTGCGCACTATGTGCACTGCGCGAGTTGATGCACGCTAAACGGCGCGTTTGATCCGTGAGATAGCGGCTTACCGGCCATTAAAATGCTTGCACGCAGCTATTTTATGGAAGTCCGCTCACAAACACTCCTACGAGGGGTGCGCGACGTACGATAAGTGAGTTTGATGACGTCTTTCATCATAGCGATAACGTATAACTTCGTTTGGAAGTACTTTCATTTTTGACGTTAATATACACGTTAAAGAGGATGCTGGTGAAAACGTGAACTCGTACAAGTACTTCGATCCTCAACTCGTTCACGAAAAGCTAGGTGTTGCGAGTATTTGAAAAGCCATGCAAAGGTACACGGAACACAGATGCGATCAAATTAGGACGTAAAAATCCTACCTGAATTCACCTAACGCGTAAATTACCGTCTGCCTGTCTAGATGCACGATCTAGATACACGAAAATGGATCGACGGACGATGCGCGCAAAAACTCTTCAAAATTGTCGATACCTTCGCATCGATAAAACGTCGAAGCCAAGAATGATATTGCCATGGAACACTCGTGTCGTATAAATGCATACTGACACTATCTAATCTGAACCGTGTACCCTGTCCCCATAGCACCGACCTCTACCGTCTACGTCGGTACGCGCGTGTGTCGCGTGCACCGTTGCGTGCACATTTTCGCATACGAAACACACGGCGGAGAGGCACATAATGAGCGGGAGCCTTTTTGCGATGTGCTAAAGAGGCACGAGCGTGTGTGGTACGCTGCCTTCTTTACGTCGATCAGGGGAACTTCTATGGGAGTGTTTATGCGATACTCGTACTATGTGTTTAATAGTCGCGACGTATAATCATCGGCGCGAACGTGTAAGGTGTTACAACTTCATCTGCCGTGCGCGAGACGACTGTCGTTGGGAGTGAAAAGTTTCACCCTGCACTGGCCGGAATCGTCAGGTTTTACGCCGTTCGCTGACGTTTATTCGACGGATACAGCTAATAGGCGGTGATGTCGAATTTGTTGGAGACTTGTTTTATTGGCAAATTTGATATGCGCACAAAATTGCTAACGATAATTACCGGCAACGATATCTGGGATGCTTAGGTCTCCGTGCGAGCAACGTAGGTTCGCCAGTGCAAGCCGCATGCATTCGTGCACAGAGACTTATATGCAATTATTGGGGGCGTCGTAAAACCTTAGGCATAACTGTTAGAGTCGGAGAGGCGAAACGAGCGTCTGCCGCAAACGTCGAATGAATATGTATGAAGACTTTTTAATCGATGTCGGATCACGAGGATGAATACACCGCGCGGTTCGACTTTCTTACTCACACTCGTATTACGTCGAACGTTACCGCCGTTTTTACGACCCAATGACATAATTCGGTATGATGCCTACATTAAAGGAGGCTCTCACGCGTGCGTAGGCGCACAAGAATGCCTGTCGTAATCTCGGAAATGTTTATTGCTTTCTCGGTGCGACGGTTAATTTGTTAGCCTATCGTACGCGCGCGCGCTCACCTCTCAATGCCTCTCAAAGTTCGTGGCTTTAAATTTATTCACGGCCGACGGCCACCGGACTTGGACTTTAAATTCGGAACACTTTCGGTATCGATCATTTTTTTTATCCCCGCCAAGTGCGTGGAACCAGTCGGGCACCTCGACGACATCGTTCTCAAATCGAAAGCACTCTTGGTCGCGCGGTGAAAGTGCCGGACGAGCGATTGCAAACGCAAATTGTTGCTGCCCGTGCAGGGATAAAAACACTCGGGCCGATGCGGGCGAAAAATATAATCCCGTATCGCCGATGTTTCGCGATCCATAAAGAATAATAAACGTCGCGGACAATAAGCGAGCACGACGCGATATAGCCGATAGACGCGGAGGAGAAATTTGAATATTGAGACGTCGCTGTTGTCGTGGGCACACGGCCTTCGGTGGTCTCAGCGAGTTTCCAAATTTTCGAGTGAGATATATCTCGTAAATCGGTACTTCGTTGAACGCTTCTCGTAATAACGATCGGCTCGATGCTGGGGTAATTGAAAAACATGCGATAAGGAATATCTTCAAATGTGTCAAACGTGTCTCGCGTATTGTGCGTAAGATACTAACCTGCAAGTAGGGACTGACGGCGGACAGGACCAGACGGTGAGCCAAAAATCGTTGACCACCTGGACAGCATAGGGCGACATCGGCGAATCTTTGCGACAGCATAGCCTCCCGCAGGAACTCGCCGACATCCGGTGCCCGGCCGGAGACTCGGATCACTTCCCCCATCATGCTTCACACTTAAGTCCTTCACTACTCCCGTATTTCAAAAATCTCATCCATAGTCACTGGTGTCCTCTACGAAACCTCGTAATCCCTCAAACGTCCATCATATTGACGGAACGTACACTCAAACTAGCGCAGTCTTAAATGCACAAACTGACCGTACGATCAAATCGATGCGTCAGTCGTTATCGGTTGAATTTACCAAAAGCTTAGCGCACCACACGGTGTCTGCGTTCGATTTGTGATGCTCGACGACGATAAAAAAGCTTCACGCCGTGCACGTGGATATCCTCAGGACGAGCACACCGCAGAAAATCCTGCGCCCGCACCTTCGTTGGCGGCGAGCAGAGGACCGGCGCTGCGTCGCATTAATCGTCCGTCCGGACAAGTAAACGGCTTTATTGCGCTTTATTGCGCTTTATTGCGCGGCGGTTCGCTGGTCGAATCGGGAGCCGGCCGTGGCGAGTGCCATTGTGCTGTGAAATTGCCTCGCGGCCGGGAGGGTAATCGATACGCGCGTGCGAGAACAATCCGGTCTGAGAACGATCGACACGTGGGACGTATCGACGCTTAAACTCGTGTCGTCCGCTCGATTACCGTCCACGTCTCTCTCATCGATCGTGAACGAATTCTTGCAGAACCGACACACTCGGCGGCAACGGACGGACGTAAGACCGTTTCAACTAGATCGGAAACAGACGATATAACGCGAGTCAAGGCGACGCTGACCAAGACAAATCTCAATCAAGTAGTTCTTGTAACGACCAAATCGAAACGTACCGTGGTCGTCAAGAATGTCCGAACTTTCAATTATCAGCAAACTGTCGATTCGCAGTGTTCAGCCGGCTATTATCCATAGAAATCGGTAAAAATTCTGACCAATGTCCGTCACGCCGCGTTGCAGATCGAAACTGCTAATCTCTCTCTAACTCGATCAGAGTCCGGAACTGAGTCCGATAATCGATCTAACGCCTGCCCCCGTTCACCTCAAACAATCGTCGCGGAAAGAAACGATCGTGGCAGGTTCCGCGGCGACAAAAAGCACGAGGACGTCATGAGGTGGCGCGGCTTTTTGCGACCGAGTCGAACACTGTCCATGCGAGCTTGATGTATGGCCTGGCGAAGCTTTTATCGGCGAACTCTCTCGCCGCGACTGTTTCACGGTGAATTATCGCGCGGCAGAACGTATCGATTGTGCCGACGTCGGGCCGGGGCCGGGACCGGATTATCGACACACGGCGTTTGTTGGGATAACGTCGCTGGCTCCCGAGGGGCCTCACTTTGCATCAGAGCAGGCGGTCCGTGCATTCGGGTCGGCAGGACTCGTTCTTTTTCCCCTCAATTTTTCACGCCGCTCCTGTGTCGCCTCGTGCGATCCTTTCTCGAGATCGATTAATCTGCCGACGACGACGACAGGTTAATCGGCGCACTAAGGCGTTCGGTGGATCGCTCAGAATAGATTCGATCGGCGCAATGGAAATGTCCCCGTTCATTCGAATTTTATTTGCGATCCGCTTGCTCACCGCATCAGCTCACTCGTCTCGCTCGGTAGCTTCTGACAGAATGTTAATTGGAACTAATACTACGGATGGCGTGTAATCGATCAACATACGCGTTGACTGTGACTCTCCTTCCGGTACGCTCGAGTGTAATTTTCTTAACAGCACATCTTCCTCTGACCATCTGTTTTCAATGCACCCTGTCAAAAGTAGTTTTATTCGTTTGCCCGTCGAACTGACCCGTGCCACCTCCCACGACGACGATTTGAAAGCTCGCCCGCTTTGTCGCGTGCCACTTTAGCAGCACCAACAACTACCGTACTTCACTTCCCTCTGCCAGTCGTCACCTTCACACGACGCCAAGTATCCGTTTACGATCGGCAAGCGGCGCTATATCGATCATTCGGAAGCTCGCGCTATTTTGCCACTCTCCCGCCCGCTGTCAGTGGCGCGTTATCTGTTCGCGGCTTGTCTCGAAAGTTGGCCGTCCGGATTTCCGAACGGGCGCCGACGACGGCCTACCGATGCTTTTCCCGTGCCGACAGCCGCTCGATCATCGAGCCCGTTTATCGCGATCCTCGATCTAGCCCGCGCGAATGCAAGGGACCCACCGTTCCCCACCCTCTTCAATCAAAAATCCTCTACCTTCCAATGTCTTCAATTCGACCCTCTCTCCTTCTCACCTTCTTCTTCTCTTTCTCTCTGACCACTCGTCGCGCACCACTTTTACGCCTCCACACCTCTCGGTTCAGTGAGAATCTTTCTGCAACGCTTCTTTCTCACACTCTTTCCTTCGTTTCGTTCGCTCTCTTCTTAAATGATCAATTGCAGCACGTTTGGCGCGGCGGCGTGCTTGGCGCGCGACTTTTAGCTCGCGAGCCGAGCCGATGTTCGCGACGAGCGCTGCCACAGAATTATCGGAGAGCTCTTCTTCTTCGCGCGAACGAGCTCAGCAACGATCGTCGGCATCACTTTCTCTGATCGGGAAGCCGCTTACTTCGCGCTCCGAATTTCGGCCGAACGTCCTTCGAGAGTCCTCGGCTGCCAGTCCAGACTGTCGGTCTCGATTATCGTTTCGGGCCACCCGATGCGAGTTAGATGCCGACGTGACTCTGGCTAGACACGAGAAGAGGGATCATTTTATCAGTTTCTGGTCTCTCAGATGAGGACTGATGGGTCAGCGTTTCGAGCGGCCTCGACGGGACAGATCCGGCGGATAGTTTCTCATCGAGGACACCTCATCCTCGACGCCCATCAACAAACGCAGCTGGCCGTTTCACGGATCGGAGGAAGAGCGATTTTCTCTGGCTCTCCTCGCTGCTTTTCAAGTGTCCCTCTTCCGATATCTCGGATCTCCGAATCGTCGGGTCACGGCGAGCGGGACGCGGAGATCGCGATCGAGAACAATGTCCCCTTGACTCGCAACCTGAATTCAGTTTTGCCATGAACGTGCGAAAATTGCCGTCCTCCCTATCCTCTTCTCTCAATCGTCATCGACCGAAGCTATCAGGCCGACGACTCTGCGCTCTCAGTCTCCCTCATCGACCGAACAGAGTGAACATTCTTAATCAAATTCGACCCTCTACGTCATCTTCGAAACCGCGATCTCATTCGGCATCAGTGCCGAAGTCGAAGAAAGATCGAGCGAACGGAACCCGGCCGAGGTGAAGTTCGAGCTTGCCGCGTGTATGCAACAGGTAGCGTTCGCGGAGTTGCGTGAACGGACGATTACGATCGTGCAGCAGATTTGCTGCGTGCGTGCCTGTCGGTCGGCCTGCGTCGGTGTTCGCGATGAAGCTTACGAGTGGGAACCCGTCGCTGAGCGACTCAGCAGGGCGACTGCCACCTGAAACGCTCAGGTGAGCAAAGACCACCTCTGCTCCTTGCAGTCTCTCTCTCTTTCTCTCTCTGTCTCCCTCTTTGTCTCCCTCTTTCTCGACGCCACGCTCCCTCTCTCCTTCTCTCTCTCTCTCTCTCGCTCTCTCTTCGACAAACCTCGAGGAGAAGTCGAAGGAACTCCTCCCATGTCGGTGCTCTCTATCCCCCCCGATGCCATCGCGGAGTCACCTACGTGAACCGGAGTACTTACGCGTCGCTACGGATTGACGAGGTGTTCATCACTCTTCGACGTCGCTGGATGTCGCCGATGAATTTGTGGTGCCGTTGTCCTGATGCGCGAGTCGCGGTTTTCGTTTAGGATCGACGAGATTGTACGCTGTGACGTTGGGTCGAGCTGGTTTCTTTAGTTTTTATGGTTCTAATCCGTTCGTTAGTGTCACACTGAAAACATAGCAGATTGTATCTGAATATGCACTGGGTACCGAATATAGCTGATAATGAAATAAAGATTAGTTAGCGTCGGCTATGTTCGAATTTGCCATACTGTATTCACGGACACGCGGTCTAATCTCGGGAATCACGTACAGATGCACAACCCGAGGCGGTGAATTTTCCATTTTTTTTTTACACCTCACGCTGTTCGGCACGTTTCATTATATAACTGACACGATCGTTTATTACGCAAGGCCCGCGATCCGAGATTACACCGGCATCATTATTGCGACAATTATTGTTGTTAGATTATGTCATCGACGCAACAGGGAGCTGCCCGTCTCGAAACGATTCGTCGGTGAGAATCCCAGAGACGGCAAGACGAGACGGGACTCGTTTTGTAGCACTTCGCCAACGTGTCGATCTTCCCGACGAAATCCGCGTCCCGGCGGCTGACGTTCAGAGCTAAGTAGGCGTCGTCGTCGTTTTGCAACATCCTTGACTGTCGACTAATGTTGACAGACATTTATTAGCGAGATCGAACACGTGGAGTGACTGCCCATACCTAGTTCACCCCCCTATTAATGAAGCGCTCAAAGGATCGCGAGAAGTTTCCTCGAAACCTACTCTCACTTGGTCTCTTGCGAGATCGGCGTTCGAGCTTAATGATCTATCGCGCCGCCTCGTTAATCGATTCTCACTCTAATCCCATCGCGGATTCACGAACGTCCGTCGAAGCTTGCCTAGGGATTTGGCCGAGAAAAAAGTTTCATAGAGTCGCGGGGAGGGTCAAAACTCAACGAGCAATTGCGCACTGCGCGGTTGATCTGCGCTCGCTAATTCATGGTTGCCAACGTAAACGGCTTCGAGCATTCTCACTGCACGAGTAGCGTGGCCCGTGTGGACCTGTCGATGATGCAGATCCTTGGATACAGTGAAATGCAGGCACTGCACTTATTGACGTGTGAAACCGTAGGTGAGTGTGCGTACGTGTTGAGGTGTGCTTCGCTCGATCGACAACTGTTAACGCAGTTCAATCTTCTGAGCCCGTCTTAAAAGTTATAGGTGTCTTTTGGGTTTTTATCCAGAGTTGTAGTGGTGTTTTTGTCCCTTTGTCAGGTGTCAGTTCAATTATCCTGGCAGTCGCGGAAAAATAAGACGACGGAACTCTTCGAAGTATCATTTTACGGTGGCCTGTGGCAAAGCGCTCACGAATTTCTCATCGCCGTCAACGTGCTAACAGAAGGTGAACACGAGCCATTGGACCAGTACAGTTCGCCTTTAGCAGCGAAAGGGTTAATAGCAGTTCGTTACGGTCGTTCTGTCGGAAGAGCAGATTGAACTCTCCTGATGATCGGCCCAGTCGCACACCGTGCCATTCTGCGGTTTCGAGAAATCCTGCGCGCCTCGGGAGAATTGCACCTTCGACTGCCTATTCAACTGTTCCCGCTAGAGATGGGATCGAGCCAATATGTACTGGTAAATGTCAGTTTTATCTAAAACGTTTCGCATCGAAATCGATAAAATAACTCCATATAACTGATAACCGCGATTACCGTCAGATACAATCTAACTCATGACATGAAAATATCATACTCGTTAAGCTATTTACTTTTGTATCCGCTCGATATTTATTTATATCATTATCCGATTATAGCGCAATGCAAGCCAGTAAAAGGCAGTCGAGCTAGCGACGTTTCGCGGATTCCCACTTAGTTAATGTTTCCGGCATCCGAGCGGCTCGCGACGAGCTCCATCCCATTCCTACCTCTTGCCCCGGCGCAACTTCTGTCGGACGCAAATTGACGGTCACGTTGAATCCTGTTAATTACAGAGCCTGTGACACTTGAGCCGCAACTTACGTCCCGCGGCTTATTGTTAGGCGTTAAACGTCCCTCTCTCTCTTCGACGCCGTTCGTGCCATTTACGGGCAAAGCCTCGGGAGCGATGATAATACGTGTAATCGACAGCGATTGTAATTGATATTGAAATGGCGAAGGAGGCGAATCGCGAGTATCGCGGCGCACCAAACCCCACCACCTGCGCCCCAGTAAAAGCACGCCTAATAATGAAGTCGTTCCTCGTGCGAGAGCTAATTAAATAACGCCGGGGAAGAAAATCGTCGCTGCGCGACTCGGCTTAACGAGCAATTTAACCGATCGATTTATTCCCGCTCGTCGCCGAGCAGGATTCCTCGATTTTACAAAAGACCCCTCGTCCGCCTCCGGCCAGGACGGAAAAGCCGTGTCGTCGGCGCTGCTTCTAAGGCTGTTTGCCAAGATCCTAATCGCCCGCGACTCAGGCGATAACCATCCGTAATGGCCGTCGACGAATCCGACGCGCTTGGCACCTAAACATTCGGGATAGTTTTCCATCAACGCACGGCGAGGAAACGCTGGTAGGTGCTAGCCACGCGGGCCGCGCGGCACGAGGGGAGGGGGGAAATGCGGTTCGCACGTTTTTGACGAGCAAGGTTACTCGGGTACAAGAACCTTCTAACTCTTTCGGCCGGCCGAGCTGGAGGTGAGGGGAGGGGAAAAAACGACACCGTCGGCGCTTTTAGGAGGTGCTTATTAAGATCTAATCGTCCGAGAGCGTCCATAATGACCATCGAGGAGCCGGAGGAGTCGACGTAACACGCTCGAGAGACAGCCGCATGTCTTCCGTGAAACGGCGACGTTCGCCGATGTTTGCGCCAAAAATACGCGCATTAGACCCTTAATGAGATCTAATCGGCCAGTACGTCGTCGGGTGGGACCGTCATAACCGTTAACGAAGGCGACATTACAAAATCACCCTCCGGCATAGCCTGTGCATAATGTCCTCTGGTACTAACTAATGTCGCTGTGCACCGTGGAACTGTCGGATTCGCGCGAAAATGGAACGGCGTTCACTTTAGAGCCGAGTGGGTTTGAAGGTGTGAGATGGACCTTCGAAGCGGCAGGAAGGTTCTTCGGTAGATTCAATTTACGTATGTACGTTTTGTACTTGTACTAATTGTCAGGAGAATACGGTATTTACTAGTTTCTGCCGATACTATCGTTTTACGTCATCGCTCTTCCTTACATCAATTTTCATACAATCCGTCATTACGTTCTGCTTCGACAGTATAATGGACAGCGATCAATGTATCAAATTCATACATTATAGTCACAGATCCGGAACTTTGAAAGAGTTAAGCGTTAAGCCATAGAAGATTCAATTTTCCCTCGGCATAAATTTCAGCGAGCCGGATCGAAGGAACGAGCGTAGCACGTGGAATCTAACGAACTAGGTACTTCGGCCTCCTGTTTTCGTCCTCCGCCCAAGATCACTCCTCTAACATCAAGCCCAGCGTATATCTGTTCGCTATATGAGAAGACACGCTAATGAGCGCTGCCCTCGGACGATTTGTCATTGCCAGTTGGTTCGGCCGATGGTAATTATAGCCGCGAGAGAGTGGATTCCCCGCGACGGGGACCAGAAGAAGGTGGCCCGAGCGAAGTCGGGAAGTGGGATAGGAGGCGGGATGGCAATTTGAGGCAGGATTCCGACGTTAGATCGCTCGGCCGAAATTGATGATGGGCGTTGCGCACGAATTAACGGGGATGCGTGCGGAGTGTTTTTTCGAAGGCGCCCTCGATTCCGAACCCAGCACGCGTTTCTGACATCCGCGCGAGAGACCTTCACGATCGTGATACCCCGATCGTTCCTAATCCTAACGGTCCGACGAGACTCGGCGTTGTCGAGTCCGTTCGCGCGTCATGTTTTCGGAGGTTCGTCGTTTTACGGTTTACGCAGCCATTGTAAACTGTCCTAGATGCCGAGTTGCCGAGATGTCCCAAACGCGACCGAAATCAACGTTTACTTTTTTACAAGAACAGCCGCCTTAAGAGCTCTGTTCTCTCTCCTTAAGATAAGTTGCACGGCAGAATAGGGCGGCGAGGTGTCTAAGATCAAATATGCCGGATATCTAATTGTATGTTGGAGGACGCGTAGACGCGGCGATGGATTTCGACGATTGATCCAATCGCCGGGAGATCGCGAATTGCGCAAACGGCATCGCAAGTGGCGGAGTAAACTGCCCCGACTTATCGTTGCGCGTCGGGCTTAATTGGCATTGCCGGGCTTCGAAAAAGGGGCTCCGTTCTACAATTGGATACTACGCGGCGCGGCGGATCGATGAGAGCGGCGCAACTCGCTGCGTCGGCGTGTATAATTTTCGGAATCGTGGAAAGGACGTCAATGATATCCGATAATATGTTACTCCCCGTCATAGGCACTCCCCGTTAATTCCATCCCGCGGCAATTTGCGTTTTCCTTATGCGCGCTTATGCGCCGATCAGCCCGGCCCGGCCTACTCGTCGTTTCGCTTCCGCCGCAGAATTTTCCGATTGTGCAAGATCGAATCGCCAGTAATAATCGGACGGCTGCCGTGCACCTCGAGAGTGGCCAGTTCCTTCTGTTATCGGCGCCCATATTCGTATACTTTAATCCAGACGCGAGCTTCTTCGTGCCGCGCGCACGCTTGCGACGTCTTTACGACTCCAATATCAATTACGCTATACTCGACGATTGCGTATCGTTTCGATGTTCGCGCGTAAGTGGCACGCCAGAATCGGAGAAGAATGTCATTATGCTGCGACTAGAAAACGTGCATATATGAGTAACATCGCTCAATGCTCCGACTATATCGGTGTTTGGTCCTGCGCGACCTAAATACGTTTCTCTGGAAAAGAGTGACGCTGATAATGGATAGAATTTGTAATATCAACCAGGTGTCTCGATTGGCACGTCACGCCGGCCGGATCCGTGCGCTGATACGATTTTTATTCCAATTAAATAATAACGATCCAAGAGCGCGATCGACAAAGCGGATTCGATCCGATGACGTCAGTGTGTCGATCGGGCAGCTCTCCGATCTCGTTCCTCGTTCTGCGTCACGGCTTTAATGAGGGTTAATGGACGAGGGAGGTAATGAGTCAATCGATTTGCAGTATCATAAAAGTCGTAGCCACGAACGTACGCTAAACGATATATTCAATACATCTGATAAGCAGAGTACTCTGTTACCGGTGTGTCTGATGGTGCCTTCGAAGGGTTCAATAGATCACGGGAGTAATTGCACAAAGATACGGGTAGATCGAAGAATATACACACCACGCACGCTTCATGCTCCATTTCTAGGACACAAAGTACCCACATTTATTCGCCAATAAACGCAGCATTCATGAGTGAATCTCCATTGAAACCGTTATATTACAATAAAGCGTAGGTCCGATATGTTACAATAAGCAGGCGATGTATCATACGGGCAGGCTAATTGTAAGGTACGGGTATTATAATGTGAAATTTAAATATGATAATTAAGCATTAATTCCAATCGTACGCTAAAGTGGCCAAGGTTTGTACGGTTCGCTATTATCTGCTATTTTTAATCGACTTCAAAGAAAGGAGAACTTGGCCAGGTTAACATAGATACGAAACGTGACTTGAACTTGAAAAAGGAGGGCAAACTGTCTTGAAAGCGGCGCTAAAAAGAAAGAAATAATTTTCTTTTTTTGAAGTCGATGACATAACCCAGGCCATTGATGCAATGAACGAAATTTACTAGCGCGCCTGACAATCAACGTTATGCCGCGATCACGAGCGTGGAGGCGATCGAAGATAAACGGTCTCGTCGTTGAGCCGATGATAACGACTCTTACCACCGACACCGTAATCCCGCTCGTTACAATCCGATAGCGACCGGGTGGCCCGGCCGCGGCCGGGCAAATCAGCTCGTAAATTCGCCTGATTTCCCTTCGCCAATCGGCCTCGGATTAGGTCGGAAGCGAAGGAGCCCGCGAGCGGCCGCTTAATTATCAGGGTCCTGATAAGGCGTTCGCCAAAGTAAAACGAAGTGGCGCGCCAGTGATGTCGCTTTCACTCCAGATCGGTCCTGTTATGTCCCGCAGCTCGTGTCACGAGGTGAGAATCGCACCGACTCGAATTGGCCTTTTTGTGTATGCTCGCCTTGAGCGACGACGACGCCTGCCGAACGGTAAAATCTTCGCCTATCTGCCTTCTCGATCGGAAGGAAGCTCGGCCGGACGAGGCGAGGATTTGGACGGTCAAAACAGGGCGTCGGTAAGAGCTCGCCGATCGTGTGCCGAAACTTCCTCACACCCACGCGACTCAGACGTATCTCGATCGGATTCTGAGATGGCACGAGATTTTTCTATCACCTGCCGCCTCGTGACAGTGAGTCACACAGGGTTGCAGATGACGGTCGAAGTGCTTCTAAGGTTCTTCGTTCAGTAGTTCGATACGATGCAAGCGGACGGTAAGAAAAAAAATCTTACCTAATGCCGTTCTATCCAATTGATTACTGTCGGCGGCCGGATTCGATCGGTGGAAATTGGTAACGTTATGTGGAACAACCTCGCAGCGACGGAGAAGCGTGGCCGTTTAAGTTTGCGATAGGAATAGCTCGGTTTCGTTCGATGCGCTCGTTCGCGGTGCTAACAATTAGACCGAAGGAGCGGGCCGCTCTGGATCGCGCAATCTTGCTCGAGAGGAGCCTTGAAGAGATCGGTGCTCGCTCCGAAGCTCGCGCGTTTCGATTCTGACAGCCGTGGAAACTTACTGCCGGGCGAACAATGCAGATTACGCGAATGAATACGATAACGGGAAGTCGGGCCAATTTCACGGGACGATTAACCGAGCGGTGGCTTGTTCCTATGATCGGACTAGTACACGCCCGAGAGGAATTGAGGAAAAATAGGTTCTCTTCAAATTCACACTGCGGACGTTCAGATAAAATTAGTTTGAGTCAGAAACGCAGCTGCGTTGTACTTAGAAAACGAATACGACGTTTTCCGATTAAACGTACCGATGATTATGAAAGCAGTCTAAAATTGAATGTCAATGATCTGACAGACTAGAATGTTAAATCTTTTTTAATGATCCATTTTTATATCACTCTCACCATTCTCCGACACAAGTCTCACTAGTAAAAGTCCGGAGTACTTTCCGATCGAGATCGGCACGAAGGCAGCGCATATATTAATCATCGTCAACTTTCGCGACCCCCGTGCAATCCGATAAATGTTGTCACAAAATCTTCGTGACAACAGGCAACGGCCAGGATAACGTTGCAACTATGTGCCGGGCCGCGAGAAAAACGAGCGAGACGCAGGCGTGCGAAGAAGAGGAATAGACCCTGGTACGGCGGCAAATACTCGCCAGATGTCTAGCGCGGGCGACACTTGTTATCTCGTGCACCTGTGTCACGCACTTTTAACTCGCACGTCCGTGCGAAGAGGCTCACGCGCTAACGACCAGAATCGCGTGTGCGCGCGCGCGCGCGCTCTCGAAAATTCTCGCTTCGCAGCGTCTTTCGGAAGAGTGTCAGCGACGAACGGGGTTGAAATGTGGGTAAAACGGTAATCGGCCGTGGCAATATTTGCCCGATAATCAGCCTGGAAAACGTTCTCTCTTTTCTCTCCTCTTCCGTTGCACACGCGCGCACGTTAATGGACCGGATAGCAGAAACCACGTGCGTGGTTTGTGTAAATGCGGAACACGGTGGAATACACGGTCCGTGCTCGGAGAGACATTTGGTATACAGTTCTGAACTACACGAGATACCGTGGATCGACGCTTAACGGAAGTAGCAACGCGCTGGACGTTTGGTATGAGGAAATTCGGAGGCTGCGTCGCTCGCGTGTTGTGCGTTAATGGAAATGACAGCATCGAGGCTGCCCGTTGTACAACCTGTTATGCAAACGTTGCAGCGCGAGCGAGGAGAGTGACTCCCTCGGCATCGTTTTGATGAATGGCCGATTTTATGCGATACCGAGGATTCGCGAGGATCGATGAGCAGTTTATGCAAATTTTCGCTACGACTGGAAGAAGCTGTACCGCCGATCGTACAATGTAAACGGCGCAAGATTTATAATTCATCCTGCGCCGGCTCGCAGAAAGCTGGGCAATGTTTTAAGCGATAGCGGCAGAATGAAGGTGCGTTTTGTAAAAGCGTTTGCAGGTAGACGACCCGGTCGACACGTTCGAGCGTCCAACTGCACGCTTATCTACATTTTCACATATTCTTAATAGCTGCACACGGTGTTCAAGCGTTTGTCCAGTCTGACACCTGAACTTTGGATGCATAATTCGCCGTCTACGTTGCAGATTTGCACGACAACGAGCTTCACAACGATATCAGTAAACGTACGCCGCACTTCTGAGAACGTTGCATCAACGAGTGAATGCAACGGCTCCCCTATTAAATACGAACGTGTCTACGTTGCTGCGGTGAGCAGCGTGCTCAGAGGCAGTTCTGCAAGAGCGCACACAAACGCCTGGATCGATTCGATGGCTGCGGTGCACGATGAACTCTCCCGTTCCATCTCCTCTGATCCACTTGCCCGTCGGGGATAGGAACGATCGCCGATCAGTAGGTGGTACGCCCCGGCGCTGTTAATACAGAGCCGCACCAGAAAATATTTGTCCACCTCGAGCGATCTCGCCCCGTATCCTCGTCGCGCTTCTTGTTTGCCGTGCCCGAACGTCACGCAATTTATTTGCGTCACAGTTTCTCGCGTCGACACCCACACGCACACATGAAACGCGTACGTCGCCGTTGACGCGCGATCGATCCATTTTTCTCCACCCAGAAGAACATCTTTCTTCCCGTAACCGTCGAACGTTCAACCCCACCGCGCGTCCCACACAGTTCAATTTCCCTACTTCGATAATTCGACGCTTACGCAACCGCGGATCGCCTCGAGTGCATCGGACGTGCAGACCGATTCCGCACGAATCTCTAACCCCAATATCCGGCCCGAGACGGCGAGAGCAATTATTCGATCGCGCGCGCCTCGCGATCCGGCAAATTAGAAATTCTACGTGCTACAGCAGCCTCTGGTCGGGCCGATAAGCGAGTCCGAACACGATCGACGATCGATCGGCGCAACGGGTCACAGCGGATATTGCGAAGTCGTACACGTAGAGATCGGCGGGCACCGCGCGAGCAGGGCGCTACAATTAATTATTTCGTCGCGTTTCACTCGCTTCGGTATTCACGGGGGGGAAAAAAAGCGCGGCCGCGCGCGCCCGCGCGCTCTGTTAACTAATTGGCCACGGCCGCGGCCGCGTCGATCGGCCGATCTATCGGAGATGCATCGGGACCCGGGACGGCGAGCGCGGTTAACGGCGAACGGTAGTGAAAGAGGCGTAAGTGCCTTCTGTTTGCACGGTAGCGAGAGCGGTTTGACAGTCGTCGCGCGTTCCCTTCGTTAACCGAGAGCGCGGCGGGCATGTTTGCTCGCCAGCTCGCTCCGCCAGTTAATGGCGACGCCCGCGGAGAGACGAGCGCGACCACGACGACCTGACTCGAATGTATTCCAGAACGCGAAATCAACGGCGTCTGCCAGTCGAGCTTTCAGTTCGAGAGTCTGAAAGACGGTAAGGGCGAGATTTTCGATGAAAATCTCGTCGTGGCGCCCTCGGCCTCTGGACAATGTGGGTCGAGTGATTGGGATTTTTTGAGGGGAAATTATTGAAATTCGTGCGGACGGTTGCAAGGTAGGGCGGAACGCGGTCGACGCCCGCCGTTCCAGTATTTCCAGCCGAGAGATCGAGAGTGCCTCTGACAAGCAAATATTCTTTTGCCGCGATGGGAAGACAGGCGAACGGCGTGTATACTTAATTGGCCGGTTTTATATCTCTTCGGGCTACGTAGTCGAAAGGTCAGGCCGTTGCGCTGCTTTACGTAGAGATCTACCTTGCAGATGGATATCCTTTGACAGAGAGTCGTGATTGCCTGGAATGTTCGCCGATCTATCGCGGCAACCGACCAGAACCCCTCTACCGAGGTAGATCGGGATATATAGGATACAAGCGGCCGATTTCGGAAATCGATTCGCGGAGAAACGCGTGCACTAGAGGCCTCTAATAATCAGAGTCACGAAATAGTCCACAAGGTTTGGTCGGCGACGCCTTATTTCAATAAAATGGATCCAACAGTCAAGTCATAAAACTTACGACCGTGTCAGGTCGAATTTAGAGAGTGGTCACTGGCGGTACACTCGCTCGGAGCGTCATCACTTTGTGCCCGGTTTCAGATCTCGGCCGGCGAGCGGTCGATTTTCACGCTGCGACGCGAGCAATGTTGCTGGCAAAAATTTCAGCGAAATTGTTTCCAACCGGGACACACGTCGGCTGCAACAAAGAAACGAATCGATTCGCCAAATCGATTCGTGCCCGGCCTCTCTCCACTCTCCCTGATCGTTGCAGGCAACTCACAACGTCCGACGTTAAATTGAACACCGCGGTCGGAGCGTGCATAGGTAAGTAGCGTGAACTTTCCTTGCGTCAAGTCTTCGGTTGTTTAATATGCCTGTTTTCCTTCGCCACTTCTTAACATTTCCGTCGAACATTGTAAACAGAAATTTGATCCGAGCACGAGCGTCACGGACGTTATCGAAACGGAGCGACATTGCGCGCGATCACGACTCGAGATAAGTGGCCGGCGATCGAGACTGTCGTTATCTCTTCTCCGCCGAAACAATGGGGCGGCACTTTGCCGATACACCCAGCCCCGCTCCCTTTCTCTCCCACGGGGAAAAACTTAATAACAAAGAGTGGCGACTCTAATCATCGCGATCCATCCGCAGGATCAATCAGAATCGTATCCTGGCTAGAGGATTTAATTGCTTATCAGGGGACAATTATGAAATTCCGCCGTGGCAGCGCGGGACAAGCACACGGGGGCCGTTCTCCAGGAAAGAAAGTCTTCGCTCCGCGGCCAGGCCCTGATACAGATACGTTCGCCGAGATCGAGAAGTTCGGGCGCGGATTTCGAGAGCCGCGATACGAGTCCAATCGACTTTAATCGCAAAAGGTGATCTCCGTAAAGTGAGGAAATTAATTACGCCCCGTCCATTGTTTTGCGCCTTCGTACTTCGTACCGGCCGGGTTTCGCGCTGGTAGAAATCGCTCGTACGCCGAGTGCCCGCCGCGGGCACGATCATTCGTTTCAGGATATTCGGCTGGCCTCGCGATTTGGCAAGAATTCGTTACGATCACGAAGACGGACGTGATGGATTGCCGGCTGAACTCGGCACCCCCCGGGTCAATCGCACGTCAAATTTCATCGCGCCGTCGTCGGATCTTATTAATTGCAGGTAATTCACTGTAATTAATCGCCATTAATCGTCCGCGCACACGTTCCCGTACCGAACCCGCGTAATAGCACTTACGTTCGTCTTCGGCGTGGTACGGTGGGTCACGTTTTACCTGAGCAATGCCTCTGCGACTCGGCGTCATGAATCGATGCGAGAATGTGAAATGACTCTTTTCGAATTCCGCATTGCATATTGGGGGAAGCAGTGCGAGCAGAAAATAAGCGTTTATAAGTATGTGCTTGTATGCTTGGAAAATGGACAGACGGTTTGTGCCCGTGCTAAGCGCGCGTATGTCAGCCTGGGCACGTGTGTTTCACTAATCGGAATATTCGTCAGTAGCTCATTAATAAGTATGAACCGGGTTTTGCCTGTGTTAAATCAGAATTCTTCGTCCTGGACGCGAACCCATTTTTGATAAGCTAACTTAGAAAAATTTTCACGAGAAACTCTCGTGATTATGTAACAGGGGAGTACGCACGGTGAGAAGGTACGTCGACATTTCGCGGTCGGAAGTGACGTCGCCGCTCAGTTTGAAATGTACAACGCAGAGGTGAACGAGGAAAACTGAACAGCGTTACATGAATTGCGGTAGTATGTAAGAACTGTATATATGTGGCCGTTTGCTGCCTCTGCTAATACGCCGTCGAATGGACCAAGATTTTCTAAGGAAACGAAAACATGTTAGTTTTCACGATTTAACAATTGTTCACAGATCGTCATTTAGCCAACGATCGTCGACCGACTTCATGCCAAGGGAAAACCGGTTGTCATCGATTCTGCACGGATTCCTGACTAAAGGCAGGAATCGAGTATTATTTTGGACGGATGAGAGAACTGCCGAATCATGAGCGTCTCAGCTCTTGACATGGTTGCCAGATGCTGGGCACCGGCTGTTTCTGGCAAAATTCCGGACAGCATCATCTCCTCGGATTACACGACAGCGAGGAAATTTATTGCGTCCTTCGAGAGGTAGGAATTTTTGTATGCTCCCATGTAAATTAACAGAAATCTTCATCCTTATGACTGTTCTGCAGGGATAGACGACCGTGCATCGAGAAATTGCTAACGCACGATTATCAACGAATATGGTGGCGCGAAAAGGCATTATGGGAGAAAATGTCCAGAAAGACGAAATTGCAACGTTTGCTGCTTCGCGGGGTAACATCTACTTTTTTTCTACTTTTTCTTCAGTGTTTACTCCATCGACTTACACATGATCACATCATATGTAATGTACCGATGCATTACGTCATCATTTATATATTTACATTTCACATGACGCTCAAAGCACATTATAATCGTGTTAACAAATTACATGTGAATTAAACGGATTGGTATCTGTTCACTCGCAGTCAGTCAAGAAGAAGCTACCAGGATCGGGAGTGAGTTGCTCAAGAAGAGATCTGTCAACGTCCGCGACGGACCGTAAGACCAAAGAGACGAAATACAAACGTCCGAACGAACCAAAGGCCAACGAAGCGAACGAAACGAAGAATAAGCACAAGTGTAATTTGAAGTTGGGTTGGCAGGATTGTGTCCAGGAAAAGCTTAAAGACGAGAATGCCGCAGACAGAAAACAGCCGGCAACCGCTGCATGGCACTGATCAGCGATGCGCTTTCAATACAAACGACAAAAATTGCATGCAAAGCTTGGCTCGCGAGACGCGAGCTGCTTCTACAAAATCGCGGAAAATCCTGCTGCATGATAATCAATCTGAAACGGTAAAATTACACGTTTCTCATCAAACCAGCAGAGTGCTGCCATCTTGTTGCGCGATACCCTTAAATCGAGAACACATGTGAAATTTAACTCGGTGCCTTAGTGACGCAAGGTAGCGTTGCTACACAAATCAAACGCGTGCCGCAATCTGTGTGCCGTCCTCTCAAACCGCTTTAAAGGATCTGCGAATCGGTTGATCCCTGTACAGATTAATTTTAAAACATTCCCTGCTTAACCAAAATAACGTTGCAGAGATTGCTTTCCGAAAGAACACGATATTACCGTTATTGAGTCTGTGCCGTCTTTCTCATTTATTACTTGTAGTACTTAAACTTGTATAAATTGTAAATCCACAATTCGTCAACCATAATTAAAACCCAAAAACAATCCAAATATATACACATGAATAAATGCAAAGGTTATCGAAAATTTTTTAATAAAAATATAATGTCGTATAATCAATTTTGTAATGCTTATACCTCTCGAAATCACGTGAATAACAAAGAACCCTAAGCCCAGGGACTCGTCCAACAAGGTTGCAATCTTGTATTGCACAACAGTTGCCTTTTATTATTTTCACGGTAATAATATTACTAATAACAAAAATTACAACAAAAATCATGTACAAATGTGTATAATGGTCTTAAAACTTTTGAATTGCGCGCCATATTTAATATTTTTGATACGGTGGCGCCACCCATTACGGAGAAACGCTCAAACTAATCATTGGACGCCCGTCGGTATTGTTGGAAACTACAGATGTTATCTAGAATACCGACTGCTGTACTATGAATAGTTTGAGCGTTTCTCCGTTAAGGCTGGCGCCACCGTATCCAAGAGGTTAAAATGTCGCGGGAAATTCAAAAACTTGGGAAATAAAAAAATGATACATCAACGGCCAGTAAATGTAGTTGTATGTTCATCTACTCCGAAAGAAAGCCACCATAATATTGTCCATTATAAATATTAGTCTACTAAGTAGCTCATAAGTATTATGTCAATTAATTTGACGCCCCGACATAATAAACATTCCGCCGAAGCAAAGAACGGCAAGCACGAGACTAACTGCAGGTCCAGTATTTACTTAATGCGTATTGCGTAGTATATGTAATATATACAAGTAATAGCAGGATACTCAATAGAATCTTACATTTCTAAAAATGAAGTAGTCTAACATTGAACTAATAATGTACTGAACAATTCGTTTCGGAGCTAGTATCGCGTGGGCAGTAGCCATCTTCTCAGGTGAATTTCGTACTGAATTTTGCGATATACGAAATGACATCTATTTCGTTCCATACAGTGTATGCTTGTACTGTGATGATATTGGATAATACTAGCAAATTTAAGTATTAACCTCATAATCAGTCAGACAGT
Source organism: Priocnemis perturbator (assembly GCA_963942575.1). NCBI lineage: Eukaryota > Metazoa > Arthropoda > Insecta > Hymenoptera > Pompilidae > Priocnemis > Priocnemis perturbator. Next base: position 11,645,830 of record OZ012653.1, read on the forward strand.
CATAGTGTTCTTAGTTATTGGATAATTTATGCGTATTCGGATGCGAGCTGCTGCATTCTCCTAAATGAATGAGTTTTAAGCTCATTATGCGAAGTGATATACGACGGTTGTTAACTCGTGGTTTCTGCATACGGTTAACCTCTACAAGGTGCATGCCGTCATATACAATGTGCACACAACCGAAATTAACAACTGTCTTGAACGAAGCTTCCTTACGCTTTGACTTGAGTAAGCAAGAATTTAAATTCACATTTCAATATGTCGACACGGAGTACAGCATTAATCGACAACTGAACTTTAACCGAAAAATGAGTGAAACCGTTGATGCCTTTCTGAGGAAGATAGATTCTCGAATCATAACAGAAACACAAAAGAAGAGAAATAAACAATTACCAAAATCCATGAGGTCAGAGAAGGTGGACACACAAAAACTCACTTCTGATAGTACAAACGTAGCAGAAAACAAAATAGCATTGTACAATGGTAACACCAGAGTTGATGGGACATGTACTGTGCAATACCTCTTGGAAGGTGAATCGGACTTAAAACTTGTTGTTTTTGACAATGTATATATGATAAAAGTTAATGTACCTCTTGTGAAAGAGCTGCATTTGAATCCGATTATTATGGTTGGATTCCCTACGTATCCATGTAGATTTGAAGGGGAATACATAAACAAGAAGTTAACAGAATTTAACTGGTATAGGCATGGCCTGGCAGATAAAAAATGTCATGCGTGGGAAAGCGTAGGACAAGGCTACATATATGTGCCCAAAGTGTCAGACATTGGATGTAAAATAAAGGTAACATGTGAACCCAGGAATGAGCAGATGACTGGACATCCTATTGATTTTCTAGCACCAAACCCTGTAATCGAAGGACCTAGTCTTTGTCCATTTGAAACTAGACATATGCTTACTGCAAGTAAATTAACAAAGACAAAGTATGTTATTGAGTTTATTAAAGAACGTCGCAATATTATTTTTACCCAGCAAAATGTGTAGGATTCTAATGAGACTGATTTTAGATTCAGAATTACTTCATATAATATATTAGCAGATGTTTATACAGACTCAGATTACAGCCGTGATGTTTTATTTAATTACTGCCCACAAAATGCATTGTCCATGAATTATAGGAAACAACTTATACTTAAGGAACTAATAGGTAATATGGACAAGACGTATATGTTTTGCATCAAATCATATGATCTTATTATTCACAGGATACAACTCAGATATAATATGCCTGCAGGAAGTAGACAAATCAATATTTGAAAATGACTTACTTCCAACCTTATCCACAAAGGGATACAATGGTAGATACGTAACAAAGAATCTGCAGAAAGAAGGTTTAGCAACGTTTTACGATGAAAACAGATTCTACGTTACCGCAACTGATACAGTGATTCTGAGAAACAACGTCAACCTGAATAATTTTTCTAACGTTTGGGCACAGATCACAAACGACAAAATAAAGCAAAGATTCTTAAATAGAAGTACGACCATTCAGGTAACATTGTCGATTACCAATCGAAAAGGGCAATGGCAATAAAATATGTACATGCGCATTGATATTTATACACGGTTGTTGAATACCTACAGATAAATGCATTAGTGCCCAAGGAAAGTCCAAACGTGATCCTACTTGTTGCCAATACACATCTCTACTATCATCCTGATGCGGATCACATCCGTCTACTCCAAGGATATTATACCCTGGAGTACCTAGCGCAGTTTGCAAGAAAATTAAAGGAAGAATGCCCTTTCAATAAGGTCAGCGTCATTTTGTGCGGCGATTTCAACACTACACCCGACTCCGGGCTTTACAAACTAATAACAACAAAGTTCGCATCAGAGCACCTGCCAGATTGGAAAAGCAGTACGTATTGGACGAAAGTTGTAAGATAATAAGGTTTAGTTATTACTAGGTATTCTCAATACTATGGTCTTCTAGATGAAGAGGAGAGTGTAGAAAATGTCTCCTTGTCGCACGAACTCAACATGGCCAGCGCCTGCGGTACGCCGTTATATACGAATTATACGCCAAACTTCTCAGGGTGCCTAGATTACATATTTTACGATACGGATAGTTTCGAAGTTGAGAAAGTGATAGAGATGCCGACCGTCGAGGAAGTCTCCAAACATGGGGGTTTGCCGTCAATTGTTTTTCCCAGCGATCACATCGCTCTGTGCGCTGAAATGAAATGGAAAACGTAACAGTAGCATTTCAACTAGGCAACAACGTACAATAAGCTGTTACCTACAAATAATGTTACTTATTATGTTTAGCAGAAATAAAGCTATAAGCTTTCCTTTTAAACTGTTACATAAGTTGATTCAAGTTTGACAGGACGGAACTTTGTAATTTCTAAAACGAGCACCAAAGTACTCTGAACGCATATGGGTGCTTCATCTTCCAGTAAATAATCATGACACCCAACAATTTGACACTTCCGATTTATTAATTGATAGTGTACTTAACTCAGAGTATTTATTATAAAATAGATGTATTCTGATTAAAAATAGTTCCTTTAACCTGACGTCGACTCGTACAATGACGGGGTTAAAAAGAATTCTTGTGCTCCGTTCTAGAACAGGAAATCATACATGTTCTATGTCGTCCTCCCACTGTGACGAAAATTTTGCTGGCACTAAACAAGATACTTTACACCAAAGAGACATGCCTAATATGCTTCGCAATGTTTATGCATTCGTATTCTAGGACAGACATTTGCACGTAGGTTTTATCACATTAATTTCATCATTTATGACCATCGTAAAGTGTACATCCATATTGTTTTTTTTTAGTAATATGAAATTACAGCGAAGTAACATTACGTTCTACAGTTATGTTTGAATTAATTTACAAAACTTATATACAGATCGCCTTCCACGAGGCTTAATTAATATCGAGGTCTGCAGATTCAGTTCGAACACGTTTAACTATTTTCAGAAATTCTCTTGTATCTACAGAACCATAAATCAGATCAGATTTGCGGCAATATAATCTCTATGAGCATTGATTACTTCCACGCAAAACTGCGTCTAATTACTGCGAAACACGACTTGTCATATGTGCCACAATGAGAAAAATGTGTTGTAGAAATTTGTAATGTTAACTAGAGACCAACTTAAGACTCAAACCTATTATGTTCGACACGATATTATGAAAGGCAAGCAATTTGGAAAAATCTCAATTTCCATTCTCAACGATTGATAATTTCGTAATTTGAGAAATAGAAGAAACATGTAATGCGTACGCATGCGGACTGCAGACCTCTTTTCCCAGACACACGCATTCTTCGCCATACTTTTGTTCCTACTCATACAAATGTAACAAATCTATTTGTCTATAATTATTACTTCCGTCGTAAGCCGCGAATTACTCTGTTATATCTCACTGAAATCGTATTCCACACTCTTAAACCCCCCACATTTCCTATTAATCATTCTGCTTGCACACCTATATGTTCAATCGTAAAAACATGACGGATCCAATAATGAATTTTCTTCCTTTATCAAGAGACGTTACAAAAATTAAACTTTTTAGGTGCCGAACAAAAAAACCGTAACGATACGTGAATGCACGTAATCATCGTAGACCCGAGTCTTATAGTAATAAATAACACTAAGCGTCATACTTAATGAAGAAAATATAATCCCATCGGTAGTCAAGTTCCATAACAACATCATTCCCAAAGTGCATAATAGACCAAGTGGACACATCGTTTCAGCTATTAATAACTGGGCGTGGTGTTTTGAGAATGTGCTCCAGTCGAGCTTTGTGTTCTCTTTCTTTATGAAAAACCAGTAACAGCGGCTGCCATACGTGTACTAAGCACAAATATGTGGATCGAAACAACGCCTCTCGCAGTTTTTCTCAAGCGTCAGGGACAAAGTTCGATGCAACAATGGTAACTGCAGAAAGAACTTGAATAGTGTATTATCACGGTTGTATCGTAATCGAGAACAGCATCTAGGTTGTGTGGTAGTAGGTCATGCTGTTGGAACGAACCATTTTAAGCCGATCACGTAGTTATGTATACTTCCGACGCGTCCACTAAGTGGATCGTTAAAATACCCGTCCTATGTCACTGAAACCATAGTGGACAATATTGGGTTCATCGGACTCATCGGTTTCTTCCTGGACAGTCCATCGCGAATAACTATACTTTGCAACGCGACAACCTTTAAAAAGCGAGATCTGATGATGGCCGTTATTGCGATAATCGTCACTTTAATATTAGACACGAAAGGTATGAAAATCGTCACGGATAATAGTAGTAATAGTAGTAGTCCTTTTACGTACGCAGTGACTGACGAAAGAGCTTAAAATGTAGACTAGGTGGAGTTGCGATAGTGGCGTTGTGACGACGAAGAAAATCAAGAAAGAAGTGAAACGTCACGTTACAATAAGAACGTATAATACTACAAGAAAGCATTTACATCGCAGTTCGCTCTCGAATTGCTCAAGATCACATTCCTCTTCGCGGTGCACTCGGCGCCAAAAGCTGAAGCGCTGTCATGGCGTCGGGGAACAACGAATGGTAGTTAACAACTGGTACGTATGCGGCGGTTATTACCCGACCAGCAAACCATCGCCCATGAAGCGAATTTACGGCCGCGACGGCGGTTGCGATCGACGGGCATTTTACGTAGACGTTACCCTGTGGCGAGGCCTGATCTACGTATACATGTAATACGCCACCATGTTTATTACATTCCTCGATTACGTCGTCGCGAATCTCCTTTGCCCAGTTAGGGTTTGTCTCACTGAAAAGTAAAGAACTTTTGTTAATTATCCGCCACAAAGAGTACGTTTTGACATATAATTAGTATCAGTTGTATCTTGAGCTGACCCTATTGAAACTAGTTACAAAATTTAACGAAACTGACAGAATTATACTTCTGGATAGGGCCTCCAAAGCCCTAAGTAATTAATGTATGTTATTATATCAATCGTATTAATGTCCATGACACGATTTATCGTGTTGAGTTACACACAGCTATTGAAATTCGCAGATAAAACGAATCACAAGAATTAATGCGCATAACCGCTTTTATCTGGCATATTAATTCCCCCTGATAAAAGTATGGAATGTCACTGACATCAGGTCTACTTATACATGCCGCGAGCTGAGTGACCGTTATTTAAGGATTATGCAATGACTATACTTACTTTTGTGGGTCAAACATGTTTGAGAGCATGAAACATTGGGTTGCAATTGGTGGTGCTGCCTGAGGTGGTGGTTGAGGGGCAGTCATTACCGGGGCCATATTCAAGGCATTTGCAGCTGCTGGCGGTATTTCCAGACCGGTTCCTTCAGCTAATTTAAACATCAGTTGCAGTCTGAAAGAATTAAAGTATTTTTAGTACAATTCATGACGTGTTATATGACTGTATACAGTTTCAAAATTATTTAAACTATTTACCTGCCAGTAGCACCTAGGTCAATACCACTGCGATCCAGTTCGTCAGTGTCCAAAAGCGACGGACCTTGAATAAGGTCTGTACGTTCCGTAACGTTTCCGACTTTCATCGGCCTGCCGGCCAACTCGAAGCCGTTCAATTGTTCCAGAGCTTTTTTAGCATCGTCCGCATTTCTGAACTGGAAACGTACAAGAATAAATTAAAATTATGCCCAGATAAAGACATACGTACAAAGAGCTGACAGAACCGTAACTTACCGTCAAGAATCCGTAGCCCTTACTCCGTCCCGTTTCTGGATCCATGATTAGTTGAATGTTATCGATTTTGCCAAAAGGTTCGAAAATTCCACGGAGCATGTCTTCGGTGATGTTGAAGTGCAACGAACCAACGTATAGTCTCATTGGTCCCGTTTGTCCTTTTGGCATGAGATTTGGCATGGAATTGCCCATGCGATTCTTTTCCGCCTGCGTGTGCTGCACCACAATAGGAACTCCCAAAAGTTTTTGACCAGACAATCCCAACGCCTGCAAACGACAATTCAAGATTCACGCACTGCTTATCGAGTTGCGTTTAAAGACAACAGTAATGGCAATCAAGTTGGTCTGAAACTTACGAGTGTGACACTTTCGGGATCCTTAAATTCGACATACGCGATCCCCTTGAATCGCCTCGTCTTATTGCACGTGATGAGCCGAACATCCTGAACTTTCCCAACGCTGGAGAAGAATTCCTCCAAATCTCGCGCCCGTATACGCTGACTAAGTTGCATACAAAAGACTGTGCGTGCATCGCGTTCTTCCGGCGTCAACTCGTCGTTCCTACTGCAATAGAAATTATATGCTCCCGTTAAGTTCGACACTTATAGTCCTCCCACCTACACACACGATCAATCATTCAAGTAAAGCGACTAACGCTGTCGAATACAAATTCCCCTAGAGCAAACCCCTAGTCAAATGGAAATGATATTCGTGTTGTTCTCGCATAAAAATGTCCCCCACGTCAAACATAAATCCATCTGACTGGGTCTAGTCAGGATTATGCTTACTCGCACACACACTCCACCATCCCTGAAGCTATCAATTAATTGAGCAAGGCTGGAGGATCTATATAAGAATTAAGATCGTTATAGTTCGCTTACATGCCAAGGGGACTGACTCCTTTTCCAAACGGTGGACGGGCTCTAGGAAGTGTGATCGGTGTAAGTGACCTCTTTCTCCTTCTGTCCCTGTCCCGATCTCTATCTCGCCTGTCTCGATCCCGGTCGCTGTCTCTGTCCCGATCACGGTCTCGTCTCTCCCTCGATCGTGACCTTCGCCGTCGATCGCGGTCGCGATCTCCTCCTCCTCCTGCTCCTCCACCACCACCACCACCACCTCCTCCTCCACCTCCACCACCGCCACCTCCTCCTCCACCACCACCTCCTCTTTCTCTGTCACGATCTCTTTCCCTGTCTCGATCCCGATCGCCACGGCGTTCCTTGTCCCGACGATCTCGTGACCGGGAGCGGGAACGAGAGCGGTGTTTGCTCTTCCTACAAAAGAGACGGGTTCGTTAAGTACATACTTTTTAAGTCGCCAATACTAGTGGCGCTCGACTATTTGTGGCAAAATAGGATTTTCTTACGAGAAACTTGATTATACGACTTTGTTCTTTTTTCTTTATTTTTTTTTGTCTTTGCACGCGATTCACGATTTACAGAACGGTGCTGCGAAAGGACGTTTCATAATGTTAATGCTTCGTGAAGTGAGAGCGTTTCGTCATGCTGGGTAGAATCGGATTGAGAGATTTTCTTTTTGCTCGTTGTGAGATGCGAAAAGTATTGTATTTTCTTAAACGTCAGACTACGAGGGTAAGGCCAAGATTGATCGGGGATCTCTTGTCACATATGCAACTGTGTTTGGAACGACACTTTAAGAGTGTCTGCAATTAATAGGAAGTAGATAGTGTGTTTCTTTTTACCTCCTTGCAGTTATTTTTGTCTTATAAAGATCGAGACTCATTCTATGAGTATTCATTTTTTTCTTTTTTTTTTGCTACAAATACTCTTCCTATATACTTACCATCGTCAGGTCTAACCTTTGGAATTATCAAATTAACCAGCATTTACACTAACTGTATGGGGTCTATAACAAAGAGAATACAACTTCAGATGGCCATAGGGAATAGGACTTGTCTAGTTTCATTATCATTTTAACTAGGGATCACATTTCGGTAACTTTTATCACGAAAACTCGTGGACTGAGAGAGAGATAGAAAGAGATAGAGAGAGAAATTGACAACTTAGAAACACGCTTGGCACAAACGAAATTCATGCAGAATTTCAATAAAACAATGTAGTCTTTTCTCGCGGAACTCAAATTGCTCTCCTACATTGTTTCATTCCTGTCCGATTGAAAAAGACCATGGCTCAGCTAAAAGTTGTCGCCACGACGATAAAAAAAAACAACAACGATAACAACAAAAACTAATGAAAACAATGAAAAACGAGAAGCGTAACGTAAGAAAAAAGAAACGGTAAAAAAACGTGGAACAATAATATGCAATACTGTACATACCCAGACGATTTGCGGCTAGACCCATTCTCCTTGGAGGACTTGTCTTTGGACGAGGAGTCCTGCTCCTACGAACAGCAAACAGTTGAATGCCATGCCAGCCAGCCGATGTGGCAGGGACGCGCGAACAAGGGGACAAAAAGCAAATCGTTCAACGTTAGTAAAGTCTCGTAACGACAGTAGCTTCGTTGGTTATGCATATCTTACAGAATTCAATGAATAAACAGTTACGACACGATACGGCTTGCCGGCAATGTAAAAATGTACAATTAACAATATCATGATAATAATAAATGAGTTCTTTTGCCGAACGTTATACGATTATATGTATATATATATGCATATATATATATGTGTAGGCAACTCTCCCTTTCGAGCACAACATTCTCGGAGGATCGACTCGCTGCTGGACGATGGCACAACTCTCGTGCTCTTTCTCTTTTCCAGGGTAGACTTTATTTGCGGTCTGAGGGGCGTGGGTATTGATGAGTTTCTTTGTTGGGGGAGGGGTTGGTTTGGAGACAACAGAGAGAAAGAGAGAGAGTGAGAGAGAAAGAGAGAGAGAGAGACGGGGCGAGCTTAGTGTTGCGACGCCTCGCATACACCTGGCTGAAACTTACCAATCGCTTTATCGGGTTTTAGGAAAGCATTGCAATCTTGGGTTGAGCATGCCTTGGTCTTAAACTACCAATGGCCAACCACACATCCTTTTTCTTCTGCAAAAGAGAGCCCTCATCAAAGACAGTACGTTTTTATCGTAACGCGTGATGTGAACCCTAATCGCTAGCCTACGCGGTCCCTTGCGCGGAATTTACATAGTTTCGTTAACTGTAATCGCACTCGAGACGATATAGCGCACACGTCGGCAGATTTTGCCCCGCTCATAAAAACATCGCAAATACTGATCTGCCCTAACTGTCGCCGTTGGAGAAAATGTCTTTTCATTCTATATTTCTGCTTAACGGAAGTGCACCCCGACAAGTCGCTTGTAGACAACATATGCAAACCAAAAGGAATTCGTAGTGCAAACATTTTCTCCCGCTTAATCTGTAGCATTATGTGTTATTAATGTTCCAATGCTGCTCGCCAGTTTACCATGTGTTCGAACTTGTGGTGTGCAATATTCAAATTTAGTAAGTGTAAGAATGATGCCCACACATAAAGCCTAAAATCAAATTATTGCATGTAGATTTTCGACCTGTTTGTAAGCCTTAAGAAGGAATTAATTGAATACAAGAGATTTATATAAATAGGTGTCACAGCACCTGTAATACCGTTTCCTGGAAACTTAACTGTTTTATCTCTGTTCAGATGTTAGCATTGCAGAGCCGGTAAAGCAAAAATGAAACGCAAAACAAATCTGAAATTAAAAACATTGTATTGGCTTAATGTACGTGAGTCACACGACATAACTGTTCTAACAAATTCTCCTATTCCGAGGATATTACTTTAAAACTTAACTGTCTAATATGAACTTAGATATTACTGTGTTAACAAGAAAGAGTAGGGAAATAATAGGCTAAGATGATATGAAATACTGTACTAGATCAATGAGAACATTGACAATATTAACGTACAACGACCTTATCAATAATTTAATAACATTGGCCACATTTTCATAGAAAAAGTAAGAATATAGGAGAGTAGCCTTATAATAGAGTCCCTATGACATGTTTCTAACAGAAGTTCAAAGAAATGATGTGACAAAATGGACGATGCTGTCAGTGTAATATTAAACCTAAAAAACTAAGTTCTTATTCCTAGAGTTGAAATTATTTGGTAACCAGCTGATGTTATTAACAACCTGTTCACCCCACATTATCATGATGTCACAACAAACGCACATGGATTGTATACACGAAACTAACAGCATGGCACATGGCAAACAGCGCCTAATCTTTTTGACGCTCCCACAATGACAAATAATTGTAAGTGAAGATACGTAGGTATACCTCGTCACCCCATCCCCGCAGACGTACAAAAACCGAGAGACACTGTTGTCAGCAAACTATCTACGTCCTAATGTAATAAACGTTATATAGCGTCTTTGGAAATAAGAAAATAAAATATTTAAAAAAAAAGTATATACAACAAAAAAAAATTGAAAAAAAATTATGTAGAGAATGATGTTAGTGATGGCTTTTCTTAATACCTCGTATTTCAAGTGCATTCTAGGAACTCGCTGCCGAACATCCTACGAGCGCGAGGGTACATGTTACGTACCATCTATAAGTACAGAAAATGGAGGTATTGATCAATAGTTGGCATCACATGAGAGAAAGACAAGGGCGTAACTTTGTTCTACATCGTACATGTACATAGAGTGAAGGAAGTAAGGACGGTTCAATCGTTAGCAAATATCTATGTATATGCAAATTACACGTACAATTCTTCTGTTCTTTTTTTTTCTTTTTCTCTTGGGCGCGACGACGAACGGAATACGCCCAATAAATGGCACACACGCAACACCGTGGCAAAAATTCGCGCGCGCACGCTCACACGCACCGTGATGAGAAAGCAGAGATTATATATCGTGATTATAATAATAATATAGGCAAAAGGCAAACGAAGTAGTCTGGGGAGAGTGAGACAGTAGTGGCGGTAATAGTAGTAAAATAGTAGCGGTAGTATAGTAATCATCAATCGAATAAAGGAAGAAAAAAAAAGAGACATGGTCGATATAAAACATGGAGAATTGGCTCTTACCCCTTTCTTATATGGCGCCTCCAGCATCGCCTCGACATCCAAATCCTCCGCCATTGCGCGAGTTGGGGAGCTTTCTGAAATGCCACGCATTAGCACACAACGGACAACGAGATTGCGATGAGTTCGATATTAATGACTATTAGAGATTGGTGGTATAACGTACAGTCAAACGGCACTTTTACTTTTTTTCTAAATTTTTTGTGTGTGTTAAATGTAATTGCAAACGCTTTTGGGCAGTCGGCGACGAGTGAGTGGCACGCAGTGGCACGAGAGGCCCCGAGAGTTAAACGCAAGTTTCACAACCGCACGCAACGACGGCCAAAGGAAAATGGATGACACCGGATCCGAACTTGCGTCTGAACGCCACTCCGTGAACGCGGAAGTGACGCGAACCAACGCCAACCACAGCCAACCAACGCGAACTGGCGAGTGATGCCGAACGATCGATCCTCGACCAACCTCGACCCGAGATCGAGCGATTGTTCTTGATCGGGCAGTTGAAATAAAAGATGCGCACCTGTTGGATATGTTAATTTTTCGGGATTCCTCGAACCGCACGGTAGTAAATGTGTAATAAAGATTGTTATTGTACGCAGCACTACGCGCCAAAGGGAACGAAGTTGTTGAGTCATGAATCGTGATGAAGAATGGTGAGTTGATTAGGAACTGAGAACTTGAGTTTAGTCCAAGGAGAGCCAATGAAATCCGATCGTTGATCATGTGTTGAAATTAAAATTTTCTTTTAAATAAGTAGATATGTATAACAAAATATTCACGAATTTAAGCAAAATAGTTTTTGTATACAGGAAATTCGATATTGTACAAATTTGTAAACTTCAAGGGATAACCGAACTGAAGATGGTTGATGACTTGGGCTTTCTTTCGCAAGATGGCGCATAAGTGACATTTCCAAATTCAGTGTATGAACACGTTTCGAGCCTATCCTCATTTAACGGAAGGATTTATTTATAACGGTAGATAAATCTGCTTGAATATTGTAGCAATTACAAGTAGAATCTTTTACAACGTTTGACAAACTCATCGAAATTCGTTAATCTTTGGTAGATAATCGACCTGAAGATGGTTAATAACTGAAGTAATATTCCGCAAGATGACGCAAGAGTGACATTTACAAAATCAGTGTACATAACAACAATCCAAGCTGTACCGCACAGACCTCATTATTGAAAGATGGATTTTCCTAAAGATTAACAAAACAAACAGGTACTTGACAAAACTATTTGCGAAATATCATAAATGTCATAGAACCATAGCTATAGCATATAAAAATGAGACTGTCACTCCTAGCACATGCATCCGATACTCAATCTACATAAGCTACAAACGTTTCGTCTCTTTTGTCACGTTTCGCCACTTATAGGCCTATGCATGCTAACGTACACATAATTCGTAGGCTCTTTCCTGCTGAGTAAAGCCGAATTAATTGTATGCCCGAGTTCTTTGTTTGCTCCGGTAGTCTTCACAGTCGGAGCTCGAGAGAAAAACGTGAGATTGGCGAAAATATTGCGACCAAAGGAGAAAACTGAACGATGGGCAGGTTACATGCATAGGGACGTATAATGTTGGCCACACAGATAGAGGGTTAGGCGCGAGAGTAAAATTCAGCACTTTCAGTATCGACTTGACGGCCCTCGGCATCCCTGCTGCAGGATTCCATTAATGGCAGGCGCAGAGGGCCAAGGGTCGAGAAAGCAAGGAAGAAAGGGGACAGAAATGTCTTGCCCAAGGCGTGGCATTCCCCCCATGTCGTATTTGCGCCCCAACGATTTTCGGTAAGACGCCCTGGATACGCAATACGTGGAACGCGCAGTAAGGGTAAGACGGTCTTCATGTCACTATAGTAGTTCTAGAATTTCTCCGCACAGGTGTACTCGATACTAATGTGTACTTCCACGAAAAGATGTTTAACTTATTGAAACACATGTCATATGCTTATTTAACGTATGTTGAATTCTGTTTTTCTCACACGATGGTTGACGTTGTTTATACTTCATTCGTGACTAGATGATAATGTGCATATTTAACCAATGACGATTTCCATGCGTTCGTTGAAGTTTGCTCTAATGTTTTCTCGACAGGCCGTTCACATGAGACAAAGGGCGTCAATAGCCCAGCAGTTCAGTGTAGGGCCTATCGCTTTCCTTCTTCCTCCCGTCACTCTCCTCGGTTTCGTCAAGCGAAGTGGGTCATTGAACACGCGGTCTCTTTTATTTACACTAGCGACTCTCTTTATCTAGATACACGAGGAATCTTCTCTCGGCATTCCGATGACTTATGCGCTTTTCGTCGCCATTGATCCACGATATCGTTAATCATTTGTCCCTCCCGCGCTGAGAGACGGATGCGTCTCGTAAATACAGCTAATGCGTGCAACCCGATAGAAGGTATATACATCGTCGGACGACGACACAACGCACTCCTATTATACTCGTTTCCCATTATAACGCAGGTAGAGCGGGGGTCTATCGGCAAGGAGTTCGACAATAGGAGAGTGTGCAAAACATTTCTACGAATTCTATATATAATAATTAAGCAGAGCTAATTCGAAACGGTAACCCGCCGACAAACAAAATTTAGTCAGTCACGTTGCTCACATGTTGGGCCACCCCGCATTCTTGACTCTCGACGTCATAATTGCAAGATGATACCAATGATGCGTGTGACGGGGGTATACACTATACACGCCTGACGATAGCTGGCGGGTGGATGTCGAGAGGTGAAAGTCGGCGCATTGATAACTGTCGCAGTTGGCACGAGAGTTCCTAGCCCTGGCATTGCTCCACTACGCCCTTTCGACGAGAGAGAAAGTCTTTCACCCTCTCCCCCGACCCGGCGAATGCGGAGATAGAATGGAGGACACGTCCCTTCGGGATGCTTAAACTTCCCGACGCTTCGCAACATCGATTTTCCGCGAAGGGACGAGCGAGGAGGCAAGGTGTCCTGGTGCTGTACAACGAAGTAGGAGAGCCGCTGTTCCGAGAATCGGTGATGGAGATGCTTGAAGAGAGGATACTTTGTACTAATGTCGTCAAGTCGCATATTACATATTGTCCGATACCAGTACCGTACACTAGCAGAGGACGTTCGGTGAATCGTGGGACGATAGCTCACAAAGAAAATGTGGCTCAAATAATTATATATAGATTTGATTCCTTTCTTTTATCGGGAATGGGTCCTTTCTCTTTTGAGATAATTTTTTTTTTATCAAATTCAGTGTTTCTCGAATTATTCTGTTTGAGAACCCCGCAACCCGCGCAATATTTTCAAATCGTGCGATTATGATTTCACAACGATAAACGAGAACAACAACGTCCTCGTGTCTCTGGGCATTGTGACATATGGGGGGGTTGTCCCGATAAGACGTTATCGGCATCCTCGCTTGCGTAGCCTCCTTCTCTCGGATGCAATAACCAGTTTTTGAAGAGCTCTCACCGAATCTTGCCCCCTCCCGTTACGCAATTAGGCTTATGCAATTAACGTTTTGGGCGACGAAGCGTATTATTCTTTCGCCACGTGCAGGAGCGTAATTCTTCTCGAATTGCAATCGTATGAGTTACCCGTCACGTCAAAATATCCTCCTGCACATCGACATTTCTCAACCGCCCGTATACGCACCCTTTAATACTAAAGAAATCAAATGCAACGGAACAGGGTTTTAGGAATGAAGAAGCATGATTTTTTAATAACTGAAAATGTTTATTTTATTCTTCTATGTCGATAATCGACAGCGACCGTCATCGGGCGCCGTCACGGGGGGAATTTCACGAAAGAATTCGTAATATTAATAATTAACAGATCGGCTATTTGTGTACGAATGTCTTTATGTCACTCCGTGTTCGACTGTGTAGACTGTCACAGGTGTGTGTATATGTATATGTTTTGTCTAAAAATTTGCGTGCACGCGTTAACAGACAACGCCGTAACGTCTTCGATAATAATAATGCTTCGCGCCTTGACTATTTACAAAGAAATAAAAGGGAAACAACATAACAATTACACGATCACGACGAAACCAATGGTTCATAAAATTTTTTCTCGCGCAAAATTCGCTTTCGCCGCTTTTTCTTTTTTTTGTTTCTCCTCTCTTTCGCTTCCTCCGCTTCAGAATAATACGCAACGCAATACGATGACTAATAATGGATACACGAATCGTTTTACCATCAAACTGGATTATAAATCTTACGGTATACAATAATAATAATAATAATAATAATAATAATAATTTTAATAATAATAATAATAATAATTAACATACGATTTTTCTTCACTGATATTAATTCATAAATATATTTATATATATATTCATTTATATATATTTATATATAATATGTATATTATATACACACGTACGCATACTCATCTCCGCATCATACATACCCACACGCACGCATACACACACACACAAACGCGCGCACGATGCACAAAAAGTTTATGTATACTCATTATTTTATCAATGGCAGGCAGTTGGCGTCAGATTGGCGCGTATGTTTTACAAATATATTCCCTAGTGATAGTCGTTACGTATCGACAATTGTGCGAATCGAAATTCTGTCTCCTGAAAAAACGACCGCGGTTTACTCTCGGCATCGTTTGGAATATTCTAAGCGTCAAGTGACGCGCACAATTAGATTGGCGCCGAACGCACGCGTATAAATAATTTAAGGGTCTTTCTATTGGCGAACGAACGACGAGGTCTTGCTGTTTCGCCGCGTTCCTCAACGTCGGAAGGACTTACGATAGTTATGAAACGTTCGGCTATGAAGAACTGTCGAACAGTCGAGATAATCAGCAGGTATGCCTGTCGCGTCATCGCTTTTCGAACGTCTCAGTGAGTCAGTATTTGTACCAGTGATCATGAATGCGGCCTAATTGTAAACCACGAATCTGGTCAAATCGCATTTTTCGCTTATCTTGTTCCTCATGATTTTGCATTACCATACAAGTGGAAGGTTCAGCTTTGTCACACGTTCATAATCATCGGCACATTCATATCAGATTTTTCATTGAACCGTCCGCGTACATATATAAAATTCTCTCGGTATGCATAGTTCGCAATGAAACACTTGTACATACGTAATCGCGTGGAAATACTTTTGTCTCGGATATTACAATGAGGTACGAATGCGTGCCCCGATTACTTATGCCGTTACACTGAACTATAATCCGTCGGTGCCGAGGGCAATTTTAGTCGAAAGGATGAACGATCGATTTTCGCGTGAAGGATTAATGGTTTATTGTCGGTGTAGCGCGAAAGGAGAGGATCCTCGAATGGAAACCTTCGAGACCGGCTTCGTGCACGTTTTTCGCCCCCTCCGAATCGGGGGCTTGGGCGTGGGTGATGTCAATGCCCCGTAGGAGAGTACACACGCCGCTACGACGTTCGCTGGTCAAACGAATTGTTCACGTACACGTGTTCGCTGACGAACACTGTATAATCGTCAAAAGCACTTTGATATTCTTCTACGAACAAAAAAAAACAATTGTCCCCGTCTCGGTCGAGAAGTAAATTTTATCCCCAGCTAGTCGAGACAGTGGACAACATTTTTAAGTGGGCCTACGAATTTTGTACGTGCACGCAAACGAGGATCGGTCCAGAGTCGATAATGAGGTATCTAACGTTAAATTTGATTTCGGCGTTGTCTTCTGTTTTCCTATTGCTAGTACCTTGCGAATACATTAGTCGTTCGCAACAGAGCGTGAAACTCGATGCAATAAGGGTAAGAGTACCTGAGTAAGTTTAGTGCCGTTTTTCTTCTTTTTTTCTTTCTTATCTGTGCCTGAAAAGAGCCACGCTAATTCCTTGAGATACGTTTTCGAGAAAGGATGGTGACGTACGTCGACGGTGCGCGACGTTTATTGCACCAAGTCGCACCGAATGATTCCTTTCGTTTAGGAAAATTGACGAGAGTAACGGACTGCGTCGCTAAAACGTTCTAACGTGCCATTACGGCAGAAAGGAAACCAGAAACAAAATCCTGTCGCCTCCAACTTGTGCTAACTCCTACTAATTTGATTGTTCTCCCCGATAACAATGGGTCGGATGCATATATGCTTGTATGAGTTCGTATAACGGTTTCCACGACTTGTGACAGCGAAATGAATAATGCGCAACGAATCTATGCGAGGAAAAAAAAAAGGAGAAAGAAAAAAAGACGATGATTCTATACGTGTAATCAGTTCCACAAGCCGACCCTTGGTGAGAGCCGACATGTACGCGTTAACAGTATAATCGATAATATTAAATGATCAAGGATATTATACTAAAGTCCCACCCCCCTTCCCACTTTAACCCCACCCCGCCCCGTACCGAATCTATTAGTCGCTGTTATCGCGATACCTAAATATTACCATTTTCGATCGACGTCTCTCGCCACGTGACCTGAACTCTTTTGTCCCGACGAAGTTAGAAAATGTCGCGAGTCTCCGCGACTACCGACTCCGAGAGCCGACGTTACTTTTTTTTTCCTTTTCCCTTAACAATATGTATACGATTGCACAAATGGGTACACGCTTTACACGAGACACTATACACGAAGTACACTAACGAAATCGAAACAGGATACACCCCTCGTTAAGCACGAATTCACTAAAGTCCGCGAGCTAAAACGAAAAAGAAAATGCGCGATGTCTCGTTTCGTTTACGAAAACGAATGAGAGAGAGTAAGAAAGAGAGAGAGAGATAGAGAGAGAGAAAGACAGAGTAAAAAATAGGCCACGCAGCGAATGCTAAAGAAAGGGGGGGGCTCATACAGAGACGTATAAGTTACACATTACTTCGTTAGCTATATAAAACGTAGGTCAACGTATATATGTACATGCATGATGGAGTTGGACAGGCGCGAGTATAGACGTAGAGTGTAAAATCCGCCTCTCTATCGTCAATGCAAATTGACAAACTGGACTCACGACAATGAATCGATTTGCGTGCGTAAATCATTCTTGTTGCCGTGTCGCTCCCTGCACTTCTCACATATGCGCGTGTACATATATGCTTGTACTGGCAGTGGGCTCAGCTCCCCTCAATACTCTGATAGTACGGAGTTCTTATCACAGAGATATCAATTGTTTGGTGCTTTTTCCCAACCGTTCCTTTTTTTTTCTTTGCTTCCCTCGGGCCAGCTAGAGCTCGCTAGAAGCTACTTCTTTGCGTGTGTCTCACTAACTCCACTCCTAATGAAAGAATCTACGCTCCGGATATGAAACTTTCGTCACCAACGTAATACGGATCTAATGAAAACACCGAATGTGATTTTCATCGAATATTGATAGTAGACTAAAAATCGTTGGATCAGACTGTGACGCCTAGTTTCTTTCACTAGGACACCACTGAATGGGTTTCTCTAACGTCGAATTTCTCGCCATTGTTCTCGATAGTCTTTCACCTAACATATATGTGTATACGTACACTACGTGCGATTTGTTTGGACAGTCGCCGTGTCATAAAAACGTTCAAAAACGCGTAGAAATTTGAAGGGAATGTGCAGCCGTTTGCGCGTAGAATGGCCGTTCGAAATTCAGATTTCAGCGATTCGCTTTAAAATTCTAGAGACGTCTACATCTCGACGTTTCGACGACGCGAACGCGTGTATGTCACCAAAGGACAGGCCTACGATTTCGCATCGTCGGGATAGGCTGACGATCGGGCTCGCATCTCCCAGCAAGAATCGTGTAGCTATCGAATTTTGCGCGAAAAGGAGGGTGAGTCGGGCCGAGGAATTTCCGACGGATGTTCGACACACGCGACGTCAAAAGTTTTTAGCCCCCGAATAAAGGGAGAATAAATTACTCTCTCGCAAGAGGAATCGATTTGCCCCGCGGGCGCGGGCTCCGCACTCGTCGCGATATCGACGCGTTAATACTAAAGAGTGAAAAATCATCGGAAACGCTGAGGAATACCGGTTACGTTTCGGCCGCTTCGACAAATACCGTCTTGCCCGCGACAGTCGCCGAGTCGCGATCACGGAAAGTCAGAAGAGTTTAAGTTCGCGGCAGACGGATCTCGGTGTACCGTTCAGACACGGATTCTTCTTCCTCTTCAACCGGAACGCTGAATAGCTCGAACAAAATTCTCCTCCGATCTTCTCCGTAGTCCGTCCGCGACTCTTGGAACGTCATCGCCAGCCTCTCACCTCTCTCGCTGTCCATCGGCTAGAGGAGCAACAGGATCGAAGAGCACCGAGTCCTCAACTTCAGCGTGTACCGACACTATGAAGCTCTCGCGAATTGAATGACGGAGCTTTGTCTCTGACTGGCGATCAGGCCGCTTCTTTCGCTCTCCATGGACTCGAGGATCATCTTGCACCGTTTCCTCGGCGGCAGAATGAGCGTTTCCCTGACAGGAATCGCGAGGTCCAGGGGATCTGGCGAGGGCGCCGGACTCACGGGATTCGAGCTGGGTGGCGTCAGTATGGGTTCTCTGTCCACTTTGACGCCATACTCCCGTTGCCTCTCCTCCTCGACTGCCTCGAGCGCCGCCTCGACTCTCCGTCGAGCGTCGTTGCCGGGCAAATTGAGCAACGACGAACAATCACTGCTCACCACCAGCTCGTTGCTCTGAAGTCCGAAGCTGGTGTAGGCCGGCGACACTTCTGGGTAGAGGAAGACGTGAGACGGCTCGACGGGGGTCGGCACCACCGACGTCGGGAAGTTCCTCTCGACGTCCACGCCGGCGAGCAGACTGACGTTGACGGGCGTCACCGGCTGCGGATACTGCTCCCGCGGGTAAATGTAATAGGGGAAGTCCCTCTGATACGCTTCCGGGGGACAGATGTCGATTTCAGTCTTATGTTCTATCTTCTCCATCTCCACTTTATTCTCCTTGTCGCTGTTGATCGAGTGCGGCGATTGAACGAACTTCTGCTCCGCGTACTTCTGGTCCATGAACCTTTGCTCCATGTACCTCTGGTCCATGTACTTCTGCTCCAGGTACTTCTGCTCGGCCATCTCGTGCGGCTGAGTGACGTTGATCGGAGAAGGGCTCGGCGCTTTGACACTTTGCGATATCTCCACCACCGGCTCGATCGGCGAGTCCCTCGGCGAGGTCCCGTTCGACGAGGCGGACGAGGCGGACGAGACGGACGACGAGGAGTCCGAGTGCGTCTTGATGTGCAGTTCCATCGTCTTCTTCGAGCCGAAGGTCTCGTGGCACAGCGTGCACTTGTAAACCTTCTCGCCGTAGTGCGCCACCTGATGAAGCTTGAGCACGTGATTGTAGCCGAACGACTTGCCGCATATGTCGCACGTGTACGGCTTTTCGCCGGTGTGCGTACGCGTGTGCACCTTGAGCTGCTTCGAGCACGTGAACCCCTTGCCGCAGGACTTGCAGACGTAGGGCTTTTCACCGGTGTGCGTGCGCATGTGTATGACCAACTGACCGCTCTGTATGAACGTCTTCGAGCAAACGGTACACTTGTGCGGACGCTCGCCCGTATGAATTCTCATGTGACGATGCAGCTTCCCGCTGTGCTCGAAGGCTCGCTCGCAAACGTCACACTTGTACGGCCGTTCCTTCGTGTGTATGCGACGATGAACGCTCAAGTTCTCCTTCACCGAGAACGACTTGCTGCAATATTCACACTGATACGGTTTCTCACCGGTGTGCGTTCGATAGTGCCTCGTCAGTCTGGCCGGGACGGCGAACGTTTTGCTGCAAATGTTGCAACGGTACGGGTCCTCGCCGTCCTTGCCGTGCGAGCGAAGGTGACTCTGGTAGAGGCTCTTCTGCTCGAAGCTCTTCTGGCAGAGCAGACATTGATAGGGCTTCTCGTCGGTGGGCGTTGACAGACTCTCGGCACCGCACGGCGGTGATGCGAAGACAGTCAAATCCGGACTACAGACTAGACTTTTTACAGGATTCATCGTCTCCAGGGTGGGTACGCCCACGCTCGCCACGGACATCGTCGTTGGACTGGGGATTGGATCCGTTTGATAGTAGCCCACCATCCTCAGGCTGAGAGTCTACTAATGTAATCTGTGCGAACAAAAACAAACGAGTTCCTCTTAACGATCGTTCATTGATTAACACTAAATAGCAATGCATATGTATATGCATATTACGTTTACGACATTTTATGCCTTAATGTTTGATGAATAAGTATTTATAGAACCCAGTAGCGCGATAAGGTATTTAAAAAGGAAATGCACGAGGCAGCTCGTGGACTGGTCTCGTAAACATTTTTCACGGTCACGTGTACGCCGACTTAATTATACGTACCGTAAGGTGCACACGCGGCACGTTTTCCCACTGTTAACTTATCAATCTCGCCGGCATCGGCGGAGGAAAATATACTCCGCGATTCCCGCGCGGCACTCTTACCGTGGGCCTTATTTATTGGGAAAATTGCATAAATCATTTGTCGTCCGACCAATGTTTGTGTATCATAACACCGAATTATAAGAAGTGACTGATTGAAAGGCCAAAAGTCACCTCGAGAGTAATGTAGAACCGGGAAAGATGACAAACTGTGATCAAGATGTGGTCGAAATATGGTGACAAATTCTTCCGCAATATTTATTTCATTCCCAATAATTTTTGTCTCATCGTCCGGCGCTGCTATTCAAATTTCTTATCATACGCGACTGTCAATTACGGCTATAAACTTAAAATTCGTCACGCGCGTTTTTCAACTTTGGCCACTCCTTATCGTATATATTTCCGGTAAGTGTATTGCATAGCTTTGAACGAGACGTTACGACCAAGTCCACGAGCGAATATTTTAATGCGAATAATGCGATTGTGTTGAGTTAACGATAATAAGAATCGTCGAGGTCTTTCTTCTCTCATTGCACACAATCAGTGTGAGGTAGATCAGTGTTTTTTTCCGCAGCACGTCGAATGCATTCAGTGATGTATGTATATACAGAGTTGGTGGTAGTCAAACATGTGGGCACGATAAATTTAACAACAGCTGCGAATTGAAGCGGGAATTTTGTAGGGTAGCCTTGGCTTCGAAAAAAACATCGCCGTACGACGGGATTATTTCTCGACGAATGCAAAAGTTTCGCGGGCCACGAAACGACGACGTCAAGCGTCATTATCAAGAGACTTACGCGAAGGCGCATGTACTACGTTCCCATCAATGAAACACACGAGGAATGACTCCTCTCTCTCTTTCCCTCTCTGAATGAAACGCCAAAGTAAACACTTCACGGATCGATCATCGATCCTCGAGTCAATAACGCGAGCCTCGCCGTGAATGAAGAACCTCCTACCACGTGTCCCGCTGCCAGCAATATTGTTTGCACGTTACAATGGGCTCCAGCGAGAGAAACACCTTCCATCGAACACTGACCTACATCGTACGCTCCGCACACAGGTGGAAATCATCCACCAAAGTTTAAAAAAAAACGATAATTCTGCCCCGGTCAACTAAAAGAGATCAGGGCACGTACGACTTACGACCAGATGAAAACGTAACTGCACAGTAGTGAGGAACCCCATCAGTTCATCCCCGCACACGCCCCGTATCGTGTCATCGCGAACGGCATCAACGAAACGTCGAGTAGCAGAAAGATGTTTATACCGTGTGGGGAAAAAATGTTGCGTCGGCGTCCTCTTGCGATCACGTGGCGCAAAATGCGAATTGCTTGCGAGCGAGGTTGATGTTGCGCGACACACGGAGTATTACGCGCGACAGGTACTGAGGTAGGGTAACATTGAGGTAGATAGCGAGAAGGCACCGCGTATATTGGGTATTGAGTGCACCACCGCGTGTGTCGAGCGAGTAGCGCGGATGCGACTGTGCGTGTGCGCCTTGATTACACCGCCGTGTACACGGCTGAATCGAGTCGAGAGGGTATAAACGCGCTTACTCTCCGCCGCTCTCCTCCCTTCGTCGTTGGTCCGCTGCTGCCCCCACCAGGTCGGACCTTTTTTCAGCCCAAAAACGCCCACGGGAGGGGGAGAGAGAGAGAGAGAAAGACGGAGACGAGAGACGCCCCCGTGCGTGCGCGTGCGTGCCCGAATCTACGTTTCTATGGTGCGGGGGCGGCTACGGGGAGGAAGAACACTGGGAGAAGGTGCTGACTAACGCGGCGACGTTTTGGTCCACCGATGCTAACCGATCGCTGCAGCCCAAGTCTTGTTGTTGTAAACAGAACAGATTTTCGAGTTACAATGAGCATTTAGTGAGTACAGTGGAAATCGAATATGGGGTCCATTAGAAGAGGATACTGCGAGCCAATCCGATGCAATCCCTTGAAATTGAAATTATTTGAGTTCTACTGTACAAAGGGATCGGTTGG
The DNA here is from genome assembly GCA_963942575.1 of Priocnemis perturbator. Lineage (NCBI taxonomy): Eukaryota > Metazoa > Arthropoda > Insecta > Hymenoptera > Pompilidae > Priocnemis > Priocnemis perturbator. The sequence goes on from OZ012653.1 coordinate 11,668,785, forward strand.
AAAGAGACGTCGGCTACTTTGAGCAAATCTAACAGTTCTACTGTTAAGTTCGTTATATCCGATCGTGACTGTAGTAGAAGTGGAACTAGGGGTGGTTTTCTTTGGCGATATCGAATGACGTGAATGGGCCTCATGAGTCTCGTGGGTGGTGTCGACTTTAGCGTCCTTGGTATATAATTAGTGTGTATGAAGAATTAGATACTGGGTTCAGTTCGAAAACGATTACATCAGGCATCAACCTTCGCCTCCTTCTCTTCCCATTCGCCTCTATGTGCTGGACGCGAAGAAACGAGGAGAAAAAGAGTAATTGTGTCTCCGGACTTTCCAACGCTCGAAACAAAAAATCCGACCTAAGCTACGCTTAATCATGATCGACCGCCCAGACTACCCCCCGATGGAAAATAAATTTTACCGCTGAGCGTCTCTTGCACGTTTTAGAGATGATATTCACCCTCTGAAGAATAATACGATCTTTGTCCACGCAATGGAAAGAAGGGTGAAAACACGACAATTCGATCCACCTCGTACATCTGGACACCGGCACGAAAAAAGAAAGTCAACCCCAGTATAAAGGCGACGAAAAAAATCATAACATTCCTCCTACACATCTGGACTAATATTAGCAGGAACTAGCGCCCAGAGATCCGCCATCCACATGGATCGGAGAAATGTTGTTTTTGCTTTTACTTTAGGGTCGACTTGCTCCTTTCGGTTCGGCTTTGTCCCTTCTTGCGAATTCTTTCGTTTCTTCCTGTTCGCAGTGCAAGGTACGGGGCAATGTGACGCGATGCAAATACAATAGAAGTCTCGGCGTAATGTAAACGGCAAGAGAGAGAGAGAGAGAGAGGAGGCAGAATACGTGTACGCCATCCCACACACCGCCAGCCTGCCTGCACGCGCGCCTCCCGTGAGGCGGTCGTCGCGGTCGGCGGCGGTGCAGTGCGCGACCGGGCAGAAACCGCCCGCTGCTGCCTCCACGTGTACCCGTCGCATTTTTTTATAGCGATCACCGACCTCGTGCAACTCGCCGCGCAGTAAGGACGTCGAGTTACATCACGACGTGCGGTATATACGCGAGCACTAAACGGTCCTCGGAGCTGAGGGTAACGTCGTGCGTATTGCTTCAGATCATTTTTCTGCCAATCTTCGCGGATATATATGACGCGGCGGAAAACAGACAGAGGAAGAGGAAGAGAAAGAGAGAGAGAGAGAGAGAGTGAGATAGAGAGGGAGAGGAAATGCGTAGGGCCAGGGCCGTGAACGGCAAAAATTTTATTGATCTCTATAAGCTCTAAGCGACGAAGGGACAGACCTAAACTTCGCGGACAAGGGGAAATTCTCTCTATCCCAGGCTTCTCTCTCTCTCTATCTCTTGATCGCCCTTTCTGCCTTGCTGTCTTTTGCTCTCTTTCCGTTTCACGGTCTCTCTCGTTCTGACGCATGCTTTCTCTCTTTTGGTCACAGGCTCTCTATGTCTCCTTCTACGTGTATCTCTCTGTGCGGATGGCTATTTCTCTTTCTCTTGATCGAATGTGTTTCTCTCTCTCTCACTCTCTTTCTCCATCTCTCTATCTCTGTTGTTCTAACCGCTGCGCCATAGGACGTGCGCCATTCTTTGCCGGAAGATGTTGGTAGCGTACCGACAATTGACAATCGAAAGTCCGTCTTTCCTTCCTGCTGGAAGAGACGTGAAAGGCGTCGCAACCCTTGACTTCCTAGGCAACTTAGAACGTCTAGGATTCTAGAGACGCACGAATCGACGAAATCGAAAGATTCCTCAAGCGCTTCGTCATCCCTCGCGTAACAAATATGATGACAGCCTAGAAATCTGCGCGTTCCTCCGGTCGCTTCGCACCAATATCCTTCGATCCCGATCACCCCGATCAAACGTCTTGCCCATACCATCCCAGTACCCGCACGAGTAACATACATATTACGCCCGCGACAAACGCGAAAACCATACGCCTGCACGACATCACCCGCACGCCAATACAATCTTATCTGAACGATCGTCCCAATCGTTCGTCGATCTTTTCCCAAACTCATCCACACTCCGTATACCGAAATGTCAAAAATCACCCACCTGCCGGTTCCTCACCACTGCCTTAGTCTCGCTTGAAACGAATCCCGTCGTCAGGCATCACCATCCCTCGATCCAGGATCGATCGCAGCGGGTCTCCGTAACCGTCGAAGAAATCGATGCACGGATCGCCGTTAACTATAATTGTCCGACTTTGAACAACGAAATCAAATAATCACTGGTCCTCTCTCTCCTCTGTCACCTAGGCTCGCGTGCCGTGTCACTTTCTTGGCTTAACGTCAACCGGACGAAAACTCGAGCTCCAAAACCGAAGGACCCGCCTCGGGACGGCCAATCGTACTGTGCAATGTTTACCTCCTGGCTTTACCGAGGAGCCACGGAAATCATCGATCATGGCCGAGGAGCACACGCTCGAGCGGGGACGGCGCGCTCCGAAGAGCGGTCCCCTCCACCAGGCCTACCACCACCACCGTTCGAACGGCGGCGACCTACAATTTAGGGCGACTAAGTGCTCGGCTCAGCACGTGGAGGCAGTCGTCGTGGTTTCTCCCGGCCTCGCGCGTGCGAGACCGACGGGGAGGGGGGCGAGAAGAGGGACGAAACGATAGTCGGAGACTAATGCAGGGCCGTAGACTCTGAGGCGTGTGCTCCGTGCATAGGAAAGTAAACGGAACGATAATTGTACGATACTGATGTGCTTCTAATATGTTTCGGCGATTGATAGATCCTGTGCATCGGTAGAATGGGGGCAGAGAAGATCATTTTTGGGATACATGTTTAGATTTGCAGAACAGAATGTATCATTCGTACGGTAGGATTCTATAGTTCAGTGTAGTGACCTGCGTGTCCACCGGCAAATGAAGATGATCAAGATGACTTCACTGTTTCTTAATAGTCTTAATACCACGCTTTGAGACCAGGTATAAAATTAAAGTTACATGTGATCGTTTTGCAACGACGCACCGACCGGGTATCCGCGATTCCGTACACCTGCATTGCAGAAAATTACCAGTCTTCCATGTTTACGAACCTAAATTAACGTTAATACCTTAATGATGTCCTTGATACCTATTTAATGACCGACATATCTTCAAGGTAAAAAACGTGTTATGAGAATGCATGGGGGGTATTCTAAGGAAAAGGAAAAATGTTGAACCATCGTGCCTCTACAATAGCACGGCCCTGGGGTTTTGGGGGAAAGGTAGCAAGAGAGAAAGAGTACGAGACCGGCGAACATCGAACCCCAATAGTTAGAGAGAGAACAAGCTAGAGGAGAGCGTAGCTGGGTTTGGGCGGCCGAACGGAGACGAAGAGGACGCAGGACAGAAGCAGAAGGACAGCAGGTTCAAGCGAGAAAGAGTTAGAGACCGAAGAAGGAGAGTGCAGAGGACGCGGTGACCTGCGGACGGCTTCCACACACGTGCAGTCACGAGTGTACCAACACGATTACACACGCCGCCGCGGGTTTAACCCCTCGTGGCTAGGAATGGCGTCGAGTGCCTCGCAAGCAATCTCATTGTTAATTGATAAAAAGTTCTGTTACTCCAAAATTTGTTTAAGGCAATTGGCAGTGACGCACTATGTATAGATTTTCCCTATCGAGCCTGCGGTTCGACTTATACTCCCGTCGCTAAAACGAAATGATTCTAAGCTTGAAGTCTAAAAAAATACTCATTTGTAATAGACGTTTTCATAATTTTGTTACGATTGCGCTATGAGTCAGTAGTACAGACATACGCATAAACAGATCCGTAAAATGACCCAATTTTGCTTTAGGCTGCCGCAGTAAAACATTCTACCGCTGACTCAATATTTTCGACAACACAACGATTCTCGTCTCTATCTCTACTCGTGGCGCTATATGCGTGCCTTCTTCTGGCCAACGCGTATCGCGTGGACTACCTCTCCGCCTCGTCATTGACGGACGCTCGTGTTTCGATTGTGTGCGCAGTGCGCGTGCTTGAACGTACACGTTTCCCACACATTCCTGCCTCAGGCAGGCAGGGCCGCGCGTTTGTTTTTCGCTTTCACCGCGCGCCGCACGCGCACTCTCTCGCCACCAACTCTCCTCTCGCTCATCGATGCATCTTCCTCCAACCGTGTATCAGTTGGACACGAGCGTATTGCGCGCGTGTATGCGTGGGAGGTGTGTAAGAGGACGTCCCGCCGAACGCTCGCGCAATCCACACGGCACGTGCTTTAAAGAACCGTCCTTTGGACCTTCATGAAAATTGAGGAATGATGAATGACGTTGGTTGAGGCGCGCGAACCTACATTGGTAGAAGAGTGCAATTGAATCCGAGGCTCGGGTTTGAAAAACCCACTCGTTATCTCGTACCGCACCGTGTGTGCCCCTCTGGCGTACGCGGCTAATTCCGTCATGCAACGCCATTTTTGTGTCACTGATCCTGTGAAGAGTTTCGGGATTCGACAAAGACTAAGCATTTCGGGTGTGCGGCGGAGGGTAACATTGATATGGCTGTTTGTGGAGTTGCACTCGTTGTGCTGGCATTGATTTCGATATGATTGCGTACGGTTGTAAAAAAATCCTTTGCTGTTTTTCGTTTGCAGTGAAAACATTGGGGCTTCATGTATACGGTGAATAAGCGTCAATGCGTATATGTTCAAGTATTCGTCAAGTGTGAGGTACGTTTCGAGGACGTAGCTGAATGTTGTCGAAACTTCGCGCTACCTTGTAGTCGAAACATCGATCGCGCTCATTGTTGAACGCGCACACGATTCGGCCACCCCTACGGAGACGTTCTCCCCTTCGGGGATCCTTATTGTTCTTTAAATGCTTCGACAAAGGAAAGGATCTCCTTGTTACGCGGGCGCGCGCGCGCGCGCTCTTCGACCTGCCTGTACAACGAGGATATTCGGACTCATATATCGCCGCATTCATTATGATAAGCCGTATGAACGGGCACGTGTGGCCGGGGGTAAACTTATTAAATTGCGGAGGACGTCAAGGTACCACCGAATTGTCAGAGTCGCGTAACGCGTAGTGCGATTACGACGCGATAAGCCTACGCTTATCGTCGTCTCGATCTCCCTGCACGGACGACAGACGCGCGTAACGATAATAAGCAAAATCGGCCGACATCTTGGAACGTGAATCAGTGCCACGGTGGCGATTTATCGATCATTCCGGCATTACACTTTCCGCTGGATGTGTCATCGGACCTCGGGCATCGGTCTAATGCCCTTTTATCATTTAATTGTCACAGACCACGCGTCGATGCAAATTGTGGTTGGGACTTTTGGTCAAATTTTTCGGTACTCTGTCTACGTCTACTCTGAATTATGTTCATATAACTTAAACTTTATTTCAACTGCAGTTGCTTTATTCGGATAGTGCAAATTTATGGATGTTTACATTTTTTAGTCATAATATTTGAATTTACTGACATGTTGGGAGTTTGTTCGTAGTATTTGAATATTAAAAACATTGAATCGTCACGGCTCTGATGCAAATGTGTCTCTATGCATTCCGAAAATGGGTATCTTTCTATCTGTTTAAAGAGCCGAGTTCCAAATTATGGGCGGCTCCTTACGATCGTGCCAGCACACATGCAAGGCCGTCAACCTTCTACTGCGTAGAGAAACGCGGGTTGCGTGTTATCTGCTATCGGCAAGACGTACCATGTGTGTGTGTGTTGTTGCTCGCAATCAACGCACCGCGACCGTGCTTATGTTTGCACAACGTATCGAAGTGTTACATCGGAAATGCCTAATATTTATCATAACTTCGGAACACAGCTCTCTTGGCCTCTTTCTCTCTTTCTGTTTATCCACATCGAAAATAATCCGAAAAGGTTCTTGTGTTCTACGTATAGGTCTTTTCGATGGAAAACCATCTTGAATTCTCGGTTTAGGATGCAACTTTCGCGTTTAATGCATTGGAAACTTTCGACGGACAACGATTTAGCAGGTGAAAGCGGTTTGCAGGAGCAATCGTATCTTTGTCGTGTGCGTATAACGATGTACGACCATTAGTATTGCATCTGCGTTCGATGACGTCTTAGCTTAACACGCACACAATGTAAAGGCTAAAAGTGGAGACGAAGCACGTCATCGATGCTAGGTCAATTGCTGTTATTCGAACGTGCGGCTGAGTTCCGCAATAAGCGGTATTTAAGTATATAAGGATGTTAGATAATTGACCGATGAATGTCACTGAACAAATGATTTTGTGGCAAACATCTATTTGGTTCATAAACAAATTTCTTAATAATAAATTATTTCAAAAGATTCTACATCCAACAGTAAAGCAGATGAATTTTGGTTGAAACAAAGAAGTCGCCCCATTGAGACCGGTACATCGAAGCATTACCGTGGCCAGGTCTTACAAAATTCGTCTTGCGAATCTGCTCAGAACTAGCTGTCGCCAGCGAATTTTTTCGTGTTTATCGGTCCCCTCAACTACCGCCACTTTATCGAACATCGTGCCATGGGAATTAGATTGAAACCGCACGTAAAAGGGCAGAGTCTGCGGTAAAACCCAAACCTCGAACGTTCGGGCAGGCTTGTTCATCTGTTGCAGACTGATTGAAAGTCTATCACTCGTAAATTTCAACAAAAATTGACTGTTGCAGTTAACCAAAGGCTATCTTATCTGTAATGGCACCTAAAACTGGAATGTCGCCAGCTATAGAATCGATGATCGATGTAAATCAACAATATACCTTGAAATGGCATTATCGTGCCGAAAACCTTGACTCGACGCGTTTTGGTACGTACTTATTTGCATGCAATTAAACTTATCACGTTTTCGATGCTAATTCATATCCAGTTGGATGTGTGCCAAATATTGTCACACTCGCGAACAGTCATTGTACACACAAACACACCAGCGACAGAAGCATGCGGGGTAACGATACGAAACCCCTGAAACCGAAAACTAAAAGATTCGCGCGGTCCCATGAGCCTACGCATGCAAACCCCAGTAGATATGCAAATCCGCGGATTTAAAAACGATGCCAAGCATAACTCGCGATTTGCCTGAAACGCGCCCTCGGAGGTCAATCATTCCGAAAGACTATCCCCTCGTGTATAAGTACACTAACACAACGACGCCCATTATTAATACGTTCAACCTCCTAAAATTGTGGACCTCTTTGAAGTAAACATACTCAGCGCCTTCTAATTTCGTCGCAAGCCAACACGAAACCAAACATACGAAATTTCAATACCTTTCAGCCAGAACAAAAAAAAAACATCTCCGAGTACTTTCAACCCCGGGTTCGCCACTCTTTCTTTTAAATCCGCGTCCCGCGAGTCATACCGTACATAAGCCGCGGCAATTCGAGGCTACCCTGAAACGAGATACCCTACACGCCCGGGCGAATTGCACGCGCAAGAGGCAGGGGCACATGCCGGCTGGCGGAGCCGAATTTCTTTTTCCGCCATCTTGGCCCTGCCTCGGACAAGTGCCGGGCGGTGTAACGATATTGCTTTCGAACGGAGGAGAGCAATGACCCAGTGCGCGCGGTGCACGTGTGCCGCGGCGAAACCACGACGACTGCCTCACGGCGGGGCATTGGACGCCTCGTGTGCCGTCTGGTGGTGGTGGTAGAAGCTCGTGTAGTGTCGGCGGGTGTTTCCGTCCGTGTGCGCGCGTACATATAGATACATATACATTTGCGTGGACATATGTCGTGCACACTTGTACATGTCCCATGGCCGCATACATATGTACGTAAGCTTGTGTTCTGTACGCGTGTACCATGGTCGTGCGCATGTATATACGTCATGCTCTCTCTTTTACTTGTGCCAGTGGTCGGTGACGGCGGCTGCCACATCCACAGCCGACGATGCCACGATAGGGGCCCCTCTCGTTGATACGCCTTCGTTGATTCGGATAATGGAGATCCGCCGCCTCGACGCCCGATCCCAGAAATGTACTCCGAGCCGAGTAGTGAGCTGGGGCTCGTCGGACTTGATTTGCGAAAACTACGTCACCGACCAGCAGCGGCGACTCCTGTCAGCCTTGCCAGACTTCTTCGCGGAGGCCTGTGATGCTCGTTTTTGCTGGGGAGATTGACTCCGGGCGAAATCGTATGGCAAACCTGCTCAGGGCTCCGCTGCTTTTTATTGTCGGAGGTCCGTCCGGCGATGGGCGAATTGGTCTAATTGTAGTGGGAACACTGCTGCGTGCGAAATGTGGTAAGGATGAAGGTTTGAACGTGTGTAGTTTTGGAGTCACGGTTACGTTCCTCTTTGACGAGCTATGCGATTGTTGATGTTACGGTTAACGAACATTTTTACATAGTAGTTACATGTAGTTCAGAGTTCATAAAGCCTACTAGTCTTAAGCTTCTTTGTCAAAATACGATAAGACGCTTGATAACGCCATACCATCGACTCGAACGGACCCAACTAAACACAACCTACATCCCGAAGCCGAAACCTTAGAACCCCACCGAAATAGAACTCTTCGAACTCTCATCGGCGGATAAACAAACCCGTCGAGTAACGCGCACTCATAACCGAAGACCGAAATCAATCTACTTTTAACGACTACTTCACTCGACACTTCATTCGAGCGTCATCAAAACACCACTTCCCATTATCAAATCAAAAAAAGCCTCGTCATGAAACCTCGCCCACCGGACCGACGAATGTCATTCAACACCAGCAAATTCTTCCTAACACACCCTCACCCGAGGTTCATCAATTCGCACATTACGACCCGTGTCGCCCGTACACCCCAAAATTTTCCCCATTTTCCTCCCCGAAAGGGGGGGTGCGACTCGATCGATGAGCCGTCCCTGGCCAGGCACGTGGGTGTGTTCGGCTTACGTGAGCTTTGAACGTGCGTACGGGGTCGGGGTCGGGGTCGGGGTCGGGGTCGGGGTCGCCGTCCAGTCGGTGGGGATCTTCGTATCCCCTGACTTGCGTTCGACGACTGCCTCGAGAGAAGGCAAGAGGGTGCGGGGGGAAGGAGAAAAACGAGCCACCACTCTCTCCCGGACGTGGTGGAGGGGGGGATGGACCAGAGCTAGAACTGTCGCGCAGGGGAGAGGGGCTTCTGCCAGCCGAGAGAGCGGGTCTAGAGCGATGTCGTACCTTGACCAATCTCAACGCGACTTGTTTTAAGCTATGCCAGCGGCGGCGACCTTAGAAACGACTCGCGATCGCGCCGAAACCGAAATGGCAAAGAGAAGGAGGCGCGACTCTCTTCTCCCGCACATGCTCTCCTTCTGGCAGAGGCCACCGCTTGCCACGAGTCAGAAGCACGCGGCTTCTCGCTCACGCTCACGGTCGTGACACGCGCGGAGTGCGACACGAGAGTCACGACGATATGATTGTAAAATATTTGTTTCTTACGGGTTCTGCGAAGCTTGGCCAGTTTGGCGAAGCCTCAAGCTCTTCTGACTTTTCCATATTTGTCGGGGTCACTGTGCGCATCGGCGGGATTCGATGTCGATACAGTCCAAAAACGTAAAATGATTGTTGCGTTGTCGAGTTTGCTAGTACTGTAGGAATCGGATCACAGGTCCTGTACATGTTGATGCGTGGTGCATGAAAAAACCGATTGTAATGCGGATGCATGCTGTCCGATGAACAAATCGTATTTTTAGGTTGCGGCGCGTAGGAATGAATATGACGTATCTGTAGGTAACATTGAAGTGTTCGCATATGCTGAATCTATGTTGTTAAGGATTATCTTAGAACCACCACCGTCATCTCTCGTTAGACTTTGCCAAACATTTTAAGGGCTAATATATACACTCAAACAATTTAGAAATACCTACATCTTAAGCCTAATGACTTACTGTACGCCACATTATACCAAGCTCAGAATTCAGGATTTAGTATGTAGTGCGCACCAGCTGTTACCTGGAAAGTCGTAGCAGGTTAGATACAGGTTTATCTACTACTCGAGTAATATATGGAGAACCAATGCAAGTCGGATCTCGGAGGACACGGTTCTTTTTTATGCGCCGTCGTGAACTGGAAGGGAAAGCGTGCCGTAATTTGTACTACTTCCGCAGCGAACCATGAAATTTGTTCGTCAAACGAAAAATTCAAAGTCTTACCGCCGAGCGCGATTAAACAATGGAACGGGAATTAGTACCTATCGTCAGCTAGCACTCACACACTCTGAGAATAATGTGCGAAATTCAATTTTAAACTATCAATCCACGGCAAAAAAGCGCGGCACGCAGATACTAGCCAATCTAACTGCACAGTCATTGCATGTAATTTAAAAGCGAGCCTGGTTTGATAGCTTTGGAAAATAATCAATTTGTATCGAGGAACTGCTCACAAAGTGATTCGGTCCATCATAGGCAAATACGCATTTTTTCTGCATCATCCTTAAGTATCAACTAACAATAAGTAGGCCACCCGACAATCATCACCAAATTATACGTGTCACTAGGAGCCTAAATACGTCTAAATCAATACGTCATAGTTGTGCTTAGGCAGTCAGTGTTTTCGTCTATATTGGTACCGCAATTCATTTTTCTTTTAAACAGTCGTTGCCGCATACCTACTTATATACCACTGTTACTGCATGCTTATCAGAACAGCAATACCTACTCAACTAGTTGATGATGTTTTCCTTACGACCACCACGTGACGGCGACCTCGATTACGTAACCGCGGGAAAGACTCGGATAAGGAAGAGAAAGCTAAGCAATGCCAGCGTGGCCTTGAGGAGAGTGCGGTGCACCCGCCTAGTGCAACTGCCTGATGGCACACATTGTTGCACGCTGTGTCGGGTCGTCGAACCTTTAACGTAACGCGTTCCTTCCCAGCCTTCTACTTTCTATCCGCTCGCGGGCCAGTCACTAATTTGACCTCCTTCGATTTTTTCGAGCAAGCCAGACACCTTGCCTTCCTTTCGTGGCCTAAGGTTATTTAAGACGCAACTACGTGACGACCTTCGCGGCTGATGGAATAATCGAAACGTCCTAAGACGCTGGTCGGTGTCACAATATGAAAAATGTAATGACCAACGTCTTACGCTGTTCACGAAGCGTGGAATCTTTAATTAGAATAGACCGATTTGGTTGTCTAATGTTTCCCTTACCATCTTATGACCAAGGCATAATATTTCCATTGACAAAATAAATACATAAATAAAGACAAAACAAATGGAAATTTCAGTGCCCTGCAAATTTCGAGTAGCTTTAAGATTAATAAAGAAAATATAACAACAGATGCAAAAGTGTACGGTGCCACCGAAGGTCTTAAAACGGCCCTGCTCGTGGCTACTTTGAAAATCGTCACTCACCAACCTCTTTACGCTCATCCGCATTCTTTCATTCTTAAGATGCATACGGCGCGCTATCCAAACTCGCTGACCAACTTCCGGACCCTAATATCTACGAAATTAACATAAAACAAAAATGACACAGCAGCGAGGGAGATATGTAAGAAGAAAAACGAGGAAATCCATTGCACCTACAGGTGTCTGCTTCCGTAAATACGGAGAGCTCTTTAACCGTAGTCAACGAGCTCGGCGTCAAATCACGTCAGAAGGTTGCATCCGCGTACATATATACACGTACAATGTCATCGCGCCCGCCATCGGCAATGTCCCACTTTTCAGGGCCGATCGTGAAGGACCTTTCGCAGGTACATAAATGAAAGGGCGACGGCACCGTTTGGAAAGAACGAAGGCACCGTCTAAACCGGGGTGAAGAAGAGGGAAGAGGACAAGTGATGCAACTCTCCGTTCGAACAGACGAGAGTCAGTGTAACAAGTACGACCGACTTCCCTCGGTCGTATCTATTCCAGGGATGATGGACCGCGCGGAAGAGGGAACGGGAGACGCGTGGAGAGTTGCGTAACTGGTGTGACGCGCTGTTCAACCATCCACAACGTTCTTTTCGGCGCGACAACTCTGGAACCAAGAAACGTCTATTATTGATCGTTTGAGTGTGGGCCCCCTTTTACCCGAAACCGCTTTCAGGTCAATGCACTTCCACGTGTGCCGTGTCGAAATCGCTATCTCCGGGAGAATGGGAAGGGTGTATGTGTGTGTGTGGGTGTGTATGTGTGAGAGAGAGAGAGAGAGAGGTCCATGGACTGAAATCATCTCTAACGTAACCGAGAAACAATGCTTCTTTGGAGTGGAGGTATAAACATTGTAAAGAGGCAAGACATTCGAATATATGGATTGACCAAAATTGCAACGCCGCGTAAGACTATAATTACATGTATGTTGGACGAGCGTAAAACAGTGAACTGAAGATTACGCTGCAAGGTAATCGTGTAAAATATTTGCCGTTTACACATTTATAGTGCTGTGATCCTGGTTTGGAGCAACGACAAATTTCAATGAGTCTTATCTACTTTTCCGGGTACACCGTTACGCTAATATTACCTAACGACTGACCTGAGAATAATGTCGCACGATGTATGTCTGTCGCCAGATTCTAGCGTTTGAAACTGCTATAGCTACTGTAGCAATTTTGATCCTTGAAGATGCGCAATGGTTAGAGCGTTTATGCTACTGCGCATAAAATAGGCAAAAGTCGAATGATCATAGACTATAACACGTCCTCTATTAATGTCATCTATTGTTTAGTGACGTGCGGGGACCAACCGTTGCGTAACTATCATTGAGCAGTGTTAAGGAATAGTCAGATTGTTTGGACAATCGCACGAAGAAGCGAACCGGTGGTTTCTTCATTAGTTCGTTTCAAATTCAATTTATACGCTCATAGTTTCATACGAACAAACTCCTATTATACAACGTCAACGATAAAATGATCGTACCTGTCACTATTGTGAACTTGTTAAGACTAAGACGATCTTCCGGTTCAGAGTCACGGTATTAAATCATTTCGTTAGGTTAACCTGCACCAAGGGGACCATTTGCTATGACTTTGCTCGTTACTGATGAACGAATTGAATTCATAGACGCGTCGCGCTCTTTCCTCTTTGGAATTTGACATTTGGCGCCATCTTTCCGCTATTCCCGCAAACTACTCATCGTTTATTCCGCAGATAACTTACTGACGGAGCTATCGTGCCTCTACTTATTTCTGAAATCTCAAACAGAAGTAACGAGACAGTTCTATATTATTTTTACATCAATGGACTAACTGTTTTTAGCGGACGGAACTGGACAGAACCGTGTGTTCTTCGCTTCACCTTCAGTGTTCGTTTGAATCTATGGATGCATTGCATTGTCATAGGCCGGAAGCGATAACCAATTTCACTGGTCGAACCAGCAACAGTAATTGTTAGAGTGCGATGGTATTGTTTGTTTGGTGAACAAAACAGTCATATCCATTCCAACAAGGTCAATTTTTCTATCAGACGGTGCTAGATCCCACCTGCAAAAATGGTAAGACAATTTGCGATATTTATCAGCAAACTTTATCACAGAAAACATTTTATCTTCACCTTTATAACCTCCAATACCGTTTTTACAATTTCATATAATATCATAAGACGTAAAATAGCATTACTTACAAAGCATAAACGTAGAAAGGATGAAAGCTTAAGTATCGTGATATTGCTACTTTCAAAGATTTTCTTTTTCAAAGTATCATAACCGTTATTTCAGACGATCGGCAAGAATAATAAGATGCTCCAGCACATCAACTATAGAGTCAGGATAATCTTACAAGACTCAAGAACGTTCATAGGCACATTTAAGGCTTTTGACAAACATATGAACCTTATACTCGGAGACTGCGAAGAATTTCGCAAAATAAAACCAAAGAACACTAAACAACCTGAGAGGGAGGAGAAGAGAGTACTTGGATTCGTACTGTTGCGTGGAGAGAACATAGTTTCCCTAACCGTAGAAGGTCCTCCACCTCCTGAGGAGGGTCTGCCCAGAGTTCCAATCCCAGGGGCAGCTCCTGGACCTGGAATGGGTCGAGCAGCTGGTCGTGGTATGCCTGCCAATGTAGCAGGAGTTCCAGCTGGCTTACAAGGACCTGTGAGAGGAGTAGGTGGACCTTCTCAACAAATCATGACACCAGGTGGCAGAGGCCAAGTTTCTGCACCCCCACAAATGCATCCTGGTGGTCCTCCACGAATGCCAGTAGGTGGTCCACCACCTGGTATGATGGGACCGCCACCAGGCATGATGGGTAAGATTTATTTTATTATTGTATGAGAGAAAATTATATGAACTTTTTACATGTTACATGAACCTTTTTTCTTCATTTAAGGTATGCCACCTGGAATGCCACCTATGGGAAGAGGTGGTCCTCCTATGGGACCACCTGGTATGCGAGGCCCACCTCCTGGCATGATGCGCGGGGGTCCACCACCACGCCCATATTAATATTAATACTTTTGTATTAAATTACATTGTCAACCTTAATTGTAATAAACACAAATTTTATATAAGCATGTTTGGTTTTATTTGTTACGGTATCAGTTCAGAACGATACAATAAATATCGAGGAATCACGTCGATGTCTTAGCATTTTTATTTATTGACAAAAAACCGCTATGCAGATTAGCTCAGTTACAAATTTTCCTTTTAATATGTAGCCAGCATCGAAGTTATAATCATTCATCAACCACGTCCTGCTTGCAAAATACTGTTACATAGAAACGTAAAACCTAACTTACTACTAGATCCAGAATTACGGATAGGCAGTTACTAATGTAGTCGTAAAAAAATCAGTGTTCTTTCTCTGTCTTGATCATTTGTACGAAAAAAGAAACTCAAAGTTGACTCCCCCCTCCCACTAGCTCAAAGTATGCAATAATAACAACTCGTACAATTAGTTGATTTAACATCGATAGAGAATAGTGATATTGATATTGCCGTTTTTAATAAAATAAGTACAGTAACCGTAAACCTTTAATCTCTCCCTCCTTTACATTTTCATTAATGGCAATTGAGTGTGAAAACTTGATTCATACGTATGTACACGAGATGAACTCCCTCCGCTCGGTAAGCTAAGTTTCATTTCTGTAACTCCCGTCTTTACATCACATTTACACTCCTCGTATATACATCTTACAGATTCCTTTTTTACAATGTCACCACCAGCGATAGTAGTAAGAAATGAGCAAGTGATAGATTCATAGAACCAAATATCATTCTATACGTAGTACCCATAAATATCACATACAAAACGCGTAGTCTTATATCAGAAAATCAAATATAACGACGACGACGAAAAGTGGTTTTTCGACATCGACAACATTTTTCACGAATGCGTGTGCGTACAATCCTATGCGTATTTAATCGAAGGTGCCCAAACATGAATTCGTAGATCGACAAACGTATAAAACGAATATACGCGATCGACAGCATTCATTCGATGTGTTCGGTCTTTAATCGAAGCATGCTAATAAGAAGCATGAAATCCTTTTGCAAATGTTAACTGATTTTCAGTATGATGCTGAACGAAAGCGTCATGTTTCGGTCTTGCGAATGAACTCTCCTGATGAGTATAAATAATAATTTGGCACAGACTGCATGTGGGTCAATCAGTATGATCGAATTTCATAATATCAGACTAACACCTTCTTTACAGAAGATCGAACTGTTCTAGGGTTTCTTTCTCAGGGCAGTTTGATGCAACGGGCCTTTAGGGATATAGTCTACGCACGGAGAATATCCTTTTGTGGCCGGGTCGCATTATTGTTTTTTTTATAGAGCTGAAGAAGGCTCTTTGAAACGGGACGAAACGTTCTAACGAACAATAACACGCGTTTGTAAATATGGAACAATCGAGGTTCTGTACCGCCAAACGGATAATTGAAAACCCCGAACATAATTCTCCTAAAAATATTAAAGTTCCTCGGAGAACTGAACCGTATCGCATATATATATACAAAAAAAATGATCTGTACAATGGGCGCAATAAAGGTAATGCGAGTTAATGTTTCGTGAAGTGAAAGAATTTGTCATGCGTCTCCTCTCCTCGCATATGATAAATACGGGAGACACGATGGTAGAGCTGTTCTTCATCGTTATGAATTGCTATGATCGATCGTACGACTAACGGACAACAACGGGTTCCTCTGACTTTCACCTTCCTCCATCAGATAATGGAAGTTCTCGAAACTAATGTCCGCCGATCCTAGCGTTGCGTCGAACATATCGATTTCCGTATCACACATCGAATCCTCTATCTCAATGTTACTTATATTATCATCTGTACAAAACAATGTGCGTTGTACAGGCGTTGTAAACGTTTCATTAAAAAAAAAAAAGAGAAATAATTACCATATATATACACATATATATGCTCAGCTCTAGCTTCAATATACATCAAATATGCATGTACAAGCGACTACGCCGTAGTCTCAATCGAATCGGAGGCAATTTAAGAGTTTAGGAATTATATATAGCGAAAGAAACTTATGACATCAGCGTATAACAGGCAGAAAAAAAAACAAAGAGAAAATTAACGATTTAATAAAAAAATATTACTCTCAATATTATTCATGATGTTCGAGCGTACCTTCCGTTGTCAGCTGACTTGGACATATGAATATCTCCTCAGTTTCCATGAAGCTTGACGGATCTATAGAATTTAATAGCTGAGAATTCGCGTTTGCGCAAACGTCTTTACTCTTTCTATAAGAGAACGACGTTGTTAATCACTCAGGTTAGGATATCGCTTCGTTTCGTTCGTGTATAAGAAAATATATTTTCGATCGCGAGATGGACGAGATAATAATGGAATTTCAATGTATCATAGGCGCGATAAAATCGACGTCGGTAATATGCGTATGCCGAATTCGTTACTTCGAACTTTCAGCTCCTTACTTTTCCTGCTCAGACTGACCTTTGCTGCCTTTCGTCCGTGATGGAGTTCATCACCGTCGGATCGGCCTTTAGCGACGTTTCCTTATTAGGGTGCAACTCGCTGTTCTCGTCCTCTCTCAACAAGCGTCCGCTTGTATTCTGTATCACAGTCTTTGACTCTTCGATAAGTTGGGACAGAACTTTGTTCTTCTCCAATACATCCTGCCGAAGATTGAACACTATCGCATTTCCCGACTGAAATTGTAAGCGTCTCGAGGGGTAAGCGTATACTTCGCGTGCGCAGAATGTCAAAGAAATTACAGGAACAATGCCAGTCGGTCCAGATACGCGAATCAGTACGTGCACGAATTGGCCAATATCAATAGTGATATCACCTTTCTACTTTCAAGCTAATCACCTTCATGTTCATTTTTACGGATTCCGTGTGAGTCGTTTTCACAGGCGATATTGCCGTTACCGCTTGCTCTCCATTGTTCAACGCAGTGTGCTGCTGTATTACGTTAACTGAGCTCGCATTCTGCTGACTCGCGACACGCAGATTCTTCCCTCCCATTATCACCTTTCCTAATACTTCCTGAAACGAAAATTCATTCGAGACTCGTCGCTTCACATTCGGCGCTTCTAAGCCTACTTCGGGCACTGTTATTCTTCATTAAAATACCTTGCCTGCATGAGAAAGCGTAACTCCTTTGGTGTGTCCCTTCTGTATGACTATCACGTTAGTCTTCGACGTTAACTTCGCGTTTGGGTGGTGGGCTATATTTACAGTTTTATTAGAATTGAAGGTGACACCCTGAAAATTGAATGCCTTGATTAATCTCCGCGAACGGCCTGCGATTTCGGACCATCGATTCTGACGTCTTAATTATCATTTTTCGTTATGGCAGTACCATCTTGGCAGTAGTTTGATGATTGAGCATCGCGGATGGCAGTTTCTTACACGTTAAGGTTGTTGCGGTTTGCTTAATGAAAGGCGGCCCAGGACCACTCGACACGGTCGTTCCTGGACATACAGCCATAACTCTGTGGGTATTCGCTGGAAAAGGAAAACACGCGTGTAACAATCGCACTTTACCACGTAATAGATAATATGCAGCAAAACTTACTAGGTGCAACTGTTTTCGTTGTCGTTGCAGGCTTCACGTTAGATTGAATGATTGACGCGACTCGCTTAATACATGATGAACTGGAATTTGCACCTTCGGCCTTTATC
Source organism: Priocnemis perturbator (assembly GCA_963942575.1). Lineage (NCBI taxonomy): Eukaryota > Metazoa > Arthropoda > Insecta > Hymenoptera > Pompilidae > Priocnemis > Priocnemis perturbator. Next base: position 11,686,753 of record OZ012653.1, read on the forward strand.
GTTTTCGCCGAGTTTAGAGGTAACGTTGTAGCCTTAGCATCTGGAAGCAGCAGGTAAGTATATAATTTACGACTTAAGTGATAAAGATAGCCGACGCTGATTAAAGTAAACTGGCTGCACAAAGCATACTTGTAATCTCAGGTATCCTTGTTTCTTGTACTTCAGATTGCACATTATTTCCACTTCCGCTCCCCGGTACAACTGTCGGTATGGCTTTCGGACTAACTTTATTTTGCGTCGGCGATATCCTTGCTTTGCATTTTGTACCGTTAGCCATGGGGAGTGTCTTGGTAATGGGTTTACTCGCTTGACTCGGAGAAAGAATACTCACACACGATTCTGATACAACGCTCTTAGAGGGGACTGTCAAATATTGAGCGCTATGTTAATATAATTTTCATACAAATTTATGGATATTTATGTGATACGTGCCAAACATACAAACCTGTAATACTAGATTCTGTGTAAGGTATGTTGAGTGGCACCACTTTAACGGTCTGGTGCTGCGACGCATTAACATTATTTTCATGCGAAACCTTATCCGCAAGGCCGTGACTCAGCGCTTCTAGTGAATTTGAAGACAGTACTAATACCTAAATAATTAACACATTGCCAGCGTTACTCCAAGAAGTCTCCCACCTCACTTTGTTATTGAATTTGTATTATTGCTTTAAACATATGGCACCTTATTGGGTGGTGGTGTTGGCAGTGGGGAAGATTTTTGTTCTTCAGGAATAATATTTTGTTCGTTAGCTGCATGATTCATTCTCAAGCTACCTGCCTCTAAATTTCTATCTGAATCTGTGATCTACGAATGATGCAATTATGAGTTGTGCACAGAGTTATGTTTGAGCAAATAAATTTGTTGCTAAATAAGGAACCAGTGGTCTTACCTCGTGCAAGGGTCTTTTTCTATCCCTCAGAATATTTTCCATTGAAACTACTTCTGCACTGACCATCATTTCCTCTTCCAATTTTATATGTATTATTGGCTCTGCTTCCATTTCTAAACAAGGACAACATGGGTAAAAATATAGATTGCACAAACAATCAAGTACAGTATGTTCTAACATAAACCATTATATCACGTACCTTTAATTTCTTCTATATTTTCATGAACAATAGGTTTCCTCTCAGTCGCAGCTGCAGTTGCTAATGATAAACTATTGGCTAAAGTTGTAAAGGCATTGCGACCCTTCAGCCTTGGCAATAATGGAATTGTTCTACGGCCCTCTATTGTCCAGTCTGTGCCAGTATTTGGGCCACTCAATCTAAACACAACGTTCTCATAACTCAAAGCTTTCCTTATCCTTAAGTAAATACTCCAAATTATGCCTGCGACTGTCTGCCGATTAAAATAGCTACTCACTGTTCTGCTATCATGGCCAATCTCTCATCATTAACAGCCCGTCTGACTTCCGCCCGATGCCTCTCATTGGAAATATGTAAAACTTTGGCCAACTCCTCCAGTATCTTCTGCTTCTCACCGGTAAACGGTCCCTGAGCACGCAGGACAGACACCATACTCCCATACGCATCCAATTCTGCATGGCAACACACAAACTATACATAGGTATACCATAGCATACTGACATCGAAAACGCGTGAACGCCTGTGCATAGGTTTACCATAGCATAGCGACAGCGAAAACACACGGACGCTTCCACGGTTTCGGTGTCCCTCTCCAATCGTACCTCCAGCCACTCATTCTAACCGAAAACGTACATACACAGCCGCTAATGCGTCTTCGGTGGCACTATGCTATGCTATACCAATACACTCATTCCAGCCGAGGACACACACGTTTCGTCAATGATAACGTCGTCGAAACTGAAACGCAACACGATCGCTCAGCACTCGGCGTTTACATTATCGCATGCTCCTATGTCGGCGGAAAAGTGGTTCGACGTGAACCATCGGATAGCAATCAAAATGCTTTAAAAAATGCCCAACGCAACACTATCGTCGTCTTCGTTACGTGTGTCCAGAGACATGTACCCATAACGGATGCTCGACCGTTACGTTCGACGACTCGAAAATGCGGCCGCGATTGCTTGATCCGTGTCTCCGTCCGAGGTACGACCTAGCCGTTCGGAGCAGCGTATATACTCCTCGAACGGGGATGTAATTGTGCTGAGGAGGATCTCATAACCTTACCGAGACAGCGTAAACACTTCCTACATTCGTCGCGGCTCATATCGTTTCGTACTGGCCACATGACGGTACGATTCGTAGCAGCGCGAGTCGCGTTAGAGGATCCTCATGTTCAGATCGCACGCCCGAGGCATCCTCGACAATTAGCCCGTTGACAGAACGTTAAGTTGACGATGAAGTTACCGTGTCGGATTCAACGTTACTGCAATACATGGCTGATCACGACTCCTCGCTAGACTGACGGACACTGTCGGACGACAAGTTTCTTTCGTTGGCGGGACTGATCGGGACTGGTAGAGATCTGCGCAAAATGCCAGGTTTGCATGAGACAGCAATTCTACGTTTGAGAGCCTTGCTACCGGCAATTTCGATGGAATTACGTTCGAGTAAATTGGTTCATTATAATAAAGCGTTGGAAGATGATTGTACGAGACAGGAGGCGATGGAAGAAGAGATGTCGACGTTCGATGTGGGACTAGTTCGTGCTCAGATGTTTCTGCGTTGAGAAGTGGGCTATAGGGAGGAAGTGGATGCTGTGTGGAACGCGTTTTGAATCTGAGTTGGCGGGCCGTTGACGGACGAGGTATTTTGTAATTGTTGTCAAAGGCGCTTTTTGTCTCGTTTGGAACAAGTGCGGATGATATTGATGTGGAAGAAGTGTTCGCGAGATGGAGGAAAATGAGCAATTACAGATTTGTTTGAACTATTTGAGGAGGCTGAAGCGTGAGTGGTCTGAATTGGAAATATGTCGAAGTATTGTATATGTCTCGTGCTCCGTATACTTGTTGATTCTTTGTTGTCATTTCGTGTAATGATGTATAGCGCATGATATCGGGCCGCGCTGATTATAATTGTTTGATTTTCTAGGTGAAGGTAAACCCGCTGCTGCCAATTTCGATGCCATTGTCCGCGTTTTACAAAATGAAGCTGCTGCAAAAGGTTTGGAGGATGAGTATATAGAGCTGGTCATTGATGTCATTATACACAATGATTTAGGTGAGATTATTACTGCATTGCAATGCTTTTTATAAAACTTAATCTAATAAAACATTCTTTGATAACAGGATCAGTAAAATGTATTAGCCTGATAAAGTGCTTAATACCGAGGTATATAATTTCTGATCAGTCTGTTAAACGGATGTTGATATGGTGCCTGGGGTCTGTAAACGAACTTCCAATTACAATTAGTACAATGACGGTACAGTGGATTATCGGTAATTTAACAATTCTAATCCATATGCTCTAGTTTTAAGATACAATAATGTATGTGAATAAGTGTTTGTATTTAGGTTTGTGGGACTATCAACTGGTTCAGCAAAAAGTTATTAATGTGTTTTATGATGTTCTATTCTATGTGATGTTAAAAAAAGAGAAATTGGTAATTCTTACTGTACATAACTGTTATAGTAGATACGCCTTATAAGCCTGTTTTAATTCTGTTGATTTGGTTTAAGGATAGGCATATAGCACGTTTAATTTATGTACTGACAAAACCAGACGATGTAACGAGAAGAAATGTTACAAGATTGTTAACACTTCAAAATACGCGTCTGTCAATACAAACACATATTATGGCCTTACTTTTGTAAGTTTTCTCATTGATATTGATCACATATATACCTAGAGATTCGACATTTAAGAGTTACTTACAGATTATTCAAATCCTACAAGCCGGAATTGGTGCCCGAAAAAATAAAAGCTGTGAACATTGAGAGTGTTTGGAAACCTACACCCGAATCATTGAGATTAGGCTTTCAGAATGCTAAGAGTCGCCTGGAAGCACGGGAAGCTCGTACTGAATCCCAGGCATTGTTTAATTGGGCAAGATTACCGCCAGGAACAGGATCAACCAGAAAAACTAAAGCAAAACCCTTTCTTATTCCGTCAATCGGTTACTTTAATATTGGCTCCAGCATTTTCCGAGAAAATGATGCTAAATCGATATTTGACGTCGGCGGGTAAATTAACATTAAAAATATGTACGCGAGTGGTAATAGCGAGTTTGACATTACATATTTTGAAATGCGCAAATTTCAGGATAGATGATCTGGGCAAGCATCAGCTCAGCATCGATCTACCGTGCAATGCCACTGCTCTTTTATCAAATACAGCTGGGTACCATCTCCTGACGTTTGCGGACTTTCAGTATCAGAGTCGATTTTCGTATAATCTGTACAACACTCTTCAAAAGGGTAGATATACTTTGTCAAGTTTTCAACATAGTGTGTTGGTGATCTTAATTATGTTCGTCGTTTCAGCGTTCATACATGGGAATGGAATGTTCTCGACAGAAGAAATGGACAAGTTGCTGGACATGACGATCGAATTTTCGCGATACATGCAACGGGGTATATTAGTCGTGAATCTGTTTGTAGATGAATATTTGTACTTGAATAGGGCCAAATATCGAGGGAAGATGTTATCCTTGATGCAATGGATGATTTCCATATCTGTACCAGGTATGTTCTCATTCAAAGAAAGTACAATGTTTTTACCGAAAACGCATGATAATACGTATGAACACTTTCAGAACTGCAAGATAAAATATTTGGACACGTAAAAAATATATATTATGAGTCGGACGTTGAAATGAAGTGTGAGATACTGGCTATGTTTCGAAAGTTAATTATGAATCTGGTAACTATACATGATATGGTAAATGTACTATACTTATTAGATGATTGATAACGATGTCTTTTAGTTTGTCAATCAAGGATTTGACGAATGTCGCCAAACTGAGCCGGCACCGTTTTTAGGACAGGGTCCGCCCGATAATTTAACAGACATTTTGCCGGTTCTGATGAAAACTGTAGAGCACCTTATTACGTCTGGTTTAAACATTCATTCCTATAATCTGCTCTTACTTGATGAAGCTCTTGCGCTATACGAAGTAGTATGTACTTGGTCCATCAATCTCTAATTATTCCATTATAGTATGAAGTGAACTTTAATGTAATTCACGCCTATAGGTTGCCATCTTAGAAGTACGAAGTAATATGCGAACATGGACGTTGGCTCCGCGCGCAGTAATTTACGGAGGATTTCTTACCAAGAGTTGTGCCATTCTGTCAAGAGTGTGCGGTTTACTGCTAAGGTAACAATAAATTCTACGTCTAGTGATGTTGTGCAATTCCTATTCAATTTTGTACTGTTACGCTAGATATCGCGAAATGAAATTGCAATTGAAAGGAACACGTGGGCGGACGCGATTTAAAGAAAACATACGAACTTTGTTGAATTACGTGCAGGACATTGTTTCCAGTTTGTGGTATAAAGAGGTATGGTTTTATTAGCAATTGGCGTAATAAGTTAAAGAGTAATGTTGATTAATCACATCTTATATAGGCTTTCAAGACCAGAAATTCTGGTAATTTTTTGAAAAGCTTTCCACGCACAGTGTTAAAAGATTTGGAGGCTATCGACATGGACACATTGCTGAGCGTCGAATCTCATTGCGCGATACTGCCACACAAGTTCACGCTGAGCATGCGAGGTTTAAAAATTGAATCAAAGGAAGACATTGTAAAAATGTCGAAATATTATTTTCCTAACGTAGGTAATCTTCTAACTCTACTTGCTGATTGACCAATGCAACGTTTATCTCGAAGCAATAATAAAGGTACTTTAAGATAATTATACTTAACAATCGTCTACTCTGTATGACGCATTGTAACTTAAGCTGTCAGTATTTTATATAGTTGAGCGTATCTTTATTGCAGTGTATCCATTTTATTTTCTCTGATTTACATCTCATGTAACAGTCTTGTATACATATTTTCTTAACGAAGATATCTTATATAAATTATTACGAGTGCCTTGGGTTCATACGTTCACCGACTTTGTTTCTCCCGACATATCTCCGCGTTCGTCTCAATGCTCTTTAATTATTCGTTAATACTCTCTCTCTTTACGTTGCAAAGGTTCAAGATGATCAAATTGCTTTTTTTTTTTAATTTATTTTACTTTTTATTCGTCGAAACAACAGGCGCACTATCTTGTATAAGAACATCTTTGGAATAGTGCATTTATTTGTCCCTTTGGATATTTGTTTTTCTTTATTGTTGTTTATTTCCCTAACGGGCTCCAACCACCTATCTAATTCAACATTGCTTCTATCAGAGGCCACACTCTAACAATACGATATTCTTTCTATGCATTGGGGTACATCTTAAGAGTTACAGCGCGTCCTAAAAATTAATACAGCACATCGGTACAGATTCCTAACACTGTGCCAAAGAGAAATCGAAAAGGAGATTGAGTAAAGGAATCCGGCATCTATTCAAACGTAATCGAATGTATAGAAAAATATTCGCGACAGGCTGTTCCGCGAGTTTTCGCAAACATTAATAGAAGCGCGATTCGCAGATGTTGAAACATTAAGGAAATATAAAAAGCTCCTAGATCAGTGAATTACTCATACTCAACGTGTTTCGTGTTGCCATAATCGCTTAATACGCGGAATTTCCATACTTAGTCTTCCTTATCGCGTACTAAATCATAATATTCGTTCTTTCGGACTTAAAATTATATCCATCAACGATTGCTAAAGGATAAGACACCGTTTGATACAATAATGGGATATTACGTGATCGCAGCCGATACTGCACGGATACACGTGTCCGTGTGTACGATTAAAAATAGCATTTTATTGCCGATGACTATGTAAACCGGATCGTTAATTTTTCTGCATTGATACAGTCAAAGTGTAAGCTAAACATTGGAACGTCGCGAGCGTGTGCACGCATCAGTGCAACATGAAATTGAGTCGCTCGTAATATTGCGAATTTAACACACGCGTCTCAACGCACTTTCCTCTGTTCTGCATCACAGGATACCGTCATTCAATACGATACACATTACAAATACGATACAAAACAGTAAAATAGGCGACAGTACAATGCGGACCCTTCGTGTTTTCAGTTGCAGATATATAGTTAATGTAGCATAGACATTTTATATATCCACACCTAACAGTAATAGAGGATTCCGATGCATACCATCGCAGAGAATTACGAAGTTCCTGCAGTACATAACAAAAGTGTATACTAAACAATTGACTGGGCCAATTGAGTTTGACCACTTAAATAATCTGTGCAACAAGCCTTTGTACTGTACTTGTAAAAATTAGTCGTTAATTCTCATTAAGACTGTCGTTTTGCATTAGCATTTGAGCGTGGATTCCTTGCGATTTTATTGTTATTATATCGACAGTATTGCCGCTACACAAGAGAATGCGATTAAATTAAATTAAGGAGAAAGTTGTTACCGATATCTCGTTCGAAGTAACTCGTATCAATATTGATACCTCATCTCGTTTTTAGCAGGCACTAATGACATACGATCATTAAGGACTACAATACGCACATTAAAGTTAGAAAGCAATGTGCACCTTTACCAAATTTCATTGTGTACATTGATTAGCAACAGAAACCGCAGAGAGTGATGCGTTACTCCCTGAACGTAATTTTCACGTTGGCTTGAAAACTTGAAGTGTCGAAACGTGTTATAAAGAGTCTTTGGTGTACGTTGAGTTCTTAAGACTAGAAATGTTGGTTTGGCGGTGAATCATTCTCCTCGACCATAGGATATTCATTTTCCATGCGCGATAAAATTTTGACAGCGATTCGGTAAAAGTGTACACTGTAGAGAGAACGTTCTCCGTAAAGTAAATACGAATTATTTTTTTTTATTGCCTTACGATTATGATATTATCTATTACCATAGGACCCTCCGTGTAATAGGCACCGCCTTCGAGATGACATCGATTATCATCGACTTTTATAACTTAAGAAGAAAGAAAAGGACCGATGTACCGGTATTCCGATAATGCCGCTAATCGTTCTCAACGCTCGCTAATATATGTATACATGTAGGGGAACGTCCTTAGATATCCTTCCTCAGCACGATTTACACGTTTATCATAAATATATATATGCGGGTTTCTATTCGTGGATACCTCTAGAAGGCGTACATCTTTTACATATATAACTATCAAACATTTACACCATTTGCGGACAGATCGTGTCCTGTCAGCTAAATTACGTTCAGCATCATTCGCGGGGGATCTACTTGTTAGTCGTCGGGTAAAGGGAGACAATCATGATCATAGTATATTCCTCTTCCTTTGTTTCGAATACGAATCTACTAGTTCCACGACATCATCAGACTCATACAATGCGTCGAGATGACACTGCAATCTCCGTGGCTTCTTACTCGTAACTTATCAGCGAGAGAGAGTAGTACATAATTAGAATTACAGAACTCATTGTACTTAATAAAACACCTTTTGTAATCATATACATATCAAAGTGCATTATTGTCATTAATCTGAGTAAGCAACAAAAAGGCTTCGATTTATCACGAAACTTTTGCAGATCCTCGAACAAAGACGCGTGCGTCGAAAGAAAATTGTATTATCTTTTTGTCTACTGTAGTCATCCAGTCGACGGTATTGTTTTGTCAGGATAAATCTGTGATTTCACTTTGTTCAATACTTCAGCTCAATCTCCTCAGAATATGTCTTGGCATTCGTGTGAGAGTAACAATTTCGAGATTCACAAGAAATAGTGAACACGTATCTGAGAGAACTGCACCAATTTTGTTATATCTCGCAATTTTTACTCTCTGCGTTTCGTCTATTTTGAGTATGAGCTCTTTCTATGATTTTTAGTTACTTTTTCTCCTTTCTTCTTCAGTCTCGCAATCAGTATACAATGAAATAATAAGTAGCTCTCATTTGGTGCGGCAATACAGCATTGAAGCGAATTTTATTGCACTCGCAGCAAGCGGATATACGAAAGTAACGTTTTGTGCACAATACGTATGCAGTCGTAATGATATGCACGTGAAAACAGCAATGACAAAGAATTCTTTCTTACTTTAGCCACTTTTTGTGTGCTACTACACCTTTTTTTTTATGTATTTCTCAATTTTGCTTCGGAATCTAGTAGGAGAGTATTGAGAAATGATACTAGTTAATTTTGTACCCTTTCTTCCTAGCTAAGTTTTACAGTTACATGAGATTATAATTATTCGCAATATTTCATTTTCTGATCCGCGATAAAAGTCTAGGGTTTTCAATTTTTTCCGTTCGTCACGCGAAAAAGAAGCATTACAGATTCCAAGAAGTTTCATCCTTTTTCTTTCGGCGTTTTTCGAGAAAGCTGTCTCATCAGAACACTCGCATCGTTTTAACCCATTTGGTCCCGACAATCTCGTCTGAGATCAATTGAATCACGTTCTGTGATACTTTTGATTGCTGCTGTAAAATTAGTTGTACAGTTTGTTGATAGGGCAATGGGTTAAAACTGAAGTAGCTAAGATCGTAACAAACCCACTTGTCGGTGTTTCATCTGGGCAATTGTTCGCTTGCCTACCTTGCATTGCATAGTTTAATCGCAACATGTACTTTAAGCGTAGACTGATTTAATTGTCAAACAATATCTGTTATATAAGCAATTAAAGTACACGTACAATATTATTCAGTTCCAGACGCTTGGAAGAAATAGCTTAGCGTAAATTAGTTACAACAAAAAAGTGAATACGATGCATTGTCCTAAATTTTATTCCAAAATGAACGCTGAGTGTAACACACCGTGAGAAAAAGAAAATCTGTAATTGAAAGACTGCGCAGTCCCAAAAAAGTAAATTGTCATTTCTCTCTTTCTATCCCGAGTACAGCTTTCGCAGACTATTTTTTCGTCTGCCGCCGATATGCACGCCGCGATATTGTTTTTTTTTGCTGGTCAACGCATTATGCTTACAGGTACTACAAAATATATATATATATATGTATATACGTATGTGTGTGTATATATATATATATATATATATAAACGATAAAAGTTTAATGATACAATGTAAAACATAGCGAGGGACAAATCAGTGAACATACACCGTCGTATGCGACGTCATTATGCATTTGTTACGGTATAAAGTCTTTAATTTTTTTCCTTTTTGCACTGAATACACTAAGGGCAGTGACTTTAGCTTAACAATATGAAAAATTTGTTCGGTGTGAGAATAAGGCGTTTGACGAAACTCATGATAGAAATTTTGTTCTGTTCGGCGTCAAGAAAAAAAATTCAGCTCTGTATGGCACGCGGATACGATACTAATTTTCCCATGTCGAAATTTGCATAACGTTTCATATCATCGTCGCGATTATCATGATCATCGTTGATTATTAATTTTGTGCAGTGTAAAAAAGAACACATTCTAAAGATTCGTGACAACTCTAACGTTATTTGTTCTAATACGACGTATATCAGTACGTTATACCGAAATTATTTAACGATATAAGATTCATCGTGTATTGCTGTCATGTAAAGTCGATTTATATACAAGTTATGCTCTTAAACCGTCAATTACTTTTTAACGTTATCTCGATATAGTTTGCCACCAGTGCTATGTGTCTCTACAAGAAATAAGGACTGTGACAAATAACGCATTAGAAGTATTCAAAAGAACTCGATGCAATTTTTCTCACTAAAAACGCTTCGGTTACTGTGTAAAGTCTTAGAATCGAGTGTGTGAACATCTTATGCACAGAAGCTAGGCCTGGCACGGACTTCAAGATCCGAAATAAAACGCGTGGCAGTGAACGTGTTAAGTAATTTGCAAGAAGATAAAACAAATACTTTGCAATACCAGTCGATTAACAGCGACGCAACGGGGTACCGAAAAGTACATTTCACAAATGATCTTGAAAATGAACGTATAGTTATGGTCTTAAGGCAATGCTAAAGTGCCGGGTAGTGACAAATAATGGTCGTCAAATATAAGTTGTGTTAATGAAAATGTATAAAGAAACGTTCATCGGCGTTCGGCTGCAGTTACTTGCTGGTGAAATCAAGCAGGTAACTTCAAAACGCGAACGATGCAGGAACATTGAAAGATTTAATATCTTGCAGGTTCGATAATATACGTCCAAATGATAAAATTTGTTTTCGACATAGTCTGGGTTAATGTCTCGTACGGCTGGCATGGACAATAACGGCATAACTTTGTGACTAACAGTTCCACTGAAAAATTTGTTAGGATCGTATAGTATAGCAGTCCGAAAATGAGCCCATTCAAGGAAGGAGTATCACTACAAATAGGCTCACTCTACATAACAAAAATTCGTAAATCATAACTGATGGTTGAAAATACCTATTCGTAATATCTATCATAATTCACACGTAACAGCCCAATCTTCTGCAATTAGCCTATGTGTTCCATCACTCTGTATTCTATTTCCACTCGATAATTAGTATTAAAAATAATTTGCAAAACAGTGATTTGCAATCGATGAAATGAAATACTGTTTTAATCGTACATACCGAATACGTCAAATTTATTAAATACCGTTTATGACGAATAAATCAATGGGATTCGATCCTGATCACACAAATTGTATTATCATAAGACAAATGCCTTAGGCTTAAAAAAAAAGCAGAAAAGACGTAATTTTAACATTTTGATTCTAAAATGCACTTTCATTTAAGTAGATAATATAATACTGCAAAAAGGAAAAAGAAACAGTGACAATTAATTGAGAACGGGCTGTCGTGGAAAGTATTTAAATTCTCATACGCAGCGCATAGACAGTTTACGCAGCACTGCGTGTGGCATGATAATGATCGCATTAAATGTTCTCCACAGTCCGCAAAAGCGGGCGCAAATGATCGAAAAAAAGCTAATAATAATGAACAAAATTTTCAGCTTTCACAGGTTCGTCTCTCAAATCACTTTGCCTCAAATTTTGAACATCCATCTTTGGCACAGTATGTTAATTAAGCAAAAATAGATATATCTATATGTAAAAACAGACACGGTAATGAGAGAAACAAAAAAAAAAAAGAAAATGTACACTTTCTGTGATTAATGTCATAGTCGATCGATTGTATGATTGATGCTACAAAAATCGTCGAGAACGGGATTTTTTTACCTTTGATACGTTTCGTGTTTTTCTTTTTTTTAAACTTTTTCAAACTAAGCCTATCATTTCTCCGTAATTCGTAAGAAGCATAAATACAAAGGGGCGCGGAGAACTACCTAGTGGTCACTTAATTAAACTTAAGTTTTGTCAAAGAAAGTTTTAAATAAATTCCAAATGTTCTACCTAAAATAAAATGATCGTATCCTTAAGAATGTCGTTATATGCATTATCTCGTCTGCGTAAAGACATAAGGGGGATATATATCTATGTATATATGTATATATATATATAATATATATTGCTAAAATAAAGGTAAATGGGGGGGGGGGGGGGGGGGGGGGGTAATTTTGATGGTGGAATTCAGTCCGGTCAATGTCGGGTAGCTGTTTAGCGATTACAATTAAGGATGCATATCGTAGGTGCGCGTGCTCTTGTCCATGACACTCACGCACTCATATTACTTGCACCAGGGAAACGAATTATTATGCCTCTTCACTTCACAACATAGCGGCGGCTTCACTTTTGTACACAGAGAAGTACGTGTTTGTCGTCATTGAGAAAACAAGAAGTAGGTATATAACAGTTTCACAGTTAACAAAAGAGTGGTAAGGTAAACAGATCAGTCCCAACTCTCATCACTCTCCTCGGCCTCCTCCTCTTCCAATATCGCCCAAGGATCTTCGGTCTCTGCAATGAAGTCAGAATCGTGTAGGAACTCACTCCGGCTTTTCTTGTGCGGGCCAATCCTGCGTTTCTTTCTCGTTAGCGCAAATTCGTCCTCTAACGTTCGCTCCTTACGAAACTCAAAGACTAGTGGATAAATGTACTCGATCGCCGCTTGTACGGCAGCGACATTTGGAGCTGGAATATTTTTAAAATTGTCTTCCAATCTTGCGAGCTACCCTCTCAAATGGTAATTATTTAACCTAGTACCGACCTGTTACGGTAACACTCCCTGTTGAAAATATTTTGAGGGTCGCCTTTGGATCTTTGAGTTTATACGTTACACCAGGATGTAATTCCGGTTCATAACTGTAACAGTACAATATCAATGCTTTCTAACGTGTAACGTACAATTGGAGTAGGATATAGTGTGCTTTATAGTATGCCAGATAGTACATACTCTGCGTTGTCCTTATGACATACTGAAAACGATGTTATTCTAATGGCAAATGGCATACAGCAGGTCCCTAACACATTGACCACCCTGTAATTGCTCAATCGCACTTTGAAGCCGAGTTTTTGCAATGAACGAGTGATTCGCCGGGCGGCAATTTTCGCTTGAGGTTCGCTAGTCGCCCCAGTACACGTCACTTTGCCCGACGACCATATAGACGCTGTCGTGTAGGGTCTCCTCAATTTCATTGTTATCATCTATAATGTGACATGTGAATAAATAATACTATTCCTTTTCAATTGCTGTAACTATACAATTCTGTAGGTGAAATATTTAGCCGCTAATTTGTTGGAAGGATTCAACGCTATACCCCATTCTCTCTTCTGTACTCCACATTTGATCCGTTGAGTGCAATTTCTCTTAAATTAAGATGGCATCTGACGCTGAAACTGCACACTACATTGTTGATGACGATATCGAGCTCGGGGGTTGGCGATTCCCGAGCTGCTACGTATGGTTCTAGTTGACCATCAAAGAGCCTCTCATCTTTTGTTTCCGCGCATATACTGGTGCTGTCCAAATTATTGACGTTCTCTACATGATTCAACGCTCTGTCCGTTAAAGGTTTCATGCCATTCTTTTGAATAGCAGTTGCCATAATATAATGTACCTAAAACAAAAAATTGGAAACAGAGATAATACATCCGCCCATGAAGTGTCTACATGGTGGTAGATGATAAAGTATCATTTCTGTACTGGTAGATATTAAGTGAGTGACATGGGAAACCAATAAGCAATGCTTATGCTGTCTCATTAAGTACATTACACAATTGAAATTAGTTAGGCAATGCGGTTACACACTGCAAAATACAACATACAAGGATAATGTGTTCATAGATAACTGTGCAACCTTGTATGCAGAAGATAAAAACAACAAATTTTCAGTTAATTCTATGTTTTTTCTTGGCATCAACTCTGTGACTGTTTACATACTCCGAGTATTATTTACGATCACTCGAAGATGTCAGATAAAGGAATATTACACAGGGTTTACAGTGGCATTGCACACCTTGGGTCAAATTACAAGCATCACTCATCACAAGGTAATCCTATATTCCCCTAACAGCACTCTTTGCACATATTACATACCCAAGACCTACGCTGTGCACAATATCAAGAGGAAATGATGAATCACACTCAATTTATTAGAACAATCTCACGACGAAAACGTCGCTGAATAGTTCGGCGAGTGCTGCTGCAGATCAAGTCGCACACGATCATTGCGAAGATAAGGGAGCGTACAGAGAAACCTTGGATAACCATCGGCACAGACGAAATAATCTTTCACCTCTCTTCGCTCGCAGCGAGCCGCAATTGCGTGCGAAGGGATTCGACAGAAATCCCGTCGTGCACGGAGTGGGTTGGGAAAATTTGAAAAAGGGGTCCGAGCGCGCATCGCGAGAGGATAGACACTGCAACGGACTCGGGAGCAACTGAACGTACATGGATTTTCAACGGAAACACGAGGCACACCGAGAAGCCGACGGACTCTGCGTTCAGCAGGTACGCAGGAACACTTCGCCGCGCGTTTGGAGAGACGTGAATTCCAATTGACAGCGTAAACGGTCACGGGAAGAGGTTGCACCGTTTGCGCAGAATGTTTTTAAAAGTGCCCCACAAGTCGTACTTTACGAACCGAACGAAGGACGTTGAGTCAGGGTGTTGAGCGGACGATTCTGATAATCAAGACTGTACTCACGTACGACTTTGTCGAGTCCCTCGGCTCGTTCCTGAATAAGACTAACTTCTTTGTTGACAAGTGCCAGAGGAAAGCGCAAACTTAGCTCAATAGGCATTACCATTGTTTTCGGCCATGTTCGCTGGACTAGCGACAGGCCAGGTGCATGGGACAGTCGTTGCTCGAGAGATGGGCAAGTTCGTGTAAGAAATCGAAGGTTCGCGGACAAATTCGGGCGCTCGGGGCGAAACGCAGTGGCTAGTTTCGGTAGCTCGAGAAAATGTCGGCCTATCGCGCGGCCTAGATCGTACTCGGGTCGGACTCGGAGTTAGCAGATGGGACTAAACTCGGTGATAGCGGGCTAGAGGGCACCACCATCTGTCTCGAGCCACTAACAGTCTACTGCGGTATGCGAACGCTTGAATTAAATTTTTATCAAATAATTTAGCTTCGTATCTATATTTTTATTTCATCATTTCCAGACCGATCGGCTTACGCTGCAAGGCGTGAAAATAAATTGTGTAGTTTGTTTTGACAATTGTGACAGGAGGCTTTCAGTCATCGATGTCTCTTTTGCGCCGACCCGAACTTTGTTGTTCTTTGTAAAATAAAGTTCTGCACGAATCGCATGCGTATTCGGATCAAGTTCAGGATATGCCTACTCCGGAGAGCGCTTCCTGAAGTCGATTTTCTTGTGGGAATAGAAACCTCCCATTCATTTTCGCCCGAGTTTGGCGGACAGCACGGTAAAAGCGTGCGACGATGCGGGCATTGAAGTCACCGCAACATCGACAATCCGCGCCGCGGATACAATCCTTATCGAACTTTCATTTTTTTTTAAATCGCGCCCGTGCGTGCACGTCTCATCGGAGAACAGGGTTAAAAGTGAAAGAAATGGGACGCGTTATGGTATAAATAGTAGACCACAATATGCTCCCATCCTTATTCGTCCCAGCCTCGTGTACTTGACCCACTGATGCTGAATTGATTTGCACTTTTTACGCGAACCGCGCGAGCGGCATGCTGGCGCACGCTGCAGTTTCATAATCGACAATTTATACCACCACAATCATTATTACCGACTCTGTTCTGACAATGCGATGAAAAATAATTTGGCGAGTACAGAAAATTCGCAGAAATTGACAATAATCAGCGCGCCAGTGCCTGGCAGGTGTCGGCGATAGTATAAAAAAAAGAAAAGCGCGGCGGACAATCAAATTTGTTATGACAATTATTTGCCGAAGGATAAGTACACGGTGTAAATATACAGGCGAGTTTGTGTGAGACGCAAAGCGTCAAATTAAGAGATGCGGATGAGGATCAATATGAACGTCACTTCTGCGCATACGATTCTTTCGGAAATGCAAATAAACCGAACAAAATTTGTTTCTGGAAATACCCCGGAGTCCGACGTAACTCGAAAACCGTCGTCATGACGTTAATTACGCACGCCTTTGTAATCGCACCAGGAACCGGGATGCCCGTATTGGCTGTCGGACTTTCCTGATCGTCGAAACGTGTTTGCGCTCTCCGTCAGACCAATTTATTACAATTTGCTCGCGCGAGTCTCGGCGCCAGATTTTGCGGATAAAGCCATGACATAATCACGATCGACGTTTGCCAATTGTGACGCAGTCGAAAAAAAAGCCGAAGCGACGTCATCGTCGTTCGACAAATCATTAGCGACAAGAATGTCGGCGCTGCAAAATCAAGGACTCAATATTTCAGCAATAAATTTAATACTCAACTCTTACATCAGCCATCAGACAATACGTGCACGTCCGAGAGCAAATATCTCGAGACCACTTCGAGAGTTTGAAGAAAAAAATGGGTTGAACATCTTCGGAGGCATCTTTGACATCCTGCCACCTTTTACCCTTAGACGCCGACGTGCAGTGTCGCGTTTCGCGGAAGATGAACGTGCGTCATTAGCGCCGATCCGGTACCGACGTCGCGAGGCAGCGGAGGTAGGGCGAGAGGCAACTTTCACGCGCACCCTCGATCGTTTCACCGGTCGCCGATCCACCTCTAACGGTAAAGACGCGGCGGCAACCGGCAAAAGCGTACGACGCCGACGGCCGGACTCCGCTGATCTCGGGCGGAAGAAAAGGAGAGAGGAGCGACGAGCCAGGCCGGGCCGGTCGACGAGGGAGGGGCGGAAGGGAAAACCTGTGTTGCATATACACCGGCGAGCGCACCGGGTCCGTACACCAGTTTCTCGCGGCCATGATTGGTAGTGGTTCGTCAGTCGTCGCTTAGCTGTCGCGACGTCGACATCGTTTCTAAGTTTCCGTGCACGAGTGCACGGTCTGAGCATACGTACATCGAGGGTGCCGCGCCTTTTTGTCCTTTTTTTGTCGTTATTTATAGTCGCGAGACCGATCGTTCCACTGTGACCGTTTGATTCGCTCGATTCTGCGCGCACGCTAGACTGACCGGTGGTGTGTTACATATATACGTGTATATATATATTTATATATAAGCAGAGGGAGCATTTCGTCGGACCGTGTTTTTCGACGGACATCGGGAAGAAGGACGGGAGGATAGGAAGAAGCTACGCACCTGCGTCGCACGGTGAGTCATCGGGCATGATTATTTCGCGGGATGACGCGATCTCCTTTAAGGATCTATGGATCGATGCGGAGGACGGGCGCGAGCGCGCGACGTTCGTTCGCCGCGGCGAACCTTTCGAGGCGATGCTGGCCTCGAGTGTATGACTCGATGCCGTTTGAAGAATCTCGTCGGAGGTATCGCTCTTTAACGGTGTGACTTTATTAATCGCAGGGTATGCGACGTTTTCGTGGAAAATCATTTGATGTAACTTTCAACGGCATATCGTTGACATCGTGCTGCGCGAAGTTCAGGGGCTTTATTGACTTTGCCGATGACTTAATAGGTCTGTTGACAATCGTTATCGGTCGGGCGCGAAGTCATATTTTTCGAGTATTAATCATGCCGCGAGAAGGAAGTTTATATCTGGCGTCTTGCCGCCCGTTTGACACTGTACCCGTCTTCGATAACGTTGCACGCCGATTACGATTCGTTATCAGTCGACCTCTGACACGTTTTCTCGTATTTTGCGGTCGTCCAGAAAATGTTCTCTAAAATGTTTCCGCTTGTTCACTCCGTGCGCTCGCGGACGCGGCGGGAGAATGAAACGGTCGAGGATACAGTTATAATCGCGCTGCTTTTCGTCGTTTGCATAGATTTTGCTCGCGGTAGATCGAGAAAGGCGCGAGAATACAAGCGAGTCGATTGACCGTATCGAGGTAGCGCATTTTAGCTTCTCGGTCAATTTTTCCATTCATACCGCACGGACTTCCAGCAACGTTCGTAAAGCACGACACGTCAATCGGGTACCGTGACGTCTGTCGATTTCTAATTCTTAACCGCGTCAATCGATGATGCTAACGTCCTCGCGCAATTGACACATTTCCGCGATTCTAACGACTTCGCGGGCTGTACAATTTTCTCCATTTTTATTCGCGAGACACTTCCCTTCCACACACACACATACAGGCGCACATCTTAATTAGATCCCGTATCGATGTAAGTGTGCCGGAGAAATGGCTATCGCTCGTGCATCATTCCCGGCAAGCGGGTCACAATAAAAAATGAGAGACAGACGGTGATAATGATACCGGTATACGTTGGTATGCAGATTACATAGTTCATAAGCTTTATGGCTGTATATGTATGTAAGTCGAACGCGTATCGAATACGATTCAACCGACACGAAAAAGATGCAAGGACAGACGCCCACGAATTTCCTTGTGGGAACGGTGTGCACGCGAAAGTATCAGTGACAGTGTAGTTGATCGCTCGCTGGCGCACACGTATACGCGTAGAACATGCTGCACATGCACTATCCAGCGATTGTCAAAAGTTTCCGTTTCGCGCGTTCGTTCTCTCGCGTCGTTTCGCGAAAGTGTCACGCCGACACTGTAAACGTATTACGCCTGGCACGAAAAGGTATTTAGCATTGTTTCCAGACAAATTCTCCGGTCGCAAGCACTTAGCGCCATTGTCGGTGAACAGCAATTAGTTAACAATGTACTGCGCCACTGCGGTACATATCTGCCGGTGATTATGGAAGTCGTCTAATTAGCATCGAAACAAACGTGACAAAAATTAATTTCTTCACTCTTTTTGCGTTGCATAAATTAATTTCAACGTAAATTAAATATTAAATTGCTTCCCAGTTTCTGACTGACGCATGACGATCAGATCACTTTCGTAATTCACCAAAATACGGCGCCGGCAATAAGCTTTTGCTGAATTTGCTCGTCTGCGATGAGTACGGGTTTTAAAGCAAATTTGTTATATAAGAATGGAAAAACATCGCAGCGGTATGTGGCCAGTTTGAAATCGTGCATGCCGGCGCATGTCACGTAAGAAATCGCAGCTTCCGCTCATCCTCGCGTGACATCAATCGTTCGAGGCGCGCGTCGCGTGAATTCGCATAAAAGCGGCTTGACAACGATTGGAAACGTGCCGATCGGCTAGTTGGATGACGATAAAACGTCGGGACCGGTTCCAGTGTTATCGCGCTGAAATTCGTCGACAAAAAATCCCTTGCAAAACGGTCGCAACGGTGGATGGCGTCCTCCTAGACGAAACCGTTATTTTCTATGGACCCTTCGCGGAAACTGGTCAGCTTCTAATATAACTCCGCCGCGTCAGGGCGATTTCAACATCCATTTCTAGTTCACCTCGATTTCCCTCCTATGGTTCCTCTGCCTGAGATAAGAAACTTTTCAATGTCACCTTTTTACTCGCGTCCAGGAAGTTAGCCAAGAAAATATCTCGCTTCCCAATCGAACTTTGGGAAATGGATGCCAGCACATTGTTACACCCACCCAAACATTCTGAAATCCCAAAGGCATTCTGTACTCATACTGTAACCTTTATTTATTGTCTTCTATACACCGCTACTGTCCCACGATTAAAGATCAAAAGTAACAGCTCGAAGAGTGATTGAAAACCGTGAAAAAGTGACAAACTGCAATCGAGATATGGTAAAAATAGTAAGCTTCGACGATTAATCAACGTTGAACACATCATTAAGCGGAGAGCTTCGTAAGTGAATGCATGATCAAAGTTACGACCGTCAGCGAGTCGCAAGGGCGAATCATTGCCGACATTGCACGTCGACGATTGTCGGAGATAAATATCGTGTGCCGGTGGACGGGCAACAGTGTACGTGTGCGCGGGGAAAAACCGACTCTGCGCAATTATTGCTGAAATAAGGAAACATCCCGCGACAACATAATTGTCCGACTCGCTGTTGAGCACAGTGTACGGACGAAGATAATCTCGCGTAGCGATGAGCTCTCATGACCTGTCGATATAATACACACCACAACAAACACGGTGTGACACTATCCCACGCACGGTTGACAATTGTTACACACAGACGTACAGAGCTGACGATTACCATTGATCTTACGGAGATTATCGTTTCGTGCTCGATGTAATCATTGCAACAGGATAAAACCGCAAGGACGGGCAGCATCGAACAAGCGTCATCATTGAAATTGTCGAGGCTTCGATAAAACTCACATCGTGCGTGTCCTTACTAATGTTTCCTATCAAACGCATATAAGTTGCATAACCAGGAAATAATAAATTCTTTACAGTAAACTCATCCTGCCAGGATTCTTATCGTGTCGCTTATGAATCTTTCCTGAACGATTGAGCATAGCTTTGCAAATTGTGGCGGGACCGATCGTGAGTGGTCGGATGAACGGTGCGCTTTGAACAGAAAATGTCTGATTTGGTCTTCAGCGTCACTCGCGACAATTCGATCAATCACGGACATTATTGTTACACGCTCGCGCTGCAAACACAGATTGCCACCGCGAATCCGTGACGATGGCGATCGACCGAAATACCGTAAATTCCGTTCGTGGCCGGTCGGGGAAATAAGACTTTAGCAGCCGTTCGCGGAAGGAAAAGCGTGCGAGGTATATACGCTCTGATTCTTGCACGAAGTACGGTTGCACCTGAGAATTGTCTCATTCGGCAATTCTACGCGCCGTGCAACGAAAACCGCTGACGACGTTCGTTCTCGGCGAATGGAACGTCATGCGGCGTCCTTACGTTCGCGCACAATATTTCATTTCGACGACATTTTGTGCTGTTCACAGGAGCTTCAAGCTGCATCATGGATTGGCGATGGTTACGGGCGCTGTTTTTCTGCAGCGTTATCGTCTGCATATCGGCAGAACCGTAAGTGGACTTGTTCATCTACACGATTTAAATGCGACGTTCCATAGGAACATCATCGTAGACTAAGCGTTCGGTAATCGCCGAGAACCTATAGCGGTAGCGATAGCGATTGACGTAATCGAGAAAAGCAATAAACACGGGTCGAAAGAATGAGGATGTGAATTATAGAAATATCGTCCCACGTGAGAGCGTGACGTCTTGAAAACTGATCGTGCAAACAGGCGCGTGGGCGTGTTCAGTTTCGGAGATGACGTGATCGGCATCGCGCCGACTGTTTTCGGCACTGTAAATCACGGCTCGATTCTCGTCAGAGTTTCATGATGTTCGAAGAAATAGGGTAATCCCATTTTCGTTCCTCGTCGTCCAGTTTTTATGATCAGGATGACGGAACGTACAGCGAGAGCGGAATGCTACTTTAAGGCGGTGGACATACGAATATTATTGACGAAGACTAAGAAAGTAATAACGGACGGCTGAATCCTCATGAGTATTCGATGAAAACGATGCTCTGTCGAGTTTTTATGATCATGATGACGGAACGTATAGCTAGAGTGGATTGCTACTTTAAGGCGGTGGACATATGAATATTTTTGACGGAGACTACGAACACGAAGTAATAACGAAGGGCTGAATCCTCATGAGTATTCGATGAAAGCGATGCCCTGTCGAGAACGACTAAACAAAGGCATCAGGTGTTTACATTCCTCATTTGTCAATTGACTCGATTCTTGTGCCAGCGAATATGATGCCTCGCGTTAAATACTTTGCGCTATTTGCAAATATACTGCTCCTCTATATGTATCTGCGGTCTGAAATGAAAGTACGCGTGAAAAACGGGTAAGTGAAGAAATCGATTAGAGATAAAGATCGCATTGTTTAAGGTGTAATAAATGCGAGCGCCCCGCTTCGCAATCGTTTCTTTCGGTAAAGTGCCGTATACCTGAAGTGACGCGATGTAACGATAATCAGTTCTGAGGAATTCGATTTTACAACACCCTACGAAACATTAACATTGTCATTTGTCAGATTTCATCATGCAGTTGCAAACTAAAGTATGTTCGTTCTGCCCGGCAGAACACGTCTTCCTAGACAATTTTGCAGTCGTTTCTAATTGCGTGTGAAGTGTTCTAGGGTGAAATATGTTAATGATCGGTCAAACTTACGAACTTTGATTTTGTCACCGAGTTACACCGGTTCTACTACTTTACGTCAATCTGAAATCAAAGCTGAAACGTCTGGATGCGAGCCTGATATCTGTTCGTGTGCCGCAAATCAACTTACCATTTAATCGGTCGATTTTCTCCCAAAACAGGTACTACACGATCGTAGCACCGAAAGTCGTCCGGCCGGACTCCGAATATCACGTCGCCGCCAGTACGACAGGAATATCAACGCCGACGAATGTCTACATCGAGTTAACCGCGGATCTCGATAACGGCGACAAGTTCAACGTGTCGCAACTTACCGTCGTCGAGCCCTATTCCACGAGGATCGTGCGACTACAGGTGAGACTTCAATAACGAATTCTACTATTTCAGCCGGAGAACAAAATTCCGCAATCCGCACACCCTCGCACGCAAACCTCCAGAGTATGAGATTAATAGACCAATTCGCTCGCGTTTAATGAAATTTAGTACCACCCCTCGAGAAAGCGAAAGCGAACAAAAGCAATTCTGGTACGATCAATTGAAATCAGTACGCCGACATCGTTCCCGCGATCTCTATTTGGAGTCGCAACGCACGGCTATTGTGTTGTGACCACTGCAGACGCAACAAGTGTCAGTCGCGGAGGTGGAACGTTCGCACGCGACGCCGGTCGCGCTTCTTTTTCTCGTCCGCAAATTACGAGAAACGTAAATGGCGAATGTGCCGGCTCTTTGGCAAATGTGTAGAATGAGAAGTGTACTTTCTGCACGCCGTCCCCGGCTCCGTCACTCGCGTTCCCACGTCGCCTGTGAGATATCGTTCACTGGCTTTCTAGCACGTTACAGACAATTCGTATTGGAACGCGCGCGGAAGCGATGGAATCCGACCGGGACGCTGCTTTCGTAGCATTAAGGGTCATTTGCGTGGCAAGCCGCACGTCTGTCCGCGCCTTTGTAACGTTTCGCTTTACTTTGCGACGTCATTTCAACAGCGGAAATGCCAGCGGGGGCCCACGAAGCATAGCAGTTATAAATCAAAGTGGCATAACGCTAACGAAATCAAAATCATAAGCGTGAACTCGTCAAACTAACGAATATTAGACTATTCCGTATGAACAATAGAGCTTATATGACCATAGTTAGAATGCTAATGAAGATACGCGACACTATCAGTCAAAAGAAATCGACGTGGGTGGAATGATGCCTCAGTTTTAAACGCCTATGTGTGTCACCGCCTAGAGGATTGCACCCGTTTAATTAATACAGTAATATATGTGTCTAAAACTGAGGAATCATTCCACCCACGTTGATTTCTTTTGATCGATACAGCCAATATTGAAACATTAGGGTATTATATATATGTAATAGTGGGTGGCAAATAGATCGCGATGTGTTACATGGTATCGGGGTCGTGGGCAGAATGCTCCAATTTCACAGGCAAAGTGTAAATGTGGCAATCCAACGCATCTGGGAGCACACATTATTCCATCGACGCGCGCGCTCTCAGACTGGCCGTTTCATCTCTCACGATTTCATCCGATAGCGCGGCATGCAAAATGTATTAGGGAAATATATCGCTTTCTCTTTCCGCGCGGCGCGTAATACCCGACCGACTATCAGGTCATTTCATAACGGGCCGCCTCTCGTTCTGCGCGATGCGCGAAATTCCATTTCGACAAAACGCAGAGCTATCCGCTGCCGGCAGAACAATGAACCCCTTGTGCCACGCAGAAATTACTAAGAAAGTCGCCGTTACTTATGGGATTAGCCGAACGCGCGAGGAAGAAGAGGCCGTCTCCGGAAACGGAGCTGACCTCTTTCTCGAAGCCTCTGCTCACTTCGTGCTTCACTCTATTCGCAGATCGGAGACACCACGCCCGGCAGGTACAATCTCACGGCAAGCGGAAACTCCGGCCTGCAATTTCACGTGTCGAAGGAGGTCCGATACGTGCACAAAAGTTACTCCGTTTTCATTCAAACGGATCGAGCGATCTATAAGCCGGGACACAAGGTTTTGTTCAGATGCATCGTGCTCGACTCTAGACTCAGGCCGAGTCTCACCAGACAAATGAACGTTTACGTCACGGTAAGAAAGTTCTGTGAAAAGTCTCCTTTTGTCGTCCCCTTTGTGATGCATAAGGGACGCACAATGGACGCATTCTGACGTTCGGCCAGAGAAGAACGGTGCCATTCGTGCGGCCAATTAAATGGCTTTGATACGTTCACACGAAAGTTCATATTGCAGATCGAATTTTGATTTGTCTCGTAGGATGGCAGCGGCAACAGAGTGAAACAATGGAACCGACCACAGATAACGCGCGGCATTTTCAGCAGCGAGCTCGAACTGTCCGAGTTTCCGGTTCTCGGTAACTGGAAATTGATTGCCAACGTCGGCGATCAGACGTTCGAGAAGGAGTTCGAGGTGGCCGAATACGTACTCCCCAAATTCGAAGTCATTATAGAAACTCCGGACCATTATACGTTCAGGGACACGAAAATAACTGCGACCGTTTCTGCAAAGTAAGCGATTCCGCCGACTCGATTCTTGTCAACTGCCGGGTATCGACTTCCGCGACTAATTTTTCTGATCGCCGCATTAGGTACACCTATGGCAAGCCAGTGAAAGGTGAAGCCACCATAACGGCCCATCCTGACATCTTCTCCGGCGTCATTCAACCGATTTTCCAACAGCCCGTCCGAAAAGTTGTGCCGCTCGACGGAAAAGCTACGGTCGACTTCGATATCATTAGGGAACTTCGACTGACCGACGAATATGAGAGACCGATTAAGATTGACGTAACGGTAGAAGAGGGCTTGACCGGTAGGAGACAGAATAATTCGAAACAAGTGACGCTGCACAAGCATCCATACACGATGGAATTGATAAAGACGTCCGAGTACTACAAACCTGGACTGAAATACACCGCCTTTGTATGCATCTATTTTTGCTCATAGTCCATTATGACTCGACGATCGAGGATTCTTTCGAAAATGTGAGCATTGTTCGCAGATTAAACTGACGTATCACGACGGATCGCCGGTGCAGGACACTAAGAATCCCGTACTGATAGCATATGGATACACTTATAATCAGTTGGCGTATTCTAACATTAGCCGAATAATGGATCAGAATGGAATGGTCCAATTGGACTTCTATCCGCCGAATAACAGAGACAACATTTCGATGCCACTTAATATCGAGGTGCATACATAGGCAACCATTGGATGCGGCAATATTAATTAGATTGATGATAAACAATGTAATTTTTTTCTAGGCACAATATTTGAATCTTCACGAATGGTTCCCGTCAACGAATCAAGCTATGTCTTTGAGCAACGAATACATTCAAGCCTCGATAGTAACCGAGAAACCTATGGTAATCATTATACCTAATAAGCAAATTTTCATACGATCATCCGAATTAAGTTATTAATTTTTTGTTCGCTATAAAGGTGAGCCGCGATGTTGAGATTTTAGTCAACTCCACCACTCCTCTAAAGTACATAAGTTACGAGGTTCTTGGACGTGGTGATATTTTGGATGCTGGCTCGATCAATGCACGAAACGAATTGACGGCAACATTCAGGTGAGCACTAACTGATCAAGTGATACCTTAAATAAGGATGGTAGAATGACGTTGGAATACTTTTGTAGGTTCTTGGCCACATATGTTATGGCACCCACTGCACATGTGATCGTCTACTATGTCCGTACCGACGGTGAACTTATCGCTGATTCGGTGGACGTGGAATTAGATGGAACGCTTCAGAACTTTGTAAGTTTATCGAGTACTAACATTCGAAGGAATGTGAATTTAATGTTTGATTATTGCACGGAATGCATAAAAGTATCGTATTTTATTACGTCAAAGGTGGATGTTAATGTGACGCCAGCAGAAGTTGAACCAGGCGAGAACGTGAACATTATGATTTCATCGAAACCAAATTCTTACGTAGGACTGTTGGGCGTTGATCAAAGTTCTCTTTTACTCAAATCTGGCAACGACATATCACACGTACGTACAGTTTATAATTGGTTTTTCTTTCTTTCTAATGGCTAAGAATGTCTCTGAATATTTGTATCTTAGCAAGTTACCGTTCTGTTTTGCACAGGATCAAGTAATGAAAGAATTAAAATCGTACGACATGACAAACGAGTTCCCTGACTCGGACTCTCCATTCGGTCGTCCCATTCCATTCTACAGACCCGGCTCAGGAACAGCCGACGACGTTTTTGAGGTATCTCTCGAAATTTTGACATTCTTCCCTTTTACAAATCTTGTACCGACATAAACACATCATGTTTTCCGTTCTTTTCAGAAATCCGGCGCAATGGTACTTACGAACGGATACGTTCATGAGAACTTCCCATTTCGTAAGTATAAGAATTGTGAGTAGTAGCCCCCCTTAATTAGGCACTAATAAATAACGACGAAAATCCCGGATATTCGATCTAATTGTGCAGCGCACAGTAGAGGAGATGTCTCACTCGTGTATGTAATATAGCATGACAAAATAACGTCCCTATCTGGAGTCTAGCGTCTTTATCATTACTTAACGTCGGCCTGCCTCAACCCACCAGTCTGGATACTTAATGTCGTTTAACAACTGCTTGTATGTGCATAGTATACTACAGATCTAGTTACGATGGCGTGATGATACCGCAACGTGCCGCTGTACCGGTAGCCGCTATGGCTGGTTTTGGCGGAAGTGCTTTGAGCCCAACTAGTTCGGCTGGTGCAGTTGAACCCAAGAAGGTCAAAGTTCGCAAGAATTTTCCTGAAACTTGGCTTTGGCAAGCGCTTGATGCTGGGTAATGCCAATTGATTAATTACTTAATATCGCGTATCCTCATACTCGATCGCTCGACTCTCTTCATCGTATCAAACAAGGAATTCACCGGATGCTACATCTGGTTGCTTAAACGTCACCAGCGGAAATGGATTTGTTCGTTACACTCTGCGCCTCCCAGACCACGTTTCCACAATCCTGACTAATTACCTATTCGTGCAATAACGTCGGTGTCTTGGGAACTCTGTTTTTGTCCTCGTGGATCGTCATTAACATTGGTCTCGAGAGGTATAGAATTTTGGTAGTTTGACGGTTGCAATAGGTCGCTCGACGTGTTGCTTGCGGTGGTGGTTTCACAAAGGTACAATGTCTTCTACTTAACTCTCCCTTGTCTAATTACGAAACTTTCTAAAAACGTAAAAACATTAATTTTTTCTTAACGGCGATCACTCATGTTGCCAATTACTTACGAACTCGCCGGTGCACTCTTCCCGAATAACTAATTAGTTAACACACTGACGACGTGCATAGACTTGCGTTTTTCCCGACCATGCAAAGTATGTTTGAACGTTTTGGGGTTGAGGTTTATGTTGTACAATACATAGATTCGGATTGCAGGACAGCCAGGAATTCTGGATGGTAGAATAACGGGCTCGCCTCCACATGGGGCATCCACTCTTCGACCAGACCTTGGTCCGCCTGTTACGCACAGACTTGCAACAAGGCCACCACTGGCAGGTCCTTACGCCTTCTCTCGCATCCCAACTCCCGTCTGGAATAAGCCCCGTGTATTCCTAATGCATGACATCTTAAACACTTGGCTTTTCACAAACTTCTCTTCAGGGTATTTATTCGTATCTTCGTATGTCCTTCAGTATACGAGACGCTTATTGTACATAGAATCGACATACATACATTGCGCACTCTCTGTAAATAACGTCCATGAAGTATTCGCTTTGTCATGTCATATGCAGAATGCGTATCATCAGTGAAGAAACGTGCGCAGGGCAAGGGGAGCTTGACTCGTTAGTTAACGGGACGCAGTCCCACTTTACTGTGTTTGTCCTTGTATCACGTTGAATCTCCTCGTTGCATTCATTGCGAGCGATCACTCGTGGACCGACTACGATTCACTAGCTTTTTTCTCTCTCTCTCTCGAAATGTGATCACTGATTCATACTTCATCTTGTATACTGCAGTTTATCATGCGCCGCTTTGTTTGATACTTCAAGCGATAGTAGATCTTTCTCAAGTACTGTAAGGTGTGACGGCGATCAAAAATTAAAACAGTGCTTTCCTGTTAGGTATGACGGCAAGACTGAACTTCGTCGGAAGGTTCCGGACACCGTAACGTCGTGGGTGCTCACGGCGTTCTCGATAAACGACGCCAATGGATTCGGCCTAATTGAAGAACCAAGAAAGGTCAGTGCTTAAATCTTAATATCCTATCAACGTTCGACGCCATTCCATAATGCCTTGAACATTCATTCTACAAAACGTTCTTCTTATGTTACAGCTGAAAGTATTCAGGCCATTCTTCCTGTCCATGGATCTTCCATACTCTGTCATTCGCGGCGAGACAATCGCAGTACAGATTGTCGTGTTCAATTACATGAACAAAGATTTGACTACCGAAGTATTGTTGGAGAATGAGGGCCAGTTTGAGTTTGCCGATTTGTCTAATGAAGTTCACGAACAGCCGAGTATGGTCCAACTTACGGTGGATTTCGAGTGCGGATGATTCAACAGTCTGTACATTACTGTTTGCATTCTTTCAGAACTGGAGCTCTACAGAAAGCAGAAAGTTGACGTGAAAGCAAATTCTGGATCAAGTGTGTCGTTCTTGATCACTCCTCGAGACATCGGATATATTTCCATAAAGGCGTCCGCTAGTAGTTCGCGGGCTGGCGATAAGGTTGAAAGGAAATTACTCGTCAAGGTAAAAATTACTTCTGGTATTCGAAGAAGTCGACGTGCGCTTCTGTATTCTCATCGAAATCTTGCATATCTTTACAGTCTGAGGGAGAGACTCAGTATAAGAATAAGGCAGTATTCCTGGATCTCAGAAGTCAAGGGAATATGGTGACTAACATAACAGTTGACATTCCCAAGAACGCAGTGCCAGGTTCTGAGCATGTAGAAATTTCTGCAGTAGGTAATGTCCTCTTTTCATACACTTCTTCGCATCGACACCATTGCATCGGCGAGAATTGCTATTATTCAGACGATTCGACGATGTTTCCAGGTGATATTCTGGGCCCGAGCATTCCAAATTTAGCGAACTTGATTAAGATGCCGTTCGGATGCGGTGAACAAAATATGTTGAACTTTGTGCCAAACATTGTTGTCCTGAATTACTTGAAGAATACGAATCAACTGACGCAAGCAGTGGAGAGCAAAGCTCTGAAATATCTGGAAATTGGCTACCAACAAGAACTGACATACAGGCATACAGATGGTTCCTTCAGTGCATTCGGCAGTTCTGATCCTAATGGAAGTACATGGTATAACTGCATGAAGTTTTATCATGATTTTTATGCCGAGAGACAGTCATTCAACCATGAAAAAGCATCCAAAGAGTTCTCTTGCCTTTTTCCCTGTCCCTAGGTGGATTAGTTTAGCAGATGTGCCCAAAAATGTATCAGCAATGTCGAAATTTTTGTTCATCCCACACTTTTACCTTTCAGGCTCACTGCATTCGTGGCAAAGTCCTTCAAACAAGCTGCAGAATACGTTCCCATCGAAGACAGAATAATCAATGAAGCATTGGAATGGCTTTCTAATAATCAAGCTGCAAACGGCAGTTTCCCAGAAGTAGGAAGAGTCAGTCACCGTGACATGCAAGGAGGAGCGGCTAAAGGTCTTGCCCTAACTGCATTCACTCTAATAGCGTTCTTGGAAAATCCGGTGAATAGACTTGGCATGAACGGATACAATGGTGGAAAATGGTAATACCGGTAAACTTTATCTCGGTCCTTTTTTAGGATGCTGCTGAGCGATATCGTAACACAATCAACAAAGGAGTCGATTATATTGGACGTAACGTACAAGGACTCGATGACGTTTATGCCCTGAGTTTATGCACATACGTTTTGAACCTGGCTAAACATCCATATGAATCAACTGCATTCAACTTGCTTGAATCGAAAGCTATGACTAAGGACGATATTAAGTGGTGGAGCAAGCCTGTTCCTAAAAATGACAATAATCCGTGGTATAGTTTGCCAAGGTCTGTAGATGTAGAGATGACTTCGTATAACTTGCTCACCTATCTGAGACGTAATCTAGTTGCTGACTCGATTCCACTTATGAAATGGCTTGTTAAGCAAAGAAATCAGGAAGGTGGTTTTGCATCTACTCAAGTGAGTATGTCACAGTCAAATAATGTCATTAATTATTTGCTTAAATAAAAGTTTACAAGGTTACTGTGCATTTTCCAGGACACCGTGATAGGAATATATGCCCT
Source organism: Priocnemis perturbator (assembly GCA_963942575.1). Classification (NCBI taxonomy): domain Eukaryota; kingdom Metazoa; phylum Arthropoda; class Insecta; order Hymenoptera; family Pompilidae; genus Priocnemis; species Priocnemis perturbator. The sequence goes on from OZ012653.1 coordinate 11,717,317, forward strand.
GGCAAAATTGGGTGAGAAATTAGCTTCAAAGAGTAATTCAGTTTCAATCAAGTTTGCACATGAGGAGGGAAGTGGCTATATAAATGTGAACCCTTCAAATGCTATGATACTTCAGAAACAAGTGGTATGTTTCAATATTATAAGCGTGAACCTCTTTGAATCCTGTTTAGAGGTAAACCACGCAATTTATTTATGAACTGCATTGTGTGTTTACAGCTTTCTAGGAAAGCTAGGACTGTCAATATAACAGCTACTGGAAATGGATTTGCCATTGTGCAAGTGTCGTACCAATACAATTTGAATGTTACTGGTGCATTCCCACTGTTCACATTGGATCCCCAAGTGGACAAAAATTCTAATGCCAACCATTTGCAATTGTCTATATGTTCTAGGTATATCAGCAATTCTAAGTTCACACATGCACGTTACAACAATTTGTGTTACTATTTAAATTACTTTCAGTTTTGTCCCAACACGAGAAGCAAATGAAAGTAACATGGCTGTTATGGAAATTACCTTGCCATCAGGCTTCACGGTAGAAAAAGAAGCACTAGCAAGCCTGCAAGTATCTCAAAATGTAAAGAGAGTTGAAACCAAGGAGGGAGATACTATGGTGGTTTTATACTTTGACAAGGTTTGTGCATTATTCATTATTTCTCACGTTGTCTGTCTCATTTGCTACACGTTTGATAAACATAAATTTCAGATGATCAGAAAAGAATACTGTCCCACAATATCTGCGTATAGAACACATAAAGTGGCACAACAGAAGCCAGTGCCTGTGTCCATTTACGATTATTATGATTCATGTCAGTACATTTATTATCTATATGTCTGCCAAATTGTAGTATGTTACACATTAAAAATTAAGAGCTATTTCATTCTTTTTCTAGCGAGGAGAGCTAGAGTGTTTTACGAGCCAATAATGGCAACGACTTGTGATATATGTGAGGGAGAGAACTGTGAAAATGTGTGCGTGTCAGAGATCAACCAACAAAAAGATGGAGAAATTATGGCAGCTGGTGCGACATCACTATTCCATCATACGTGTACATATGCACCGATACTACTGGTTCTGTGTCAAACAATTATCAATAAGTTCTTGTAAAGTACTGCGCAGATCATTCTCCGCAGCCTGCTTTAGCGTAAATTACCCCCTGACAAATGTAAAAAAAGGCACGAATTGGTGCCCACCAAAGTACGTTCGATTAATGCAACTATTTAAGACGTAACTAAAGCCGACAGCTCGCGTCGTCGTGTATAAAGTGATGGAAGCCAGACCACTAACATGTATGTTCGTAAGCGTATGATCAAGTGTATTTTATAGTCTATTTTAATAAATGCGTTTTATTGTTATTAACACGGCGTCAGAACTATTAATTTTGTGTTATTGGGCCTCAATCCATTTATAAATCTATAGATGCCCACATCCATTTATAAATTATAACCTATTATAACCATTAAGAAGTTTACTTACAATGTAACAATTGATAGTCGACTTTCGAATGATTCAAATGGTTTAATTCAAACATGAAAATTGTTCAGGATTATGGTCTGCGTCGGCAACGCAGGTTTGCGCCAGACCTTTCCGCGAGCTCGCCTGTTTGAGACCTGCCAGCAGTGGTAGCCAGTGTTACCTGGTGTTACCGTTTGGGACGCTTTCTCGCCCATGCGCATTAAATCTCGCTTAAGGTACGTGCTACATTTAGAGAAAAAAAGGGTTCTGTCGGGCCCTCTGCTCGGATAATATTATATTTATACTAAACACTTTGCGCCAAATTGCCGTAGTCTCCACATAGTCTACATGTGTCGTCCCTGGATTTCTCTGTGAATGCGCTGCGCATGCGCGAAAAAGCGTCCCAATTTAAACGGTAACACTGCTCGTCGTACACATCGTCGCTCGTCGACGCGGTTTTTTTTCGTTCGTTCGCGCCTAGCCATGGTTCAATTTTTTTTCACAGAATAATTTGTTTTTTTAATTATTCATCACACGGCAACAAACGATATTCATTTAAAAATATTTTATTACTTACTACGGATAGTTTTTAATATTTTGTCAGCGGAATAGATGTGTCGTATTGGTTTATAATAGATATGGGCAAAATATATATTTCATAAATTTTGGTTTCAGTAACATTAATCTTTCTGTGGTAGTAATAAATGAGAAAGTATATAATAAATGTCAATTATTGCGTATTATGCATTAACCGTGAAACAAGTAATAGGAGCACTTCTTGCACTAGAACGTTCTGAGGGATCGTACTAACACGCGATTTTAACACACGACAGCGTACGTCAGGAAGAATTTGCTTGACACGACGCGACGACGGTGCGAATGTTTTTATGAGTTGTTCTCTATGATTTGTTCTGCATGATTTCTTTTCTAAATAGAAGGTGATCAAATTGTGTATATATTCTAACAGTTCTCAGCAAGTCCCATCACATTGATTTGAAACGTTTTTCTTACTTCGCACGTTTAGTTTAAGAACGCTCTCCCCATTTCGTGAAAGAAAAAGTTGTTCGGTTGAAGGCAATTCACCGTTCATACTGTAATCCATATGTACGTCCGTTGTCGCATTCTGCCCACGAAATGTCGCAACGTGCGTATTGTCAAAGAAGGCATGATAAAACAGGACAATAATAACAAAATCCCTGTGAATTGAAAACCGAAACTTTCATTGTGCCGCTCCCGACCGACCGCGGGTCGCAGTTGGACTAATTGAAATATCTGAAAAGTCTAACCATTCTTAGCACGTATTTCACGTACGTACTAGAAATGATTCCCCCGGAACTGTAACCGACTTTTCCAATGTCATTTATTCATCATTATGTACGATATGTATTACATTTAAATGCACATGTGCAGGGTGCACAGGTTGTGATAGTCAGCTTTGTTCCTGTAAACGGTAAGTATTACACAAAATTATACAGGAAAGGGTTCGGTTCGCAATATCTATATTCTACGAGACTTCATTCAATTCGAAAGTGCAACGCCGCACCCGACAAATGCAAATGCGTATGTAAGGTTTCTGTTTATAAAATTTAAGATACGTGGACTTCCACGCCACCCATGAGGTGCCACGACTAGCGCGTTCGGTTTTTTAACGTGGACCGTCGCCTATAGCCCTATTGTACCACATTTTATGATAATCATACAGCGTGCGGCAATACCTCTGTCCACTTTGAACGACGGAGATATTCAAGGTGGACAGAGTTATTGCCCCACGCTGTAGAAATAAGCGTTAGAAAAGATGAGAAATTTGATGATTAACACATCTTGCGCGGGCACTTTGCCGCCAAAGTGCGGCGATTTCAAATGCACTTTCCTTTATTTTTTGGGAATAGAAGGATCACACATCCCGCATATATAAGAAGCAAAAGCTCAATAAAGTCTCTCTCCACAAAAAACTACCCAACGTTTTTCTCAAGGCATTTGGAAACCTGCTCCTCAAAATCTTTAGCGTATGACAACGTAATCGCATCAGCAAAACGAATTCATAGGAATTCATTCTTGCAACGCACGTCTATCCGATTTTATTGTAAAAACATCACAAACACCCATCGATAACAATAATCCATCAATAATCCGTGAAAAACGACTTTAGTCGCTTCCCGCGCAAGATGTGTTAATAGTGAACCTAACGTCCTTCATATTTTATAGAATTATCTGAAATGTGCTCTTTGTGCATATAATGCAAAAATCTCTAAAGAGATTTGTGCGAAGAATTAAATAATAAATATAAAGATTTGGTTTTTGTTGTCCAGAGAAATGTGCGCCGACTACTTTGCAGTTCAGACAGAAAGTTGAAAAAAAGTTAAACTGGTTGATCCATTACGTTCAACATTGAACTGGCGGAGTTGTAAACGATATTTTTCCAGAACAAAATATTTTGCCCGATTTCCCGATAAATAACATATACATTTCTGGAGGAAGGCGTCCGGCAACAATTTGTACGTATTACATGTACAAATTATAAAGCATGTAATTTATAATCATAGAGAACAAATTGAACTAATATTGCACTTAAATTTTACATACATTCATGCCATTTCATGTACATTCGTTACAGATTGGAGTAATATCGAATCTGGGGGGCCCGAATGTAAGCAAAACTGTCACGAACATTTTAAATTATACATTGTCCAAGGAAGTGGTCATAGAATACAGTTGTTACGGGGCAGAAGCAAAACTTGCCGTTTAAAGACACTCGAGTCGCTGCCGCAGTGATAGGTATTTCTTTTATTAACATCCTACAGCTTTACATTTAATTCAATGCTTACTATTCTTATGTTTGCAGATACTGTTTTGAAGCAGTGGGTGGGAAGCACCAAAAACGAAATAGAAAGTGTTATTAAGGAATGGTTGAGGCGGGCCAGTGATAGGGAAAGGCAATTTATTTGAATAATTTTATATATTATCCACCCCGTCTTATGATTACATTTGACATTTTTCAAAAACTTGACCGGTTTAATTGTAGTATTCTTTATTTGTATCCACATATATATGTAAGAATAATGTCAAACAATTAAAGAATAGTGCAATTAAATTGATAAAGTTTTTGAGGAATGTTAATATTACAATAAAAATTTAGTATAATGTGTACATGTCTAAAAATAGACTTACAGCCAGACGACGGAATGTCGACTCAACGGTAACTAACGTAAGTCTACGTAAAGACATGACAAAACAAGACTATTTTTGGGACAACTGACGTCTATAATTCGTCTGTAAGTTAACTTACAGACTTTTTCCAGACGTCTGCGCAGTCGTCTTTGGACTTATCCAGTCATCTAACAGTCAATCTAAAAGTCAACTTGTTGCTATGTGGATTATTACAAACGAATAACATTAGTAACAAACTATACGTATGCTTATACTTATACTATACTTCATTAAAAAAAATCTAAATGCTTGAAGTTGATAATATCTTCATAAAAAAGATTTTTTAGTATACCTTTTTCTATGTAGAATACTGCCGATGCGTTAAGCTTTTCTTCTGAAAGGGTTACTATGCGTAAATCATTTTTTACCAGTTTTAACACGGAAAATGAGCGCATTGCTTATTGGCAATGTTAAAAATAATGCTCTTTTATATGTCAATCCCGTGCCGCCAAAATATCAACAAAAGATACTCGTTTATACCCAACTATCAATCACTATCAAACGATTTTACATCTACATGTTTACGCAGATTAATAATGAAATGCGAGCGTATGCATACGACAAAATTTCCCCTAGACACTTATTTCTTTGATTGCAAGCAAACGAATAACTATCAAACGTCTGCACTGGACTATCAAATGTTTATACCCGACTATCAATCACTATCAAACGATTTTACATCTATTTACGCAGATTATAATGAAATGCGAGCGTATGCCTACGACAAAATTTCCCCAAGGCACTTATTTCTTTGATTACAAGTAAACGGCTAACTATCAAACGTTTGTATTCGACTATCAATCACTGTCAAACGATTTTACATCTATTGGTATAAATAAAAATTAAATTTGCGACCATGGGGGTGCTAACTATGAAAAAAATTCCCCTAGAAATTTGTTTCTTAAATTATAAATAAACGATTAACTATCAAACGACCTTCAAACGGTTGCAAGTATTAGAAACCAAATCGGTTGAGGATGAGGTGTTAACTATACGGAGCTCTCTCCACGCGGTACACAGAGACAGAAACGGCGCGCGCAGCTCTCACATACAAAGCACGCATACTTTTCCGTATCCCCACTCCCGCGGGCCCCAATGGTACTCGGGCGCCAGATCTGGCCTCACTAATCCATTGTATAGAGATCCGTGAAGGCGTCACATCAAACGACACGAAGAGCTATTTTACAGCGTTAGCAATGGACTCCTTAAAAGTTGCAGGCATTGGTAAGTTTTTAATTTTTGGGTTTTTTTTTTCATTGGATAGAGCATCGAAAGTTGAGAAAATATTCCCTCTGACGTTTTTGCCGGAAATCATTCCTTCAAAAGTTATGAGCGTTTTTTGCGAAGCTCGCGGCACTAGCGTTTGTCGCCGTATTTTCCAGCAGGTGTATTTTTTTTCGGCGTTCTTTATTTCCCCGGATAGAGCATCGAAAGTTCTATAAGTTTTCCCCATAACTTTTTTTTAGGAAATGACTCCTTAAATACGTTTAATTCCACATTCTGAACGACATTTTCGGATACATGCAATAGGGGATTGACCTTCGTTTCGGAGTTATTCGTCAAGAACTATTGTTACAATTTCGTTTTGTTTCCCCGTAAAACGAGTCCAATTGAAAGTACAGGCATCACTTTAATTGCTTTGAAATAATAACACAGAAGGCTCGCGGTCGTCAGAATTGTAACGATTTATCTCTCGCGAGTCGTCACATTTATAAAAATTAATACTTAGTCATATAAAAGAAAAGGACTATCACAGGACTGCGTTTAAATTTGTAATAATTTATATATTTTATGGGGTCGACATATACACACTAGCTTATATAACAAAATAAAGAAATCCCATAATCGTCAAAAATAAAATGCACAGAGAATAATAAAAGCTAGACAAAATATATACGGAACGTGATCAAAACGAACGCCGCAGAAATAACTGGAACAATAATAATGAAACAACGAGAGTTAATAGAATATATGCATCACCTTGGTACCGAAATGGGAATGGCGTAGAAAATAGATATAGATATGGACGTTACGAACAGAATGACAATAGACGCGACATGAGAAATTTTAATAATTACTATAGACGACCGAATAATGCACACACAAATTGGTGTGAAACCCGACAAACGTCACCCAATGAGGCAGTAATGCCTGACACGCGTTTTTCCCCTCCTCGGTTGGAGCGAAGGCGTGATTTCCCCCAAAAAAAGTCATAGGGAGAACTTATAGAACTTTCGATTCTCTCTATCCAGAGAAACAAAGAACGCCGAAAAAAAAATGCACCTGCTGGAAATTACAAACGCTACTGCCGGCGCTTCGCATAAAACGCTCATAACTTTTGAAGGATTGATTTGCGGCAAAAACGTCAGAGGAAATACTTTCTTACCTTTCGATGCTCTATCAATAAGAAAAGAAAGAAGGTAGCGAGCGCTAGTTGTCACTCTGGTTTGCATTTGTTTTGCCGTGTGATTTCTGAATAATAAAATTATTGCAAGTAGATCGGCAAACAAAAGACATGCGTCTGTCCGTTATCTCGAGATCTCTTGATGGATAAGCCCGACGTCCGCCGTACGCTAACTTTGTAATTGATCGGCAGCAGTACGATATACAATGTTCGATGCTTTCGTGATTTGCAGGTGAGGATCCACCATCCTCGACGTCGGCATCAGGCGTTTCAGGACGGCCGGCAATACTACTAACGGTAAATAGAGGACGTCTTTTAATGGCTTTACCATTCTTTCGGGCCAAGGGCGCCCGTAGTCCTCCCCCAATCGAAATCCAGGGTTGCGTTCGTGAGATTTTTAACGAGCCCCCAGTTCAGGCCTGCGAACTGTTTCGCTATAAACTTTCAAAAGTTTTTACGACTGAACGTCGACCTTTCTCTTTCAGCCGGAACCGGGGCACAAAAACTTTCACGCGGGCAACCGATCTTGCCCGCAATTTCGGTCTAGGTTGCCCCTGAGAATAGAAGGAAAGAGTCCAACGGCCACCAAACCTTTAATGAGGGCTTTGCGTTTGCAATTCGAACAAGTCAGGGAGGACTTAAAAACGATGGTGCGTAAACATTCCGATTTACTCGCTAAAGAAAGAATTGTTGTTTCGGCGGGATGTAAATATGCGCCATTAACGCGTTTATTCATACTTTTAGATGGACGCACAAACCAGAACCCTCCTAGAAAAAATTAGCAGGCTGGAGGAGCAGCTCCAGAAAAACAATGTAATTAAGATTTGCCATCTTGTTCTTTGGAATTCTCTTTATTTATCTGAAATGCGTAATAAACTTTTCAACTATTTTGCAGGAGAAAACGCAGTGCGCCGAAGTGGCCCAGGAAACTGTCGGGTAATTCTGAACAATAATAAAAGAATACTTTTATTCTATTATTAACATATAATAAACCCGATAAGTATTAAATTGTTCGTCTAAAGTAATACTTTTGTAGGGTCACAGAAATAACGTCCGGAACGAGCAACCAATCGCCCCAGCCAGTTGTCAGAGGATGTCGATGCAAGGGGTTATGCAGCAACAAAAGATGCATCTGCGTAAAAAAAAATATAAAATGTAGGGAGATTTGTGCGTGTCCAGCACAAAGCTGCAAAAACAAGGTAACTGTAGGTAACATTTATTCCATTTAACTTACTTTAACGGGCCTTACCTAAAAACTCTTGGTTTTAGCATTGAAGACAACAGCAGGACCCCACATTTAATTTATTTAATTTATTTGTTTTATTTGTTTTATTTGTTTTATTTATTTTATTTATTTTATTTATTTTATTTATTTTATTTATTTTATTTATTTTATTTATTTTATTTATTTTATTTATTTTATTTATTTTATTTATTTTACATCTACATGTTTACGCAGATTAATAATGAAATGCGAGCGTATGCATACGACAAAATTTCCCCTAGACACTTATTTCTTTGATTGCAAGCAAACGAATAACTATCAAACGTCTGCACTGGACTATCAAATGTTTATACCCGACTATCAATCACTATCAAACGATTTTACATCTATTTACGCAGATTATAATGAAATGCGAGCGTATGCCTACGACAAAATTTCCCCAAGGCACTTATTTCTTTGATTACAAGTAAACGGCTAACTATCAAACGTTTGTATTCGACTATCAATCACTGTCAAACGATTTTACATCTATTGGTATAAATAAAAATTAAATTTGCGACCATGGGGGTGCTAACTATGAAAAAAATTCCCCTAGAAATTTGTTTCTTAAATTATAAATAAACGATTAACTATCAAACGACCTTCAAACGGTTGCAAGTATTAGAAACCAAATCGGTTGAGGATGAGGTGTTAACTATACGGAGCTCTCTCCACGCGGTACACAGAGACAGAAACGGCGCGCGCAGCTCTCACATACAAAGCACGCATACTTTTCCGTATCCCCACTCCCGCGGGCCCCAATGGTACTCGGGCGCCAGATCTGGCCTCACTAATCCATTGTATAGAGATCCGTGAAGGCGTCACATCAAACGACACGAAGAGCTATTTTACAGCGTTAGCAATGGACTCCTTAAAAGTTGCAGGCATTGGTAAGTTTTTAATTTTTGGGTTTTTTTTTTCATTGGATAGAGCATCGAAAGTTGAGAAAATATTCCCTCTGACGTTTTTGCCGGAAATCATTCCTTCAAAAGTTATGAGCGTTTTTTGCGAAGCTCGCGGCACTAGCGTTTGTCGCCGTATTTTCCAGCAGGTGTATTTTTTTTCGGCGTTCTTTATTTCCCCGGATAGAGCATCGAAAGTTCTATAAGTTTTCCCCATAACTTTTTTTTAGGAAATGACTCCTTAAATACGTTTAATTCCACATTCTGAACGACATTTTCGGATACATGCAATAGGGGATTGACCTTCGTTTCGGAGTTATTCGTCAAGAACTATTGTTACAATTTCGTTTTGTTTCCCCGTAAAACGAGTCCAATTGAAAGTACAGGCATCACTTTAATTGCTTTGAAATAATAACACAGAAGGCTCGCGGTCGTCAGAATTGTAACGATTTATCTCTCGCGAGTCGTCACATTTATAAAAATTAATACTTAGTCATATAAAAGAAAAGGACTATCACAGGACTGCGTTTAAATTTGTAATAATTTATATATTTTATGGGGTCGACATATACACACTAGCTTATATAACAAAATAAAGAAATCCCATAATCGTCAAAAATAAAATGCGCAGAGAATAATAAAAGCTAGACAAAATATATACGGAACGTGATCAAAACGAACACCGCAGAAATAACTGGAACAATAATAATGAAACAACGAGAGTTAATAGAATATATGCATCACCTTGGTACCGAAATGTGAATGGCGTAGAAAATAGATATAGATATGGACGTTACGAACAGAATGACAATAGACGCGACATGAGAAATTTTAATAATTACTATAGACGACCGAATAATGCACACACAAATTGGTGTGAAACCCGACAAACGTCACCCAATGAGGCAGTAATGCCTGACACGCGCTTTCCCCCTCCTCGGTTGGAGCGAAGGCGTGATTTCCCAAAAAAAAGTCATAGGGAGAACTTATAGAACTTTCGATGCTCTCTATCCAGGGAAACAAAGAACGCCGAAAAAAAAATGCACCTGCTGGAAATTACAAACGCTACTGCCGGCGCTTCGCAAAAAACGCTCATAACTTTTGAAGGAATGATTTGCGGCAAAAACGTCAGAGGAAATACTTTCTTACCTTTCGATGCTCTATCAATAAGAAAAGAAAGAAGGTAGCGAGCGCTAGTTGTCACTCTGGTTTGCATTTGTTTTGCCGTGTGATTTCTGAATAATAAAATTATCGCAAGTAGATCGGCAAACAAAAGACATGCGTCTGACCGTTATCTCGAGATCTCTTGGATAAGCCCGACGTCCGCCGTACGCTAACTTTGTAATTGATCGGCAGCAGTACGACATACAATGTTCAATGCTTTTGTAATTCGCAGGTAAGGTTCCACCGTCTTCAGCGGCCGCACCGAAGTCACCGCAGAATATAGGAGCGTCCTCGCAGGCAATATTTCTAACGGTAAATAGAGGACGTCTTTTAATGGCTTTACCATTCTTTCGGGCCAAGGGCGCCCGTAGTCCTCCCCCAATCGAAATCCAGGGTTGCGTTCGTGAGATTTTTAACGAGCCCCCAGTTCAGGCCTGCGAACCGTTTCGCTATAAACTTTCAAAAGTTTTTACGACTGAACGTCGACCTTTCACTTTCAGCCGCAACCGGTTCATAAAAAAGCGGACGCCGGGTGTAAATCTTGCCCGCAATTCCGGTCGAAGCTTCCGATCCCAATTAGCATCGGAAGACCTGCCGCACCAAAACCAAGTTCAACGGGCACGTGCGATGCAATTATTCAAGGGTTGCGAACGGATTTTAAAAAACAGAAGGAGGAATTAAAAACGATGGTGCGTAAACATTCCGATTTACTCGCTAAAGAAAGAATTGTTGTTTCGGCGGGAGGTAAATATGCGCCATTAACGCGTTTATTCATACTTTTAGATGGACGCACAAACAAAATTGCTGGTGGAGAAAATTAGCAGGCTGGAGGAGGAACTCCAGAAAAACAATGTAATTAAGATTTGCCATCTTGTTCTTTGGAACTCTCTTTATTTATCCGAAATGCGTAATAAACTTTTCAACTATTTTGCAGGAGAAAACGCGGTGCGAAGTGGCAACAGGGGAAACTGCCCCGGAAAAATTGCGGCAGTTAAAGGGCTGCCAATGTAAAGGCCGCTGCCAAAATAGGCAATGCCTTTGTGTTAAAACGATGCGGAAATGCAGACCCAATTGCAAATGTGAACCAGAAAATTGCCAGAACCAGGTAACTGTAGGTAACATTTATGCCATTTAACTGACTTTAACGGGGTGTTGGTTTTAGGATTGAAGAGAACGAAGAGCCGTAACAGGACGCATTATTTAATTTATTTAATTTATTTAATTTATTTAATTTATTTAATTTATTTAATTTATTTTATTTATTTTATTTATTTTATTTATTTTATTTATTTTATTTATTTTATTTATTTTATTTATTTTATTTATTTTATTTATTTTATTTATTTTATTTATTTTATTTATTTTATTTATTTTATTTATTTTATTTATTTTATTTAAATAAATTATTTTATAATTTTCACGGCTGTAATTCAATAAATTAAAAATGTGGTACAATAGGGCTACCGGCGAAGGTCCACAATAAAAAACCGAACGCGCTAGTCGTGGCACCTCATGGGTGGCGTGGAAGACCACGTGAACATTTATATTTGGGGAATAAAATACTTATACTAGCAGATTCGTAGAATGTTCCTGTGTTCGAATGCATTACACGCATTGGAAGCTGCATTGGGTGATAAAATATAAGTAAAGATCACATAAATAATGCAATGCGTGCATACATATTTCCTACACAATACAGTTAAATATTATAGAAGTATGTTTAAAATATTTGTAAGTGAATATCGCTCACCGTCGTGTAGTTGTTTGAATGAAGAAAAAAAGGTGAGCCATCCTGGGCGCGAACTTCCGACAAAGGTGCCCAACGATGTCGCAGGCGGGTGTAGCTTAATCAACGAGCTACTCGTGCTATTGGGTTATTGTTGAATATTTTTCAAAGTACGGTGCACACATACTTTCAATAAACTCGAAATAACTTAATTCCCTTTATTTGTACATTGCTGTCTTGCCCGCAAAAACATAGAGCATGGTATAACTGACTGACAATATCAAGAAAACGCAATTATTTGAAGTATTCAATAAGTTATTACACGAAATATGTCGTAAATATCGATTTTTATTTATTTGAACTACGACGCACACTACCAAAAAATCTAAAACAAATTGGTGGTAATACTTATGCCAATACTTCACTACAGAATTTATAAAAATTCTGTGGGTTGGAAACTGCAACACGTAATTGGAATTTTTCGTGTTTTTGGGGGGTTTTTCATATTTTATGCTTAGGATTTGCGAGACAAAAATGTGCAAAAATTCCCAGTCATAAATTCACATGTTCTGAATATTCTCAATTTTTTCAGAATTTTTCCGCACCGCTAAATACGGAAAATATGTGAAAAACTGATTTTTTTATTTGCCCTATAACTACCCTTCTGATGGAGATAGAGGGTTGAAACTTGCCATAGAGCGTTTTCTTTTGATCCCCTATCGAATGACGCCTTGCGAAATAAATTTGATACAAGTGCATTTTTGACAATTTCGGTTTTTTAACGTGGACCGTCGCCTATAGCCCTATTAGTAAAGATGAATATACAATGAATGAAACGTCGGCTGATAGTCGACTGAGAGTCGACTGAGAGTCGACTAAGAGTTGACTCTGTGCTATGTGGGTCCTCTCTTCTTCTTAATTAAACACCTTTATTATGCGACAATTAAAAGAGAAATAAAACATCAAAATTTAGGTACTTTTCATTTCAAATTTAGTACCTTTTTCTTCCATAATATAGTACGAAATATTTTTCCACGAAGGTCACCCTGCACCAATGGTGCAAAAGAGCCATATCTGGCCACACTGCGTGGAGGAGATATCAGTCGTACATTTGCAGTCATGTCCAGTCATGTCTGACTGTGGGCAAAGTACTGGAAGGAAGGCAAAGTCCCGTTCCAAGCGAGCGGGTATACAATTTCCGGTGGGCCGTGTACACCGGCAACTAAGAAAGGGAATATACTCGGGGAGAATTGGAGCCGAGGCGCCTGTATACCTGGCGGCCGTGATCGAATACCTCGTAACCGAGGTCATGGAATTGGCGGCACTCGCCGCGAGGAATAACAAAAAGACGAGGTTGGTGGCGAGCCCTTCTTTCTCTTTCTCCGTCTTTCTCACTCTTGCCCTCTCCTCATCGTCGCGCTATAACGTTTCCTCTAATTCGCGCCTGCTAGGTCAGTTTGCGCGTATCGCTCCTCGCTGGGAATCAAACCTTCTTTCTTGTACGAGCTTCTGAGGCCGTGACTTTTTTCGGGACTTATGGCTCGGATTGTCGTTTTCCGTTGGACATCGTCGTGACTCGCGTTACGGGGAGGGTTGATGGTTTGGGGGGATAACGTGGCGACAACAAATGTTGGTCGATTCAAGGGCATTTTCATACAAAATCTATTCGGACAACGGTAGTCCTTAATTTGTCTGTGAGCTGATTGATAATCATGTGGAATGTGATACTTAAAGGTCATTGTATGTAGGTCTTTGAATTTATGTACATTAACCGAGAGAATAATTGGTCAGAATGTAAACAATGTCAAATGACCTACATTGCTTTAACGGTATTTATTAGAAACTGTGCCATTGTTACTGTACTCTCATTGCAGGATAATCCCACGTCATATCCAACTTGCCATTAGAAATGACGCAGAATTGAATCATCTACCAGCGGATGTAAGGCGGAGTGGTGCCCAACATCGAGTCCATTCTACTGCCGAAGAAGAGTAGAAAGGTGGAAAAACTTTCGCAAAATGATTAAAATTACATTTGCTTAGAATAATAAAAGATTGTTGTTTATGTATATATATTTATTATAAAGTGAGAAATAATGAGGACTTCAATCTTTTTGGCATTCATCTCTCTCACTCGCTCATTCACTCACTCATGCGCTCACTCACTCGTTCACCGCATACGCGCGCCTACTCGCTACGCTTGTCCGCACGCGACAGTGTCTCGGCTTCGCCGATACTACATTTGTAAACTTAATTATATATAGCGTGGCCATTATGATCTGTGGAAAGAACGTTAAGTTCTCATTACTCTCATTGCAGGATAATCCCACATCATTTACTACTAGCCATCCGTAACGATGAAGAAATAAATAAACTGCTATCAGAAGTTACGATCGGTCAAGGCGGCGTTTTGCCCAACATTGAGGCCGTGTTGCTGCCGAAAAAGACTCGCATTAGTGGTTCTATAAAAATCAACAAACTATCCCAGGATTATTAGATTTACATTTATAATTAACACGTTCGCGGACAGTAAAAGTTTCAGCGAGGTACAAAACTTGACAGTCATTTTATCTTTAAATTGGTTGTGATATCCGAAATTTGATTAAACACATTGTATAAGGGCAGTCAGATTATCATATTTTAATCTTTATATACAATGAATTGTTGTTTGTTTTATTTGACCGTGTCCAAAGATGATGTGGATATTTAGTTGGCGTAACGCTCGTCTATATTAATAAAGGAAGCTACTATATTTGTCCGACGTTTCGGTCAGTGTATCTCACCCTTCTCAAGGACTGTGAAATCTGTGTAAGTGAAGAAAAGAAGGAAAAGAATTATAATATGTAATGATAATCAAAGAGGCAATAAACTAATGCAAAAAACGACATACGTCTTATAATTAATCAACATTATCAAAATTGAAAGAAGTTAAATTATTCACTAGTTATACCAAGTAGTAACAAGAGAGAAAAGAAAAATAGCAAACTGAAACTGTATTTCGAAAGGAAGACAGTAACGCTATTTACATGAGGTTACAAGGAGAGGTTTCTAGAGACTGTGCCGATTAAAAGCAAGTCTCGGACATAACGTGGAGATGAAGGACGAAAAGGACAGATGTGGAGAGGGATTCAAAATTACTTACATTGGCGCTTTAAAATTCAGTTAGAACATAAAAAGAGCTCACGGAGGTTCACCTGTTTAGCCGTAAGATGACGTTTAGCACACCCAGAGCGATCCAATATGGAGTCGTACTGGGGCCAACAAACTAACCAAACTACCCATAATTGACAGTGAGGTTATAAAACCTGTCAAAACATTGAGAGAAACAGCTGATGCTGGTTCGAGACTGGCAGAATATTAATCGCTCTGTTGCGAAAACAGAGAACGAGATGCACCAATTTCTGATCAATGCAGGTAAAGAAAGATGAATAAAATTCTGCAATATTAGGTTTTCCATATCTGAGATTAACGCTTTTGTGGTGTTTTATTATCTCAAATGTCTCTAGGTGCAGTCTACGATGGTAATTCGTCTCAGTATGTAAAATGGATGTTTCCTCAAAATTAAAGTGGTGATCATTATCGATCATGTGTTTGGTTAGTGCGGTGAATTGTTCCTCCGGCCCATATTTATTTCTTTTATGTTCGTAGATTCGTGCTTTGATGTTCCGGGACGTTTGTCCAATGTAACATGAATCACATTGTGAGCATGGGATATGGTATACCACGCCCATCCTTCTGTCTGCAGGGAGAGGGTCCTTGATAGGTGGAAACAAGGAGCAAGTGGAGTTGGGAATTGAGTAAATAGTGTGCATGTTGTACTTCCTAAATACACGTTTCAGACTGTCGGAAGCGTTTGGTACAAAAGGTAAAACTACAGTGTTAAACACATTAATCGGCCCCCTATTATTACATCTTAATTCTTTCACAGCTTCCGCAGCCACAGGATGATAATAGTCATATGTGCGCTGCTTTATAAGCCGGTTAACAAATTGAGAAGGGTAGTTATTCTCCGATAACGTATGTCTGATGAGGTCTAGATTTTTTTGTCTAAACAAAATATCAGATAGTCTAAGCGCACGGTCAATTAACCCAACAACAAGCCCTGTTTTATGGCTGACAGGATTTCATCTTTGTGATACCAATCAGTGATAATGCCCATGTCCTTTCTGATTAAGGTAATGTCAAGAAAATTTATTTTACCATCTACTTCCACTTCATGTGTGAACTTTAACCTCGGGTGAAAACCATTGAATTTGGAAACGATTTCGTCAATTTTGTCAGGTGGTACGGCGGTCACAATGTCGTCCACATATCTTTTATAGAAAGGCTATTGAAATGATAAGGTGGGAATAACCGTCGGCTCTAATTCCTCCATGACTAAGTTCGCTACGACAGGTGATAACGGAGAACCCATGGCGCATCCAAAAGTTTGTTTGTAAATCTTGTTATCAAACTTAAACACGGTAGCGTGAAGGCACAAATGAACAGCTTTTAAAAACTCCATTTTAGGTATTCTCAAGGAGCTCTGTAAACGAATCCCATCTGTTTTCTATAATTTCTATGGCCAGATCAATGGGGACATTGGTGAATAATGCCATGACAATCCAAAGAAATTAGTACGTAATCTGAAGGAATGTTAACATTGACAATGTCATTTGCAAAACTCCAACTATCCTTTACGTGATATTGGGTGTTCCCTACTATTTTAGCTAATTTTTCGCTAAGGTATGCAGCGAGATTGTATGTGGGACCGTTGATGGTGGACACTATTATTCTCCAAGCTAATACAGTATTATGAATTTTAGGTAACCCATACGCTCTGGGTGTGATGCTGCAGTGAGGTCTCAGAGAGCGGGCAACATTTTTGAATATCCAGCCCCTACGTGCCCATACAGAAATGATTTTACTATTCTGTTTTTCAAAGGTGGCAGTGTATTCGTGTCTACTCTCTATGTAAGTATCCCTATCACTGAGCATATTGTTCATGAATTTAATGTAACTAGCTTTTTGAACCGCTACGGTGCCATTACCCTTATCAGCCTTCATCACAATTAGTTCAGGATGTTGTGTTAAAAAACGTTGAGTGTAATTAGTATTTCTGGACAGGGGCGATAAATTCTCATTTTCCCTGTTATTAATTCTAGTGTAAGTATGTATCTTACTATTAGCCTCGAATCTGAATTCTTGTTTCTTTTCGGGTGGTAAGCGTGTGGCAACATCCTCAATGGCGCCAAGCATCGGCAGTAGTGGTAAGTTTTTGTTGTTCATGGGTAGCGCAAATTTAGGTCCTAATGCTAACGTGTCCTTCACTCTTTCAGGAATCTCAATGTTGGACAGGTTCTTGAACCATTTATCAGATGGGCCTACATGGTTCGTTTGCTGTGTGTTATTTAATCTATTGAATTTATTGATAAAATGATGGCGACGAGACATGAAGAACTGTTTATGCAAATTACGTTGTTGATGAAAGAAAAAATTGTCAGCAATATCAGATGGAAGATGCAGGGCAGCCCTAACCACAGGGCTAAATGGGCTACAGCCCCGGGGCGGAAGCCTTTTGGGGGCGGCAATTTTGATTGGTGTGTAGCGTCCGAAACAGTCTAAAAAGTAAAAGTCTCTTTGTCTTTGGACACCTTTAGCCTCTTGTTTCATAACCACCGATTCCCCGCAGAGTCCCTACAGGTGTATACGTACGTCTACATCTGAGCACGAATGCGCACGACGCAGCCTGAGCATGTCATCAGAAGGTACGTCTACATCTGAGCACGAACGCGCACGAGGCAGCCTGAGCATGATGTCAGAGGCGCGTGAATAAGCCGAGGCAAACCATTCAAATCTCCGCGCAAGTACTCGCATTTCTCGCAAATATCGAGATAGAAGTTGATTATTCTCGAAGCGTTTCTCGGAACTTTACTTCCTCACTTGCAACAGGCTAATTCTCAATGAGACGACAAATTCCGGCGCTAAGGAATCAAGACAACCGACAGGTAGGAGAAATTCCAATTCCCCACGGGATTCTGGCCGGGTCAGGCCGGGTCGTAACACACCACTGGCACATAGTTGCTCTGGGCTGCGCTTTCTCGCGCATGCGCAGTGCAATTCACGAAAAATTCAGGGACGAACATGCAGTATGCCGTATTGCGGACCCTACTTCAGATTTTAGAGTCGGAAACGGATTTAATGTTTTTAGATTGAAAAACTCCTAATGTAGGTGCGGAAGATGCATCGGAGACTGACCTAGTCGCGTGTCAAGATCAAGTGCGGTAAGACTTGTGCACGAGGTCGACGGCGCGATCGCTTCATGCAAAATATTTGATGTGAAAGAAGAAGTCTGGCTGGACTCACCCGCCGCACTCCTCTGCTCCGGTTTAGTAGACTTCGCTTTAGCAAGGCTGAGCTTTGTCGAAGTAGCTGGAAGTTTAGAGGCTGCAGCCTGCATCTGCTGCGCCAGTCTTAAAAGGTTTTCTTCGGAGTAGAAGCCTTCCGCGTTGAGGAAGCCTTCTGTAGTATTCTAGCATTGTTTGGTGTTGGAGGAGCCAGAGAAGACTGGTGAAGCTGTGAAGTCGAAGAAAAAATCAGAAACACTCCCGA
Source organism: Priocnemis perturbator (assembly GCA_963942575.1). Lineage (NCBI taxonomy): Eukaryota > Metazoa > Arthropoda > Insecta > Hymenoptera > Pompilidae > Priocnemis > Priocnemis perturbator. Next base: position 11,736,030 of record OZ012653.1, read on the forward strand.
TTTCGCGAAAAATCAGCCCATACGGGAGTATGAGCTGGAAGAGAAAAAGTAAGAGAACGAAGAGAAACACAAAGAACGAAAAGGCGTAAATAATAAAGAACCGAATAGAGTAGGTTTAAGTGAAAATAAGAGTAATTTGAAAGAACAGAAAGAGAAGGCGCGTTATACACGCGAGCGCGGACCGTGGCGAGAACCGAAACGGCGCGAAAACAAACACTAGCGACTCGGCGGACGTCTAACTCCGTCGAGTGTCACTTGAGGAAATCGAATAATTCGAAAATAAACTGGACGAAAGGGGCGTTTTCCTTCGAATCGTAAATGTGTATTAATACCACGATTAGGCTTGAAGTTGCCTAAGCTCAGATGTTATGTGAGCTATGCAGGTTACTCGCGATGAGACTCCTTAGACCGATCTAGATATTTAATTGAGTCTAAATTCAACGCCAATTCCTCACAAGAGAGAAGACTTATTCCGTTAAGTTCTAAATTATAATAATACAATGCTCTTTAAATGAAACTTAAGAATTAACGGGTTCGGCGCAACTCGCCGACCACGTGCCGGAAGCTAACGCGGATCGCACTTTCGCACTCTAGATAATATTCAAACAAAAAGAAATATGAGTCCAAGCTCTTATTAATAACTAGATTTTAAGATTAAGTTTAACGAGGATTAATGAGTCTCTGATTAGACTGCAAGAATTTGCACAGATTAGCTCACAAAAGAATAACTAAGATATCCTCGAACAGAGGAATACTCACCTCGCGACTATACAGCCAACTGCGACGATGATCGCGTCTCGAGGTGGTTCCTAGGCTCGCTCAGGGATAGTTGTTTATACCTTTTTTGCGGAATCGGCCACATAGCGGTCGACGATATAAACAAATGTCCGCATGGCTATGTACAGCGAGACATTGGTTTCGCTCGTTAGTCTCTTTCTCTAGTTAATGAATTTTATTGTGAGTGCGACGTGATTCCTGGACGTAGAGATTTAGTATCTCTCAAACGCATGCTTTGGTTGAACTAATAATAACGAAAAATAATCTCATGCCGTGGCGATGCCTAACGGAGGCGTAGTTAATAAATGAAAAGAGAGCGAGAAGGACAAACAAAATTATTAAGCGAAAACTCTTCGCTAGCCTTAACTCTATATACACACACATGCATACATTTTACACGCATTCTTCCTTATACTAGTCCGTTGTGGTTACATGTATACATCATGGACATAGGAATAAGGCAGTGTGGCCAGATTTTTGCCCACTGGTACCATACGCGCAAGTGTGCGTGCTTGTCTGTGAAGAGCCGCGTGAAGAGAAGGACGGAACGGTACTATGCTGCGTCTCCCTTCCACCAACGTTGCGTTACGGTCACACGACGTTGGTGGAAGTGAGACGCAGCATAGTGCCGTTCTTCTGTTCACGCGGCTCTTCACAGGCAAGCACGCAGCTTGCGCCGTTGAGACCCGCGTCGCACCTTACACGCCGATTGGGTAGCCGACGTCACGCTAATCGACTCCCGATTTCGGAAGTCTGTTTACACTCTTACTAATTCCGCTTTTCGAGTTCGCGCCAGTGATGTTCCTGAGGACGCTTTCTCGCGCATGCGCATTGAAGTTTCATTTAAGGAGCGTGCTAAATGTAGAAGAAAAAGAGTTCTGTTGGGCCCTCTGCTCAGATAGTATTAAAAATAATAGAAAATTTGTTACAAATTAATTAATTACAAATAAATAATTAACAATAACATAAAAAGCGATGTAAAGATTTGCTTAGATAGTTTGTGGCATTATTTATACACAAACATACATATATTATACAATATTGACATAATAACTAAATAGAAAAAGTTTGGGTAAGGTAACAAGAGCAAATAAAATAATTTTGGAATAATTTCTTTAGTTAACAAAAATATTTTGTTTGGCAGAATTATAACGAATACCAACATTTGTTGCAAGGGTAAGGAAAACTGCCAAAAACCTTACCAATATTCATAACAAAAAAATTTCACATTTATCGTTGAAACATAAAAAAGAAATATTGCATCGCATTAATTAAAACAAAAAAAATAAAAGTAAATAAAGCATTGAATAATATGCAAATATAAACAAAAACAATGAATTACTACAAAAAATAAAATCAGGTACACAATAGGAACATTATTTATTGCATTGTACATCATTTCAAGTATGATTAATATTAAAAAACATATAAGATATATTTACATACATCCTCAATAAATAAATTGTAATTGTATGATAATAACAATTATATATATATAATTATATAGTTGTTGCGCCAAATTGTCGCAGTATGCCGCTGCGGCGTCCCTGGATTTCTCTGTGAATGCAGTGCGCATGCGCGAGAAAGCGTCCTCAAGAACATCACTGGTTCGCGCTCTTCCGTCACGCCGCCATTCGCTTGTTGTTCCATTTAGTATTCAGCAGTATTCAGTTCCATTCCGGCCAAGCACGTGTAAGTATCTCTTGCGGGTCCGCGCTTCGACTAGCTCCGATTCTGTGAATTACCGTTCTCCGAACTTTTCCGTCCGAGCATTTGTTATACGCCGTCCGTATTGATTGTGTGTTCGGGCCATTTCAAAGTGCGCGTTTTGATCGCCACTAATTCCGTACCGCTTCCCGTGAAGCCTTCCTTCCGCACTAGGCGGTGAATCCACTCACGCGTCGGTGATAGTCGCCATTGTATCCGCTCCTTCTTCGGGCCGTTTGAGCACCCGCGGAACCTTTTCCATTCCCTCTTTCCGAATTCGCGTCCCGTCTGTCTGACGGACTTCGCCGCTCCAGCGCCCCTTCATTCGTAGTGACTCCGGTCCTCGGGTACTCTAGGTTTAATTCCGCAGTTCGGGTTCGAGTTACCTAATTCTAAGCTAGTCTACGTTACGTTCGGGCCGAGACGGATGGCATCGCGGCGGTAATGTACCGTTAATCCTATGTCTATATTAGAGACGCAATAAATCCATCCTGGCGTACCGCCTTTAAATTTTGTGCATCCATTTTACACCCGCGCGTACTCCCCAGTATCTCCCAGCACCTTCCCTTTTGCCACGAGCGCAAACAAAAATAAAAGAAAAATTCTCTTGGTCGTGCGAAAACGCTGCAAAAGTTGTCACTGATTTGCAGAAGAGAATATCACAGTGACACACTTATATTTGACGAAACATCGCGGCAAAATTTTTCCACAATATCTTGAGTGCGTTAAACTGACAATGTTCAAATTTAAACAATATCTGTCAGGTCTACCAACACGAGAATTATTATTGAAAACCTACATTGCCAACCTACGACTATAAACTTACAGGCTTCACGCAGGGTGGCGTGTGGATCGCATCCGGTGCTATTATCCACCTCACACAACGCCGCAAACAGCACCACCGCCGTGAGTTTTCGAACTAGTTTAAAGTTGAAAATGTCGTTGTTGTAACGGATCCGAAAGCTCCAGTCCAGTTAGTTCGCAGCCTGAACCCGTAATTTGTAGCAAGGTATGTATTTGATAACGTAGAATTTGACTATTTAGCAGTATAAAAAGCTTAACTACTTGTTTCTGTGACATTGTCTCAGACAAAGTACTATTTTGACGCATTGTAAATTTACATCCTTACCGCGATAATTGTTACCTGCGCGACACTGTTGCATACTTAACAGTAGCACAAAGTTTTAATAAATTATATTTATTTAACGTTTAAGATGGATGATACAGTTCGTGTAGCCGTACGGATTAGGCCGCTCGTAAAAACAGAAATTGATAAAGGATGTGGTGTATGTTTGGACGTGGTTCCTGGAGAACCACAAATTCATATATGCAACACAGATAAATCATTTACATTCAACTACGTATTTCCTTCGGCTACTACTGAAGAAGACTTTTATACCACTGCAGTGAAGAGCACAGTCACAAATATTTTTCAAGGTAAATATCAGAGTTTATAAAAATTACCTTATATATCGGACATTAATATATGATAATGTATTTTATAACATATATGATAGACATGTTATGTTCCCATGTATCAAACAGGATACAATGTCACAATACTTGCATATGGGCAAACTGGAAGTGGAAAAACGCATTCCATGGGAACAGATTACCCATCAGGAACAGCAAACGTAGGGGTTATACCACGAGCAGTATATGACATTTTTAAAATTATTGAATTAAAGGAGGGTTGGAAGTTCCAAGTAACTGTGTCATTCATGGAACTTTATCAAGAGCAGTTATATGACCTGTTATCTCAAAAGTCGCGCTCTCAATCCATTGTTGATATCCGGGAAGATATAAAGGGTATTAAAATAACAGGAGTAACCGAGAAAAAAGTAACAACCGCTGAAGAAACCCTACAATGCCTAACGCAAGGGTCTATGGGAAGAGCAACTGGTGCAACTGCCATGAACAGTCAAAGTAGCCGAAGTCACGCAATATTTACTATTTGTATACATCAGCAAAAGATTGGTGATAGTAATACTGCAACGACAGCAAAGTTTCATTTGGTGGATTTGGCTGGTTCAGAAAGGACTAAGAAGACACAAGCCACAGGTGAAAGGTTTAAGGAGGGTGTGAATATAAATAAGGGTCTGTTGGCCCTCGGAAACGTTATTTCCCAACTGGGGGAAGGAGGCCCAGCTGCATATATTGGATACAGGGACAGCAAACTCACCAGGATGTTGCAAGACTCGCTTGGAGGCAATTCAATTACACTGATGATTGCCTGTGTCAGTCCGGCCGGTTGGTTCTTACAACATGACATAAACTATAATGCTTTACTTGTACATACATCAACATTTTCAATTTACAGATTATAATTTGGACGAAACTCTTAGCACCCTAAGATACGCCGATCGTGCCAGAAAGATAAAGAACAAACCAATAGTCAATCAAGATCCGAAAGTATCCGAAATAAACCGATTGAATAAACTAGTAGATGAACTGAGACTCGCGTTGGTTGGACGAGACGTTAATATTGGCTGTTCTAGCAGTCAGCAGGAACTCGAGGAAAAGAACCACACGCTACAAAAGAAGCTGAGAGACCTGACCGAAAAATTGAACGCGAGTCTCGTCGAAATAGTTTTCATGCATGAGAGAGCGGACTTAGCGGAGAAGGCGAGGGATAAGATTAAGGAAAACATGGCCGAAGTTTTGGTAGATTGTGATAAAGTTCTACGGTCATTCGATTCGGATACCGAGGATGACGTGAGTCGACGTGCGAAACTAGAAACTATTTACTTAAAAATATTAGGTACATTACATGTCCTACGTGTGCTTGCTAACCGTCTTCATTAATACACCGGCAAAGAAGATTAATTTTTATTTATTCAACAGATATTCAAAAGGATCAACACAAAGCGTCTGAAGAGCTCTTGAAACATGAGATTTGCGTGAGTTGCAACGTGTCGACAAGCAGTGACAGTAACGAGACTGAACAAATTATTGACGATATGAATAGCGAAGGCGCAGTATTCGTCGATTACTTCGACGAGAAACATGAAGAGCATACAATGAGGCAAGCAGAGAGGAATAGCGAAGTCCAAAACATTAATAAGGAACTTGCAATAAAGGAAGACCTTGTTTCACAACTTTTGAAGAATTCCACTTATATGACAGAACAGTCGCATGAACTGCAGCAAATGGAGGAGGAAATTAAGACCCTTCAGACGGAGAAAGAAGAACTCCTGCAAGCGTTACGAAACGCGCATGCAAACACCACGAGTTCAAAGTAAGTTAAACATATTAAAAGTTCTGTTCGTTTTCCAACATCGATGTTTCTTTCATTTCAGGCTAGCCGAGACTCGACGGAAGAAAGTTCAAGAATTGGAGAAGAAAATCTGCGACTTAACACGAAAGTGCACCGAACAGAGTAGGGTAATTAAGACGAAGGAGAAGTCAGAACTACAGATCAAAAGTCTGGGGAACGAGATTCAGTCGTTGAAGCAAACTAGAGTGAAGTTGGTCCGCCAAATGCGCAATGAAGCCGATAAGTTCAGCAAGTGGAAGCAGTCACGGGAGAAGGAACTGTGCAAGTTGCGGGAACAGCACAGAAAACGAGCGAACGAAATGGCGCGCCTGCAACTCCAGCACAGCAAGCAGCAAAATGTGATGAAGCGAAAGATGGAAGAAGCGTATGCTGTTAACAAGCGATTAAAGGTAATCCACGAACGTATCTGCGAATCATTTGTCTAAGACACACTTACACTGACTTAGGCCACGTGGATGTGTGTGAGTACTCGGAATGCGTGTCGCCTAAGTTAAAAAGCTTTAGCTAACAATTTTCTGCAGGAAGCATTGGACATGCAGAAGAAAGCACGTCAAAGGCGAGAGAAAATGACTAAGACGAAGGAAGGGGTTCAAACATGGGTCAAACAGGAGCTGGAGGTCGTACTGAGTACCATTGATGCTCAGTGCTCGCTACAAAGACTAATTCGTGATCGGACTTCCTTGGAGATGCAGCTGGACAAGCTTAGGAGTAGTGGGGACTCCCCGAACGAATCTGAGATTGCGGAACTCATCGAATTTATAGATTTACGTAATGCGCAAATAGTAGATCTGCAGCAAAAAATACAGGAATCCGATCAAGGTATGTACGTTGACACGCGTAGATGGTAACTGACATCGTTTAACTTACTTTCATTGCATTTTTGTAGAAAATAGAGCGAACACCAGGTGGCATATGATACAAACGATTTCCTCGGATGCTAAGGTAGCTCTGGAAAATCTGTTTGACGTAATTGCGGAAGAGAGGAAGAAGCAATGCGTGAAAGAATTCGACTACGATGAGCTAATGGTTAGTAAATGATCATGTATCTTTTATTGATGACGTTGACCCTTAGAACGTAACCGGTACAGAAATTTGAAACTTTTACAGGAAAAGAATAAAATTCTGCAAGGACAATTGGAAGAGTTGGTACGTAGAGAAAAACCCGACCCTAATCAATTTATCGAGGATGCATTTAAATTCTCGGGAGATGATAACAAAGAAAATATGTCTGACGATATGATGAAGCTGAAAGAGGAGCTCCAGTTGTACAAGAGTCGATGCGATCAATTAGAGCAAAAGGTAAGAAATTTCAACATATAGTATCTTCGAATAACTGTTACGAGTGAACAATTATTGCAGGTACTTGTAGAAAATAACACTCACTATAAAAAACCTCAAGTGAAAGCTAAAAACAGAAGCACAGATAAGGTAAAGCCATACTTGGAGGATCACATGTTAGCAGCGGTCTCTGACGATAGTTTAATTATGGAAGACGATGTTGAAAAAGATCCAGACTGGACAAGGACGCCGATTTATAGTAGGATTCAGAAACTCTGGGTATGACGCTGATAGTTTTTTTTTTGTACATACACGACGAATACGAATCATTTTGTAATATTTGTCGACAGAACACGACAAAGACATCCGTGACCGAACGCAGTACCTTGAAACGATCATCTGATGGTGACATCAAGTGTGCATGTAAAACAAAATGTGCGACACGCATGTGTTCATGTCGTAAAAACGACACTGCCTGCAGTGGTTGTGGATGTAATCCGGAAATTTGTCAAAATAAGGAACGAGAAAATGTAAGCTTGAATTGGTGACTATTTTACTTTTCAGAAGGAATTTGTACTATACTGTGATTTACTTTACAGTTGGCCCGCACGCTTTTATTTGATTGCACAGAAGAGGAAGTAACGAAAAGGCCAAGGTAGTATTCTCTAAACAAATAATAAAATATACATTATTAGATTTACGCGACGAGACAATTGGTTTGAATTATATAATTATTTTTTTGCAGATTGACAGAATAGCAATAAAGCCGATTAGTTGAATTCCGAAATGATGAACCTACTTAATCATTCGTTTGGGACTAGTCAATCGCACGTTATTATTTATTACGCGCACTATATTTTAATACCCGGGAACGATTTCCCGATTTTCCTCTTCGTCTTCTACGGCATATACGGTAAAAGAACTATTCTACGCATTTTATTAACATGACAACGTTTTATGACATTTGTAAAAACCTTCATTTCATTTATCGCTATATACACGCCATTATTGTTGAGTGCAATGAGCATTCCGTGTACTACAATCTTCATTATTGTATATAATAGTATAATTATAGCAACAATAAAAATTATTTTTTTACGACATTGAACTACCTGTTCACCTGTCAATGATCGTCGTTATCGCCTCTATTTTTGAACCTCAACATATCAACAAGAGGAAACTTTTTCCTCGATTCGTCGTCCAGTGCGTCAGCCTGTCGATGCTTAATCGTTATCCTCCACTTAAGTGTTGTGCTACCAATATCGTTGCCGTTTACTTCGTCCGCGGAATCTGAAAGTTTATCGACCAAAGAGTCTTCCGCCGATTGTAGAGTGTTCTGAACATTCAACAAACTCAAATGTTTCTGCTCAGACACACGAGAAAATCTTTCAAGCTTAACAGTCTGCGCTTTCGTGTTATCCGCTTCGACGGAATTCCAATTTAATTGAACCGGAGACACGATAAACTTCTGTTTATCCGTTCTTTGACGGGAGCTCGACTGGGCTGAATGTTTGTTAGAATCTGAGGTGGTAATCCGTACATTTTCTAAAGCTTCCCCCGACTCTCCGCTGCCTCTGTTCACCGATCTCGATCGTTTGCGTCGAAACCATTGAGAAGGGTTGCTACTTCTTCGTGGTACACTTAACTCTTTCATTATTCTGGGATTACTTTGCGTTGGGTTACTCGAACTGTTGGACGAGTACGGGTCCGTTTCGCTGAACTTGTCGATGTTCATCGAATGTTTGCTTTCAACGCTATCCGCAGACTCCCTCATAGATTTTTTTCGAGGAATCTCGGTCGAACTTTTAATCAGAGGAACATTTGTTCCGTTTAATTGCTCCGGGTCTTTCGGTGGTCGTTCAGATTCTTTTAAATCCGGATGAAATGCGCTGAATCTGTCCATAATGGCAGCTTCCCTTTTTTTCCGTTCTGGGCGCGAGTCTGAAGTGTTGACATTACCTTCGTCCAGAACGTCGTTACTAGAGGTCAAATGAGCGTTCTTGCTGGACGAGACCTGCGCTAACCTATCCACAGTGGTTTCCGTCTGATAATTGATCGTTTGGATATTTGGAAGTGGGTCATAGAATCTCTTCGCATTCCCCGAAAAATTGGCTGCATTCGAAGGGCCGGATTGTTGAACGTTGACCTCGTGCCCCGGATAATCTTGCGGAATCGCGACCAACGCGAGCGGAACTCGCTTTATCAAAAGCTTCTCCACGATATACTCATATTCGTCCGTGTCGTACTGCAGTACAGAATCATCGTAGTCGTCGTAGGTGAAATTGAAACAACAGGTGAAAAGGGACTTGCAACAGTTTCCTGAGTCACGCCGATAGTTACCCCCAATATCGGGATTATTGTCTCGGTGACCGCTGTCGACCCAATAGTCGTGGTACTGTCTCCTCGGTCTATCATTCATGTCCAGCAATACCCGGACCCAGATTTTCTCGACCCATCGGTCGCTCTCTAACGTAAAATGAAAGAAAAACTTATCTACGTCAAATAAATCCACCGCACGCCTCAACCTGGCACCAAATTTTGAACCGCCCGAACTGAGAATCGACCGCCATGCAATTCGATAATCGATCTAAGCCAAGGTCACAGGAGCAGCCTCGCGATGCACCATAGAAAGAATATTCCAAAGATTGGCAACAAACGCGATTTGACAAGGTTCTGTGCGTTGACTTTAAGAACGCACACAAATTTTGAGTTACATCTCCCGGTTGGTCGAATCGCCGAGCCACTCACCGGACGGCCAATCAGAAGGTCGAATTGTTCGGACGGCGCGAGGCGACGAAACGGACGTGAGTATGATCGTAAGCGGCAAATTTGAAAGTGCGCACCGCCTTAGCGTAGAACCGCGACTGGGTTCTCGAAACAGTCCATGACGTGTCATGGCAGCGATCGAGGTGTGATATGCGTTGTGCCCGACGGCGTAGACAGCTCGTTATCGGCAAGTAAGCGCGTAAGAGGACCAGTGGGACGACGTGTATTATGAAGCAGATCGATTGACGAATTCATGTAGTTGCCCTCATACGCTGACAGTAGACTATAGTACGCGCTGACAAACGTGTGGCCAAGGCGCGGTGACAATGGCGAGGAGAACAATGTCGATGTGGCTGTTGTGCACAGTCTGTGTAGCGGTGATTCACTGTGCGTCGGCATTCTATTTGCCCGGCCTGGCGCCGGTCAATTACTGTAAGACCGGGGAGACGTCTGAAACTTGCAAGGTGCGTAACACGGTGTCCGCTTTTTCATCAAGAGATTTTCGGTTAGCGGACGTCTCTTATGCCAATCGCAGCTAAACGGTCACGCTCGACCGATTGCGCTTGACGGATCAAGCCTAGTGATGGGACCAAGTTCAATATGAACTGATGAGTGTCAATCAATTCAATAGCCAAAGACTCATTTGTCCGGAGTCAAGTAGTACTCTTAACACTGCGTACCTTGTTTCTGCTACTTTAAAAATTCTTGATATCACTGCGTTGGTATCGAAACCAAAAGTGATCACATGCCAGGTTTACTCAATGGAAGCAAACCGTGATCGCTTGTGTTTAAATTCTGTATGAGTACTTAGAGAAGGCATCGCTCTGTCTACTTTGTGGCCATATCAGTTATTAGCTTCCCTCTCTAATGGTTGTTTTTCAAAATTTCAATCAATGTCTCAATGGGATAAACATATGACGTCAGTGTACTCATAAGTACTACCATTATTGATTGGCGCAATCTTACATGGTTAAATCATTTCTCATTTGGTTTTGGCAGTTTTTCCAAGTAGCTTGATTGAGTCACTAGTTGCACACTATATATAATGACAAATGAGTTACAACTGCTGATCTGTTTGTTCTTTTCAGTCTGAAATAAAGTTGTATGTGAATCGGTTAAACACAGAGAAATATGTGATACCCTATGAATATAATCAGTAAGTCAATTTCTACATAAAACATTAATCATTTTCAAACAGGTAGTATAAAAATGTTAAATTTGCAGTTTTGATTTTTGTACTTCTGATGAGGGCCAATCGCCAGTGGAGAATTTGGGCCAGGTTGTTTTTGGGGAGCGTATCAGGCCATCACCATATAAGGTAACAACCTATGAATACACATGTATATCCACTTGATAATAAGCACACAATCAATATAAACGTGTGATGCATTTTTAGCTGGTATTTTTAAAAGGGGTAAGTTGTGAAAAAACTTGCACAAAAACGTACACAGCAGATGAGGCCTCCGAAAAGAAACTGCAGTTCCTCAAGAAAGGAATGGCACTTAACTATCAACATCATTGGATTGTTGGTGAGATTCATAAGCCAGCACACTTCATTTGCAATTCACATTATATATGCATTTCACTATGTTTTTTCAATACTTCATCAGATAATATGCCAGTAACATGGTGTTATCAGTTGGAAGATGAACGACAGTACTGTAGTACTGGATTCCCAATGGGCTGTTTCTTCAGGGAGTCAAGATCTCAACAGGACACATGCAGTATTAATGTATATGACACTGATAATTTAAGAACTTATATCAGTAACATGACTTTCCTCTTGTGTATTACATGAGAGTTATAAGAAGGTAGGCAGATAGCGGCAATTGTGAAAAAAATTAATTTGAATATTTTTTGCCAGGCCGCATACAACAAGCCAAGAACTTACTACCTGTTTAATCATGTAGACCTTACCATAACATATCACAGTGGTTTTAAAGAAGACTGGGGAACAACGTTTAAGGATAACGGAGGACGCATTATATGTAAGCATTTGCGAGACTAGTGCCTATCGTATGCCTGAATATTTTCGTATCTTTTAATTATTGTTATTTCGTATTTCCAATAGCGGCAAAGGTAGTCCCGCGTAGTATAAAACATCCAGACACTCAGACTCTGGATTGCGAAAGTAAAATACCATTGGAGATACCATACGAAGACCTGACTGGTGAACAGAAACTGGACGTTACATACACGTACTCCGTTCAATATATGGTAACTAATTAGTCTCAAGCTATGGAGATTAGCAAATTTTCCGTACTTTATATATATTAACGCTGACGATGTTTTTCCATAGGAAAACCATATGATTAAATGGTCGTCGAGATGGGATTATATTTTGGAATCAATGCCACACACGAACATCCAATGGTTTAGTATTCTAAATTCGTTGATCATTGTTCTGTTCCTTTCGGGCATGGTGGCAATGATAATGCTTCGTACTTTGCATAAAGATATAGCGCGTTACAATCAGGTATACATTGTGCACATTACCGTAATTATTATTTCCACGATTCGTTTCCTTCGGTCATTGTTTCAAAGACCGTCGACAATGCGTGCTCTCTAACACATATCGAATCTCGCTACGGAGTTGGTATTATTGATTAACATCACTAATCAAAGAAAATGAAAAAGGGAAAACAATGCTAACATTTCGTACTTTTTTGTGAAATGGTGATATTTGTACGTCTGTGTTGCGATAACGCAGGCCTACTTCCAGATAGAATCAGGAGAGGATGCGCAAGAGGAATTCGGTTGGAAATTGGTGCACGGCGATGTGTTTAGACCACCGCGAAAAGGGATGCTTCTTTCAGTGTTGTTGGGCTCTGGCATCCAAGTATTCTTCATGACCCTTGTCACATTAGGTGCGGTACAGTATGGTTGAGAAATGATCGGCCGCGCACGCGTTTGTATATCTTCGACGTATTGACGTAATTACGGAGTTTTACACAATTGTAAATATTTCAGCATTTGCCTGTCTCGGTTTTCTCTCACCTGCTAATAGAGGAGCCTTGATGACATGTGCGATGGTACTTTACGTTTGCCTTGGCACGACAGCGGGTTACGTTTCGGCTCGAATCTATAAGAGTTTCGGCGGAGAAAAATGGAAATCCAATGTGCTTCTCACGTCAATGCTTAGCCCAGGGTAATATAGCCAAATCGCACCAAATATAAAGTGACCCATTACTTGTACTGATCGTAGCAAAGCCTGCCAGTGAGTTGTATAACTAACGTTGTTTGAGTTTATAGGTTTGTGTTCGGGTTATTCTTCATCATGAACTTGATCTTCTGGGCAAACGGAAGTTCAGCAGCGGTACCGTTCACTACTCTCATAGCCCTTCTGACATTGTGGTTTGGAGTGTCTGTACCTTTGACGTTTGTCGGAGCTAGCTTCGGATTTAAGAAAAGGGTAATTTTATTTAAAGTACAAAATTGGCATTTGTTGTAAATTTCTGATTATCGTCTTAATTGGGTTTTCTTCTCTAGCCTCTGGAGCATCCGGTCAGAACGAACCAAATTCCCAGACAAATCCCAGAGCAGTGTCATTATACCAGACCTATACCGGGCGTTATAATGGGAGGCGTTTTGCCATTCGGCTGCATATTTATACAATTATTCTTTATACTTAACTCTCTTTGGTGAGTTCTGTATGCGTCGCTGGAACTATGCCATACTGTTCCGATCAAATTTCACATAACAGGATTGGTTATTGATGAACCTTTTCCCGCAGGTCCAGCCAAGTATATTACATGTTCGGATTCCTATTTTTGGTATTCCTCATATTGGTCATCACGTGTTCTGAAACAACAATCCTACTTTGCTATTTCCACTTATGTGCTGAGGTACCGTATCGTTAGCATATTACTGGATAACTGATAGTCATGGTTACAGGCAGTAATTAAAATATATTTCGCAGGATTATCACTGGTGGTGGCGTAGCTTCCTAACGTCAGGCTTTACTGCAGTTTATCTGCTAATTTATTGTGTACATTTCTTCATGACTAAACTAGATATCGAAGATGCCACGTCAACGTTCCTTTACTTTGGATATACATTAATAATGGTCTACTTATTCTTCCTTTTAACAGGTCAGCAAATTTATTCTCTAAGTTTGATTTCTCTCCCACACTGAATTATTTGTTAACGCACGTTTTACTTGCAGGTTCAATCGGTTTCTTTGCCTGCTTTTGGTTCGTGCGAAAGATATATAGTGTCGTGAAAGTCGATTAAGCTTGAAGAGTTTCCGAGTAAGATAGAAAGAGGTGGTGAGAGGGAAAGAGGAGTGATACAGCGGTGGAAGTGAATTAAGTTATAACTAGGATGCGCGATAGTCGACATTAAATACATTAACACTAAAGCGAACTAAAGAGGGGACAGACAGTGGTAATATTAAACATGTTAATACCTAAACCGGTGATATCATACATAAAATCATTAATTATGAATCATAATTATTATTTGAAGTTACAAGTGTGTATAGGAAAGCGGGTGTGCCATACGCTTGAACGGGGGAATTAGTGTTTATTATCGACTATCAAACATTCTTGAGAGGTATTTTTTGATAACAACCTGATATGTGTATTGGAGTATCATAGTATATGTTAGACGCCGTGTATCTGTGACACTCTTTGATATATATACCAATTGTTCTCGTAAAGAAGGAAATTAATGTGTAACGGCACAATGTTACCTGCAGTGATTGGCCTATCGAATAGCTGTGCTATAACTCTGTAAGTAATCGAAGATACTTTTCAGATTAACAATCGTTAAATCTTCAGTGTGTTATAAGCATTGGTACGTGAGTATGTGTTTCAGTCAAACTATTCGATACCCGGCGAACCGACAAACGTACCAACAAATCATTGCGCAACACAATGATAAAAAAACAAAGTATTTCGACATATTGTGCGTGAATGTGTTTTATGTTCGGATGAGGTTTCTAAACATCAGCAATACTATGTTTTTAACAAAACAATGTCGATAAGTATTTAGATTAACCGAATAAGAAACAATAAAAATGTACAAATTGGTAATTAAGTTAAGTGAATCTAAATCTCCTCTTTTTCTTCTCTTTTTGTTGGTCTCTATCAATAGTATTCGTGACTGTGAGATACCTTATTAATAGCTGACAAGCACACTCTGTAATTAATCATTTTTGTAAATTAAAGTAAATTACAATGTTAGCATTAATAATGTTATTGATATAAATAAAGATATCAAATAAGTTTATAACACGTATTTTGTACCGTCAATATGAGTGACTTGAATTAAATTTAACAGAATATTCAAACTTGCCGTCGCAGTGTCCGTCACAAATGAGCAAATACAACAGAGACATATATAGTGTAATGAATTAGGTACAGGTCATTGTGTTAAGCATATAATTGTATATTTCTAAATTAGCGTTTCATTATTTAATCTTGTCTACAAGGTGGATAACAAATTTTTTTTTCATCCAAACGACGTATCGTAAAAAGTAAGCGGTAAAAGTACAATGTAATCCTATCGTGTTTTACATTTATTGATAATTTTACATTTCACATCATGGAATATTGATTAATAGTTTTATATACAACGTGTTTGACCATCCTGCGCGCTAGTCTATCGTCACACAGGTACAACACTGATGCTTTGCATTTTCTCTACTACCCCATCATAGTTTGTGGTGTAGCGTTATTATGATCGTCATATGTCGACTTCGAGGAAGTCTAGTGGTAGAATGAACTAAGGAGAGAGGAATTATATTTCAGAGACAATGTTCCATTCACTGATGCCTTGATTGTGATGAATTCCATTTCGATGCCGATCGACAATCAACCGTTTCACATAGTCTCATTGTTTTATTTTTCTTTTCATAGTTAAGCGGCAACTTATACTGCCAGGTTTGTTTATCGCGTAACTTTCTTTTTGCTCAGAGTTCAACGACCGACTGCAAAACCAGAAAATAACGAAACGGAAACAGACAATGTAATTTCATTTAGCTATCACAAAGTACGTTCCAATATGCACGTGGCTCAATCAATCGGCCTTTCTTTTTTTCTCAGTCTCAACATTTTCTTTATTATTCCCACGTCGTGCATGCGCAATATGGTTGCGCCGCAATGTCACGCTTATGTCGTGCATACCGTTGTGTGTTGCGCAGCAATGTTGCTCTGTGAATGTGTTTTTCTCCTGTACAGATGACGCGACACGGTACCGCATGCTATCGAGTCTGTTCTAGCGTTTATCGCCAGCTCTGTCGAATAGTAAATGTCGTTGACCTGTAAGAAGCATGGTTTATAATGCTAAAACTCGGAAACACGTGAACGGGGAGTAGAAAGAGAGAGCCTCGGTCATGCATGGAAATTTTCACACACGACGTTGTCATCCAACGTGCACAAGACAAGGAACGAGACGGCGGACGTTCTCGCAAAAACTCTGTTCCCGTATTGGCTAGAAGATAAAAGAATCGAGTGATGGAATAACTGCCGCTCCCCAAACAATCCCACGCCCCGTCGATCGAAAAAAGAAACTACCAGTTTGTCAAACGAAAATAGTTAAACTCTCTATACGGAAATAGCAAAAAAAAACTGCAACTAGCTAATCAATGCGTCCGCTTCTATCCGGTATACTTCATTTCCGTCGCATGAAAGGAAAATTTCTTTAGAGATATTAGAAATAGTCTGCTGTCAACGTGAAGCGTCAAGGAAAAATGAATGGAATCCCCGAATATGCTTTCTATCGGTTCTGAAGCAGAATCTGATTCCTCGATAAATTTCATTTGTGTGATATCAACTACGAGAGGCTGCTAAATAGATCGTTCAAAGTATGCTTTTTTTCTGTTTCTCTCTGCATTTCTTGTCAGGAGGGTAAGGTACGTTTTGTCAAGGGTGGCGACACGTGACATTTCTATTTTCTCGGACTACGGCGCCGGCGACCGTCCCGATTTCTCTCGGCACGTCTCATCTCTTCTAATCTGCGCGCGTGCTCAGCCATGTGTTGCCTTCTCATTTCTTCCTTCACTACAATCTGCAAAGGTTACGTCAAACATTGAGTTTTGCGTGATATTTACCGGGGAAGTCAGGAAAAAGTAAGAAATAAAACGTACCTGCTCGTTTGTAAGTGGCAACCAGTATATGCAAGGCGTCGCCTTTGTTTTCCTAAAAAGATCGTCCAACAGCTTCGCCGGTGGCGGCTCATCCTCCTTCTTTTTGAACTTCCGAGCCGGTGCTGGAAGATGTGCCTCCAGTGCAGGACTCCGACTTCTCTGCCTCCTCTTCTTATCGTGCTCCTTCTTGTCCCGTTCCTTCTCCTTCACATGTTGCTGACCGTCCTCTTTGCCCAAGTCCCACTCTCGCACTACGACTACCTATCATTGGATTTTTTCATTAATCTCAAGCAATGTTGCAACCTGATTTTATAAAATATCATGTAGAAAAAAAAAAAACGAACCTTGGTAGCATTTGCTCTGTCTTGACCCCATTCCTGTTGCCACGAGTCAGATGCCATCAGAGGCTCAGTCTTACGCTGAACAGGTTGATCTTTGGATAATTCTCGCGCTAATTCCATGTCCTCCTTGGTAGCATATTCCACGTGAAGCCTCTTTGGATTTGACACGGGCCAAGATATTCCGTGAAGCGCTTGTCTTGTCTCGAAAGCTTGATCCTCGTTGGAATACTGAAAGATTTTAACCGGAAAATACAAATATAGTGGAATGTTTCAAATAAATTTGTAAGTAGAATATAGCGAGAGGTACTAACTTCTACAAAACATTTAGATTTGATCCTATCCATCCAAAAACCATTTTCCACGATCGTGCCAGTACGGGAAAGAAGCTCTTTAATTTGATTTAACGTAAACGGTCGGACCAAATTCTTAATCAGCAATATGTTTGTAGGCTTTGTAGCTGGCGGACTCGGCGACTTTATATGTGGTGTTTCTTTCACGATCGATATCTTCCGCCTAGCAGCTAAAGCAGAAATGAAAAATTAATAGCTTCGAAGTATGAGGGATAGTTGAGCTACAGAGAGTTACAAAAAATAGTAAAGTGAAGTTTAATAATATACCTATATGATTATCCAATTTTCCATCGCTTTTCTTCGTAGCACCGTTCTTTTGTGTAAGGCCATCTTCTTTAGATTTGTGATCACTTATACTATCAGTTGAATTATGGCGTTTCTCCATGTCTCTATGACGATCCCTATCCTCGTCATCGTCCTTTGATAAGCGTACTTCATTAATTGGCAACGGCTTTGCTCCCGGCACTATCGCCTATAAATAATAAATTGATTAATCATCCTCTTAAGTACGTACACTATATTTTAACGTACCTTAAGAGAATCTGTAGAAATCGCAAAGGACGGTGCAGTGTCTGTCGAAAGTACTGTTCCCCATCGACGTTTCCTTGGAGCAGACTTTGGTTCCTGTTCTGCACTGTTATGATTCTCCTAATAAAATTGTAAAAATATACTTCGTAGAGCAAAACGTAACATTTAACGATTGATATCAATATTAAGAATTAATGATATCGAACCTTATTTTGATTTGCCGATTCGGTGTTAGCATTTGTGTCTGTCTCCTCTGGCTTTACATCATTTTTTTCTGCCAATATTCTTGCTGAGCTGTAAAGTAAAGTTGACTTATTAGATATGAGCACACAAAGACTGATCACGTATTGCGAACTGTTACACAGTGCGATAAGTGCATCAACTCAATGTGATCCCGAAAGATTCACATTCTCATATGCTTACAATGATCTCTTCAGGTTGACTTTCGCGGGTTTGTGAGAAGGCGTCTGACTACCGATCAACACACCGTTATCAGCCTTCTCCAACATGTTCCCCGCGCTTGGTTTATCGTCATTCTCAGGACGCTCGACTTCCATCGTGTCCACGTTGTTCATAACAGAGTTAGCCCTTTGCTCGGGCGACCTCAACGGTTCCTTCTCCTCCTCTTGAGCATCTTCGACATTCGTTTTCGTCTCCCCGTCGAACATTTCTTTGCTTTTTCTCTCGGCGGAGGGTTCTTCTTCCGAATCAGGCGTCTCGGAATTCGAGGAGTCCCGGTACTTGTTTCGATGCTTTCTACGACCGGTCCTCGAGGGTGTTCGTGAGCCGGCTCTGTTATTATCGTGCCCCTTCCCGTGGGCCTCGTCGTTGGACTCAGAGGAAGTGTCTTCCGAGCGACCCTCTTTTCTCTTATCATTATCATTATTATCCTCATCGTCGCTGCTGGTCTCGCGGCGTGCGACCTTGGCGCTGTTTCCCTCTTTGCTAGGCGGCTCGGCCGATTTCTCGTTGGCGTCTTCGGTCGTCGGTTTATCTTCCTTCGTAACGACAACGACTGTTGCAGTCTCCTCGGTGTCCCTCGCGTAATCACCGTTCGACCTAAGCGCCGAAGGCTCAGCGGATGCACTGCTCGGCTTACCACCGGGCTCGCTATCAATGTTTTGTTCTTGGTCGGAGCAACATGCCTCATTTGTATCTCCTTGTCGATCTATGTTTGGTTTATCGTCAGACAAGTTGGCTGAAGTGGTTTCAGGCAGGATCTCCTTGCTATCACTTACCTCTTCGTTGGAGTCCTGACCTGGGTATGAAGAGGAGGGATCGTTCGGCTGTTCTATGCCACTGGGCATTCTCATACAAGATACCAGTTGCTCATCTGCCGAGTCAACCTCCCCCGCAATGCCCTCACCACTTTCCTGCCACTTGCCACTCGATTTTTTCCTGCTCACTGAGGCCTCCGACGATGCCTCTGACGTATTACGCTGTCTGCATAGTTTTAACTTCTGTATCTCACCGGGCGACGCATCTGCTCTTGCTACTTTCCATACCGACGTTCCGTTGTTCTCCTCTTCATCCTCAGGCAATTGCGCCTTGTTTTCTTGCTCGCTGGATGAAACTTTCTCCTCTGGCACTTCCACTGCCACCACTTCCTGTTCTGTTTCCTTGACTTGAAGGAGTGGTTGCACTGTTGTGTCCTTGTTCTCCGGTTCTGGCGGAGTTACTACACTCACTACTGGCGTCTCTTCAGTATTTTCTATTTCAGGTGATGTAGAAGGCGAACGTTTGCCACGCCGTCGTGTTGACTTTCTTGTTGGCTTCTCGACCTTCTTCTCTGGAGATCCTTTCGCTTTGTTCCTTTCACTTTTGCGCCTCATACCTTAAGAACGTTTACACATATTTATGACTTGTACAATACAAAGTTTATAATCGTGAAATAAAACTTCAATTCAAATTTTCACAATAATGCATATAATAAGGAAGCGTCAGCTAACAATGTCATCAACATTCACTTGTTTGCATGAACAACTCAGTAATCAATACAATTAAACCAATAACGTCCGCAAAGATTGAAATAAATAGTTCAATGTCAATCAGAGTATCATCGAATACTTCAAATAGAACAACGTTTGTGAGACACGGAATTACGTATACGCACTGGTTACGTTTCAAACAATACAAGCACACGGACGGCTGACCGCGTTTGAGTTAAATTGGCGAACAGTAACAGTTCGTATCACAAAAGAATGCGTCGCCTATACCGAGAATATCCGTCGTGAAGTAGAGTGCGCGCAATTTGTCCAACGCGCCCCACCATTTGTCGTACCGAACAAATGAATGTGCCCCGAGATTCGAGTGCCATCGTGAGGTTAATTCACTGACGGGCTATTAGCCACATCGCTTTTGCATTTATAGCATCTCAACGTATCCAAGCGGTCAATTTGTGGTTACCCGACAAATCGCAGTTCGCCTATCGCCCACGAACGGGCAGCCCATACTCACTCATAAACGTTGCTGGTCCACGTCCGAAGGGTCCGTTCTGTTCTATTCCTTCTCGAAGAGCTTAGCTGATGTATAAATATTATGTTTCAAGAGAAACAACGATTTTAGTGACGCTATTAACAATCAGTCGGACCACCGTTTTTCGCTCGATCGGACTCTAACTTCGAAATCTGTATGAGATGGGAAACGCGTTAGGTTAATTATTCCTCACGTATTGGTGGCGTCTCTGACGTTCGTTAACGACACTAAATAAATCGTCTAAACGGACGCTGACTGGCCGAAATATCATCGAAATGGGATTTTATGCTTCTTCTCTCTCTCTGCCGATGAATTTGCGAACGAGGTACTTCGTACAATCCAATTTCAACTTTAAGTGGCTTCTCTGTTCGTAGCAGTTACGGAAGAATTTTGTTTCGGTGGACGTTGCTGCGGTAACGAAACATGCGGCGTAACGGGTAACATCAAACATGTCTGTTATAGAACTATTCTCGAGTAGTGCCAGTTATAAATATAAAACGAATATTGTCTCTTTGAGTGCTCTCGCGGTGCTATGTTTTATCATACTATCATTGCTCACGCCACTCTTTATTATTTATAATGCAGGAGGTGTGTAAATTTCATTATTTCGATTCGTCCAAATTTATGGCGTCATATAATTTCCGAAAATTGTGTTCTGTCAATAATCTGCGCTTCCTAGGTTTTTGGATGAAAAATCGTGTCCATGTAGAGACGCCCGATATACGGTTCGAATATAAGTACTTGTTATTAGCAGAAAAGGACATTGGGCTGGAGCCTGTAGTCTGTTCGACATTTTCTACGTTTAAAGGGAATCCAATATCGGACGATTGTTCGTTAATAAAGGTTATTTCTTCGAGTGCAATATTGGACACACTTTTAATATTAAAAATGTATCATGTGCATGTTATGTTAGGTACGAGAGATAGATACAAACAGTGACGGTAGAAAGGATATATTAAAGTTTGAGGCTCACTTTCATTCAGAGCAGATCATTAAATCTGTCATGCTATTGCTATTCTTCAATTTTAGACTGAAGGTAATATTGTGTGGCATAGCAATGTAAATGAGGGATGACTTATAGATTGAATGAGATTAATCTTTTTATGTATATCACATTAGCATTTATTTGAAGCGACAATAGAATCCTTTGCTGTGTTCGACTGTATTCTAAATCAAGAAGCTCAGAAGGTGCAATTCATTGGTGATTTAGAATTGAACCAAAAGAGTCTCTTGAACAGCAAAGGACTTTACCAAAATTACAATGAAAGCATAGACATTGCTGAGCATTCATTGTCAGAACTGTTAACCCTTAATGCAAATAAGAAATGTGAGTGCTTATTGCTTTTTTTTATAAACAATTTTATATATGAGTTAAGGGTTATTCACCAACGTAGGTATATGAGAAACGTGCGATTTGCAGTTTCAGCAAAGATTGCCAACACCCAGGTGATCAGGCAGACAGGTTACTCGGACGAGGAGCAATTTGTAGTTCAGGGTGAATTATATTACAAGGAACACGTTATGCGTTATCAGCCCGACATATGGGAGGAGGTAAAATGGGCCTGGGTACAATATCTGTCATCCGTAATTGTGTTTGCATATGTATCCAAGCACCTTCTGACCTTCCTATTCTCAAACCGTTATTTGAATTCATACATTGTAGTGCCTTGGGGGACTAAATAGAATTTTTATTATTCAACCAGTCCTCTGAGTTCTTACACGTGTTCAAGTCCTGTACCACTCGTACCCCTCAGGCATGATACTGTTTCCCTCAAAAGGACGTCTTTGAATTTATGCCATTGCGGGCGCGCGTATGGTCACGCGAGTCAGCGGCGTCGCTGATTCACCCAATTGCACCGACGAGGCCAGAGATATTGTTAAAGGCTGCCAACCTTGCGGGAGATCGTGTCCCCCGACGAAATATTTTTATATGATATAATATCTCGAATCATAATCATTATTATATAATATCTCGTCGGTGAATAGCCGATCATTTTATGCACCGATAAGATCGTCTGTCTTCATCGTTAACCATAGGGTCCAAAGTCCATAGGCAAGAAGGGCAGTTTTTCGTGAGTTCCGTTACGCGACACTCGTGGCGCTTTCATCACGTGCATATTTTTTTTGTTCCGACGCGAGTCTACCTTGAATGCGTGCAGCCGCCATTGTTGAACGACTCCGTTTTGGGCAGGATTCAAATATTTTTGGCAAGAATCTGCGGAAAACCGTAAGTTACATTTAAATTCAATTTCGTAGTTGTATGGAGGAAAGGTTATTTCATGAAACCTTATGAAATAATGAAACATGCACGTAGTATAACTGTGATGCGCGAAAGATTATGAAGGGAAAGTGAAGGAGAATGCGATTTTGAACAACACAACAGTCAACGACATCCAGTCCTAGCTGTATATCAAACAATAAAGGTAATAATGTTTAATTAGTAAGAATATAATCCGGCGAAATACAATTATCGATGCGCCATATTAATGTATTACCGTAATTCGGTCTAAGTTTACTCTGGTTTATTAGATATATTAAAATATTATTTCTTAGGACAAACTTTTGAAATTTTGTCGGTATATTAGTCGCACAACGTATAACGGACGTTTGAACCGGGGACCTCGTAACCAGATTTCCTATTCCAAGGTCTTTTGGCATCTAAAATTGAATTTAGTTGCACATTTGTTACGGCAGGCATCTAATACAATCTTAACAAATTAACCGTACAGTCTTATAGGACGACCATTTGAAATAGAAACATCGTAACAACTGCAACTTTACACGAAGCCACGTTTTTTCGATCCGATGACCCGTCGACAGCTGGCACTGGGTCTTCACCGAAAGTTTGCGTCCCGTCCCAATGTTACAGTCGAAGTTCATCCGATACAGTTTATCGCGCGCCACGCCGTCGACATATACATATACATCGGATCGATATTCTTGTCAGCGCTGACACGTCGGACCTGCCGCTACTGACATCAACCCCTTTTCGCGGTTTTTCCTCATTTTCCTCGGAACGGCACGTAAACGGCGGAGTCAGTTCAATGAGGGTGGAGACTGCGCCGTGGCACATAGCACGTCAGCCCTTCTCCGACTCCGTGTTGTCTCGTCTCGGAAGAAAAGGACGAACGACGGCGACGGTATTACTCCACGTGAATCATTTAGCACGGTGTGCAAAGGCGGCAGATGAACGACGACAACGATCACAGTTGACGTTGAAAACTGGCTGTGACGACGCGTTTCGGATGTGGCGACTGTAACGCTTAGCGACGCGGGGGGGCATTTTTCGACTGCCGGTGGTGGATCGACGGGGCAAAAAAAAGGAAATAGTCGAGTGGGTCATGCGGCATGAATGCGAGTGTGGTAAACAGTCGCCGCCGCAGCTGGACGCCCACTGAGAATTTAAGTAGGTTGTCACTGTTTATATCGTGCACCGCTGGAAGTGTATGCCTTGCTTTATGCTTTATCTTTTGACGCTCTCGAGGTGCATCGTGACGTGTCAGGTTTGTCTCGTTAAAGCAGCATTGCTTCTTTCGATTCGTCTTTCATAAACTCGTCCAAACACTTTTCCATTTGAGTGTATGCTTTACATCTGTTTATGTACATATGTGCTTTGCTTGATTTACAGCAGTCATTGTTGTGTTTTGCTCTTTATACTTTGCTATATTGGTGGTCACTTTAGAATAATCAACAATTGTGTGGCGATGTGCATATTATAGAGTGACACTGGCCGAATAGGAGGAAAAGTTCAAGAGTTAAGTCATGTCGACGAGATCGAAGGAAAAGGTCGTAGCTGCGTTTCGGAAGATCTTTCGGTCGTCGGAAAAAATCGCTGATCAAGAAGGTGCAAGCGGTAGTTCGACAGGTTCACCTTCCAGACGACTACTAGGTCGTCATCGTCCCGATGCCGTCACGCCGTCGGATGGGATGATGGTTGAAAATCCCGGCACCAGTCACACCGGCCACGGCAGTTGTTTCTTTAAATCGAAAAAGTCTTCTACCAGTGCGACGCAGGTATTAGTTCAAGGCATACATGATGTGTAATCAGTGCAGTTTAAGTGATATATTACTCTCTCTTTGTTCATGTTCTGTCAACAACGATATGTTTATGTTTGGAATTTCATGTTATATATATAACTCCAAGTCCTGCATTTACCGCCAATATATTTACATTGTATTGATGCCCCAGTTGATATTTATACTAATTCGTTCGGTTATTACGTTTTACACCTTGTTTATTCTCATCACACGCTATGTTTTTTGTGTAATTATTGTCTCGATTAGTTCCTATTTTATGTAGTAATTCAATTTGTTCACTTTCAAAGTATCTGCAGAGATACTCTATTAACGGAAATATACAATAATGACCATTTCACTCACTGAACTTCACGTTCTTTTCAGGGTAGCATCTGCGTCCCTGAGAAAGGGGTTCGTCTTCGTCGTCTCATGAAGGAGCTGAGCGAGATTCAGAGGACCCAGCATCGTCGAGAATCCACCTTTACAGCCGAACTCGTCAACGACAATCTGTTCGAGTGGCATGTTCGATTGCACAAGATCGACCCCGAGAGCGAGCTAGCAGCCGACATGCGGGAACTCGACATACCGCACATACTGCTGCACGTCATCTTCCCGGAGAACTTCCCTTTCGCACCACCGTTTATGAGGGTCATCTCGCCGAGGATCGAAAAGGGTTTCGTGATGGAGGGCGGAGCGATTTGCATGGAACTCCTGACGCCGAGAGGATGGGCCAGTGCTTACACTATTGAGGCAGTTATTACGCAGTTTGCTGCCAGCATAGTTAAGGGACAGGTAAAACACATAATATATAACTTCTTTTTATCCGGACCTCATACTTTTACGCGTACTACTTTGGTAGTTTTGTTGTTTGAGCAAAGAGGAAAATCTGCAGCGATATTAATGTTCGTCAACAATGAATGTTTCTGATTCTACTTTTGTCCATTGTCGACGGTGACTATTTTTAATTTTAATGACACATTATTTTCTTCATATAACTTTACGGATAGAAGATGTATGTTGGGCAGAAACAAAGGACCTGGAGTGTTCAATGAAAGTCAAAAGTGTCCAAGGTAGATCAGAGTAGATGCTGCGAACTGAGAGCGAGTAAAGAGGTCAAGCACACGTTGCACGTGCTAAATTTCAAGTCTGGCTCCTTAGTTACAAGACGTCTTACACCGCGTATTGTCCGATACCGCACTATAGTACGATGTCGATAGAACAATGAAATATTTCGTTCTCGAGTTCTTTACGTTCACGAACTAGATGCAAATGGTATATTTTCTGGCATCCCTTCAAGGAATATTTAAGTTTCATTCGAAGGTCTAGGTAGTGTCGCATGGATTCTTGCGTATAGCTTCTCACGATATTTGGCGAAAAACTATTCGGAAAATGAGCTGCATGTTTAAAATCAAAGATGATAGAAGGTTTGCAAGGATCCTTGCTCCATCGTCAGCATATGGGTGATCGTGTACACAGAGAAGTTCTATTGTTCAGGGTCGTGTGGCTAGGAAACCAAAGACAAACAAAGAGTTCAATCGGCGTTCTGCCGAAGAATCGTTCAGGAGTCTCGTGAAAACCCACGAAAAGTATGGATGGGTGACGCCACCACTCGCCGAGGGCTGATCGTGACTGTCAGCGACGTGACGAAGAGAAGGAAACAATGCTTCTGTCCGAACAGACGACCTGTGGAGCGAGGCAGACTATTCGCGTCTTTGCTAATAATTTATTTGCAAAACTGTCTCTCACGTTTTTTTCCATTAGCAAAATGCGATCAGGTTGATACCGTCGCTGGAAATTGTAAGGTCGTCACGATTATTATCGTCTGACGCTTACCAAAGAAGCGACGAAAAGAAACGGTACTTGGCGAGTGACGGAAATCTTTTGTTTGATATTTTTGTTGCACCACGTCTGAAATTACGAGATTTTGCTGCAAGATAGATTTACCATCGTACAAAGGATTCGATTGTTTTCTTATCAAAGGTTTCAGTTCATTTGCATAGTTTTCACTGGTCTTCCATGTTTCGTTTTTTTAATACAGTTTACGGTTAGGTGAACGTAACGGCGAGACGTAGCTTTACAATTTACGGATATCAGAGGTTTATTAGAAAGAGAGAATTATTTGCACGAAAGTGTAGCTCTTGCTTGTTGTTTGAAAATTTATGAAAGTATCGCAATTGCACAGCGCCTAAAAGAACATGTCGTTTTTCAATAAACGACACCGCAAAACGTGCATCGTCCTTCCTTTTGAACGGGTTAGTACGTGTAACAAAGTTGATCGTGATATTTGCGATTCCATTCGTATATTATCGTCACCGTAGCTCTTCGCCCAATTTACAATAAGACCTGCATGCCAAATTGTCCGAGTGCGCGTGCCTCCTTTTTGTCCGCAGAACGATGGCTTGGAAGAATTCACACTATTTTACAAGACGAAACCGAGCCGCTTTTTCCAGCGTGCCATTTGCACTTAGAAAATTTACCTTCTACATGAGTAAGGATTACTATTAAAAGTCGAGTCCTTTGGTATCTCAGAATGTCTGTGATTAATGAGGGAACCAGTTTCTCGAACGGTGCAAGCTATGGCAGACGTCGGTAAAAATTGCTCAATATTCCGTAGCGGAAAGTTTATCCCGAAACTCATTACTTTTTGATACAAACGCTAGTAACCAAAGTTTTGCTCTGATGCAAGTTGCACGAACTCCGAATAACGTAGTTTGATCGAAGTAAATAATATACAACCGATTCGTTGTACCAACGTTGTCGCTTACCGTGGGAAACAGTTTCCGGCGAAAAAAAAGATTGGCCAAAGTAACAATTCGTAGTGATAAATCCTTTTTCCACTCTCGAGTTTTCGAGGTCCCAAGGGCTCGATGCTGAACTTTCTCCACTCCCCGCTAGAATTGTACGATATCGGTCAAATCCTCTGCAGAAACTAGCCGACATAGTTTGCCCGTTTTTGAATATTCGACTAGTCTTGAAACATTGGGCGTATTATGATGTATGTGCCAAATAAATGTAATTAGCCCGAAGTTGCGATCTTTCTAAGGAGGACGTGACTGTCTTTATTTGAATTGTCAGCTTTAATATATGATCGTAAGATATATATATATAAAAAAAAATTTGTACAAGATTACTTAAGGGAGCGAATGAAAGTTAAATACAAATCAGTAGATTATATACAGACTAACGGCAAAACAAGGCTCTTAATTATTACGATCGTTCGTAGTACTCAGGGGCCGTTGTTTTTTTCTTCCACTGGATAAACAGCCGAAAATGTGTTACATCGATATGCTATAAATGTTACCTCTTATTCATTAAATAAAAAGATCGATTCTCTGGAAACGATAAACACAAGTGGGGACTTCGAAAGATTTTTTTTTAACACTATCGGGCGAGTCAAGTTGCATCCTGAGCAGTATAGTTTCTCTATAAAAAAATGGATGCATAAATGATCGCTCGTTAAATTGACGTAGTTTTGTGCTAGTACCGTATAAGTGTCGCGTTATCTAAACCTTTTCTTTCCTTGAAAATTCATAATTACGACACGATTTATCTCTAATTATGACACGATTTACATCATTAATTTCATTCGCGCTAAAATAACTTAACGTTCAACGTTCTGTACAATCCTCTAATTTGTATGACATTGCGGATTGAAACGACTTGTTGCATGACTGTTAAGGCACATAGTTAGTCATACTCGAATCTCTGTATGGCTCGCACTTGCGGTCAGGCACGTTTCCAAAATTTTTCTACGCGCATATGCGAACGCTCCTCAGAACATTTAAAAGACTGTCTGAAAAAAGTAGTCATCTCGTAAAAAGACCATCCTAATTCGTATGCGTGTTGCGTTAAGTGAGAAATGCAAAGTATAACATTTCTCGTTCACGGCAATTAAATGCGCAATATATACAGTTTCCTAACTTAATCCGCATTACGAATGCAATAGACCCCTTTTGCTCGGAGAGATAAAACTGATTACGGGTCGCTTCATTTCACAAAGCGATAGCTGCTTGCGCGTGTGTATAAATACGGGGTGTGTATAATTGAAATAATTCACAGTAGAGATATAGTAACGGCTAATCTGATCCCGCGCAGAAAAGGCGCGTTTGCCTCGTAATATCACTACGCCAATAATTAGCAATAAATGACGGCATCGCACGCCTCGTTGGCACTTCGGGCAATTATTCTGTCGTAAAACTATACCCACCGTTCACGCAGTCGAGATATATAAAAAAACATCAATCTCTTAACTATGGTCCGCAGGCTAAAACTGCTTGGCGATTAATACTTAGGCGCCTCCGATCCCCTAATTCGAACCGTATAAAAACTCGCGTATAAGTATTTAGACGTGGGAAAATCTGTCAGCAATTGACGAAGTCCATTACCACGGGATTGACATATCTACGGGAAATAATTTCCCCGACATTTGCGTCCCATTCGGATTCACGTGAAAAGTCCATCCGAGTAAGGCCACTTTGGCGTGTTCAATCGTTCTTCTCCTCTTGCACGCACATAAACAATTTTGCGCACGCCAGGTTGAATTGGTCTGAAAGTATGACGACGGACGGATAAGTTGGATAAACACAGAAAGTCTGGGTGCGGGACTTATCGCGGAAAATTATCTATCGATCAGATACTCACAGGACGCCGTTACCAGCCACTTTGGTTTTTTCTGCCAATAGATAAAGATCCAGTAAACAGGAATGCCGGACAGAATTATTACTACACCCACGCCGACTTCCCATGGTGTAACGTAACAAGGGAACGTCACCAAAAACGTGCAAATTAGGAAGAAGATAACCGGAAGTGCTATGGACACCTGCAACAGTAGAACATGTTATATTCAAAATTTTTTTTTCTCGTCTCGAATAGGCCGCGAGGCATTCGGATGATTGGGAGAAAGGACAAAATTTCGATGACGCTTTACGTACCTTTATTGGCCGATGTAGATCGGGCCTTTTGTATCGAAGCCACAGGAGGCCAGACACCGAGAGTGTAGTGAACAGTGCCTCAACGAAGCTGACATAATTGATTAGCACATAGACATCCTCTATGATCAGGAGTGCCAGGGTGATAATGCACTAGAAACGGAAATTATAGTTTAGCGCCTGAATTGGAGTTCGGACGCAAGAGTGGAAAAATTGCTCGACGTTTGTACGGGGAATTCTTCGAGTGCAATTGAAATTCGCAGAAATATAAGGGATTTAAAAGCAATTGGTACATGTTCTGTTAAAAAAAAAAAACTTTTGATCGTTTGGCAAAAGTAAAAAAACGCTGGGGTTAGTATGTTCGGCATGACGGGATGATTCTTGGAAGTATTTCAACGAATACTCGCACTAATTATTGCCGTCAATTATGTTTGCGCGGGTTCAAACGAAAGATTCAATTTGCCCGATTTTACATTGCATTATTGACAGTCTGACCTCGACTGTAATCGGACTCAATATCATTACGACAGTTGAAGCAAGAAAGAGCAGAACGAGACTTCCGCTGCCGATCATGAAAGAGATGGTCAGCGACATGAAAGGTCCAATTTATTACTCCCAATTACAGGATCGTAAATCAAGTTGTCACCGGCACACTGGCTAGATACGTTGCTTCGACGAACGTCGCTCTTGATTTCACGGGCAAATTTGTTCGCAAGCCATCATACCTTAGCATAATTCGCGTCGAGAAAATATTGAAACTATCACAACACATTCGTATGATTTCGCGAACAAGAATCTGTAACAATCCTGACCTGCGAAAGCAACAAACATTGTTGATCAATTTGTCAGTCGGCAAGTACCATTTGTATGCGCGTGTTTTTTCACTTCCTATTTCTTATTGTGAAATGTGAGTGAAAGTTTACGCGTGGCACGCTTACGGTTGACATAACGACAAAGTAACGATACTTACGAGGAAGATAAGCGAGGGCATTGGCGTCAGGTTTCGAACATTGATGAGAGCTATGGCAGCGGGTAAGTGACCGTTTCGCGCACCCACGAAGAACAGCCTCGACGAGGCGAATATCGCCCCGTTCAATGCGCCGAACGTTGAGCAGGCCACGAAAAAGGGCATGATCCACGACATCACACCGAGCAACTTGTCGCCGAACGTCTAAGGGAGAGAAATTAGAAAGGTCACCCACAATCCCAGTCTCTCCATTTTGGTAGGACGGATCCTTCGATTATGCCGATCACCGTGAAAGAGATTCAGGTCAAAAATGTCAAAAATTGATTAGAACCAGATTCGCTGGATATTCACCGGGACAATTTTCCTTTTTACCAGTTTTTTCAGGAAATTAATTGCTATCAGTACGAATGTACTGTATTGACCATTTTTGTATTAATTCAGACACTTTTTTTATACAATTCTTATTATATGTGATTTGTGATACCAATCAAATGTAGTACTATAGGTTGAAAATATGGAATGTTAGGGTCGAACGGTGAGAAGGGTATTTGTATAATAGACAATGGCCAACTTACGACGGCAACGGCGTTCGATGCGAGAATTTCATCCTGCGTTAGAACTACAAAGTAGGCGACATTCGCCAGGACGTAAATCACTGTCACCAGTGGCAACGATATGCAAATGGCTTTCGGCAGATTTCTGCGAAAACATGCAACGAAATTACAACGCTACTTAATGAAATAGTGGCCCTGCATTATAATTTAGTAGTGATATTCCCGCAATTAATTAACAAGCTACAAATTTTAATCGTCAGCGCGTCAGCACTGTGTACTAATTGAAACTAGATTACGACTATGTGTAACGTTGACGCAAACCGACCAATTTATCTAATGCTACAATTATGCGTGCCAAAAAACAATGCTAGATAGTAACACAATTCAATTATCGCCGAATAAAAATTACGTGCCGCGAATTTTACAAAGATGCGCAAATCTCGAATTGTGGATCGGCAAACCGGCTGATAAAGGGTATCAATTGGATCAAGGCTTTCGATAATCCGCCGCAAGTGAACGGAACGTGCAAAAGGCGACACTGTCAGTCCGATGGAAACGGACAAGATCCTTGCGCGACGAAGGACTGACGTTCGAACGTGGTAAACACTCATCCTCACTTGTAAGGCTCCTTCAGCTCCTCTGTCACGAAGTTCAGGTAATTCCATCCCGAGTACGAGAACAATCCCGAATAAACAGCCAAGGCGATGTAGCCAGGCTGCGTATTGGTCCCGGCCATCGGTTGCTGAAAATTTTCCGAATGGCCAACGCACAGCCAATATAGTCCAGCGACCATGATAATGATCAAGGCGAAGATCTTGGTCCCCGTAAAAATGTCCTGCACCCTCGTCGCCCATTTGACGTTGTAACAATTGATGGCAGTCAACAGACCTGGTCATCGTGAACAGTGAAAAATGTTACGTCGTTGGGTGATAAGGACTGAGACATGAGACTGCTTTTCTTCGATTCATTTGTCCGTTACGTACAGGTAATCACGGCAGCCAATAGTCTGATGGCTTCGTAGGGTGGCTCACAACCTGGCCAGGCGGGTTGCAGGATGTATTGTGCGAACGTTAAGGCGGTGATTGCGTTTCCGGCGGGAACGAGGATAAACAACGCGACCCAGAGGTAGAGAAACGCTGGCAACGGACCAAAGGCATCACTAATGTAAGCATAGTCGCCGCCGGACTTCGGTATCATCGTACCTGTAATTTCAATTAGGGCCACGTGAAACCTTCCGATACTTTGACACGTTGTAATTTTAATCATTATAATGTGCATAGAACGCCAGTGCAAATATGTTGGGTGCCAGTCATTTCGTGGAGTTATAAGAGTCTCACTGATGGTCATGGCTTTTTAATCGCATTTTATCGTAAATAGAATCTTGGCAATTAGTGGGAAGCTCTTGGATATTGCAGTGAATAATTGCTTAGTGGGCTTATCGCTACTCTTGCTCACTTATTTTTATTTCCTAGATAGATAAGCTGTCTGAGAGAGAGAGAGAGAGAGAGAGAGAGCGAGCGAGAGCGTGTGCTAAATTTGTGTTGGGTATTTCATCTTTGCGATGTCTGTAATAAGTTGAACCTCTCGAAAATTGTGTTGTGACACATTTTTACCGTTTTGTATTGAATGCAACATTTGCATAGGGGACTAATGAACTCACCTCGTTTTCTAAATGATTTATTTGCAACGCATTTGCAATCGCGTTTTGGTTTGTGCGTATCAGATGACATTATGCACAGTTTGATTGAAACTGCATGATAAAATGTCGTCCTAAAGATAATTTTGTGGCACATTTTATCAAAATATTGCTCGAGTCTGTCCTGTGACAAACTGAACAACCGCTGAAATAATCCGCTACAGTGTTTACATTGATCGTAAGTAAATCGGACATTAGAGTTTACGCGAAATCACAGACGTACATATTTACACACATGGTACCTGGTAATATGTCAGCACAGAACTAGACCAGAATGGACAGTAATTGTATAACGCCACTTTCCCGATAACATGGTGACGATCAAACGGCGTTATTCATTCCACGTTATCAGGACATAAAAACTTAAACGTGAACTTGAAAAATCGGGAATGATTAAATTATTCAATTACTTGGGAAGTAGGCGTACGTCGACCGTGGCATACATATGTGTGGGCAGTAACATTTGATGAATTAATTAACGTCGGCAAAGGAAGTAGTAGGTCTTATATCGTCATAAATGTATCCTCTCTAGTAAATCGTTCTCGTCTCGGGCAATACACGTACTGCATTTAACTTTACTCTCGAACGTCATCCCTACGCACGATGTTACAATGAGCCATTGTTGTCGAAACGATTGCCTCGTGTACATTAAAATCGCGCACACGTAAGCCGATTATTTCGACACACAACCCTGCAACATTGATTGGCGTCATTTTACCACCTAAGTTCTCCGCGTCACACCTTATTTGTTAAATCAGATTAAACGGACAATGAAGTTAAAGTTATGCGGAACGCGACAATCGCGAAATCGTGCCCCAGCGATAATCTTTGAACTTTTGCATCGTCGAGCAGCGTACAAAGAGTATATGCATGGAGAGCATCGGAAAACGATCGCGTTTGGTCTACCTAACGCTGTAACGTTATGCTCGATACATTTTTTCGGTGCCAACTTAAGTGCAGATTTTTGGTAAGCCCCGCGAAATTCGGCAATCTTAGCTGACGCAACTCCAGGTGAGATATTCGTATATACAACGTGGCCCCGTAACGTCCGGAATTCTTATTGCGGCGAAAAGTGTATCGTGGCAGTTTGACGTTTACGTGTTTAGTCATTATATAATTGCAGCGATCAAGGTTTAACGAGACAGCTGCTTTCATTCCCTACTGACGAATTGTTTGTCGATCCCAACGTCGTCCCGAATTAAAATTCATGTTCTGTTTAATTTGGTTATTGGAAAAATCAAAGTTAATACCGATTTGGGTTCTTCAAAGGGCAGTGCGTATTTTAATAGCGGGAAATCGATGCATTCGTGTTATAAAAATACTCCGATACGAGATGATGTTTTAACGTTGCAAGATAAAAGTCCGATATCTATAACAGCGTAAGCCATTTTTTCGTCCGGATTTGAATTCCGTATGGCCTACGTTTATATCCTTGCGATATAAAAACGTTGCGTTACGCGATATGTATGAAACATATATAAAGGCTTGATAATGGCATTATGTATTACACAAGCTGGAATCGAGAAAATGTGATTCTGTCTTGGCAAGTATTTTCGAACGAGCCCGTATGTGCTGAAGATGAATTGGAGTGCTCAAAGGCCTTAGTAATCGCTCACAGCGGACTTCCCCTCCTGCAGCATACGACCGCGTCCGAAGCGCATCAGTCATTAACCTTCGAAAAGGTGATGATGCAAGACCACACGATTCTATCATTTAAGGTGTATCAATCTCTTCAACGCATCGTCAGAACACCGTATACGAACGAAACAAAATTAAACAAAGCGTGTCAGCGGGCACTAACGTCAAATACGGTATTTGCAGGGTCGCGTAAAAAGCGCGGGAAAACAAACGCCGTTGTGAAAGGCGCGAATTGAAACGGGCTCGGCGTATCGTCGGTCCCGCGCGACCTATCGCGCGGAGCAACATTTTCCCGTGCGTACGGGTTTTCCTAATAAATTCGGCCGATCGATGACGCTTCAAGCAAATAACGCGGTATCATCTTCAGATGCGTCAGCCTGAATGAAACGGTACGCATTAATTACGCGCGCGAACGCATGTACGAACCGTAGAGACCGAAACGACCACACGAGAAACCCGTACCGTCGACACGTTGTCAACGTCGTGTCCCCGCGTGCGTCTTGAATGAAAACAGATTGCGGTGGAATCCGCGCGCACGCTTACCCAGTTCGGCGTAACATAATGCCCCGACCAGGGACAGCAGTCCCGAGAAGATCCAAACGATCAGGGCCAGTCCGACACTGCCGCTGTTCCTCAGCACTCCCTTCGGCGAGACGAAAATGCCTGCACCGACGATGATGCCGACGATGATCGCCACGCCATCGAGCAGGCCCAGCTCCTTCTTCAGCTTCACGCCGTCCTCGCTCGGCTTGGCGGCGAGCCCCAGGACCTGCTTCTCGGACGGTGCCACCTTGTCCGGCATCTCTCCTGCGATTCTCTATCTCGATCTTCACCAGCGACGCCAGGCACCAGCGGTCTCGAAATTGCCGCCTCTCGCGGCAATTCTCCTCTTCACCTCCGTCTCGCACCGATCACTACTTGTTCGAGGAAGATCGGCACTCGTGTGAGCATACCCGCGCCCGCGTGCGCGTTCTCCGCTTTGCCCACCGCACGTGCAAGCAAGGAGAGAGAGCGGCAGAGGGAGAGAAACGGAGTCGTGTGGGAGGAAGTAAAAGAGAGAGGGGCACTGGCTTTTGAGACTAAGAGAAATGGAGAACAGAGAACAAGAAGGACAGAGGCGCGGGTAGCGTAAGAGAAACGTGAAAAGAATGAGGACAGAGAGGGAAGTACCGGTGGATGTTAGGATAGAGAGAGAGAAAGCGGCGAGCCGAAAGAGGGACAGAGAAAGCCCTAGCAGATGGTAAGAAGGAACGAGACAGGGAACGTGAGAGGTGAGGAGTGAAAGAGAAAGACGCGCACCGGTGGATGGTGAGAGAGACGCTAGAAGACAGGTGCGAAAGTCAGAGCGAGAGAAGTACAAAGCGCGTGGCTTCACTCCGACTCTGCGATTACACGTGCCCGACTGCAGTCTCGTCCGCACTGCCGAAACTCGGCTCGCTGTATGACCATACTTTCGCCTCGACCTCGTGCGCGATGCCTGCGAAACGGTGACGTCGGGACGGGTCGATGGTAGTACACCTCCGGTTTTGTGTTTCTTTAGTAGCCTGATGCAACACGCCGTTTTGTTTCCATCCGAATCGCACGCCCGCACGCACGCACACACACACCCACACGAGTAGCACTTTTTCTTTACGACACCCTCACTTCGGCTGCATCGATTCACGAAAATTCAATAAATGCAGCGGAGCACGTTGTAACATCGAATGCGTACACTGCAAACGCGCTGCACATTGAGCACGTGCACGACGTGGCCACAGTAAGCGTTGGAAAATTCAATATTCAATATGTAGCGGTCGGCTCCCATTCCCAAGAGTAACAATTTCGTTTTATGCGCGACGCTGTAGTTTTGTTTCCACTCAAACCGAACGATCACTTTTGTCCCCTTTCCGATTGAACCCACGTGGTGGTGTTTCCCGTAAACCCTCGTTATTGTGGCGCCGACAGGGGTAAACGATGAATAAGAGTTCAAAGTGCACGCTGCGCACGTGCACAACACGACTTCGCGTCGGTTCTCACTGAAATGATGCGATGCCGTCGTTATAAATTAAATACACGATACTTCGAAGCATTTTCAGAGAAGGGGACGACTTTTAACGCGACGCGGCATTAATGCGGGACGAACGAATGAAAGAAGTTTCAAGAAACACGTTGGACGAGTCGGGAGGGTGCATTAATGGCGTTAGTTCCGGGGGGTTGAGCGCGTGTGGCGGGCTTTTAAAACGTGGCTGGAATTAAGAGTTGTCGCAAACAAATGACCGTCAGAATAATCGCGGTTTTCGGTACGAGGAATAGGGAAGTGGAATTGGAGTTGAAGTAAATGCGTTATGACGCACAGTGCGCCCTAACATAACACGTGAATCACGTATTTCTATAAACTGACTTAGCTTCTTTCCGCCCCATATCTAATCGGGTCAAGATTTTGAAATATGACGGTACCGAGTCGTACGAACATACTGTGCATGACCGCTTCTTATTTCTTATGGCAAAAAATGTCGTATCCTGGGTGTCGAATCAAGGATACCCCCGCATTCTGATCAGAAAAACATAATAGTTGCATCACTTGACAGCAACATGCCTGAGACGCGATGAAAAACGTACAAATCTAAATTTCATAGTAGCGAAACGATCGTGTCGAGCATCCAGGAAAGTAGTACTGACGCGAATTGAAGTTCTGCGGTGTGCCGACCGACAAACCCGTCATCAACTCTGTCTCCGCAATTCCTCCGCAACTTTTTTTTCAGGACGCGTCTATTGAGGACTCCCGTTACTTCAGGAGCGTACCTTCGCAGGAAAATGCGTACCGACCGGCCCCCCTTTCGTCCGTTTGCGTCACGAAGTCCGACCCCGTTGCGTCACTTATTTGCATATCTGCCTTTGCACACCGTTCGTCACTACACTCCAGAACACACGTGCATTAGGACGCATCTTTGTAAACAGTGGAGACGGTTGTCAGTCAGCGACAAACTAACAAAGTCGAAGACGATTAGAAGGCAGTGGTTCACGGTACTTTTCACTTACACAATTAACAAGTACATTTACTTTGCTTCAAGAGTATCCATAACTTTTCTTATATTACATTCATCTCAACATCACGATAGATTAATTTATACAGCAACAGACGTCTGCAGTTAACGTTCATGCATCTGTTCTGTGGATTATGTTTCAAATCATTCAAACGAACGGAAGTGAGTGACAGTCACGGAGCGCAGAGCCCGCGAAATGGGTTAAATTCGAAAATTTTCCCGGTATATCTTCCTTTTTATGGACGCACGCGCTTCTACGCACACACGCGAAACAGTGATAAGAGGCTCGTCGGGCTTATCAGCGCGAGCGTGGCGTACGTTAGCGTTAGCTCGCTGATACTGCGTGTTAGCACGTCGGCTTTGGTATATAGTCCTCGAAACGACCCATCGGTAACGACATTAGCGTGGGGCCAACGTTGACGCTCGCCAATTGCAATAACCGCGAAATGAACGTGAGTACGTGATATCGCGTGCTACGCCAGTGTCACCATACGTCCGTTATAGCAGGGTTGCGCAATCATATTTTTTCTATAGTAAAGTAAAAGTCTTGTTAAGGCTGAATTGCGAGACATTGAACAAAAATTTTTAACTTAAACCGATTTCTCGTTGAACTGTTGGAACGATTCGCTACGTGCATTCTCCTTGATTATTAATTAGTTTCAACCTAAATTTTGCATTTGCTCCCGTATATAGCAAAGGAAATGTAACTACAGGAATTAAGGTTAACTAACTATTCCAAAAAATGCCAAGCTTCAGTACTTCGTTTGCGGAGACTCCGTCTTGAATTAACTTTCCCGCCTTTCTCCAAGTGTTTCAGACCCCCAGGTTGGGCGCCACTGAGTTCTACGCTTCCGCTGTTTCGTTCCCCCCTTTCTATTTATCTTCCGCGGGCTACGAAATTTATTTGAAATTGCCACTAAGGTACTGAACCATTTCCGTGGCATACGGTAAGACTTCTCTTTCGATTATAATTCGCATTCGCTTATTTGTCTGTACACTTGGACATTAGGCCATGAACGATCAATTCTCAGAAATTTAATACGTTAATACGTTTAATGCGTGTACGTGCAGATGTCCTGGTTGCAAACACGTAAGCAAATCTGTGCATAGACATATACGATTTCGCATTGCAAGACAGCTTTAAATTAGGCGTGGACGTACAGCTGATGCGGTATTATATTTTTGCAGAAATCAGTGTCTTTAGTTCACTCGTACAAAGCAATATTATGCGCAACGTTTCTTCGACAATTGCTGAGGTGTTGACCCACTTAGAAAACGCATAAGTTGCAAATTAACTATTATGCCGATATACGTGCATTCTGAGTTTAAAGTTAAACATATATTTATCGGCACATCGCATCGGTTGACTTTATTCTTTAACTGAAAAGGAGGCGAGAGGGATGATTGCACAGAGAGTGAATATTAATGTACAAGTGGCCTTTGGTTCGCTTATCAACGAGTTTTCTAGCAAATAGTCGGGTTCCCGCAAATATTTTTCCCCTGGTCCAGGGTGCTATTGGTACGGGTGGAAAATAGTAATTGCGCAAGCTGCGGCCCAATTATTCGGTCGACGAACTCGAATTGAATAATATCGACGTCTTCTTGGAAGGAGATAATTGCTGCTCTATACTCCGTCGCAGACCGGTCGCGAACAATATGTGGGTTATCATGGTGTAACAAAGGGGGTTCAAAATAACTCAGAATGACGCCAAGTGCAAAATTTACAATAGTTTTGTAGATGTTGCTAAAAATGCGCCGAAATAACGTAAAGAAACATGTTGAAAATGTATCCAAAAAATGAAGCCGTTTCAGTCGGCTTGTGCCTCTAGGACATTAAATAGAGTCCAAAGATTTCTGAATGAAACGATTCTGTTTGCTTTTCTCGTAACATAGTACGGTCAAACGGTGCATGTTAGTTTGTACAAGAAATCCTTTGATAATCGTATCTTCTAATGTCACGAAAGGAAGTGGCGAATGACTCAACAAACAGAGCGTTCCATTATCACGATTGATAATCGTGGTTTCAGGTTAGACTTCTGTTTCGCATGACAAATAATTTTTACTTTCGTGATAAGCATAGTAAATAAAAAGTACAAAATTTTAACCGTTATAATGAACAATGGCGAAATGTAATTTCATGGAACGCGGGTGGGAAAATATACATACACCGTCATTTTTCATTGCGATACGTATATTCCTTCTGCAAAAATTACAATTTTGGTAAATCATCATACAACAATATTGTTCATTACATTACGCTGGTAGATCGGGAATAGATAGGAAACATCGAAAGTTGTTCTTTGAAGTTCCACTTTAGAAATAATTACGGACAGTCGTGAAAGTAGTATGTGGCGCTACCTGTATCGTGAAGATGGAACATGTTATTGAAACGTCAGTCAGTCGAACGTGTTCGGACTAGTTCGGATGTGAACTGTCAAAGGACTAACCTATACATAGTGCGATCCAAAGGGTTTGCATATAAACACATCACTGGCTAACGTCAACAATTGCATGCAAAGATGAATAACGTCGAGATCGAAGACTTCTATCATCATGACTTCACAACTGCCTCGGAATGGGAAGTGTTCATTGCCCGACTGGAGGAAATTATGCACGAATGGAAGCTGCCTCAGACAAGAATAGGAAATTTCTTGAAGTCCGGAGACTTCGTTAATTTAGAATGGGACGAAAAGTCCGAAAAACTTAATTTTGCAGGTAGGATCATATACTTTATGCACCTCAATATAACTTAGATTTTAAATTGGTATTTGCGATATCGTTACAGTAAATACACATACTAGGAAACAATTTACAAAAAACAGCAATGCTCCATGTTAAAGACGTACTCGGAACGTTTGTTCCAGATGTTGAGTTTGTTTTGAAGCATTTCAAGCTGAAAATGCAGGACGCAGAGGATGTCGGTAGTCCGTCAGAAGAGTCTGAGGATGAAAGGACGCAATGTCAGAAAGATGTGATGGACACATCCAATGACTTTGTTCGTCTTAGTGAAAATCACCTGGAGATAGCTCGCTATTATGGGATCAGGGAATTTCTTGTTCTAGTACTAGCAAGAAGGGGTGCAGTGACGGATGAGACAAGGATAAAAATTCTGCTTAGTTCGCTGACAATGGCTGCGACTAATGCCAATTGGTACATATAAGAATTTTTAGGCTTGTCAAGATGATTGTGTATATATATATAATAATGATCAATTTATTTTCTCAGCGATATACCCATATTAGTTCAAGTTCAAGAACCATGGCAAAAGATGTATATGGGTGTTAGTATTGGTAGGGGAACTTGCTCTCATTTTGACATGGTGCATCTAAAAAAAATTCCATCACATTGCAAGTACTTAACTGGTAAGCACTCACTAGTGTACAGTATTGTGAAGTGTCACTTTGCATTAGGCTACCTAAATTAAATAACAAACTGTCTATGTTTTACAGAGAAAGGTTTTTTCCAGGTTTGCTTGCTCTGTTCAAACAGAAAATCGGCGAAGGATGCGGGGTGAGGATCGATTCAGTCTTGGTTTCAGTTAGATTCTCCTATTTACTAAAGGACTGGACCAATAGTACATGGACCCAGGAGCCTCCTGACTTCGATTTCATGCAAGGGGAAACATTGGGTGTCGCTGAACTTGGGAAACTTCCGTTTGGCGCAACTTTCGATCCTGTTGCGTAAGTTTCCACGTTAATCTCTACAACTCGATACTAGTTTCATATGTAAGACTGTATGTCGCATTGACGAAGCATGATCTATTCTCGTTATAGCGAATTACACCTCTTTGCTACATGGCCGCAGATGTCAGAAACCGTTGTGGTTGACAGCGAAGGTTTTACAGATTTAGAACCACAATTAGCTCCTGAATGGTCAGTGCAAGTAAAGATGGTGTCTTCGCCGGCATGTCTGCTCGGAGAGTATCTAACCGACTTTCTGCACCTCTGCAACAATCAGAAATCGATGGTAGACCTGCTCGGCGATAGCGCAGCCTACATTAACGACGACGAGACGTTAAGCGCGGCGTTCAACATATTGACCGAATCAAGAATTCCTACGATCTCGACTGTCGTCGGCGCGGGGTCGAAGAAATCGAGTTCGAAAAAGAATAAGAACGTGGAAGGTCCGATTTCGGAGGAGATACTGCTCCCGATACTTTACTTCCTCTTTCCCGATGCAGAAGTCGACTCTGTAAGTAGCTGTTATAACGTAAATAATACGTTAGTTCAATGTTACATTTTTGTGCTTACACAAGTTTCTGTGCTTACAGAAAACGCCCTACGGAGACGTGAATGGGTACAATGTCGAAGAGGATCAGTGGAAAGGTGTGAAAACTTGCGCCCCGGACGGTTTGGTATGGCGTTTGGCAATTGTCGCGGCTCATTGCACTCACAACTTAGGCGGAGCACTGGCGCTGGCTCAACTCTGGCACGAGTTCGTTCAGGAGATCAGATTTCGTTGGGAAAGAAGTATTCTGATACCGGGGTGAGTAATAAACGCTTTATTAACTAGTCTCATGATAAGAAATAATGCATTTTTAATTGAGAACGCCTGACACACGCGTGAATATTGTCATATTTGACGTGTCGCGTTTCGATGAATGAAAGTATCGCACTTAACGTTACATGAACATCTAATGCGGGGAGAGTGTCTTCCTTTTGCCCAAAAGTATCGAAACACTCCGCCGTTAGACGACTATTATTCCCCGATCGACGTCACTTCACTTTCTCTATTTCGCGATTTACAGTCTTTGGATTAGAGAACATGCACGTCGGGGCATTGTCGAATGATAACGCGCTTGACAATCCACTGAATCCGTACGGTCTACTTATTTATTAGCACTTAAAGTTACGTCGTCGCGAAGCACCGCACGCTATGATATATCTCGAGATCATGTACTTGAGTGAACCGAGACCAATCGTGCTCGGCTTCTCTTCAAGGACACATCGGTTTCGCATTTCTGTCGAATTGTTCATTTAAAGCTAATGAGTGTTTAACATTTTGTCGCGTCAGCGCCGACGTTACACGGTAACGTCAGCGGTAACATCGATTC
The DNA here is from genome assembly GCA_963942575.1 of Priocnemis perturbator. Classification (NCBI taxonomy): domain Eukaryota; kingdom Metazoa; phylum Arthropoda; class Insecta; order Hymenoptera; family Pompilidae; genus Priocnemis; species Priocnemis perturbator. The sequence continues at coordinate 11,778,495 of OZ012653.1, forward strand.
GACGATTCGTTAAGCGTACAACAGCGTTCATAACGCAACTTAAAGCATTGCACAATAACGAAACCCAAACCGTTCGGCTTAATTTTCCCATTACATATCAAAACGTGTCCTACGAAACTTTACCGACAGGTAACTCATAAGTGACTCGAGGACGACACATCTTACTTGATAATTCTTTTCGATATTCGAAAATCCTGTACCACCCTCGCGAGACTATGCACTGGACTTAATCTAAAATTTCATATCATACATAATACGTGATAACTGAGAGTAGCGGTAAGAAATAATGATAGCAGTAAGAAGTATTAATAATAGTACTAGTCCGTGATTTGGGGGATCACTCTTTGAGCAATATCAATACGTGCACATGTTCTCCGATTTGCGGAGGAATCGAAAGTTTTTGTTCACAATGGGACGAGACCGCTTCTTGTAGTCGGATTGCGAGCCATGTAAATGTCCATATCGTGATCGGTCCAGTTGTTCTCGTCGTAGTTATTCAAGGTGTGCGTGGAGTCTGCCAGACTATACCGACTGCCAGGTCTCGGCGGATTTTGCTCCAAGGTACGATTGCGCGACCTGGGTCGTTGTCGTCTGGAGGATGCGTGGGGTTGAAGATGATTGGTCGGAAAATTCGAGCGCGACATCCTGTCCGACGTGGCCGCTAGCGACTGTCGCGATTGTCGTAACTCTGCGATGGAAAACCTTTAGCTTAGACATGTCGAAAGGTCAGTTTTCTTAGTCTGACGGACAGAGCAAACAGTACGGTACAGACACTCACCTGGTCGTGTGTTCACGAGGTTCGATGCTAAGGTGGTGTTGGTGAAGTAGCGCGTGGAATTATTCGAGAAACTATGCTGCGACTGTCCATCCGCGACCGAGCGTGTCTTTCCGCCGTAGTGTCCTGTTTGCGAACGAACGTCGTCGATGCAAGATGCTCTCGTGATAGAACCTGAGATTTGAGGCATAGGTGCATTAGTTACGTATCGGTACCGTCTACGTTTAATTAGAATTAGAAGATCTTATCTCATCAAGGCACAATGTTTCTTGGTACGTTTTAATTTTTTTTCTGTCGAGCCTTGTAAGATTATTTGGACGCTTTACCTTGTCGATCTATGGGAAATATTCTAGGTCTCGGTATGCTTCGATTACTGTACGCCGAGACCTGGTCCCACTCTTTTTGCGCGTTGTACGCACTGAGAGTAGCCATGGAAGAAAGAGGTCCACCCGGACTGGGTGTTGGTCCAACGTTAGCGCAACAATTGACTGGTAGTCCAGCTATGGGTCCACCCATTTTCGTTTGATCGATGCTGTGCAACGTGTGCAACTTCCTCGCTCTCCGTCGATTGGCGACAACGAATATTATAACCGCGACCACGATCGTTGCACAGATCGCTGCACTTGCAGCAATCGTAATTTTATCCATGTTCGACGTCGGAGAATTTTCCGTTCTCACCTCTCGACACTGATTGTAAGGTACATTTCCCGGGGTAACGTTCGTTTCTTCCAAAGATACGACGCACACGACGATACACTCCTGCAGAAAACCAACATAATTCATCGATTCGACTTTCCCAATTTGCTAGCGTACCGATTGAATCTTACCTGCGAAGGCACGTTCTTGATTTTGAACTCTCGTTCGCTGGCCTCAAGTGGTGGAGCCTGCTTGAAGCTGTTATCCCCGAACAGTCGGTAGATTACTCGGAATCCAAGGATATTAGTCGCCTCCGTGTCCCAGTAAATAATTACCGCGTTATCTTGTCGGAGCACGTCTTTCACGACGATGTCCTTATCGCTGGACTTAGATTTGTAGAGGGGCGAGCCGAGTACCAAAGGTGGTCTCGGTTGATGCTGTTGCATCTGATCTTGCACGTGCTTGGGCGGAGACGGCGTCGTTCTCATTATCACTACATTTCCAGTTCTCGCCGCAGTCGGTCGACTCGTTGACGGAGGGAAAGTCGTGGTAGAAGTCGTATAAGCCTCCGTTCTTTTTGGTTCGGATGACGTGGAGACGGACAGTGTCGTTGATGAGGCAGTTGTACTGGTGACGGTGATCTGTGTTGGTAATGATTGTCGAATCGTTGGTCGATGACCAGGGACAGTGCCAGTTTCCACTGTACCTGCTGGTTCCCTTGTATCGACACTTTCCACCGTTCCTATTCCAATGATTTCTGGCGTTCTTTCACAGCTCATCTCTGAAATCGATCAATGCCTTGTATCAATCTTGCTTCGATATTTTTGAATTCACGATCACCGGGAACTTTTTTAGTACAATGCATCGGGAAAACAGGAATTTTACTATAGATTTTTCGGAGGCATCTAGCTTGATCGGGTGGCTTTAAGGCGACGATTACTCGGTACGTATATCGAGTACTCATTTCCACGGAAAATGTAAATATCTTATTGTGTTCGGGAACACCAATTTTTTCCTACCTTCGGCTTTGATGTTGTAAAAGCTTTTATCTTGCAATCTTTGCGGGCTCCCACAGAACTGAGGCTTCCTTTCTCGACTGGTAACTTGCAGATCCCTGCTCTTGACCCACTCCGTAATCCATCGTAGTCTACAGTCACATACCAAGAATCGCCCGCCCAAACTTAGACCGCGAAGCGTACCGTTCAGTTTCGCCAAAGCTTCTTCTGGCACGGTCGTTAATGGATTTCCGTCGATCGCCAAAAGTGTTATCGAGGGATTACTTTGGAATGCATTTACCGGCATTTCTGTGATCAAATTGAACCCGATGTCCAAGACCTGTAAAAACAACAAAAAATCCATGAACAATGCAATTTGAATGTGCGACCGTCATTGTTATCGACAGCGAATCCGACATACCCTGAGATCGTGAACGCTGTTTATAGCGGCCGTGGGAAAATCTGGAATCAGATTATTCAGCAGACTCAGAGAGCTCAGCGTGGTCTTGACCCCGTAGAACGCATCGGGCCCGATGTTTTGAATCAGATTTCTCTCGAGATTAAGTCCAGTAAGAGACTCCAGTCCCTCGAAAGCTTTAGTGCCGGCCGATCCTGGCAATTCTCGAATAGTGTTCAAGGACAGGTCTAGAAACGCCAAAGTCTTGAGACCCCTCAGCGCCTCGGGCACCTTCTTCTGCCTGGTGCCCTTGAGATTCAGGTTCTTCAACGTTCTCTCCAACCCTCTGAAGGCACCGGGCGCCAGGGTGACCTCGTTATCCGATAATTTCAGGGTGATCAGCTTCATTCCGTTGAACGCGTTATCGTTGACCTTCGTGATCCGGTTCATCGATAGATCGAGCGCCGTCAGATTCCGCAGATTCTTCAGCGAGTTGGACGGCACCTCGGCGAGCTCGTTGTCCTTGAGATTCAGATTCTTCAGGATCGTCTCTTGCCCCTTGAACGCGTCCGGCTCGATCGTTCTTATTCTGCAGCCCGATAATTGCATGTTGTGAATGCGAAGAGCCGACAGCATGCCATTTTTCAGCGCACCGATCGTACTGTTGTTTATGTACAGCAGGTCGATCGTCACTTTTGGAGCGTAACGTTGCATGGCCGAGAGGAGCTGATTGTAGTCGACGAAGTCGCATTGTACGGACAGCTCGCGGGCCAGGTTGAAGTCGCAGATGCAGGAGCCCTCGATTTCGGCAACGTGCGTATTCCATGGGCATGCTGCTGTCGCTGCCGCTGCGCTTACAACGCAGACGACCAGCAGCAGCAACGTCTCCATCGGCAGTGATGTGACTGCAAGCAGAAAAAGAGGAAATTTAGTATTTCACGTGACAAATGCAAAGCTTTCATAGGATTTTCTTATGAAATCAATCATTTTAATAGATCGATACTGGTTCCTATACAATTTCGCTGTCTCGATTAATAGTATCATAATATCGCCTCGCACCGCGTCGTCTGACCAAAGCAGAAGAATCGCCCGCAACACTCAGTTTGCGGCAGCCGCATTCCGCGCTCGGAAAGTAAGTCGCCAGGCAGATTGTTGAATTGTCGGCGCGGATAATACGTTCATTCTTCCGTTGGCGAACCGTTCGTCTGCCTTTTTTTCCGTCAATGAAAAGGGTAAACAGAGCCCGGAGAAAGTGCGCCAACAACCCGTTTTGCGCGCCTATTCTCGACGCGGATACACGTACGCGGCGCGCATAGAACGCGCGATTTCGAAATCCCGGTGCAACGTCTTCTCTCGCTCGTTGTGTCCCTCGCAATTATCTCGTTTTTCATTACGCTCCGCGTGACCCAGCCTTGAGAGGCGCAAGACGACGGACGGACAGGACAGGCAAAATGCCATCTCCCGACAATTGCTATGGTAATTATTTTACGGCGGATTTAGCGACCGCCAACTTTTGCACCTCTTTTTTTCTTCTCCACGGCTATCTTACATTGACACCTTCATATTCTTGGTCACGAATGTCGTTAGGGCGTCGCTTTCAGGAAATTGAATTAATGCTCGTCGACGTGCAATATAAATGAAGCCTTGTCGAAACGGTCGTGGCACTCGTGGCTAATGCTCCGTACGGTGATCGAGACGCAACGAAGAGACGGGGGACGCGGGAGAAAGGGTATAACGAAGGGCGGAGAAAAATCTCAGCGCCGGCATTGCCGTCCGCGCCTCGTTAATTAGGCCCGAGCCATTCTTATCGTACTTATTCATTCAGCTTTCGTTGAATTGTTAATGGCTAATCGCGAGAGGGGATCTCCCCCTCGTGACGAGGGAACGCCCATTAATTGAGTAGTGTGATTAATATAATGCTGGTTAGGTTACGCGCGCCATCGTTGCGAGCGATATAATTACGCCGCGCGCCGGACAGGTATATGTCACACGTTACCGTTGCGAACAATCAAGTTCGCGGCGCGCATCTGTTCCCGGCGCGAAACGACTGTTGAAACGAGTGTTAAACGACGAGACGCGTCGATTTTGCTGCGTTTACGAGAGGGAGTCCTCGCGTCTCGGTACATGGTGGTATGTACGTGGAAAATTGCGCGATGAAACCGAGCGTGCGCAGGTTGAAAGAGTTGTAACGAACCCCGAGGACCATAGAGCGGTACCCGTTACGAGTCAATGGCCGATGTCTGTATGTTGTCCGGCTTTGATGGTGTTGTTGGCCCCACTTCGAGAATTCACTCCTTCCCGCAGATGGTCGTGCACCCTTTCTCGGTCGCACTCCCATTTGGCTACGACGTACAAGTGTAGTAGGCACTTGTAATTCGATAATTGCTAAAGTGTCATCAGGACCATTCTAACTTTGTCGGCTCTATAGGGATGTATTTTTACGTAATCTTATGCAAATTTTGCCCAAGATTTTTCTCGCTTCGAATTTCTTCTCGATCGTCGTTTTGTTTATGTAAAATCGGCGTAATCTTGTTATCGGCAGACATGCCAGGACCTTTCGTATCGGTTACGTGAGAGTTACGAAGCGAGGCACGTAACAGTGATTTTCGTCGACTAACTGTGCCGGGTTCACTAATGTGTGCATAAATTAAACTGTGTTCGACCGAAGGCGTAGAACCGAGACTTTTTCCTTCTCGGACAAATTGACGTCTAATGTTGCGGGTGAAAGTAATCGGGAACCGATAGCTCGCTACGCACTCGATTCGATAGTCTTTTACGCGGCAATTAGAGCAGTTCGACCGGTTGCAAATGACTCGGTCGGTTTCTCTTGTTTCTCTCGTTCCCACGCCCGCGATGGACGAGAAGACTTTCCGCTTTGTCTAAACGCCGGAACCGGCGCTCGCGGGAAGCTTGACTCGATTTGGCAGGTCTCGCAAGGTTGTCCTTAATTGCGCACCCTAATGGTCGGTTTCGTTTTTCATATAAGGGGAGAAATAGAACGTTTCCTCATCGCGGTATATATCGCCCGCGAGCGCGTCGTGGCGCACGGTTTAGCTAACTGTAACCGTACACGTTGGTCTGCGCGCGTAATAAATTATATGTGCAATACGTCTCCCTCCGCCTCTCTATGTCAAGTCGACCCCACTCGTTCGCCGTGCGAATCGTATGCATGCTGCGCGCCGTACGCATCGTATGCATTCATACGCATCATGAAGTCGCGCTGGTATTTATAACGGTCCTGCTATGTTTACGCTTTAATGCTTTACAAACGTACCAGTTTGTTCGGTATTTAGAGAACCACTCGCCGACGGAATGTCGACTTCGCAATGCCCACGGGGAACGTCCACTCGCGATCATTAGTTCGTAATGATTTTCCCAAGCATCGTGATTAAAATGCGAACGCGACGTCTGGTGGAACCGATCGGGCGAGTATCTACCGGCCGGATTTGTTAGAATATTCAGGATAATGCGGATAATTGTGATTTCGACATTTCGTAGAGGGGAGCCTTTGATCGCGGACTCGAGATCTTACGCTCGACTTCCGGCACGAGATCAACCCTGGCCAGTGAGTCACCTACATTAAGTGCGCAGGGTTCACGTTCTTTATGTTTAGTTAACGTACACGCGAGGCCGACGAAAGGAATAACGCGGACCTTTCACTCACGATCTGATTGTTTCCGAATAACTGTGCTCCGTTAAACTGCGGTCCTGGTTTCTGCTTCCTTTTTTTTTCGAATCCCCGCGCATCGCATCCTACCTCACGAACGCGTTTCTAACTTTACTGGAGCGTATTTTCAATTTTTCCGCAAAATAAAAAGTACGCAATTCGTGAGGCGGACGAAACACGACAAGACATCCGCGTATGCCGTTAACGCGAGGAGAGATTTTGTGCGTCTTTGATACCCGCTGCCAATTAGGAATGCTGGCGTGATCAATTTTGTTTCACGCACGCTCCATATGCACACTTTCCTCTGCACTTAATTCGGTCGATTATCGGAATTAAATCCATCGCACACTTATCGACGTATCTCTCTTGAAGTCCTTTTTCTTCCCTCGTTTTACGCTCCTTTCACACATCCACGAATCTACAATTATTGTTCGCTGGCCGTCCCGCGAAATGGTCGTCTCTCACGCCATGTTTCCGCGTGACGACCGAATTTCATTAGGCCCGTCTCGCACCATTTTTCCGTCAGTCAGTCAGACGATATGTATGGGAGACCGGGGCAAAATGGTATAGCGGGGCATAATGGGACCGGGGCAAAATGGGACCGGGGCAAAACGGGTTTGGGGCAAAATGGAATATTGAAAATCAACACTGCTGGTCATTGGGGCAAAACGGGATCGGGGCAAAATGGGACCCAAGAAACTTCATTTTTTGCTATCCCATTATGCCCCGATCCCATTATGCCCCAGTGCCGTTTTGCCCCGGTACCGTTTTGCCCCGCTATACCATTTTGCCCCGGTCTCCCCTATATCTATCAATTTCGTTGCAACGCGAATTCCTAGATGCGCTGTAATCTTAATCGTACTTCTTACATTGTTCCGGGATCGCGCAACGACATTATAATTTCAATCTATTATGCATGAGACCGACCACCGTGTCCGTTAATGGGCGAACGGAATTAAGCGCGCGCGCGCGCGTCCTGTTACTGATTTGCCGACGAGAAAATTAGGGAAGACTGGAGGGTATCAACGAAAGCGGCCCCGACAGAAGTCGATTATGCAAAACTGGAGATAAATAGCTGCCGGTCGTATTACGCGGATAATGCCGTCGGCCGTGCTCGCTTAAAATTCAAGGCAGTCCGGCGCTAAGTACGACAGAGAATCGTTAAGATCGCCATGTTCGATCAGACGCCGCGTCATAGGTCAAGATTAGCCTCGCCGAACGACTAATCCCGTCGATTACTCGAGAGGGATTCGTCGATATTTCGCGAACATTGACCGCGCCCAGAATGTCGCAATTATCGCGATAACGTATAATCGAGTCGCCGTGTCGCCAAATTCGTGAATTCCAGCCTTGAAGTGGAAGCAAATTACGATTCCGCGCAAGTGGACAGTCGATGCCATCCGTTCTGAGGATCAGCGTTTTCTGCCCTGGCGACAGTTCGTACGGACTCCTCGAGCGTATCGAACCGTGAAGCTTAATCTTCACCTAAATGCGATTGACCGGCAAGATGCGACTATCCCGGAGACAAGGTCGTTACCCAGACTCTCCGGTTCAACGTTATCTAGCGCTATGCACCTGGAGCACCGCTAAAAGTGTCCGATTTAGAGTGCCGATATCGGGAGACGCGCCGAGATAGCAGCGCGCCGTAAAAGAGATTTCCTGTCGGACGACGTTTCGATCTCCGGCGAGTCGGTGAACCGTGGAATCCAAAGTCTTCCGTGGAAAGTCAACGCGGCAGGATCTCGCCTCTTTGCGGGCCGGATGATTGATCCTGCATGCGTGTGTGTGTGTGTGTGTGTGTGTGTCGTGAACGACACTATTCGGGATTTAACGATGGCTCGAATAAATCCGCCGGGCTTATGCATTATGTACTCCTTAATTCAGCCGCATTCCCGTCGGACACATTGACGAGGCCGTAAAGAGTGGGATACGTGGCTACGGCCACAAAAGAGTCGGTCCGACGATCTGACGAAATATGTCAGTCATCGGCACAGCATCCGGAAGTGACGGCAAATCCGCACTTCGAACTTGTAGAGCGAAGGAGCCGGCGATTCGGGGCTTATTAGGAGGCCGAGACGAGAATGAGAAGTGGTGAGCGGGGTGTGGAGTAATTAATTAATTAAATTGGTTGCCGTTACGGGGCTCGGGCGCATGGAACACTTGTTAATAGGAGCGCACGACCAGTTAGCGTGGCGTACGTTATTACCAGCAGCTTACGTACCGTCCGTATGACGGCCGACAATTATCCTTGCCACTGTCACGAACGATTCGTCGAAAAAAGCACGCGACAGCCGGAACAAGAATTCGCGGTCGTGCTTTCTTCGATCCATTATCGTTCATGGAACTTTATTTTCATCGTGCTATGTCACACTTGAATCCATCATCAGTATTCACATTATTGGAATACTGATTATGTGTCACGTCGCGCTCGCTGCGTAGCCAGATTTTTCGTTCAATTTTCGTAATTCTCCGCATACTTCCTCAGCGCGATCTATTTAGCGGTGTATTTGTATGGAAGGATGTGAACGGTATTATCCGGGAAATACTTTTACATCGTCGTAACGTTATCTTCCAATTAACGAGCCGGATTTTCGTCGGTCACGCTTGTTAGTAAGCGCTGCCATGATTGTTGCCGTTAGCTGGCGATCTTCGATCGCCACGCGAGCATTATCAGAGTATGACGGAGGACGCTTTTCACCTCGATATTGTCAGTGACCTTGACGTCATCGGTATCGCGCAACGTTACGCCTACGCACTTTACATATTTATCACCTCTCAGCCATACATTCATCGTTTCATTCCCTTTCAATCTTCTGCCCGAAGAGAACTATATTAATTTCCCTGTATCGGTATCGCGGGGTATCAATTTGATAACTAAGCTCAGCGTGACAATACGAAAAACAAATCCAGTCGATCGAATACCGTCGTTTGTCGGAAGACTGTCTTAATGACCCACACTGATTATAGTTTTAATTTCCGATTATGCAAAGTCACCGTACGTCTGCCTATTAAATCACTTCCTTAATGATTCATTAAAAACAGATGACTCATAGAAGACTGATGATACTGTTAATCAGAGCCGGATTAATAGACTCGAAGCGAGGCGATTAACTCGCGTACGGTTAGCTATCCGTCTGCACTCATATCAGGTCTATCAGACTATGACAGAACGGTGCTTCGTCGTTCCCTATGCTTTTCACCTCGTCAGTGACCTTGTCCGGCTAGGATGAATGACTTCGTGACAAATCAGGGTCATCGGGAGTCCATGAACGTGCAATCACATTCGTTACGTATCAATGACATCACTTCAGTTCATTTAACCCATTTTCCAACATTTTCCGTGACCCTCGATTGATGTTAGACTATAAAACAGCCAGTGCTTTTTAAAGCTCTTGCAATGTTCTTCCACGGTAGGAACACGCCGATAGTATATTCCAAAGAAAAACTGTTGACATTTTTCATCCATTTTTGCTGTATCACGAAGAATTCCAGTGGCCACTTTGTTTCCTCTCGAAATGCGTTATTTCTAACCTGTTTTCAGTCGACCCAACCGAGATATTCGCTGCGAGCGTGTTGACGCATAAACAGCATTATACTTTCTACCGTGTCAGCGACATTCCGCGGGTGAGAAGAAGAAAACCGGAAAACGGGCGAGAAAAGTGACCCGCGAAAAGGGGGCCAAGTCTCCGTTGCCTTGTTCAGCGCGCGCGCTATTATAAGTGTCTACATACGCGGTCTGAATGAAACCGTTGATCGATCCGTCCGCGTGTATTACGCACCGCACCTTTTTATGAGTCACCTGAAATCAAGCACATTCACCCATCGGTTTCTTACTCATGAATCACCTTGCCTGCGTAGCGAGAAAAAAAGGCAACCGTTTTTATTTTTCTATCATCGCGATTGATCGGTTTTTGCGTGCGGTCCACGAGGTTTCTCGTATTTCGCGGCGCGACACATATCTTTCCGCACTTGTCATCGAGTTTGCGGGCCCGAAAAATAAACGGCTTGCAGTGTGCGTGAGTCTGTGTACGTGTCGAGTCGACGGGCGCGAAAATAAAGTGCTGGGCGAACGAGCGTAACATATTTCACACGACACGGCACGTGGAAATTGTTAGTCGTCCGCGGTTGTTGGACAGCTGAAGCGAGCATTTGTCGAGCGAATGCCATTGTCGGCGGAATTAAACATTTCCCAGTGCGCTATGCCCGAGTCCGCGCGCTGGTTTCCATACACGTTTTGTCCGGTAGTGTGACATGCTAATATTAATAGCTTCCTGCCAGTATGACGATTTTTTTCTAACATTAAACAGCATCGCACATTGTTGGCGCGTATTTATGGCAGTTGAAGAAATCGAAGGAAACGCTACACTATCTAAATCACGTGGCCATGCATCACGCGTATGTACGTCTAATTAACCATTCCGCGTTCCGTGAAATGAACAACTTTCCCACACTGTTCTAGACCCATTAAGATTAGTCGGATTAAACGAGTATAGGATAATGCGTGCAAACATCGAAGGCTTAGTGTCAGCTGTCAGGATTATTTCGTTGGGTCGAAAGGTAAACCTTATGAAAAATAAATTAAGTTATTCTATCGAAAAAATGCGAACGGCTCCATCGTCTAATCTTACACCGCTTGCTTTCTCAGCCACCGATCTATCACATTTCAACCGACCAGCGTTCGTCGAGAGCATCGCGTCGGTGAGAAAATAATTTTTAATTGCTCCTGCATCGTCCAACCGTGGGATCGTTGAGGTCGTCCGGGTTAGATCATAAATCGAGCACCACGGTTTGCCGATCGGCAGAAAAGCCATCGGGATAACGAAATTAGTCATTAGATGAAAGTTATCCGTTCGTCACGCAACGCGCGACACGCTCGATTCGAGATCATTGATCGATTCGGAACGGCTGGATAACCTTTTGCGCGCGGGGCGTGATTTATTGACCGCAAAGACAGTCTCTCGCCGGCAAAACTCGAATACCTTCAAAACTGCAACGATGATCCACGGCCATAGTCCGCACGAAGACGCCTCTTGTCCTTAACATTTAATCATTATCGGTATTGACCCTCCGGCTAATGCGACTTTTGCCCGGTTACCGCATAAACGCGTTACTCGAATATATGGGTACACGCATCAGATCCACACGGCATTCCGATCGGACAGTGGTCATCGTTCGATGCGTTCTTCCGATAAGACAGAAAGCAGTCTTCCGGTACTCCGACATCGGCACAATAAAACGACATCGTCCATAGCCGCATAATGCGATATTCAATAGTGAACGTAGCGCGTCGTAGAAAGATCATCGACGTCGATTGCTCGGAAAACGATACCTGCGATTCGACTCGCGTGACATCGTTATCAGCAACCTGACTCCATCGGGGATCATCGTGACGTGGTGATTTATCATTTCTTTGGTGTCACAGCACGTGTAAATGCGCGTAGCGGGCACGTGCACAGGGTGTAACTACTTGCCGAGGAATCCGAGTGCCTTTCACTTTCGTTCTCTTTTGGTGTACCGCTTAGTACCGTATATTTCGTCTCTCTTTCTCCGTTTCGTTCGCGGTGCATACTCGTACAGCACGCGATAAACGTGAATCTACGTATCTCTATACGTGTGCGTGTATGTGCACACGTTGTACGAAAGAACTTGGGTATGTTATTAGCGCAGATTTATGCCAGATACAATGTTGATTAGAATGCCGATAAAGCGGTCCATTTAACCGCTGGGTCCGGTCCGGTGTCAATGGTTTATTCCACGGGGCACAATTTGTTCTCACGCTAATGTTCCACTTCGGGAAAGGCTCGATACTCCTTCACCTTGCACGCGGAACCACCGGCTAACATGAAATTAACTTTGGGCAACGGCGTAAAATCGTGTTTTACTTTTCTTCTGTATTTAGATGAACTTTATCGGCCGGACCATTGCGCTGATAGGTTAGCCTAACTCTGTGAGTCTATGGCACAAACCCGTTTCTTACAGTTGCAATCGTAATCGCTACGACAGTGCACGCGTGCTGGTTCTTTGGAGACCAATTTTCATTTTATACACATCCATATGAATAGAAAGCAATATTCAATTCGACGCAATCTAGCGCCGTCCTTCGATAAAGCGATTAAAGCCTGCACTCCAAGGATACGCGATCCTACGTACCGTACATACAGGACCGTGCATTTTACTTCCTACGATGTTTTCTAGCCGCACGCGGCTATGTACGCGCACGCATCGGCATAAATCAGCGCAAGGAATTTCCTTGTTGTATCCGCGGAACCGAGAGAATTTCTAGTCGCGTGCACACTGCCGCGCGAGAGGTTCCTTCCTTCGGCGCATAAGATTCCGACGACGCGGTCTTTTGCTAAATAAAACATGGCGAGCAGCTTTTGCCGAGAGTAGAAATCCGGACGGCGTTCCACTTCGGGCGTAAGACGCCGACCGAGTCGATTAATTTGCGGCACGCGAATGTTCATCGGCAGTAAGATGGCGAGAGATTACACATTTTCCCGCGTATGTATACGAGTTAAGAGCTTCTAGGGTCCGCGATACGACCGGCTCGGTACGCGGTGGACGACGTACGTAGGATACGCGCGCAGGTTCGGCGTACGCTCGCCTCTTGCTCGATTTCCAATTACCTTTCTCTGTGTGAAACTCGCCGTGGTAGCGGTTCCGAGTCGACTCACATTTCGGGCGTCCAGAGTAGGGCTTCGTCGATTCATCTGATACCCGAATAGTTTATCTGTTTACATATTCCAATAGTCATCGAATATTGGTCACTCATCGATATGTATAATCCCGGGTGGTTTTGCATGCTGCAGTGACAATTCTTTTCGTTTCTTATTGCACGCCATAATTTTATTTCCTCCCGCTCCAATTGTTTCACCAGTCCTCCATCAATCGCAACAAACGCGAACCGTCCCCCGCATTGTCGCAACGATATGTTTGACGGCAATAATTTGCAGAAACGTTCGAGTCCGCCTGTACCGTTGCCCAGAGAACAGGTACGGGCACCTAGCTTTGTCATCGTTCACATATTACTCCCAGCCGCTGAACTCCACGCTGATCGCACCTCGTAATATTGCCGCGCGTATCTATACGCCTTTCGACCCGCCGAACTTTCCATATGCCTGTAACGGTTCACGCTACCAGTCGGCACAGTATGCCAACCGACTATCCGAGTACTGTTACCTGCTCCATCTCGCCAGGAGCCAAGAGGACGCGTATTTGTACGTATATACGTACGCCGTCGGCCTGCCAAGAGAAGAAGTCGGCAAATAAGGAGTCTCTGTCAATACTGTTAGACACCCTCGCGACATCGTCCATCGATGTCCTAATTAAGAACTAGGATGTGCCCTCGCTCATTGTCATACGGACGCTCGGCTCTGGCATGCTGCAGCATATGTAACGTACCGCGTCGCTGTATGAAATTAGGAGGCCAGTTGTTCGGATGATTGCGCGCGGAATGATTTGTAGAATCAGACGAATGAGCGCGTGGGCGATGGAACGGTATCTAATCAATTGACGTGGTCTTGGTACGGATTTATGCGGCTTGCAAGCTGACTCGAGCGGAAGAGTGTGCCAGGCTGTGTAAGTTGAGAGATAGTTTTGTTGAAGGCAGGATCGACGATATTCTTTCTAGCGGAGATCGCAGATTCTCCTGCGTTTGCTTACTGATTACGATTTGAGGTCATTTTAAAATTAGGAGGTTTATTGCGGATCGGGAGAATGAATGATGACGTGCGCCGTCGAACGATGTCAATGACGATTGCGCTAACGTTCATCATCGACCTTGGCCAATCCTCGCCCCTCTGTCGCAAACTCTCTATCGTGAGATGCGTAGTCGTGACGGAAATCTTAAAAAGGAATGGACGTTTTGGACGACGACACAGGACGTTCCACGCAGTATCATACATTTGCATACGTTTCTGGTAGATGTTCACAAAATACCAAGAACGTCGAAAGGACCACACTGAACCAACGAAGGAAACTATCGCGTAGAAACGAATGAGAAATGTTTTCAACGCATAATAAAGGGCATATTATGAAAAGGAAACGCGATAGGTATACACGTAACATCTTCGGCACGTGGCAACATAATATTCTCCCCGAAAATGTCAGGCGCGCGTTTCTTTCTCGCGCCTCTCCATTATCCATTATCCATTATCCGCCGGTCGAGCATTAACTCTTGGCGCTTGCTCAATTCGAGAATTCCATCGTGCGCAGCGTTGGTCATTACGTGTTCGGGATGAAAAATCGTCATTTATGTCACCCGCTTGAAATGCCAGAGCCTTGCGGTCGCGCTACTATTTCCCTTCGGGACACACGCGATCGGCCTTAATGACTCTTTAGTAATTGGCATTGTGAGGTCGTTCGTCTTTCGGGCATCGAGTTTCTAATAAGACGAGTGCGGAGTACTCCTCGCCGCAAAGCCTGACTGCCCGTTTCATTTATGTATTTACGCATCTATCCGTGTGCCCCGACAATTTTCCCTGGCCGCGTGCATTTTGTTCGCGGAATTCAATTTATGCGCCGAGCAGACATTATGCCTTCTGGTCGAACAAAGTGGCCTCGTAAACCGAGTTCGTAAAACGCTCAAAATGCCTGCCGCCCACGGCAATTAAGCTTCCACCTTTTCACCGTGAGAGTTCGTTTATTTTCACCTTCCGGGACTGGCAATGCCAATGCCTCGGTATTACGGTAGTTGCTTCGCAAGCTACGAATTTTGTCTGTTGAAATCTGTTGATTTTCTGAAAATTAGACGCTCTATCCGAAAGGTACATGAAATATCTCACCACCGTGTTCGTTTGAAACTGCTTACAGTAAACAGTTACGATACACCAAATAACTTTTTCAACCGCGCGCTGTAAACGCCGAGCTGACGAGCGACGCCGAGCAAATTTTACCGTTGTTCAATACCGTTTCAATCGTCACAGTGACACGATCGACAATGCTAATCGAAATCGGGAAACGAGGCGAGACGAGCGTCTTGTTTATCTCGTTCCATCCTTCCTACCTTACCTCGCGTCTATCAAATTGTCCAATTGTTTCGCCGACGATAATATCGAGCGTCGTTCCACGCGGTTGCGCTCGGTCGACGCTCGCTTTTCACTCGAGAATGTCCAGACTATGAAATCCTACTCCTAATGCCCCCCTCGCCTCGCCGGGATCCACGCCGAGAACGATTCCAGTGACCGATTGATCTTTACCGTGACAGAACCGTGAATTTATCGCGCCGTCGCGCTAATCATCGCCTATTCTGGGGTCGAAATAAATCCGGCAACGCGTTCTCCTTCGAGAGTATCCAGGCTACGCGAGCGGGTACCAAGGCACGCGGAGTCCTATTTCTAATGCCCCGTTACCGCGATCCGAACGCCAACGCAAGATACTTACTGTATGCACTTTGCGAAACATTGATGCATGTATGTAATGCATACCGCGCGCGACAAAAATTTAACATTATTTTCCCAACGTTTTGGCCTTTGAAAATGACGAGTCGAAACGAACAGCTGCACATGCATAATATTTTATATTAACGACGCGTATAGGATGTGTTAAGATGTACCAGCACACTCGTGAGGGATTTTGTATTTATCAGCGAAAGCATTTTTTTTAAGTATCGAAGTCTGAATTTTAAATTTATTCCCATCTCCCATCGTTCCGTCTTTCGCCTTGCAACGATGCGTTGACATGCTTATTCGCGATACGAGCGTTTCCATTTGGCGAGAGTCCGCGCGCGCTCTCTTATCATTTACACAGCAAGCAGAGCGAGACTTCCAATCATTCTTGTCGAATATACGCGGTGCACGACGAAAACCGATGACTGAGATCAGTTTCGCGGTACGTAGACCGATGTTTTGCATGAATTTTGCGACACTCGATTGTTAGACGCGACGCTTTTTCGAGGTCTCGATCAAATTAGATTATGAACAGCAGCGATATAAGTAGGCGCACGTCGTGCTTGGCTACATAATAATCGATTTCTATAAGAAAGTGAAGTAAGTACTTACTTCTTGCGGTCATCAGCCTTTCAAGCGATCGATACAATCGTGAACCCGCGAGTGAAAACGTTCTACGCCTCAACGATGAAAAAATGCGTGGAGTATGACAAGCAGTCGATCGTTTGTCAATCGCATCCACTTCCGATACACCGACTGTTACGCGTTTTCCTTATTTTTTGCGTTCACACTCGTTCTCACAATCTGTCGTTCGTCGGATGCTTCCTCCCGACAACTAGAGCGCGGATCGATCCATCGATCGGCCGAGGAATCGATTGTGCGAGTCTAATTGCGTCTCATCGTGTGAAGATTGACCGTCCTCTCGAGTTCGCTCGGTCTCGTTTTCGGACCTCTGCTTCTTCGATCGTCGCATTTACTCAAATCGCGAATGACCGATTTTCATCGTGTAATCCTTTACAAGAGAGAGCAATCCGATTATCATCTTGATCGCAGCAATATACATTCTACACTTATCCGAGTGATATGTTGCGCTAACGAAGATAATTGACGGACTGAAAGGAACGCGAATAAATCATCCGGATCAAAAAACGGGAGGGGGGTAGAGGTGGTTACATTATTCATGAACGACGTCCTGATAAAAATCTCAGCTCGGGCACTGTAATTACACTTACAACGAGATACGTCTCTCTTTCGCCGGCCTTACATCCCTCTTTTTTTCCCATGAAGCAATAATCGTGACAATGACTCTCGGGGGGTATAATGGCCCGAACGTTAACATTCTCCCGAGTTGCGTTGCAAATTCGAGAAGTTTTCCCTTCGACTCACGTAACGCACCGCAAAAATTCTGTCCCATCATTCTCTCCAAGTTCGTAATTCGCACAATTTGCTGGTTATTCGCCGCGTTATGAGCTCAAGGCTCGACGTGTTTGAGACATTATAGCTGCTCGAAGATCTGGGACAAGACGTCGACACCATAGGAATGGTCATAAATCTAGAGTAGCAAATATATAGACTCCCCCCGGTGCAGAAAACGTCTGGTGCGTAAGAAAAGTGTGCGACGCTGCTCCATTTACTCTTTCGCCAGATATGCACCGGTTATGCAATTACGTCAATCGTTAAAGCGTGTAATAATAGGCACTAAGAATGGGACAGTTCCCTCGTTACCGGCCGTGTTTCCACCATACTGTCACCGTTAAGGATGCGAGTCTTGCACAACGTCGCGAGCTGTCCCTCGATCTTATTATTTCTCGCTTCTCGTCGTCCGTCTTGTCCGCTTTTATCCTTTCTTTTCTGCCTCTTGTAAATGCGCTTTCGCGGGCATGACGTGCGATGCAAGTAGAGTTGGAGACTATTTATTCAGTATTCGGGTGATCATTTTCGGATATTAAAACGTTCGAACTTTATTCGTGGCACTGACATATCGATAAAACATTTAAACATTAAATTAATCAAATAGCCCCAGCTCTCGACGCAACAGTTCCGGCAAGATACGAAACAGATTCGAAAGTGTCGCGAGTCGGCGTCGTAAAGAAACAAGCGTGCGGCTTCAGATTATAACTTTTGCGCGCATAACGTTCAACTCTTTTTTTCTTTCCTCCTCTTGAACGTCGCATAAGAACCGCATAACCCTTGAATTTCCGTAATCGCATTACAGAACCGGCGCATATCGGTGCCTTCGACCAGCATCGATCCGCAAGAGGACACTTTATTCGCGCCGTAAACACAATTTACAGGTAGTAAAAGTTGCACGGACTTTATGCGTTTGCACGTTTTTCCGACGGCTACGCGTATCCGAGTACCGTTCTCTAATCTCGATTAAAATCTCATTTCTCTGGAGCGTCAGTGCCGATGACGCGCCGTCCGAGGCTGCACCGCACGTCGAACGCGTATCGAATCGAGCGAGACTATAGGCCTTTCAGAAATTAGCTTCGTCGCCTCGAAGGTTAATCTCTGCCCGTTCGACGAAGCTTGCTTTCGAGAGAGAAACAGGGAGAGAGAGAATTCTTTTAAGGAAACGTCCGAATTATGCAAAAATCCGCCTCGCCACGGCCACTCATCGTCGATGTTTCTCTTTTTTCTTAACTTCGTCGCCTTAATATTCTTGGGTTAGCAATCCCAAGTCTCGGCAGGCGGACGAGCACACGAGGTTCAATCGAGAACGATAGCAGACGGAGTTTAGTGCATTCTGCACGCTTACCCTCGATGGAAGAGGCCCGAGCTTGACTCTTCCTGGAATTAACTGGACAAACTGGAATCCATTCGTAGGAATCTAGCCGTAGGAAAAGTGTCGTGCGGGCAGGTTTATAGATCCGCGCACGGCCGAGGAAGAGTCGACTTGAACCGCACCTATCACTTGCCAGACCTCGGGCCAGAAGACGTTACGATCAGGTGCGGGGATAAGCCTCGGATATGCCCGCGTAACGGACATTCCGTCGAATCGTAAAAATTCGCGGCTCGGGACATTAATAAAGTCTCTCCGGTTTATGCGCCCCCTCCTTTGTCACTTTTCATAGACGACCGCGCGCGTGTCGCTTTCGTCTCTTTCGCAGTCTTCCATTGCTTTTCGACACTCGGAGGCGCGAGGAAAATCGGCTGCCATTGCGTCTTAGATTACATACGCGATACCTGGCTAAAGCGTCGTTTTATGTAACTACTATATGTGCGATTGTAAAAGAATTTCATATCATGGTTACGTTTTTATTATCGTACGTATATGAATTTTATACCGCAGGTGTCGGTAAGCGTTTTATGTAAGTGCTGATACGGTCGTACCGCGACTACTGATTCATTTTCTTGTTTTTTTATTCTTTTTGTAAATGTAAACGGGACGTAATTTCCCCCGACGCCGAACAGTGCGCGGAAAACGATCGGGACAGCGCTTTTACCGGAGTTTCTATTCATCTCCAAAACTGAGCCACTTACCGGCCAAACGGCATACCTCGCATGTGTTTCACTTCTCCGCCATTCAGCGACCGATTCCGCACAAATTCCGAAGGATCGCCGGGAAGAAAAGTCGGCATCGCGCACGCCTCGCGTGAAAGTTTCTCCTTTTACCAAAAATAAACACCGCGGCCAAGAATCTCGCCCATTCAGCGTCACTTACCGTCAATTCGCCTTCGCCGAGGCATTGTCGAGAAACCACCACGGGACTCTCCCGAAGGTGTTACACTACGAACGTTACACTCTCGCGCGCCGATGCGGTTGCGGAAAAATCGTCGAATTACTGTCTTTACGCGGAGTTTCTATTTGCTCGACGAAATTAACGCTCGCCGTTTCTTTATTCGGTCCAGGTGCGCGCCATTTCGTGCGTCTTTCGGCATTTCGCAAGTCGGACTCGAAAAACGCCTCCGCGAACTGGCGAGAGATCCCGGGACGCGTGGATTTCGTCCTTCTCATTCTTCGAGCCTCGGCGCACGTCATTGCGTAATATCGAATTACGGGTTACACGGAGAACGATGACACGCGAACGGTGCTCGTGAATGGGCCGAATTGTTTCGTCAACCGGCAGGTTGTTTTCGATTGTCTCGACATCGCTAGATGCCGTCGCTGATAGGGAGGCTTTTGTGCTCGTTGTCGAAATTCAATTCGTACGAGCTGAACTGGCAACATACTATTCGCGGGTGGCATCATTAATTTTGTGCGCGCGTTTTGTCAGCGGTAAATTCCTCCTTGAGTGAACGAGGCGCTGTTCGTCTGCAATGTGTCCCCGTACGTTTGTTGCGTTGCGCAACAGAAAATTAAGCGTTCGAAATTGTTAAAGTATTCCAAAGGCAGTGGCCGGTCAACGTATACTGTATAGGATCCGGCAGTTTTAATGCTGAACGCGACACGAAGCTTTTGACAGCCTGATAAACAGTTTCTATTTTGCAATTAAGTATTAAGTCCTTGTCCGATACTGGATAATCCGTGTGCCCCCTAATGGGTTCAAATGGCTATACACACAATAATCTTCTGCTCTCATCGCGTATGCAAATGTGTTAATGTGTGTACAGCGCGACGAAAGTAGTCTATTACGAAAGACGTACTCCCGTATGAGCTGTTTTCTCCTCAGCGTCAAACATCCTCAAAGTCGTCGCGTCAGAAACGTCGGAATCTCACTCTTCCATTTCATCGATCCTCCATCCATCACCCATTTGCCTTGCGCAAGGTTAAAAGACTCGAATCTAATCCTCCGCACCGATGATTGACAATAATTTTAACATCACAAGCCAGCATTGTCAGCCACTGACTCTCCTACTTTTGCATACGGGGGATCGATTAGTGTTTCATAATATTTCCGAAGGTCCTATCGTTGGTATTCAGTTCAAACGATTGATCGTCGGCGTCGTAAGCGGTTAAGGGACTATTAGAAACGGCAATTACATGTTACGAAATTAATAGACAGAAGAGTTCGATATTGAGAAACGGCGAATCGTCGATGACGAAAGGTGCGCGCGCGGGGTGAATATATATATTGGGAACGGATTATGAATGGTCTAGCGTGGTCGACAGGTGTATGAACGTGTAATGTCACGCCGTGTCATTACCGAAATTTCGTAACGTTCACGGTTCGCGTACACGCAAGCGTAACAACATCCTTCCATCGGGTGGGGGCTGATGAAAATATAGTCAACCAAATATGTTTCTATAGATAGCTACATTTTTAACCCTTGTTTAATTATATTTAAGCCCTCCGTCCACTCTAAGTGGCCCGACCACGATAGTGATACCTGAACGATACACGCGTTCGGTAAAAGATAGTTTGAATTATAATGTTAGATGAAATTTGATCTATGAAACGGTGCGCGATTATCATCGATGAAGTCCAGGAATTTGAGACCGCGATCTATGATTCATGCTCGCGACACGTTGTCTCGGCCAGTTTGAGAGTAACACGAAAAAATGCATTTCCCTTGACGTCGAGCCGCGCCTGAAATCGGATATTGCGAAGAGAGTAAAGTGCTACTCTCGCGGGTATGTCGCCGTTCTAGAAACCGTAATAACAGGTGGTAACGAACGGTAGACGGTAAATCTGGTAACGAGATCGATTGCCGGCGTTCCTTGACATTCTTAAACTTCAAACTTTCGTGTCGCTTTGCACGTTTTAACTTTTTCGACGTTATTCTCTTATTGCTTTTATGGCGTGATGGCGCGAAGTACCCATTATTCAATGTATACAGTAATTATTACTTCACACACAATTATTAAGTGTATTATTATAGGACATACGAATATGCTTCTATCAGAATATGATTTTTTAATTTACTTAGTACGAAGTATAATTATGCGAGATGTGTTTTCCAGTCGAGGAAAAGAGGCAGAGGAACGCGAAAGGAAGTAACGCGGCATTTCCTTGGGAAACGGCTAATTGTCCGTTCTTGCCGATCTGTTAATGAGCGATCGCGCAATAAAGGAAGCGCGCGTAAGGTACGAAAGAAAATCCCTCCGTTGCGGCCGGGAGCTTTCCGTCGCGAGAATTAATTCCGCGGCATGAGAATATTCGCGTAATAACTGTAACCCGCGGCGACAGTAAATCATCGACAGTTGCATACATCGGATAGATCAATCGGCGTCCTTCTACCAAGGATCGCGGGGGCCGTCATTATCTTGTTTAAACTGAATGCGGAAGAAAATGTGAAACAATCGAGCAATTTCCCTTCTATTCCACCGTTGGCTTTTTATCGTATCGCACAAACCCAGTATCCGCTCTTACACCCTCCTCATATTACAGCTCCTTCGCCACTAAAATAACTTCCCTATTTACAATATATATTAGTCTTCTTAGATTCTTGATACGATCAGATGTGCATCTTGAGCCTTAATTCATCATCGCGGACGGGACGTTTGTCAATCTCGATCTTAAGTAAGTAAGAGTCGTCAACCCCGCCCGGGTGGAAACGCAATAAGTCACCGACATCTCGATCTTCGTGCGGCCGCGGCTTACGTTACGACACGCGAGCCCACACAATTGCGGTCCCGGGCGCGTAGTTGCACGAATTTTTCCAGCGTCTCGCGGACCCGGGGCCCCTGCCGCCTTCCACAAAGGCGTCCCGTTTATATAACCCTAATAACAGCTTGCACCGGAAGCGGCGAGATAACGCGTTCAGCGGCAGGTTAACGACATAAGCGCGCAGGATCGTCGAAGGAGATGTTCCGGTTCACAGTTTCAGGGAGAGAGAGAGATCAGGCGCGGATCGGCGCGCGCCTCTGCCTTCTTTCTTCCTTTCCTTCCACTATTTCTTCCCCCTCCCTAGCCATGTTTTTTTTTGTTGTTGTTTGAAGGCGGTAATTAACGGCGCGCCAGCCCGCGTTTCCTCATTATTGTTGTGCACAGTCCTCTCGCCGCTCTTCTCCGTTTCCTTTCTTCTTAGCGCGCCCGCGCGCGCTCCACAGTCTGCTCCGATTTTCTATTATGCGACGCTTCTCACGACCCCGCAATAAAATGAAGCGTCTGCGTTACGTGTGTTATGGGCAGAGGCCGCGTAATGCAATTCGGCTCGTGAATTTCACCGACGGTTCGTTGAACGTGTACCTCCGTAGGATGAGGGTGCGCGTGTGTTTCGTGGGCGGAAGAGCTGAGTTTCGCAAACTTCCCATGCACTTGGTCCAGTCGAAATTGAATGCAAAGGAGCTTTCGCGTACGATGTTTCGTTCAGCGACATTATTATATTAGAGCTAAGAAATATCCTGGAAATGCTGGTACCGCAGTGGTGCGGTGCCGAATTTGAAAATTAGACAAATGAACATTTCGAGGGTTTGAGACGCCGTCACCGTATGATAGCCGTACACTGAAAGACACGATTTTATATGCAAGCCTGGACACATTTCCATTTTGCGCAATCAGCAACTTCTACATCGGTTCGCTCAAACGCTATATTCATCCAAGTGCAATCTCCACGTCCGCGACGTGCAAATCACACATCCGTCTTGTCACTCGTCGATCAGGGTTTATCGAATTCGACGGGCTCGAAAATTCGGCCCCGTCGATCGATCGGTACCCATAATGATCGGACGTCAAGGGGGCGACCAATGGTGGCCGCAATTACTCGGGGAGTCTCACGACGGAAGTTAAGAAGCGGTTCCGGAAATGAGAGCTCCGACGTTCACGCTAAACTCAGTTTCCCTCGGTCTCTCTGGGATGTGGGTTAGGTTGGACTGGGTTAGTCTTAGGGATTCCTCGAGCACAATCTCGATGGAGATGTTCCCAGAAAATTTGTGGCCTTCTTCACACTTGAATACTTGACGCTTTTTTTTTTTTTGTTGCTCTTATGCTTCAGGTCGATGAGCCATACGAAAATGCCATAACATTCTGTTACGTGCAAGTAATTGTAACGTAATGGGGAGCATGGCAATGCTACGTGAAAAATAAACAGACGGAGAACGTAGAGAGTGCATTTTTTTTCTCTAGAAAGTTTTGTGGTCGGAAACGGGAGAAAATGTGTGCAAGGGTAAGTCTACTTCAATTTGCTGAAACGACGTGCCGACGGAATACGAGAAGTTGAGAGTTGAGAGCGGACATAAATAATATTCGATCGACTGTTTAACATTCACGTCCGGGCTTGCGGAAAACTATCGACACGTTCTCCGTATTGTTCGGAATATTGTTTCTCATGAAACCCTATAAGCACGTAGACTCGAACGTACGGTGTCATGTGGCAATGACTGTGCGCTGTGGGCATTATGTGTATAACAATCGATCGACGGTGAATGTATCGGCTCCTCTTACCTCTGCACCTTTCATTTGATTATTCGCTATTGAAGAGACCACGCGACGGAATTTTTAAAATTGAAATTGCTGACACGCTGAATACCAATTGCTTAGATATCGACTGGCGGTGACTCAAAGCTATGCAAGTTCTAATATACTGTTCTCAGCTATGTACTCGTACGTTTCAATCATCTTCAGGTACAAGTTGTCTAGGACATTGTTCAACCCTCCCAGCCATCTAAAATCGTACCGTGAGCCTTATTCATTGAGTCCAAGTATACACTAATCGTATTCTATGATTAAAGGGCGATAGTATTAGCTCGAGAGTGACACAATCGAAATTACCGAAGCACCACCTTAAATCTGACCAGCGATTTCCAACGAATGACTTCTCCTTAACATCCAACCGCGTGAATCGGCGCGCCACGCCTACCTTCTCCTTATCGGCTACCTTCAAAGGACGATGTCTCTCGGGCGTGCGGCGCGAAAAGAATCGGAACCTTCGTTTATTAACATTCACTTCTGCGGTTCGCTTCCCGGAGTATGCGAGAAACGCGACCGCAACGGGTGATCGCGAGGCAACGGGGCCTTTCTAAAGACAGTTCAGCTCGTATTTTCTTGCGCCTGGGAGGGAGTCGAAGGGCCTGGCAGGCAGTCGCGGGCAGCCGCGGTAAGAGCCGCGCAGGGATAAGATTACCGTGGGCTTTCGCATTGCGAGCAAACTCTCGGACGCGTGTTGAGCGCGCGGCACAGCCGATAGGCGCATAAACATTCGAAGCCGGACACGCTCGTAGCCTCGAGTTTCTTGAAAGTCAGGTACACCCGACATTTTCTCGGGGCTGTTGTTCAAAGGTCGCGAATTTCCAACGTGCACTTTGCTAAACAGCGGGAACGTACTCCGCGTCTGGTGTCCAGTCACTGATTATGTCCCATGTTGCGACATGAAACGATGCACGTTGATGTCTTTTATGAGAACGATTCCGTTAAAAATACCCAATAAAGAGGTCTTGGAAGAATCGAGTCGGAAGCAAACATCCCTAGTTTACAGTTTCGTCTTGCGTACTGAGATGGAACGTGGGTTGTATCACTGCAACGCCCTTATCTGTGTTCGCTCGAGGGATTCGTAATCGGAGTGCGTTCGCACGGCTGGGTATATGTGGAAGAGAAGTTCGAAGTGGCACGATTTTTCCGCGAGATTACCGCGCGTGGAATAGCCGGCAGGGCGAAAAAGAAGAAACATACGCGCGGATAGCTTTCCGCAAGCGTGTCCGGGCACAATGAGCGTTTCCCTGCGGAATTCTCGCTTGCACGCATGCCAACCGAGCCTGGCCGAGCCGAGCCAGCTTCGGCCTGCCCGGAGGGAATCCTCAGCGCGCTTTTGAAACGTTTAGCACGGCGAAGGAGAACGGTAACGCTTGCGGTGAAAAATATCTCCGCGCTCTCGTATAATTCCGGCCGCTTGCATTTCCATGAAATTAAAATGCGACATCCCGGGCCGGATAAATATTCCCGGTCGGCGCGATCGGTCGACACGTGTCGCTTCGTATGCTGTAACGACGTTCGGGAAATGAGAGGCGAAAAAATATTCGTCGGCGAAGGTAGCATAAGACATCACAATGCTTCACATTTTCGATTTAATGTCTTCCGCCTGAAGAATTCGTCGCTCTTTCGGTGTATTTCGGAGTGCTGTCGATGTCATTGTTAAAATGCAAGCGGTAGGTCGTGAGGCGGTCTCACAGTGAGCATGCGACGAAAATTTTCGACCCGTAAGTGCAGTTCTTGTCCCAGGAGGAATACAGCTGCAGGCGCATAGTTGAGTATACGAGTAATGGGGATGCAAGAGAATCGAGGCAAGAGAGCACCATGGTTCGATGGTCATGCCGAGCGGGCAACTGGGCAAACGGACCACCATCGCTCCATGCTCGCCGGACGTTTCGCGGGCAGAAATCATAGAAGTTTCTCTGTAATGGTTGCCAGATAGGACGGAATTACCATACGCTCCGATTTTTCTTGCTAAACCGGCTGTAACGGCGCCATGCTGTATCTCGCATTTGCTTTTCTTAGAATCTCTGACTTTCCGCATCCGTATTTGGATTTCCATCCTTGACGGCGGTCATTGCATATTACTTCATATAGGAAATCTCTTTTCGCGGCGTTTGATCATCAGTCGAATGCTTACTTGATCCGAATTATTCGTTAGACGCCATCCTTACAGATCTAGCACGCGGAACAACTGTCAACTTTCTTGACTCGCCAGTCTGTCAAACGTCACATGACAAATCATCGGAATTCTCGAGTCCAGTCTCGAACATTGTGCCCAGCAGGGAACACCGTGTAGAACACGGCGAACGCTACCTATGTACTGCCCTATAGGATGGTTCAAGGCCGAACGGTATAAGGTGAAGACGATACCCGTAAGATACCCGTGCGTAGGTGCATTAACCCTGACTCGAAGTCCAGTGCGATACACAACGAGTATAGTTTTCCGTGCGCATGATCCCTCGCACACGCCTAACTAACTCTCTGTCCCTCGCTCTCTTTGGCAACGGCGAAGAATCGGACAACGCGAGAGATACGGCCCGGGAATGAAGAGAATAATTAAATCGGAGTTTGGTCAAGGTGCACCGGTAGCGAAGGCTCGCGGATCATTACGGTTCGCCGGATCGAACGACTTCCAAGACCGGGCGTCATACCTGTACGTTTTATAACGAACGCTCGCGGTGGCCATTCAGGAATCGATTGATTGGCTCCTGCAACGGTAGTTGGGCGCGCGTAAGGGAAATTGCACGAGCGGAATACGAATGCGCGCAGTTTTATGCTCTGCTGTTGTGTCGATGCGGAATACCAATTAGCGAATAAGCTTTCCGATGTTTATTGATATAACAATGCACGTGCGTGGGCAATGATTGAGCCAGCCGATGCGGACGGTTGTGTGTTGGGAGCCTTTATGCCGCGGCGCGAGTTGGGGAAAATGGAATTATGCGTCGGGCTGGGTTCGGAATTAAGCGGATAATTATCCAGTCGAGTGGTCAAGGTGTACCGGTGGACCATTATCGAAAATTTTCCATCGTCCAACGGGGCCCGTTCGCGAGATACGTCTCGGTCGGTGGCGATGTGACTGGTTCTCGGTGTCGTCCGAAAACTCTCTCAAACGGGAGACTGGTTTTGTAATGACGCGCTCTCATGCTCGCCCACACAGTGAAAAGCGACCTGGTGTTCAGGTCGGTATGTTAAAAAAATCGTTACCAGATAAACATAACGTAAGCACGAGAAAATAGAACCGTGGGCTCGTCATTGTCTGCCTCAATCGTATGCATTCGAACGTTTGTTTTACGGATTGTTCGACGAATACCACGCAGAGTTTCACTAAATAATTATTAAAAAAAAGTCACGCCACAAACGAAGGTGCAAAAAAAAAATGGTGAATCTGTCGTGCAAGTACTGTAAGTTCACGATGTTTCCGTTCCTTTCGGAATGTACGAGCTCCTCGTGTGCGTGCCTTCTTACACACACGCGTGCGCAAGAGTGAGGAGCGCGCACATGTAGAAAACAAACGCTTATGGTTACTCACTCATGTTCGTCCGCATCGTTGCTTCACGACAACCGGCTTTGACCCATGACGCTGAAATGCAGAGGATTGTTGTGTCCGGGATACTCCGACTGCTCGAAATCTCGCACACAAAACCACCTTACAGCCGCACGATATTTAATAGCGGACACAGTTTTCTTTGATCCCTCGAGGGCCCCCCTCCGCACGAGGGCAAACGAAACACGTCCGGAATGCAGTTAATTCTCCGGTCCTCCGACCAATCTCACCAGCTTCCACCGAAAATTCGGCCGACACGAAATTTTCCAGGAGACTACCTCGCCACAGCCACGGTGTTTGGCCAAATTTTGCCAACCGGCGAATCGTTCGATCCAATCCCTTCGCCAAGTTCTTCCAGTCCGATCGTTCAACAGCTACGTTATTTTTCGTTGCCGACTATCAGTTTTCAGTCGCGAATTGATAAGATTTCTTTCATCGACGTTTATTTTGATTATGGATCTCGTTGTCGGACCGTCCCGATTCAGTCGATCATCTAAATAATCGTGAGACCGTCTTGCGAATCGTTCAACGTCTTCTCGCTCGCATCGACATCGCGCTCTTGGACTCGACTGCAAGAAGTCGTGTTCTCGGTCCCCCTAGAATCCTGTCTCGTGCCGGTGTGCTCGTCAGGAGTAGGGTATCGGCCGGAGTAGGACGGACGGCTAGTAGGCAGGGTAGGGTACACGTTTCGAAGCAGAAAATCCTCGGACACGGCGGGCGAAGCGTCTTCAAGCGATGAAACACGGAGTAATGAAATACTCTATTTATTTGTCGTCGTTGAGGTGGTAGGTTACTCGATCACGTCGACGTGTCAGGACTATGACTTTTCCCCGAAACACCATGCAGCACTACAGCACTAGTTTTACGAGCGCTTGGTGCAACGATTTCTTCACCTGCTCGACGGTGTCTCTTTCTCTCTCTTTCTCAAGACGTATACATAGTATCACCAGTTGCTTCGCAAAGTAAGAAAATTTAGTTGATCTAATACAGAGTATCTTTCGGCGCGATTAGAGTCGGACTAATAGAATCGCGGGAGCAGGTGTATCGCTGAAACTAGTTTATCATAGCCGATATCCACGCACTTTCGAACTACTTTCACGCGGTTAAATTAATTGGCCGACGATCGAGGATAAGAAGCACTACGTCCGAGGTAAAGCCGAAAAACCACCGGGAACCAGTTTGTCACCTGCGGTCGAGCGATTTTTCCGGCCGCTCACCGTTCGACGCTGAAAAATCAGCGAAGACCTGTCGCGTCGTGGAGTTTCGAGAAACGAAAATCGTTCGGCGCCGACTTTACCGTTACCCGCGCGCGAGATTTTTACGCAACGCCGTGGCTAAAAGTCGTCGTGGTCGGCGAGCGAGCGGCGGCCGATAACCGAGTGGAGTCGATCGATTAACGTGGAGACCAGTAGGCAGCCGCACCGTTAACTTTTGCTCCGATTGCATCGACACCGCTGCTGTCTTGAACCCGACTGCAAGAAGTCGCGCCGTATTCGGTCCCACTAAAACCCTTTCTCATGCATGCGACGTGTCGAGGAGTACAGGTCTGCGGTTGGGGGTAGGCACACCGGCACCAATATATATGTGTATATATATACCGGCGTTACGCAAAGTGATGGCCCGCAGACCGGCATCGTTCTGATACAAAATCTATCGTCGGCCCGCGGCGAGCACCGGGAAAGAAGCGAATGTTATATCGTACAGAAGTTTTCTTATCCCGCATGCCTTGACACTCAGTGGTTACATCAAATTCCAGCTGCACCTTAATTTTGCCGAGCCACTTCCCGTCGCTATCGCACGCAGAAACGGGAGAGACAAAAAGCTGATAAAATATTGCCAATCCACGATTTTGAATAGTTTGTGTAGTTTGAGAAGCGCTGATATGTACGTCATGTCCTTCGACTCGTGTGCCCGGGGGTGTAATGTAACGCTTCGAGAGGACGATTCCACACATTTACTACGAACAGAAATTTGGTAATGCTTCGTCAGAGGTGAGATAATATCTGCTAGCACCGAAGCCCGGCTTAGGTGGAGGGGGAAGAGCTGGGTGGACAGAAAGTAGGATACATAATACTTCCTTGGGAGACGTGTGCTAAGCCTCTCTACGAAGAATGCGCTTCCTGCATGGCATCTTAATCGCACATCCGATCGGCCTTTATTCCGCCTACGTGGTTCCACCTGCCCACGTGCGTAGCGTCGGAAAATTTGTACCAACAACAACGGCACGCATACGGACACACTCCTCCGTAGCCACTCCGCCATTCTCGACGAGCCGTAAAAGCTTTCGGTGGTAGCGCGGCCTCGCCGGTTAGGTCATTGTCCACCTGTTGCTTCGCCTCCGAATAAACGTATTATTACTGGCGAGCGCAAACTGTAGAAGGATACCTTCTGTCGTGGCAGGAACGCGACCGCGCGCGCGCAAGCGCACACAATGAAAACGGCACGATTACGGTAGCGTTTTATCTCTTTTGTCGCTGAGGATGATTTAAAGATCCCGTAGCTGGTTAGATATGTAAGCGTCGAGTCGAGGGGATACGGGAGATCGAATGTGTATAGGATGGGGCGAGTATCGTGATATAAACGTGACAAGGGTTTGCATTGCTTTATCCGGATTCTGCGATTCTGAGGCTCGAAACTGTTTAGGTTCCAGTCTACTTTGGTTTCAGCTTGCTTACGTTACGGTCTCCTTTATGTAAATCTAAGTTTCCAGCTACCGGGTTTTCGATCCACCTAAATTTGCACGGAATTAATTTGTAGCTACTTTCACGTACGTTCGTAGATACGATCGAGATGGATATTTTTGTAAGCATCGTGCAGCAAAACTGGAATGGATGAGGAAGCATGGGTAAAGTGAATCACAGGGAAAGGATTGTATAGCTCAACTAACGCTTACCAAACTCAAAATGTTCTCATTAAGACTCGCTACAAAGTGCGAGCCCAAGCGGTTTAGAAAAATTGCCGGTTCAGCGAAAATGAGCTAAACTGGCTTCTATAATTATTAGAAACTGCTGATGCCAGCTGTTCTACAGCACTCCTTCTTTTATGTGAACCAGCATTTTCAAACTTCTTCTTCCGCAGGATTGGTTCTGGCTTTCTGGATTCCGTTAGGACATGTCTGTTACATCAGAAGCTACAGGTAATAATTACGAAACGCGCTACGTTCCGTAATCATGTTCAATCGAGTGGTTACACGTCCTAATATATAACACATAATATGCATGCACGTGTAACGTAACTTTTGCTGCAAACAAAACTTTGAATTACGTGTTACGTGGCTTTGTCACGCGTTACATAGTATCGATTTGGCAGATGATGAATTGCTGTATCGAGAGGAAAAGGGCCAGAGAGGAATCTGCTCACAAGCCACAAAGTATGGACATCGATGATCCTGAAACAGGTCACTATTATTCGGACGCCAAAATTTTCAGTGAAAACTACTCCGATACTCCGAATAATACATAATAGAAGGTGTACTTATATTTTGTAGAATCTGACGAAGAGGAGTTTTTTGAGTGCACCAGCGAAGAAACGACGGACGAGGAGGTTTCATCTGCAAGGCCACAACTGAAGGCAAAGCACTTGCTGTGGAACAAACCAGCGGGAAGATTGGCCAAACATCCATCACTCAGGTTGAAATCTTTATCCGCCACTATAACCACGGCCAATTCAAAATGTACTATATAGAATACAGTTAATACAAATTTTCATTACTTCTTTCTTCCATAATATTGTAATTTGATATTTGCACGCAATATTATTCGGGGTAAAAATTGTGATACGTAGAAGACGTTTTTAGGCTCGTTCAAACCGGAGATCCGCTTTACCTGCCCGTAACTCAGGATCCGGTGCCGAAAACAGAGGACCAGCTCGACGAGGACGCTCAAGTTATGATGCAACTGGGAACCGACAAGTATGCCTCGGAAATGCGAGCGCGTTTGATGAGTGCCTCATTACTGTCAGACATGGAGTCGTTTAAGGTAAATATTCCCCTGTTGAAAAAATCCATACTTTTATGTACGGAACGGTACATCGCCCGCAGCGATTAAGAAACGTTACGTTGCGTGAATCAGGCCGCGAATCCAGGAGGCGTGCTGGAGGATTTCATTCGATGGTACTCGCCACGAGACTGGATCGAGGAGGAAGGGCTCGATGAATGGGGCCAAGCGAAAGGTATCGATTATACTATACTCAATCAGTGTACCACAATTGTACCCTTCCCTGCAAACGTCGTGAACTCGATTCAGATATAATTAATTATAATTTTTATTCAATATTAGGTCACTTGTCGCCTAGAATGATGATCCCTGATAATCCTTGGTCGACTACGTGGGCTTCCGCTCAGCCAGTACCAGCGCATCGACAGAAAAGATTGTTCGACGATACGAGGGAAGCAGAGAAAGCTCTGCATTATTTAGGCTCGAAACGACTCGGTCAGGTCGCACAACTTCTTTTGCCAGTCCTCACGCATGCCTCACTGTACACCCTTAGCTTGCAACAACAGGAGGCACTTCCTCATCTACCAGACGTTGCGCAATGCATATTGAACAAGCTGCAATTCGCCACAAAGCCTATTCATCAGAAATTACAATTGTACGAGGTAAGTAAGATTTAAATGTCTAATGCTATAAACAATAATAATGCGATAATAGTGCGGTATGGCTTATGAGTATGGTTTTTCAGGAAATTACTAGAGACATTGAGGGCGTTGAAGCACTGGTTGCTCAAGTGAACTCGCTGCAACATAAGTTGGGCGGCAGTAGTGATTCCAAGGAACTCACTTCCTTCCTGGTCCAATTAATGCGTGGCAAGGAAGTGGACGTGCCCGGTGGTTCCAGAGGAAATATCGGAAGACGGATAACTACGATGTTTCGTGACGCTCAAAAGGTCACAAGTTTACTTTTGCTAGTCTAGTAATAGACTTCACGATTTGTCTTTTATTGGAAGCTTATATTTGCTCATCACTGCTCTTTGACACTAGAACACTTCTACAATATCACTTTTATTCGTAGGCTGCTCACATGATGACGTCCGTCAACAGCAATCAAGAAGTCGATGCGGGCGGTGATGGAAAACACAAAACGTTTCCCGAGCCGTCGTCAAAGGAATTTATTTTGCGAACAATAACGCCGCGACCAGCACCCACATCGACACTACAGCCACAACGATTGTACGCCTGCCTCAAACGGGATTACATTCGTCTAGCTGGCTACTTTTCGGAAGACACGATTTTCATGTAGTCAGTGCCAACTCGCATATCAATGGAATTTAACTGACAAGAACCCTGAGCACATGGAATTGTGCGCTTGGCACTTTGATAAATTCAATCGCATAGAACACATAATCAAACACCGTGTGTTTGCTTCTCGTGTTTCTTTTTTTTATATACAATACAGTGATTGGGTCTTGAAGAAGAAAGGAGAGGTAGATCAGGCGTTATCATTTGACCAAGTGAAACGTGATGGTGATGTGATCGGACAGGAAGTTGGGGAATGTGGAAAGTGAGATTGTTATGTGTAAAGAATGTTTAAAAGAATAAATATCTGTTATTTTACGGTGTTGGATACATTTGTGTGTTCATTAGCAGGTTCGAAGATGGCGGTGAGGTATCATGAAAACGGCAAAAGAAATATTGTTTTTTCCAGTTTGGACGGAGCGAATAGAAACTGCTGCACAATATCGTTGAACTCTTCCAGAGACAGTTGAGCGTGAAGTCGCACTACTGGATCGTCATCATTGTCACGTAAGTGTTTGAGCCCTCGAAACAGACCGACCAATTCGCTTCCCAGACTCGTTAAAACATCTCTTCCAAGACCACGCAACAAAAGTGTTGAAACCAAGACCGCAGCACGTCTACATTCCGGTACCTTGTCTGACTTTATTATGCAACTTATACAGTATATCACCTAGAAATTCCAATAACAATGTAGCACTCGACAACGCTTTTGGTTACATTCGAAACTTTAATAACTTACCTCAGTGACCATACTTCCCAATCTGAATCCCAGAATCTTGCAAAGTTCACCCAAACAGGATAAGCTTGATGCACGTACTAACGGATCAGAATCTCGGACGGCACATAGGAAACCATTTATAAGTAAGTTTTTATGAACCGTAGTCATTTCACCTGAAAACACATTGTTAATGTGCGCATACATTAATTATATCATATAATGGACTCCGGAGTGCAAAAGCTTAAGAGCATACCTAAGCCTCTAGTTGTCTTAACAAGTATCTCGCCAAGTTTCATTCTTGTTTCCGGAGTAATTTCACCGCTTGAAATACGCTGTGGCATATCAATGTACTCGTGAACCAACGTTTCGATGATTATTTCTGGATACATTGTCGCCAAGGCACATAATCCGTTAATCGCAGCTAAATACACGAAAGAGTCTTCGTGTTTCATGTTCTCCTGCAACGAAATCGTGTTTATTATTAGTGTTTGACAAGTGATAGACGTGACGTATACGTGTGTATTCTGCTTTACTGACCTGGAAGAATCGAAGGATGACAGATTTACGAGCAGTTGCACATGGATTCTTGGACTCTATTAACTTAGTAAGTGTTACCAGTCCATGTGCACGAACAGGAAGTAATGGATCGGCAAGATCTTTTACGGCCTGTTCAAATTTATTCGATTCTTTGGATTCGACTGACATGTCCTGGTAAAATTTCGGCCCAGAACGTGGTGACTTATTAATCAGTGCAGTCAGTTCGTTTACCAATGTAACAAGATGTACAGGTAATTTTGAGAGTTTCAAACAGTCTTTCAAGAACGATGCAAATTCGTTGAAAGGTTTCCGATCTGGTGGTTCTTTTGGGTCGTTTAAAATCATTTGTATCAACATTAAGCTAAGATACAAAACATCACAGTCCGCGTCGTCATCAACTTTCGTTTTTTCAATGTACTCGTTGAACATAGATTTTATAAATGTGAAAAGTGCTTCAGGATTTTTTATTTGTGCCTCTTGAACAGTGGATATGTTTGCCAGATCTGACAGAAGTTTCACAACTGTTAAATTTTTTTGTATACGGTCTATAGCATCATCTTCTGTTTCCAACAGATTCTGCTGTGTACCATTGTATGTTTTTTCGTTTAACGACCTTAGCAGATACGAGAAAAGACTGACCGAAAGTATTTCGACATTTGATACGAGATCAGAAAGATTCTCTGCGTAGTATGCCAAATCAGGATGTTCTTCAAGACCCACAACTTCAACACCACCGCTAGGACCAAATTGAACCTTTATATAGGAACCATATTTTCCACTTTCATCGCGCCTAATAAATGCGGCAAAAAGACCATCTTGCAATGATTTCTCATACAACAGCTTTAGCAGCAATTGTTTCACTTTTGATTTAAGAGGACATGCGCTTTGATTTATCTTGTTATAGACACAGAATAACGGAACCGACAATTTGGATATAACCGTACAAGGCAAATGTTTGAATTTTGCTTCGACTGTTATGAAACATTTTGTAAGATTTTCCAGACACTCTTCTACGTCCTTTTCACCGTGCATTTCGTTGTTTGCCTTTACTAACAGAGGTACGGCTATTACGTCAATAATATTTTTCATGCAAACGTCCGGATTGCATTCATAGAGTGCGTTGATACAACAGTTTGCTATAGTAGAAGCATGACAAATGTTCTTCGAAGATAGCAGATCGAGAATTTGCGGACATATAGAATCATAGTATCTATTTGGATCATTTCCGTGAGACGTTGCGATTAGTCTCGAAGCCGTGTCCATTTGAGTCCAATGTACACCCAGATCCAACGTCTCACCGCACAATGCGATTATCAAGGAAATCATTCCGTTAGGCTGCATAATTCGACTAACTAGATGTTTCTGAGTATTTCTTTGCAACCATTTTGGTACAAACTTACTTCCAAGAATGACCATTAATTCCTTAATAATCATAGCTTGCGGACTTCTGTCCAGAAGTGCATGGAGTTTTGCAGAAAATTCTTCCTGCTCCTTTCTCAACTTATAATATAAACTAGTTGTCATAACAATTGCTGGTTCTCTTGAAGTATTTGTGTTTGTTACTGAGGTACGTTCCATGGGTTTCATTAGTGGCACATGAGACAATTGCAACAATGCAGAGAGTAGCGGACCAAGGTGATTAAGTATTGCTGGTTTCAGTATAACATCATCATAAAAGTTCATAATGTGTATAGTAGAGAAGCATAGCCTATCATACTTCTGCAAACAGAGAAATAATTTATAACCCTCTGATTCAAGCATGAGTAAATGTATACTGATATAAAGAAGTTACCTGTAAATCTGTCAGTTCCTCTGCTTTTAACTGTGAAGCTTTAGGGCATAGTTTAGTTAGGTCAACACCAACACCAGGTAATAAACAAGGCAATATACCGATAGATGCTATCAACTCAATAGCAACTTTAATGGTACGAAACTCATGAACACTGAAGAAATCCTTGGTATCTTCAGCATTTGAGTGTTGCATAGCTTGAAGTGTGTAAACGATTGCGTGCAAATAACGGTCCCTGAAAAATATATCATCAGAAAAAATGTCAAAAACACATGACATTGGCCACAGCAAAATAAATTACCTGATACTCTGTATTTTGCCAGTCTCATCATTAGTTCTAAGACGTTCCTGAATCTCTTCGGACAAACTAGGTAACGTTTTGTCAAAAATCTTTTGTAGCTTGTCATCAAAATCCTGAGCGTCGTCTTTAGGAAAAACACACAGTACATTAATGGGTACAGATGTAACAGAATGCAATATCGTTTATACGTAGAATGATATACTTACCTACGTATTTAGTTGTCAAGGACAATAATACTTTATGACAATCCATTTTTGATAGACTATTACTCGATATTAAATGGTTGTCATGTATTCGTCAACCTGCACAATACATAATGCCATCACGTATTAATGTATATAAACTCGATTATCATAACCAACTTCTGTATGGAACAGTATGAATGAACTCTGGCAAGTTGTATCAGCTGATCGTCGGTCGCATGCGTCGGTTGCGTAGTTTACAATACACAGTGAAACCATGAATTCAGTATCGTGTAATATTTTTTAGTGAATGTCACAGACCTTATATGCCTGTACATATTTAATATATAGTGACAAGGTCTAATTTATGATATCTTGCATTCACAATATATTCAAGTTTAAAACATGGGCGGGGATATGTTTGACATCTATTTGCGTCGTTATTTTAAGTATAAAAGTTTGTACCGTCCTCATTATACTACGCCCTTCGATAAACGAGTTGATAGAACTTCAGAAATGTCCGGTCTGCTATGGAGTCTCCGAATGTGACGAAATTCAAAAGACAGACGTTACACCTGCGGACGTTTTATCGTGGGTTTCTTATTTATTTGGCATAAAAAATGTGTTTTTTGGTACCCTCAAAGGAACCAAAATAGTGATAAAGAAACTTGCCCATACATCAGAATTGAAGGCATTTGATCAAGTATTCAATGATCTAGAGAATACAAAGCAAAGTATAAATTTTTATGATCTTGTTAAGAAAGAAATTAGTTTAAATTTTACCAAAGATAATGAAAGTCGTTTAAGACTTTGTCCTACTACTGAACACATTGATAAATTATTTTATAATATACACCATAAGACTAAAAGTGTGTATACAGAATATGCGGAACTACATTTATGGACACTTATCAAAATTAATCCAGAACCTCTTGTACTTCAGGTAAAAACAAAAGAATGACTGAAAGATGAGTTTATTTTAAATGAAAAATGTTGCAGGTACTACCTGCAGAAGACGGCTGGCCAGTTCCAAAATATATTGGTGCCTGTGGAAGGATTATAGCAGAGGAATACGTTGGTCTTCCACTATCTGCTTACTATCATAAACCATGGATCTTTAGAGCAAGAATAGCTCTCAGTCTTTTAGATGCTGCATATATGTTCACTTTTCAAAACAAAGATTTTGCATTCTATCTCACAGACATATCTGCAGATAATATTGCTATTGATTCAGATGGTGTGGCAAAATTTATTGACTTAGAAAATATTATCATTGTTGACAAGAATGTTTCCGGAGAAAAGTCAAAGGAGTGGTTTGCATTGCAAGAAAATACAGCAGACTTTGATTGCATTGATTGCTTAGTTTTTTCAGCAGCAGATATTTGTAGTCACCATACAAGTGATCACAACTATTATTCAGTTTGTAAGGTAAGATCTGAGATATCATTGTGTGGAGTGAACAATGTCATGAAGTATTTCCAGCTTCTATTGGTTCCGAATGCTGGCGATAGTAGTCTTCCTGGTGGATTATTGCACGATGTGCCATTAGATATTTCCGAGAACTATCCAAGTCTGCAAGAGTTGATTCGACAATGTGTTAAGCCTGTTCCACCTCAGACTAGAATTACCGTTGCCGATAAAATTAGCCAATTAATAAGAACAATTTTATAAAAAAAAAAGATCATTGTATTTAAATATATTACAACTTTAAATAGTACAATATCGCAATTTTACACACATAAAAATATCTTTGATGTCTTTATCTACATTTAATCAGTTGATTGATATTCTTTTATGAGAGTATAAAATAGTATGGGCGGACGTAAAAGCGAAGTCAAAAAATTGTTCGTACTACAAGTTATTCTAAAAATCCTTATCGCGATCTATGCAAAAAATACTTTTGATGCGCGTCACCATCATTCGAGGCAATACTAAAAGAAGACTATAAATGACGCAGAGATCGTACAAAGTCGTTTTACAATTTATTTCGTAGAAGTTACTTCGAGTTTAGAATCACTTAAAAATATAGTCTTATACTGAAACCAGTGATACTCTTTCAAGGCATATCGAATGTCTAAAACTACGTCATCTCTAATGGAATATTATGCTTCGTACATTGGGCTTCCAATAATAAAATCTTTTTCCGTAGTTCCTGAATCGTATTATCCTTCTTCGTAATATCGTCTCGGAGTTGAGCTATTAGTACATCCTTGTCTTCTCGTAAATCCTCAAGCAATTGCGTGGTGGCAGGTCGTCTCCTTGGATCATATTGTACTAGCTGACTGACCATGCAAATCTGAATACAGGAAATCGTGATTAGTGATACACTGTAAAACCTCCAATGCTTTATTTTGCCAACTTTACCCAGTTAGGATGATTGGCAGTGATATCTGTCGGAATTTGACCACGTTTTACACTGTTAATAATATTAATACGCTCCATCTGAGTTTGGGTGGGAACTAGAAGTTC
This sequence comes from Priocnemis perturbator, assembly GCA_963942575.1. Taxonomy (NCBI): domain Eukaryota; kingdom Metazoa; phylum Arthropoda; class Insecta; order Hymenoptera; family Pompilidae; genus Priocnemis; species Priocnemis perturbator. The sequence goes on from OZ012653.1 coordinate 11,817,414, forward strand.
CAGGAGAACAATTCCAATACTGTAAACGTCACTCTGGAAGGTAACAAACAAGTAGCTAAATAAAATAATCGGAATACTGTCCCACGATTATTTACTTTTGCAGACTATCCTCCATAATCACCTTTTTGTTACACTTCCCTTGCAACTGTTCGGGTGCCGCATACATATGAGTACCGAGAACGGAATGATGATTTTCCCTTTGCAACGGACAAGCAAGTCCAAAGTCCCCTAATTGTATTTGAAGAGAACCTGACGTCGATATGAACAAATTGCTGGGCTAAAATAAAGTTGAACTGGACACCGCGTAAAAATCGTTAAGCAGAGATTGGAGCTACGGGGTTTACCTTGATATCGTGATGCACGATTCCTTGATTGTGTATGTAATCGACACCGTACACTATCTGTCTAAGAATCGTCGTGATTATTTGGTGAGGCGTTAGACCGTTCCTCTCTTCCAGCCATTGTTGCAGTGTTTTATCACAAAGTGCCATTTGGATGAATAAAGTCGCGTATCTCTGATTCTACAAAACCACATTGCCCATATGAAACGCTCTAACATTTTGTTCCAAAGGAAACCACCCAATGTACAACAATACCAACCGTCTGCGAATTGTATTGGCAAATTTTCTGATTATCCTCAGACTCTTCGTATGATTCGCTCCCGTCACTGCCGTTCTCATTGTAATCATCTTCCGTGTAACTTTTCTCGCAGTCACTGTCACTTCTGAAAGACACTACATCTGAATTCGTTTCCCGCATATCGTCCGAACTCTGGGTCTCGATTATCCTCGGACCTACAATATTAGTTGTCGACTTGAGTTCATGGAATCGCTCGTTAATAATATCACGACTAACAAAATAATCGCCGGCACTTCCACCGGTAGTACTGCGCCGTAAATAGCTTTCCGTTTTGAAGTACACGCTAGTACTATGAGTAACGCCTCTGGGAAGCGGCATTTCGGTCAGGTTGCCCTCAAACCTATTGGACGTACATTCTTCTCTTTCGGACGTCCTGAGTCGTGACCCACGGGATGATCTCGTTCGATCGCGTGTTGCATTACGATTACCGTCGGGACCCGGTAAACTAGGGACCAGTGTCATTGGGAAGGTGGGTTCTATCCAAGCTGCTTTGTAAGGTACTATATTCGCGTGATTCAATCTGGCAAGGGTCTTTACTTCTTCCACATGCTTCATTATGGTTTTCACTCGGCCAGTACGGACTACGATCTTCTTTATCGCATACTCAGTGCCGTCGAGTCGGTGTAACGCTTTGAAGACGTTCCCGAATCCACCGGCAGCTATGAAACTGATTTCTTCAAATTCTCGACGGTAGCGTGACCATTCCGATGTTAAACAACTGTAACAGTAAAGGTAATTCAGGATATGTTTAAGGTTTGCTTCCGATATGATCAAAGAGCGGGATTAATGTTGTACCTAGGAACATTTAAAGCACTCTCACTACCAGTGGCTGCCCGTGCTACTGTAACTAAATGGTACAGCGCACGTTGATATTGTCCCCTTAATAGTTCAAATTCCCTCATGTTGTAGGAACTGTCTATTAGTTTGAGTTCGTGGAGTCTGTCACAAATGGCTAAAATAGAACATTGCATTATATGTCATGCTATTGACACAACATTTAAATGAGTGTGTTGACTTCAATAGAGAACTTACTATAGTATAGCTTATTCCTACGCGCTGCATCACCTTCAAATATAATGCACAACTGCTGTATGAGTGATTCAATCAAGAGACTGGAGGATGGGGCAATGCGTCCAACAAGTTGTCCACCAGTTGTACGAGTATCATTATTATTGTCTAACCGCACAGTTGTGCGTGTTGTGTTACCTGCAAACAGGATAAGAACGTTAGATACACTGAAAGGAAAACATTATTCACACTATAGTCAACAACAGTACATTATGCAATTTTTGCAGTATGTCTTTGACGCTTGTACTCGCGCGATAAGATCAAATTGAAAAAAAAGAGACAATCAAAAATCAGTACCAACAAAACTCTGAAATAATACTGTCGAAACAGAAATAACAATACTGTGCGTATAGGTCCCGTAAAGTACATTAATCGTGTAATTCAAAAATGCGCGGGTTTGCGATAGGTTATACGCCTTACCTCTGTCAAACGAAGATGCTGTCGACAGATTGCTCCAGAGATTTTTCGTCCCTTCCGTAGTCTCGTCGTTCATTTTTTAATAGAACAATTTTCGGTGGCGCTTGTTTTCATAAGGTAAACAATAATTCACTGTTCCCGTTTCAATATCGTTACATCCGGACTGCAGACGATCGAAAACACATATACTTATTCATCTATTTTTTTCTGGCAGCAAAACAATGTATTGCATCTCTTACGGAATATGTGCACTATGCATCCGTGTGTCTCTATTCGTATGTGTGTCGTGCGAATGTAACTCAATGACAACTTCAACGACGTTCGCGAATATTCGATTCGATCTTCTGTCTAAAGACAGGAAACTATTGACGGTTAAACGTCATAGCGTCGGAGTTATTGCTATTACGAAACATTAGATTAAAGGCCGATAATTCGACAGGTGACAGTACAGCGCTTATCGCGAACAGCCCAAGCCCCAAGCTGATTGCATATCCCTTGCATCTCCATACTGATATGAAATAAATGCTCGCGCGCTTGCGATAATCGATTCGTCGTTTGAAAATCGAACGCTATACGTGGCTATATTCAGTGCGTCGTCATTGCAGACGATATTATTGTATGCGGTGTTTGGTTATGGTGCGTATATAGGTTAAAATTCACGTTCGCAGGTGAATTAAACCGTGGCGTCGTTGGTTTATTTTAAGTGACAGTTGAAGTGAATGGCTCAGGGTTGTCAAGAGACAAATTTCGTTGAAAACAATGAATGGCAAACAGGGGAAGGATTTGGCCCTTTTGATGCTGAGAGCATTGCCTAGGGTGTCATTGCAGAACCTCCGGCCAAATCCCGACGGCCCGAAGAAGGTAATTGATATACTTTATTTGCGCTCTGTCCTATGTATCAATCATGTATTAATTTGTTACACCTAACAAATTAATGTAGCCAAATTTAAGTCATGGTCATAAGCCTGATTGCTAATTAAGTAAGCCTTAACGGACAGTTGAGTTAACTAGATATCGCTGGGCTAAAGTACTTTCTGTCTTCAGTGATGAAAAAGTTAAATATTTAATGTAAATTTTTTTTTCCCATGAAGCATAAACGCGGTAGAGGTCAACATGGAGGTGACAAGCACGGAGCTGGAAATAAGGGTTCCGGACAAAGGCAAAATTATATGCGGTTGGGTTATGAAACTGGCAATGTTCCATTCTACCTCAGATTTCACTCACAACCTTATTATCGAGGACACCAGTATGTATTAAAGAATCTTGTGCCTAGTAAGATCTTAATTGTGGTATCTGAATGTTTTAGTGTAAGAAGAGAGTATCCGCCACTTTCTTTACAACAGTTGCAGATGTACATTGACACAAATAGACTTAACACAGAGAGACCCATTGATCTGATCTCTTTATTCAACACAGGCCTGTTTGATATAAAACTACACTGGAGACATGCAGGGGTTCATTTAACTGACGAAGTATTACATACCATTGTACAATGAAATGTCAATACATCAAGGATGAGCGTATGTTGTAATATTGCGTCAAATTTTCTTGTACAGGGTGCTGAGAATTTTAAAGCCAAAGTTAACATAGAAGTTCAATGGGCTAGCGAACCGACCATTGCAGCTATTGAAAGGAACGGCGGTACCATTACGACAGCCTATTACGATTTGCATTGCTTGCAAGCAATGCGCGATACGGAAAAATTCTTTGAGAGAGGTATACATTCTTGACATGGTATCCATATACATTGCTATAGAGTTGAAGTCAAATACAACAAAATATCCAATTTTCCTTATTCTTTTCTACCTTCTGTATCTTCATACAATGGAAACCTGACGGAGTGGGCATTGGATAGGAAATCGGATCGCTAACAGATTTAACCTTCCCTCAAAACTTGTATCCAATTTTGACCATAGTTCTATTGTTAATTATTGTATAATTTGCATTTAGGTACACCGATACCTCGCAGACTGTTACCTCCATCGGACTGTTTGGAATATTACTCGAGTGCGGAAACGCGAGGATATTTGGCTGATCCCGAGAAGGTTTCGTATCAGAGACTAGTGTTAGCGCAGAAATACGGATACGCTTTGCCGAAACTTGAAGACGATCCCGATTATCAATTGCTGGCCGAACGGAAGGATCCGCGCCAACTGTTTTACGGACTCGAACCAGGTTGGGTGGTGAGCCTCAAGGACAAGATGATCCTGAAACCTAAAGCGGAATACCTGAAGGAGTTCTACGCGAGTTGAAAATTTACGCAGAACCTAGGCAATGTCGTTTATGATACTTTTATTATTTGAATTAAAATACGTAGATCCCTTGTTACCATTACATGAATCACATCGTTCCTCTTAACAGTAGTTCTCCGTTTGGTTATCCATAATTATAAATATATGTAAAAAGTGGAAACACCTTAGCGTACAAGTTACGTTAACGAAAAAATGTACAAGCGGTACAAAACATTCGATAGCATGGGCCCCATTCTAAGTTATTTCAACGCTACGTCGTTCCACAATTTATCCTTCTTCATGACGTTTAAGATCATTTCTTGACTCACTGACCATAATCTTGCTGCCAGATTGGCATTCAACGAAATGTTAGTTGGATCGCATCGGTAACAGTTATTGAAATAAATTCCTGTAGCACCTTCCAATTCCGGTGCTGTTGCACAAAACACTTGTGTGCTCGCTGCTTGTTGCTGTTTGCAAATTAAATTATCGTAATCGTAAACATATACTGAATCATTTTGAACGTTACGTCAGAGGTATAGAACTCACCAGCGATTTTGTGAATGGTCGTCCCAAGGCAAACAAAAATCGCATTATCCACGAATGACGTGATATACCTGAGGATACCAAGTTGCCAGGATGACAACTGAAAACACTGACCGAAGGCCAGCGTCTGGCCAACTCTTGAGCAAACAAGATATTGCACAGTTTTGAATCATTATACGCTGCTATTGACCAGTACTTATACGACGGCGGCGATAACGATAGTGGGTGAATATCCTCGACAGACGATATACACGAAAATCTATAAAGTTGTATTATAGTTAAAGTCCGTATTACGCGTATCTATTGTAATATCGTGTGTACCTGTGCGATTCACTCGAGACGACAACGATCCTAGGATTGTGACATGTGCGTATTGTGTGCTCCAATAGGGTCGTCAAATAAAAATGCGACAAGTGATTTACTTGAAACGTAGTCTCATATCCGTCAGTGGTAAGTTGATAGGGTACTGCAAATACGCCAGCATTTAATATGAGAATGTGAAGCGTTCTGAAAATGTAAAACACTCTCAAACCAATTGAAGCATACGCAATTTAAATCATTTTCTGGATGATCAAGATTACCTGTATTTCTGTTTGAACTTTTCTGCAGCTTCTCTTATACTTTGCAAAGAAGCTAAGTCTAGCTGCAGAGTATCACACTGAACGTTCTCTCTTTCTTGTTGAATTTTGCACATGGCATCTTCTGCCTTCTTCAAGTCTCTGCATGCTAACACTACCGTGCAACCATGCAAAGCTAGGGATCTCGCAGTTTCATACCCTGGAATCCATAAACAGACTTGTCCACACATCGTAATACACATTTCACGTATTAATAGAACTCAGAAAAAATTAATTACCTATGCCTATATTGGCTCCAGTGACCAAAGCAACCTTTCCCCGTAAGTCTCTACCATGCAGCACTGCCAAGGCAGTACTACTCCCATCAAATCTCTGGCGAACAGGTTGCGACATTTCTCTGTACTCTGTGGCAAAAGCTAAACGTGGATCAGTGTACGTAGTGGTACGGTTCATGTGATCCAGAAACAGGACTTTGCCATCATCTGATATACACCTTTCCCACCCGGACGGCAATTCTGCGCATCAAAACAGAAAAAAAGATGTCTCCTACCCAGCAGACACACACTCCTTTGACACTATTTTGCATTCAACTGCCCCCACTACCTCCTTCCACGAGTTTTTTCCGTCCAGTTCTGGGATGTGTCCATTGCGTGCCTTTCGTGTAGTGACTGCAAGTATGATCGATTTATTCTCCCGATCGTCATTATGTTAAATTACTATAAGTGATGGGGAGAAAAAAAAAGAATAACATTTCTTGCAAGTTGTGTAATCTCGCCGCCGGGAAGGTGCAATTTACAACAATCTTGGCGTGCGAGACTAACGCACACAAAAAAGCAATTAATGTCAGGCGTGACACGAAAAATGAAGTTGAGTAATTATACTTGACGTAGTAGACGTTGCCGTCCAAAGTCGTCCTCTCCTCCCAGCCAGGCGGTAACTCGTCCTCGCTGTCAGAGTCATTCAAAACACCCACCATCTTCTGCAATTTTACGTTTAGCCCCTCCCGTCAAAACACTTCAAAGTTCGAAAATATTGAAGACGAGACGATGATGCTTCGGAAGTGTGTAGTAATTGCTTGGCGGAAGAATGAGGAACTCAATAGCCAATTTTGTAATACATTTTCGTCCGTCGATAACGGATAATAAATTGGTACAGGTTCTGTTCCTCGCTATCGAATGAAGTGAGTCTCGAGCCGCACCCGCACTCTGCGCACAATCGATAGCGGAGTTCGTTGCTGTCAAATGGATAATGGCAGCGATGGCGATTGATACAATGCCTCAAAGCAATGGGTTCCAGTCGAAAAAGAAGGAAGATCCGGAGAACGACAATTTGTGGTACGTTTGAACCCCACACCCAGCTCCGCATTTTATTCCTCAATTTTGTTTCCTAATCCACGTTCAATTTCCACGACTTTCGTGTAGGTTTATCAATACAGTGTGTCACGCTACAATTTCTGCTCGGTGTAAAAAGCTGTTTTTCTCATACATTCGTCGTTTTATATTTCTAACAGGTCCTCGATTCTGGCGGAGGTACAAAACAGCGGCAACAACAAGTTGCCCTCCAATAAGAATGTCCTGGTGTTAGGTGAGCATTCTCAGCTTTACTTTGACTATGACTCACTGTCATTTCTTCTGATGCACTATGCATATTAAGTACTTGCGTCGCCCAAGTGTAATTCAGTGTACAGAGTATTGGATAAGAGTTCGGTGGGTACCAATCGCATTCTTTGGTTCTTGAATATTACCATTTTCATCTGTTTCACAAGTTATGCAAGGTTATACTTGAATGACGCTGTATGAAATTACGTTAACTGTGCTGTTCAAAGTATAAACATGGGTTTGTAATTGGTCCCCTTTTGTGAACTTGTTTGCAGGTGATAATGAGAGTGGTAAAACAACACTTATTGCAAAACTCCAAGGTGTGGAAGATCCGAAAAAAGGATCTGGCTTGGAGTTTGCCTACATTGATGTCAGAGATGAATACAGAGATGGTATCTCGAATTTTGTTCTACAGTGATGCATGCCCAATGCGCTTAATCAGGGTTTATTTACAAATGGAATTATTTTTGTAGAGAAGACCAGACTATCTGTGTGGGTGTTAGATGGAGATCCAGGTCATGCAAATCTATTAAGATTTGCTATGAATGGCGAAAGGTTTCCACACACACTTGTCATGCTGGTTGCTGCTATGACCACTCCTTGGGCAATTTTAGATCAACTTCAGTCATGGGCTGCACTTTTAGGAGATCACATTGACAAATTACCCTTAGACAATGATACTAGGCAAAAATGCAGACAGTTCAGTACGTAACTATATCTGCACTCATTGCGACTGAATATATTGCTCGTAGTTGATGTGTTATTAATTTTTGTGCATTACGCTTCAGATGTCAAAAAGTGGCAAGAATACACAGAACCAGGTGACGAATTAGATCCAGGAAGTCCGCTGAGACGTACCAGTCGAAATCTCGACGACGAGACAACGGAAACGTTACCTTTGCCAGAAGGAGTACTTACAACCAATTTAGGTCTGGACGTAGTCGTTGTCATAACAAAAACCGATTATATGTCAACTCTCGAAAAGGAGCACGACTATAAGTGCGTCAACTAATCTACTCATTATTTACGAATAAGGTATATTCGATACACTTGATTTATTTATCGTTTGTTACAGGGATGAGCATTTCGACTTTATGCAGCAGTGGATCAGACGGTTTTGTTTGCAATATGGCGCCGGACTTTTCTATACCTCCGCCAAGGAGGATAAAAATTGTGACCTGCTGTACAAGTATCTTACGCACAGAATCTACTCGTTACCATTTAGGACGCCGGCATTGGTTGTCGAGAAGGATGCAGTTCTAATGTGAGTAATATATAACTAACTTAATTTTACATCATTCGGTTATACTGTCTATTTTCTACAGTCCCGCTGGTTGGGATAACATTAAGAAGATCAGCATTCTTCACGAGAATCTACAGACAATGAAGCCAGACGATTATTATCGCGACGTCATCGTTCAGCCCGTTTCGAATCGAAAAGTAAGTTAAAATTCTACCAGTTTCTTCTTCGACCGTAATTAGAGGGTTGAAAGATTCGAGTACATGGATTGTCTTATTGCAGTGTGTGGCTAGGGAAGTCGAAGTTCAAGCAGAAGAAGAGCAAGCTTTCTTGGCAAGGCAACAGGCTGCGCTTACTGGACTCAAGGATCCGACTCGTTCGCCAACCACGCGGAACCAGGCAAGCGCAGGGCCAGTTATACAGGTTGTACCATTTCTTATTGGAGCATGCTTTTGATGTTGAGTGTAACCAATGACGGTACTCATACTGTCACTAATTTCACACATTCCTATTGTGGGTGCCGTGGTTAACTACCTTATGCAGTTTTGATTTTATTAACTACACGGATCACGTGCTGTTTTGGCTCCCAATCCTCAGTGATGTAACATAAGGTCACAAAGCTTTTATCATTCATTAATATGTTGAAACGTCTGTGTGTGTCAGTCACTACAAATTGTTTTACTTTTATTCTGTTCAATCATAAGTCCCTTCGTAGGATAATATCTGCATTGCTTATACGTAGAATCGGTGCATCAAGTTTCACGTCCACACACATAATCAGGAAGGACCACTTAGAAGATTCATATACGAGCATTACGAATTTACTGAACTAGTTGACTAGTCGCAAAGCTAACTGCTGACTATTTTCATTGACGCATAACAAATGCTACTTGACAATAGCATAGATACGTTTGGTCCGTTATCGGCATAGAAACATTTATAGCTGAGCATTCAAATTGGCCGCCGCTTCCATAGAAGCATTCTTGTGTTCGACAACAAATCGTCTATCGTCTTAAAAACCAGTTGCAATTTGTATTTTCAGCACCATATCAAATAGGATCATCATGTGCTTAATGCAGTTAACATTTGAAAGCATGTTCTAATCTATGTGGTATGATCTGTTGACATCAATCATCGCGAACATTCTTTAGTCACCAGATACTAAGGGTTTTGTGAATAGGTTGCATCGCCGAACAAGAAGTTGGATCCGAAGGGTGCTGGTGCGACACCATCGGGCGAGGGTGTCTTAGCTAATTTCTTTAATTCCCTCCTCTACAAGAAAACTGGCGTGCCGTCCGGCTCACCAGGATCTCCAGGCAGCGTTGGATCGAGTCCTATTAAAATCGGTGAGCATTATTAAGTACGACTAATAAAATTAACTTTCCAAACGAATATATGTTAGAGTGGTGGAATAGTTATAGAATGCTCCTTACGCGACATGTTTAATGTTTATTGTAATGAACTGTAATTCAGTTGGTACTAATCGTTCGTTTTAAGACGGTTCCCTTTTAGACGCAGGGCCAGTGGACAAAGCGACGATGTGCAATGACGCGGCAGCAGAATTAGACCGTCTCACGCGTACCAAGAAACTGTCCCCGCCTAATCTGAACTCCTCTTCAGAGTGTTAAAGTGACGACGTAAGCCTTTGCGACCCACTCTATGAGTATCGAGGAAGCTGATAATATTGATTCTCTTCTCGGCGTAGGAATTATTTCGGCTTATTTCGCGTTCGGTTTACAACAGACTCGTTAATATTTCTATGGTTTTAACACATATTGTCTTGTCCACAGTAGCCTCAACAGGCCGTCTTAGTACTTACTAATTCAATAAGTAGGTCGAACTGAATTTATTTTATTACTCATTTACGCGTACTAGTTCTGTACAGGTAGTCGTGAAACTTTTTTATACCGGAAACCCGAATTTATATTGGGACATGCAGTTCGATTGTCTTACGTAAGTATTGGATGTAAATACAGATTTTACCGGATAGGAAGATCCCATAGGTGGTAGATGTGTAATGAGCCATGAACTTTCTACCAATACTTTCTGAGGTCAATTTAGCATAAATTTGAAGGGATAGTATAGAGTGGATCGTAGAGGCAGTGGAGTGTAAAAGTCATTATTGGCGTTAGCTGAGAATGTTGGTCGAAGGGAACCTGCGAAGAAAAAGGCACCAGTCCCTTCACACACAAACACATACAACGGCCGGAATAGTTGTACGCAGATTACCTATCGATAAACGTGGGCGAAGTGAAAACAAACGCGAGAGTTAATAAATTAGTATAAATAAATATTTAATAATGTAATGATAATAAATTCGAATTATGCTTACGCACATATGCTTTATCTTTACCCTAGTATGTTTAATTTAGTTATTCATAGGTTCAGGTTTATAATAGATGATTTGATGGTTTGTTTTGAATGTCCCGCGCTATTTAATTTCTTTGATACGGTGGCGACATCCGTAACGGAGAAACGCTCAAACTACTCATCGTCAGCAGTCGGTATTGTAGATAGCAACTGCAGATACCAACAATACCGACGGACGTTCAATGATTAGTTTGAGCGTTTCTCCGCTAATGCAGGCGCCACCGTATCGAACAAATTAAAATTGGCGCGAAATTTGAAAAGTACTGTTTGCGTAGAATTCCTAAACTTTATCAGAATAAATCATTTTTCTTGTCCTTGTGGCAGTGAGGTCGTGGTCTTCTTCTAGTGTTTTGCGAAACTTCTTTATTTGGTGATTAATTTGCATACAATAGTGTTTTATAATATGCACATTACGTCAGTCGCTTAAATAATACAATTACATATAATTGTCTCGGATAAGCCTAGATATGGTAGATGAGATTATTCGTGTAATTTTTAAGAGGATTCATCTTATTATGCTCTAAATAATATTGCTAGCCATATTGTAGGACCATCGATGGAGAAACCCTAAACAGTAGCTATACCTATTGTGTGAGAAAAAAAACCGTTAAGTAATTAAAGCGACTTACGGCTGATCTATTATCCTTCTTAAGTACGCTACACTACCTGAATGTCGCGATATAATTTCTTTTTCCTTATTGTTTCGAGCATGCCGGGTTGATGGATTCGGAGCACACGGCAATTGAACCGATGTGTCAAAAACTCATTTTCTTCCTGATAGCCTTTAAATGATACAGTTTTTTTTCGAAGGTCCTGGTTTCTCGTTGTCATCAAATACATTCACGACGTATGACTACCAGATTGATTAGATGTATAGGTTCAAAGCATAACTCACTGAACTGACCAACTAATCGTTATGATCTATGCTTATAGACCAGCACCTTGAGTTACATAAAGTGTATTTTTCGCAATTAGCTTATCCCCGAAGTACCGAGTTCGCTCAACTCAGTTAAAACCGTAAACATATTCTTCCAATACAGTGGTGGCACTTTAAGGATAAGCATAATTGCAGCTACTTAACTTAGCAAGATTTACAATTCATTCTTACATAACAAGCTGCTTCAGAAAGCATTGGAAAACGGAAGAGCACGGTAACTGATATTCGATTAAATCCCGCACTTTAAAGGGGGAGCAAACTATCCTTTAGGCACGACCAATCCTTTCTACAGACCCTAATTTATAACGTATTATGCGTTATATCACTTATTCCTAGACCTACTATTTCATGTATACTAGGTATGGGAATGCATTGATTCGACAGTGTGCTTCTAAAAGTTTGTCACACATTTCACAGCACATACTCTACAAAGCATGAAACCTATACCTCAAACGTAGAATATGTCTGGGAATCTATTGACACCCACTTAGAGACATTCTGTATAACATGATTTTAATTAATCTTAATTCGTACATTAGACCCTAATGGCCGTACCTTGAAATGCAATGAGAAATGCAAGCGTATCTTTCTGCGTCCATTAGATTTCATATTGTTTCCACGTTGTTAATACTTGTAGAGCTTTTACGCGGATGGGATGTTATGGGTATGGAGGATGTGAGAGGCCGGTAAGGGGGGAGTAGGGATGTTGGGAGAGTTTCTTCAACGTGGCGATAGAAGAACCTATGCGTAGAAGTGTATAAACCACTATATTTATGGCGGCCTATAAATGAAAACGATTCGGTATGCAAAATGACATACTCAAAGGCATTGTCACATTAAAAACTAATTAATCGCCCTATCAATCGCGTCTTCGTTCCTAACACGTCTCGTATAGAAATTCATTAGAAAAAGTCCAAATTATCCTTAAACAACGCTTACTGTCTAAATGTTACATTCCCTAGTTCAGATTAAGCGATATTATTGTTTAAATAACGATAACGATTAATTGTAAGATTGACGATACACTTTCGACGAACAGTTCCAATGACATATCGAACTGGGCAGTATTAGTTTTGTGACCGGAAGCAGGAAGTAACACCGTTGTGGTCGCTGCAAATTTTGCTCGGTAAGATTTTTGTCTCAAGAGAGCATGAACAATTTTGGTTTGATCGTTTTGAGCAATTACTTTGCAACCGATGAAGTTATTGCGTAAGTACATGTATAGTGTCAAATCAAAATGGTAAAGAATAACAAATTGTGCGCAGCGATGGTCTCCAATTATTAAAACGTAAAATTCAGACGTGCCGGCACATAATACGTACAAGTTACGATTGGACTGTGTGCCATATAAAATTGTGTTAGTGTCTCTGGTTATGCGGATTCTTCAGTGGATGAAACAATATTGACGTCGAATGATGCATTGGTTATCAAACAAAAGTTTGCTGATTAAACATTGCTGATACTAAAGGTAGACGATAATGACATTATAAAGGAAGATTGTGAATTGGCAACAAATGTTTAACAAATAATCGGTAGGGATACTTTTATAACGCACAGTATTTCTTAGTTTTTACAAGATGCTGTTTTTCTCGTCTATTGTTGAAATATTGATGTAGCGTTAGTGGATCAAGAAGTCGTATAGAATGTGATAATGCAATGTTTAACCGGTTCCACCGCTGTCATGTACCCCGTCCAATAATCTTCAGGCGTTCGAATGGCGTGCAGTTTCGTTTTCCTTCCTAATAGAGAAGAATTCGTTTGTCTACCGTCTTGCGGCATATCGGGCACTCTGACATCCGGTCCCCGCACATTTGGCACGTACCGTGGCCGCACAGAAAGATCATATTTTTCAGACGATCCAAACAGACCGGGCACATGGTCTGGAAAAGGCAAAGAAAGACGATACTCTTTTAAATACTTCAGTTCTCGGATTTGTTTGCAGTACATCCGCAAGGAGATGTTTAAAAAAATAAGTACACCTTAGAGACTATATTTTTCCGAAAGCGTTTATTGGTACATATGCAATTATCTTGAATAAATAAGAAAAAAAAATGTGGCCCAAGCCGAGATATTTAAACAAATAAATGCCTCCGGAAGACTATATTTTTCCTTCACAATTTCCTAAGCAACATACGTACTACCTTGGAAAAATAGGATAAAAATGTGGATTTATGGCAGTTAGGGCACGAGTTCTGCAATTAGGGACGAACTCGTCGTCTCGCCCGTAACACGTACGACGTTCCAAGTGTGTAAATAAAGAACTATGGAAGCGTACCTGCTCCTTGATATCTTGCAGCTGCTGCTGAAGTTTCTGTATGTCGCTGTGAGACGTATCTCGACTTCCGTTGTTCATCAGAAGAGCCTCGCCGCCCGTTACGGTATTCTGCGGCGCCGTTTCCTCCTCCGGGTCCGCTTTCACCTCCGATATCGTGCCTTTTCAAACGTAAGAAGCGTAATTCGGTCAGAGTTCCTTATCTGTTCGTCAGACCGCCGCGCTAAATCAAGAACCGCGCCGAGGGCCATTGTCGTTTACTCGAGAGATACGGATACGTAGAATGCATCGTTTATCGAGCATCTAAGTGCATGCATAGAGCAACTCTGCATTGCCGCCGATTCACAAAGTTATCAGTTTATATTTCTTGGAGTAAAAATGTCGACAATGGCATTCGTGAAAGTCAGTTATCGCGACGGTGGTTTCAAGTGAAGTGCAAATGTACATACACGGTAGAATGACGTGAAAATTGAAACGCCAAAAGTTAGTACAATCAAAAATGTGGTTTTCATCGTTTGTTTTTTTCCTTATAGAATCCTGTATCGCAGAAGACAACTGAGTACTGCAAGCTATCAGAGGTGTACGCAATGGTCTCTATTACACATCGACACTGCATGAGGAGCAAATTCTTATCTGCCGCGTTGGAGTTTTTAGCGGACGATCCCCGATGCGTTTAGTCCATCGATTGGTCGTGCACTTCCATGCGTGTTCCATAAAAAGGAACGGACAGAGAAAGCGGCCGCAGAATCGAACACAAAAGGCCGACGACGGGAAAATTGCCCCCTTCCGGAGCGAAGCAGAGAGACGGAAAGCGAAAGGGAGCCAGAGCGACAAGGACACGGAGACAGAAGGAGAAACGGAGAACGCGAAAGAAAGGAGAGCCGCGTCGTTTTGCGTGCCAGGAATTATGTGCCACTTCGCCTCTCCGTTATCCCGTGTATAAATCAAACCCGTATAAACGCACTGAAAACTTTTACAATTTACGACGCGCGCGCGGGCGCGCGCTACCGTTCTTTCCGCGTACGGACACCAGGGCCAAACATAAATATGCGCAGGATATGCACAGGCCAAGTGTGCACTTCGCTTTACCGAAAACCAGCCGAACGTGTAGACAAATATTTGTGTCGTCACGATGATTTACGGGCCCTCAAGGACTTTCCGATTCCCGTTCTATGCGACGTGGAGAACTTTTCCCGCGGTCTGGTCGACGAGAAATTTTAATGGGCACGCAGGCCGATAAGGGAAAGATTTACTGAGCGATGAGCGTTGGATGAGAAAAAGCAGCGTCAGCCAATTTCTAATCGCTCGCAATCGTATGAAGCGCATCTATCGTGTGTATCTGCACTTGCAGATTATCGCGAATATGAATATGAGCCCGGTTATGATCTACCGAATAATTGCAAACACACTCCGGCCAAAGACATGACACATGACTTTGTACCTGAGGCATTGCATCTCTTAAAATAAGTGTCATCACCTCCTCCACCGCAGCAGATTGACAGGGGTACCATGTGCTGAATTTGCGCTCTACACTGGACGCACTTCTTCATCAGAGCCGCACAACTATCGCATGCACACATGTGTCCACATGGCCGGAACAGCACGCCGGCTTTGCGATCAGAACATACGACACATTCCTCGATCTGAAAAGGAAATCATGATTATTGCTCCAATTAATCTAATGGCTTACTGGGCTACTCTCGGTACTTAAGTACATTGTGTACAACTAGGTAAATAATGTTATGTTTTTTTAAACTAGTACAACTATGAAGGGAACTGAAAGTTAGCAGAACGTCTCAAGTGCAGCGTCATTACCTTCACTCTTGATAAAACGTTTTCTCTGCAAATGAGACACTTCTTCACTCTCGGTGCGCAGGCATTGCAGCATGCCACGTGCCCACAGGGGCTGAAGAGCATTTCCCGTTTCCTGTCGGAGCATACCAGGCACTCGTCAATTGCTGCCGATGGAGCTGCTCTTTCAATATCGTGTCTGAAATAATTATAGTTATTATTATACTCATTATTAAACTTATTGATCCAGAGAAAACAAAATACAATAGTTTCAAGGAATTGCTCGTAGTAGTGTCTATCGTATATTCATACAATTAGATAAAATGCACGATTATATAATACTAACGATTCCTTATCCTTATGACACGTCGTGAGCGTCTTGCATAAGTTCGGATCAGGGCACAGATCCAGCGGAGTTTGACCCTTCTTGTTCTTCAATTCCAGATCGGCGCCATGCGCCGCGAGAAAGCATGCGATAAAGGAGCTACTCTTCTTGTCCTGGCCCTGAGGGCCGAGACCCATTAAAAGCCGGCCGACGTCCTGCACATCCTGCAGCTGCCGCAGTTGCGACAATGTGTGATGTCTCAATGCCTCGTGAAGTGGCGTGTCACCGTCCTTGTCGGCTACATTCAGATTTGCACCCTCTCGCACGAGAAGCTGAAAAAGTCGATGAGATGAAGCTCGATAATACTTGGAACTCGAATGTACGCCAAAACGCTTAGTACTCCATGGAACTTGAAAAAATTTTCCCGGCGAGTTAATAATTTTAGATTGAGTTATAATAGAAGGACGGCGACGATGTCGTTGGATTATTAGATGTCATCGTCCGGTGAGAAATTGTCTAACATAATGCCTACCGATTTCTAAGACCGTTCTTTTTCACTGTATCACGTCTACCGTCAGTGATTTACGGCTGATTTATGTTCTTGGCAATGCGCGCACCCCGGCTATACAGCGATGTTAAGTCTAGCATGTCGCACGGCAACAGTTTTATTTTTAGCCATCGCGCGCGGAAAATGTTGACGAAAGTTACGTGCCGCGAGCGCGCGCGACATACCTACATCTACATCCTTCCGACACAAGCAGCGTAAAGAAACGTTTATTCGTCTCGCGTTAAAATCGTCTCTTGCCGCTCTCATCCGTATTAGTGGGAAACTAAGCCGTACCCGAACGATTTGCGTATGCTGACGCTCGACCGCTAGATGCAGAGCGGTTTGCAAATTGACGTTTTGCAGATCCAGGTCAGCCTTTCCAGCGCGTGCCAGCTGTTCGGCAACTTCGACATGATTGTTCAGCGCGGCGAGATGAAGGGCCGTGTATCCGTCGTCCTTCTTCTCGTCCACGATCCATGGTCTCGGCAATTTTGAGAGCAGGATCAGCATAGCACTGCAATTGAAGAGAACCGTGAAAGAAGACTGTTAGTATAATTTATCCCTTACTTTTCCTTTGCTCTTTTTTTTTTGCCGCGTCAAATTACATTGCATTAATATAAGCCACTTTCATGGTCATCGGTACAAATACGCACACCTATTTCAGTAGGTGTAGTGTAGGTGCAATCGAGTATAAGGAGATATTAATAAATGTGGGTGACGCTTAAAGGGCTTCTTCCGATCGATGGCCAAGTGCCATGTCGTTGACATCGGATTACATAATTCGTTATCTTATCTTATAATGATGTTTATCATGATCTCTCGTGACGTGTTACGGGTATGAATAGTTTGGTTCGTATGTTGGAGCACGGGTGCCGGACATAATATATGTAGTCCACCTACTTTCGGGCGAGCGCAGCGATTCGATCGCATTAAGCAAATTTACCTTAAGCGAATTACTTCGGAATGTTTTGCCTTGCGCGCACGCATCACACAGCGACGAGTCGGAAAATGTTCCGTCTACGATACGATATATCAGTTGATTACGACAGATCAAAATTAAACGGCAATTGATTATGTCTCGCGCACTGCCCGGGAACAGGGACGAATTACCGGCAGTTTGGCGTATTACCTTTACGTTTAATAGCGCGTCATTTCCGGCGCATCCAATTCTCGATCCAATTCGCATTTGCGTTCCGCGTCGTGTTTGCGCATCGGGAGAAAATTTATAGGAAGGAAGAAGGGAAAACTTTGGGACCGACAATATCTCTCTCTCTCTTTTTCTCCCGCTGAACGAAAAGTAGTATAAGCCAAACACGTTTGGCCGGCGTTTCGCATGGCAATGCGTCAGTCGATTACAACAAATCAGAGTTAAACGGCAATTGATTATTGTCGGGATCGGCACGTTTGCCCGCTGTGCATAAATCGCACTGCAAACGTTTAAATTTAACGGCGCGCGTTATTGCCGTAAAACACACTCGTACGATAAATGAATCATCGGAGGAACGGTCGAGAGGACCCATCGTTACGACGTGTTTTCTCGTATGCATCGGCTATATGGGAGGCTGCTGTTTACGCAGCTACATTTAGGTATAATCGTGCGCGCGCGTAATCCTTCGAGTTTATCGGCGGATTCGCGTTTTGCGATGTCATTAACGAATATGATTGTCAATTAGCGCGAGTCTCGTAAAGTTCTACGATGGCGGTTATTTCGTCGGAGCTTGTCGCTGGCAAAGGCGGAAGCGTGTGCGCGAGCAGTGATATTAGAATGACGCTTGACATCAAGCGAACGGCGCCAGGATAGGTTGAAGGAGGCAAAGAAGAGGATGAATCTAAGATATTTGACTTGGCTTGTTTTTGGACGAGCATTAGGGGAGCGATTGGAAGCATTTGGATGTCGATATGAATGCGATTTTTCTAGGCGCTCAACCTGGAGGATGACGAAGTTTTTCGGAGTCCTTCTTCGAAGCCGCTATAAATCTTCTACGGCCACTTTAAAATAATGTCATAAATCTTTGGAAAACGTTGCCATAAATCTTGCCCGCTCGAACGATTCCGCGACGCGTTGACAGATATTAAATGATTTTTTTCGGCTACTTTCTGTCCGCCCGAGCGGGGCGTGCAGGCGGACACTCGATCGATATTAAAATTCCCCCCCATCGCCCCATGGGCTGGATTCTTGTATTAAAATTGAGCGGCACCCGCGTCCGTGAGTATCAACGTCAGACGTTTTTTTAAAAAGAATAGTATTTTCTAACGCCATCCTTCTCATTGCAACGTGGGTTCACGTAAAAACGTTCCTTACAAATTTCCTGCAAAGCAAGAGTATCGCCTGACGCCGCGCCGGTGACGTGCCCAAAAACAAATCGATCTCCCTCACCGAACCGTAGGACACGAAGACACATTACACGGCGCACTTACGGGGTGAAGTGAATCTGGCTGCGATTTTCGTCGAACGTAAATGTCGCACGCGAGTGCCACTTCTCGCGCAGCGTGCAATCAAACTTGGAACTCGACTCGAGGACGGGCTCGATCGTCGGGATCAATCAAAGGCGCGGAGAACTTGGAAACATGCACGCTCACACACGTGGTCATAGACCCTTCGAGTCGAAGTGTCACGCGCGCGCGTAACCAGGGCCCTGAACGCCTGGACCCCATGGAGAGGTCGTATCTGACCGTCCCAGAGGTTTCAGACGTTGAGAGACGAGACAGCTGTCTACTGACAGTCGGCCCTCCTCGAGGCAGAAACACTGTGCTGGGGCATGACGGACATGCACATGTTTTGTCATGTGTACACGACGCACATGTTCCCAATTGTCACGTAGAGAAACTCACGCGGCCCCGCCCGTTCCATCTTTCCCTGGGCATTTCCTGACCCTCCATTGGGATTCCTTAAATTATCGCCACGGACCACCGTAAACCGGTGCGAGGGGACTTCATATGCACGACGTTCTCCTCGTTTCGTACACCTACGACAGTAAGTGCACGAGGAAGAAACGAACGCCTCGTCTAGAGGGCAGAGGCCAGGATGCTCGTACTGAATGGGTGCGCATACGCATTGAGCAGTATTTTCGAACATTGTCAAGTGCAAGCTGTACCACAGTCGTCGAAGTTGCAAGTACTAAGGGTCACTTTTTTTCTCCCCTCTACAGCGGACGCATAATTAAGCGACAGAGGCGCTGTATAAATAATACGTATGGACGGGCATTGTCTTCTGATTACTTCGGGAAATGCATTACGCCGGGCGGCTATAAAATTTTTACGAGCCAGAGGCTGTGTATCGCGCAATTTTTTCTCCCCTTCATCCCCCTCGCGTTCCCCTCTTTCCAACGTCTCGCGCCGTCTTCCTCGCGCTTTTTGCCTCTCGAACTACACCCCGAGCAAAGGAGCGCGCACTTTGCATTCGACTGCACCTCGGCCTGCCAAGCGGACCGAATTGGCGAGAGCCTCTCGCGCTCTCCACTTTTTCTACCCCCCTACCCATGAATATGCAAATACGAGCGGTCGGCGTGGAAGTGGGTACGGGACGAGGGAATGTCGACGTTATTGCGTTAATAACTATAAATTGATTACCTTACCAATTATGTCGGCATTCGTGTGCTGGCACCCGATGCAGTTCGATGTTATTACGTCATTATCGATGCGGGTTTTCTCTCTCTCGCTCTCGGTAGCTCCCTTTCTCACGTTTCATGACTTTGTCCCGGTCTCTGCGGAGTGCCGCGATCGTTTAGACCGTTCCAACAGTTTTTCGCCAATTTCCCTCGTCCCACCTTTTACCGACGACTTTTTCCCCCGTCCCCTCCGTCCATTTTCTCGTCCCGCACACAAGCGGCATTCAGGCGGCTTTGTTACAGTTTGTCGAGCGGCTCAGGCTCGGGCTCGGGCGAAATGGGCCGCGACGTTGATTTAATATGCCGTCGCTCAATAATTATCGGAATTACTTAAGTCCTCGCGCTGCGTAATAAATGAGGGATAATTGCGGGCCGCGCTCTGGTAACGATGGTTATTACGCTGTCTCGGGCGCAACCCTCTCCTATCGTCGTCGTCGACCACTCTTTCGCTCCATTCCGCTTTTACCAGCTCGCGTCGTTCGATCGACAGATTTATCGTGCGAGCGCGGGTCGTGAAAAAATGTCAGTCCATTCGGCTAAAATTCATCGTGTCACGCGCTTTCTTCTTGGAACGACGCGTTCTGAGACGATCTATTCCCTGACACGACACAGGATTCCAGGACAAATGTTCCGCTGAATACGCATTCCGCGGTTGCGCACTTTATTACTTCGAGAACCGCGATTCGCATGCGAAGCATGCTCGAATCGACGGCAAGTCGTCTATCCTGCCCTCCGACGCTGTCCCGGCTCTTTTCATCATTTTCGCATTTGATAAGAATTCTGCACCGTACTCTCGTCGTCATTAGCGAAAAACTTGCCGGGGAAGACGGACAGTGGGACAGCGACAGGAGAATCTCTTTAGAGATAAAACTCGCCAGGGAAAATTAAAAGGTTGGAGGGTATAAGAGCGGAAGAACTTCCGAGGGATATTTTCATAATGCGTCTTAAAACTTTCAAGCGCGAACCTTGTTACCGATCATTAATGGGCGGGGGTGAATATTATATAACTATTACTTAACGGTGGCGGGTCGGATTAAGGAAAATTAGTTTGGTACATCAACATCGAGGGCCGGGTCAATAATTTCTCGCAAATTAAACATCACCGGATATACTATATTATATCCGACGCGTGCTAAGATAATATATTCGGAAAGGAAATATATTCGCCGCCGTTCGAACTCGATAACTTTTCAATACGCAATATTTCTTCAACACGAAATAACGAAATTCTAAGTCTATATCTGAAGCCTCGGCTAGGCAAAGAATCCACTTTTAAGCCAATGGCTTGTGAGACACTCCGCATCATTTCGGTCAACGATCTCGAGGGCAGCAAAAAAAGAAAATAATATCGGGAAGGGAATCTGGCGTGGAACTCGGTTAGCGGTTCGCGATAATGCTCTGCTGTTGAACGACGACAGGCTAGGCGTGCAGCCTCGAGCTCTCGAATCCCGGACAGTTTCGCACTGTATGGCGGTTCACGTGCACGCGGCGCACATCCACGATCGGGCATTTAGCGAGTTAGCGGCGAGTTAACGCGACGTTAATCCGCAATAATTATCTCGTGCTGCGAAAGAGAACGTCGATGAATCGGGGAGGAAAGGGAGGACGGAACCGCTCGGAATCACCTCGGCCACGATTCAGTGCGATCGACTACGTATCCGATTCGATTGATCTGTCATCGATCATCTGGAACGAGCATGGAAGCGGCCGTCCGACGATTTGACAGCGACAGTTCAGTGCGTGACGTTTCGTTCAGTGCAAAAGTGCTCCGCCATATGTGCCGTGTGCTCTCTTTTTTTTCACTTTTTTCTTTTTGTTGCATACGACTCGTAGATGTAACAGATTTTCCGACCTTCCCACTGAAAGGTTCATGGGTCTCGTCAATTGCTACGTCGTACAGCTTCGAGGCAATCGCGGTCGACGACCAGTATGAAAATGTAGAATTGAGAGAATTCGACGAATTTCAACGTCTTGAATGCTAGGATCGAAGGGGGACCAGAAATAGTCGCCTGCGTCGACTTTATTTACAAGATACCGCAGACTGTTCCCGGTTAAAAAGAAAGAGAGAGAGAGAGAGAGAGAGAGCGGAAGCGAAATATACGAAAGGCCAGTGCACACCCATTGCGGCGTTTGATCGACGAAAAAGCGGCGGATGGGAAAAAAGAATGTCGTCCCATTAACGATTTATTTTTTTTCCCTCCCGACTCGCCGGATTCGTTCCGTCGGACAAAGGGGATCCGGTCAGCGTTTGACTCGCGTCCGCCTTTCGGAAGGCGAATTAACGGGCAGAAATCGTGGGCAAAGCCCCGCGGAAGTACCGGTCGCCAGCGGAGATCGTGTTCCGGAATCTCTCGGCAGAATTTCTATTTATCTTCCCTCTTCGCGTGTCCGCGAAGCGGCGCGCGACGAGATTGTTCCAAGAAAAAGTTTCCCAGATTCACTATCAGTCATTCTACGTTCACCGTCTGCCCAACTTCCAGGCTTCGCCTTCGAGTGCCCGCGAACGCGATAAACAAGGTCTCGACTTCTCGAAGCTTCGCGCTCTTCGGTCGATCGGTCTTTGAAAATGAGAGGAAAAAAGGAGGATCGTCAGAAAAGCTCGAATGAGCAGTCGATCTTTGATGGGAGCGCGCGAAAGGAGTGGACCTCGTACGCGGGAGCGTGTGTGGGTGAGAGGAGCGGAGTCTAATATGCAGAAACCATGAAGAACGCTAGGCACTGGCATGACGCAATTTCCGGCGGCTCTATCAGAATTGGCACTCCCAGCGGGCCGTATAGGGCCGGTGCACTTCAAAGAGGAACCCTGACCCATCCCTGCCGGTTTCTCTCTCTCTCTCTCTCTCTCTTTCGTCGATGACCCTATTCGTCCATTTCTGGCCGCCGGGCATAGAGAAAAAATTCTGATATCCGACGATTCGTTTTGCCCCTCTCGTCGTACGCGCACACACGTCCGGACGAGTTTTCTTTATGCATGACCACGTGTTATTCTTCATTTTTACGTTATTTTTCCTCTGTCATCGCACTGGGTTGACATAAGCGATGAAGCAAGGAATAGGAAGGAGTAACGTCAGGCAAAGCTTAAATGTGTCCTTGATCATAGAAGTGGCCTATACCAAAAATCTGAGGAAATACTATGTATTTTGCTTTAATGGGAGGACTGTCGATACGTTGGTGTTACATTTTACAGTTGGTGAAACAATGAGAGAGTGACGCACACTGTAGATCCAGTTACTTCATCCAAGTACTTTTTATATGTTGACGCGGCTGGCGTTCAATCCCTATCCAGCGCTGTTTTCCCAAATTCAGCCTTGTGTTTACCCGCACATCTCGCGCGCCACTTCAAATTGAATTGCCTTGACACGCTTCCCGCGATAAGGCCGTCGCGTGCCAGTAGAGGCACTCGGCGACGCCGAGGGTATACGAGGAATATGCCGCCAAAAATGTTGGCAGAACGGATCAATCCGAGCGCCCCCCGCGATCCCGCAGATCATACTTTCGCGTATCGCGTGGCCGGCGCGGAAACTGTCCAACAACAACACAACAACAAGGGTCGACAAAACACCGCATAAACAAGTGCTTGCCAATGGCGCCATATTTCGCCTGCGTCGAAATTTCGCTCGGCAATAAATTTCCCCACGCCCCTCCCCCCACTCCATCAGCGTAAGAAGACGTTTCGTCGGACTGCAAGAAAAATCGCGCCCTCCGTGCGAGTTGCTACCAGCGAGCGTACAGCGTCTAAGAGCGCGGCGAGGTAAGAGTTCCGTTACCGATTCATATCTGTCTTCGATTTAACGTAAACCCCGCTCGGTTCCGGGGGTTGCGCACCCTCTAGTCGTCGCCGTGACGAAAATTGAAATTCCCCGGGGGTAACGTCGAAGGAGTTGGCGGCAGGGGGTAGCACAGGATGGATACGGGATGAGAGAGAGAGAGAGAGAGAGAGAGAGTGAGAGCGGGATGGGAAGAGGTGAGGTCTGCGGTGGTACAAGGTAGCCGGTTTCGGTGTTGGTAGGAATGTCGTCGGTGAAGGGGTGCCGAAGGGGTGCCGAAGCTCGAGCAGCGGGTCGGGAGAGCTGGGGGGGTAGGTAGTGAACTGAACCAAAACTAAATCACAACTACCAACTAATTCCATCCGCGGAGTTTGGATTCCGTGAAAATGGAACGGGAGTTCGGGGGGGGGTAAGGTGCGCGCCAGTATGGACGAGGCCGCGTGTGTACGTGCACGTGCGCGGCCGGATAGACGGGTTGCGAGGGTGACGATGGGTGAGACTCGTCGTGGGGTAGTGGTACGAATAGTGGGAACCATCGGGAGCAGGGGCAGGGTGTGAGGGGGAGAAAAAAGGTGGGGAAAAGAGAAGCGCGACAAGAAAGCACTTCAATCGCAGCACTTCGACCCCACCTCACCCACCCCCACATTTAGCCTCCACCTCCTGCCGCCCCCGGACTCGCGTAATTTATGCGTTCAATACCCGACCACCGCGCGACGGTGGTAGTCAGCCAGCAGCCATCCCCGGCGTTCACCCTGAAAAAATATATTAATTCCGAGCCACCTTCCTTCTTCACCCCCTACACCTTCCCCCGTACCGTCTTCCCTCCTACTCCTCCTTGCACCTAGAAGCACCCCGCCGTCCCACTCCGCTTTAAAAGTTATTGCAAAAGGAGCCCTCGCCCCACGGCCGGCGGGGGTGTGGAAGTTTTCCGCGGCGATGGAAATGACTTCGGCATAAAATATGACGTCGCCGAGTGAGCGAGCGGGCAAGTCGCAGGTGCGCCCTTTTTCGGACGCCCAGACGAAACGGTTAGGGGATAGGTCGGATAGAGAGGCGTTATGGTTGTAGTTAGACGGGGTGGCGCGGCGACGACGCTTCAATTTCAAACTTTCCCCACTGTTATGGGCCGAGATCGATGGATAGTTCGATATTGCGCTCCGTTCTTTCCTCGGATCGCGCTCAAAGCGAGGACCTCCGAATTCTGCAGCAGTTTAGGTGAACGATGGATAATGTGATTAGGGGTGAATTGAGAAATAGTTAAGTTAAGAATGATATATGATATTTGGGATGCACGAAATTTGGATAATGCGCGAAAATGCATATGATCGTCACGGAGGAATTGTTCGAAGTTAAACCGGTCGTGTAATAGCGACTAATCTCAATGCTTACGCCGACGCTCGTATACGTCTGACTAGCGAAGTGCTACCGGAGGATCAAGGTCTTGACATTAGAAACGACAGAGTCTGTGACACGATTACGTGTCTAAGCATCTAGACACATAGACGTTTTGGCTATGCAAACGTTTGTCAACTGCTACGGCAACACGGACATTTAGACATTCAAATATCGGATCGTGCTTATGTAGCAATCGTATGCACGGTGGTTGAAAAAATGGTTACGGCGGACGAGTATCCCTTTTTCGGCTTATATTTAGTAGAGCAATTTTACGTAAATGGATCGGTAGACGCTTATTGACTACAATCATATGAACGACCACAGTCGTACGCATGCGAAGTTATATCGTTCCGCTCGTCCGATATGCCGTCGAAATCAGTGAAACGATCGAAGATTCGACGATTCATTTTTCCCACGTCGACGATGACCCCTTCCGCATTCTACACGAGGGATATATCAAACGAAACAAAAAAAAAAAAAAAAAATGTCCACCGCGGTATAATAACATCTACATCGCCCCGGTCCGGCCGATTAAGCGAAAACGTAATTTGCCCCACTTTAATCGATACAATCCGATAATAATTCAAAGTTAATTACCGCTGAAACGCAATTTTCGTTTCGGTACTTATCGGGACCGGCGGCGGCTAGTAATGCGCAATAGAATATGCAGCGAAACCCGATCAACTTGCGATTTCATGAAAAATGTATCGTTCCCTTGGCGGTTGCGCGGGGTCGCATACTGATCGTTCTGCATCGCCACGTTTTCTCTCTCTCTCTCTCTCTCTCTCTCTCTCTCTCTCTCTCTCTTCCTCTCACTCCAACCGCCTCGCTCCTCCCCAATCACCCCCGAGCCCCTGATAACATCGCTAGGTTGCATCGGATTGTTTTTTGCCTGACGCCGAGCAACGTGCAACGGCGCGTCGGGTCGGGGCAAACGTTACGAGGCTTGTCACCCATCTGTTTGCGTAACACTAGGAGTTGCTTCTCTCTTTTTCCTCCCTCTCATTTCATCCCCTCCCCCACGGCCGCCGGCACATGCTGACTCACGATGTAAGGCCGAGGTCGTCGTTGCTCGTCGCGTGTGAATACGCGCGTCCCGAATCTTTCACTCGTCTCAACAATTTCTCACTCTTAATTAGCAAGCCGCGCAAATTGTTACACGAACGCCTCCCCGCATCAATGCGTTCTGTCGAAAAAGTAACGGCACAAAAAGCGAGCGTGGCGCGACGCATTTCATACAATTCGTATAGCCGGTCAATAATTCGACAGCGCGCCGATCTAATTAAGCCCACCGTCCGGCGAGACACTCGTCCGCTCATAAATTACGCGGCAATTTTAATAATCGATCGCGTCATTTTTGGCCCCTTCCCCCGCGCGCACCGGGAACGATCGTCGGTCGCAGCGTTCATTAATTAAATTCAGGCCCGGTCGACGTGGCGGGGGCGAGAACTCTTCGTTTCATTCGAATGAATTTTCCGCGCGGTCGCGTCCCTATGGACGATGACTTACGTCGTTGAGGCAGCGCGCGACAAGGGGGAAGATTCAAGATCTGCTTTTTTCGACCCGCCACCCCCCTCTCGCTCCTTTTCCATGCCTTCCTTTTCTCCTATCGTTTCGCAATTCTCCCGGAGCACCGTGGATGACGCCGGAGACTGGAATTCCTTCTGCGAATTTATGACTCGTTCCTCCTACCCGGCGTCTCGCAGATGGCTTTGAGGCTGATCGAATATCGCCTCCCCGATGCGACGTCGCTTTGAAAAAGGAACGGCCCCGGAGTTTACATTGGTCGCTAATAAATTTCTCCTACTCACGTCGTTCTCATATGCGCTCGTACAATTTAAAGGCGCGCGTACCCGGGCTCATTTCCAGTAATTTGCCAGTGCGTGCGTGTACGTAGCGAATTATCTCCGGAGAAAGTGAACAAACACGTATCAACTATGGATGACAAGGGTAGACTTCGAAAGTGGTTTGAGTTGAAAATCACAAAATAAATCCACTTTGTCAGTTCACGATCTACTGCAAAGCAACGCAACGCGCGGAGAGCGAGGATTTAATTTAGTCCAGATTTCTAACACAGACCACTCCCATAATTACCGGCGCATATCCATACCTAGATCTCGTCTGAAATTTAAAATTGAAATACATGCTGCGTACAATAATTGAAGCGTAGTTCTCATCCGGAGCTAAGGTATCGTTAAAACGCATCGTCACGCGTCATGAAACACGTCTTTCCGTTACTTCCGCTATCATTACCACGGATTCGAGAGCAGAGCCCCTACGCGAATCCACTTTCGAGAGCAGTGCCTCGGCGAAACGAGGAGCGCGCGCATAAAGTTGAGGCCGCGAACGGATTAAAATCCTTCGCTATCTCGCTGCAACCGGGCGAAGATAGGGAAGAGATGTGCGCAGGAAAGATCGGAAGAGAGTTTCCGTAGCGGCGGACAGCAATTCTCATGTTATCAGTTAGATTACAACGGGGACGACGAGGTTAAATAAGACCGCGGGAGAATCTACTCTGCCGGAGTAATCCTCGAGACACCGTGACGTAATATCTTAATTTCAGTTCAGCCACCGCGGCACATTCAACCCCCTTCAAGTCTCTCTCTCTCTCTCTCTTCCTCCCATTCGTTATTTCGCCGGTACCAACTTTCTATTTGCGGCATTTTCTTTTCTCTTCATACTTCATTCAGATTCTTCCCTCTCATTTCTCTCTACTCGTTTTGCTCCTCTATATTATCTCTTTTTCTCTGTCTCTCTCTTTTTCTTTCTCTATCGCGCGTGAGTTAAAAACGTTCATTTTACCTCGACCTATTTTTTTTTTGAACCACCCCCGTCCCACCTACTACCGACCCTTAACGACTTTCGTTATGAAGAGAAATAAGATTGCGCGTTATCTCAGAATAATGGGCTTGTTTGTCTCTCGCGTCGCATCGTCGCTTCGGCCAGAACGTTATACTTTTTCAGCGAACGTATCCTTCTATATAAATTGGCGCATACGTTCGCCAAGATTGCCTCCTCGCTCTCTCGGTCCCTCGAGATTTCGATTGTCGCTCGCGTATTTTCCGAACGGAGAAAATGTCGCATCAAGACGTTCAAAATTAGTCGGTTCACTGTGCGAGCGGAGCGATGTTCGGAAACGGGGTAAACTTTTCATTACCGGATCGTCGCCGTACTTTTCAGGGATATATTGAACAGTGTACACGGAGCAGAATATTTATCTACTGAGCCCCGATATGCAAAGCTTTATAATATACGACTATTTTCAATAGTAATAGTTATGGGTCTAAGAATATCGAACAAACGTCGATTGCAAATGCTTCATATGAAGAAGTCTGTAATGTCTGTGAGTCACCGTATTGACATCGCCAGCAGAATATATTCTGTAAAGTTCATTACTCCTCCCCCATGGTACATTATCATGCCTCGAACGTGTGCCACCTAATCCGCGAGTGCCGACCGTCGTCGAATCTTTCACTCTCGCGCGATCGAGTGGTAAGAAAGTTCCCGGTCGAAAGTTACGCTCTCGGTCAGCTCTGAATTCGACTTGCGACGCGTTGCCAGGAATTCGAGCAATCTCTTTGCCGACCACGAGACAAATAGCATTAACCCCCTTCTCGCGGTCGTCCTCCGCGGAACGAAAGGAAGAAAAGAGGGCGAGGGGGAGAAGAAGGAGGACATAAACGGAAAAGGGGTAGCGGGGGTGGTTGGCTCGAAATAAAGTTACACAGATTTGTCACGAGACAAAAACTGGCACGTTTCGCTCCCGCGACCGGGCTTTCCCTACTGGGTTGAAGGGTAGGGAATGTAGAGGGAGGAAAAAGGGGAAGGGGGTAGGTGGTTGAACAAGAGAGAGAGAGAGAGAGAGAGAGAGAGAAGTGGGTAGTTTTCCTAGTTTCCTAGGCGCCTGAAAAGTGGCTTCCTTCGGCCCCTTTATGTTTTCCTCCCGCCTGGAACTCACTGTTTCACCAAAACTTCCTCCGCCTCTCTGTGTCTCCGTGCGCCACCCTTCGCGTTCCCACCCCCTTCTCACCCCATCCTCTTCCCACTCTCCCACCGCACCCTCCCTCACGCGTCTCGTTCTCTTTTACTTACTTCAACGCGTGTCCGCTCTTGCATCCTAACCGTCTCTCCCGTCTCTTTTTCCTCCCCAAACCGTGTACAGTCTCCCCCGTACATATCTCTCTCTCACTCTTTTTTCGCATGCAACGTGTTCCTGTTCCCGGTTACGTATTCGCCGCTCGCTCGCCCTTCTCTTTTTCCCATTCTAAGTGGAGGAAGTACCACTCGACGGATACACGACCCGCATTTGCCATCCCGACTGTACTGTGCATCGCGCATCCGTCGTACGCGCGCAGCACGTGTGTGCATACGAGGGGCGGCGGGTGCATTGTTTTAAAATATTCCTCGTTCCATTTCGCTTCCTCGTCTCGACTCGCGCATAAGATTTCGACGACCCGAGTCTCCAGCGGCGACGGGGAAGAAGACTGTGAGGGGTGGGCTGCTTCTGAAGAAGAGGAGTGGAAGAAGGTGGACCGGTGCCTCCGTATATCGGTTCGCCATTTTTACCCGAGGTGCGCGCATAGTTTGTACAACGATACGACGCACTCCGCAGTCGGAGACTGCAATGGGAGAATGATTCGCCGAATTTCCTCGAGCTCGAACCTTGCCGACCAAGCGCAAGCGTTTTTCGGAACTCGAGCGCGATCGGTTTTAGCTAGTTTACGCCGCGCTGCTCGTGTTCCAGCGTACATGCGTCAAGCGGGCGAGCCACAGGAATTTGCGGAAGAAAATGAGGTAGACAGATGTACCGAGGAAATCCGTGGGACGTTGTTCAATTAACGCGGGCAAGGGACCTGTTCCGGGGCTGACGAGACTAGAAGTCGCGGAGGGTGTGAAAGATTCCCCTTTGAGCGAACTTCATCAAATACGTGTTTGCTTATCTTTTGTCGAATGTCTAACGTCACCCTGCGGGGACCAAGTCCGCTGGCACGCTAAGCAAATGACTTTCCCCCCGGCCCCGCAGCCTCTATTTTCCCTGGGACATTTTCCTCGGGAAAGGCTACTTGCTATTCTTCGGAGGAAAAAGAAAGGGAGGAAAAAACATCGTTTGCCCGGAACGTCGAGCGGCGTATACCTACTACGTAGGGGTCGGGCTTCATCTTCTCGAAGCACATTAAGGATGATAATTAGTCCGCGGGATAACGGCGGGAAAAAACACATGACCTCGAGAGTTTTCTTGATTAACAACGTTACCCTTTTCCGTCGCGGGGGCACCACATCAAATGGCTGCACTTACGCACGGCCCAACGGTCCATCTGTCTCTCTTTCTCTCTATATCTTTCTTGCCCGCGCTCAAAGCGGCCGACCTCCCCGTAACTGATGCGGACACGAGGTTACTTTAAGTCTTTGCTGTGAGTACGGGAGTAAAGGCTATTTTGAACGGGCTTAACTCGTAACCCGATACACGCCGAGCGGGGGGTACGCGTTATACCAAGTTTCTACCAGGAGACACCAGTATGGGCCGCCGTCGATCGGTCGAATTAACATTCCGCGAAATGGACGCCCTGGATGAAATTGTCGAAACGATCGAGACACGTCGTGTAACGTCAATCCGAAATAACGCCTGACGGCTGCGGCGTATTAATAGTATTATTAGATCCATTGTACGTACGCCGTATTATTTATACACCCCGAGAATACGTAAGTGCGTTCAAAAACCAAAAATGCCTTCCCACCGCAAATTACGCGCCCCGCCGGAGTTTTACATAATAATGAAAATCCACCCCTTTGTTGAACCGACAGAAAACATCGTCGTCCGTGCCCTCAAAATGCAAAAATCCCGGGAATTTATCCGGAAAACATTCCGTCCGCGGCGCGGCGGCCGCGTTTTCGAATAAATTCCCGGAGAAAAGCGCACGTCGCAGACAGTGACGTCGAAAATAAATCGTAAATTACAATGCCAAGGACGGTTGCGGATTTCGGGATCGCCGGTCCGCACACGCCTCGCAATCGCAATCGCATCGCATCGCGAGATGACGAATCGTCTTGCTCGTTTTTACTCGGATGAGCAGTCGTCGACTTCCAAGGGCTCAAGAACGAGCTGATTGTTTGCCTGGGCAAACAGCGTCCGCCGGAGTGTTTGTCGCGATCGTAAAGCATTCTCTTCCCTACCGACCCCCCTCGATGTCCCTATGATGCGATATAGTTCAATTCAGGACTGTTTACTAAGCCAGGGTCGCTCTTTACACTGTCGGCAGTTAAAGTTCGTCACCCACCCCTCTCTCTCTCTCTCTCTCTCCCTCCCCCTCTCTATCTGTTTCTCTGTCCTTCTGCTCCCTGATGCTGCCACCCTGCCAAACTAGTTTCTGCACTCGAGAGGATTGCACACCGAGCGAAAACAGCCCCGCTCGTTACGTCTTCCGCAACCCTCGCGTCCCATCCGCCGTCGAGTTTGCATTTGCGAAAAGTTAACGGTGTCACCGATGCACAATCTTCGGCTAGCCGCTGCGCCCAATGAATGACCGTCATCGGGACGATCGGTTCCGCTCATCTGTTTGCGCGATCCTTCGTGACGGTACATAAAGACGGCGTAACGTGTAGATTCTGCGGCAGACGGCAGATGATCCCGCTTGAGTGTGGGTACACGGCAAACTTCGGTGCCTTAAGACATCGGCAGATATTTATGACAGTTGGGGGGTATTTAGACTGGGTCCGACGGCCACCGTGCGGATTGATTTTCAGTATTATGTAGCCAAGTACATATACTGATGGTGTTGCGCGTATAAAGTCCTTGACCCTTCGGAAACTAAGGCGGAGTCTTGTCAGACCCACCGCCGCCGCGACGTCTTCAATGAGATACACATACATTGACGCAGCAGCGCCGTCAGACGACAGTGTTTTTAAAGTGATAACGCACACAGTGACGCGATTGACGGTGGGTAAGAAAAAAACGATGATCTGAGTTTCTGACTTTGTGAGAATGCAATGCGTATCTCCAGCTCGGTCGAATGTCTGTGTTACTACAGTATCGGTGAGAAGCTTGAGGGACCACCGTCATGATACTTGGCCGGGTACTCCGAGGGTTAAAGCAATGCGGTTTATGAGTGTTGAATAGCATGTCTGCCGATATCGATTCAGCAGATATTGAACAGATATTCCGTCGGCCTGGGCAAAGTTTGCAAGTTTTTATGTACGCACAAAATGCTCTGGAATGTATAGTACTGTAAAACTCGCGGCCTCCGTCCGAAAGTACGTTTCCCACAAATTTTAGCAGAAAATCTCTGGAGCACGGCGCCAAGGGCGGAAAGGGAAAAGGACAACGAGAAAGGCGTGTCCGCCTCGGAGGGTTGATTTTCTCGCTTTTGTCCGGTGAGTTGTTTCCGTCGCGGCGTCACGACGACGACTATCATGACGACGACGACGACGACGCCCAAAAATAGGGACCGTATTAACGCGTAGACTCGTTTTGCACGGCTCACCGGACCGCGTCGACTCGCGGATGCATCGTCTCCGGCAGCCAGTAATTTTAGACCTGGAGACGTCGCGACGCCCGCTTCCCCAACTTCGTTTCGCGTCGGGCAACCAGTCCAGCTGACGGCGAGGTATGGATATCGCGATAAATTCTTTCTACATCGGCGATCTCGTCCGCACGGCGCGCAATTTTTATCTGCGCTTTGTTTTCCATCGCACTTGGCACTGGAAGGTATAATTTTGTTACTCGGAGAAACGCTGAAGATCACATAAATTATGCAGACTGCCCTGGACATAGAACGTAATTATATATGTCGGTCGGAGAATGTTTTTGTTAGATTTTATTTATACGCCCGTTAATGCCGCCTTGAAACTGCAAGACGTCACGAGGCGCGAGTCGCAAATTACGAGCTGGACACCGTCGTATTTGACCCACTTCCGTTGGTCGCCGTCCAAAAATTGGCGACGTTTAATAAAAGCGACTGTTTTCTAAGATAACCGCGTGTCACGCCGTTGTCTTCTCTAAATCACCGCTCTCCGTTCGTTCGCGCCCCGTTCACTTGCTCCCGGGCCCATTCATTTCCTTTTCTCGCCGCGGCCGTCTGAATCAACATCTTCGAAAGTCAGCCGAACGATAACGAACCGAGAGGTTTCGATAAACAGCGAGCCGACGAAATCATAGTTCTGGTGCCGATCGATTCCGTCACGAAATTTTGCAAGCGACGATTGTGCCGTGACACGTTGCCGGAGGCAAACCGCACGGAACTTACATACTTTCCACATATGGCGAAGGGATGCGCGGGCAAGGGGCAAGGGATCGCAAAACGAAGCAACGAACGAAACAGCGGGAGGGGAGATAAGGGAGAGCGCGATAGAAGAAACGGAGTTGGGAAATGCCAAAGAGAGATCTTGTTCGTTTGCCAAGGGAACGTCCGATGGCCGACCCAAAAATATCACAAAAGTAATCTCCATCGCGTGTAACGAACGAACGAACGAATGTACGAACGAGCGTACGTCAGTCTCAGAATGTCGGCCATCGCTGTGCATTCCGCGCTGGGAGGGCGAAGGTAGGGTGGCATGATCGGGGGAACGATGCGAAGGAGAGGAGAGAGAGAGAGAGACTTCGTTTACATGCAAACTAAGCTTCAGTCAAAATCGTCACGAAACTTCCTCTGGCCGGCCGCGTGAATAACTAAGTCACCACCTCCGGCTCGTCCTCATGCACATTTGATCAGTTACATTGCGTTACGACCTCGGCATTTCCATTGAGGAAGCGGCAAATTGAACGAATCGATTCCGGTGAGTACATCAGAGCGCGTTACGTGCTCACCGATTCTCAGCACTGTCCGTGCGACGTTGACGTCGAATTGTCTCGATACATAAAACGGTAGAAATCGTGCGGCAACCTGAAACAGCAAATCAAGTCAATTCGACGGTTCCTAGCAGAAGCCGTTGTATCAGACTGGCATTACGGCGTCTGGTATCGAGGTACATCAAATGCACGTGAAAGTGTTTTCAAAGACCTTGCTACGTTGCACTTATGTCAGTCGTGCGGCAAACTATTCCAGTCTACCCATATTTCACGTCCAAATTTAACCCGCTACTTTACGAATCGATTTATCGCCAGATATCAGAATCTACGGCTGTACACATGTTGACATCTATACAAATGCCAAACATCATCGTCGTCCCACGTATCCCATCGCGAGAAACATAGGAACAGAGCGTATTATATAAAACCGCGCGCAATCGTAACTCCGATCCCGGCCCCATGATTTCTCCGCGCGTCTTCCTCGGAGACTCTTGTATCTCATCCGAACCGGACACATCGCGCCATTGTCACGGGTAATGAAAAAGTGCACGTACGCCTTTGTAAAGCGTCGTCGCCACACGCCGTGACCGGCGACGAGCGAAAGAACGGGACGAACGGCGACGGCGGAGGAAACGGGAGGCGCGTATCGCGAGAGAAGGAACGAGACAGAGGCCTGGGTAAGTTATCACTCGAGTCTGGACCAGGAATAGTCGCCATGTGGTGGCAGCCGTGGGACTGACTATTTTCGGGTAAAGACAAATTTGGCGCGAGCCGCTCTACGCGAGGGAGCCTCGTGGTAGACTCAAGTGTAAGCTTACACATGCCGCAAGCAGGGCTTCGGCGGGGAGGGGGAGGGGGAGGGGGAGTGGGCAAGAGAAAAAGACGGAAAGCGAGAGTATGAGAGAGAGAAAGAGAGAGAGAGGGTGTCGGCCGCAAGGAACAAGACGACGAGGAGAGGAGAGGCCAATGAGATCTGTGCGGCCATTTTTAGAGGGCTCGTTGAAGCACGCCGGTGCTCAAAGCTTTGGCAGCATTCAGTCTCAAGCAGCCAGCCGGGCAGGAGGATCCAGCCGATATTCGGATCTAGGAGATTTTCCCGTTCGGCACCCCAGCGACCGGGACCGGCCTCGGGATCGCAGCCGAGTAGTCGCCGGAAGAGATCGGGGACTGAGGATAAATGGGAAGGAACGAAGTGGACGGATGGATAGTAAAGGTTCCTTCAGTCGTTCGGGAATGAACGAGTATCGTGAGCCCAGGTAGTAGTTTTTCTTGGTGAACGCGGATTTTTATGATCGCCCCGTTGGATTGGGCCAGGAGCTCTATGTACGATCAGTTGAGAATTGTTCAAAAGGTAGTAAGGGTCCCTCCGAACGTAGAATCTCCGCTACGGGGGCAGACGGTGGACTCGTGATTTCTTGATCGATTAGTGGATTACGTCATCATCGACGGAGTTTGACAAATGTGCGATGCTGTTTCTATCCGGAGAGACCGGGCGTCTGTTCCGTGCTTCCTTACTTCCCATAGTGAATGTGACGTATGGAATGTAAAGAAGTATGGAGCTGCGTCCAGGTGCGTCGACGAGCCTCTATTATCGGACAGCCGGCACGACGAATTATGTCGATCCGTGAACTGTGTTCCACGCGCCAATTGCGATCCTCGCTGGCCGAAGCTGGACTAAAACGATCGAACGATCGTGTCGACCGACAGAAGAACCGGTGCGTGGATATAGAACTTGTCAGAGTCCCTGATATGTCGACGGTGTCAGAATATTCGCGGGCCGAAACGGTAAAAGATCGAAGGAGAAGCCGCACTGCAAACGGCCGGAATATTCCTGGGACAGCTAGCTAGACGCCAGAAATAGAACGGTTCCGTGTACCCAAGGCCCAGGCATCGCTCAACGTCCACATGGTCCTTTTCTTCCTCTATTTATGGCCGACGCTGCAGCAACCATGTGGTCGCCACCTTTATTAAATCGACGAAACGCAGCCATTGTTTTTAGCCTCATCCCCGACCGTTTTTCCCTTCGCAGACAACTCGACCGACCGTACCAACCGTTTCTGGACCCTCTCCACTCTCCTCAGCACGTACGGAATCGCTGCAGCACCGTACAAATACACCGTGCTTCATACAATTTGTACGATCAATTTGTTTGACCAGCACCGACTAAGGAGCTGCAAGCCGTATTACGACTCGTCTTATTGCAGGGCTCCGACGGGGTAACGTGAGACGGTATTTCTGGCCAAAGGCTCTCCCGCAGGCTTGCCAACCAGGAGGCAACGCGCGTCGCCCCGAGGAACAGAAGAAGCGTCGAGCGCGTCGCTGGGCGAAGTCAAAAATAGGACGGACGCACAATCGCCCCGCCATATTTCCAGAAATAAGTTCTCCGGTTACAGAGTCTATTTCCGGTCTCGGACGGCGACCGATCGCGATGTGGCTCGCGTTTAAAGAACATCGAAGGGGAGAAAGAGGGAAGAGCACAGAGAGGGGGGGTCGAGTTGCGAGAGCCGAGACATTACAAAAGTTACGGGTCGTACGTCGGATACTTCAGGGTAAATTACTGGCCCGACGATACTCGTGACTCCGAGCAAGGAGCGCGTAGCGTACGGGGGGCGTAATCAGTGACGTCAGTGTGAACATCAGTGACATAATCGGGAAATGTTCTATGCAAAGCGTGATCGCCCCTCTTCTGGCACGGCCTCTTTGACGATAAAGTTATATTACGTACGAGGCACGGTTAGCGCGGGTATTATTAATGTATATGGGTTCCACGGAATATATCGTACGTCGGGGCTTTGCGTGGCTGGAATATGCATGACACCGTGATGAGTTTGAAATAAATATCGCCGTGGCGACAGCCGCGGTCAATTGATTCACCCGTACCCTCTGCACAGTGCAGGTACGATAATTATTGGCACCATAGGGTTAAGAGCCTGGTCCGTCTCTATGAACCGCGCGCGGTCATTGGAAAGTCTGAAGCGAGCCGTTTCACGTTACCATTTTCATTGTCGCAGCTTTCGCTGTGTTTCCGCAAGAGGCTCAGCGTCGCCACCTGTGGCGGCGGCAAAATGAACGCGCGCGGGGCAATAAGCCTAAATCTTGAAGCGCATTAACAGCGAGCGAGGGCCGCGCAAAATGTAAATTGCGCTCGGGCGCGATTTTGTATTCACGCTAAGCCTGAGCCCGCGCGATCGAACACCTCTCTCTCTCTCTCTCTCTCGCTCTCTATTCGCTTTATTATCCATATGCATTAGCCTGGCCCAGATAACGCTGGAAGCGGCGCGCTGCAGAAACGTCGCGTCTACCGCGCCGGTGACACTGATGGCGTTGAAGGATTGAACGCGGGACGAATTTGCACCGTTCGATTTCACGAACAATTCAGGAGAGTGCCAGGTAGTACGCCGCGCACGTGGGGAGTCGGGCGTAGGAGGCGGGGGTTAAGAGGGAGGGTGGTTCGGTGCCAAACGGGGGATGAGGTGTGTAGAAGGGTTGGCTGCGGCTGCGGCTGCGGGGGCCGGGAGGGGGGGCGTGACATTAAATTTGTCGAGGCCAAAATAGGTTTGCGTAACGTGGCAGTAATGCTCTTGATTAAGCCGAACGAATTACGCTGATATTATTCGCCGCGTAAAATAATAATATTAGTCGGCCGTATTATCGGCTAATGCCGCCATTTGCGTTAATGTCGCGGCGCGTTTCCCTCCCTCCCTCCCTCATCCTCCCCTCCCCCACTGGTGCCCTTTTCCGCTAATTGACGCAGTGCCCCGCGTTTTGTCTGCTTAGAGAGCGTTGTGCATGCCCTGCAAACCCAATGCGCGCGCGGACCCGGTACCCGAGTCTCGTTATGCGGATTTCAACGTACGCATAACGCAACGTGCATGAGCGAGGGGGTGGAGGGGGTGAGGGGACGCTTCAGAGGTGACTAATTCAATTTTCGAAAAAGGCAACGCCGTCGAATGTAAAATATTTGCGGCCACCCCCTTGGCGGCCATTAAAGATACGTGACGGGGATGCGGATGACTCTGTCGATGTTGCCTAGTGGGGAAAAAGTATGTAATTAGGAATGCTGTACGCCGGCTGAATGTTGCCCGTGGCGGTCTACGTTTGTTGAGTGTGTGAGAGAAAGAGAGGGAGAGAGATGCATTGTGCTTTCTAGCTTTACGACTCTCTACGAGGATAATCGTAAGTGTATCCTCGTATAGCTAAACGCCACAGCTGGCAAATCTTTCTATTTCGGAGCCACAAACTGTGAGATACGGCCACTCGCTACTATGCGCGGCCGTTTGCGTAATGGGAAAACGGCGGAATATCGCGTTTGAAAAAATTTGTCTGGGTTAATAACGCTTTATGCTTACGGCAAGACGCGTTAGTCTGACAGACGTTACGTGGTCGTAGAAATAATGCGTACTGCAAAGATTAAATTGATCACCATGCCCGCGCGCCGGGCAATACAAATTTGTTGAGCTCGACGTTGAATCATAAAAATGCGAGCTAATACGATACGAGAGATAATAAAGATTGCGAGGATGGAATGCGCGGAGGCGTTCACGGGAGCCCATAAAAATGTGCTTGAAACTTCTGTCGTTGACGTCCGCCGTGTCGCGCGGCAATAAATCAGGGCAGAGGAATGATAAGGGCAGCGCGCGTTAAATCGAAAAGTCCTCGCCCGTTGCCACTCTAATGTCTCGCAGCGACGGGGCAATATTAATACTGTGTAATTTTACGGCATCACCGTCGAACCGTCGACGTTTGAAATATCCTCGCGGCCGATCCTGATTTACAATTCGCGCGAAGGTGTCCAGTTCTACGGGACGATTTACGATCGGGACATGACGAACGCGAGGCGCGCGTCCTGAATTACTGGTCGAAAGACAATGGCGCGAAGCAGCTGCCGCATACAATTTGCGCCGAATCATTTGGATACGCGAGGCCAGTCGTGTGAACGATGGTATATGCCGGTGCATGATATATAATGGAACATTGTAGATGACGGTATATGTTGGATAATAGTATATGAAATATGATGAAATCGGACGCGGTACATGGGTACTTTATGGTATATTGTTAATTAACGGTACATGGTTGCTTGATGATATATGACGCATGACGGAGCATGATGCATAATCGAATATAGTGCATGATCGTGTATGGTACATGATGGTACATTGTAGACGATGGTACATAATGCACAATGGAACATGGTATATGATGATATACGGTACGGGGTACATGACAGTCATTTCGAAATCATGGCAATTTCCGTTCGGCCAAACGACGCGCGCGCCAGTTCACGCGCGACCGAGTCTCCGGATTATAGGCTCGACACGTTTTAGCGACTTGATAAACGTAACGGCCCCGGACCAGAATTGCCCCGTAACGCGCGGTCCCAAGAAATATGGTGTGCTGCACCGAACCTCGCTCAATCCACGACCCGCGTTCGAAGCAGCCAGAATTTCATAGAATTTCGTATTCCCCACAAGGTATCATTCGGCCCTAGCGTAAAACGCGCGGAAAACGGTGACGCAACGATATCAAGTTCCACTCAACGGCGTACATCACCCTTGAACAAAGAAATCAATCTCGCCAAGTCGAACATTGTCAGAGATCATCTGACACGATCGACACAGGACACGATACCAGAACCGACGGGTTAGTTTATGTACCGATTCTTGGATTACAGTCCGGCTGCGTTTTAGCAGGTCGATAAACGCGCTGGCGGAGACGAATCGACAGTCAGAGGTATCAGGGGAGAGAAAGGGTGGAGAGAGATAGATGAATAGAGAGGTACGACGGGAGGGATGAAGAGTTGGACGGACGAAGATGGGAACTGAAGAGTCGGACGGACGAAGATAGGGAATGACGAGGAGAACACAGGGTGGAGGTGGTGCAGAGGAGGGCAGACGAGGACGGCGAACGGTGGATGCTGCTGGCAGAGGCTACAAGGGTCGAATGACAGGGTCCACATCCATTGGCCGCTCTGTACGAGTGTCACGTGCGCCGCGACAATTTATGACGATTGGAATAGCGGCCAGTTCGGTCGCCGTTATACGTTCGTGTAACGGCCCCGGACTACTAAAGGCCGGCGCGGGACACCTTGCCAAACTAGTTCAATTAAGGAGAAGCGTGAAAAAGGATTCGAAGCCGTGCGCCGACCGGTAATGAAGCCGAGAATTCACCCGGCGCGAAATTTCTGATATTGATTTCTCGGCCTCGCTCGACTTTTGCCGTCGTTAGCCGTCGGCCTTTCTTATTCAGAGAGCTCATCGACTCGCCGCGCCGGTCCCGGCGTACGAGCGTAATGAGCATGATAAAAGGGGGGGATGGAAACATTTGCTAATTCTCAGTGCATAGCGATACGTCGATGCATGCGTGATAATTGGTGTGCGACGTCAAAAACGGGGGCTTGTCAATGCGGATGGTTAAAGGGCGACGTTATTGGGTAATCAACATATATACTGGAATTTGCTTTACAATTTCGCGGGACGACGGGCAGCGATAAATGTGTCACGCGTATCGGGATCCTTAACTCCCGGTATCAAAAGCTCGTCATATTGGTAATGAATTTCGTTGCTAATGAGCATAACGCGGAGCGCGGTATCTGGATTAACGCGCGCGCGCGCGCGCGTGTGTATTGGCATGACCGTCGAATACGATGCCAGCGAGTGAGCGCGTCCCATATGATAGCGTAAGGGTGAGCCCGGCGTATTTGCAGCATTTAACGTCGGCCATGATCAGGAGCCAATGTAATGTTAATTCCTGCGGATTAGTTTCTTGATGACCATTCACCGGGCCGAATCGGGAGTCCATTCGGTAGAAATTGAGATACGCCGAAATGTCGCATTCAATTATCGGTGCGCGGAGCATCCGAGGCTTACAAAATTCCTCTTCAGCCTATTGCTGGCTGGACCCCACTGTCGCGTCCGACCGACACCGTCCATCGTTCATATTGCCCGTTAAAATAATCTTACCCGCGTACTGTATTTTCGGATACTACTGCGTCGTTTGTATGAATTCATAAATTCGGTCGCGTCGCCCTCCCCCTTTATCTCCGACAATGCGAGAGTTGACTGAGAAAATGAAGACGGCCCAGGACTTCGATATCGTTTGCCGGATCAAATTACGCGTTTTTCTACCTACAGAGTCGGGGTGTACATACATCTCGTCCGTGTATCTTATCGGTATTCCATCGAGGGCGTTTGATAAGGGCCTCGAGGCGGGATGTGGATTCGTTCAGGACATACCTTATTCCCGTCGTGGTACAGCTCGGTATTTAGGGTGCACACAGGAGCGAGCAAGGGGTTGGAGGGCGACAGGGGATGAGAGAGAGAGAGAGAGAGAGAGTCGGGAGGATCCGATGGACGTAAGCGCGCGAGACTCAATGCGGCAAGAGGGAGTTGGAACACCGCCGAGATTGTACTAATTAAGTCGACCTCCCATTAATTGCCAACGTTCCTGCCTCGTCAATGCCCGCCGTTCACTGTCTCGTGTACCAATAACGTAGCTAACGGAATTTCACCCTCGAACGAATTCCGTCTCTCGGTCCTGTAACGAGCTCGTCCTTCTGCCCTGCCGTATCTTCGCAGTACGATTCCACCGAAGACGCGCAGTGGCATATATTCGCGCGCCCGCGCGCTCCTTCTCACGAAACGGACGTCGCTCGGATGAAGATTGTTTTACGCTCGGCCGCGCGGCTACATGGAAAATGTGATTTTCCAAACTTCACTTCTGCAACTCCCGTCCGCACTATTTCCGTCCCCGCCAGCTTCCGTCTCTGCAATTTCCATCCACGCAGCTTCCCTCTCCTCCACACCTCTCTTCAATTACCGTCTTAGCAATTCTGATGTTTGCAACATTTAATCAACCTGTTTCTCGCGAAAATCCGACGTCCCGTGTGCCGAATTAAAATCACTACCCGCGTACCGCGAAAACCGAACTCCGGCAGCGGAGTCGCACAATAGTTCCGACCGTTGCGATTTCCGCGTGCGCGCCGCCCGTTTGAAAAAGTACTCGTAAACTCGAAGGCGTTTCCTTCCAGCCCCGCGCACCCCGCGCGCGGTCGGCTGTTTTTAATTTTCGGCCCCACGCAACGCGAGGCAGCCAGTACGACCACATTCGGGCGGAAATAAATTTCCTAGATACGTCCCTGGGACAGTCGCATGTGCGACCACAGGGCACTTGCACATGCCGGAATGGCCAGTGTACGGCTGGCCAGGGGGTGTGCGCGTCTAACTAACCCTCCACGTTGGGCGGGGGCATGTCTGATAGTTAATGAAAACCGTGTGACACATGGAGACCATGTGGGCAGGAGCAATATTTGCCTCCGGATCGCGATTTGCCGCTTGCCTTCCCTCGTCGTTCCGAGTTTCCTCACCTTGAGGAACCTCGGCGCATGACTAATCGGACGCCGAGGCGCGTCGATCGTCTCTGCGCTAATCGTCAAATGCCAGATTTTTCTTTGGCGACCTCGTCTTCGCGCCGTATATTATGGTCATTTCGTTACTGATATTCCGCTACTACGTTACTGTTCTTCCGCAGGGCTGATGCGGGCAGAAACAGATGCAAGCTGAGGGAAAATGTTTTGCCTCAATGCTGTGATTTAAACGGCAATAATTTAGTACGTGTATTTTGGTGAAGGTGCACGATCTAATTAAGTAGCTAGTAAGCGATTTAATTAACTGCTTCCTAACTCTCTCTCTCTCTCTCTCTCTCTAGTCTCTATCAGTCGACTTCTTCGCAACTTGGCAACAAAAGCACCAGCGGCAACTCTTCGCTTTCGCTGATTTTGCTTAAAGTTGCAACCCGGTTTAGCGTCGACGTAGGATGCAGCGCGCTCGATGCTCGATTTTCGCGCGTTTCCACGTAATTCGATAAAAGGCACCTTCGTTAGGCAATGCCTTTAGGAGCGAATGATATTGAATTCGCTAATAACTTTTCACGGAGTCGGAACGTGTCTATAGGCGTCGTTAACGGAGATTCGACTCGACTCTACTGAGAAAGAGTGACGAGACTTTTGGAAAAAAAAAAGTTCAATTTTATTGCAACGTCAGCTGAGTCAGGGCTGGCACAAATGCGCGTCATCAATCGCACGTTAGCGATCTTCCTCTTTAGATTTTTTAGAGATGAAGAACTTAGAGCGTGATATAGACCATCCCTACCGTGTAAATCCGATAATGGGCTTAACTGAACTCCCTTAATTACTTCCACCCTCCGTCCCAAAAATGTGCCTATTTACACTATCATAATTTGCAGATTCAGAGCGTGACACACTCTACTGAAAATACGTAACATCGGAATAGAGTTCGAGAAACTCTCAACTTCCCCCGAAGCCCAAAAATCTCGCCGTATTCTCATCATCCAACAATCGCTTCCCCACGACTCGCCGCCCTATTCACGCTGCCGCGAAAATATGCCTTTTACAGAAGTATCCTATACAAGAACCGCGCGCGCGACTTGAAACGTTACGAGAGCCCGCCTCGAAGTTCCTGCCTCTTAACAACATTTGCATTTAATTCGATAGACGTCGATTGCTCCGACGATGCTCGCCGTAACGAGCAACAGAAAATCTACGGATAACTTTTCGCCGGAGTTGAGTGCATCTGTATCTCGCCGGGGTACATCGTTAAGGGAGCCCCGTAAAGGCGGCGGCGGACTGAGGGTGGTCGAGGGTCGGTCGAGGGTGAGTGCCGGGAAAAGAGTAAGGGAGGGGTTGGAGGAGGCGCAATTTTATTGGATAGTCGCTCGAGCGAAAAAGAAAACGAAGAAGACGGAAAGAGAGGGGCAGAGAGAGAGAGAGAGAGAGAGAGAGAGAGAAACAGCGACAGAAAGAATTGTGCATTTACATTACCGAACGACCGTGGCAGTGTTACTCTTTCTCCCTTGCCGTAGTGCGCGCGGACTGAATTTACAAATGGCCCGGATTTTAGTCGGCATCGATATCGGCGAGTGCGCGCGCGTAAAAAACCACCACCGAGATATATATGTATACATATATATATATATATATATATATATATAAATATACACATCTTTCTCTTTGTGTCCCTTATTCTCTCTGGTCCTTCTCGCACTGGGTCATATTGGATTTACGTTTCTGTCGGTTGTTGTATTCTGCCGGCGAAGAGGATTCTCTTTCAAGCGCGCGGCTCAACGGCGACGGGGCGAAGGGATGAAAAATGAAGAACAGAATATTGATGATCATCGGGGGCGGCGTTTTGAACTTCGGTAACTTAATTACCGATTTCGTCGGAAAAATCTAATTTCTGCACAAGATTCATGACATTCATCATTAATCACGGAACGCTGAGTTTCAAATGTCAATCTGTATTATCCAATTTCGGTGTAACGCTCGTCGTGCTTTACATCGAAACCACTCTTCCTACGTGTCAGCGTCAGTCCCGAATCCTGGACCCACCCCACTGCATTTTCCTCTCTCTCTCTCTCTCCTCGCTACGTGCTATATTTCCGCTCGTTCGTTTTCCGTGCCCTGAGCGCGTGATTTCATTTTGGATCTGCCGTCGTCGTTTGCTAGGACTTACGTCGTCGTCCTTGCCCGACTGCCAGGACGACTGGCGCGAGAGACGACGAAGACTCCCCCAGGTGCTGCTTCTCTACCCCAGGAGCGGGTGCAATAGCCCTTCCGTAGTCGTGTAATGAAATAATATGCGCCTCCGGCTTGATGAAATAATTATACAGCAGGGTACGCGTAATCCGAGACCTCGCCC
Source organism: Priocnemis perturbator (assembly GCA_963942575.1). NCBI lineage: Eukaryota > Metazoa > Arthropoda > Insecta > Hymenoptera > Pompilidae > Priocnemis > Priocnemis perturbator. The sequence goes on from OZ012653.1 coordinate 11,862,240, forward strand.
GTCGGGTTTAGGAGAGGAGAACCATCTCCTGGTCTCCCTCCCTCTCTCTCTCTCTCTCTCTCTCTCTCTCTCTCTCTGTCGAGCTAGTGGAAAGGGTGACCCATTAGAGAGGCGAAATATCAGCCGCGATAACGAAGAAACCCGACGATTGCTCGTACGTAATATCAAAGGGCCAGGGTGTCGGGGATGAGGGTTGAAAATATGGCACGAGGCATCTAATCAATACGGACTTTCAATATACCGTCGCCGTGTTTTGCGAACGATATCGATGAAGCTGAGGTAAGCTTTTGACGAATACATACGGTTGCGTGACAATAGACGCGTCTCGGGATTTAATATCATCTGCGGATGGATACGATATGTTAAAGATTGTCTTTTATAATATCGGCACACTACATCGAAATAGAAAGCATCGGGTATGATTACATTGGTGAATCAAATCGACGTAGTAAACACAAAGGCGTATACATGTTATTCGAATATACTATTCCTTTAGATGCGTTTTAATTAGACGAGGGTAAAAGAAGTGTCCACGGATCTGCTGGCAGTTATATAACGAACAAATTTCCCCGCTGTTCGACCGATCGACAAAAAAGTAGGCCACGCATTAATTGAGCGCATTTTTCAGCTGCCATTGCCCGTTATACATCCTGTGCCGCGGGATATTTTTAATTATCGAACCGCCTGTTGCCAGCTAAATATGCCGATGAGCCGGTATGCGATTTTAATTACTGACGCTTTGTAATTGCTCGTAACGTGAGAAGGGGGGTAGGAGGGGAGGGGAGGAAGGGGGGATTCTCTTTTAGCATGTTCCCGTTTAATTGAATTTACGGTTGGACGTTCGCTTATTAAGAGTCGTCGGTGGGGTAAGCGATTTTATGAATCGCCGCGGATTCAGACGTGAAGCACCGAAAAATTCTCGTGTTCCGACAGATAATCGGCGTGTTTCTCCATCTCCCAAAGCTTGGAGTCGCTCTGCGAGACGAGAGGAATGGGCCGCCGGGATAAACTGGTCTCGCGGCAAATGCTCGCCCGCCGGCGTTCGTTTATCAAAGTCAGCGACTGGACGATCCTAGATTGAGTCACGAACAGCATTTTTCGTGCCCCATCTGCGGCGCGTGTCCGGATGAACGAGTCAGTGGGAAGAAAGGGTAAGAAAGCGCCGGAGTCTATGTTCGGCGGGCATGCAGGAGGGATGAAAGGGGAGATATGGGCAAATATTTAGATTAAAGATATCAGGACAATGCAGAGTATAGTGCTGGACAGACGTGCACGTAATTACGTTCACTCCAACTTTTCCCCAAAAGTATTCCGCAAATCTGTTGCCAGACAAAAATCTACTATGAACCCCCTTTCTCAAGTGTTCCATCCTTTACACTCGACATCCCAATCAACTACGTAGACCAACATAGCTTCCGCTAAGGTTCCGACGTAGAACGGTTAAGCGTCTAATCGAAGAGACATCGAAGATCCCGAACGATATCGAACCTGCGATAGGACGTGATTCATCGTATGCCCATTCCGCGCGTGTCAACTGCTGACTCCGACTAACGAACGACGAGCTTCTTGCTCGCGCGAAACGTTCGAGAACGGGGGGTGCCGAGGAGATGGCGGCCGATGACACGGGGAGATCTCGAGAGGAAGAACAAGCGAGCCAGGCCAGAGACGCGGGGGCGTAGAATGAGGCGAGACGAGGCGAGGCGAGGATAAGGAAAGGATGCGAGGGAGGGGTCGCGGTAGGTGGCGGTGGCGGAGACCCAACTCGAAGGAAGTCGAAAAGCTGACGTTTCGCTTACGTGCGGAAACTAGCAGACGGGGACACATTCTACGGTCTGGATGGATTTATCAAGTGAGCATCGAGAGTCCATTGAAAACAGCGAAAATTGGACGCGCGAGGGAGGCGGCGAGAGAATGAAACGGACGGAAGCCAACGAGCACCGGCAACGACAGCAGAACATGAACGGTTGCGGCATTTGGCACGTGCCGTGGCTCGCATCTTAAGGCGTCCGGGACTGCAAGCTGTTTTTGCGAAAACCTCTGTCCAGGTAGCTTCGAATTATTTTGTCTCACGACATTCATCCTGATGTGTTTTTATGAAGAAAGACAGGCAGGCAATATGGAAATATAAGACTCGCGAGCAACAATGGTTAATTGGTGATTTTGTGGTACTGGCAGCGACGTCAGAGTTCCCGGGACATCCCGGCGCAATAATTACTGGAACGAGGGGTTTACATTTCTGCAACGCAACCCGCCGAATTATCCCTCTCCCGGAAGACTCATCACGCCTATCTAATATTGACTCGCCGTAAGCCTACGGTCCGATTCGAAAGTCCGGGTCGACCCGAAGGATCGGGCCGCACATCCTGCCGTCTGCAGGAAGGTCCCGTAGGCAGCTCACGGAGCGACGCTTCGACACCGATTGAAACTCGGGCGAAAGTGTTGAGTGCATTTTCCCGCGCATGACGCGAATGGCCGAGCAGAGGTTGATCGAGTCGGAAGCGGAGGGCGCGTTTGAAGTTTTAAAATAAGACAAAGGGGGCCGGCGGGACCAAACTGGTCTCCCGAGTCCAAACCCGTCCCTGTCCTTCTTCGTCCTTCCCCTCCATCTTTTTCCGTCGACCCGGCTCGTTTCAGCAGGACGATCACGCGCGACCAGCCCGTCCAAGTTTCTCGGCTAATCAGAAAAATCCACACTTCGTCGGCCTTATTGAATTGTGCTTGGTCGTTCTCTGTCTCTTATTCTATGTGTGTGTGTGTATGTATATATCTTTCTCTGCCTGTCTATTGGCCCAATCCGCCAACGCCAATAGCCAAAGGAACTATCACTATAGGAACACCATCGACGGGACCTGCACTGTTCAGTCACTTTTTCCACCCTGCCACCCCTCCCCCTTTTTCTTGCCGTCTTCCTTTTCTCCTGGTTCGTTTCCTGTCGGAGAGTCGCGATTAACTTTATTGACGATGTTTCTGACTCTTGGCCGTGCTGCGGATTGACGTGCGCCGGAGAGTGGGAGCGTGCACGGTTGAGGTGATCAGAAGAATGGAGATGAATTAGGCTTGGATGTGGGAATTGAATGGGAGTCAAGCATGGCTCCCTGCGGTATTGTCTTCGCGTACGAAGGAATTACCAGCAGCGGTTCGCGGTTCGCGCTCGGTTGCCGCTTCGCGGCACGGCGGCGTCTTATACGGCTAGGTTTAGCGCGATATGTGTGAGCATGCATATTCCATAATCCACGCGCCCGACGAATCTGTATATAAATGCCGTCAATCGATGCGATCCAATGCAGAGATGCGTACGGTTCCCGTGAACCATTTTACGCCTTCTCGGGGAAGGCCGCACATAGAGACACGCTGGCTCACGCGTTAAATCGACCGTCCAGTCCTTACTCCCCTTTTTTTCTCTCCGCCCCCCGTAAACGTAGGGTGGCGGGGTCGTGTGTCGACGGTAATTCGACTGGTCGATTCCGCGGGCGCGCATCCGATATGGGAAATTCGAGCTGCTCGACATCGGATACAAGCCGCGAAGAACTCAATGTTATTGAATTAATTGCTAACGGAATGCAAAGTGCGCTAAAACAAATGCGAACCCGATATCGGCGATGGCGATACTAGCAGCGTCGACGAACGTACGGGCGCACACGCGGCGGCCCGGGCCAGTGTGGGCAGGAAAATATATACACGGCACGACCGACCATTGTGCGTGCCCGTTCCGCCGCGTATTGCGTTTCTACGGCCTCGGCTTCCGTTGACGTACGCCGCGCCAAATGCATTATCCGCGGGCGAATATTGTGTTTTTCATTAAAATACGTCAGTCGCGCCGAATTATTTATCCGGATGAAAGGCCCGGCGATTCAATTAAATCCATCGAAGTATCGTGTGCGCGCTTCGGCGTTAATGCCTGAGAGAACATTCGGGGGGGATGGGGGAGAGGGGGAAGGAACGCGGGAATGTGAAATCGACCGGAATCTTTCTCGCTGCCGTCTTTCACTCTTCTTCAACCGGCAAACCGATACGAATAATTGATGCGGGATTGTCCGCAGATTTGCACGCTGACATGCCTATCTATCGTTCATTGTCAAACGTTACGCTCGAGTCATTCTGCGGGAGAAAGAAGGTGACGAATTTACGTGTCAACGGAGCCCAGCGACAATTTCTTCCGAACCGGTTTCCTTGATACGCGTCGCCGGAAAGGTAATACTTCTTAACGTCAGCAGCCACATCCTCGCACAGTCGAGAGCGCCGAAGAAGGCAAAAGAACGCAATTTGCCGTCGCGAGCCGGACTCATTTAATTCGCGAGCAAACATCGTCCTCCTCGCTGATTAAACAGTGGGAAAAAAACGCGCACCTCTCTCACGTATATACGTGCGCACATGTCGGCGAGGGCGCGATGCTCGAGCTGATATCCGACCTCTAACAATGGATTAATTCCGCAAGGCACGTCGGACGAGGATATAATAAGGCACGGTGCATCGTGCGCGAAGCGAAGAGCGCTCGCCCTCGGGGCGGAAAATTTCAAATAAAATATATCAGCCCCGGGGGCCGGTTAATAAGGTACGAAATTACAGGGGCAGGAGTCCTCTCCAAATAGTCGACTGACAGCGAAGCGCTCGCATTAAATACGTTACCCGGTATAATATTCGTCGGGTCCCGGTCGAGTGCCCCGTAATGTAGGCAAACCCGGCGCGAGGTTGCGGCGGAGAGAGAGAGGGTGCAAGGAGGGATGCAGAACGTTAAGGCGCACGTTGGCGCGGGGCCATCTAATACTCCTTGCCACTACTCTCCATTCCGCTTTACATTGCCCGCGCCCGGCCGCTCCCCCCACGCCTCTCGCTTACGCCCTCTTTCTATTTCCATTTCTCACGCTGCGCTTGCTTTCTGTCCCGTTCGGTCAAGCCTTTGTGCGTTTAAACTTTTTTTTTTTTTTTTTATTCGGATTATTTTGTTACTTTTACTTCCTCTGCGCTGAGACGTGTTTCACCGATCGATGTTTTAGGGCGGAAAAAGTTGGGGGATGAGATGTCGGCGGCTCGGTGCTGTTTGTGGTGTGTATAATTTTGTTTGGCAAAAAGCTCGTCTTTTGCTTGACTTATGAAATGGAATCCGATAAATGAATGTTTGATCGTTTGACACGGTTACGCTTGGGTGTTGTGATTTATACTGTTGCGTCGTACTGCTGTAACGTTGTCGGATGCAGAGACGTATGGACCTGTACATTTTTGACTACACCGATACAGCGGAAGCTGCTAATTTACGAGTTCGCAGGATTATCGTCGTCCAATTAGTCAATTTGCAGACGTAAGTACATGTGCAAATTGGTCCGGCGCGAACGTTCATAAATTAACACGCGCAACTGACGATGCCGGCTGCAGGCGACCTGCGCGCGTACGAATCTTGGACGACGTCAAATGTAAGCCCGATCACGATCGCTAAACGTCCGGCCGACCTGGTCAGAGTGCACAGCGGGGCCACCACTCGAAACGTTGGCTTGCATTTCGAAAATCCGTACGTCGCACCTGTCGCCCCGATATCACCCGATACACATCCCTGTTGCATATATGCATGCCCGTTATGCATAACCTACCGGCCGCGTGACCCTCTCCGTCCAGCGAGCATCGAATGGACTCGGATTCGATCTACGGAGAGACGTACGCTACTTCTTCCCCTCCCGCCAACCCTGCTCCCACTCGACCCACTCGAAATCGGAGATTTTTGATAGAAAATTTGTCCGCCCTCTACTGCCTCTCCTTACGCGACGTCGCATCATAATTCGGATTTAATATTTATCGGCTTTATGCATGAAGGCGGCTTGAATTAAAGATGAGAGCGTGTAATTGAATTTTTCGGCTCTTGCCTTTCATGCGGTGCCGGGGCGTTGTGTCTCGTTCGGTCACCGTATTACATGTAAGTCTTACGTGAACCCGCCGACGCTGGCACGAGCCGACTTTATGCCCGAAACTCGGTGCAACGAATTTTTCCATTCTCTCCGTAGCGACACTTCGCTTCCCCTGCCAACCGCTGCTTCCGTCGACCACGGACCGGCGTGAATTAGAGATTTAATCTGCGAGATTAGTTTTTCTATCATTCCCCGTCGAGCAAGTGAGAGAACCCGAGGTGCATCGAGCGTGAGATAGAGAGAACGAGAGACAGCGAGACAGAGAGAGAGAGAGAGAGAGAGAGAGAGAGAGAGAGAGAGAGAGGAAAGAAGCCTTTTGGCTCAGGAATCTCGAAGGGTAGGCAATATGTGTGTCACGTGCTCGATGGCGCTTCCCTTCCTTCCAGCCGATCAGGTCCCAGTACCTTGCCACCCCCTTCAGCCCCCTTTGACTCCCTTCAACCCCACCAATTCCCTTCGACCCTCCACCTCACCTTTCCACCACTTTGGTGCCATGCCGTCTACACTCCTTCCGGGGGCACGGGTCACGTGCTGCGCGTCAGGGGTTGAGGGGTTGCTCAGGGGGTGCACAGGGGGTGCAGAGGGGGTGAGTTCGTGAGCGGCATAGCGAACGCACTGCCGTCTGATAAACACTGCCGATGCCGACTACCGAAAATGGAGGGACCACGAGAGAAGAGAGAGAGAGAGGAGTCGCTTCCGCAGAGGCCACGAATTTTCACGGGCACCTATCCAAACTCGATCTTCTTCTCGGAGACGTTACTCTCTTTTCTTCCATCGACACGCCGGCGAGATATGTTCGCGTCGTTGTCGCTAGAGACGGACGTGACGGTTGTAGGAGAACGGAGTTGGAAGAGAGAATGAAAGGGCGCGGGATGGATGGGTTTATTTTTGGCGGCGAGAGGGGCTTGGGCGTGGAAAGTGTGGACGGGGTAGACTCTAGCTTTTTCGAATTAATGGCTTTGCGGTATGCGAGATAATGGTCTGTTTCGACGGATTTGGTTGGAGTTTTGCTGTAATGATGCGATGGCATATGTTTGGGACAGAAGTCGACCCGTTTCAAATTTCAAGTATATTGCAATTTTCAGTGTTAATGGCTTCGTATGTATGTCGAATGATGCTGGGTTGATTGAAGTAATTGAATGAAATTTTATGACGGTGGATGAGTACGTCATTTAAGGCATAATCTCGATATTTCCCATATTAAGGGATTAATAGAACGATCGACGTTTTCTCGATCATTCTCAACTATCCACCAACATTTCCAGGCCCACATGACACGTGTATCGCCGGTGCTAGGAAGGAACTGACTTTCTGCAGCGTTTATTGCCCCCGGCAAAGAACTGAGATTGCGACAAGTTTGTTTGTCAACGGTACTTGACGAAGTAAATGTGCAGCGGATACGTACCGGGTATCCAACGTGTAATACGACTCTCTAACTAATCACACCTGATCCGCGTTGACAAAAATATATACCAACAAAATACAAAATTCACCGTTACATTATCGACATCTACTCTTGAAACTCTTGCGTCTCCGAACGTCTATCAACAGATCCCATTCTTGAGAGAAAATTATTGTTCCACCAGACTCAAATGGAAACACAGAAAACGTAAGCAGAACGTTCAGCGAGTATACAGAGAGCTGACTGAAATGAGCGAAAATCTGACGCGAATAAGTGAAACGCTGAGGATGAAAATCGCTGTTTGAGTTTCGTTAAACGCCGAGTTCACTGCTGCACAAAATCCAGGTTTCTAGACACTGATGCGGTTCCTTATTGGACACCTTGTACACCCACCGCACTAGACGTCGAGGGTGGTGCTCGAGTAGCTACGAACGAACGTTACCGGCAATAAGTTTTCTGATGGGCAATTATGAAAGTCCGTTACCCGTTATGGCGCACTACCTTCCAGGAGGGTGCTCTGCGTCGCTCGAATCTCGGGGAAGTGACGTAGCGCGCACCAGTCTGTCTCCGGCGAGGGACAGGGGAAAAAAGAAGTGAGCGAGGGAGGGAGAGAGAGAGAGAGAGAGAGAGCGTAGAATGAGAATAGAGCAAATATTATCCGCCGTCTTTACGAGCGACGATATTTGTCGAACGAAGTCGGCGCGTAGTTATAAAAGAATCGTGCTGGGGTCTGTGAAATTATAATGAGCGTTGACAATAAGCGGAGGACGTTGATAATTTCGGTGATAAGCGAAACGGGAGATGACGTCAGCGAATAATGCAACTGCTGAAATTAGAGAAACAGAGAATGCGACGTTCGTGAATTTCGCATTAATAAAGCGTCCGTCAGTGGTGCGACTATTTCGACGTCGATCGTGGGCAATTCTCAAGTGCGGAGGAAGGGACAGAGAAGGTGAGCCGTCGTTTTTCGGAATAGGAAGAAGACACCACTGTGCATCTCTTTTCGTGCCCCCCCTCCCTTATTACCATAGCAATGGCGGCAAATCAAATTGAATAAAAATTTATGTATCAGAAAGGCAATAAAACGGAATAGATTTGGGGCAGAATGGGGCCGAATCCATCAGCCAGGATCCTCGATAAAGGAGGATCGTTTGGGACTTGAACAGGGGGGGTTGAAAGGGGTGGATGGGGCTGGAGGACGGCCGCGTCCAAGGGTTGGAGATCTCCGCTTGTGTATCCCTTCCGATTGGAGCGGGATTGTCGAATTGTTACCGCGAAATTTATTCTACCTATACGTACTACACGTACGTACGTATGCGCATACACGTGCACGCGCACATCCACCCCGGGGTTACGTAGGTACGCACATACCTACCATTCACGTGCCACCCTTTTCCCAGAGAAATCGGCTTTACGATATTACGCCGATGCTCGGGAAAGGATAGGACATCCGGTTTATATGCATGCTGCACCTTGCTCTCGATCGCGGATTTTTCTTCACTCCAGCTTCTCTAACTTTTCCCCGACTTTTTTTTGTGTCCCACCCACTTCGGGGAGAACTGTTAAGTGGCGCCTATGTAAAAAAATTGACGCTTAGCTATCGCGGGGTGTAAAGAAAAATGACTCTGCCCATCGAATGTCAGGTTCAGACCGAAGGTCCACTTTTGAAAATTTCTTGAGCATGCAGCGCGTGATATACACATTACACAAATTAAAATACTTTCGAATCAATAACAAAGTCACAGATCCGATCAGACTGGTAGATCGGATAATCAGTTTTCTTATTTTACTACGACACGATCCGATACTTTGCCTAATGGTCGCGAGTGTCTGCCGGTCCGAAGATGTTCACATTTTAATTTCCTCCCTTCGCTGATCCCTTTCGCCGACAGAGAACCCCACTGCAATAAGATGGATTTTAGGTGAGGCTGGGTAGGGAGCAGGGATAAAGACGTTGCCGCGTAAAGTATTTGATCGCGTTATTGAAATACGACGAGAGACGGGATATCCTTTCTACTACCCCAACGGGGGGTGACGACGTCGTTTTCGTGAAGTATTTGTCTGCGACGGAATTTCTGGCGAATATAGCGGGCGTATGCGGCGCGGTGACCATTCCGCGTCACACTAAATCAATATATAAGCTTCGAGCCATTCATAAGATTCGGCCGGGCGGCGAGGGAACGCGCGGTTTGCGTGCTCGCGAATATCAACCGCTTCCCAATCTGCCTTTTTATTGGCACAATGGCACGCGCGGCGAAGTGCTGTCCCGGGAGCTGCGGCGAAGTGACCGGCAATATGTTTGCGCGGCAATCCGCTGCCAGGCGAACGGATCAGTTCGCTCGAGCTTCGAGCGAACGAGCGCAGCCAACTTATGAAAATCGAATGCTACGGGCACAGTTAAAATTTGATTGCGCGTCGCGCGCTAAATGATTTACTTCAATTAAGACCGCGAATTTATTTCCGTACGTATCCGCCGAATTTCGGGCATATCGAGCATCATCGTAATGAAAATCCGACGCCGTATGCTGAGATATCATCTTCGATTAACATTTCAATTTCTATCGTATGATTCATTAGTCCAATTACTTCTATTTTCGTTTTACAGTCCGGCGACGCGAATACGGGTCCGCGAGAAGGACGGACGTAGAATGAGCAGCTGGCGCGATTATTATTTTTCGAATACCGAGCCGCATATCGACGATCGCCGTCCTCAGTCGCGGCGAACGATAATCGAAACAGCCGTTTCGCGGGAGATCGGCGCGGAAACGGCATTATCAATTTTAACCAGTCCAATTATGCAAAGCAAATGTTTTTGTCGGATAGCTCAGGCATACGCGCGGTGGCTTTCGGTCGGCGCTGGTCTTGTGGGGGTGGAAAGGAGTAGGAAGGGGCAATGCATTTTAAGCAGCCTCGGCTAGCAGGGGCTCGACAAAAGTAAACAACAAAATCGGGGTTCACAGATCTCTCGGTAATCAAATTACCCTTTTGCGTCTCTTCCACCGTACACACCCCCCCTACTCTATGCAGCCCCCTACATGCCCACCACCACCACCACCACCACCCTCGCGAAGCTGAACGACGAATGGGAATCCCTGTCGAGGCTTCTTCTCTCGCCTCATCCGCGCTCGAGTGCCTCGACGATCGTGATTTCCACGAGACCCTTCCTCCGTCGCACTCCGCCGCGACCGCCATTTTCGACGGTAGGAAATCGTCGAAGAATCGGCGGAACGTATTCCGCGAGCGGAATGAATTCCGGCCAACGATCGAGATCCTCTCTCGCTTCTCTTTATCGACGCAATTCGATTTGTCATCGACGTTTTTCCGTACTTTCTTTTTCTCCTCCGTGCACGTGTATGTTTGAGAGAGAAAGTCACTTACGTAGCGATCCGCTTCCTGGCCGGGCACTTGGAAAGTTTCGGATGAATTGGATTTACGTACCTGGAACAGTAAAGAGAGAAGCGTATCTGAGTATGTGATCAAAATGGTCGAAAGTGCGACGAGATTTCTTAAAACGTGCGACAAGACATCACTTAGAATAACTTTGCGAAATTATAGCGACGATTTCGATTTCATCAGAATAAATTCGTTGTCCACAAACGAAACAACGGTTTGCGCGAATAAGGGTAGCGTCAAAGACACTGGTCTTCAATGTTAGCGTCGATCTGGCGGAAAAATGACGCTGCCAGGGGGGTCCTTAATTCCCGCGGCAGCGTCCGCAGGTTGGCTCGACGTCAGGCACGATCCGCGGCGAGAACGAGGACGAGAACGAGAAGGAGGGTACAGCAGTCGGTCGAGGAATATTCCGCGAAGCGGTTAGAAGTGCCTTGCAGGTCGTTTTGCGAGATTGAATCAAGCCGGTATGGCCAGGTTAACGCACGTGAGGTCGGAATGCATAATGTCGATGTAAATGAGAGGCAAAGGTAAGCTGGCCCGCGCTCTCCCGTGCGCGCGGAGAGCGTGCTCTCCCTCTCTTTCTCCTTTTTATTTCAATATTCTCGTCCCTTGTTCTCTGCCCTCTCCTCTTTCCTTCCTTCATTCTCGCTGCCGCTTTTTTCACCCTCCGCCCCCCCGTGCTTCTCATCCTTTTTCATCCCCTCCGACGCCACCGCCGCCGCCGCCGCCACAGTGGTGTAATCTCATTTGGTAGGGGCGGTCTTGCAAGGGCGAAATATGATTACGACGATAGCGGTAACGACGTTACTTGAGCTGACGCAGCCGGAGCCCAGAACATCCATCCCAGATGTGTCCTCTGGCTCAGTTGATCCAGATAGATACACCGCGCTCGCTGCGGTCCAGCCCGTTCGCGGGGTCTTTCTATGCTTCGAAGGCACGGGCTAATTCGAAACAGCGCCGATTGTTATTGGGTTAAGTCGTGGGGCAACGTGAACTGTGCGCGCATACGGTGCTCTTCGATACCTTCTCATTCGATATTTTCCATCGCGACGAATTAACAGTCGATGGAGCTTATTCGTACAATGCGTCACGTGTATTGTATTCGAACATTTGCATTATGTGTATACAAATCTTCAGAGCAATAATAACTGGATAATATTCGATAATTAGACATCATCATTCAACACGGAATATCGTTTGCAATGTTGAAAATTTCAGTGTACGATACATTGGCCTAAAACAATGATGCTCGTGCTGTTAAAATAGCATCCACATAAATACGAACAAATCAGGGTAACATTATATCGAATATTCGTGCATATGCGTATGCAAGGACGTATAACAAAATTCGTGGGGGATGATCGATTCATAGACGAAATTTCTCGCCGTGCCTGACAGGCAAGGTATGCACTATCCAGGAGCTGTATGTTCCGTGCTCCGTCACAAGGACCACCTGGCACTCCCCGAAGGACCTGCATTTGCTCAAGGACGTCATCCAAGTGCTCGGCAAGCACGACGGCAGTCCTACGAGGCTCCTAACCTACGGCACGGAGGTACAGGAGGTTTCTCACTGTAGGCGCTGTCTGCTACTAATACGAAATCCCGGGGGTATAAATTAGTTCTTGCCTCGGAGGGCTCACACCGGGCTATGTGTTTTCTGAACGTTAACGACCACCCGCCGCACACTCGAAGGCAAAGTGATTCTTGACCGTTCAACCGATTCGCAACTCTTGCTTCGACGCAATTTTTAAACCTCATCATTTATTCAAAAGTCCCTGTTTGTCGTGTAAGTTGACGAATGCTGCAATGCGTTTGAAAATAAACTAAATAACTACACCATTATGAGTGTTGCTACTGATTGAAAGACTCAATTTGCGCTGTGCACAATTGAAGAATGAAATTTATGTGTATATAATTACAATCGTTGTTGTTGATTAAAAAATCGAATTCACACGTATACGATTACGATGATTGAATAGTCAAATTTATACGCATACGCTTATGACCCTTAATAAAATCTACTTAATGTTTTTGAGGCGCAAACGTTGATGATAAAAATCCCTATACATCCCGGAACACGTTCAGTTTAGACGTTACGTTAGGGCACGTAGACGGAACGTCGGGTTTGAGTCATGTCGGTCGGTTTGCACCGCTAATTGATTTAATTGATTTTGCGTGCGTTACGTCATTATTGATGCGCGCGAGGTTGCGGCCTCGTACGCGAGAGAGAGACCGTGTTTCGGGACGAGGCTGAGAGCGGGCCGCCGGGTACGGGGCAGAACCGCGGACACATTAAAATCAGCGATGCAATCGAGTTGGCGAGCAATGGCGCGAGATACCGAGACGGACGCGTCGTCGGCCATTTCGACAATTACGAACGTCGGGCCCGCTGGGTTTGCGAATCAGCGATCCACGAACGCTGCCAACATATCGAAAAGGCCGCGGCACACACTCCGAAATCGTACGCGCAACCGTTCGTGGCTGGCACAAGTATTCTTTCATTTGAAACAACATTTTTTTTGTTACAAATCTTTCTCTCTCTCTGATTTTCCCGCACCCACACGTTCTGTTTTCACATCCTCGCACCCCCCAACCCCAGGGTTTTTATTCGACGGACGCACATACACACGGCCGCGATAAATTGTCGCGCAGCACTTGCGGCGCGCCGTGACTCGAACGGAAAATCAATTTTCCGTTCAAAGGGCGGGCCCGGCAATTTTGACGCTCCTCCGCGCCGCTCGATTAATACGGATATTTTTTGCCGGCGGGGCACAGTTTTCCTCGGTATTAACGCCGGCGAATTTTTGCAGCGCGCAAATCGTGAACATTTTTCCCTTCATCCTCTTTCGCTTACGGGCCCACGCCGATCGTAGCTGGAACGGGGATATTTGGCATGACCGTCGCGATCGCGTTTCGAGTGAAGACGTAAGCGGAATCGTCGAACGAAAACGAAGATCGATCGAACGGCGAAGTACGCTGTGCTGATCGCTGATGAACGACGACAGGGCGGGTCGGACGACTATCTCGTACTCGCTCGGTTTAAGACTGATATTCATCGGCGCACAGTCGTCGAGGGCGAGTAGGGCTGATCGAGAGAATAGGCACCCCACGTTCGCAAAACAGCGCGCTCACCGAAAGCGCATTAATTAGATGCCATCGGACAACGCGGCCTGCTGGGCGGTCGTCGGCGAGGGAGAAGGATGGCAATCGATGCTGAGTCGCCGAACGGCCGATTGCATCCCGCGAAATTCCGCAGCTGGCTGGCTGCGTGCAACTGCACTCGCATGCACCGCCTGCTTCTCTACTGAAGCCGAAGCGGCGCTCCCGTCCGCGCGCATCGCGCATTCGGAACTTCCGCATGTGCTGCAATTAACGCGGGCCCGGCCGGGGCTGCGGATCGGTGATCGGCCATAAATACGCAGGAGGGAAGAAGAGTGTTCCGGGATCGGCCGGTGGAAGAGGTCGGGGTTCGTATACGTACGCGGCGGTGGTCGATTCGGTCATGATAGCGGACGAGAGGCGAATGCTTCAACGGTCCAAGTAAGGGATATCTGAATATTTCGATCGGAACAATGATCTCGGTTTTCGAGTGGAGCAAATTACGTCGGCCTGTTAACACTCGCTTTCTCCTCTCTTCACGGTGTAAAGATGCATAGGGCGCGTTGGTGGTACTTTTTTAACTAGTAGAGCCGTCCGGTGCGAAGACTCATGAATTTGTGATCCGTCACACTGAACAGCACTGATTTTCCCTAAACGCGCAAACATGGCGCCTTTTTTTTTTTGGCTCGCCAGACAAACTTTTCAAAACCGAGGAATACAGATGCGCCGCACGCCGGCTGTGAGTGAACGGCGAATTGGGATTTCACGCGGCCCGTCACACCCGTTCGATTTGCCAGAGGAAATGTCCGAGATTAAAGGGCGGACCACGCGATAAATTCGCCGCGAACAAAGAAATTTTTGCCTCGGCGGAATGTTGGCCGGCCTCGACGCCCGGGCGTAACGCGCGTGCTCAATATATCGCGGATTACAAATGCGCGAGAGCTGGTAAACGAATGCGACGCCGGATTCGCGCGATGTTCCATTTCGAAAGCGGCGGAGGGAGCGCGTTGTGCCAATTTCCTAAAACAGCGAAATTCGATGAATATCGGACTCCCAATATCGTCTATGACGAAACAATTGCTATGTGGAAAAAGAGGAGTTTCGTACGATTCACAAGACTAATGATTTCACTGTCAATGGAGAGTTCGGTAATGTTTTGTCAGCGGTGGAATAACAGATTTCAAGCTATCAGAATGATTAAAAATGCAATCGTGAAAAAGATCGACGGTGTAACGGCGGTCAGTAAGTCGATATACTAATACGAAATGGAAGCCGACTGATCCGAATGACAGTTTACGTTTGTGCGAATGAGGGGATCATATAGCAACTCAATCGAACATATCGCGTGCTGTGTTCTACAACGCAATTGATCTCGCGCAGTATCATTATACAATCTGCCATTGATCAGAGCCAGATATTGCGAAATACAGACGTTTCAATGCTTCCATGCATTTGACTCGGTACTTTTTAAAGCCGCGATTAACACAGTTCCATTCGTCGACAGTGAACGCGATCGAATGAACCTGGAGGCCGTCGTCTTTGCGCGCCACGCTCGATCGCTCGCTTTCTCTGGCGCGCGCGCGGTCGAGATTCGGCCGGACGATTTTTGCAATGTGCGCGTCGCGACTTTCAACGCGACGTTTCGGAAGGAATCGGATTGGCCGTTTAATCCCGCTGTACGAGCGAAAGCGAATTATTCTGTTATCGGTACGGCTATGGACGAGGATGAACGTAGCCGCGGGGGTGTGGGGGCGAAAGCTTTGGTCGGAATTGTTCGAAAAAAAAAGGGATGCAGCGGCAAACGATTGTATCAAGAAAGGAGGATATTTCCGAACGAATTTTCATTCCGCTTTTTTCCCCCGGCCCCTCAATTTCCCTTTTGGGAACAAACCTTGCGCCGGGGTTGTCGCTCGGGCAGGCAACGGTCGATGGAACCCATAGCTGTCAAGCCTCGAACACGGCCGGCAACAAAAGAGGAACAGCGTACCGCACGATGACGCGAGCGGACTGTTTTCGCAAATCCCAGCTACCCGCCCACGCGCGGCTCGGTGCCGCGAATTTCCGAGTTCGCGCAGATGCTCTCTCTCTACTTATCTGAGGGACACCGTCCGAAACGGCGATCCCCGGGTCAAAGGGAGCGAGCGTCGGTGAAAGGTGAATTTCTGGGGCAAACGTTCGGCCGAATGGAGATTTCCTTCCGGTCAGTTAGAAATTCACGATCGTCGCGGATGATCTCCGCTCGCTCGAAAATCGCTCGAAATCGCCTCTGACCCGTTTCGTGGGGAGAGGGGAGTGGGGAGAAGGGGGTGGCAGCGCATCAAAGATACTCGCACCTGCCCGACTTCTCCTTTGCGTCTCTCTGACCGTGCACGCCCGATTAGGCAGCACCGACCACCAGAAATGAAGGAAAATTCGAGGAAGTCGTGGCGCGATTGATCGTTCCAACGACGATGCCCGGTGAGAAGCCGCGATTGAGGAATCATAGGCGAGCGATAGGGCTTTGCAGCTTTCATCGGCGTTCTCGCTCGAACGAAGACGGAAATTCTATCTCACGGTGGGGTGTCTGCGAAATTTTCCATCCGTGAGAACAGTCGCATTCAGAACGTCGATTCTGCTTTCTCGATGCGAGCTCTAATAACAGAAACACCCTTTTCACGCTTTCTCCGCTTAATTTTCTCCACATGGTCTATGTTTGGCACAATTTACCGTTTATCGAATGGCACAGATTCGGGACAAGAGAAATTTTCGTACATTTCTTTTCCCATTTTTTGAACCATATAAGTAGCTTTGTTGAAGGAAAATTAAAAATATAAGGTAGATAGACTACTCGTAAAATGACATACACTCACGCAATAGTAGGAACTTGATGAAATTTCAACATTCGGAGAATGAAAGCTTCATGAACGAAGCTCGGAGGTAAAATATCGGTAGAACGGTATAACAGAAAACGACGCCGGACTACCGACTCGGATCCGAATAACTTGCCGTACTCGGTTTCGAATGCAAGAGGGACAATCGAATGAATGTGGAACGGTGTATATACACGCCAGCTCTCTGTGTCGGCGTAAATTTTTAAGCGAAACGCGGACGACAGTTCGGCGTGCCCGACGCTCTGCAGCTTTCGAAAGCAGAGCCTCCGCAATCGGCGCCGGTAGAAAGCCGAATAATTGATGACCAATTTTTGCCGCGGCCAAATTGCAGCGAACTTCCGTTCCCATCCGCGCGAAACGGAAATCTTGGACGCGCTGCGGATTGCCCGTGTTCGTTTACTCTCGGCGACGGTAGTTTATCCAGCGGAAAGTACGACGAGGAAGTAGACGCGGAAGAAGCGAAGTACGGCCGCCTACGAAAAGTAGGATAACTAAATACTGAATATTGAACACCCTCGCAATGCCAATTTCATTAAATCTAAGTAGACGAACGAAGACGTAACATCCTCAACTTACACGAGTCAACGCTACTTCAGTCTGGTCATCGATGGTGCAAAGCAATTATGTGTACACAGCATTTATGTAAATTAAAAATTTCCTTCGTAGCAATTGCGAACAAATTATTACCCCGAAAATAAGTAACTTATGTGATGAATAGTGCATCGATGCCGCTCTTACTCGGTCCGTCGTCACGCGTTCGTTTCCTGCGTACGCGGAGGATACCAGTTGCGAGACTTTGCATAGTGTTACGCTGCACCGTGCGCAGGCGGGATTTAGTGGCGGAATAGATAAAGGCAGAATTTACAGTCGCGCCGCTGCGTTCGGGCAAAAGGAGGAAGCGTTCGGGCGATTGTTCATTAAGCGGCGGGGCGAAATTTTATAGAGTCCCGGCGCATTTTCATGCAGACTGCGCCGCGCGACCGGCAGGCGGCGACGGTATAAAAGGGGAACGGAATCGAATCGAACGTTTACGCTACTTCGAATGCGACTCGCGGTACCATCTATTACTGGGCTTGCGGCCGTTCCGTGGCGGACTTGAAGTTGGCATTCGCCGTGAATTATAACTATTGGCTGCGAGGGTTCGGAGGACAGCGGGGCCGATTGGCAATGGGAGGGTGGCACTACGTGAAACGAGGGAGAGAGTAATGTGGGAGGGAGGCTGGCGTTATGTTCTATTTTTTGTCGGTATTCATTCTGGGTTACTGTAATGATATGTTATTGTCAATATTACTACTAATTACAATACGCGAACGGCTCTGCTTGCAAGACAGTATTAATAGCATTGCTGCGATATTGGTGATGGCTAAAACGACATCATATTTACGACATCTTATTTACCATACTATATTCTATTAGATTCATCGCACTAACGTTATTAGACCGGTACGCCGGCATCAATCCTATCGCCTCTCCGGCAAATAAAATTAGCCCGCCTCAGCAAATTATACGAACATCGTTAACATCAGAAATCCACTTCCTCCCCCGGGCCGCCTTCCACCCTCCCGAAGATATCAATTCGAGTTTCTACTGCGCGCAAAAGGGATAACGACTTCCCCGTTTGCCGAAAAAGGAAGACGGCGCGCGATCTATACGAGCTTCGCCATTAAGTCCGCATTCGACGACAGGGTAGGAAGGGGGGGTAGGAAGGGGGAGGGGCAGAGAGGGGCTTTCCTCGTTACACGACAGCGTCGTTAGGGCTAAAGGCCAGTTTCCACGTTATTTATGCGCTCTCTCGTCGCCAGCGATAGCGCTGCAGAGAAAATCACGATGCTTCCTCCTTGTCCCTTTCCGTCCCGCGCCCCTCGAGCGCTGTCCTCCTGCGCCGATTCCCTTCAACCCTCGCAGCCTTCCTTCTCCCGCCGCCTCTCTCTTGACCCCCACGAACCCGGGAGAGGTTAATTGGACGGTAATTAACGATGGTCGTAACGTTACTACCACACGTTTCCTCGTAAAGATCAGAAGCGAGAGAGAGTGAGAGAGGGCGAAAGAAAGAGAGAAGAAAAGTCGCGCGCGTTTTTCAAAGGTGAGAAAACTAGCCGCGAGCTATTACGATTTAAATTGCTTCCTCGCCAGCCCCGAGATCCGCGCGCACCATTCTTTTTTGCCCCGTGCGAACTTTCCAGCAGCGACCGGGCGATCATCGTCGGCAAAGTTAACGCCGCTCCGTCGTCGGAGTTCGAATTGCGCGCGATTAGGTGTGCCGGGCCGATTGAGATTTAATGTGTACAAAATGCCGCCGAATAGTACCGGCCGTTAATCGGCCGGCTCCGAGATTGCGAGCCAAGTTCCCGGCACTCTAACTTACGTCGTTTCACCTTGCCGCCCCCGGGATTGCAGTTTGAATTCTTTCGGCCGGGATGAGATACGCCGCGGACGTAGCGGCGAACGCGGAAAGAATACCTCAGACGTCCGGTGCGCGCCGTTCCGCGTTTCAACTAGTTCTCGCCGCTCGAACTTAATGCCGGAATAATGCGATACGTACGTTCTTTGTAGCGCTCTTTAAACGGGATCGCTGACAATTGCCGCGGCCCTCTTTTTCCAGACACCCCCCCGACTCAGCGCTCGCGTAATCCGTTTATATCACCGCGAAAAGCGGAGATAAAATCGGTTTACAGTTTTTCCTTCATCCGCGCGCTCCTTTCTTTTCCGCCGCAAACCCGTATCCGCGACGGTATTTGTGGATCGGGTTAAAACGGCAGGAGGGGGTGGGCTGGAAAAAGTTACACGGCAAACGGAAGCGCCGACGCGGGATTATGACGGAAGATGCAACGATCTTAGCGCGCCGAGGATTCCTCGAGGATTTGCGAAGACGAGTTTAAAGCATCGCCCAGTCTTAACGACTCGTGATTTATTACAACGTCCCGGACCACCCACCCCGGCTGGCGTTTCGGCCTCGTGAAATATCGTGGGAGCTGATTTAAAGTGGCGAAGGAGGGGTGCGCGCGAGAGAGAGAGAGAGAGAGAGGAAAAAAAAGAGGAAAGAAGGAAGGAGAATGGAAAGCCAGAGTTTCATGGGAGCGAGGAGAGCAAAGGTGCGCCGTAGAGGCGACGGAACATAAATTAAGCCGCAATAAAATGGATCGTGCCACCTACACCAGCGGCACCGTCATATTTCACCTACGACATTATCCAAACTACTGTTTAATCGCGGGAGAGCAATGAAAGCGGTCGGTACACACGATAATAAAAGTGCGGGCAAAGAGAAGGTGGACGGTGGATAAGTAAACTGTGCCGATAAACAGCGTCGCGCTATACGATATGACGGTATTAGCGGCAGCTGCGACGGCTGAACACAATGCGCTTTCAGGGCAGCACCGACCGGGACGAACTGAACGGCGACTTTCGACGATCTCGATAGTACAATTAATAATGAAGCGAAAAGGCGATTTTACGGAATACGCCGGCAGTAATGGAATGGCAGTTGTAAAGGGTATTATCGGCGGGCCGGATTCATAACGCTCGCATCGCGCAAACAATCTCTCAAATATTGCTGACAGTCAGCCGCTTATGCGCGACGAAAAAATCCGCGACCCTGCATCCATCAAATCAAACACCTGCATCAATCATTTCGCTTCACCCCTTCGCAACCCCCTCCCACACGTCGGTCCACGATCGTTTTCGACACGTGGACATCGCCCGGGGTTGCATTAGCAGACTGTAACTACTCGAAGATCGAGTTTGTGCATTGGGCATACGCCTAACTATTCCAGGTTTCTGCCGAGCCATTAACATTGAACATTTCCCTCGGTCGTGGACTAGAGTCAGTCTGGCTTGCGGGGAAACTTTCATATAAGGATGATTGCGATTGTAACGGTAATGATCACGGTAATGATTGCTCGCAATCTCGCTCGTTGTTTGAGTTCGTCGAAGCTGCCGCGCAGTTTACGAAGTACGCTGATATGTCCGATAAGTTTCACTTTGCGTTATGTGCGGCAAACGTCCCGCCCGCCATAACGGTCATGTATTATGAAACTCGCGGTGCGGTCAATTTCGCGTGAAATGTGTAGATTGTGAGCGGCTCGTGAATTATAAGTTCTCTTTACCACCATTCATCGCTCGTGAGCGTGCATTATGAATAATATGTCATTAATATGATTCGCGCTCTAAACGACGTGAAATTGTGCTTTTATCATACGCGAATGTTGTAAACGAGTTCATTAAACGATTGCCTTTGTGCACGAGTGGAGCGAGTCCGAAATCTTCAAGGGCGGTAACAGCGTCGTTTGGAGCATTTTGCAGCAAGAAACGTTCTACGAATGGAGTCTTCAGTATATATCCCAAGCATCTGCCCGATTATTTTTACGAAATAAACGCAAAATCTTTCAAAACAGCGTTTCGGCCATCTTCGCCGAGAGCACTCTCCGAATGCCGTATACCGTAAACGCCTACTCGATCTTCTTTAAATATAAACGAAACACCTCCGACATCTTTGCAAACGATAAAAACATCGTTTCGAGCAGTTTCAGCGGGGAAGGCTCTCTAAATCCGGCCTTCACCGACCGGAGAGGTTCTGTCTCGCGAATTGAACGTAAACACCATCGTTCCACGCGCGGCACCGTAGGCGTCAATTTTCAACACGTGGACAGATCGGCGATGCAAATCGCCGGCAGGCACGTACAGCCTGTGCACGCTTCAGCCTCTCTCCCATCATCCCCGTGCACACACACACACACACTCTCTCTCTCTCTCTCTCTCTCTTTCTCTGTATGCATGCACCTCTGCCGGATCGTAGGTTCGCGCGGGCGAACGGGCGGCACCGCACTAATTAGTCGCTCGATTAATTTTAGTGTTCTCGCCCCGTAGACGCTGCGAAACTCTGCTGGCCTGACGAGGATTTCGGTGACTGGCGGAATTGAGAGATGGAACACACGACCAACATCGTCGTTCCACCAGCAGACATCGAGCGCCGATCCTCTGCGACTCTCATTCCTGTCTGACCGACTTCGCAGGACGTTCGTCGAGTGTCTCGCGAGGAAAAGCCAAGATCCGTTCTCGGCCCTCTTTATCCTCCCTTCCCACCACCTCCCTCTCATTCTCAGTCTCTTGTTCTGCCCCCCTCTCCCAACCGTGTCCGCGGGGAAACTAATTTAAATCGTAATGGCCTCGCCAGCAGCGCTTTGGAACTGCGAGTTTTTGCAAGACCGCCATTTGTCTGCCGAGCAATTCCGCGCGGGAATTTAGGAGGCCACGTAAACGATCACGATTCCCTCCGAAATCGGGCGTGGGGGCACCCCCGGCTTCTACCTCGCATCCCTCGACCGACCCTCATCCTCCCATTCCTCTCTCCGAGACCTCTTCCCATCCAATGTTTCTACGCTGCACTCCGTATCTCTTCGCCCGACTTAGATACGATGACAGTAATGGTGATCTTCTATGGTTAAATCGATAAAGAAAGGAGCCCTGCCGAGCGAAGATCCTATTGGGAGCCGGTAAACTTCGCACTTAAGAATTCTGTCCATTATTTTTTTTTTCCCCCACGTCGGTAGTTTGTGTTCCTTCGGGATGAGGCTGGAAGGATAGTTAAGTTTCGTCGAGGCTGATCAATCTGTCCCCACTCTCGTTCGTCCGGTTTCACAGGTTTATTAGTGGATTTGCGAAAATTCGAACGTAATGTCGAGTCGTCTGATGGAAGGTGAAGAAGTTTCCAAGTGTCTCAAGGGGGCAGAGTGAGTCAGTTGGGCTATTATACGGTGAGAATTAGTTATTACGGGACGTCGACTACTACTGCAAGCAAATGTGATCCTCGTTTACTTTGCCAAAAAATAGACACACGTTTATGTCCCGTTAACCCGATTTGCCGTAAAGCAGAAATTCTGCAGAACGGCGTGCCTTGCGCGCGAAATAAATTTTGTCGCGGGGTACATCGTTCTCCGCATTTCTAAATTGGTCTCGGCAGCAGTACACCCGCGCATCTATGCGCGCGTATATAAATCGAGCCGTTGCGGCTCGCGGACAGTATGGCCTGCTGGCGAGTATAAAGTCAATGTCGTGCAACGCCAACAGCAGTCTGGCGCGTGGGCGTACTTTCGCGCCGTACCGGCCTTGGGGAGCGAAATTTATCGGTCCGCGTGTCCGCGTTCGAGAGCACGAGAGTAAGAGAGAGAGAGAGAGGAAACGGTGGAGGGCAGAAAAACGGGGGTGCCCTTTTTATACGCTCGTATTTTAAAATAGCGCGAACCTCCGAACCGGCGCACTTTTACGCAGAATTATTTTCGAACGCAATATATCGCTCCTCGAAACGCACCTCTTGCACGTTTCGATCATTTTAAGAAATTTCAATGGCGGCCCGTTGATACCCTGCATATTCCAATCAATACATCGTTAGACAAATTCTTCCGTTCGATCCATCTTACCAAACTCCGCTGCGACAACAGTATAGGTTTGCATCAGGCAACGAAAGGCTCAAAGTCAGAAGTCAGAAGTGACAATGACTGGAAGTAACGCCGACGTAATTGCCGGCTTACGTGATCAGCGTTTATGAGCAAGAAGCGAGGAAACAAACGACAGAAAAAGGGTGCAGCGAGAACGCCCGGCGCGGTCTGACGAACGAGGTAGGGGAGTGGGGCTGGTCGGGGGTCGAGAATGTTCCGCCCTCCGAAAGACCCTGCCATCTCCGTTGCCCTCGCTTTCGTGGCGCTTCACTGTCTCGGCCAGGCGTCTCGTAGTCTGGCCGAGTTTTCGGTTAGTGTGCCGGGCTGTCCTCCCCGTTCGATAGTTCCTACGGAATGGCTTCCACGAAATCAAGGAGCGCTTCTATCGACTCAACCCTCTCTCTCTCACGCTCTCTTACGATTTCTCGAAGAACATGTGCAGTTGTACATGTGCTCTTTCTTATGGCTTTCACGTCTTTACCTTTTCCCTCTTTCCGCGGTTCTTGCATTCGGCCAACAAGCATGTATATATACACATATTTTTATTCTTTCTCTTGCACACATGCTTCTTCCTTCTCCTTCCCCCACTTTACGTTCTCCATCTTCTTTCAATCCTGCATTTTCTCAAAAACGTATGTACCGGCCCCATCCTCTGCCCCTTCTATCTTCTCCCTCCACTTCCGTCTCCTTCTCTCTTTCTCTCATCCGCCCACACTCTCGCTCGCAGTAATTGCAGAGACGAAATCGATCGTGGCGAGGGACCGTTACAACCAGAGAAACGAGACGAGGGTCCATTCCCTCTGACGGGGCAATTCGAACTCAGCTTCTCCTTCCTTCTCCACCCTCTCTCTCTCTCTTTCTCTCTCTCGTGAGCGATTATGTAACCCCCGCTATCATCTTTACGGTTATACGAATATCCGATAAGGCCTCGTCCGTGAAACGAGGGCGGGAAGACGTTTCGCGACAAAATTCACGATATGTTGCACTTTTATCGCGGCGGACGCAAAATGACCGACTGGACGCTGTCAAAAGGAGGGATCGGGGGAGGCATTCGATTCTAAGGGTGATTTCGATGAATGGGGAGGGGGTGGCGAAATGCGCTCCGTGCCACGGGCTGTTGCCTTTTACGATGAACGGGGTGAAACGACGATATCGGGACCGAATGAGATACGATCTTACGGGCTGATTGATCTCGTCGGACTTCCCTCGACGTCGATTCCTTTGACCTGGCAACTCTGGCGTAGATCGAGTGAAAATGAACGTGTCCCAGCGGGGTAACTTCCCGTGAGCTATGTCACGAGCACCGATCCTTCGGCGACGCCAGGAAGAGAGTCCGCAGTCTCCTCGTTTTTTGCCCAACGACGATCGCGGATGCTGGTCCGTTGATTGCGAGGAACTCTACATTCAAACAGGGCACATTGCCGAGACTCATGCCTGCGGGTTATCATATTGATAATCTGTCAGCGTATCATCATAATGATGTATATTTTATTTAGATAAAAATAATAGAAAAAGGAATGATTAAAATTCTTTCTCTCCCTTTGCAATCATCTCAACACTTTTCCTTCACAAACGCGCACCCGCTCGCCAAGTCCTCCCGACAAATTCGTCCTCTCACTCCGCGGTTTCCGTGAATCAGCGAATCAATTGCGCAATACACCCGTAGCCGTCAAAGGTTCCTATTCTACAGCCATCTCCTTCGTCCGAAGCACGCACTCCGGCCGTCGGCGAACGACGGGTCGTAGGGTTCGCGAGATTGATCGTCAGACTATGATTACGTTCGCCTCGTCAGCCGGTGCACACTCCGCGACACGGCAAGCCGAACGGGCGAGCGAGCGTGTGCGGTGCTCGTAATATACTTTTAGCGCTTCGCGTACGATCGTTTCCATTAGAATCGGCAGATGTACATTGCGAGCGTTTGAGAATTTCTCGTGGAAAGGTGGGAAGGAGAGGCCACGGGCTTCTTCTCCAGGCAAGCGATCGAGACCGGGGGGTGGCGCAGGACGACTGATCCGACGGAACATACCTCCTCTATCTAAACTGCTTCGGAAGACAGCACGGCAGTTAAGCGGGGAAATTGCTAATCGAAACGTTTTACGCGGGCAATGAAAGGAGTCGGGGCCCGCCAGTTCGATTACGGCTCTGGCCGTAAACTGTGGCGCGGGGGATACTACGTGAATGGGGATGAAGAGAGAGAGAGAGAGAGGGGGGGGGGGGGGGGGGTGAAGGGTACGTCTTCGAATTTTCTTTCCCTCGTCCTTGCTGGCTGTGTTTTCCATTCTTTTGTTGTTTTTTTTTGTAGACGGAGCTATATTTCTTTGTTCCTTGCTTTTGGCGCGGGCTGTATGTACGCTGCATTTTTTTTAGGGCACGGATGAAGACCGGAACGTGTAGTAATGATTTTTAGAGTATCGAAATTGATTAGAAACTTGTGTCGAGTGTAATGCAAAGAAATTTTCGATAAAACGATCCCAGACTGAAATATTAATTGTACTTCTCAGAGAGTCGCGACGAAACGGACGATTTCCGTGGAACCAGTTTCGCATCATCGTGCCGGTAGAACATTTTCGCTAAAGAATCTCATCACGACGTGTCCGCTTCAAGTTTCGCCGGCACCACCTACCGTGTCCTCTCGCCACGTCACTTCCGAGTTACGGTCTTTGCTCCGATTTATTGCCTGTTTCGAGGCATTGACGACGTGTCGATGGCATACCAACCAGCAGCCGCTTGCTGAATCGACGAAACGTCTCAGAACCGAAGGGCCATTGGGCGCTGGCTCGCTTTACAGTGGCTGCGACAGCTGCGGACGATCGTGAACGAAAAATAAAAGGAACCGTTGGCCTTCCTACAATCGCGCCGGCAAGTGGATGAAGGCGCTATGGGATCCTATAAAATGTTCAACAACCATCTTTTTCCACCCCCTCATCGCCCGACGTCGGCGATTGGATAAAAAGCTTCATAACACAACAAATTATTTCGCGCTGCAAGACACGTCAAATGGTGGGTTATGTGGGGGGGAAAAAAAGTTAACGCGAGAAAAAGGTTAACGCTGATAGGCTGCATTAAAAGTCGGGCAGAGATTTGTATAAATTGTGAGTGATGACAACGATTAATGGAATAATATCTGACAAGCCGGTGGCTCGGTGGTAGGATTAAGTCTTTTAATGGAAATTTATCTTCCCGCCGACGATATGATCACTTGCCAATGATTCCGTCGTGAAACTCGACAGAGAACAGAACAGGCAGATACGGAGCCGTCAGTGAAACTTCTCCTCACATCAAATTACAGTAATTACAACTAATCCCGTGAAATTCTGGTCGACGACGTTATTTACCTTGCAGAGTCGGTCGAGGGAAATTTTTCGGGCGAAAACTTTTCGCTTTCCGGCATTTTAATACGATCCATTATTCGCGAAAGTTCCATCGTTCAGGGACGTTAATAGTTGGCATATATCTCTCTTTCTCGCTCGGCCCTCTGGGCCAGAAGCTTTCATGGTTTCACCTGTGAAATCCTAGCTCGCCTCCATACAGACCGTAGTTGAACTCTCGACGGTCGGAGTTGAAACTTCAGCGCCACGTCCGTTGCTCCCGTGCTCGGGTTTCATTCGACATTTTGTTCCGTTCAGCAGACCCCTAGGCTCAGTTGAAGATGAGTGGCTCGATGCGCCAAGGCTCATCTTCGTAGGTCCTCATACACTTTCCACATCGGATCAAATCGACTCAAAATGATTAACTTACGTCGAACCAACCTCGAGGAGCGTGCTATATTTTTCTAAATATTGCCCAATTTCCGTAATTTTATATGTTCAATGTCATTAATAGGACAACAATAAATTAATTGCTATACTTGTTGTTTCGTAATGCGTACGACTAACGATCGAACGTGTGTGTACGTTAGTATGCAGAGTGAACACTCATATTTTTGATGATGAAGTTTCAGCCTCGGAAGTGAGGGATGAGTAGCAGTTTGATTATTACGCAGGGGAATATTAAAAGGAATTTTCCAACAGAGAGAACCTCTTCTTTCGTTCGTCATCGACCGATCTTCGCCAATGACGGACGGGAGTCTCGGTATTAAGGCATTCATCAACCGGAATATCGTCCCCTGCTGGGTACACGCCATTTTGGGCCGTGTAATTTATTATGATGAATCTTTGATGGACGTCGCTTAGGCTCCGGGAAGCCTCTATCGTGTTTCCTTAACGCATTAAATATTACGTAAACTAACAAAGAGAACGTCTCACTTCCAGATCGATCTTTGGGAATTGAGACTGATTCGGAACCGTGGAAAATAAGAAACTATTGTCAATATATGACGGAAAAATGGTAACAAAGTAAGTCCGTGCTGAACAATCTCACTGAAACAACAATGCTTCGCTCGCAATAATTTTTACGCGAAGCAACCGATGTTCATCGAAGCGTTCCCAGCACCACCGACGATCCGATCTCATTATTAATCATTCATTCGGGCCGAAGCTGTACACCTTCATCCCGTCCTCCTTAGATAATTATCGTCTGGAGCGTATTTTACGGCGGGGAGGGCCTCCTTTGATCAATAGTTACCCAGCTATTCTGATCCGCGGCTTACTCTCGCAATTTCGCGTTGCCGGGAGAGATTTACGGTAGCCGCAACTGACAATGCGAATCCCCTTTAATAACCGAGCTCGTCTTTATTGCCTCCCGGTTTGTACCATTTGTACGCGCGATTCACGACCGCCTACTTTACAATCCGCCGTAGATTCGCATTATTAGATAATGTGACAGTTATACGACGGAGTTTACTGTCGCACAGTCCCGAGAATCCTCCGGCTAGGAAGGCAGAGCCTGCTCGGCAAACACGCAGGCGAGGCTTGAATAATGCGTCCTTGTCAACGCGAGGACCCGTCGTCGTCCTGTGAACGAGTCGAGATTTCGGCTCATCAATAGACGCTCGACGATTCAATTACAATCGACACCAACGACCGGTTAAGGCACAGGTGTTTTCAAGGGAATTTCAGCTGCTACGGCAAGTTGGTACAGAATTGATGAAGTGCAGAGATAGATGTACGATTAGATTGCGTTGGACTGTGGTAGAGGTCGTTGTGCAGGACGTAACGCGAGGTTGGACGGTTCTGGTACGCTAATGTGTTGGCACAAATTTGAATTGCGCCGGGTATAGCGGAGTATAATATCATAGGGCGTAGAGTATAATTTTGATTATACCGTGGAATGGTACCGGTGATTTTGCCTCAATGAAACCAGCGATGATTTCGCAATTATGGGACGCGTCCGATTAAACTTTGGACGAGAAAGTATGATGAACCCTTCTTCCGTTGATCGATCCTCAGCATCGCGAGCCACGAAGCTTATAGCGACGGCGATAACGAATATACGGCAAACGGACAACCTGGGAAAAGCGTGATTTCCCATTGGCAGATGACACGCTCCCGGAGATACGGTCGGCTAGAAATCACGCAAATGACGAAATTACAGTCCGACACACGGCGTGTACAGCGTGTCCCGGCGTATCGTGGAATGCGGCCGATCGATGCGTTTAAACGCCACTGAACTTAAGTGCCGTGCTCAATCTAGCCTCGAACTACCAATCAACGGTAGGCGAACGGTTATTAATCCCGCGGCAGGTCAGTTAATCAACTAAATTTCCAGCTATCTGCGCCTTCGAAAACCGTCCGCCGTTTCTTTCACGTTTGCTCGCCGCGTCGAAAGCCATTTTCGTTTCACGCTCTCACGACGTCACGATCTCCAACCTCGATACGATATACCGACGTTCCTCGCTCGAATCCTTGCACCGACTGAATAACTTTGTCAACGGCAACAATGACAGAAAAGACAGCCGCATAATTCGTCAATAGACATCAAAAAGTAAAAAAAAAAAGGAACAAAAGCAGCAGGAACCTTTTAACCACAACATCCAGGCTTCGACAGCGGCCTTACATGCCAATCAATCCGGGCGCGCATTGTAATTGCATAACATTGCGTTTGTTCAGTGAAATGTATGCGCCGGCGATAAAACGGAAAAACGAAGATCGACGCAGATTGGACCTGTAAAACCTATCGCGGGGGTTAGCCCCCGCTATGGAAACCGGGGCTTTTCGCTCCCTTGTTCAAATTCGACCGTGCCATCCCGTGTGTACGCGATTTGTGTACGAGTCCGTGCGAGGTGAAAGAGGGATGGAGAGAGAGAGAGGGTGGAGGGACAAAGGGGATGTGAAATGGAACGGGACGCGGACGAGTGGGAAGAGAAAGAGGGTCGCATGTACCAAAACGTACACGGACGCTTTTGTCCGTGGGAAACGGGAGCGCGTTAGGTGTTAACGATGAATTGTCACCGGCCAGAGACCACCTCGCCGCGAGGAGATCGGCGTTAAAGCTTTTCATGCACTTTTGCCCACTTTCTAATGGCCCTTCAACCGGATACGATTCGCGCGCCCGTGCTCCGGGAGGCAACGACTAATTTCACGCGGTTCGTCCGCCCATTGTCGGCCCTGTTTTTGTAAAGGCATTCGACGGTAATAATGCGTTTCTGTCACTCGATTCGAAGAAATTTTGTACGTGAAACGTTTAGATTGGTTCAGATTGGAGCGAATACCCTCAAGACTACTAACCCTTGACCCGCCAAAGTTCACGCTCGCACGAAAGTTGCTCTTAACGAAGTCATTTCGGCGACGGCCGTTTTTAAGGAAGACAAGCAAGGTTACGACGGACGCCCTCAGGGCACGCCCTTAATGAACGCAGGTCGTCTCAGTTGTGCACACTCGTCGAGGCTCTACGTAGGTTCCTTATCAACATTAGCCAGTGAGACGCCAGGGAGAATAACATTGGCCTCTGGCGAGTAATATATCCATACTTCCCGTCATCCCTTAATGCATTATGCATAAGGGTTCAATATATCCGATGTGTGTGTGCGTATGACCGTGTGTCCGGATCGTGTACCTCTTTTGTGTTACCAACACTCGGCCATGTTCGTCCGTGGATGTGCGCGCGAGCGTGTGTCTGCAAGCTCGCAAAAATAACACGAGTCGGTAGGAGGCCGGTAATTACCGAACACGATCGGGCGAATTTCGTTTCGAATGCGAATTAAATCGCGGAACGGCAATATTCCAGTATCGGATGGAATTTTTGTGTCGCCCTCTGAGTGGGATTGAGGGCAGTTTTTGTGTCGTCCTTTTTTTCTTTTTTTTTGGCACCGGCGAAAGTAAGGAGGAATGGTGGATTCTGGTGTACGCGTATGTAACAGGCGAACAGGTTTAGCGGCGGAAGTTTCACGTTGACGTGGAATGCAATGCGTAAACAATGGGAATGGGTCGGAAACGGAGAGGAAAGTTTTCCGTGGCAGCGTTGTTGCAGATCCGCGATAACATTGGGATCATCCAATGTCTCTCGTTGCCGGTACAAGCAGCGAGTTTAGTACGGATGTAAACTATTGAGACATAAATATGACAGTTAACACGACAGATACACTATCATCAACAGAGTACCGATAATGACATTTTTCAAACCCTCAACAAACTTCCTTTTCTTCGATCCTATCGACGTATCAAAGGCAACATTCCACAATTTAAAAAACCAATCGCCTTCTCAACACGAAATAAAACACAAAAGCACGAAAAAATGTTCATTGTACCCCAGCAAAAATCGTCTCATCACCCGCCCTTCGAACTTCGTACGACCAGAATTTTCTTCAGCAACTCCGGCCGCGCTGTGGCCAATTCCTCCTTCGTGTGCCGACTCACCCACACGCAGAAGTACGTTCGGAACGAGCTTACTTAGTAGGGTGACCGCACGCGTCACACACCAGCCGACGCTTTAACTCGCGCGAGATCGTGGGATCAAGAGTGGAGCGGGGAGGGGCGACGACCGAGGAGATCGCTTTTCCGACGTCCGCAGGAATTACCGGAACTTTCGTAAGTTTCGCGCGCCTTCCGACTCTTCGCCGAGACACGATCGGGCGCGACACCGCGCGACAGAGGCGATAATGGCCGCAGTAAGAACGGCGGAAACGTTAACGGGAACGTTAAAGCCCCGACGCGGTATTACGGAACTTGCCCGGAATTACGACCGCATTCTGCAGATTAGTGTCTCGCCGGAACTTTTGCTATTCTAGCCGCACCGACCCACATACCTTTGCCTCTCCTCGCCCCTGCCATTTTTCCACCTTCCCTCCTCGATCGACCCCCTTTAAATTACCCCCTTACGTGCCCAAACGCGGACGGTGCTTGATTAGAAGTTCGTCGGCTATGAGAGAGGGCGATATTAACAGCATATATGTACCGCTGATTGTTTACTGGACACGGTAAGTTACTTTACAGTAATTTTCTGTAAGCTTCGCACAGAACCGACTTCCAGAAGAGGCAAGACAAAGATTTCTCGAAGTGTAACGTAAAGAACAGGCGGGACATGAGGGTTTCGGAAGTGATCGCAGCGCGTCGCTAGAAATATTTCAGAGAGAGTAAAAGTCGACGAGGCTTTTTTGTCAGCGACGCTCCACAGGAAAATGCAACGAAACGAAATCCGTCCGTCCGACTGTTTCATCTCACGGTCTGGCAAAAATTAATTTTTTTTCCCTCGCTTATCGCACGGCCGAGGGGTTGGCGGGGGTGGTCGAGCGGCATTGTCCCTCCCCCCGCGACGATAATTTACTGTGATTCATCACTGCCAGCGTTTCCAGCCGGTGCTGTTCAACCCCCCCCCCCTTTCTCTCGCCACCCTCATCCCCCTGCTGCCCCTCCCTAACGTCAGTAACCGGGACGAGCAGGTTTCACGGGCTGTGTATCGCGTAATCGAGGATCCACGAATTAGTCGGGCGTAGAAATAAAGGGGATATCGAGGGATCGCGATCGGCTCGATAAGCGCGATTTCCCGATACCGCGCCGATTTCCACGTTCCGATGGTGTCAGGATTCCCAATCGGCGGATCGTTGCGCTCGAAATTTATCGTCAACACGGTTGTTCTACCGCTTACAGTTTGCAGTGCTCATTTTCCGATATCGGAACTGCCGAGGCGTCACAGCGAGGCGAACTTTTCCATGCACGTTCTTGCACGTGCACGCTGTTCCCGTGCCGCGGAGGTTGAGAGGATTTTTTCAGGGTACCCCCGCTCGTTACAACGCGCGGTTCCGATGAAGAAGACGATGTCCGTCAAAGAGGAACATTAATTCATAGTAGAAACGAGCGCCGTCGAAGTTTGCCGTTGTACAACCGGTGTAACCGGAGGTCGTTCGCGGGCATGTGCTGGAACGTGTACGTGTGTGTGTTCGTCGACAGAATGTACACGAGAAGCAGGCAGGAAGTCGGTCTGTGCAGCAGCGGAGTGGATCCGGAGAGAGACGAGCAAATATTAGAGCTTCAGCATCAGCTGTGCTCCATGACCATGGTACGATACTCTCTCATCCTCTATCTATTTTCTTCTCTCTCTCTCTCTCTCTCTCTCTCTCTCTCATTCCCTCTTTCTGTCGCCCGTAATTCACTTCCTCGCACTACCTCGCAGTACCTCGCACTTCTTCCACTTTCCTCTATCTCCTCCTTACTGTCCATTCTCTCCGCGCCGTTTTTCGCAAAATTCCACCCGGCGCCAGAAGAGTGCTTTGAATTTTGATAGGATTTACCTTGTGGAGGGGAGCGCGCCATTATGCGACACGGAGCTGCGAAAAATTGTCGGTTGGCGGGAAAAGTGCGCGGGAGGGATGGGAGAGGGTATGCACAGGGTGTTTCTCAACGTGATGAACTATTGTACGGATGGAAAAAATTTGGAAAATTCATGGAATGTATCGTCTTCACGTCTACGTTCAAACGAAAGTTGTTCATTAAAATAAATGGTTTGAAAAAGACAAAAAAAAAAAAAAAACACTGCAATGCGTACATCTCTTTAACTGCAAGTAATTAAGTAAGTTAAACGCGATAAGATCATTCTCCAGCAGGTGCGCCATGAGATTCGTCAGACGACGTGCTATTCACACGACACGGTGATAAGTGAACCACATCGAAGTGACTGACTCGCTGCGTCGGGAAAGCACCCTGTATAAGGTGAGAGGTCGGTCCCCGATAAACAGAGCACCAACTCCAGGACACCCTCTCTTCCTTTTGAGGAACTCGCCCTTCGGCAGTCCCAGCGCGAACTTCGTCCCGCCGGATATGAACGTGCTCGAGGACGTTCGACGGAAAATGCGAGCGCTCGAGTGTGTCGAAGCTTCGCGCAAAAATGATTGATTTTTGTGCCCGGCGCAACTGGAGTGCGACGCTCTCCCCCTCCCCCTTTCCGCGCGATTCCGCCGTTATTCCGGGGGCTTTTCGACGAATTGCCACTTCGAAACGGCCGAGTAATCAAATCGAATGTCACCGTGAGCGTCGCGTGCTTCCGGTATTTTTGTAGGTGAAATTGAGGGCGAACGAAAAAAAAGGGGCTGAAACGATATCTTTGAGGGGGTTATCTTGACTCGAGCTAATTTCGTGCGCGGTACAAGTGGCGCGATCCCTGCTCGCTGCGCGGGTTCGTCGAACCTTGCATGCTAGTCATTTTCGTCGTCGAACAAACGTCACTCATATGACTGCAGGAAAATTCAACGTATTACATGGGTCACGTCCAATTTCTTAATATTTTGTATTTGTTGAATCCTCACGTCCTTATTTATGTCAGTGATCGTCGTTGAACCTGCTTTAGTCGGCGCGCGCCCGAAAATCCGAGGCTTTATAGCAGCTAAACAGAAAATTTGCAGATCGACTAAAGCGACCGGGGCAAGAGAGTGCGCGCGCGGGCGGTCCGTAATAAAGCCGTGAGGAAAATTAGCATTGACTGTCTCAAATAAAGTAAACACTCGCGCAGCGCGATAAAACAAATCCGTAGTCGGTGGGATCGCGGAAAATAGGAGAATTCACCCCCCACCGAACGGCTACTTTACAGTCGGGCTTAGTGAGTTAGGAGTAAAGAGGGCATCGTAAATTTTGGCCCGGTTAATACTGTTACTCGCGTAATATATACATACATGTACGTGTACACACATAGCGATGGCAACAAAATTACATCGGCCGACGCGCGTTCCTCCGACCCATAATAATAACCGTACAATTATCACGACCAGTTTACGTCCCTATGCTGCAATAATTCCGGCTGCCCACGCGACTATGGCGAACGATAATGCGGCCGTTTCGATTTCCGCGCAACATTGTTCCGTTGACGCAATACGAGGGTCGGCGCGATAAACAGTGCGGAGGTGCGAACGGTTTAGTTCCGATTTAGTCGGCCAAAACGATGGCGCGACGGTTAGCCGAAATTTTTAACCGCCCCCGCACCTAATCGTAAGTGATCGCAGCCGTTAATTCCGCCGGAATATGTCCCGCGGACATGGGGTGCTTCGTGGGAATTGGATCGTGAAACGAGGTTCGTTTTGGTATGCATTACCGTCGCGAGGATCGTCCACTTCGTTGAACGCTCGTTACGCTCTATAGAACATCGTAAAGAGTCATCGTTAGACACCAGGGTCATTTGGAGAAATCCGAGAAAAATTAGGAAACAGCCGTGCGAAGTGGCCACGCGAATTAAACGATCAAAATGAACCTTTTCCGGCACGGCCAGAAACTAGCTTGGCGCAGTATCGAAAAATATACTTCACACCGACCACTTTCTCAAGCTCCGCAGCGTCCGCCCCGTCAGCCATCGAGCTCACGCACTCGGTTCTTCAAACTTCCCCACGTCCGGAACGTCGACGAGGGAAAATTCGTTGGCCGCGTGCGTCGTTAACGGCTCCGCTCCACCGCGATTACAAACGATCGCCGACCGATCACGCGAACGCACACCGGCTGCGTTCGATTTTCGATTAGCGGCGCCGTAACGATTACCCGACCATAGAGCGCGCGCGCTTCCGCATCCGAAAGTTCCGCCTTGAAATTTCAGCGCGTCCCACGGGACTTTCGTGCCGGGCCGAAGAGGGGAGGGGGTGGACTCGCGCGAAATCGATCGTTCCGCGCGCGATTTACGACAGTTTGTCAGCGCGCCCGAGATTTAGTACGACCCCGGATATGTTTTAACTGTCCTTTGTTACGAGCGACGAGCCGGGTTAGCCGCGCTTCCGTTTTTTGAAACGTTAGACTCAACAGGATTTACAGGTCGCTCCTCGCGCTGTTAATGCGGCGAATATTTACAACGCCGACGCCAAACCCTTTTCCAGTTGCCGAGCTGGTACCGGCGTTATAAATGATCGGCGGCTGGCGACGCGATCGGGCCAAACCGCCGCGCGCCGCTCGCTCGAACTTCCAATTAGACCGGAAACAGTCGCAACGATCTAGTTTCCTGGGCTGCGAACGCTGGCTTGGCCGGACCCGATCGCCGTTCGACAATTAACGAACACCCCCGCGCGAGAAACAGTTGAACAAGTTCTCCCGGGCGGGCGGGTGGACGATTGTCGGTAACCGACGCCGACGCCTCGTTAATATTCCGACGATTTAATGCAAATTCTTCGATCTCCGGGTATGTACGGGCGCGCTCGCGGAACATTTTATGGAGATCCGGCGGCCGGAGTGGCGGAAAGCTTTTTCGGTTGGCACTGTAGTGGTATTAGGGTAGTAATGGGTTTAATGTAGATATAGATATTGAATATTGAATCGAGATAAACCGGAATATGATGTAATATCGCGAAACTCCAATTACCAATAATTTAAGGCGATTCCGATTCTGTCCGCTCCGCCGTTATCGGTGTTATCCCGTATGCCGGGTACGTAAGTGTGTATGCGCTGCATATATATTACGGATAAGTTTCCGATTTTGATATGTCTCATCCAATTACGATCTTCCCCGGAAGCTAATAAAAATTAAAATGACTCCTGCGCGTGACACTGTTAATGGCAAAAAGACTAGTTAGAACCAGACTCTGCTCCCATCGGAATTTTCATTACCATGCAGTTTTCCGTCGACATAACCGATAAATTATGATCGTCGAAAAGACCGGTGCGGAACGAAGTTCGACGAGCGGATACTTGGAATATGTCGATGCGGGGCCAGTTTACGGCGACATTAGAATTGTCACCCCGTAGATTCGGCGTTTGCAATCGGTGCATATCCGGGGGTTGCACACAACTGTGCAGTGGTACCAGCCGGCGCGGCGCGGCTCTGGGCCGGTGAGTATTGAGCGCGGGATCAGAGGGTGGCCGGTCGAAGGGGTTGGAGTCGAGTCGGGTGGGGTGCCACGCTGTCCCGGTACGCCAACCCCTGCCTTTGTCCTTCGTCCTGCGCTCCTCCTTCTCCTTTCTCTCCTGCGGCTCCTCCTACCCCTCTTTCTTTTAACATTTCCCTCCATGTATTTCTCCTTCCCCATAATTTCTCTTGCATCTTTCCCGCGTGGCCTGTCCTTCTCTTACATTTGTCTCTATGAACTTGTCCTTTTCTCCTCTTGCATCTTTAGATTGTCCTTGTTCTCGCGTCGCCCTTCCTGCCCTTCCGCTCGTACCCTGCCTGTCGCGGTCCTCCGTTATGCACTTGTCTTTCTCTTGCGGTTCTTTCTAGGCACCTTGCGCGCTTGCTGCATTTGTCTCTATACAATTCTCGTGCATTTCTCTTTATACACTTGTCATTCCCTCGAATCTCACCCTACACGCTTCTGCTTCTCTTACATTTCTCTTTGCCCATCCCAATTTCCCGTACATTCGGTTCTGTATATCCTTCTCTATCCTTCTCTACTGTTCTCTCTCTCTCTCTCTCACGATTATAGTGCCGAACTAAACTAACTCAGCGCAACTGACGCAGGTCCACTGTACGTCGCTTTTAGCGTGGCACTGTTACCCTTTCCTCCCTTCACTAAATGCGATAAATTGCTTCCGACAGTGCGACGAGACGAAACTTACACCGCCGAAGGAATCTGACTTGCTGGATGAGCGGAGGAGACATTAAGCGTTTGCGGCTGCTAGGTATTTCTCTCCGCTGGATCGAGCGCTCTTGTCCCGAGTTGGTAGGGAAGTCGTCGGATAACTTGTAGTTTATTGGGATAGGGCGCTTCAGAGCGCTATGCCGTTAGCATTTGTCGTTGCGCGATAACAGAGTCGGATGGCGTCGTTTTATGAGCGATCGCAACGTTCCAGTGCGCAAAGATTATCCCTTTCGGGTACGTTCTAATTTATCCGACTGTTCGTAATTCGATACCGGCACGTCTCTGAACGTGCCGGCATATCGAGTAGGACTGGCACTATTCGTCGAATTATGCGGTATCCGAATATTCGATGAGATATGATAATCGAACATTACGCATAAAGATCGGATCTCGCCTATTTTACCATACTCCAAAGGGGCGTATGAAACGTTTTGCGTCGTCTGTCAGTACATTATACGCACTCTCTTAGTTCGCTGTCTCCGCAACTGCGTAATTTCTTCGCACTGCCGCGCCGCGCTCCGCCGATAGCTCAATTTTCCGAGCAAAACAAATTCCACAGCAAGCCGATCCTCTCGCCTGCCTCCCGTCGCGAGTGCCCGCTAAACCGACCAACGGGGTAGGCGATCAAAGCAACCAGCCCCCCTCCCTCCACCCCTCCGCTTAGTCGAGTTTCACTTCCACCCTTAGCGGCTTTTCCTAAGTACACGTTTTCTCAGCCGCAAAAAGACGAATTTGCGGGAGAAAGTCCGAGGCCGCGGGGGAATTAAACCGCTAATTACCCGGCATTGCACACAAAAGACAAGGTGAGTCCCTGTCTCTCTCTCGTTCTCCCGCCGACAGGGTGGAGGGCTGGGGGTAGAAACATTTCGAGGAAACACTCTCGAAGAACGAGTTCTCAGGATGAAAAAGCGGCGAAGATATGCCGCGCGGCGAAGAAAATGGCTTCTCAGTGAGTTAAAACGCGCCAACGAGAGATGGGAAAGAGTGGTGCGAAAGGGAGGGAGGGAGGGAGAGAGAGAGAGAGAGAGCAAGGGATGTGGCGGCACAGGGAAGAGGGGGTGGGAAACTTGCCTTGGTCGGGTCTGTAAATCAACCGAAATGCCGGGGAATTGAGTTGTGGCACTCGTGGGGCCAACACCGCCTCACCACAAACTACGCCTGCAGGGAGATG
This sequence comes from Priocnemis perturbator, assembly GCA_963942575.1. Classification (NCBI taxonomy): domain Eukaryota; kingdom Metazoa; phylum Arthropoda; class Insecta; order Hymenoptera; family Pompilidae; genus Priocnemis; species Priocnemis perturbator. The sequence goes on from OZ012653.1 coordinate 11,900,352, forward strand.
AGGTACTTCTAGTTATACATACACGTCGACTGAAGAACCGCGGGACGAAAGGTCGCATGGGAGGCGAAGGAGGAAACGCTTCCGTCTTTCGGGCTCGAAAAGATCGATCTGACCTGACGCGCCAGGATTCACGGGAGCAGTTCGGCAGACACGAAGAGCTCTAATGTGTGTACGGTTCATGCAGTGAGATCGTCTTTCAACACCTCGACATTCGAAACATTTCCGAATTTGAATATTCTGCGATCGATTCGCGAAGATGCTCGGGAGCAACTCGACAGATTCGAACGGATGTAATGCGTACGATTGATACAGTAAAACTTTCTTTTAAGACCTTAACTTCGCAACATCTCGGAATTTGTAGGTTTAGCGACCGACGGAAATTAGATGTTCGTTGAAAGGAGAACCTCGGGACCGTCGACAAGCGTGCTAAACGTCTCCCTTCTCGTTCGCTCATTTCGTCGTAAAAAGCAATGTCGGACCGCGAGACTAGAATTTCGGTCACGTTCCACGGTCTGACGAATGAGCGTGAGCAGCGGGGCGCCGCGACGGGTCGTCGAACATTTCCACTCCCCCGTCTCCCCTATTTTTTTTTTCGGCCCCGCGAAAGAACGAACGGGACCGGAAATCGAAGGTGCATCAGCGTCTCCGATAAATTCCGTCTAATCAATAATTCTTGGGGCTCTTATTGGATGAAAGCGGTGACGGATGTTAGGCAGGGCGATGCAATATCGTGAAAGGGAAGTTTCTTGTCGGAAGAGAACGTCCCCCCCTTCTTCCTGCCCCTTTCGTCTCTGTTCACCTCGTCTATAGAGCTCGCCAACAACCGCCGCCCACTCTCGCTCCCTCCTCTCGTGCCACTCACTCGAGAGACTCATCGGCTCTATTCCGCGTAGAAGGAAACATTCTTCACGCCCGACGAGCACCATTGTCGTCGGCGCGAATGACAAACGTCGCGGGAACATTATTATTTCGACCCCGCTCTATACGCACTCCACGTTTCTCGTCCGACCGATTCTTGCTTCGCAAAAATCGGCGTGCTCCGAATGAGCACGATAACGATTATCGCGCGCGAAGAATTTAAACAATTCAATTTCTGTCAACGGCACCAGTACGCAACGAACCAGCCCCCGAAACTTACGAGTCTATCATACTCTGCCAGTCTTTACTCTCACCGCACCAACTTCCCGTCCATCCTCGGTCGCACGTGAAAAATAGTCTCATTGCGGTCTTGTTCGGGCACTACCGCCGCCCTCAATTCTGCCTGTACCCCTTTCACAGCCTTCATTCTACATCCCTACGCGCGTTTTTACTCATGACGAATCGTTCCGGATTCGGCGCTATCGAGCGGCACTCGTAAAAAGTCGCCTCGATAAAACGCCGCGGTGTTCGCGCTCGAAAAACGCGGGCGAAAAAATTGACAGAGGGAGAGAGTAAGGGGGGGTGTTGGTCGTGCGGCTCGGTTTCGGCGGAGGAGGGTTGGTAGGACCGGAAAGGGGAGAACGGGGGACGTTGGGGGGATGGTTTGCGGGTTGCGGTACGGTGCGTGGGTCATTGTTAATTTTACAGCCGGTCACTCCCCGGCGCGTCGCGACGCGTTATTTTTCGAATGGCGGTCGAAATGCTCGTCGATATGTAAAATCGCGTGATTACAGCGCGGAAAAAGCGGGGGTGGCGGCTGCGCCACCCCTCTCACGCTGCTTCCTGGTTTTTTTTTTGTTTTCCGTCCTCCCGTTCTATTCCGATGTCTTTGCCGGTCAAACTGTCTGTTTCGTTACTTCTTGCAACGTCGCTACGGCTTTCTCCGTATATTTGCCGTTTGCTTCTTTTCTCCTACCCGGCCACTTTGTGCGTGGGTATTTGCTGTCACATCTATGTGTGTTTACTTCTTTTGTTTTTCTTGGTATTATTGTTTTGACGGCTCCTTTCTCTTTCCTTAGTCGTTCTTTGTCGATGGCGTCAATGTCTATCCGTTTCCTTTCTTTTTCTCTCCCTTTCTTTATCCTTCCAACGCAACGCACCCCCGCACGAACCCACAGTGACAAACGCCCATCCGGGTTTTCATCAGTCATCCAACGCGAATAAGGAGCGACAGAGAAACGTCAGACTCGAACAAGGCCGGACGAGAGCGTGCGAGGAGGCGGCAAACGCGGGTCAATACGCACGAACGCGCGCGTGCGGCCGGAAAAGGTATGCTCAAAAATGATTTGTCATCGTTCGAGCTCTCTCGATGCGTACGGGCATAAATTTTCAAATGCGCTACCCCTGGACAGCGGCAGAGGGGCGGGACCCGGAGTGCGGCTGGAATTCGAGACGCGGTGCCGTGGCTGGCTATTGCGTGGGCATCGGGAGGATTTATGGAAACCGAGTTATCGAAGTGGTTCATCGATCGATCGCCGACGCTCATCCTATATACGCGTCAGGATTTATGGATCGCTTTACGGAATCATAGTAATATTCGCGGATAACTGAACACTCGTACTGACCGGCGCGGCGGGTTGCACGGAAAAATGTCGACTCCGAAGGCAATGGAATCGAATCTCTCAGATGTCAAATTCGTCAACTCCGTGAAACGAAGCGTGGAAAAATATTTCGGATTTTTCGAAAGTTGAACGATTTGGCGTTAACCCGGTGAAAAGTGAAATGAGTATTCTATTTCCTTTTACGCTCCGATTATATAGAGGCAAATTAGCAAGTTTAAAACGTAAGGTCGATCAACATGCCTGTTTCTCGCCCCACGTCACCAGCCCACCGAACGAGATCACTCATCCTGGACACGTTTAACTTGTCGAGCGAGAACACGAAAATCTAATGCCCGCCTTCAATCCGAGACATAAGCCTCTTGTTGCAACGCCGCGCAAGCTTCTCGAGCGACGGAAAGCGCGAATGAAGATTCAAAGTGAAAGCGAAGCCGACGGGTCCCGAGATAGAAATACTCGAAACGATGTAAAGAGATAGCTTATAAATGTCAAATGCACGCGAAACGCGGTAACTGTTGCTTTAGCTGCAGACACTCCGCCCACTTCTTGGCTTCATGATCATCTCCCATTTCCCTGTATTCCCCGTATTCCGCGCGGAAATTCTCGTTTATTCGAACCGCAAGTCCCAAGGACCAGGAAATGCAAAGATATCGGAATATGTCTGCCGAGCCATTCTTTATCTTTTTTTCATCGGCGATCTTTAGTGACTGAAACGTAGAACAATGACGAATGTGAGACGCGACGAACATTGAAAGGCGCGTAAATGTTCTCCCCCGCCGCTCTCCATTGATCAGTGAAACGTTTCAAATTAACCGTTTGAAGGGCTAAACAGTTAAATTCGCAGTTTAATCCCCCTCCCCTCCCCGTCTCTCTTTACTTTCCCACCCCACCCACCTTTTGCGCGTCTGCCTCTATCTTTGATCGTATCTCTTTTCCCTTTGGGCTCTTCTCCTTCTCCGTGCCCCCGGTAAGAACACAAAACTTCTCTTACGAGCAGCCGGCGTCCTTTCATTCCGTTCTCCTCGTCTTTTGAAGACATACCGACGACGATTCCTTCCTCCTGGTAATTACGGGGCAAAGGACGAGTAACGAAGGGAGGCTGAAAGGACGCGGCAAAACGTTCTAGTCTCTGGTCTTAGGCTTCGTCGGTATGGGTTGTGTAAAAGTGGAAGGAAGAAAGAACTGTGAGAGATAGAGAGACAGAGAGTTGAAACGGAAGACGGAAAGGGGGAAAAAGGAGGACAGGGATAAGAGTTTAAAAGGCTCTGCGCTTTCTTGGGATGAGCGTAGGATAAAAATGAGTCATCGAGTTGAGAATGAGGCGATGCACGAAATATGACGTAAAGCGTGGTAAAAAAGAAATCGAATATCTCGAAAATGTAAGACTGTGATCGCAATGGGTCGAAAGAATGGTGACAAAATTTGACAACGTTAATTCCATAACAGAATCGAGTCTACTCACTGTCCTTACGACTGTACGCGCCGAGAGAAAGTTAAACAGAAATAAGGAAAGAGCAGAGCGAAGGAAACACGAGAGAATGCAAGAGAAAGAGAAAACATAAGGTAGAGTACAGAAAGAGAAGGCGAGAGGGTTGATATACCCCGCAATGCGGCATAGCTTCTGATCGGATTGTGAGCCCAGTCAGCGTCCTGGGGAAAGAATCAAAGAGGCGAAACCCAACTTGCTAGAGCCTAGATCGCTTATTCCACTTATTCCGCGAACCGTACGTCCAGTTAGAGGCAACGAAAAAATGTACCCTGACATCCTGCCCGTCATTTGTGTCGATTCCAACGACGGAGAACGACGTCGAACATGCATATATACATCTATATGTTCGCATTGATAAGAGAATCGCGAGCTTCAAATCGGCTTACGATCCCGTCCCAGGAAATTTCCTTTTTGCGCAAGCCGCGCACTTGTTTCGAGTGCCATTCGACCCGCTCTCTCTATTTAATGTATTTCCTGTTCGTTCGCCGAGGATTTCCCGAGGAAAAAGACTCGCGACGGACCGATAAAGAATGCGTTCTCTTCTGGAGCGAATTTTTCCAAAGTAATGTGACGTGAATTGAAAATAGAAAACGATCTTCCCTTGACACGGAATTGCTTCCGTTGCGTGATAATATTTGACGCGAAAAATTATCGAGTTAGCGGTTGAAGTTACAGCGAGAGCTTTGAGACGTTCTGTCCGTCGAAGGGATACGCTGTGCTACGTGCGCGGGTTGAATTTTCGACTTCCGAACGGAGTTTCGCGTAAAGACCTCTCGAATTTCCAGGGCAGTGAGCGACGGCGAAGCCCGGGGGAGAGAAAGTCGAGCCGAGTTCGCGAGTCGCACACATTGCGGCCGACCGCGGGATTTTCTTTCCGCTTCCGTTCGGCCCGAACAAATACGAGAACGTTCCGCGCGGTCCTTTCGAAAACTAGACGACACGGGGGGTCATTGGATCGTAGACAATGGGAGGAGGACAAAGGTGCGGGCAGTCGCGTGGGAGAGAGCGGGAGAGAAGAGTGAAAGAGCGCGGGCAAAAGGGAGAAAGAGGTGTAAAAGTATAAGTTCGAAAAAAATGTTTCAAAAAGAATGACACTGGAAATGAGAAGAAAAAATAATACTGCCAGCGGGAGACACGGAAGTATAAAGGGCAAATTAGGGAATCTTCGAAGATCCGACGAAATGCCGTCTAAAACGTATTCCGCCGACTCACAGAGAATATAATAAAAATTTTAACAACGCGCAGAAAAACGCCGACCACCGACACAACGGAATCAGCGCGAAGAAAGACAATTGTCCGACGCAAGAAGCAAAGCCCCCCTCCACGTCTCTCTCTCTCTCGTGTAAGAGGCGTTTGGGCGCCGCAAAGTGCGTGCGAGAGCGCATAGGCTTCTCGCCCGGCAACAGCAGAAAAATGTGAACGCTGCGGCGGGGCGAGGTGTGCGGTGCGATCGGGCGGACGCGCACTCTTAGAGAAAGTATGGCGTAGAGACGACGCGCGAATAAACGGTCTTTCTGTATTTCTGGTTCTTGGTTACTTTAAATCCATCCTTACAAGTCAGAAGTGGGATTAAAGCATAGTTTGGGATCGTGGATCGGTGTTGGGAAAGTGCGTGGACTAGAAATCCATTTTGGGCGGCGACCACGGATACGGAAACGTGGGAATCGCGAGAGTAGTGCGCACAAGCAATTGGTGAAAGAGGTTAGGCTTTGTGACGCTTTAGTGTGGACATCTTGGAACATTAGACGGAGTGGGCACGAGGATTTTACAATGCCGAAAGAGAAGGCGCTGTTGGACCTTACTATTCCCCAGTTAAAAGAGTCGCTGCGAGTGAGAGGGTTGGCGGTGTCCGGGAATAAGAACGAGTTGGTCGCGCGTTTGATTACCTGCAATCCCGGCGTGGAACAGCAAGTACTCGTGGAGGTGGAGTCAGCCGCGGAAAATGCCGACGATACAGTAGCGCAAGCGAGCGGGAACGCCGGCGGGGATCTGCAGACTTCCGAATGCTCGCGTAGAGCAGAGGTGGATTTCCTGCGTAGGGAACGAGATTTGCTGGAGCGGGAGCTTGCATTGATGCGCCGGGAAAGAGAGGTCCTAGAAACACCGTCCATGACAGCAGGTAGTAGGAACACACGGGCTGGCGTGGGGGTACGAGCCTTGATGGACATTTTGGGAGAATTTTCGGGCGACGGCGAGAATTTTGACGAATGGAAGCGGCAGGCGGAATTACTGCAAGAAGCGCACAGTTTGGATGAGACGGAGATGAGGGTGTTGATCACGTCACGGTTGCGAGGCAAAGCCCAGAGCTGGTATCGCTCAAGAAGCGCGTATTGGCAGTTGGAGACTAACGCGTTATTCGAAGAAATGAAGCGGATGTTCGACCAACGGCCGAACAAGACAGCGCTTAGACGGGCGTTCGAGAAGCGAGTATGGCGGAAGAATGAGACGTTTTGCGACTACTACCACGATAAAGTCACGCTCGCAAACAAGATTCTCGTCGACCCGGAGGAATTAGCGGATTTGTTGATTGACGGGGTGCCGGATAAGCAGCTAAGGAAGCAGGCACGGATGCACAGGTTTGAGACGGCGAGCGATGTCCTGGATGCGTTTAGAAAGCTCTCCTTGGACGACGACGAAGAGGCGGACAAGGGAAGCGACCGTGAACGCCGGCAGGGCCGACGCAGTCCGTCGGGGAGGCAGGCGGCGAAGGAGGGCCCGTCGCTGCAAGACGTGCGCTGCTACAACTGCAACGGGACGGGACATTGGCAGAAGGACTGCCGAAAGGCCAAGCGGCAATGGGGCTCCTGCTTCACGTGCGGCGAGACTGGACACCGGGCGAGTGATTGCCCAAGGGACGCGCGAGAGGGACGAGAACGAGCTTCAGGAACGAGACCAATGCCGGCACGAAGCAGTGCCGTCGCTAATGTAGAGGTTACCGAAGAGGAAGACGACTTCCAAAGGAGCGTGATGTATGAATTTATGTCGAATACTGAAAATTGTACGCGGAGACTGAGTACGTTGTTGGACACGGGTAGTCCCGTTAGCTTCATTAAGGAAAAATTTGTGGGAGTTTGCGAAGTGAATGATGCCAGCGGGCTAACAAATAAGTTTTGCGGAATAAATAATTCGCGGATGATTGTTAAGGGATCGGTAACGGCCAGCATTACTCTCGACGGAAACAGGCAGGAAAATGTCAGTCTGTTGGTGGTCCCGAATAATACAATGTCGTCATGTGTTGTTTTAGGCCGCGATGCACTTAAAAAGTACGGATTCGCACTGGTGGACGCGTCTAGAAAGATCGAGCAAGAGGGGATAGCGGCGATATTGAATATAGAGGTAGACTCGTCGGAGGGTAGCGGGACGGGCGATCTGGACGTCAACAGCGAGCTGTCGGGGGACAGCAGGGCCAAATTGTCAAATTTGTTCGTGGAAAATTATGTAAGACCGGCGCGACCGGAGTTTCCGAGCGTTAAAGCGGAGCTCAAGTTAGTATTGCGCGATCCGCAACCGTTTCATTTCCAGCCGCGGAGGCTGGCGTACGCCGAGAAAGAGAAGTTACGCGAGGTGTTGGACGACTTGCTTGGTCGAAATATAATTCGACCAAGCAATTCGGAGTTTGCGTCACCAATAGTGCTGGTTAAGAAGAAAAATGGCGAGTTGCGAATGTGCGTGGACTACCGCACTCTGAACAAAGTGTTGGCGAGGGACAACTATCCCATACCTTTAATAGAAGACCAGCTAATGGTTTTGAATAACAAACGGTATTTTAGCAGTTTAGACTTAAAAAACGGGTTTTTCCATATTAAAATGGCAGAGGAGTCGATACAATATACGGCGTTTGTTACGCCACTAGGTCACTTTGAGTACCTTAAGATGCCGTTTGGTTTAAAAGTAGGTCCCTCCCGTTTTCAGCGGTTTATCTACGATATTTTTCATGAGCTAATAGAGGCCGGAGATTTAGCTGTTTATTTAGACGACATATTGGTCGTGTCCGACACGCTGGAACGACATTTCGAGATTCTGGAAAAAGTATTCCGATTAGTGGTTGCCAATAACCTGGAGCTGCGGATGGACAAATGCAAGTTTGCATACACGCGAATCGAGTACTTGGGTTATCTAATTACCGAAGGCGGAGTGCGACCGACGGCGTGTGGTATAGCGGCGGTTCAAAATTTCGCCATACCCAGGAACGTCAGAGAGGTTCAGGGTTTTATAGGCCTTTGCTCATATTTTAGGAAATTCATCGACAGTTTCGCGATTGTAGCCAAGCCCCTGTATGACTTGACGAGGGCGGATGTGGATTTTAGTTTTGGCCCCCGCGAATTAGAGGCGTTCGAGACGATAAAAGAAAGTCTCATATCAGCTCCCATATTGGCCATCTACAACCCCAAAGACGAAACGGAACTGCACTGTGACGCGAGCGCGATGGGGTTTGGAGCAATTTTAATGCAGCGCAAGGCGGATTTAAAGTTTCACCCAGTTTTCTTCTTTTCGAAACGTACGACGGAAGTGGAAAGTCGCTACCACAGTTTTGAGCTGGAAGCGTTGGCCGTTGTTTATGCGCTGCGCAGGTTCCGAATATATGTGCAAGGTCTTAAATTTAAAATTGTCACCGACTGTGCATCCCTGCAAATGACATTGGGTAAAAAAGAAGTTAGTCCTCGAATCGCGCGCTGGGCGCTGGAGCTGCAAAATTACGACTATGTAGTCGAGCATCGCGCGGGGTCGCGCATGAAGCATGTAGACGCACTCAGCCGTTCGACGAATGTGTTGACGATTGAGCCCAATACATTTGAGCGAACCCTGGCCACCTGTCAAGGGGAAGACCCGCGGGTGAGAGAGTTAGTAGCGAAATTAGAACGATCAGAGGATGGCCAATATGAGATGCGAAACGGGTTGGTGTATCGCAAGAAAGGGTCGGAACTTTTATTCTACGTACCGCAGGGGATGGAAAACAATGTGGTGTTCAGGTACCACGATGAGATGGGACACTTAGGCATCCAAAAGACGGTAGAGGTTATTTCGGCAAGTTATTGGTTCCCAAATTTAAAGCAGAAAGTCGAAAATCACATAAGAAATTGTCTGAAGTGCATTGCATATTCGCCGTCTTCTGGCCGTAAAGAAGGGTTCGTGCACAGCATACCGAAGGGGAGTGTTCCGTTTCACACGGTACACATCGATCATTGTGGCCCTATTGATAAAAACCGACTGGCTAAACAGTTCATTTTAGTGGTGGTGGATGCGTTCACCAAGTATGTTAAGCTGTACGCTACCAGGACCACGACAAGTGCCGAGACCATCAAATGTCTCACAGAGTATTTCGCAAATTACAGCAGACCTAAAGTGATTGTTTCGGATCGGGGTACTTCGTTTACGTCGCGGGAGTTTAATGATTTTATGGCGGATAACGATATCCAACACGTTTTGATAGCCACGGGCTCACCACAGGCAAACGGACAAGTGGAACGTGTGAATAGGGTCCTTACGCCTATGCTCGCCAAGTTGACCGAGGATGCTGCCGGGAAATACTGGTACCGCGTTTTGCACGATGTGGAGTTCGCTTTAAATAACACTGCCAGCAAGAGTACGGGCGAAACGGCTAGTATGCTGTTATTCGGTGTCAAGCAGCGGCATAAGCTCGATGACGCGATAGAGTCCTACCTGAAGGAAAATGTCGGAAAACAGGATAGAAATTTGGTGGCGCTAAGGGAAAAAGCAGCAGAAAAAATAACTGACTCGCAGCTGCACGCGGCAGAGATCGCGAATAGAAAACGGAAACCGGCCCATACCTATGGGGAGGGAGACTTAGTTATGATCCGAAATTTTCATTCCGCTCCCGGGCATTCAAAAAAGTTGGCACCGCAGTTTAGGGGTCCTTACAAGGTGCTTAGAAAATTGCGGAATGACAGGTACGTGGTGGCGGACGTGGACGGTTTCCAAAACACGCAGCGCCCGTACCAAGGGGTCTGGGAGCCCCAAAACATGCGACCGTGGTGCGATAACGGCTAGTTAACCTCGTGGGTGTTTGTTATTCTATCTTTACGTATCGTTAGTTTTAAGGGTTTTGTTTATGTTCTATAGGTAGGTGTTAAGGTCGTAGAGTTTAGTCATTTGCCGTTAGTCGTTGTTTCTCGTTGTTTGCAGCTAGTTTCGTTTCCCTAATTTTATACAGCGTAGATTAAGGCTTAGCATATAGGTGTGTGTGTGCGTGTGTACGTGTGATAGTCCGGGACGGACTATTGTCAGGAAGGCCGAGTTGTAAGAGGCGTTTGGGCGCCGCAAAGTGCGTGCGAGAGCGCATAGGCTTCTCGCCCGGCAACAGCAGAAAAATGTGAACGCTGCGGCGGGGCGAGGTGTGCGGTGCGATCGGGCGGACGCGCACTCTTAGAGAAAGTATGGCGTAGAGACGACGCGCGAATAAACGGTCTTTCTGTATTTCTGGTTCTTGGTTACTTTAAATCCATCCTTACACTCGCATCTCGCCGAACTCGTCGTTGCCTGGAATCCCGTAATTTCTGCAACAAAGCGAGCCGTCCATCTCCGCGTCGTGTTCGCGGAGAAGGGAGGGTGTCGGCGTGGGGTGTGCGCGGGGGGGTTATTAGATCGTCGTGATGAACGAGCCACGTTGCGAGGTGTACGTGAACGATGCAGCGCGACGTACGATGCCACAAACACACTCGCCACACCCACGCTTTCGAGGCCGGTAGGACGAGCTACGACGACGAGTAACAACGAGTACGTGTGCACACGGCTGCCACGGCGATGCATCAACCCTCCCCCCCCCCCTCGCGCAACCCTCGCGCGTGTCCTCACACACGCAGACACCCACGGCTCGAACCCTCCCACACATCCTCGCGCGAGTACGTTCCTCTCCGGCTCGTCCGTTATGGCGGCGGATGCTTCGACGTCGACTGCTGACGATTTTTAACGCCGCCGACGTTTCGCACGCCTCCCGCCTTCGGGATGCCTGCCCGAGATGAGATTGGAAAGAGATTAGGTGCCGTTTCGAGGCAATGGATAGATGGATGCGGGCGGAAGTTGGATCGGCGCGGCGCGAGCAATCGAAGGCGCTGCATTGTGCCGGAGCTTCATTCGAAATTGTTGCCGGATTAATTGGCGGGAGGGTAATTTTGCGGCCGGCTCGCTCGACGGGGGAAAAGTGGCGTCAAGGCGAATCGAGTTTCGAGTCGATAGACGCGGATGTATCGCATCAAATGCTTCTGTGCACTGTCATTCATTTTTATCGATGCTCCCGTACACGTTAGCCGCTGCTGTTCGCTGATAAATCTCCCGGCCGCAGTGTACGTTACGCGGTGAAACGAATTCTCTGTCGAAAATCCCGACCGACAAGTCGGTCTCGTCGAGAGTGAACGGATCCTGAAAAGCGTCGACAGGGAAGCGAAGACGCGACGCGGGCCGGAAAGGTCGGGTGGTTCGGCTTTAATTCGTTTTGCTTTGACAGCGATCGTTATTGTTGCCGAGGTTTTGTTCGGTCCGGCCGGCGAGAACATTGCGAAAAACCTAGAGAGGTCCAGCATGCATATATTAATGCGCCGGAGCGGCACTTAAACTATGCCGCGCGAACGAAAAAAAAAATAGAAAAAGAAAGGAAAAAAAAAACGAGAGCGACAAAAAAGCCAGGCACACTCCCGCGCATACGTACTCTCCGAAGCGCGGACACAGGGCAAAACGTAACAATAGCAGAACGAGTCGGAAAGGAAAATGAGTGACGGCTGACGGATCGCCATAAATCACGCACCAACCGTGCGACGACGTTTCCACGGGCGCGCGGAATAACGGCGCACCGCAAATTTTTAACGAGCGGGCTAAATGAAACTGTCCTTATCCGTCGTCGAAGGGATTTCGATTAAATCGCCGGATTTTCGGCGCGAACAATTTGAGGCGCGCTAAAAATGCTGGACTCGCGCGAAACATCGTTTACGGATCAGTCGTGGCTGAGTAACGTTGGCGCTGGCGCTAGAGGAGGCGAGAGGCGCGCGCCCGCGCGTGGTCAGGGATGTCAAAATGTAATTTCGCGAAATCCGCAGTCTCTCACGGCGCGGCGTCAAAGTCGAGATCGAACGTGATCGCGTTGACACGACGCAATGACTTTCTCTCCCTTCCGGTGGTCCTGAAAAGCCATCCGTGCGTCGCGGTATGGTTTTACGGGTCCACGGGTCCCAGCATCTGAATTCTCTGCCGCTGGTAATCTCCTCCCGACCCCTTTTCCAAACCGCCCTCGCCCCGTTCCTTCTCTGTCTATTCGTCCCCCGTCTCGCTCTCTCTCCTTCTCCCCCTGCAGACACTATGTAACCATTGTCCCATGAAATTGGACGTCATTCACGTACCAGATATCCATGACTCTTTCACGGCGTGTACACCGCGCGTCGCAGCATCAAGCAAGGGTGAACGAGGCAAAATGCATATATCGGCCGTTTTTCCGACGAACCTAATTCCTGTTTATCAGCGCGTTCGAATGGAGTCGAGAATACGCTCGCGAGCTAGGGATTTCGATATTGTTTCATGCTGACGCTGTAGTTCGCGAGCAGCTCGCCAACCGTCTGTCAACGATTCTGCCTGATCGGCGCTGGCGCCTGCTGAGAGAGCGTCCAAGAATCTTGAATAATTCTGCCGAAGAGAATGCGTTCGAAGGCGATCGCGTAGCTAGCGCCGCGAGAGCAGGCGGAACTCAAAAATCGTCTGCAATCAAGCGAGTCGCCTCCACCATCATTCGTCCAGCCGTCAGAGCTTGTCACACATCTCGATCTCCGTGCGATCAATCGCCATTTGAGCCGATCGCAGCTCGCATCTGTGCCGTAAACGGCGTCCTCCCCCCTCCACCTGCACCCTCGCCGTAAAGCCATTGTCCCACTTCCGGGGCTTCGATTTCTCACGCGACGTTTGATGTTTCATTGTGCCGGGCGTCGGCGCGGAGGAACGGCGAAATAAATCATTCGCTCGCCTCCACTTTGGCTGGAATCCGGCGCGGAATCTCGCCGTTCTCCCGATTCGATCCTCGAATATATATCACCCATCCACCCTCGATGCGCGAGCGTGCGGCTCTGCGTGTGCGTGTGCGTGTACGTGTGCGGCCAGGACCGCGGACTCCTGGCTGCTGTCCGTGCCCTCTGGCCGAGCTGGACGGCCGAACACGCAGGGGTGCATTGTTAAAAACAAGCATTGTCTTCGCGGTCTAATGGCGCAGGGCTGCGCCAGACGGCAGTCGACTGCGCTACTCACTTTATTCCGTGCTTTATGGACGTCGGGCGCAGCTTCCCTTACCGTTTCCGACCGATCGTTGTTGCGCGGACGCTTGTGATCTTATGAGGTTCTGCTGCGCGAAGAATTTACGTTTTCACCTTAGATCGAACGTTGAAGAGCAAGCGAAACCCACGTGTCCGAAAGATCAGTCGCGAAATTCGTTGGATTTCATATATTAGTAGTTAGTCAACTGGCCGTCATTATTTTTATCCCATCAGCGTTGAAAATCGGTCATGACACTCTTGTAGTCCGCTTTATAGAATAGAGTAACGTTTCCCTAGGAAAATTTTGTTCCTTTTTCCGTTCGTCGGCATTCGATAAAGCCGAACGGCCAAGCAGCATTTTTCGTCCCAACTTCCCACGATAGGTGCATAATGAAACGGTTCCGCTTACGTGCCCCGTGTGCGCTACTTAACCGTATACACGGTCGCACCGTATCGGGCTTCGTTCCACTTCCTACCCGGCCGGGCGTTCGTCGTAAAACGGTTATACGCTCGTTATCAGCCTCCCAGGAGAAATGCCGAAGCAGCATTGTCCCACGCATTGACTCGCAATTAATAAGCTCGAGCCGTTTCGTGCCCCACTGAATATTCGGATGTTATTCATGGACGTTCGACCGGTTTATCGTGACGTTCCACCGTTTACGTTATGCGCTGTCGTGTGCGCACGTGTCGCAAACCGTTAGTGCAGGTGAGCGCATGCACGAGGAGTCTGTGAATTACTTATGCTACGGGTCAATTGATAAGAACAACGAACGGGGTATGATAGAATGCGAGACGCTATGTTTGCGTCTGGTATACGACTTAATGTGCATATACACGTAATACAGCCCTGGGTACATGATTATGGATACTCGCGCACGCCGAAGCCTTGTAAATTGTTGAATTTTTATTACTTTCGGAAAATTCATCGAATTCATGCGAGCGAATTGGAGCTCTAAGTGCGTACACCGCCGCGCGAATAATCAAAAATGTAAATTCTACGCCCGCCGCCGCGGAACTGAAACCGGTGCGTACTCTCGATATTCGGCTTCGTATAATTTAACTTTACAATTCGTAATTAATGCAGCTACGCGATTTCAACGGAAACTTTCGAGCGTACCTAAATAGGCGTCAACTATGGAGAGAAGCCTCGACGCGGCTTACGGAGTATTTCAACCCTTTCAGCGGGCCGCTGATAAATTTTGTAGGACGATGACTATCTGGCAAGCGTTTCGCAGCGGGACGCTCGTTAGGACGTTTACGAGTCCAACGGAAAATGCTATGGGCGAGAAGGGTTAGAACGGTCGAGCGGGAACCAGATAGAAGGGAGTACAGAACAGGAGGAGGAAATACGAAGATTGGAACAATTGGCGAACAGGATGAAGCGGTACAAAAAGTAGCACGACCTAGAAACAAGACAGAGAACGAGAGGAAGAAGAACGAATACTAGTACGACATAGTGAAACGTAACGGAGAACAAGAGGAAGTAAGACAACGAATACTACGGTGGAATTAAACGGAATAAAGAACAGGAAGAAAGACGATGAATTATAGAACGCGCAATAGAGAACGTAAGGAGGAACGAATCAAGGACGGAATGCAGAAAGAAAGGCGAAGATAAGTACGGTAGAAAAAAGGCGCAATGGAGAACAGGAGGAGGAAGGACGGAGACTACTGCAGGACACTAAACCGGGAATGTAGAAGGGGAGTGGAGAAGGACGTAGAATGAGAAGAGGCCACGAGAGGAAACAACGAAGGGCGAGTGCAACAGGGGCAAGGTACCCCCGTCGAATGAATAATTTATGGCCAGCGCCATCGCGGGTCGGGAGTGTTAAGTAGCAGGTGTTGCGGTCTGAATTCGTCGTGTTTACCGTGCCGCGACCTACTCTCCCGGTTTTATTCCCACCCTCCCATCCTGTACCCTCGGCGGAGGTTGTTTTGGGTTTCGTCCTTTTCGCTGTCAGCCCGTCGCTAAATCGCGAGGCTAATAGGCGGCTTGCGCTGTTATATTAGACGGAGAAGGTGGATGCGGCGAGCGTGTGTATGTGGACGCGTCGGCTGTCGGCGTAATGTAACTCTGAGAGAGTTGCGGGAGTGGGTTCGGTAAAAAGGGAATTTAGTAGGGTGTTGCAGGTTCAGCTTAAGGCAGTAATAGGGATGCGGTATCAGGCAAAATTTGGCAGAACCGCGTTTAAAGTGGAAATTACGGCCGCGCGACGACGCGACGAGGTCAGAGATATTAGGCGGACCTAACGTATGGCCTGACTACTTGGCCAGCGATGAAATCTGTATAGCGCGTCAACAGATGCGCTCAGCGTTCCGAACGTTTTCACGGCTGCCAATCTGTGAGCAAGTGTCGAGGTGCTAGAATCGGTACCAAGCAAAATGTAGTCCTGCGGTTCGATTTTAAACAGCTGTTGGATACACTTCGTCTGTGGACTCGTCGGGTGGGAACGATAAAATCGGTTTATCATATACATGTACGTTCGTAACTATCAACGTCTTCACGAAGACGGTTCGGACAGAAAAGAAGGAAAAAAGTAAAAAATTGGAATCTCTCGCCGGCGCACAAGTTGCACGATGCGAAGAGTAGGGAAATGCGAGGAGGGCTTGTGCCGTGGGCTTTGAGGGAAATTGAATCGTAAAAATGCAGTATTCACGTATGACGGTTCCCGCCGTTCTCTTCGTCGGCGCTGAAAAGCGCGCTCGCCGCGGAATTCATCCTCTCGTCGGGAGAAGCTACCCTGGTCCTGCGACGACCGACGGAACGGGAGTGGGAGAGAAAAAGTCAGCGATGAAATAACAGTCGACGTTAAAAGGACGGACGTCCGAAGATGAGACCGGGCTGCTCTCGACTTGGGCGAATTTTTTGCTATTTTCGTTTCATTCGCGCTCGTTCGAGAGGGCGACGAAGCCGCCGATAAAACGGAGACGGTCGGAAGGGGAGAATTTTCGAAAGACGAAGGATAATGAGAGAGGACGGTCCTCTTGATTCCGGCGAATTTGCCATTTTCATTTCGTTCGCGCGCAAATGAAATCCGCTCGTGGAATTCGTATCTCCTCCGCGACTCCGCAGGTTGGCGAAGGTCATTTCTCGTTTTCTTAGTCTCTGCCTTTCTCGTTGCCGCGCGAAAGAGACTAAGAACATCGCGGGCCCGTCCCGCACTCCTGTACAGAAATATACCGCGGCCGACGTCGCGTTCACAATGCAAATTATAAGGGCTTCTGAATCATTCATGGCGGAAAAATTGGGTCGCAGGGCGATTCTTGCGCTCCCCGGGGGCGGTTTTGTATTTCTTGCGGAAGAGAGAGAGAGAGAGAGCTCTTGATAGTTTCAACGCGATACTTTTCTCATCTCTATACATATATACGCGCGCATTTAAATATTACTCTTTCTGGCTTTAAATGTATTAAGCACAATTTCCAGGACGTCTTGCTCGATATTATTCCTGCAAGATTCGAACTGCGGCGCCGAGAATCGTGCGACACGACGAACGGATGATCTCGAAGGACCTAATCAGATTCCGTAATAAAAACATTGAGACATCTTTTTCGTCCCGAAACTATCACAAGACAAATCGCAGAATATCCCTACCGCACATTACGAGCTCGCGGAAGACTCTGATCATGACGCTGCAAATTGTACGGCGAATAACTGCCGAAACATTAACTGGGTTCTCGAGAAGAAGAAAAAACGAGTGCCGCATAATCGTTATATTATTCAGATTACAAGAGCACGAGCGCGGTTCTAAATGCCATAGAGCGCCGTCCAGTTCCTTAACGAAGAATTTCACGAGCGACACGGTCGCGGCGCGCCGTGGAAAATCCGTCGCCGCCTGCTATCGGGCGACTTTTATACCGTCGTCCTCCGCGCTCCTTCTACATCGCCAACGTTCCCTCGGCCGGCCCAAGAAATGCATCGTTAACTTCATCCCCCGCATAGGTAGCCCCGGGAAGGCAGCCCGGCAACTTGAGCTTACAGCCACTCATGAGCGGGCTCTACATCAACAACAACAAAGCCGCTACGCGCTTTCGTTGTTGTTATCTCATGTTTTTACGCCCCCGTAAAAAGCCCAATCTGCTTCAATAAGTTAGGGGCGAACGAACCGGACGGACAGAGGAAAAACGTTGCCTCGTCAGTTTTCGCCCCCACTCCGTCGACGCTATCTCTCCTTCGCTCCTTCCTCATTCTATCCTCCCGCGTTCGCGGTTCCTCGCGTCTCCAGACGAGCAAGAGATGAGAGCGTCGCATGAATGCAATAACGAGTCGGCATTGTCGGCGACTCTTTACGCGCTGAATATTATCTTCCCTCCGCCCGACAATTTTCTCTTTCCATCGCGTCGCTCTTCCTTCGTCCGCACCCCCTTCCCTCCGTCCCTCGCACACCGTTGCTGCTGTCGACCTTTTTTCTCTCGCCAGCCCCGACCCCGTCAGCGAGACAATTGTTCTTCCACGCTTCCTAAGCAACACCTCTCGCGCATCCAGCCTCTGCAGCCGACACAATTTGCGCGCACAATGGGGAAGACAAAGACGGAGGACGAGGAACGCCGTGCGGGACGACCGCGGCGAACGAGAATTTAAGGCCGAAGTTTTCGCGACGATAATGCGCGAGATAACGGGGCGACGTCTTCCTAGGACGACGGGGGACGATCTAGTTAGTGCAGGAGAACGGAGGGAGCATGATTTAGACACTGGGCGGAGAGGCGGCGATGGCTCAAGGATTTTTCGCCATTCACGGAATTTCGTCCTCCGTTCCTTCATACTCGCTCACTCAAGAATATTTCATCTACGCTCGAATCGCGTGTCTTCGCGATACGAGTCCGTCGGATGCCAATATTAAAAATACGGAGAGCAAATTACGATTTTCGGGGAAGCTGAGGGTTAGTGTGCTTTGATGAGAAAATTGAGGAATTGAAAAAATGTATGGTTACTCGAATTCACTTACGAGAGGGTTATATTATTGTATTAACGTAAGTAACGGGGCGCACTGAGCAGGGCATTAAAATGGAAAGAGTCACGTGTCATTCGACGGAACACGGAACGCTTTAAATGAGAGTACATTTCCGCACCTCGCCTATCCCTCTCTCGCGCGCGCTTTTTAAAGCCGATTACCGTCCAACCTTAATTAGATCAACGATCAGACCGGCGTCTTCGTCGCGTCGGGAATTTCGCCGAAAGTCGCCGGTCGCATTTAATGCGTCCGGTTATCTTTACTAAATTTTCCACTCAGCTGCAACGGTCGTAGTGATAAAGTAGCTCGAGACCCTTGATGGCACTGGCGAGACCGTATGCCAAAGTAGATACTCAACCTCTGGCCATACGGTCGGATCGGGGTACCTCTGGAAGGTAGTACTAGCCTAGGTTACTACTACCCACCTATCCACCTATCCACCTATCCTCGCCGGCCCTTCCGTGGGTCTAGGTCTACACGAAGCTACAAAATCGACGTTCCCCAGGCTTATCCCGACGACGAGGCACTCACGTTACCCTTGTTCCTCTCTTCTCTCTTCATCTGCTTCCTTTCTACCACTTCTCTATGCTCCATACATATATCGAAACGAGCGCTCGCGGTACTGTGCAGTTCCGCCTTCTGCTTCTTTTTCACAATTCGATACGTTCTTGACCGGTGCATACGCGGATGTGATATATTGTATAATCCCTTTACGTCGTCCGCCGTTCTTCAATGTGCTCTGATGAGATTTGCTGGATTTTCGAGGAATTATTCGAGGGGACACGGTATGTATTGGACTTTCCAATATCGAAGTTTTAGATATGCTGATGTATCGGTGCAAAGGGATGTAGAATGTAGAAATTGAAACGATGTAGAAGTTAATGTAGATATTAAGAAATGTGGAGTCCATATTAGCGAAACAGATGGAATACAGTTTTCGCCGATCAAAATGGTCTCTGTTCAATCTTCACCTACTGTGCTTTTTTTCGAACTCGACGTCAGCGGTCTGTTAATTTCAATTACGTCGATCGCAAAGAAATCGTTCGTTCGCGTCGCTGGATAATCTGTTCGCGACGCTCTCACGCTGGCCTCGATATCGGACGAGGAGCAGTGAAGAAGCGGAAGAAAAGGACGTCGTATTTATTCCGAGTGCCGACGAATTATTTACGTGGATCCGATAGACCGTAGCTTTTACACGCTCCGAACGACGAAACGAAGAGAGAGAAAGAGTCTCGATTTTGGCGACTCAGCTCTCCCGAGGACCATCCCGGAAGACTTTCTGTTCCGTTCGTTGCTTAGTAATTTTAATTAACCTAATGGCATTCTATAAAGACACACCGCACTTATTCCCCTTTGTTCGACTCACCCCTCCTACGTATAAGCGATCCTTGCTTCCAGGCCGTGTCAGTAAAAGTCTCAGATTTCGAGGAAGTCCGATGTTAATCGCTTTACCAATTGAACCGCCGCGCCCCGTTATTCGCCATTTTCGAATTATCCATCTTCCCGTAATCTCCGATCAACGATTGACCGAGAGGACCTTCTTCCTCGGCATAAAAAATGGGTCGACTCGCGGGGGATAATCCTCGACCTCCAATATCGAGCGGCTACGGCATATAACTCTTTTCGAATTATTTACGCGGATCTGATAGCCTCTAACTCGCCTCCTCCTCTTCCGCCTCGGCTTCCCCGTACGACGATTTTATTGCGGATTACGCTGACTCATCCGACGGTAGGAAGACAGAGAACTCGTAGCTTGCGGAAAAAGGAAAGAAGAGAGAGAGTCTTTTTCCCGTCGGCCTCTCGTTGCATGTACCCCGCTTCGTTCTTTATTACTCTAATCCTTATAAGTACGCCTTTCCGTATTTCTTGTTTCGCGTCCTCTTCAGGAGACTCGTCTTTTCCGTTCATCTGCCTCTTCATTTTCCCCTTCATTTCGCGTCCTCCTCCTCCACCCCGTCGCTTACCTCTTCGCGGCTGACAATTTCTACATCCTCACACTGCATTTAGTATATACACGCGACCGACGGAAGAGGATTTTAACCCAGATAGACTCGTTCCGTTTTTATCGGCGAAATGATTTCCGCCGAAGGGAACAAGAGAGAACGAGGAGCAAATCTTCAACGAACAACAGAAGGAGAGGAGCACGAAAAACGAATTTGAACGGGCGCCTACGTGGAAAGGGTGAGGTGGCTCGGAAGGGAAATAGACGGATGCGAGTCAATGGAAGGATATCGGATATCCAAAAGGCTCGGAAAAGCGGTAAGCCGACCTCTCGAGGTCGCGCTCCAATTCGGGAACCGTTAAAGAGTACGTTTCGGATCAGGTCGCTTTCAGCGCGGCCGCGGCAAGCGGGCGAGCGAACGAGCACTGGCTAGCTCGAGGGAATTCGCATGCAAAACAGGCGGCCCTTTGGATCGCCGTGCCATTGTGTAGTGCACTTCCGGCGGCGATTCCATTCAAGGGGCGAATGCAACAACCGACCCGTCAAGGGTTTCTCCTCTTCGAAAACCCACCGACGACGGGGCGAGGCACATCGCGAAGTGACTGCTCGAGTGATTCTTTCGGAAAGGAGCACTCGACTTCCGGAACGATATCACTCGCCTCCAGGCGCCGGTTTAGACGAATTTCTTTTCTTTTTATTTTCACGCTCGTCCCCATCGAACGTAGTTTGATCAAACTCGCGGATATTATTGTAACTAGGGCGTGTGAAGAGTTGACGTCGTATGCAGTATGGTTTCGCTGATTGCGTGTAGGAAGTGTTGGAATATGGAAAAATTGGGTTGAGTCAGGGGAGAAAACGAGGAAGTGACGGAGAGTAGGGAAGATGGAGAACAACTGGTGGGTCTCGAATTCGAGTATTGTATACTAAAGAACGCGTTCAAGTCGATCGGTATCGATGCGATTCACTTTGAAAGTGCCTCCGGAAGTGTGCACTCGATCGTGTCGGTACATCGAGTTGAGAGGGGTGTTCCCTTCTATTCTCTCTTCCTTTCCCTCTTTCACTTTTGGTTTCCGCAAACTTCACGTCTCTATTCAGCAACCCTTATTCCTCCGCACTCTCCTCCTACGTCTATTTTCTTTTCCTGTTCATTTTCTCTTCTACTACTCTTCCCACCTTTTCTTTCTTCCCTCTCCTTTGTACTCCCCACCTCGTTCTCTATATGCGATTTCATAATTCTCTTCCAATCCAATTTAGTACGTATGTCCTTTTTTCAACAACTCTTCATTTTCCGTTTTGCACTGCAGCTCTATTTTTCTCTTCTATTTCACTAACTTCGTTCTCGTCAGAGTACAATACGTATTTCGTTCTCTCCTCCCGATTTTCAATTCTTCCGCCCCCGCCGTCCGAAGTCGGAATCGATCGCACAATCGTGACCGATTATCTTCGATTTTATCGGCGACACGATTGTCCGCCTCGAATCGCTGCTGGGTTCATTAAGCCTGATAAAGGATCACCTGCCAGGAAATGACACGAAGGCGACGAACGTGTAATGGCAGCAATTAGCGATAGTTCTGCTCTCCGCTGCTCCCGTTTTCCCGACGAACTTCCCGATCAAAAATCATTTTCTCAAATTGGACGACCCTTCAACCCTTTCGCCTCTGGCCGGTCGAGAGAGACCCGGACTGAAGGCGACGGCCGACGATTTAAGTCGATATCAGCAGCAATTCTATTTTCGACCAGCTGCTCCTGGCGAAACTTTTCGCTCCTTCCCGATCTGATACAAGTGCGCTTCACGAGTTTTATGTTTTCAACGTCTCTCATTGTCAGCGCGGACGAAAGCGTACGAATTCTGTCGAAGTGATTGAAAGCACGTGTACGACTCGTTTCGAATTAGTAATCTGAGCGATTGTGTTGTTTTTATTACGTATAACGTATTGAAAAGCATCCTCATGCTCATCTTCAATTCTATCCAAACCCTGACCCCTGCGGATATCTATGCATAATTTCTATGGTACCGAAATCGGCGCTAATAAAATTGTTATCATCGTTGTAAATG
This sequence comes from Priocnemis perturbator, assembly GCA_963942575.1. Classification (NCBI taxonomy): domain Eukaryota; kingdom Metazoa; phylum Arthropoda; class Insecta; order Hymenoptera; family Pompilidae; genus Priocnemis; species Priocnemis perturbator. The sequence continues at coordinate 11,922,510 of OZ012653.1, forward strand.
TTTGCCAGAATTTCGTAATGTTCCTCGTAATGATAGAATTAGAATGTAGTTGGCGCTTAAGTAAAACTTGGAATTTCTATCGCAGACACCGGTAGCTCCCCTTATTACGTCGACCAAGAAAGGAAGGAACTCGATAATGGATCGCCACGTTGGCACGCGCAAATTTGCTTACAAAAGTGTTTCGCTAACGGCGCTAACGAAATTGACATCTCTCGCGCAATTAGATTTCCCGACCCGCCTTTGTCTCGAGCGAGGCGCGTCTTCGATTTTATCGGCCAATTGTCTGCCTCAAATTGCGGCGGACAGAGTTCAGGGGGACGAGGGGGCCGATAAAAGATGCCACGCGAGGAAATTATGGACTGACGATGACGATGATGAGAGGACGCGTGGCGGCAGTCATCAGCGTCGATGCACTTTGCCAGTCGCTCCACTTTCTGGTCACGTTGCTTTCGGATTATGATTTGGTGCTTGGTGTACAACATTTGTCGACTCAACTGGAAAATGGGGACAAAAAGTAGAAGGCAGCTGGGACAGACACGTGTACTGCATAATGCTAGATGCGTTAAAGAATGGGGGTGAAAAGAAATTCTGACAGAGAGCAATGAAAAAGGAAACGAGCCACGATTCAGTAGTTATATATCGACAGAATTAGTGAACTTGAAATAAAAGACATAAAGACAAAACTATATGAAGTAAGAACAGTTATAATTCAGTACTTTCATACTGACAAGAGTACCGAACATCTTTCGCGACACTTTATTTTGATCTACATTTCAAGTACGATACTTGTTAGTAAGTAAAATATTTTTCGCCAGATCCGCATTATTAATCACAGAGAAACGATGATGAAAGTTGCATTAGAGAAGATTATCCGAGGACGTTTCGTCGTATCTACCCTTGCTCTCCGTTCCCTCATTTTTTTGTCTCCACATAACTCAACACCGTTCAACCTTCGCAGCCTCAATCCACAATGAGAGCTTTTGATCTCGGAACGCACATAAATTTCCGCGGATCACCCTCCCAGTATTCTCCGCATTATGCAGCTTGCATAAAGCGGCTAACGCGAGTGCACATGTTCCGTGTATGTGCGGCCTGTTTCATGACTATGTCGAATTTTGTGCGCAACGTTACCGCGCGGCCCCAGGACCGCTGAAAACGATACACGCCGTTTCGTTTGCTTTGATACGAACGTGCCGGCGTTCCGGTCCTTTGTTACGTAATTATTTCCCCACGGACAATGTTACAGATAATACTTTTTCGTCCATCACGCTTCTTCATTAACACCGCTCACACATAGTACCATCTTTCGAATAAAATTTAGCCCGAATGACACTACGATAAATACTTCCGTACGTCAACGTGGTCAACGTCTTCTAACAATTATTTTATCAATAATTAATATATCATTATCTCGATATAATATAAATTACGCGAACTACCTGCGGCAAGTAATACGGAGGACTTGCATATTACAATGAACACACGACGAGCGCACATAGGTATACAGTAGAGAACCTGACATCGTAATAACGAACGGTTGCCACGTCGGGCGGAATAATATTTTCATTCATTACTCCTGACTTCGGTCGAGAATGGGTAAGAGACTCCGCCGGCGGTATCTGTGTCTTATCTTACGCGTATATGAGCCGCGCAGGTAAGTCTGAGCGCTATTAAAAATGACGAGCACCTTACACGTTCCCGATATACGTGCGCATGCACAGATGATCCCGTTACAGGCGATAGTCCGTTGCCTTGGCAGACCGCGTGGACCGTGGCCGATGTTCAAGAGGGTGGTTTAGGCCATCGGCTCGGGGGTGGCGTGGGGGTGGTTGGGAGAGGGGACAGGCTAAGTGCGTGTAACGAGATCCCGGGTAATGTGGGATAGGCCAGGGTGTTGTTACAGCCATAATCACCGTAACGTATGCCGTGCGGCTTGCGTCAATGTTGACTCCCGTGGTCACGCATATACTCAGCCCAGGAATCCTTAACGCCGTCTTCGGTTACCGAGGATTAAGGACGGCGAGCGCTAACCGCCCCGTAATGAAGGAGCACGATTTCATTAAGAACGAACCGTCGACGATGGCGACGCGTCGTTTTCTTCGTCCCGCTGAGTAAACGTTTAATAGGGCTGACATAGTGCGCCGGGCTAGTGGTAGAAAAAAGGGAAGAAATTGTTGCCTTCGGACGTCGGCAGAAAGCGCGTAAACTATAAAATGATGAAATTCTGGACTGGCTTCTTTTGGGCGCTGCTGTGCTAGTGTTTCGTGTACATATTTGCGATAACATGGCGGCGAGCTGGTAGCGAAGGGTATCGAGTTTAGAGAAGTGCACGGTAACGAAGCATACCGGTCGTCCAGTCAAAATGATCGTGGGTAATGCCTTACTTTTCCTTTATCCCTCTTGGCAAACGTACCATAGGGTTACAGTATCATAACCGTATCATAACTGAAATACTGTTATGAAATAAAACAGAAACGCACAATAATAAAACCCTGGTCGTCGTTCAGTCAAAAATTACGTCTAACATCCACTTTCGCGTGTCATAAAACGAGGGTCCACGAAAGGAAGAAAAAAACCAGCAGCAGCTCGCCCTTACAAATTCTCCTCCGTCACCACTTCAAATTCCGCGACATCTCCGGTATTCTCATTCGACATCAACTTCCGACATTCTTCACCTTCGCGTCTGCGGCCAACCTTCTCTGTCGCAATTGTTCTCGTCTCTCATTCTCGCCCGTTCTGCGCAGGTAAGAATTTCACGATCCCAGGTCGAAAATTTCACGCGCTCGCAGGTAAAAATTTCACGCTCGCAGTGGCGCGCGGGAGATTTTCAAGCGACCGGGAGGCACACTTATGCAGCTACTTGACGGATCGTGCCTGAAATACCGAGTCGCCTCGGTCTCGTAAAAAGGATCCCGGCGAAAGATTATGCTGACGTTCCTTGCGGGAGGATAGCTCGCGTTGCGTATATCCCTTCACAAGATGTGCCTCGAGTATGAATGTGTCTTTACGAGTTCAACACTGAGCTGCACGGGCTAGCTGAAGTAATATCACCCAGGATTCCGACGTACAGCAGCCCGTCTGGATACACGGGATCCTTCGAACTTCTCCTCAATATCATGCGCTCGAAACTGTTTCGAATTTAACGAACTCGGACTTTACGCTTCAATTCTTCAACCGGACAGTTTATAGAATTGATTTGTCGGGATGGGTTCTTCGGCGTTTACGCTGCATCGGTGTCGGCATTGAAATATTCTAATTTACACGCACGCATGTTTTACTCATGTACATGTAACATATTTTATTACGTGCGCTATTGGGACGCGTCGCATGTATGAAATATACCTCTTGCTCTAATAAGTGTAATATGTCGAGCACATCGAACGCGGAAAATCCTCCGTTCATCGAGGAGGTAAAGTCCCTCGTTCGTTAGTCGATATCGATTGGAAACCGCGAAACGGCCGCGCAAGCTGTTCCGATCGTTCGCTCGGGCCGGGCAACGTTTGCCAGGCATTAGAATAAACAGGCGCAGTCGATCGGCGGGAGCATTCTTCCCTCAAGTGGGGCCTTCCAATGCCGGTCGAGTGCCGGCACTTAACTCCTGCTCCGGGGCGATAACTCAATGGAAACGACAAGACCTCGCCTCGCGGGCTAATATACGCAAGCCAAAGTTATACTACACCCAGGAGGACTCCGAGTGTACGTGAATGGAACGAGTATATAAGCATACGCCGTGGGTAGAAAATCGCGGGACAATGAGAGACACAGTAATTATGCTTGAAGGAACGGATTGGCCGCAAAATGGCGCGGAGTTTACTGAACGTTATATGGCGCACGGTAAAAAAAACAGAGGAGTGAAGAAACTAGCGGCGATACGGCTTTCCTTGAAAATGTCAGTCTTGAACGCCAATCGAATGTCGCGCGACACCCGTGAAAAATTGGGAAAATAAACGTAAGAGCAGTCCGTTTTTGGGCGTAGCACAATTTCGAAATCACCCTGTATGGAACGTACGTACGCGTATACATACGTGAGCGCATGCAACCTGCATATCGTGTAAACGTACATGCATGTGCATGTGCTACGTACGTACGCGGATGGACACGAATGTGCGTGCGTATGAGTGCGACCCTTAAATACGGCTCGACCTCCATATCCACGGGTAGCGGTTTAATATCCAAGTTGGTCGTTCTGATACAGCTGGCCACCTCGCGCTCAAGTGTCTACTTATCCCGAGAACGCGCGAGCTTTCCACCGGACGCGGTTATCCGGTAACCAGAGCAGTAAAGTCCTGTTGGCTCGTGTAGCCGGGTCCTTTATCTGAATTAGGGCCCTATCTCGTCCGTCGCGGAGCTTCGCAGAAAGATTAGAATGTCTCGCTGTGGAATTTTGAAGTGCACGTAAAAGGGTGACGATGTCGTCTTGACAGCGAACTGTGTTTCGTTGAAAGATGCGTGGAACTTTTTCGATGCAACGCTGTTACGTCTGTAGTGTCATGCGTAGTATAATACTAATGCACACAATATTTTCTCATGCAGTGCCATAACGTGAGTGGTCTCATTATGTAATACCAGCACATTCCAGTTGTCAATCCTCGACGCTAGTGCATCAAATTGTTCATAATACAGCACTATCGAATATTTTCGTCGTGTACCATTGATGTATTACAATTTTCCACATTTTCCCTTTACGTCTCCTGGCTCTGGGCACTTCAGAGTTCGCGCAGTAGCATGCAATATGCCGGGCACAGAGAACGGGCCACGTGGCAATATTGAATAGAGCATCGGCAACCGAACTCCATCCGCCTGCATCCAAAAACGAGGTTCCGAAACGCGGCACGGACGTTTCGTTCATTCGTTACCACGTCCGTGATCGATGATACAAGGGGAGCGAGCGAGAGAGCTCCGAACGTTGCGATAGCAAAACTGCACTTGTTACACGTCAGAGCGCGGCGGTTCTTCCCTCCGGAACGAAGTTAGAACTCGTTTCGTTCCGCGGGAACCTGATCGAACTGCGAAATTTTCGACCGACCCGTGGGGCTGGAAATCGCGAAATCGCGTTAGTGCACAGTTAACCCGCGCAAATTGTCTTAACGAATGCGGATATAAAGGCAACTCGCGCGCGCGCACACCGTCTATACGTCCTCATTTCGTTCGGCTCATCAAGCACAGAAGCGGAGAGGAAAACGGCAAGACGGCGAGAGCAAATTGCCTCTTAATTGTTCGCCGAAAGACGTATATCCGAATCGGGGAAAATCGAGTGCGGGTGTTATTTGATTATCGCTTAATCAAAGAATAATATTCCCACTTTCACGCGGAGAGTTTAGCGTCGAGCGGCTTGCAGAATCGTTTCACGGCTCACTGCCTACTATTTTGATCGCGCCGTTTCGGAAGTTAACGCTCGCCCTAGATGCGCGGCGAGAGAAAGCTAAATTTAACAATAATAATAGTAGTGATAGTATTTATTTTACGGCGACACACCCATTTTACACTAACAATAGAACACATAGAAAAAACAGGACAGAGCATAACATAAAATAAAGAGACTTCAAATTAGGACTAGGCACATGAAAAATGAGACTAGAAATGAAACAGAGAAGAAGAAGAAGAAAGGGACAAGTAACAGACTATTTATAAAAATGCCGAGGCTTAAAAATGACCAAAAAAAAAATGTCATTGATGAATTTACGGGGTTGAGCTTTGTAATGAATTGTTTTTTTTTCTTTCTCTCTCGTCCAAACGATGATGGATCGCAGGCGGCAAATGGAAGTATGAAAATGATGCATCGCGAGTCGCGCGACGAGCATTAGACGCTTCGAAGGGTGTACACGGAACGTTAATAAAGCCGAACAACTTGGCGGCGGTGCGCGAGAAAGGGGGCCAATATTAATCTTGCGACAGTAAAGACGCTCGTAAACATGCGTCGCGAGGCCAGTGGCACCGGAGAGAGATCCTTGCATACGCAACGACCCATTAAAATTGTTCATCAAATTAAGTTTACGAGTGGCGGACTTTCTTGGCGTCGTTCGAGTTCGGCCATTGTTAGAGGAGAGCGGCTGATTGCGAAGGGGCGGCCACGAATTCGTCAAACTTATCTCGCGTTTCTGAATGTGTGTCAACTGGTAAGAGCCTCGGCTCTCCTATTTCGCCAATTTTCTATCCCGGAAGTTTATCACGTCTGCCTTTCCGTTCGCACGGTAGAGAATTATATTTTATCCTCCCGGTTAGCGTCGTTCGAGTGCAAGCATCGGTACTGAAAGAAATTCGGCAAGATCGAAGTTCGGGGAGACGAATTGGAAAATTTATGTTCTGCGCCTACCCTCCTCCTAATCCTATTCAATTTTCATGAAAGATATAATGAAAAAAAAAAAAAAAAAAAATCCTCTCTCACCCTGCCGCTCGATGAAAAAGGCAATTCAGTCAAAAAATGTTTTCGAGCGACGGACAACGACGTTTATTGACACTCGCACGCAACGATAGACCTGTCGTTCGCTGCGCTTTAGCGTTTTCCGGCACGCAGCGCCAAGGGGAAGGGGAGAGGGTTTCTAACGAGCTGACAGTTTCGAAAATATACCCAGTGGCGAATATAAAAACCGCACCGCAGCTCGTTACCACTCGCGGTGTCGATGGTGTAATCCAATTTGCCGCTCGCCGCCCCAACAGCATCCAGTAACGCAGGAACGCTGTGGACGGGGTTCTCTGGCCCACGGGAGAGAGAATGTGTGTGCATGTGTGTGTGTGAGGGAGAGAGAGAGAGAGAGGAAGAGACGATAGTGCAGAGAAGAGAGAAGGCAAGAGAGGATAGAGTGTAAGGAAGAGAGAAGGGAAGAGAAGAGAAGAGAGCGTAGAGGACAGAGAACAGGGAAGAGAGAGAAGTGGAGAGATGGTGTGATGCAAAGGGAAAGAGACGGGAGTAGAAAAGCCCTCACAATGGCGGCCACGGAATTAGGAGTAGTTTGTCTCGTTACGGCCTGTCGGCTATGTGCCGCGCAGAGTCTCTCTTTGTGCGCGCGGCAATAATCGTCCCCGTCGCACGCATAATGTCGTTAAATTATCGGTCAACCGCACGGGTGCGAACGTTCTTTCTTTTTTCCCTGACCCGCTCAATTTTCATTATCGTCGGCGTTCGCTCTCTGCGCCCCGTTCGCGCGATAGGACGTTGGTGGGGAAAGTCGATGTTCTTGGGGTTGTAAAATGACCGTCTCGCTGTGGACGGCCGCTGTGTTCCATTCCACTGCGCGATTACTGCTCGATTTTAACGTTATTTGTATAAAGAACATTCGACTCCGAATAAACATACCCCGGCCGCCAATCGAATCATTCAAACAACGCTCGCGGATCAACAATTAAAGAAGATTAATCGCAAATCGGCAGCCACACATTTCCGGCAAACTTGTATCTCTCGCCAAAATTTCACAAATCACGCGGTCTGCAAATTCAACGAACTCGTACTGATCAATCGAATTTTACGGAAAGCACCAAAATGCAAAGAGTTAAACAGGCGACGTAACGTTTTGACTGCGTCGTTAAAAGTCCTGCAAAGCCGAAAGGAATCGGCAGGGAGCATCCAGGGAGGGAAGCGAATGAAACGGGGAGGTCTCTTTCAATTCCTCCCTCAATTCTCTCTCCACCTGTCGCGCGACCTTTTTCTTCGGATCGAAAGAACGTGACGGTCGTCCGCAGTTCAGATCTGGAAGGTAAAATCGGCGCAAGAACGACGAGCCGGATTTCTATCTCCCGGCCGCAGTACGTTGGCGTAGGAACAGCGAAACGCCAATAGTTCCGCCGATATCGCTAATGCAGTCCTCTGTCCAGTTGGAAGGAAATTGCATTGGGTCCGGGGAGCGTCTAGGTGCATAGCTCCGCGTATATACATACAGGACGAGGGGATGTGAGCCCATTCTGGCTATCAATTATCTCAAATAGCGCGAGTTAAACCAACCCATTCTCCGACCCCTTCGTCCCTCTCTATCCTTCTCCCGCGTCCGATTTCCACGTACAGGGTGTTTCAAACGCACGTCTCGATCGCGCAAGAGATACATTTTCTACGCGACAAAACGCGTGAAGGATGTACCGATCGCCCGATGCGACATGTTTAACGAGCGCGTGTACGAGGAACGAATTCGCACTTCGATAAACTGCCTTCACGGATATGCGGAAACACGATGCGAGCGAGGGGATGGGAGAAATTTGATTCCACATTTCCCATTTCCTTGCTGATAAATCGTTATAAGAGACATTTTCGAAGCGTCCTGTACCGTGTCCTTACGTGACTCTCTCTCGCAGTCGGTCTATTCGCGTCTCCTTGTCTCTCGATCCCTGTGTCCCTCCTCTTCCGAGGCCCGCTGGTCTCCGTCGCTTCCTATTCCCGTCTCCCTCGCTTCCTCAGTCACCTTTGAGCCCCACACCGCCGACGTCCGGCTCCTTCTACTGCAGAATCTCGAGGATCCCCACCATCGCAGGACTAGCCTCATTCCCCAGCGCGAGCTTCCTCCTGACTTCTGATTGCTTCTGTCCCCGGCCAGCTGCTCCGTGACCAAATCGATTCTCTGTTTCGTTGAATTTTCCAGGCCACCCTCCCGGAGTCCTGGCTCGTCCTCGTTCCCGTCTTCGGGGGCCAGTTCAGGATAACGAGACCGACAACGAGGAATGGCTCCGTGGCCTGTGTAACGGTCGCCTGCTTTGACTCTTACATTCTCTCGCCGCAATTTTTCATTGTCCTCTCCGGTGTCGACCGATTTGCTCCAAGCCAAGTGTTTGCGGTATCGACCGAGTGGGATAGTGGGATAAAGACGCTCGGGGGTTAGAGTTGAATGGTACGTCGATATCAAATTCTTTCTCGACTTATTATTCGTCCGATGATTGTCGAGGCACGAAGGAAGCGTGTAGGTACTCGCGTGGCCCTATCAAATTTCGATTTATTAGAATTAAGTTTGTAAGTCTCAATGCTTTAGGTATTTCGATCGGAAAGGGAGGTGATAATTTGTCGGGAAAATATCTGGAATTATCGATTTGATACCGATCGTTTGTCGATGAACGGACGAAACACAGGCAAACAGCATTAGGAATAGAAAGTTGATCTAATGAACGGTTTTAGTTATATCGCACGAGATACCTTTTGTTTGCAGACTACCGATATCTCAATATCGAAATATTGCAAAATTGTAACCGGAGTGCCGCGGCGGCCAACATTTGCGAAAGCCGTCTGCCGAATTGGTACACAGGATTACACAGTGGTACGAAATTCATCGCTGACCATCAGCGATGAATTGGCCAACGCGGACTACCAGACGCCGCTCGCATTAACCATCTACCTTGTTTACGCGCAAGATAAATATTACCGAACCGTTCTGCACGCCAGTAACGTGTTTGCACCCCTTCCGTTTCCTCGAGAATCCTCCGACTCCATATCATGCTTGGCCACTATCCGCGCTGAGCGCATAAAATTCGCGAAAACGCCACCACAAAAGGAGAACAATGCCAGTTTTTCCTTACTCATTCTTTCACCCCTCCCCCACCCTGTCCCTCCCTTCTTTGTCTGTGCTGAAAAGATCAACGCGATCTCGCAACAAAAACCCGTCCCAAAAGACTTCGAGAGTAATCCGCTCTAATCCTCGCCCGCGCTGCGCATTAGGCAGCGCATATATTTGGCGAAGAAAATAGAATACTCCATCCCCTCCGCGCACTTTTCACTCCTCCCGTCCGCCTGACAGACGGAATTATTGGTATTTACGGGGAATAATCCCGCGGCGGCACGCGGTCGCAGGCAAAACCGCGTCTTTCTCGAAAAAGGGGAAGAAAAAAGGCACGACCACCGTCAACCCTTAAACCCAACCCTCTGGGCCGAACGAAATCCTGATATACCGTCGGTCCCGGTAAATCGTCTTATGCATTAAACAATCCCCACGGCACGTCGTCGTTGCTTTTTTTCCGTAATCGAGAAGAGCGGTGGAGAGCGAAAAGCGAAAAAAGGAGAAGCAGGGAGGGCGAGGGAGAGAGAAGAAGGAAACGAAAGAGAGGGCACGAAATGAGACAGAGGCCAAGTCGGGTTACACGTTGCAACATATTGAATTTACATGTACCGGGTAGGCCGGTTCGAATTAATGGCGGGAGCTATTACGAAGCCGAATGAATATGCATAAAAGTGCGCAGAGTGAATTGGTAGCGGCGTGCACCCGGCGCGCGCCGAGGGGGTTGCAGGGGGGTCGCGTGGGCGGGAAGCTGAGGGCTTTCGAAGCCCTGGCGGAGGAGAGAGCGTAGGCGTGGTTACACGTGACGTCATTGCCCCCGTTGTTCTATTTTGCTGGAGCGGGAACAGGGATGGGCAGTGCTGGAAACGGAGAGAAACTCAGAGAGAGTGAGAGAGAGAGAGAGAGAGAGAGAGAGAGAGAGAGAGCGCAGAAGGGGGAACAGAAATGGCAAGAGGGAAGAGACATGAATCGAACGAAGACAACGAGCAGAAAGAGCAACAACGGAACGAGGGAGCAGACCGTGGGTGTGCAGAGGACAGAGAACGCGCGCACGGTTGTTGTGTTTTGTGTCCCCGCCATGCTTCATAAATCAACGAAACAAACAGAAACGCGCGGCAGCGTGGCTGGCCGGCCCGTCGCCGGGCGCAAACTCGATTCCGATGGTGAATGTATAATTTCATTCTGCCGGACGACGCGGAGAATCGCGGCGAAAGAATGCGTCGGGGTATGCATGCATTCTGTGTGTGCACGCTCTCTCACTCTCGTGGGGGTTAGGTACGGGGGAGCGTGGCGGGAGAGTGTCTGGCTTTTCAGCGGAGGTGAGAATTTCTCGACGGCCGAAAGGCGCTTCTGGGGTGACAGAAGGGCTCGGGCTCCCATCTAGCTTCGCTAAATATGTTGCAAATATCGCGGTTACGGGTCTCACTTCGCGAGGAACGGAAATATCTGGCGAGCATGGCCGACGTGTAATGTACACGGTAATAGCTAATACACATGGCAATGTGCGATATGCATGGCTTCGTCAAATATCCCGTTTTACGGATCTCGAGCGCGGCCAGTGGTAACGTGTAATAAACGTGGCAATATGTTATATTTACGATAACATATAATACACTTCGTAATATGTAATATGCACGAAAACGCATAGTATGAAATGTGGCAATACGCATCGTGACGTAAACTAAATTTAATGCTTCGAAAATGCCTTTACGCGGGATCTTCGGCGGAGAACCACACTTGTTAAAAATATTTCATGCCAACAGCGGCACACGTAATCGCATCCGTCTCTTTTACACCTCGTGTATTCGAGAAACATTGATCCCGCATCTCGTCAAGATTTCCAAACTCCAGGCGCGCGTGATTCGACGACGAAGCGGGGATCGTTTGCCGATCTTTAAAAGGAGAGAAGAGGGCCAACCCGCGCCCGGCCTTTGAGAATCGCACAGCCCAGGAGAACGATCTACGTAGTGTCGCTTAGACGTCGTCGAAGTACCACTCGGGCTTGCCTGCAAAGTGCCCGGCCCCACTTTCGTCGGCTGCGTTACGATAAAACGCGGCTCACATCTGTCGACTTAAGAAAAAGGGTACAGCAAGAGGGTAACGAAGTCGAGACGGGATAGGAGGAGGAGCGGCGGCAAGGAGAGGAAGAAAGTTTTCCTTCCACCGGTAAGGAGAGTACCTCTGGCAAACTCGCATTCGCATCTGTTATTCCATCTGTCGAAGAAATAGAATTACCGTGTGCGTCGATGCTCAGGGCCGCGGACGGGATGGGACGGCGAATCAAAGTGGCGTTGCAACGTTTACGAAAGAATGAGGATCGAAGGAAAACGGCAAGAGTAAGGAGGAGAGAGAGAGAGGGGCTTGTTTCTCAAATCGAAATCGACTGAACTCGTAATCCCGTTCGGCTCTTTGATGACGACGGACGGCATATTGTGCGTGACGCGTGTGTCGCGACGTGAATATCTCATGTGGTACCATATTGTATTTCACCGATATTGCGCGACGTTAGGATGAATATATTATTTGCGCACGAAAATATATCATCTTCATATCTTTCAGAACGTGCTCTCTTGTATTTTTTGTTGTTGTACTTGATGTTTGGGTACTTGCATTTTTCTTCGGATCGCCGCAGGCTCGCGGCACGAATTCGAGATTTGTCTCGTTAATCTGATAGCGTGAAGGTAAGCAGAAGGTGGAGTCTCTTTCACGTTCCCCTCGCGGGAACGTCGGCCGACGGTCGTTCGCCGAAAAGTTATGCGAAACCAAACAATCGGCCACTCAGTCTGGAAAGTTCGTACTCATCTTTATTTCATATTTGCGATAACCCGCCATTTCCGCGGTCCCTACCCCGAAGGGTCCGCGCCCGTTTCGTTGCTCTATCCGGCGAATTCAGCGGCGCGTGTCCGATCGTTTCATCGTCAGACGCGAGGAGAGGGACAGAAGAGCACAGTGGCGAAGGAAGTTGGAGCGAAGCGAGCGAGGCCGACATAGAGACGTCTGACTTCTGAAACCGAAACGCGGCGCAAAATAATTGCTCCTTTCGCCCCGCTCGCCTTTGATGTTCGCGAATTGATTGAACAGTCGGGCTTGATTATACTTCGATGAAATTTTGATCGGTGGCCCAATGTAAATACGCTGCCACGAGGCAGACTCTCATTAGTTCCTCCACTATATCACCCCGTCCTCTATATCCGTATCCGGCTCTATCTTCTGCTCCACCTTTGTCCGCCCCGTCCTTCTGTCTCTATCCTCGATTCCCGAATGTACCCGGTATGCGTCTGCTTCCGCCCCCCTTTTTTGGGACTCTGGCCGCGAGCGCGCGGGAACTTGTCGGAAATAGTAATTAACGGTAAGGCGACATTGTTACGCGGTCCAATTCACCCTTCCGCTTCCGGTTTACTTTCCCCTCCGGTTCGCCGAAACAGAATGCAACCAATCTCCCGAATCCTGATCAGACGGGACGCTCTCTTTCTCTCTCTCCTCCCTCTTCCCATGCCGCGCGGGCCCGAGTGTGTGTGTGGAAGAAGACGGCGGCGAATTCGACGCAGACGCGAATAATCGAAGAGCGTAATTTCCTTGTCTAAACATTATTCCCGCGACGTCTCGTCGGTATGTTCGCTCGACGGAATCGTTCGGATGCGCGAGCGCGATTGTTGCGGGCGCTGTTTGCGCGAGCGCTGGAAATAAAGTAGGTTTTGGCGGAGTGAAGAGTCTGACTTGTTTACGGGCGCACCTTCGGCGGAATGGGAACGACACTAAGTCGGCGAGCGGCAATGTTTTTAAACGTTAACGCCGTCTTAAATAATGTAAATGCAGTTTGAATGTACGGGGGGGAAGCTGAACTCATCGGTGTACATGAATCTGCAGGTCTGTTTCGTCGTCACATTCGAAACTCTAACAAACTCCGTCCATTTCAGCGATACGATAAGTTGTATCACACTTTTCTTCTCAAAGCTACCTAAGAAAACAAGTTTTTTCTCAGCGTGCAGCCAGTGGTCTAACTTCAGCGCAAATTACCCTCAATGGAACGGTACAAATTTTCAACTTTTTCAACATTCTCCATCTTACCCAGACTCACTCTCGTCAGCGGAGAAATGCTCTCTTCAACGTGACAGAAAAATTCAAAGACTCGCTTGCACGCGCGTACCGGTTGGCGCCGTTAATTTTTCGAGGCGTCGGACGACTCGCAATTAAATTCGCCCGGCCACCGTTCGTTAAGGTTAGAAAACGAGGACGGCGGGGTTCGTAATTTCGCATTGTCGGCGGAGTGTGACGTCGGCGTCGTGGGCGTCGTCGACGGGAAACGCGCGGAGAGCGCATAAAGAGGCGCGCACAAAGAAATGCCGGGAGGAACAATCAGGGGGTAGTGTTGCGCGCACGTCGGCACGGACGAGCAACGAGATGGACCGACACGGAACATTCTCACTTCGGCTGCGTCTTAATAATCGGTAATGCACGACGCTCGCACATCTCTCGGAGGAGGATTTCTTAGGCAAATGAGAGTCTCCGGGTGGACGGGGAGCGGGGGATGGGAATATGAGAGTCGCGACGTTACGAGCCATCACGTCGGATGACGACCAACAGTTGGTTGGTCATGCAGAAATAGAAGAAATAGGAGAGATAGGAGGAACCGGAGAAGCGACGATGTTTAAAGGCGAACTGTCCCACGGTGGGAGCGTTTCAATTTTTCGCCTGCCACTGACGATTACTCTATCCCGTATTCCTAATACAACATATCACGTTCTCATTCACGTTACACAACATTATTTCGAATTTCCAATTAACGCGCTCCCGCTGCTTCCCTACCGAACCACGAGTCCATCCATTACAATTCATTAATACAAGAATTCCCCAGAGGTACACATACCCTTAAAGCCGTGACGCCATGCAAAATGAAACGCTACGCATCGAACGATAGGCTTAAGTTCGAAGGCTGCGATCGACAGTGACCCGGTCACAGAGTATCATCCTTGCAAATGGACCGCAGCCTGTTCCGGATCTGTCCGTAGCACGCGACAACTGGCATCGCGCGCCGGCATATCCAACGACCGTCGGTCCGCGATTCCTGGAATTAGCAGAACGCCGGTCTGCCCTCCGCACGGCCGATCGCGTTTTGACTCGATGCGATCCGATTGTCCTGCGTCGGCCGGTGCCGCATTGTGCGGCGCGCGGGAGGAGGAAGCTCTGGCCGCCACTGGGGAAGCGTAATAGTGATGGAATAGTGAGGAACGCGGCTCAACGGTGTCCACTTAGTCGCCGCGAGAGGCTACCATTGATTGCCCGGGGAGGATCGCGTTCGATTGCGACGGATCCTGATCGATCGACGATCGGAGATCGATGGAGGAGCTCTTCCGCGTCGACGATTCGATCAGTCCGCACCGCCGCGGCTTGTTTAGCGCCAAGAGTAATGACTGTCTGAACAGCGCACTGTTTGCCGGCGTGGCTCAATGTAATTATGGCGTGCGGATGTAACGGTCCCTTTTTGCTTCCTTTTCGTGCAAGTTGCTTTGTCAGGCAGCGGAGGGTGGGAAATTTTCCCGTCGACTTGCTTCCTCGTGTAAAGGAATGTTGAATATTTACGATGCCGCAGTAAAAATCGTGGCGTAGTAATGATCTTTGAGCTCGCAGCGACAGCAGTGCTTGGGGGTGTAAGAGTAATTGCAGGGATAAGTAAGAGTATTTTTCGAGCGTGAGCATCAGTGACGGCGGAACTTACGTAAAATATTATGGAAGCCGTTACCCGACGCTGAGAATTGATGTACTAGCTGGTATACTTTTCGTTAGCAAATATTCGAAACATAAAAGCGGCAGAGGGCCGTAACGAATTTCGACGTTTTTATCAGTGCGAACACAGAGCTCGCGGA
The DNA here is from genome assembly GCA_963942575.1 of Priocnemis perturbator. NCBI lineage: Eukaryota > Metazoa > Arthropoda > Insecta > Hymenoptera > Pompilidae > Priocnemis > Priocnemis perturbator. The sequence continues at coordinate 11,937,838 of OZ012653.1, forward strand.
AGGGTCTTCCTAAAGAGAAAGAGAGAGAGAAAGAGAGCGGTAGAGAGCTTTCGTGAAAATATTTCGACGTACAGAGAGGGAATGTACGTAAATCGCCTTTCGTAATTCAGTGCGATAGTATAGCACTCATAAATCCCATAAACGATGATATACTGCCAGTAACCGATCGGCCACTCTCTAACGCTCTCGCAGACTGTCGGTATGCATGTATAACCGTACGTATGTGGAAATGCATGTACGCGCGCACGTGTGTCTGTCTGTTTGTGGGTGAGCTCTGAGCGCGGAGCAGAAAAATCCGATCAATGGCTTAAGCCTCTGAATAGGAAATATATAAGTACCGAAGTTCATGCGCGGCATTAAATGGAAAGTTCATCGGCGAACGGTCGGCATGGCGGGGGTGGAAAAAAAGGTCGGGCCGAGCCTTTTTTCGCCGGCGAAATAGTCGAAAAAACAGCGCCCCTCGAAACTTAGTTCGGCGGCTCGAAGTTGGTCGAAATTAAAAGGACGAAAAATGAGCGCGGGGGCACGAAAAAATACTTGAATACGGCTCGTACGAAAATGTCGGCCCGCGGGTTAGTCGGGGAACAATGGAAGCGTGCCGCTTTAACGGGAGGGCGAAAACTTTCGGCAGTGCGCGGAGAAAGATCCCGAATAATCTCCGATAAATTAGTCGATCGCGAAACGGCGGGACGATCAAAGGCCGGCAATGACAACGTCGAATTCTCGATCAGACATCCTCCCTCCCCTCTTGACGTTCCCTTCATTTTCTCAATCTCCCCATCGCACTGTTTGGCTTCACTTAGGGGAAATATTTCTCAAGGCGCGCGCGCTCTCTCTCGCGGGCTGAAAATCAGAAACCGTTTTGGGCTGTATTTGCCGAAGGCGTGAGATGCTCTTAATCCGGAACTGGTCGATGGAGTAGAAGAAGGGATCGGGGCGAGGGCACGACGCGATCGCCGTGAATGAGGAAACTATACACGCGCACGGTGCGAAAGGTCGAGGGAGACGGTTGATTGGAAAGTGAGAGAATTCCCGCCGACAGACGAGGACGGACTGATTGTGGGAAGTTCCGCACAGAAGAGAATTTCGGACGTGCGGAGAAGAGAGTGAGGAGGGAGGAGGGTTGGAGGAGGGACAGACAGAGACTGCGGATAGAGAGGAAGACAGGGGCAAGGGGGGTACGGCGTGATAGAGTAAGAGGGCTGAGAGATGGAAGCTTATGATACTTCCCCGAAGCGTGGCATATCGATCGCCGAATAAAGCCGTGGTTCAGCGGCAGACCTATTTCCTCTGTCAGAGCTGTTTGCGAGCTGCCTACACGCTGTTTTGTGACGACGGATCTGGCCGACGGCCAAGCTCATTTCGAATGGACGTATTACATCATGAGTTTAGCGAATCAATGTTTTGTCGGTACATAACGTTCGCCCGGTACTACTACTGTGTCGCCGTAACCGAAGGCACGGGGCGCAGGTGCGCGTGTTTATGAGCACGGAGTGTGCGCCGAGTAGGGATGACGCGGCATAGAGGGGACTTCATTTTCGAACTTGCGAAAAAAACTTCCCATTCGCCGGATTTGCAATAATTGGGGATGTACGGTGTACGATGCTCGAAAAATGCATGTCGCTGCCGGATGATTTTCGGAGACATTTATTACAGACGCGAACGATGTTAAGTATGCCAAGTTTTGCATTCCACTTTGCGCGGTTTGCCTTATGCACGAAGTACCTGTTAAATCGGACATCGTGTAACGCGGGCGAAATTTGGGTTGCCGCGGCGAACTGGCAATGTAAAGGGGGTGGGGGCACAACCAGCGAATGCAATTTATCCGAAAACTGCGCTCTCAAATGCCAGAAGTGAAATTCGCCCGACACAATTATCAGTCCAACATCAATTGTAAGCTATGAAATTATTCCCACTTGTAAAACGGACGAACCTCCAAAAAACAACATCCCACCACTACGATCAGGCCAAAATCTCCCGGAACGACGCGAACATGTTAGTAGCGACGAAAAAAAATAAATAAAAAAATATAAAAGCAAAGAGCGTCGCACACCACCGTAGCAAACGAAAGAAACGTCGAACGCGTTGCGTCTCTAGCCGAACGATTCTTTCCGGAAAGAAATGTGGCGTGGCCAATTAGCGCAAACGGTTAATCCTGGGCGAGGTGGAAGAAGAGAGAGTCGGCCGCTGCTTTAATTCGCGGGCTCGATTCGGCCGATCGAACGTGAAGCTCGGATAGGTGAGAAGGGGGGGAAGAGGTCGAATTTAAAGCAGCCCCCTCCGCGCCTCTCCTCCAGCTACGCGGAACCGGCGGGAATTCCTTGGGAAATTTATAACGCCCGCCTTTATCCGGCAAGGCACCGGATTACCATGAGCACGGAATGTAAAAGGGTTTCAATGTTTCCGCACATCCGCAAACGACAAGAGAAACTCTGGAGCAACTCTGCGTCGTCCTCGCTTCCTCTCTCTCTCTCTCTCTCTTCCTTCGCCGGCCTCTATCTATCCGAGGCATGGGAATATGGAGGGGACACATACACTTCCCGCCGCTTAGGGAATATTCCATGAATCATAATGAGGCCGGTATAATTCGCAATTAGTCGCCGTATGAAAATGTGCAGTCTCGCGCGGACGGGCGATGCATCGGTGGGCGGAGGGTTTCGGCGATTCAATTGGGGGTAGTTGGGAGGGAAGGTGTGGGGTGACTTTCGACCAACCGATCGCTCATGGGGCGAGCGAAGAGCCCGGGGTCGAATTAATTGACGATTCGTATGAAATCACAACCGGAAAATGTGTTGTGAGGGTTCCTTGGAAACATGATCTTATGCATCCGACAGAATGGGAGAATGATGATCGTTATATAACTGGAACCGTTACATTTTCATCAATGACGTAATTTTAAGAGCGATCGTTGATTGGTTAACGAAGAATTTCCATATTTCCGGCGCGATATCAAAAAGTTAGGATTACCGGGAAAGTTTCGCGTGTACATCTCGCGAAAGTTGCGCCGTTCCGCGACACGTCTTTGCCGTCATCCACGTGACACTTTGATGCAGGACCGACCACATTGCACGAAGTTTCCGTCGCCGCTAAAACGACGAAATTAATTACATGCTCGTTTGCCGGCGGAATATGCCAACGACGAATTATCGGTTTAATACGGCTCTGCCGTCCTTCCCTCTCCCTAGAATCAACCCCTTATTGCGCACCTTCCTCAACCCCCTCGCTGACATGCGACGCGACCGCGGGAGTGCTTTTATCAGGAATCGATGTCGATATTAAATTAAAATAGGCGATAAAGAGCTGTATCGGGCTTGCGTCGAAGTTTTGCTGAAACTTCTCCGCAGAGAGAGCGGACGAAGGGTTCGGGATTTTCAAGGGGCGCAGAAAGTGGGCTGGGAGGGTGCCTCTTGTCAGTCGGCGGAGAATTATACGGTAATAATGTTAGAACAGAGAACGTTCAGGGGATCGTTAACATTGTACCTCGCTGTTGAAGTTGACTCGACTTGGGAAAATAGTCGATTTTAGTGACGCAACAAACGGACGACAGCCTAATTCTGTTTGAGAGACGAAAACAGAGTGACGAGTCTGGTTAAAAGGATCGACTCTGTAATACATCTTTCGGCACTAAAAAATTGACGAGAGTCTAATTTTGTTTGAGTTACAGGTTTGAGCGGTGTAAAGAGTGCTGTCTATGAAAACAGCAGAAAGTTCTGCGCGAGAGTCACGCTTTTCGGTATTTGCAAAATCTCCCGCGGAAGTAGAGCGGGCTGAACAAACTGCGCCGGAAGATAACTCCCGCTCAAAAACGAGCACCGGCCCTGCAAACAGCGAATTCGCCGCGTCGGAGGTGGACGGGAAGAATGGGTATGCGACGAGGATGGAGGAACGGCAGAAAGGGAAGGAGGGTGGCGGGAGACACAGAAAGGAAGCAAATCTTCGTCGCAAAGCGTTACTTAATGAAATTCGTCCACCACTTATCCGGACTCTTTTATCGGATCTCTAATTTCTCGTAACTTCCTTAGCCAACCGTCCTCATCCTTCTGTCTCGGTGCAACGAGCCACCACCCTCCACCCCTCCTCAACTACCCTTCACCCACCCCCAACGAACCCCACTTTTTCCGACGTCCAAACCCCGAACAAAAGTTACGAGGAAAAACTTCCGTTCTTCCGCGTCTCCCTCTCTCTCTCTCTCGCTCCTTTTCTTTCTTTCTTCCTCTGTTCCGTATTTTCCTTCTCTCCTCTTCCCTCTCCTTTCATTCGGCCACTTCCGTCACCGACACACCCGACCGAAGTAAGTTTCCGGCCGACGGTCGGAAACTTCATACCGCCGCAGCCGTACAAAAGAATGCAATCAATGAGAAACGGGAGCCGTCAGACGGGTGTGTGTGGAAAGAAGATAATGAGAGAGCGGGACGAAGATGAACGTAACGGAAAGAGACAGCGTGATGCAGAGTCAAGGAGAAAGACAGAGAGAGAGAGAGAGAGGATGTAAAAGAAAGGTTCGACGAGAGAAGAGAAGCTAACGAAGGGAATGAGAAAGATAAAAAGAAAGAACAAGCGCGAAGCAGTCGAGGAGCACATATTCGGGAGAAGGAAAGGAAGGAATTGACGTAGCGGGAAAGACGGAAAAAAAAGAGGAAGAAAAAGAAACTCGCGGAAAGAGGGAGGGAAGTAACTGAGAAGGACGAAGAAGACAAAGAAGGTAGGATTTCTCGCGTAATTTCTGCCGACGTTGGTAGACGAGGGGGTTGAAGTGGAGGGGAGCACGGGAGAGGGGCAGTGATTTGAAATTTATGGTCGTCCAGCGACGCCGGTTAGTAAGTTTACGTCGGTAAGTTCAACCCTCCATTCCACCGGTGCTCGACGCCGTTCTCCAGCCCCACCACCATCGGCTACCACCCCTCTTTGCATCCCCTCATCCCCATTCTCTCTTTTCCACCCATTACATGGCCACCCATCCGCCGTCGGTAAATTTACTCGCGGATTACCGGTGGTCTCTCCGCTTCCACCCCCGCGGTGAACTCTTCGAATTTTCTCGCCCAATCTTCGACGCCTTTGCGACTTCTCGCTATGAGACAGGCTCGAGTGTAACGAATAATATTTTACTCCGAGTGTTACCGTGCTCCACGATTTAAAGGGAATTTTTTGTTTTTCCGATAGTGATATGTTAATAGATTCCAATTACGTTAACGGGTCAAGAGGAGACGATTTCGAAATGTAACCGGGTCACGGGGGAATAATTTGGGTGTATAGCGGGCCCGGAGGTATCGAAGTTGTGACGAGCAGTTTTTCGACTTCCTCAACTTCATTTCCATAGCGAACTTTCGAATGAAATTTAATACGTCGCCGGCGAATTTCGGTCACGTCGACTCGCAACCGAATTAGCGCGAGGCAAGAGGTTATTTGCCGGAATCGCGAATGTTGCGCGTCACGATCAGCCGAATTTTCGTCCCTCCGCTGTCATAATATTTTTACAACCGCGGCGGGACGCGTTAACGTCACATTTCGGTCACGTCCACGACGGAGGACGAGCTTTTGCCGAAAAGTTCGGTGGCAGGGCGCTCACGTCTATTCTGTCGCGCGTTTGACGGATAGAAATTGGACAAAAATTGGATAAAAATTAAATACCGTCCGTCGAAAGGATTCCGATTTCGCCGCTCTGTAATTCGCCGCGCGCCGCGCGCCGCGCGGAGGCGATATTTTCGCGGGCGGACCGATTAAATTCGCGGCATGCCGATTTGCTCGCTCGTACCGGCCGACGTTGTAATTAATCGGGTCAATTAAATTCCTGATCGGCGCGCGATATATGCCGACCCGAATACCCGCGCTCGTTACGCGGGTCGGAAAGAAGGACGTGCAATTACGTAATGTCACATCTGTGATTTCGGAACGCGCACACACGTTCCTCGCGTATGTTTCGGGGGCGTGCACTTTGATCGGTGCTCGTAAAACGTCAAGGAAAATCAAACGCATCCGTCACGCATCAAATTTGCCGATGCCTCGGCCTTAGTAAGTTACAATATTTACCCAAAATGTGAGAAGGCGATGGTCGATCGACGATTCTCGCCGACGCGGACGCGCTGCGCTCGGGGGGTATGGGAATGAAATGAAATAGAACGCGGAAAGTTATCGTCATCTGCCGCTGAGGAAGGAAGATTCATTCGATGAGAGAGAATGCCGGTGGGTGGCCGAGGGTGGGGTTGGGGCAAAAAGGATTCGTACTCGAGCAATTTCTGCGACAGAGAGAGAGGAAAAAGGAAGCTAGAGAGAGAAAGATAGAGAGAGACAGAAAGAGAGGCGAGCAGCTTATCACGATTACCAGCGCGCGTAACAATATTAATCTAAAACTTGGCCGCTAAAAGTTCTCCCTCCGTCATTTAATTTTCTTCAGCCTCTCCCTGCGCCAGGCGCTCCGTCTCTGCCGCGCGCGAAAGGGAGGAGAGTTCCTCAGGTTTGTCGTCCTTCTCAGTCCCGCGTCTACCCTCGACTCACAGACTCCTGCCGTCCCGTCGCCACTCTCGAAGAAGCCTCTGACCCTTATTTAAAGTTCTCTCGACCTGCCCTTTCTCCACTCCCCACTCCCCCACCGCCACCGTCGCTCGGGCCGATCATTTAAAAGTACAATTTGTCAATTTCTTCGCTGGCCAACGCCAGTGGCACCTCTGGCCGATGCCGTTTCCTTCGGCACAGGAAAAAGGAGGCGGAGGGACGGATGGCGGACTGAGACGGGTGCAAATTACCGTGTTTTCGACTCCGACCTGCCAATGAACCAAGACGAACGGCCGGCCAATTTTACTAATTAATGTTTACCCGATGCCTTTCGGCCAACGCTGAAAAACTTCGGCTTTACCGCTCTCCCCCCTCCTCTCGCCCTATCCTCGAGCCTTTTTCCCCCCCGGCCATCCTCCTCCTCTCTCGACTTTTCCCCACTTCGGGGTCTCTTCCTTCCTTCCAGCTCTCCCTTCTCCTTTTTTTTTCCACCCTGTCACGGAGATCGCGCGGAAAAGTTTCGCGAAACGTCGATGATTAATATCCGCCGAATGACGCGAGATTGCCGGCCGGTGACGTAAGATTTTTTTCCCCCCCGCGCGGCCGAAACCGACGAGAATGCTTCGAAGTTGATTTACGAGCGGGCCGGTTTTAACGAAAAGTTTTGCGCGGCGGTTAATTAAGCCCGCCGGTGAGTTCGCTATTTGACTGCCGATGAGCGCGGTCGCATTTATGTGCTTTATTAGTGTCTTGCTAGCTTGACGAGAGCTCGTTTTGCGTGGGACCTCGCGCAATTCGAATTTCGAATGGTCCGAAAGCGTAGCGACTTTCGCATGGCTTTCTGCATTCATGTGTCTCCGTACTAAATTTCCTTATTTACAAAGTATGTATAATGATAACGTTGCTGAACTTTTAATAAATACAGATAAATACAGAACTGTTCTGCCGTTCTCGCTGATAATATAATGTATTTCGCATCGATGCCTAACTTTCGTGCTCGTTCCTACTATTTTATCATCCTCTGTACCGTGTCACACCCAGCCGCGTAAATCAGTATTTACGTGGTTAATCGAAGACACGAAACACGGTTCGTTTAAGAAAAATTCTCGTAGCTACATCGCGGAAACATGACTCCCTGATATAATCCGCGCGAAATTAGTGTCTGAATGCGGACATTAGCCTCATCGTCGGGCACAGTAGACCGAAACGGCGGCACGGTATCGCGGTCACCGCCTGGACCGCTAATTATAACAAACTATCCACGGTTTGCCAACCATTCCAGGATTCCAAGTTTCCCGGCCCACCCGCTCCCTCTCTCTATCTCTCTCTCTCTCACTTCCACTGTAATACGTTCTCCTGGTTGCACGTCGCTACAACCAGCTCCCCCCTCTGCCTCGTTTTCCCCTTGGATCGACCGCGATTCCACGTGCGCTGCCCGTTCTGCTCGGCTTAACAATTAGACGCGCTGTACTGATCGACGCTGGGAACTTTCCGCGCTCGGGATACTCCTGATATCGTTATCTGTGTGTCGTCCTCGTTTGACAATGACGCAACTTTCAGCGTTGCATGACGACGCAGCTCCGGCAAATTCGGACTTTGCGCGCCATCGTTGCTTCGTTGCTTCCGTTAAAAGTGGGAAGATAACGTGTGCTCTAACAAAAACATCCTTGCACGTATGATTTGGCGATTAACGTTAAAGAACTGAGAGAACTGTGTTTATCGTGTACGAGAGGATGAAGTTGGTGTACTTGTAGTAGAATGGAGAGCAATATGAGACTTTTTAGTCTTCGCGTATCTTAAGCCATCTGTATTCACGTTAGAAAATTTGGGAAGTAGAACGCAGCGGTGTATATATACATTTTCTGAGGATTGTCCGAATTCCTACGCGTTGGATCAATGTAGAGTCGCGTGGGCGGCAAGCGGAAGGAAGCATCGGGATTGTTTGCGACGCCGGGCAAGCGAGGATTCTCACAAACAGACGAAGCTACCGTTCTCACGGAGGTAGGGGTCGAATTGGAAAGGATGCCGAGGAATTATGACGCGACGCGTGCGCGCTGTCCGAGCGTTCGTGACAAATTTGCTTTCGTCGCGAGTACGAGGCGAGTCGAAAAAGAGAGCGTGAAAGAAATTCAGCGAGGATATAAGGAAGGAGCGACAGAGAGGGAGAGTGAGAAGAAAAGAGACGGGAAGAGGGTGAAACCTCGGTCTGAGCGTTCGATTTGGTTTCTCGCCCGTCTGGAACTTTGCCACGTGGAAATCAATTGCTTTACTCCCGCCGTCCTCGAAACATTGTTACGTGAACATTCGGATCACGCGATAGCGAGAAAATAGACCCCTTCCGAAGCAACCCCCTACTCCCAATGCTCAAACCGCTCGACATGCATACACGTATATAAGTATACGCTCAAGTCTTCCACCACCACTGGCGGAACGGTCTTATTCCCATTTATGCAATCGTGCGATGCACGCTTTCGTCTTTCCTCAACTGCATTTTATACATCGATCGGTTGTTTCCTTTATGGTATACGCTTCCGATAGCTAGGAGTTCTAATGCACGTTTAAAACGCTACTTTGACGTCTCGAAATACGAAATATTGCGTCCTCGAATTCAATAATACGCGTATGAATTTCAGCTGCAGGTATGTGTTATCCAAATATCAAACCAGCGTTAATACGACGTCTACGCGAAACAGTATCTTGAATGGAAAAATAAATTAAATTGTATTTTTGCTGCAACACAATGCTCTCGCATTAGACGAATGTACCCCCGCATTAATTCCTTTTTTCGCCTTCCACACAATCATCCTCGTAAACCCATTCGCTAGTCACGGTTCTCGAAGATTTATCGAACGGTCGCGACGCGTATCTCTCTGCGTTGTTCTCTCGCAAGAAATCTGCCCATGAATACGGCACGCGCAAGATAAATTCGCCCAGGGGGTTGGTTGTGCGGGAGGTGGGGGGTGGGGTCGAGAAAGGGAACAGGAGTTAGCCCGACGGATCCCTGATAAATTAGTATGCAGCTCGGTACTCGTTAGAGACGACTTGTATGTGTCACGGAGACTCCCTCGACTCCAACGATGAGTAGTGACTGTCATATATATTCGCTTCCGAGTGTTAAGAGTTCTAATCGCGGGGCCATTTAATCCTGTGCGTCATAATGCCTGGATACAGGCGATACGGACTTTAGTACTATAGCAGAACTTCTATAAACAGATGTCCATAACAGCGTCTGCTCATCGATTTTTAAAAATGGCAGAATATGACACCTATAAAACAGTATCCCAAGTGGAACTGGAATAACAGAATCATACTCCGTCAGCTGCACTCCTACAGTCTCGTTCATTCCACTTACCATGCACACCGTGCAGACCGCGGCATTTCGTCATATCTCCTCCACTAAATTCCGAACTTCTCACCGCACGATAAGGGACTTCGAACGCCGAAACGTGTTCTTTGCGATAGCGATCTGGGGCGCGGGTCAATGCAAAAAAAGAAAGAAAAAAAAAATCTCCACACACACGAAATGGTAAAAGGCCATCGAAGTGAGAGAAAGAAAGGAGATGCCCGAGCGAATTTGCGCTCTATCTGGCCGTGCAAATCGGTTCGTCCGGATGGTGGCATAGGGCCGCGGCGATGTTGCGGATAAAAGTACGTTACACCTGTATTATGGCCGTCGGTCGACGTCGATCTACTTTTGCCATTGCCCTCCCGTTTCCTCGCCCCACACTCCTCCCGCTCCACGCCCCCGAAATTGGCCGTAAAATTTACTGCGCCGCATGGCCTGTAATAACGCTTTCCTTCAGTCATCCTAATTAGCCCGTACACGCCAGCGCTTTTCTATTCCGAGTGGCAACGTGTCCTTGGCGTAGGGTGTGAAGAGAGATCACGCGATCCTGTGATATATGCCCGGTATAAAGTCGTACCAGACCCCGTGCACAGGGTGGCCTGTTCTTTTTATCTGCCCGAAATGTCTCAGTTTAAGAATCGAATACGATCCACGAATCACTGTCATTCGCTCGGACTACAGAATTTCACGGACAGTCGTGTCCTCGTAAATAAAGTTCGAAATTACACGCGTCCGGTTTACGCAGATTTCGCCGGCGTCCCAGTGTTCGACAAGCAAGTTCCTCGCACGTTTTTTGCCCTCCCATCAAAAGTAACAGCGGTGCGCGGAATGTTCGCGATGAATGGGACACCTTGTATGGGTGGCAGCATCCCAACCCCTTCTAAAGACCGTTTTTCTTCCCTAGTCGCTCGCAACTCGGACGAACGGTTGGGCGTTAAGGTTAACAACTCTTTTTTACGACCCGTCACCGACGATGCATCGCTCCGTAATCCTTCGATGCTCATCTCTCGTCCACTACGTCGCAACTATGTGCAAGTCCCGACAGCGCGGCGAGTCACACAACAGGAAGAACCCAACGGCCGATCCTGCCTCGCGTGTCGTTCTAATTTTACGAGCCGCGTTCGTGTACAATGTGGCGATTAATCGGTAGTTTCAGTTAGTTTTACGGATTACGAAGTTTTCCGCGCTACGCCGACGCCTGTGTTGGGCGAGAGGTTTTGTACATTCGCAAACGATTTTTTTTTTTGTTATTCTTGTTGTCAATATTGATGCTGTGTTCCGCGTTCGTCGGTTTATGTTTTACAGAACTGTAGGGAAGTTTGATAAAGTTGGGGGATGCGTTCGTTTCGGCCGAGTTTCTCTCGAGTCGTAGAAAAATGTCGCTGCAGTTATCAGGGTAATTATGGATTTTGTTACGGTAAGTTAGTGTGATTTCGTTTAACGCGATGTTTCAAAGGGGGGAACGAAGTAAAGGGTGGTTTAGGGTTGATGATAGTTTGTCGTTGAAACTTTGCTAGTTATACGTTGTTCGTACTCTGCGTCGTCACTGTCGAGTTGTAACGATATTAAAGGAAATTGTATTGTACAGAGAGTGAAAGAGACGCGACCTCTATCGTGCCGCCTATGCATAGTGGCACATTATACAGAGCTAATTATTTGGAATTTCGATCCTCCTAACCGTCCATTTTGCGCCCTTCGATCCCTGAACGAAATAATGTCTCACGGCGCGTAAAGAAATACCGAAATATATACGAAACAAAATTGATTTCTTATAAGTGCAAAAAATCTGCCCTCTGACTTGAGATAAAGAATCCTCCACGCAACTAATTTCTCGGCTCTTCACGTCGTGTCCAGGTATCGTCCGAAACCGCTTAAGCGTGAGTAAACCGCTTTCTGCGCGTTCGTTAAAGAAATAACGCGCCCTTAAAAGCATCCCAAGAAGGATTCAGGGTCGGGCCGCTGATGTTAGTGCCAAATGGCGTCATACGGGGACACATTTGCGCCCGCTAAAGGCATCCTCGCTGCCTTTTCCGCTCGCGCTCACTCATTCCCCGACAGTGGACGTCCTCTTTCGGACGTCGTCCGGTACGTTTCAACCTTTAGAGCCTCTCTTTTTACGACTCGTTACGAGGATGCATCCCCTGACCACCCTTCAACACTCACACCTTTTAGTCTCGACGTCCAACCAAGTTGGCTGTTTACGTACAATATTCCGGCTCAGTGGTGTCAATCCCATGCGAATAAGCATTTCCGGGGCTTAGCGTCGCATTTTGTGTTCCATAGCTAAAATATAAAATTTGACTCTGAATAAGTTAAGGCTTGCTGTATACCGATATTGCGATTCAATTAATTTTCTGACAATAAGGATAACAGAGTTTCGCGAGTGATCTTGGAATAATGATGGAAAATGTAAATTTGAATGAGAATATAGTAGCGAACAATTCATCATGTTTTATGTTTTTTCGAAGGAACAGAAACATCGTGTCATATATGACGTCGGAGCAAAGGAAGAGTGGACGGAAACAATGAGTTGCAACGGGGGTTGACAGCGTTCAAAGCAGACGCTGTACATTCTCACGCACTCGTGGGTTTAGGGACGGGGACTTTCTTTTCCGCGACGGACGTTTGTCCAGGCCGCGACCGTCCACTCGGCCGTAAGAAAGACATTCGCCGCGAATGTAATCCGAGGTGATTGAGTGGACGCGAGTGCGGCCAGGGCTTTTTCCCGGTTTAGGCGCTATCTCTCTCTCTCTCTCTTCATCTCTCTGTGCCTTGTCCCCAAAAAGCCGCGGGGCCTCTCTGACGAATAATGGCGCCTCGCACTTAGTCCACTGTTTCTGCGACCGAAATTCCCGTTTAGCGAAAGTCAAGAGCGAGTCTGCATACGGTGATGGTAGCTGTGTAATACGAAAATGTGAACAAGGCGTTTTTCAAATTATCCTTAATCCTCCATAGTACTATTTAGATTAATATACTAAACACGATTTTTGAAGTATTTCATTTGTGTGGTTTTATCGGAATCACTGTTTTATATTATTCATACCATTTTCAACGCTCGAATGACACAAGCAATAACAATTTGCATACAATCGTAGTATCTGTGTCATCCTTTAAAGTTTAAACCATCGAATTCTGTATACTGACAAACGCCAGCGTCGAAGTAACTTTCTTCTGGGCGTGCACGAATCGCGATTAAACAGCTTCGGCTGGTCGAGAGATAAACTTTTGCGGGAGTTTGATTTCCGGCTAACGTTTGGGGTGTGTTGAAGAAGAACAGAAGCGTGCAAAAGTGAGGCGAGGGCAGGCGAGAATGCTGCGATGCACGCTTCTTGGGAATATAGACACGTATGAGCGAGTACATATAAAGGGATAGGCGAGGAGCTGGCGAGAATACGAAGAGGGGCTCTAGATTAAATAACTGATACCAGAGAGTAAGGAAGGAAGGTTTCCCTTAGAGCGTCGTCGGTGCTGTAGAAGTTAGACAAAAGGGCGCGTCAAAGGAAATTTGCCGCGAGGATACAACGAAATAAGGCAATCGCCTGATATTATCTCCATACATGGATAACAAATTCTGCTTAAATTCTTTCGCGACCGGCTACCCGAACACTTTCAATCTGTGAATGTTCATCGACAAAAATTCGAAAACCACTCGTAACCCAGCGTTACATAGGAATTAAAATATTAAAATAATGAAAATTCGTTCATAGAAATAAATAGCGAATAAAACAATCGCACACTTAAGAGCGAGAATGAAGTACCGTCTTCAAGAAATGCGTCGAATTTTGCAATGATTAGATGAAATGACGTAATCCTAGGAGGAGTATTTCGAAAACGGCACCCATCGTCGCGTGGCCTATTAAAAACGTATTCTGAACGTGTGCGACGCCCGTTGTCCCTCGCTATTATTCAACGGTAGGAACACACACATACATACACAGCCGGGAGGGCACTATTTCAAGTCAGCCCGCAAGTGTTCCCGGGTTAACGTTTATCGGCAAGACAAAGGTATTCCTCGCGCGTCGCGGAACTTTAAAAGAAACATCGCGCGGGGGCGGGGGTTGGCGTGAAATTTACAATGGCACGGGGTGTCTGGCGTGAGGCACGACATACGGCTCGCCGTTTCTTTCTCCCTCTCGTCCCGATTCTCTCCCTTCACCTTTATCTGCTTTCTCGTTGCCCCGTTCGTTCTACCCTGGATTTTTCGCACATGTCGTGCGTCCTTATTTTTCGGAATTTTCCTTCGCTTTCTACCTTTCTTCTTCTTCTTCTCTCTCTCTCTCTCTCTCTTCCGTTTTCGGCTGCAATTCGGGGCTGCTCTTATTTTCCCGCTCATCCTCCGTTCCTACTTTTCTTTGTTACCCTCTCATTTGTTACTGCATCGCATCTCATTCTCTCCTCCCTGTTATTCTCTTCTTTACTGCCACTCTTTATCTCGTTCACCATTTCCTCCCGTTCCGCTCTCCTGACACCCCTGTTTTTTTCTCAAACATCTCCATCCTTCTTTCGTGCACCATCCAAGCCCCGTGACACGACTCCTACTATCTACGGACCGGTAGACGTATTTATGAGGCATGCACGCGCATTGTGTGCGTCTGGCCTATTCCGGTCTGGCCGTTAAATATTTTATACGCGCGACCTGTTTTACAGGCGTGATACTAATGCAAATGTATCCACAGAGAAAATCGAGTGGCTGTCACGCTGGTGCCGGTGTTTTGGGGTGTGGGCGGGCGAGGGGGTTGTATATAGCGGTGCAGAGAAAGGGGTTGAACGGGAGGAGTGAGGGGGTGGGATTCGCTATCGTTCGGGAGCGAAGAGGAAGTAACTACTGGCGCGCATATGTCACCGGATGTAAACTCTGAAAGCACGAATGCGCATCGAGTGCCATGCGCCATTGCAAAGGGGAAAGGCTCCTGATTTGTAACGACTGCGCCGCTGATTTGTAAACCCGCGTAACTCATCACCGGCCGCTCGTCGATATCGCGGCGCGAACGTTTTTATCGACGCGGACCGTCGCTCGTCGAAGACCCGAGTCTGGTTTCGGGCCGACAATTTGCGACTACGTCGAAAACGCCAAGCGCGGCCCGTACACGCAGATAGACCCTCAACCAAAAATAGACTTCGATTATTTCGTCGTAATTCAGTAAGGACGTGGAAAAAAGTTCGGAAGGACGAGATTAAAGGTCTCCCTCGGGCAATATCAAATTGCTTCGCAGAGATCCCATGGAAATAAACGTCCGCCGGCTTTCCGACAAGTTCCGAACAAGATAAGATCGAACGTCTCGCAGCCCGAGGAAGTCCAGCGCCTGAGAGACCGGCAAACTTTAATTAGCGGCCGCGCAAATTTTCGCCGCGCCAGGCGTGAAGTCGCGGTATCAATTTTTCAGCCCCCATCCCCACCAGGCGTCCCCTCCCTCTCTTTCAGTCAGATGCGCGCGTAAAATACGCGAGCTCGGCATCCCGGGGATTTTACGCTCGCCATTCTGCCTCCCCCCCCCCCCCCCCTCTCCTCGTCCCACCAACTACGTACGCTGGCGGGGCGTTTTGCCGCTTGGAAAATAGCTGCGGCGGTTTTTTAATTATCCCGTTACTTTGTATCCGACCGCCTCGATGGGGCAGGTCTTATCAAGTTCTTTGTATGCGCCGAGGGCCGGCCTCTCGAAACTACGGTACTCAATTTAACAAGGCACGCGTTTTTCCGTCCTCCTCTCCCTTCTCCCTGCCCCATTGATCCCTCGCACCCCAACCCACCCCTCCGTCGCGTCCCACTGACGCATTTCTATTGTTGCTTTGTGAGCGCGTCGCTGATTTTATAATTGTAATTGAAGTGATAAGGCGAAGCGAGGAGGGGCGGCCGCGGGAAAAGGAGGCTAATCATTAAAGTGCACCGACATTATTTCGCTAATCAAATTGGCGACGGTGCGCCGGAGGAATGGGATTCAGTTGGCAAAGGGGGAGGATTCCTGCGAGGGGACGTGGGCGCCCGTCGACGTCGGACTCTTAAATAATTACCTTCGCGCTGACAATTGCGTACTCTCCGGCGCTGCATTAAGAGCGGATGTCTTTCTCGTCCCGTACTCACCTGAAACAGAGAAGGGACGGGAGGTCTTAGTAAATGTTCTGGCATTAATTGGAGTCGCGAAATTCGCGCGATTTCGGGCGCAAACAATTTTTTCGATTCACGTCTCTCGTTCGCGGAAGTGAGACTGATTAAACGAATTCCGAAAACTCTTGATAAGTATTCTGAATACGATATAGAATGTTGCGGTAGATTATCTGTCTACGAAAATGGCACGGTTTATCGTAATTGAGTCTCGGGCAAAAAGTGGCCTCGTAACGGCCGTTAGATTATCGGACCCCCCCAGGAGCGTCGCAGCGTTTTCGAACTCTCCGGCCGTTTCGAAGGATCCGCGAACGCCGGATTACAAATGATTCTTAAGGGCGGCCCAGCGGTACCATCGGCTATCGGATTTCCTGGGATGCTGGCAGCTCGGGACGATATCTCCCGACAGTAATGCTTAAGCGTTTATGACGTCGCGCGTGTGCGACGCTCAAATGCCCGTAAACATGTATGGGTTAATGAACACAGGTAGGATTGTATGTAAATTGGGCACTGGGGATGAGATAGTGAGATGTGTGTGCGAGAGAGAGAGAGGGGAATTGGAAATGAACGGAGAATGAGGTAGGGTGGAAATACGACAATGTGACAATGATAGACATTGCCGGAACAATAAACATGGAAACTAGATGTATACACAATAATCGAATAGACGATGCATGGGAGTGAGAGAGCGAATGATAAAAGTGGATAACGATATAGGTGGTGCCAGATTTTGTCGGTAGCTACAGGTGATGAATTGGATGAAAATTGATGGAAAGTTTGGGGGTGCTATTGTTATGAGTCATACAATAAAATGTTCGGATCAACGTTTCTGCGTTTGCTAGGAATAAATTTGACGTGCCATTTTCAGCGATTGTGTGTACATTGAAAGATGAGTTGTCTACTATCAGCTGTACATGTATGGTGGAAATTGGTAGATTTCGATGTTTACGCACATCTCGAAATGATGGTCCAAGCCGTCGGGTCAGTTCAAATTTAACTGTCAGAGTGCTTAAGTGCACTCTCCACCCTTCTCCATCCCTCACCAGAGCCACGTCTTTTCGTCTGCCAACCCTTCCGCACCTCCGGACTCCATGACCTAAGTGACTGTGAAAGTGCTCAACCTTTTCTACGCCCGTTTCCACAACTGTAACTCATTCGGCATTACCTCTCCCAAAATTCACGCCGAAAATGGAGGATTTAAAGAAATCATCCTAATTTTTGCTACGCTTCCGCTTCTCGTATACTTACGATTGGAACGTAATAGTTTAAGGATTTCCCGTTAACTTTAATATAAGAATTATAGTCCAATTAAATAAAGTGGTTAGAATAATTAATTTATCCTACGTTTAATAGCCAAGACAAAGAATTTTAAGATGTTATTGTAAATCATTTTTAAGTGAAGAATCACGGTTCAATTAAAGACGCTGTGTATAATAATTAATGTTTTCTTGTTTTAACGAAGAGAGACGAATGTTCGTCCTTAATCAGCGTCGAGCAAAAAGTCCATTTCGACAGCAGTCCCGATATTTGATCATTGACCCGAATAAGAGCTCGTTGCAGGTAATAACTTCGTGCCCTTCTGTCTGTCGCGGAAGGGGGCCAATGCAAATAATTATTTTCGTTACGAATCGTCAGCTGACTGTTGAAATAAAATAAAGAACAGAATCGACAATGGATCTCAATGGACAGTTCCAATATTTGTCTATTGGCACGGAAAGGCCTTCGATGGACTCGGTAATAAGCCCTTTTCAACGGCATCGGACCGGAGCGAATAATTATTTCCATGCGAGCGATAAATTTTCATTGTTGGCAGACGTCAAAATGAAAGTTCGCTTTAACGAATGGGCTCGAATCGCCTGACCGTCGACCCGCTCGGAAACTTGAACGCCGGTAATGAGCCGTTACGCATTTATCGGGGTGGAGCGAACAATGATTTTTAGTAGGAACAATAAAATCCCGACCTCCGAAGCTCGCCACGATGGAAAATCATAAAATTTCACGTCCGACGACTGTACCTTACACACACGTGGCGCGTTTGACCACGTACCGCAAGCGAGATGTGGTGAGAACTAAAAAAATGTCTGCCCCTAAAAAGGTGCGTAAGGCCGAAAAGAGAATTTTCTACAGACTCATTTCGAGCGATGTCCGACGCCACCAGCGCTTCGCCGTGCAATTCCGAGCGTCAGTCAAATAAAACGTTTAGGGAACATAAGTACCGTCATGGAAACACACAAACAACGAAATATGATATCTCGACCAACGTACAGACGTACGGCGGAAAGTTTCACTGATAAAGCGCAACACGGATACACCCACCCACCGTGCCCACAGATATGGAGTACAAAAAGTTTCAGTGATAAAGTATAACACTTGTCCGCCGCTGGCGATAGGATCAGGCCAAACTCCCGCAACGACCTTCCCTCGAAATCAAGCCGCTGATCTCGTCGTCGTGCACGTTTGTCGCCCTATCATTCTATGGCGTGCCTCGCGCCTCGCCGTCCCATAAATCTTTCGTGAAATCCCACGGGAGCGCGGGCTGCGTCGGCTGAGACGAGACAAGGTCCGTGAAAGGTCCCCGGCAGAAGATAATGACGTGAAAACAGTAATCCGCCAAGTATCGACGCACGCCAGTAAAGAGGAATACGACGAATCTCACTCTCTCTATCGCTCACTTTCTTTCTTCTCTCTCCAGCAACGAGAGCTTATCCTTTTTGCCGTGGAATACGGTCCCGTTTCGCAGACAGCCTCCTCCATACCATTTCGTAAAGTCATCTATTTGCAGGATTAACGTACCAGGGATACCAACTTCCTGCTAGGTAAGCAGAGGAAAGTTTTCGAAGGGATGATGGTAGGAGAAGGACGACGGAGAGCGAGAGAGCGAGAGAGAGAGAGAGAGAGAGAGAGAGAGGAAGCGGTGAAAGCTCAGGCTCGAACGAAAATTAGTTTCACTTTTTCCCGCTCCCCACCCCCACCCCCACCGCCAACACCAACGCGTATATACCATCGCCCGTTTCTTCCTTGGCAAGCTATCCTTCTCGCCTGCCGCCTTCATTCAGCGGCCGCTTCTGTCCGCGGAAACATAATCTTCTCTACGAAATTGCTTAGAACCCTCCGGGCATCGGGCTCTATCCCGCCCTTTCCTCTCTCGCCTAAGATGACTGAGTATGAATATTTAGTGCTCTTGTAACGGCACGAATTCATTAAAGTCACCGGCTCCTCTCCCACTTCCGCTGCCATCACCGTTGTTCCAGCTCCCACTCTTTCGCTCTCGCTTCCCATCTCCTGAATTCTGCTAATTGTAAGCGACAACGAGGCGTCAGAGTCGCGACAAAAGAAACGAAGAAGAGGAAGACCGTGGAACTTGGCGGATTTTCGAACAGAACTGCCTCGCGTCGTAGCTTAAATCCGATGACACATATATCGAAACGCGGCTATCCGAGTACCCTGAACAAACGAGGATAACGGTACGGAATAAAGCGGAGAGTATGGAAGCGAGAAGGACGTTGAGACGAAGAAACGGCTGGCGGAAGGAAGGAAGGAATGAAAAAAGGATGAGCCGCGCATCGAATCCGTCGTCCTCCGAGGCAGGAGGTATGGGTGGAGAGAGGGGCGGACACACAATACACTGGGCTCGTCCCAATAAAGCCCGCCAGTTTATACACGCTCTCTGGCAAATACGTTGCAATTATCATATAAAAGGATCAGCCGGCGGGAGGAAGAAGGCAGAGCGCTTATATAGCGGTCCATTATACCGGGCCGGCGGACGGAGGGGGTGGGTAAGGGGAAGGGGAAGGGGGAGAGGAAGGAGAGTGCGCGAAAGGAATCGGTGGTAAGGGCGGAAGGTTCCCGAAGGAGCAGGGAAAGAGACGCCGGGATAGAGAGGGGCTTGGGAGACCTAGACGAGGAGATAGCGCGTATTGATCTGTCATCGTCTGCTCGGCCCTTTTCGAATTTTAGATCAGCAGCGGAATCCTATGCAAACCCCCCAAGCCCCTTACTGCGTATTTGGCTTGGGCCAGAGGTTGCGGGCGAGTGGAGGGGCGGGAGAGAGAGAGAGAGAGAGAGAGAGGAAGGAAGAGGAAGGAGTAAGAGGAGTAGAAGAGTGGGTAGTTGGGAGAAGGAGGTTGATGTCGAAAGGCTCGATGAGCCCAATCGATTCGATACGCCGGGTTTTGCCTCCTTTAATGGCACCCCCGGATGCCGACTGCCAGGGGGATTAGAATTGAAAATGGTTTGCTGCTGCTGCTTCTGCACCCGCTGCCGTTGCGCATTCTGACGCTCACGGATATGCCATTCATGGCCCTCGCGGTAGTCTGACTTTGCGCGAGCCCCGCGAATTATGCATTCCACGGGCATATGTATGGCCCGCGAGAGGTTCAGCTTCAGCCGAGGCCCTAAGACGGGCCGAGCAGCGTCGGTTAACGTACGGCTCCTCCTCACTTTGTCTGAATAGTGAGCGATTTAGTCGGCTTTGTCAAGTCGGCTGGATTCAGACGCCAATGACGATATTCGGTATGGTAACGGTTTATGGTGTAATTGCGTAAGTATAAGTATGTAAAGTGTCGTATCGTACTCGAATAAAATTCGTGACACCTCAGCGACAGATCCCTCCTCAAGATCCTCGCACTGATACACATGTACCATTCCTGTACCTACTATCCATCGTACACGTATATACCGCAGCAAGCGACAACGCTTTCTATCAATCCATACTTACTCGAAATAGATATTTCCGCTGCTCACAATCAGATCGATCAGTTTCACGATGTTCCGTAAAACAACGCCGTCGCCCGGGAACGAACCTACGCTCCACTCAAAGTTGCGGCTCGAGCGTAACGTTGCCTTACCGTGACTCGCAAGTGAGATCCCGATTAAATAAATGAGATTCGATTCGCCGTGGAAGGTTCAGTCGGCAGTGGGTAAGGGCCAGGGCGGAGGTCACCGGTGGACCAGGAGATGCGATCTTAAGGGTTCATTCGGATGGAAGTAGGGGAGGAATTACCGAGAAACCACGCGGCTTAAAACTCTGATCAAATTGAGGATGGGCGCCCGGGCGTTGTACCGGCTCTTTCGTCGAGATAGGAATTCGACCTAGGAGATTGCATTGCCCCGGCAGGAGAGCAAGATGGATTCGGAGATTACGAGATATCGCGACTGTTAGATGACGCGCGCGCGATATAGGACGGAACGGGGAGGGAGGTGACTGGCGCTGATAACAAATTGAAATTGTCAATCGAAGTGAGTAGCTCCGCGGCGTCGGTGCGAAAAATAATTCTGTCGGGACCGGTAGCTATTGACGTCGGACGATATCGGGCCAGACGGGCTCGCCTATGACCGTAATATGCGGGTCATGAGAAACTGATAATGCGCTCTTTCAATAAGGGAAGTAATCTCGAAATATCGAGCGAACGGGGGCGTCTCGTAGATCCAGGTACGAGTCAACAGAATAATCTACAATATTCCGCTGCACCTGCATCTTTTGTGCATTGCGAGGAGCTCGGGTTACTTGTTCAAGCAGATCGATGAATAAATAGGTGATGCAATAAATGAAGATATCGAGATGTCGGCGAGCGTCGATTCTTGATGTTCACGCGGAGTGATGAACTCGGCCGCATACTGGTGAGAACGTTTAACGTTGCGCGCCATTATTCGGCGGGAGAGACCCTCACTCACTCTCTCTTTCTTCTCTCCCATGGGCGTACACGTCCTTTACGTGTGTCGGTACAGTAAACTTCTATGAACTCTAATATAGTGCGGCGCATTCAGAGTCCAGAGTTCGCGGGCTATCTTAAATTGAATCTGCCGCCAATGGCATTGCGGGTCGTGTCGCGTTCCCGTGGGTTGGCCCTGCTTATTTCGTGCCTCCCGTCATCATTTTCACTTCTAACCCATTATCCCGCCACCTCGGCGAGGACCTGCGAATATCGATGCGCTGCTTAATAAACGCTAAACTTCGCTCGCGAAACATTACCGCACTCTCCACGAACTCGTTTCGTTCGCCATCTAGCAAATGCCATCTTCAAGGGGGGGAGGGCTAAGTTTCGAATCCGGCCATTAAGCTCTGGACTAACTTCTGGTCTGTCCAATTTTCGGCGATATTCCGTTTGCAAACTTAAAACGTCATTTAGAGGGACTTGACCTCGTTTCACGGTGAACGAAGTAATTACTTCAATGGGGAGTGATTACGCAATATTATCGTCGATGGACGTTAAGTGTGATGCGAATGTACGAGGAATTAAAAAGACATTTTCGATGTCGACGTATTGAGCACAGGAATCCATCGTCTTCAGCGAATGCTAGACGCAATGAGAAATGTTAAACATCGTTCCCTTGTCTTTCTTGTCGTTTCTTTCTACTCTCATTAAATCCACAAACGGGCAATTTCTTCGAAGGACTTTCATTTGTGGCAAAAATCGAAAGGATTAGACCGTAGTATTAGATGTTTTTCAAGAATTTTCGATGCTCTACACATGGAAAAATCAGTCCGCGAATGCGTTCCACTGTGGACTCCGGGAGAGCACTGCCGAAGTTTACGCGGCAGTCAATGTGTTAAAAGAGCAGTCGTACGAGATGGCAGGATTCGTACAGACTAGAGTGGTAGCACGCGTTGTGCATCTGTATCGCGAGGACATCAATTCCTGACTGGGGGTGAGAGAGCGCCCGCGAAGAGGACGAGGTGGTTTATGATGGCTGGTGTGAATAAAATCTGATCCAGTACCTCTTGAATATTAATGAACCTCTCGCGATCCCGCGCACGTGTACTTTCACATACAGGGTGCCCTAGAACGAAGCACGGAGCATATAGCATTTAATAAATAAATCTCAATATTTAACGGTTCCAACTATTAAAACGTATCAATAGTGTATATGTCTATAATCCCAAAACATGCATTAAAATGCAGATATTATTTACAAGAATCACAGAGGACGGTTTTCAAGTATTACTAATAGATGTACACCTAAAGTTACATGAATGAAAACAGAAAAATCGGAACAAGGATTGTGGTCATTACGAAACATATCCAAAAGACATCAGTAATTAACAGCAAAATAGTTTGCGCCTATTACATAACGTCATTTCAAACGCTACTCAAGAACCAAGTACAATTTTCTCGAAAGTCACCGAAAGCCAACGTCGTATTTCCTTCCGTACCACCCCGTACTGCATCCATGCACTTGTACGTACGTACCCACCTCCGTATCAGTTCTCGTCGTACACGAACGTCCCACTGTCGACGATAAACGGGTTTATGGATGTATCGAAGTTGGCCTCATCGTGTTTCTCTTTATCTTTTTACGATCCAGTGGAGTTACAACGGGACGAACGAATGGAAGTGGCGCATCCATTCGACGTCATGTGACGCAGTTCGCAGACAGAGAAAGAGAGCGCGCGCGCGCGAGAGAGAGAGAGAGACACGCTACATTTTCCGTGTGACATTCCATCGTTAGACTCACTGACACGGTAACGTCCTGGCCGTTGGTGCACAATCCCGGGGCCTCGACTGGGCGTGCATTGTGACGTCATGCGCCGCAAATTATGCACCTCCGTAAACCGGAATCCGAAATTCCGGCATAGCCAATGAATCGTGATTCTGGTCCGGGCGAAACTGGCTCTCTGTCCGACCGACGGGGTCGACTCGCGATTTATGATTTCGGACGCTTAACGAGGCCCGCGCCAGTAATGGCCGACGCCGAAGACGCGTGACATTTCGGGTAGATAGACAAAGTGTCCCCGTGTTGTGTAACCGTGATTAACGGCACGCGAGATATGCCCGTTCGGCGGGGCAGGATAAATTCCGCCCGCTACGTCTTCCAAACCAGATGGGTATGATTATTAACGTGGCGCGATGCGATTGTCAGGGCACGCATTCGTGGCGAATAAATGCCGAGGCCTAAGTTCGATTGATAGGGCAGCCTAGACAGAGCGACCCGGGTCCGATATCATTCCCCTTGAAACGCGTTGTCAAGCGTGGGAATTTAAGAGACCTGTACTTTTTAGTAGGTAGCCATTTTTATGTCTACGAGATAAATCATTCCTGCGAATGTTGAAACATGTAGTACTAAAGATACTGATTTTGTCATTCTACCTTTTAACCGATTCAATAATCCGAAATCCGCATGTAGAATTCTGTGAGAAATGTAAGACAGCTTAGGAGATGCGACGAAAGGTAAGTTGAATTAGCGTGAAGAACGATGCTTCGTCCGTTACGCACGAATATGGGCACGCACGAAGGAACGTCTTATCGTTAGATATCACCTGAAATCCGTTTATGTCGCGCGAAACTTCGCGGCGATAAAAAGGAGTCATCGGCGCGAATAAATTGGCGCGCGCGAATTCGTACGCGGGCGCGGCTTTCGGCGGAAATTAATTCCTTCAGTAATTTAGCTCTCCGCGCTCGTTTTGAGAGGCGAAGAAGGAGAGAGGGGCCGGAGATTATCGCCTCCTCTCTTCTGGGCCCGTTCAAAGGGATTCGCATAAAGTGGCGCGCGCTGTACCGACGTTCCCGGGCCGGGAAGCCAGTTTACGAAGTTCCCGTGTAATTGATCACCTTAAATACCTCCGGCAGTCGGCGCAGTCAGCAAATTCGAGCGACACGGCGCTTGCCAAGACAAGCTTGAGCGCCTGCAGAATCCCGGAGAATCAGCGTTTTCAATCAGAATCGGCGGTGAGGGGGCAACGATTATCACG
The DNA here is from genome assembly GCA_963942575.1 of Priocnemis perturbator. Classification (NCBI taxonomy): domain Eukaryota; kingdom Metazoa; phylum Arthropoda; class Insecta; order Hymenoptera; family Pompilidae; genus Priocnemis; species Priocnemis perturbator. The sequence goes on from OZ012653.1 coordinate 11,962,462, forward strand.
ATCATAATTTCTAATTATCATGGCCGTTGTGGTGTGGGTAGATGGAGAACAAGCGGGTTGGGTGTTCGGTATCGGAACGGGTAAAGAAAGGGACAATATGAGAACTTCTAATTACGACGATAGCCGCGCGGTAGGTGAGTAAAGAACAAGTAGTCGCGGTCAACGGTATGGTCAGACAATCGTATTTCTCGGGTACAGGCGAACTTTGTTAGGAAGATAAACGTTGGTAAGTTGAAGTTATATGATTTCAAGGGATACAGCATGCGGTTTGTTGATGCCTGAAACAAACTGTAGGCTTTCAGGCATCTCAAACTTGTCAGTGCTAAAACTTCGTATGCTACTATTGGGAAACAGATCATTCAATCTACTTAATCTCATTTTGGAAAGAGGCAAAACTGAAGAACATAAGCAGATCGTACATATGCGACAGATCTACATTATATCCTGAAACGCACCGCAAATATAAACGTCGCTCGTGGATATAGGAGTGCGGGGGCTGCGGGGTGGATAGACATTGGCAGAGCAAACAAAGTAAGTAAGTCGAGCGTGTAACGACGGGGCAACGAGTTCGTCGTTGGCTCGGAGATTATAACGTCCACCGTGCTGAGTACCCAGTTGCGATATACCTATGTAAGCGTATACAAAATCATACAACCCCCGTGCTCGTATGTACACTCATCCATATCAATATACGATCGTACGTGAATGTGAACTTGCTGGTGCACCACCAATCAGGATTTCGCCAGCAGATATTTCCAATTACACAGGTACCGATCAGCTTATCGTCTCGTAATCCTCCATCGACAATCGTAGAGGATAAGATCCTAACGGCGCATCACTTAACACTCGATACTGGCTTACGCAGTCGGGAAAATTAATATTCTGTTTCGGACGATACGGACTGAATTGCACGATAAAATATGTGACATGGCCAAATCGCGGACATTACCCAACTCAGTATACCCTCGGTCTTAGTACGAGCTGAACACTGTCGGCGTTCTTGGCGGAATGGTTATCGTTAAGAAAGAGACGGTTTGGAGAGTCGGATTAAAAAACTTTCCCACCAGCAACGGCAGCGAAAATTCAATTTCATTATTAGGATCGCGACGCATCTAATGACCCCGAGAACCTGTAGAGGATGAAATTGCAGTTCGATCTTTTCAGAATGCCACAGTCGGCGAGTAACGAGATACCGGTTCAATAAAAAAGAATGTACAAAATAATGACGTCTCTATTATATGACAATAATTACGACCGCTCAATTTCTTTTCGATTTACGCGAAAGAGCACGATCGGTATGTACGTGCGAACGATTATTTACAGTTGACTCAGCTGACCCGCCGTCCGATCCCAGCCATTGCGCATCGAGCGGCGTTTCGCCTAATTACGCGGAGAGACCCGCACTACTGCTACCGCGACGGTGTGAAATTTCGCGGGTCACAAATTTCCGTGCAACGGCCATTTTCATCGGTAAATATTAATTAGCAAAGTGGATCGCCCGACCAGCGTCGACTGTTAACAGAGCGAGCCAATGGCATTGATAACATTTCTCACTCCCGCACATCATTGTTAACACGTTTGTTCGTTTGAGTTGCAAAACCGAGAGAGAGAGAGAGAGAGAGAGAGAGTTAAGAGTAGAAAGCAGTAGTTAACGCGAGCCATCCGAATTCTTCGCGCTTGTACACAATAATAATACGATTTTAGCACAAATGCGTACACCCGCATTCTTCGCACGTAACGTACCCGAGGCCTGCATTTCTCGGCACGCCACGGTTATAACGAATGTGAATCGAGATATCACGTGAGCATGGCGCAACGTTCAATTTAGGAAACACGAGATCGCGGCCGCGTTGCACGCAACGTGTTAAATCTCGGTACGGTGTGAATGCGAGTACGGAAAAGGGGAAAATAATGAGATGGAAGAGAATGGACGTAATTTGAACGATGGACGCGATTAAGAAAATTGGACGCAATTTCGTGCAGCGCTGAGACTGATCTCCTGCAGGATGTTGTGGCTGTGTTCTTTCAGCTACATTTTTCTTCCACCCGTTTCGGATTTATTCTACCAAACGCTATCTTCCGTAACTCTTGTTCACGTATCTAGTAGCGTTCTTTTAATCGCGTAGATAAAACACTCACACTCCCTAGTAACTTCATGCACGTGAAGAAGAATGAAATCAGAATGAACATCTAACTAAATCGCGTATCTACGTACACATACACGATATAATTATGCCCCAAAATGTAAATTTGACAGTACAGACAGCGGAGAAGGCGTCGACCGAAGGCTCGCTCGAAAAAACCGCTGCCGATGCAGAACATTCCTCATCAATTCCAACAAACGCGAAACTAAGGACGCGGGCATGGAAATATTGCCGAGTTCCGGGCGTGCATGGGAAGAGGCTTTTCATTCTGCGGGCATGGCCAACATAGAAAGAGAAAGATAGTGTGAGAGAGAGAAAGAGAGAAACTGGCGGCTCACGCGTCGCGACTTTTGCAATTAATTTTAAATTGGTACAACCGTACAATGAGGCGTTTCGTGCCATTGTCGGGCGGACAGCGCGCGGACGCTGAGCAAAATGGAATAAAGGGTGAACGAGGGGTACAGAGAGAGAGAGAGAGAGAGAGAGAGAGAGAGAGAGAGGGGCGCCAGCGGAAGAGGGACGAACGGCAACAGAAGGGGACGTTTTAAAGTGACTGAAGCATTTAACGCGCGAAAGCCAACGCTAGTTCGCAATTTAATTTAATTGGAATACGGGGTACGATGTTGCGTAATGCGTGATAAAGTATGCAACTTTGGTGTCGCGCGGGCGACAAATGAAAAATTATCCGGCGGCGAGTAGTGCCGGGTGCGCTACTCGCGAGGTGATTTTTTTCTTCCTTTCATCCTGCTTCAGGAGGAAAACTTTTTGTCGCTCCGACGAAACCGGAGATCGCATGCGAAAAGGATGGCTTTCGGGGTGCTCGTTGTTTTCTCGTGCAATAATGTTCGATGGAAGAATCGATGATCTTCCGCTGAGACGCGTCAGAAGGAATAAATAGTGGTCGGCAGAAAGTTTTGGGGGGATAAGAAAGAGGGACGAGGGTGAAATTAAGTCTTATCATTTGTCGGGAGTACGTTGTTCGGCGCGTTATCATTCTTCCTGCTACACTGCTCGGCGATTAGGCCCGCGACATATTTACGGCCCCATTTTTGTTGTAATTCCGTCGCGACATTGCTCCCATGGCACCTCTGATACGAAGACGTTATTCGGTAGGAACGTCGCGTCGGCCGGCTGAGAGAGATGACGGTGTATTTACGTCAGACGATATGAGCGGAATATTTATGTCGTTCGAAGTAAAATACGAATATCAGCTTCAACCAACTGCAATTCAGCGTTCCTTGATGGAAAACTGTTAAACAAACATGAACTAGCGCTCGGAAAATAGAAATATGCTCCCGGGGATCAGAAATAATTGTAAGTAAAATTCGTCCTGTTTCCCGAGTACTATGTCGGGGGCTCGATGCGAATAGAACAATGTTCTATTTCTATTCTAGCGGATCAGAACTTGAGAAAAAATAAATTTGTCCCCAACTGACCGTTACCTTGAAGGGCAAATTTTGCTGAAGTCCATGCGAAGATCCTGCCGACCAGGAAACGCGAAGCAAACACCGAGAGGCAATTAAGTGTTATCGTTCTGCCCTGCACCAGCATTCTGTTATCATTTACGCGGATTACACGTTCCGCCCTCCTGCCTAACCCTCCTCTAATCCCATCGTCGACCATGGGTTCAGAGGTTCTATCTCGGCCGGCGCGTTCAAATAATTATCGTCGATAATTCGACCGGCCAGAGGAAGCATTTTTCGTTCCGTTTGAAAAAGAACGCCACGCGGGGCAAATACAGGCGCGCTTTAAAAAGCGAGGAGAAAGTTGATCGTTCGCTCGATCCAGCTTTACACGCGCAGAATAATGCATCGGGATCAAGAGAAGTTGGCGGAATAAAAAGCGTTCTGCGGTGCGGTATAACTTTAGCTCGGCCGACTTGAAATTTAAGTGACCTATAGTGTTATGATTCGATGTTATGTTGATAACGTTAAGATACGAGTAGTTACATGCTCAATTCGATACTTCAATTACCAACGAGTCAATGCTGTTAATTGCCACGAAAGAAGCGTACGGGTTAGATTTTCAATAAAGCACCACGAAATCTGTCTCGCATCAAGTTCCATCAGATTCTGTCCTTCCGGAGCGAACAAATCGTCGGCAACCTCCTACGCGTCATTAGCACACACATCGTTCTCTGTTTATCTTCACTTTTTCTACACGACCCCTCGTATTCGGAGCGTAAAGTTAGCCGAGCAGAACTGCCTCTTAGCGCGTGGCTGGCGTTTGAAACAATTCTTCGAGGGCACTTCACGCCGATGAAGTGTAGATCTGAATGAACGGGTGGGGAGGGGTACTTGGCAGTATGCAATTCGCTTGGCATATAAAAGCGAAACACGTCGGTGTACTCTCGATGTCGGAGAGACAGGCAGAGAAAGAGAGAGAGAGAGAAGGAAGGTGTAGGGGTCGTGTATTGTTCGCTGGTAAAAAGCGGAAGAATTGCGCGCGACAGCGGGGAGCCAGTTTGTGGGTTTTGATACAGGGTGTTCGACATTTCTGGGATACGCGCACGACCCAGTTGTATGCAGAGAAATTCGATTGAAGTATAAAGTAAGCATTTTTCGTAGACATCATTTTTATGGCCAAAAACACAGATTGTATTGGGTAATATCATAAGAGACTGCTCCGGTTAAATAATATTCGTAATATTATAAGTGGTCCGAGTCGAAATTGTTTCGTCGATAACACAGTCACGTGCGAGGAAATTTATTGCACGGCTTGCCGTTAACGGACACCACGATCAGGTGCAGATTCAAATGAAACGGTTATGGCGCCGCGTCGCTAGGAGATAAGTGTGCGAAAGCTCGAATTTATTCGAAAGGAGAAGAACTCGGCTCAGCCGTAAAGCGCAGGCAAATTCGCGCGAGCGGAAAAATGCTGCGATACACTCGTCCGCGCGTCGCACGGTACCAAGTTTATATCGCTGCGAGAATTATCGTCGTATCGCGCAAAGGTTTAATCGAGACGCATGAGTTAAGCGTTCATACAATCGCAGAATAAAATGACCTTAATTATTTCACAGAAAAACATCAAAATCCTGAGTGGAAAAGCTCGGAACATTGACGCTAAAATAAAATTGCCTCAATTAGCCGTTGTGCGCGACTGCCAACCGATACCGTCAATCGCGCCTGCCGAAGAGGAGTGCGGAAAACGGGCGAAAAATGTGTAAGTGAGAAACGGTTGCGCGACGTAACGGCGAGGGAAGCGAGGACGCTTTTTCCGTCCCTTCTGCGACTCGCGGGCCGAACAAACAAACGCGACCAGACAGGTCCTGGTGGCATGCTCTCGTACACACGGTGTTTTATAGTCCACGGTGGTCCCCCGCCGTAAAAACGGCCGCGATCGCCAATGGTTAGTGCCAGAACGTCGCCGCTGAATGTTCCTGCACTTTATTCCTCGCCCTCTCTCTGCCTCTCTCTCGCTCGCTCATTCCCTCCACTCTTTTGTTCCTTTTCTCACTCAACTCCTGCCCCTCTTTCTTTTTCTTCCCCATCTCACTTTACCCCCGCACTCTCGTCGTCCTCTTTACCTTCCTCTCCTATCCCGACGCCGTTCCTCTCGGATTTTATACGACTGTCATCCACCACCGTCGACACCCTCCTCTCACCCCTCGATCTTCCTACTCCAACCCTCCCCTACCCCGCCCACTCGCGGCTCTTCTGCTTTTTACTGCCGAACAATACACGAATCCGTCCTGCAACCCCACCCCTGCCCACCCCCTTCCCTTAACCCGCCCGTAAATATACGCCGCGCGCTTTCCCTCGTCCGGAGAACGGGAACAGTCGACAAGTGCCGCGAACCGTCCTCCACCCCCAACTTCGGGGGTGAAAACGTGCCGCCGCCGGGAAGTGGCCTCGTTTTGCGCGGGGGTGGCTTCGATTGTTTGACTGACGGTTAAGACACCGATTCGCGGGTGTACGAGAGTTTTTGTTTGAAGGGGGATTGATTCCGAACGCGCGCGACTGATGGTGCGGACGTGAAAAGATGTTCCGCTGATAAGCACGTTGCTGGTCGAAATCAGATTGTATCGGACTACCGAATGTGGCGGATCAATTATAATTGACGACGTTTGTCACGTGTCCGTGTAGCGTAACCTGTTTATAGCCAAATAATAATAACGACTGTAGAAGATGCCGCTACTACGGAATCGAAATTTTCACAACCATCCACCGCCAACGTAACAGGTTGCAACGCCGAAGCATACGCCAGGCCCCGTGGAAGAAAAAAAGATCGATCCGAGGCAAATGTAAAGCTCGCCAAACGGCGGGGAAAATTCAAGGAAATAAGTACAGACCGTCCGAGGGAGAGCGGCGCCTATCTCCGTATCTATCCCCTTAAAACCGCGCCGCGGATCGTGTTAGATGTTTCCCTCCTCATATAATTACTTTGCAGTTTGCTCGCGCAACACCGTCGGCTTCTTGCATAGTTGGAACTTTCCACGGATACGAGGTAAGTGCGCGAGCACATTCTCCTGTGAATGTGAAAGGATGAACATAGTGAAGCGCACATACGCTGCACACACATTCGATAGAGAGAGAGAGAGAGAGAGAGGAAGAGAACGAGCTTCAGGAATGAGAAGAAGCAAGACAGTGTTGGAAGTAGGTGGCAAAGCAGGAGAAGCGAAGTTCGCTGATGATTTTCCTGAGAACGTAATCAGGCGATCTGCAGGCACGTGGGCTTCTATCGATAAAGCGAGGGGTTACACATAAGCCCTCTCTCTCCGTCTCTCCCCCGACCATTTCCCATGCTCACGTTCAACCCTCTCAGTCCTGCCTCGCTCCTGCTCCGGCTCCGGCTCCGGAGGCGAAAATGTTCGCGGCGAAATGGGAACGGAGAAATGCCGGCAACACATACATAGGCGATACAGCACGCCCCATTCGGCGGATCCTAATGACGTAGTCGGCTTTACCGCGTGCGCGCCCGGGGATAACCATAATGGTTTTATATGTTTCACTTATACTCGAAGCTTTTCTTGATTTAAAGCCGCGCCTGGTTTTCCGTCGCTCTCTATGGCTTTCTCTCCTCATTCTATTTCAGGCTGTGGCTTCCCTTCTCTCTCTCTCTCTCTCTCTCTCTCGCTCACTCCCTTTTTTCTTCGTCCATTTTTTTCCCCCCCGTCCTTCTCATTCCTTCTACCTCCTTCCCACCCTCGCTCTACTAACACCATTGTATCCGACGAGCTCGCCGCCTTCTATATCGGGGCGAGATAGGCGCTTTGTGGAAAGACATTCAATTCTTTTCAAGAAAATGCCATTCGACTTCGACGGCCATGGCGCACTGAGCGCTGAAGATCTGGGAGATACGTTACATTCGACCGGTGCATTTCATCGGCCGACCACCACGACGACGACGGATGGTGAGCCTTAAGAATCGCGGAAACGATTAACCAGCTTGCAGCGTCGATTTTCACGATCGAAGGGGTACGGAGTCGGGTGGGCTCGGGCGAATTAAAGACGGCCGTCCTTTAAAATCTGGTTTTGGGTTTTTTTTTTCACGTGGAAACGGGATATCATTAAACCTCGAAATCCTCGGACGCCGTGACGTTGACCAGAAAACTTCGGACTTCTGTCTCTCACACGATCTTCATCATCCCTTTGCGGCGAGGAGCCTGGCAAACGTCTGTATCCTCGGCGGGATTTCTCGCACGGCCAACGAGAAGAAGAAGCGGCCGCGCAGTACGGGGTGTAAAAAAAAAAAAACAGCGGCGTGGCAAGAAGCGAGCCGTAGCCCCAGCAACAACTGTCGACTATTGTATCCGCATTAGGTGCGTCCCGACGCTCGTATACAGCGCCGGCAACGACGACGGCTTGCGAGGGGTGGCGAGGCTAAAAGGGGCGGCTGAGTTGTATTTCATAACAGAGTCTATCCTCCACCGAACAGTCTCTCTCTCCGTCTCATGCTCCCTTTCTTTCTGACTCGCATTTTCTATTGTCGGATATCTTTTTCTGATATTTCTTCGAGTCTTCCTTCTCATCCTTCTTGCACGTTATCTGTAAGTAGCGTCAGTCTTTTTTCTTCAATAAAAAAGCATCGACACATCATGATCTTTTAGCGTTGAATTTTCTTGTTGGGCATTGTTCAGTTGACGTGTTACATAACTTTTGGTTAGATTCAAAGTTGCCATTAGTCAATCTTGACCATTGATTGCTTCACGTGTTCACACTTTTCATTCACTTTTGTGTAGTACCCTTTTCTGTTTCTTTATTTGTTTTTCCTTGGGGTGCTTTGATCGGGAGTAACTCTAGAAGCGCCCGATCGAAGCTTCGTTAATTGATCGTCGATTTAACTAGTTCGCGATGGTCAATTGGCCCAACTACTACTCACTTTCGAACGGCACTGTAATCGACAATGCAAATTGAACCGTTACCGCTCGGCAATTTTACGGGCGGTTTTCCGTCGATTTACAGAATTGTCCGGGTGAGCGCGGGAAGTAGTGAACGTCCAGCGCAATATGTCTCTACGCTTTTTCAAACTTTTTTGTCGGACCACGCAGCACCGTAAACTACGCTAACAAACGTGCAGTTAAAGGAAAATACGAACTCGTAACAATAAGCATGCTAGAAGGACCTATCCCTCTTTCACAACCAATCAGGTATTCTAACCCAAATAATTAAGGAGGAATCGGACACACATAAGAAAAAACCGAGAAAAACGATTAAACATACACTACATAATCCACGTTTGTAAATATGTATCCATTTTCACTATGTGACCTTAACTTGCGACCAAATTGTCTGTCCGATTCCTCCTTAAACCACAGAACAACGTAGATGCAGACGAAGAAGCTGACAAACATACAACCGCGCACACGGTTATTATTCGCACCTCCACTAATCTAGCAGCAAGCACCGTCACGCCACAATAATTTCAGGCAAGTTAATCAGGCAAATGCAACGTGCACAGCAACGAGGAGGCAAAAGGGAAGAGAGGCTGGCGCGCGCACGATCGGACATCGTCTCGGCGACCGCGCCGAGGAGTCGGCCGAAAAAAGTAATTAATTTCGTCACGCCAACTCGTATTTGCCCGACGGCCGTTCGCCCGTCGCCTGCATATCCGTCATCGGCACCCGGGCAAATTATTCGGCGACGCGGGAGGTGGCCACCAGGCAGGTGGCACTCCTTTCCGCCATCGGCCAATTCCGTGCGGACGAGGAAGGGGGTGGCCGGCGAAACGCGCGTGCGAAATTGAAGCCGAGCCTGTGTGCAGGATTTAATAGCCCGCCGAGCGAATTGTCGGCCGCGCAACTGCTCTCGCACGAACGGGTCATCGATGTGGCATTTTGAACGGCGGACAGAGAGACGCGGGACAGGGGCGGGAAGCGGAGAGACGGAAAGAGCGAGCGAGAAAGGAAGGAAGAGGGGCTCGGTCACATCTAAATTCAATTAAATCGTTCCTCTAAAACGTTTCGAATATTTGAATTTCGACCGTGCCGAGCGCGTGCACCGGCCGGATTAAGTTTTCGCCGATCCGCGTTTTCGCGGGATTAAACGATTCGCGGCGCGCACACGCTTGTAATTTATTTTAGCCCTCCTCTCCCTACCTGCCCGCGTCCGCGCCCGCGCGCTCTCGCCTGTGCTTTGTTAATAATATGGCGCGGCGCGCTAGTGAGCGCGCGTCCAACGGGATAGGCGATGAAATTTACATCGCACGCTCGGGCACGCCGATTTTCGGCGGAGCTTTCAATATTTTCGGAAATTCGACGAGCGCCGTGCGAACTAATAAATTCGACGGCAAAACTTATGAGAGGCGGAATTTCATTTTGCGTCCCGAGTTCTTTTTTCTCTGCCCCACTCCGCCGCTTTTATTCCATTTTTTTTACCCCGTTGTGGCTTCTGTTTCGGTGGTGGCGCGAGGACGAATCAAAGCGTTAGTTTAACACACTGAACGTCACGTGAAGTTTGGCACGAACTTCGCCAGGGGCGACGGTGAAATAATACTTTTTAAAGCGTCGGGTCTCTTGTTTGTTCTAAAAGCTTTAAATTCACGTATAATTTAAAGTCACACTTGATAATGATTTGAAAACAGCACCTTCAGGCAAAGTCGGGTGCGCCGAAAAGTCGATAGCCATCACGATCTAGTTTACTACTACAAGGACATTAAAAGTGAATTAAAAAAGTGAACGTATATATTACACCCTGTCGTTCTACAATTAATCCACCGTCGTTCCCAACTTTCACGTTGCCGAATGTGTCGATTATTGGTACATCAAGCACAGTGTCTCCAATACTCTTTTGCTCGACGTATCTCGGACGCCACGCTACTGAAAAGAAACAAGCGCAGAAGGAAGTGGAGGAACAGTAGTCAGCGATTAAAACGTATACCGTTAAAATCTGGGCGGGAAGAATACGGCGCGTTTAGCACGGCCGAATTCACTCGCTCGACTCTCGATTGATCGATACGTCCGTTCGGCATTGCCGGGATTTGGGACGTCTCCGCGTCGGACAATTTTTTTCCCAACGCTCCCGTGCTCTTGTGCGTTTTCTCTTCTCACGAAACGCACGCCATTCAATCCGGTTTTCAGTGATAAAGCTCGACACACGGCACTCGATCTGCTCGAATAACGAGCCCGACTACGAATGAAACCTGAAGTTCGCGGATGGGTTGGTGGGAAAGAATTTTGTACGAATGAAGAGGTCTGTGATCAAAAGTCTCGACTGAAGCGAACGATTCGGTTTAAAAATAACCATATTCAATGATGTCGAAAACTAACTACGAATATTTGCTACGTACTCGATCAGTGGATAAAAATATTTAAATACTCACAGATTATTTACGACAAATTTCAAGTTTTGCAATAGGTAATATTCAAAGTATATAACAGAAAGACATAACGTTCGATCGTATACATCATTCCCAGGTAAAATTCGTATACAGAAAAGTTCGGCGCACATTAAATCATATCAACGACACGATCGTGCGTTCCGCAAGAACTCGAGTAAAGGGGGGCGTGATCAGAGTCGGTGGTAGGTCACGAAAATCTCCCCGACCGAGAAATTAACGTGCCGGATGTTTATTGGCGCTCGTAAAACGGCAGTTCTGCTCGCTCTGGCCTATCACGGAAATTAATCTTGTATGCCGAACGAAAGGAGTCTAATGACGCGTCTCGATAAGGGAGGAGAAATGTAATAAAACAACGAAGACGAAGGGTACACGTGCCCGACTAAGGGGTGGTCGTACTTTATTCCACTGCTAATGCGAAATTACGTTTCAGATTCTTGTTGCGATCGTCAGAATTATTCTGGGAATTCTTTCCCGTCGATCTGAGCAATGCGAAGCATTCCGTATGTGCCTGGTACCGTCGTTTGAAGCAAATTATGATCCGCGTTCCCCGTGTCCTCGTCACAAAATTTAGCCATTTTCTGCGGCAAATCTATATACAGGGACTCGGTCGTTCATATATACTCCATCATTATTCTGATATTCTCAGGGACATAACTGAATCATAATTAGCTTCAAGATCGAACAGCGAATTTACTGCAGACAACGACAGTTCATTATAGATGTCTATACACGACTCTTAAAACCAGAATTGATTAATTGCACTTTTTTTAAGTGTCAATATCTTTTTTTAGTTATTTTTCTCTACTTTCTACGATACAGAGTTGTCGCGTCGAAACAGCACGTAAATGTGAGCAAAGCTCCGCGCGACTGTACCTAACCCAAACCTAATATACGACTGTCGCATTTTAATATTCTACATATTCGGACAGTAATCTACTCCACATCGGCCGACGTAATATACTGTCCAGCGTGCCCCCCGTCGCATGAATCAAAAATATCGACAGGCCACGTGTATTAACGAGGCAATCGCGACAGTGCAATTAGCGCAATTCGGTCGCAATTTTTCATCGACCCTGTCCCGCGTATACTCCTCCCTTCGTGCCCCCACTTTCGGCGGGGCAGACCCTCGGCAAAACCGACTTCTCCGCTTGTCGACTCGAGGGTAATCCCGCAAATCCGAAAGGCCGCGATAATTAACGCGCGCGCGCGCGCGCGAGCTTACACTCGCGGCTTGTATTAAATCCACGTAACACCCGCCAACCTCACGTACGCCCTTTGTTAGCGCAAATTACGTCTGTGGAAGTGTGCTTCGAATAGGGGAGAGCGAGACCCTCTCTCTCTCTCTCTCTCTGTCTTTTCGAGAGACAGGGAGTAAAAGTTCCGCGTAATTACGCGAACATCGAGCTATCGGGTCGAAAGATATACCTTCATCATCCGTAGTGCTTGCATCAGACGTCGGGGTAAGCGAACGAAATCGAATGTGAGTCGACGGACTTGAAACTGTTTAAAGACAGGCGCGCCATTACTAGAGGAACGATCGACACGAAGCGGCAAGAGTTGGCAAAGAAATGGAAGAAAAATCGACGCTGTAGGAAACGTCCTTATAGCGGCAAAACACCGTCGTGCTCCGGTTCCCTATTCTCTTCCCGCCCGCCGCGGACGGCATCAGCGTCGGCGTCGGCGTCGGCGTCGGCGTCGGCGTCGGCGTCGCGGGGAAAATGGACGGCGAACTTGTAGCTCCGCGAGGGTGAGGACTCTTTTAAACCGAGAAATAAGGGCGACTCTCCTTATCTAGATAGGCCGCCGTTCCTGCGCGGCGGAGAAGCAAGAAGAAAGTACAGCGGAGAGGCGGGAGAGGAAAAGTCGGGGGAATCGAAGAGAATTACCGACGAGGGATGGAAAGAAAGACGACGACGGCGACGACGAGAGGGTGGAGGCGGGGGGTGGTTAAAGGAAGAGGGACGTCGCTAGATAACTGCTGTATTAAGATTTCTAATCTAAATGAACGCTCGTTCCGGTCCAGCGGCTCTGATGTCGGTTCATCCGAGCGCGTCTAACTTCCTTCACCCCTCTCCTTGTCCTTTCCTTCTTCTACCGTTTTTCTTTTTTTTTTTTTTTTTTATAAATGAGTTTAACGACGCACTCCCAACTCTCTCCCGGGGCACTGTAAGTTTTTCCCTTTTTTTGCCTCTCCTATCCCTTCCTTTTTTCGGACGAACAAGGACGACGGATGATACCCTCGTTACGTATATCCGGATACCCTAGTCGCGGGGAACACGACGCCGATAAAAGTATCTGGAATTGAGAAAGTTGCTTTTATTGCCCCACTCCACAAACCCCTTTACCCGGTCTTCGTTCTCTCTACCCCTATTGCTCGCCTATTGCCTTCGGTCCTTTTTCCTTCTTTTCGAGGATGTGCCTATCTTTGTCTCCCTCTCTCTCTCTCTCTCTCTCTCTCTGTCTTTCTCGGGCGCCGGAAGCAGTATACCGGGGCCAGGTTATTTTTCTATTGCTATTGAAATAGCTACTTACGAAAAGATGCTGATGCCGATCCGCGGAATGGGGAGAACGCGACGATAAAAGTACTCGAGAGTCGGTTTTAGTTCGCGGCGTAATGTCCGACGGCGTGTGCATCTTGCCGATCTTTTTCTGCTAGCGCTGATCTTTCAGATTTTCCTGGCCGGCGTCGTCGCGAGCGTCACTCCTCCAACGAGATTTTGTCTTTTAACGAGTCGAGGTTCGACTCAAATGCGAGTTCGAAGATTTTTCTGGGTTGAGTAGTCGAGGTTGCGGCGCGCTGATTCGGCCGACGTCGAGGTTTCAAATCAACGGAGCCGGTCAGGGCGTCTTCCTTCGGGAAGAGTGTCGAGAGATTCGTCCGAAGAGAGAAAATTGTGGCGAGAAAATGTCGCTCGCGCTTCGATAAAAATCGAATCTGTATTGTACACGGCGTCCCGTATAAATTCTGTACTTCTCTTCATGTTGCGCTTCCCATTCTAACATGTGCCGACTATTATATTTCCGAGTACGAAATCAAGCTCTGAAGACGTTTTCTGCGAAGAGGTAAATCGTTAATGTATGTATAGTCCAGCAACACATATCTTTCATTATTTAAACCCAACGATACACTTAACCGTTCGTCGAAGCACGGCGCACGAATTACCGAACTTCCGGGCTTGAAAATGAAAAGAAAAAGAAGAAGGCGGACGCGATTTTCTCGAAATAAATTACGGGAGTTCCGGGGCGGCAAGAATTATTTGCGGGCTTTGTCGCACTGTCGTCACTCGTAACGTTCAATTTACTCGACGGCATCAATCTTATTCCGGCTGTATTCGCCTCCTCCTCGATCCCTTCGCACCTAATCTCCGCAGGTTTAACCATTTCTTTCTTCACAGCCCTCTATCCCTCTCCCACGGCACCCTCCCCCATCGCCACCAACCTGTTTCTTACTATCCTCCCTATTTCAGTCTCCATCTATCAGGCAGCATCGTGTAATCGTGTCAACGCTCTCTTCTCCCCCTCCCCCCCTTTGCAGATTCTTCACCTTTTCTCTTTCTTCCCCGCGATCTCTCTCCAATTCTCTCACTTTTTCTCTGTCTCTCTCTCTCGCCAGCGCTCACCCTCGCTTTCACCCCGACTGTTATCGCACCTCCGCCGCTTCTTCTCTTTTTACACTCGACCCAGACTCAGAGGAGGGTGCGAATCAAATTGGTCGCGCGCAAAAAGTGCACCCACTCCTCGGTCAATTATTTCTGCTCGCGACTCGCTAACGAGTATTGGAACGGATTCTCTCTCCCTCTACCCCTTTCCCCCCACCTCCACCATCTTCGCGATCGAAAGTCACCGTTTAAACATGACGTAACGATTAACCTGTTTGCGCGACGCGCGGCTTAATAATTCGAGCCTCGATATCGGAACGATTCCGGATCGCGTTACGGACAACCACTTCGCACCAAACTTTAAGCAGCTTCTCGGCCAACCCCCTCCTCCTCCCCCCTCCGCTCCCGGCGTCGTCGGTGCTGGCTTTTTCGACGTCGCGAAATTATGACCCGCGCCCAGTTGCGACAGAATTAACGATGGAGATTTAAAACGACACGGAATTAAGGGCGTAACGCGCCTTCTGGCCCGGGGGGGTAGGGGAGGGGGTAGGGGAGGGGGAAGATGGATCGCGAGGCGTCGGAGCGAGCGCGTCACGGGATGCGTCATGGGATACAAAGTTTTCGGTCGGTCCTCCCCGGCATAAAGTCGTGATGAATCGAGGCTGCCGCTCTTCGAATTTGTATGCCCGCTCGCCGCCAGCAAAAAGGGAGACGCGGGCAGGTTGTTTAATAAAATATTTCACGCTGATGAATGGCCCCCCTTTCCCACTCTAGTCCCGCTGCCTTTTCCCGTTCCGCGGGGGATTCTTCGCCGCTGCAAGCGCAGCCGAGCGACGACGGCCGACGCTTCCTTCGCTGGCTAGACATTTATTGCGAGCGTCGAAGTCGAGACATTTTTAAGCGCTCGCCGTTTTAACGTGGCCCGATACGCGCTTGCATTCTCCATTATATTTTTATCGCTGGTGTGCGAAATCGAAAAAAATATTTCACGGCTAATCCGACCGGTGCGGGATTTATCATGCGAAAATACAATTCGATTATATTATTTGGGTGTAATGTAATTGAAAAAGGGAGGATTTGATACTCAATCCCGTAGGACGGTCAATGAATTACTTTGTTCCCGCGAGACTCGCACGGGCGAAAACGCAAAATCGAGTAACCCGGAGGTTTCATTTTCGAAGTTTCACCGTTGGGCCACTTTTCACCGGCCAGACGCGCGTGCTCTCCTGTCGTCGGTGGAAAACTTCGAGCCAACAAAGGGAAGTAGAACTTTCGTCCAGGCAGTAAGAATCTTCGGAGATCGTTCAACTAAGCACTTGGAATTTTTCGATTATTTTTTCCTTCATTCAATTTTGCCGCTTTCAGTTGAATCTTGTTTTTGGAAGGCAATCTAGTCTGTATCTAAGGAGTAACTTCATATGCTGAGACAATTTTACGCGGCAAGAACGTGATCGACATCACCATTACGCCAGCCATCCGAAAATCATCGCGAACAAGGGGTAGAATTTGAATGTGAAAAGTGACACGGCCGACTAACGAGACGTCGAACACATCGGGGCGAGTCGCGCAAGATCCCAGCATCATGACAAGAGAACGGGGTATGGGGTGAGAAACAAACAGCATACCCGAACAAGGTCATCAGGCTGATCGGCGCCATTTTTCAATGGGACACGATTAATTAATCATCGCGCATGAATGGAATCCATCAAGATAGCTGCTCGAAGGGGAGCCAAAATGGATGGCCAGGATGTATTCTTCTCCTTTATCCCTTCCGCCCTCTGACCTCTCTCACCCCCATCGAAAGCCGCTCTCTCCCTCTCTCTTTGATTCTCTATTTTTACGTCGTCTCCCGTTATACCACGCTTCCAGCCATCTATTTCGTCTCTTTTGCCAGGGCGATAAGGAGCCAGGGCGCTGCTCCTTACATCTTTGTATCCGATTAATGGCCGCTCCCGCTCGATCGGTTCGTTCGCTAAGCAATTCGCCTTTCCCGCTCCGGCCTAATGAATAATTTATTAAAAATTCATCGGCTCTCCTTCTCTCATTCTCCTACCCTCCCGTCGTCCGCTCTCGCTACACTTCTAGCATCTCCACTGCTGGCTTCTTTGCCTTCGCCGTAAGCTTCTGCGAGCCCTTTCTCTTTCCATTCATCCCTCCCTCCGCACTTCCCAACCTCTTTCTCTCTCTCTCTCTATCATTTCCTTCTCACTCTTCCGCTCCCCCCTTTATCCGCCTTTCTCCTATAATTTGCTTCCACGCTGTCGTGCCAAAAGCACTCTCGGTGCCCTGGCATTGTGCTCGGAAGTTCCTTTCCACGGCACCCGGAACTTTCCGCGCGAATTTGCATTCAACCTACACACGTTCGAACAGCAAGGGAGAGGAAGAGAGAGGGAGAAAGAGAGAGAGAGAGAGAGAGAGAGAGAGAGGGAGTCTATCGAAAACGAAATTGCGGATCGCAAAACACTGAGCGCGAGACGCCGACGGAGATCGCCCGACTCTCATTGGCCCGCCCGCGAAATTTATAGTCGGCGAAATGGGAGAATTCGGGAATTGCGGAACCG
This sequence comes from Priocnemis perturbator, assembly GCA_963942575.1. Taxonomy (NCBI): domain Eukaryota; kingdom Metazoa; phylum Arthropoda; class Insecta; order Hymenoptera; family Pompilidae; genus Priocnemis; species Priocnemis perturbator. The sequence continues at coordinate 11,979,547 of OZ012653.1, forward strand.
TTCAAGAGGAAGAGAGAGAAGGAGACGAGGGGAACGAACGACGAAAGGGTTTCAATAAACATCGTAAGGGTTAATGAAAATCCGGGGGAAGTGCGCGGCTCGTAAAGGAGCTGCATTAACGCACGATGCGTTGGGGAAAATAATTAAATCGTGAAAAATTCAAGATAGTTTTCAAAGTGAGAGCGATGTGACGTCGTGCACGTTCGGTTTAATTTAATAAATTACTGATTTCAATCACGGTAGCGAGGCTTAGAGTACGGATTTAACGTCTTACTAACAAAATTTAACGACTCATCCCGTTCGATAATCTTTATTTAACGCGAGCCCTGCAACGCGAAGTCTATGTAATACGGAATACAGCGGGAAACTTGTTTTACGGCGCCGTAAAAAAGTTCTCCCGCACTCAATATTGGATAGTTGTAAGTCGTCAAATTTGATATACAACGTGGCGTCTACGCGCCGTCGAGTCAGTATTTTTAAGGGTCGATGCTAACCGGGATCGACCGACATGAACGCGCAAGCTACAAAGATGAGAGCAACAATCAAGTTCTTTAAGACTACGAGCGAAACGAAATAAGGCAACAAAATATTTCTCCATTGTGTATCTCGGCTTTTTAACCGTTTCAAATCGGTCCGACAATATTAGTCCCAATACCCTACGACCGAGTCTGAAGAATTCACGTTTCTCACGGCGACGAAAAAACGCCTCAGAACAAGTGTCGGGATCCCGATTTTCCATTTTCGGAATCTCCACAATTTGACCGCCTAGCCGTTCATATTTATCGTTCTACGCTTGCCGAATGCAACAGGAACAAGTCAAAAGGGGGCTTGAAGCATTGCCGAGCGACGCATATAACAGTAACAACACATAAGACCTTGTCCGTAGACAGTTTCGTCGTTGGATAACTCGCCGGTGGTTGCGAGAGAAGTTGAACATGTGTGTGTGTGTATATATATATAGAGAGAGAGAAAGAGAGAAGAGGGGGTGGACAGTTACGGAAGAAGAAACGGCTGGATGCATGTACGTGTACGATTTGCGAAGGTGGACGACGACGACGACACGGCGGTAACCAAGATTTACATTTTCCGCGGAAATAGGTTTTGCGATAAAAGGATTTGGAATAAAATTTAGCTCGGCTGGTACCGCCGCCGCCCCCGGGTATTTTGATTTAGTAGTCGTTTGAGAGTTGGCAAGCTCTTTGGAGTGGTGCCAACATTTTTATGTTATTCCTTTCCCACCCCCCCCCCTGCCGAACAACCCTTCACCCTTTCATTCTTCTCGCCCGCCATTCCCGTCTCGTCTTCCCAGCCTCCCACCACCCTCCCTTTTTTCCGCCCGTTGTTTTCCTTCCTCTCGTCGCTTACTCTTTTCGCTCGCGCCGAAAACTGCCCCGAGAAGGGATCAAAAGCTGCCCGATCGCGGCCCACGTATATCGATATCCGCGGCGTGATGCATCGTTCTCTCTCTTTCGACGTCTACGCGGCTTTCCGTGTGTGTGCGTCAGAGTGAGAGGCTGAGAAAGAAACAGAGCGGAGAGTGGATCGCGTAACATTCCGCAACGGCGAAAGTTGACGGTGTAACGTGTCCTGTTTTTCTTCTCCTCTTCTAGCCTTTAAGAGAGAGAAAGAGAGAGAGAGAGAGAGAGAGAGAGAGAGGGAGAGAGTAGGTGGTAAAGTTATTTCTCGCGATAGCGCTGAGAAATGGCACTCCAGTCTCCGGGGTTAATCCCACTGCGAATGACTGTCGTCTTTCCCGCGCTGTTCCAGTCGGAACTTGAGCCATGATAGGGGTGGACTTCGCAAAGGTAAAGTTCCCGCGGAATATGAACTCTACACGATATTCGAGCCTCGACAATATAGAAATTCTGCATAAGTTAAATTGCATTCTACCGGAGTTGCCTGTCGCGCGAACTATGCTCCGCGTAGATTTCGCGCTACTTCGCGATTAACTTCTTCCTTCACCGTGTCGGCCACATTGTCATGTGCGATCAGGCGTGCGATATTACTGAATATCTGATTTAATTTAATTTTGCCAGCGATATGTATGTCTCAAAATTCATGACGCTCGAATTTCACGCCACTGTGTTTAACGGTTTCATAGTGGCAAGGGAAAATCCGAAAACGATTCGACTCCTCTAAACGTTCGACGTGTCTGCTCGACAATATCTCTCTGCCGCGGCAAGTGGTCGGTGAAATTGTTGTTAACGAGCGAGAACGGTCGCAAATTATAAATAGACCGTATTGTGCACGGTTGAAGGATTTCTTTGGCAAGCACGAGGCAAAAGCGTCGGCTCGAGGGGGGTTTTCAACGACTTCCACAATTCTCTTTCTTGTCCGCCGACTTTCCACGGGCTGCGGACGATTGCAGGCTGTGCCGTTCGCCTGTCTACCTTCCCTCTTTCTCTCTCGTCGCAAAAACCGCTGTCGCGGTTTCGACGAGGTGCGCCGCTAATTGGATGACCAAACGACGAATCCACAAAGATCTGCCCGTACGTGAAAGTTACTGCGTCGGAGAATAGAGGCGAGCGTAAATTGCGGAAGGTCCGTTGAAACGAAACGAACTGTGGAGAGGAGTCCGACTGTTCCTTGTTGATTCGCAGTCATAAAGGCGCGGACCCGCCCGGCACCGCATGATTATCGTCGAGAGGGGCAGGAATTTCACGCGACGACTAATTTGTTTCAGTCAAACCGCTTCGACCGTACGCTCTCGCGTCTTGTATTGGTTTAATAAAGGCACCGTGAAATTCTATCTTCTTCCGTTTCACGCTTTAATACTGTCGGAACATATTGTACCGACTACGTATGCCGTGTGTTGCGTTCAGATTCGAGTGAACAACTACCGAATATTTGCCGGAGTCATTTTATTCAGTCAACTTTCTAAGGTTTTCTCTCTTACGACTTCGAAGCATGTGGTAAAATAAATACGTTGCCCTGCTTTCGCATTCTGACAAATCCCATAAAAGCCCTTCACACTCCATCAACTAAGTTTTCGAATCATGAAAAAGCTGTGAGTGGAGATCGTCAAGAGTCGGATCGCGAAAAATAATCTCCGTCCCATCCAAATAAACGCGAACTGTTGGCTGTACGAGAAGGTATTCGATTCGCGTGCTGGGAAGGACAATGAAAGGAAAGATTGTAAACGTATCTGCGAGGGAACCGACGAAAGTTGGCCGCTCTCAAAGTTGCCCTCGCGTATATTCCTTTGCCCGGGGACCGCGAAGAGGACGTTAATGAAAGTACGACGGAACGGTCGGTGGCTCTTGCCAAGGGCTAGGAAAGCGGAAGATAGGGCGGGATGCGGCGCAGAATAGATAGTGAGAGAGATAGAGGGTAGAACGGGGAACGTGGTGAGGTTGACTATGAAAATGGAATAAAGAGGAATTTTCAAAGCAAAGGCTGCAGCAAATTCTAATGAACGAAAGAAAGGATAGCTGCTACCCCGACGTAAAATTCCACTACATCACATACCGTGCGCACGATCCACAAAATTAATGCATCAATATCGTTAGCCCTGCACACTCGCAACATTCTATCGCTGGCAGCACCGAAAGTTTCTCACGACTCATCGCATCATCCGTCAGCTAACGACATCACCCAGCGATGCCACTTATAATGGCATTACCTTCCTGAAAATCGTACGCATCGACTGCAAAGCACTCATATCCACCTTGCCCGCACATTACACAATACCGATAGCAATTTAAATTCCCTCCTTCAACCCCATCCACCTCTGACAACACAACAGCAGCAAAGGACACACAGACACACCACAATCCTTAACATAACCCAAGCCCAAAAAGGGCAGCATTACCCAACGCCAGCGAGTCGGCACACAAGGACAATTCTCAAAGTACACGCATCGAGGTTGCGCAAGGTGCAACCGGATGCCGTGAGGGAAGAATCCGAAGGGTGTTACCTCCGTCTCGAAGGCTGGAGGGTTGGCGGTGTCGGCGGTCTGGGTTTCGAGGGTAGGACGGGTAGGAGCGACGTAGGGTAGGTGCGGGGTTTACGCTTGCGGCGAGCTCAAAAGCGTTCAGGGACACGAGGCGCTCGCGTTTCAGGCTCTCTCTCTCTGGGACGGGAGAAGCCTGCGCAGCAGGGCGTAGGCGTCGGCCTGGGGCTCTCCGAGGCTAGAGGCTGCGGACTTCTAACAGTGCGACGTCGGCAGTCGCTTGAAACGCACAGATGCCGGCCAATTCGCCCGGCGCCATTTTCCCTCCGAAACATCGTTGCTCCGGTGAATGTCGCTCACGGGAGGGCTCGCACAAAGAGATGACGAGGGAAAAAGAGAATGTACTCTGAACATTGTCGAGTCGCTGCAGGAGGAGAGTGAAACGAAACGCACGAAACGAGAGAGGCGTACGCGAGGCGTAGATGGGACGAGCAGTGAAATGAGTAAGCAAACGGAGAATTGCCCGCGCACGATTTTTCTTCCGAAACATAGTTACTTCGGCGAATGGCGCTCACGAGAAAGGTCGCACAAAGGGATGACGAGGAAAAGAGAATTTAACGAATATTGTTGAATGGAGAAAGGGCGAGAGAGAAAGAGAGAGAGAGAGAAATAAAATACAGAATTTCACAGGCTAAATGTCCGAGGTGAAGAGTAGATGAGAGAAAAGTGAAACAAGTACGTCAAATAAATTTCCGGATGAACAATCGCCCGACGCGATTTTCGAAAAATTAACTTCCGTCTCGGGAAAAATGTCAGTCCGTATGACGCGCAGAGGAGACAGGTTGAACAAAGAGGCGCGACTGGAGAAGGGTGAGCGTAAAGGAATTTCGAGGTACCTCATACGTAAAAAGTGCAATTGAGAAATTAATGAGATGTAAAAAGCGTGAAAGTGTGGCAAGGAGAAAATGCAAATGATACGCGTCGAAACGATGGCGTGCTAAATAACAATTCGTGGATAACGAGGCAGACAGAAGGATAATGAGAAGCCGAGAGAGGGAGAGCGAGATTGTGAGAGGGTTTCATTTCAGATTTCCATGACACCTAATGACGACGACCCGATATTCCGTCGCGACAGGTACCGAAACTCGTTCTCGCTCGGCAACGGTATCATTTCTTGCGGACAGGTGATGGGCAGATTAGAGCGCAGCATGAAGCGCTGCCGGATGGGCGAAGGGTGGTATGGGGAAACGGATAATCGGTCATACGCGAGCGCGTTTCAGATTGCAATGAGCCTCGGTCACGACGGGATCGCGACGAATCGATTTGACGCCCTGCGAAATGGGGTTGCCCTTCAGGATCGATTTCGTTCTGTAAGTACCCTCTCGGTCTCTCATAAGTCACCGAGATACGTATCTCATGCAGCCGCCGAAGCGTGTGCGGCAAAAATATAGACAGCACTCGATGCGAGGCATAAAACCTGCGAACCAACACCGTACGAAGTATAAAACATTTCCAAGACAGTACGACGCACACGAGCGAACCGGCCAACTGTACCGCGCCGACAAAATCCGTACACGTCCATTAAAGATTTCACTGTCCTCCCCAGCGTACTTTCGAACGCACACGCTGTACATTCCGAATGTTTGCCCTAACGATAATCCCGGCCCCGAAGACGACACCATTGACAAGAGAGCGGTTAGTGGAAATGGGCCGATAGCACGGTCGGCAGATTGCACGCATGTGCACACGTGCCTCTCCGCCTCCGGTGCATACCCTGCTGCACGCGTATCCTCCGCACACGTCTATCGTTGTTTCATACAATTAGCTCACGGCAATTTCATTCTCGTTACCCGTTGCGCGCTTGCTCCGCTTGTGTCGGCTTTAACGAGCTATCGCGCCCACTGTAGCGCAGTACGATCCTAATTTATAGAGTGGTCTGGTAAGGGACGTTCACTGTGTAGCTACACTCCGTCGCGGTAGACCGCGTCGCACGTCCAACCGCACGCCGCGCCGTGCCCTACAATGTCCAGCTCTTCTGCACCACCTATCGCGACCGAGTCTTTACGGGAGTCGTCTACTGCGGCCTGTTTCACGCCTGTCGTCAAGTTTGCGCACGGTAAATGTGCCAATAATCGCCCGGGTGTCAACGATCGACACCCTCTACGCTTCTCTGCGGAACACGAAATTCAGAATTCATTTTGTTATCGGGAAAGGGTCGTATGTACTGTCCTCTTATTGTAGCAGTAAAGTTATACGAGTCGTCGACGCGTCCTACTGTCCTATGAAAAAAATGAAACGAGAACAAAGATTAATTTTACTACTAGAAAGAGGTCATATGTAAAGTGGGGTAGTGAATGTATATGTCGATCTCTCATTGTAGTACGTACTAAAAATATATCAGCGATCGACACGTTTTACAGTTTCGGGGGAAAAAGTAAGAACCAAATTTAATTTTAGTACTAGAAAAAGGTCATGTGTAAACTGAAATGGCGAATATACGTGTTAGCCTCGCTTTGTACTACTAAAATGATGTCAGTGATCGATTATTGGTACATTTACACCTGGTAAGTACAGTCAACCGTTCAATACCAGAGCGCCGTAAAATGACTCCAGTCCCCAAGCATTAACCTCTTCATACAAATAAAGCATTTAAACAGCTACCCATACACCATTATCGTTATCTTCGCACCCGATAAACAACATCAATTCCGCCCAGATACCTCCTAAAAAGACTCCAGTCCAGTTCCGAACATTTATCAAATTGCCCACTCATTTTCCGTTACAACTCCGAACTCTCGAAATCCCAATCAACGCACCCAATACCGACAATTCTCAACGCTTGAATAAAAACATATTGTCCGCCAATGTTAAGCGAAATCACACGAGGTAAGTAAGCGCGGTCGATCATTCGAAAAGTGAACACCCCCGAAAGTTCTGTATAACAGAACGCAGCGCCCTAATTCGTTACAGATCCCTGCAAGACTCACTGGACTCGTGAATGCAGGGCCCTGCACCCACACACACACACACACTCGTATTCGCTCGCATTAACTTACGTGCGTGTGTGGGAGCATCGGCTTTAATCGGCATACGGATGACGATCCCTCCCTCTCCCCTTCTATCGTCGCAAACAATCCGCGAGTATTTATTGCGGCTGGCTAATGCCAGTTTATTGGGATGTAAAATGAGAAAGCGCCTCCCTCTCCACCCTCGTGCTGACACGCTTGTTTCCATCGTGCTCGAGTTCACCGAGCGTCTCCAACGCACAATGGAACGCTTTGGCATGAGTAAAGCAAGAAATATTGTCGAGCGTTCGTTGTGACTTTCCTTCTTTTGCGCGCGGCATGAAAAAAGGAGCATAACGGTGCGTCGAAGCGGAAGATATTTCCTTTTGTTTGCTACAAATAGACACTTTGTTTATTAATATCGAGTTCGCTGAATTGTTGAAATTATTCGTATATACGGTTCACGCATTGTTTGTTTAATGTTGAAGCAGACATCGTTGTAAATGTTATATGTCGGTGTTGTGGCCGTGAATATTGAGAATGAGAAGATTTGGTTTCAGCGGATACATTGGGATAAAGGCTAACATAAATACGTACATAGGCAAACGATGATATCAGTGAAATGTCATAAAACACAAGTCGTAGCATTCAATAAACGCATCTCTAAACCTGGAAATAAGCGTGCAAATAATATATTCATAAAATGACATAAACATCGAGGAACAACGCAGCTACTGGCTGTCGTAAAACAACTGTCAAATACGTACGTATCGGAATGTGGAGCATGAAACATTCAATGAGTACGACAAACGTCGTATAAAAGAATGTACAAAATATCGATAACAATGCACATGCATATATACATACCACAGCTTTCATGGCACAGAATTGTTCCGCGTGTACGCGACTGCCGAATAACCTCTTTCGCGCCATCGTCCAATTAACCTAACCTCTTCAAAATAAAAAGCACTGAACAGTAGTCGTAAACACTTTGCCGGCACGAGTCAATAAATCCGACGGACAAATTGATATTACGCGACACAACGAAACACAGTACGACGTGATTAACGGATTTAATAGTCGTTGAGAAAATGATTAACACGTAGCGTTATACTGGCGTGAATGACACTTACGACGCAGGTTATGGTCCAAATGTAAGAAGCCCGAGTTAAACAGATGGCGAAACACGAGCGACACTTGTGGCACCTGTCAACGTACTGCGTCCGCACTAAATAATCTTCGTATTCTTTCGTCCTACACCAAACATGTCATCTCTGCTTCTATAGACGTCCGTACGCAAGAATGACACCGAAGAACTCTGAAACTATCGAAACGATTCAAACGTCATGCAAGCGTTGCTCCACCAACCTGAACAGTGTACCAAGCTATCGATACTATCGAAACGATCTCAACGTCATGCACACACGTCCTCCCACCAGTTCAGACCGTTCACTGCACACCCACCCCCACACATACGCGACCGACACAATCGCAAGCCTAAATATGACATAGCTCGATCATAAAATGGAAAAATTGATGCTATCGACACGATGCAAACTGTCATGCATCACCTTACTCGACCGCTCCGAAAAATGTACTAAACAGACCCCATACACACATACACGCACAGCACATGCACGTACACAATCGACGCCACTACCAACCCGAAAGACGACAATGCTCGATCGTAGAACGGAAAGAACTGATTCTACCGAAATGATTGAAACGTCATGCATATACCCCGCTGATCCAGCAGCTCGGAACAGTTTACCAGGCCGCCCATTCGAGCATCTTACATGCACGCACACTTGAAAGGATACCACGCGATCGTCGCCGACGAACGTCTTGACACGGCGGAACCGGAGGTTAGACTGGCCGAGTTGGTGGTCGAACGATAGCGAATGTGACCATTGAAGCAAAGTACATAGTGCCGTCACTTGCCAGTGCGAGGGCCGAGGCTCGACGAACGAAGAAGACGGACACAAACAGGTGAGCAGGTGAACACAGTCTCGCCGACCACGTGCCCCAGCAGCGTGTGTACCGGCGAATGCGAGTGCCGCGTGCCGCGTGCCGGCTCGATAGCAAAAACTTAATGTCGACGGGGTCGGATGAGTCACGCGCACGATCCCCCACCGACGCGGCGACTGCTGCCAGCCTCTGGGAAGTGGAAAACAGGATTTCGGCAAGCGATGCGAGAACTTTCGGCCGCGACGGAATGCGTGAACGGACGTGAGAGCGCGGCGCGGAAAAATCGCGGCCATTAGCAGTGACACAGTGCTGCCAATGGCGGCGGAAGGAAGACTTTGGTGTTGCCCTCGCCGCGCGGTTGGCAGCGAATTTGAAGCGACGTAATCGGGACTGTGATTGGAAAATCGTGAATGCTCCTGGACATGTCAGATGTTCGGGTTGTGGGTAGATATTGTTGATTTCTTTGTTCCGAGAGGGGTATGGGAAAAGGAGAATTGTGTGATTGTGGGAAGTTAGGTGGCGTGAAATAGAGTGTCAAGGTAATTATGATCATTATTTATTTACTCACGGCCTGATCCCCAATCACTACGTGTGAAATGTAACCTAAGATTTCAACAGCGGCGATCAAACGATTTCGGTTTCCTCGAGCGTATTTAGCAAAAAGAGAACAAATCAACGGCGTTTTTTTTATCATCGACCCACCGCCCGTTCTCGTCCGTACATCGGAACGCTTCGATATCGAAGGCGCGCGCGGCCGGCTTTTTTGATTCGCCATTCAGCGAACGAACGCACGTTCGGTAGGTAGGCCCGATAATTTGGCCGACGCGAACAATCCCGATGGCCAACGACGTGGCGTTTCGTTAATGATAGATAAACCGAGCGAGGCAACTCGTAATTATTAGCCCGCGGGGCGGGCCGCCGCTGTTACGTGTAATAATATGCCGAGCGTATTATCGTGTTGATTTAGTTGCCGACCGAGGGGGTCCGTACGTTCGTTCCGTGTGTTATCGCAAGTCGCCCGCGACGTGACTCAAAGGAATGCAACAACAAGCCCTACTATCAAGCACAGAAATCCCAACCTCCGTCAGAGCTGTAAATCGCGCGGCGTCCTCGTATCGCGATCCACGTGACGATCTAGAATCTAGAGTCACGTTAATTGTCGAAAAAACGAGCCCCCGCCAACGGACGAGTAATGAACCCGTAATGAGACGCTAAACTTCCGCGACGGTGATCCCGCTTGCTGTGAATAATGCGCGCCGAGGCACGTGTATTTGCATGGCGAAGTAAATCATTCGCCGCGGGTTGCGACACCGATAAAGCTCAGCCTCTGTTGCCTATAAAATATTGTCGTAAAGGAGGGAATATTTTATACGCCGTCTCGGGAGCCAATTTCGCGAAATGATGCGGATATGAAGAAAAAAAAAAAAAAGAAAACGAGGAGCAGAGAAAAGAAAAAGTCGAAGCCGGCGGACTGAGTGGAGTCAATTCGTCAGAACGGGTTAGATCGTCGTTTCTAAGCGCTTGCGACATCTCGAAAGAAGCGAGTCCGCAGATCTTCTTCGACGATTCGATGACTGGAGATGAGAAGAGTAAAAGCGGTGTTTAAGAAACGAAATTTATAATTGCATTTCAATTATTCATACGAGACAACACATTTTATACTATGAAATAATGTAGGCGTTTGAAAAGTAAGATATCCAATTTCGGGCTACTGCATACAATTTAAATAGGACGAGTGCACGAGCTCGCTAACCGCGAGCGGCTGAGTAGAATCGTGCTCTAGACAACGAGGACGCAGGCGCACGAAGAAGAAGCGGATGAAAAACAAGGAGCGATTCCGGCCGCGAAAATTCATTCGGCCTATGACACGCGCGTTGTTCAGCCTGCGCGACATCTCGGTTGCGCATTGACGAAAGACAGGAACGCGGTCCTGACACGAGCTTACAAGCGCCACTGACACAAATGGGCTCCATTCCGCCGGTTGTCGTGTTTGTGAGTACAGCAGGGTGCAGCCTGCCATCCGTTCTCTCCCTCTCTCGCTCCACCCCCGACATCGAGTCTATCTATTTAGTGGGTAGCAATGCAGGACGAGTAGCATATGTATGTATATGAGTCAATTAGCATACAAAACAGTCGCATTTGCGTTGATATTAGACCACCGGCAACGCAGCCAACGAGAGAGTGGTACACACGGCTTTATTAAGCGTATCTTTCAAAACGGCCGACGTCTATGCCGCGACCCAGAACGCGTCCACCCACGCGAACCGGTTGGAAGCGACCCCCTCCCTCGTCCCCAGCTACGCGGAACTTCTCTTCCTGCTCCCGGCCCTCATCCTCAACCCCCTCGACGCTCTTCAACCCCCCTCGTCGGGGCGCGGTAAACCCCCTCGTACCATCGCAAAACCTCGCTCGTCCCAAGTGACGCGAGCTCGCATACGATGTCCGAGAATTAGCGCCATTAACGCTCCCTGCTCGCTCTGTCCGCCGGAGTAATGGGGTACGGTCGGACGTCTCGTTTCGTTCGCGTCGCGCAATTTTACGTCCTCCGTCGACGTTTCCCGTCGATGTCCACAGCGCGCACGGCGTGATAGGGAAATTTGACTAGACGACGCCAAGTGCGGTATTCTAGGAAGCAGTTGGCTCTCGAAGATGGAAGGAGATAGGGAGGATGTCATGGCTTTTGCTGAAGTAACGATGAGATCGAGGGTGCTAGCTGATCACGATGTGACGGTAGAACATGATATGACTGTGACGGAATAGGAGTTAATAAAACTGTGACGGTAATTATTGAAGAGACTCTAGTCGTGAGAGTCGAGGGTGTATTTGCATGTCGACGTTGCGCAGATTGTGGATGACGCGCGATAGACGGAAGATGATAATGCCCGGGGGCGTAATTGATAGGGCGGTAAATCTGACAATAGAGGCTTCGATTCCTGCGGAATGTGCTAATTGGACGCAGAGCCCTGGCGGAAGATGCGAGCGAGAAGCAGCTCCGAAAACGATAAATACGGAATAACTGAATCAGACGTCGCGTCGAATTCCGTACACTGCACTCGCATTAATTCCATCTTCTTCGGCCGGCGAAGAATTCGCACTCTCGCCTCAACTTCCGCGCCGCCATCCTTCAACGTCCTTCCGAACCCTTCCACTCTATATACCCATTGACCCGTTTCATCGTCCCGCGCCATTACCCGCATTCATATTTATCTCCCCCATCTGCGACTTTATCCGGCCGCCCATCTATCTATCTGATCGACGACCTTTTGACACGAGCCACAACGCCTACGAGGCTGCCTCAGGCTGAGCGATTCAAATGACCGGCTCCCGAGGTATTCTCGACTCCCCGCTATCCGATTTCGCGCGAGAGTTTATGCGCGACATTATCGGGCCAACAGAAAAGTGTCAGGCTGTCTCGCTACATATCGGGTTGCCGGCCGGCGGAGTCGAAGTGGCGCGACGTGGTCGTGACGTCGTGATTCTCTAAAGGGGATGTACGGCGATGAATGAAGCGGGACCGAAGGAGCACTCCCCTCTCCTAGCCCCGCTTCTTTTTTCCTCTCCTTCTGACCGCACGTCCGCGCTGATCAATCGACGCCTCGTCGCCGTCATCAATCATGACAGAGAGTGCCGACCTGCCAACCACCGCGGCGAACAATGCGCTCGCGTCAGTTATTAGCGCACAATGCTGTAACGGCGCGGCCGTTTATTGGCCGACGAGAAGGCCGCGACGGCGACTGATCGCCGACATTGTTATCACTGGTAATTATTAGCAGTGTCGATCGGTCCACGGTTAATGACGACGCGACGACCCGCTTCTTTTTTCTCCCTCTCCCCCGTCCGACGTCGCAAACGTATTGCACAAACTAATTAATTATCGGTAATTAGCGAACGGCTGGAAATTGTCGGCGGAGTTAGATGGGTCGGGAATTAATATGTAAATTTGTAAATAATAATCGCACGTCACGGCACGTTTGCGTGCGTCGCGTCTTTTCGATCCGTTTGACGAATCGACTCGACGTAATTGGGAGAAGTCGATGCTGGCGGGATGGTTGAGCGGAGAGAGTCAGAAGGAAGGCGATCCTTTGATTTGCCGAGACGGCCGGGAGAAGGAGAAAAGAAAGGGAATCGTGGGACTCGCGATTAAGGACGTAATGGGTTATGGGTACGGGAACCCTTAACTGGTAGGGTGGGGTTCCAATCACTTAGCTAATCACGCCAGTCAGCCAGCCACTCATCCAGTCAGCTAGTTCAGCCAGTAGGAGCTGCTCTTCCGTTTATCAGTCGGGCAGGAACACGTCCCCACCTGATTCCTGAGGGTGTGTACCGACGTTGCTAACCTGAGTTAATGGCTCGAACATACGGCCCTTTTGTATCGACGCGTTACCGTGCTCGTGGCCGCCAAGAAATCCGATGTAAGGAAAATCAGGGAAAAGGGTCAACATGTTTTTGCTGCAAATTGGAACATAAAAAAAAAATACGGAACTCTTCGATTCGAATTCTTACCAACATACTTGAAGAAGGCATCAAATGGCATACGGTCAGTGTCCCGCTTTCCGTCGCCAGTACTTTGCATTTTCCTTCGCTCGACTTTCATACCGTGATCGTCACGGTGGCAAAATTAATAAAAACGCCGGGCGGACAATGAAGCCATTAGAGTAACGAACACGTCGCAGATAAAGCCGCGCGACGCCGTGTGGCCTCCGTGTACAATCTACCACCGAACATACGCCCCGCGATTGAATTGAAGTTACGACTGCGGAAAACGTTCTCTGCCGGGCGATAAAACGATTCAACGACCGCGGCCGCGTATGTATTAGAAGGGGATAAAAGGCCGTACGAAAGCCGAACCGGCGAGTAAGAATGAGCCAGATAACGCAAACATTGTCTGGCGATGCGAATTCGACGGAATGAGCACGATGCCCTTTTGCGCCCGGCCGCAATCGTTACAATCAACTTTAACACCCATCCTCGATTCTTGAAATTCACCGAACGCCCCCGCGCACTCGAGTTTTAAGGAAACGCCCAAAGCCGAGGAAGACACCGCCGGCGAACGTGAAAGCAGGGAAACAGAAACGGGGGCAGCCGCGGGTGGAGGAGGGAAGTGATAGATGTACGGCAAAACAAGAATTGGAAGTGGTATCGGGGGCGAGAGAAGAGGCGGGATCCTTTTGTTTTTAATGGGGAAGAAATGGAAACTGTCGGCTCGTACCGGTTGGCACGTTATTAGGCCGCATAATTATCAATGCGACTGATGCATATTTCATGCTGCCGCGGCTCGAGGCTTTGTTGCTTCTTTTTTTTTTACATCGCCGCGGCGAATGGAGGACGAAATGAACGGGACGAGCTGTAGACAGTGATAGCCCCCGGACTCATAATTACTCAGCGTGCAAGACCGGCCCCCCTTAAACTGTCCGCTCGTAGCCGCGGCCACCGACAAACGTAATAAATGTACGCGGGAGTGCAATGAATGTCAAACGTTCGATGATAAATCGTCAAACAATATTCGCGCCAGCGACCGCAGCCGACCGAGCGACGATCGTGATTAAGGACGCACGCCGATTATTAACCCCTGCCCAATATCTCGACTCCCTGACGATCACCCTCTGATGCCCGGATGAGGAGTACGCGTGGGCGAACTTTGTTTGCTTCGATCGTGAAGCAAAAATTGTCGATCTTTTCCACCGGAGCGAGAAGCAAAAGCGACGAATGACGGAATGTCGTCTTAAGCCTCGAGGCATTCGTGAATCGGAACAGTGTCAACGGGGCAGTATCGTTGGGTATTCTAGAATATAATACAGAGTGAGCGATGGCAGCGGTTTTTGGTTAAAAGGGAGGGAAAAAAAATATCTGTACAGCTACCATTCGTGCCACTTTCAATTTCCAATTAAAATGAAAGCAAATAACGGAAAGTAAAGGAAACCGGAGCGCGCGCCGCGGATTAAAATAACACGGCATAGAAAACACGATGAAAACCTTTTTGAAAGACTGTAAATATCATGCGTTTCGATGCCAATTTCGTTCAAAGAGGACACGTAAGCTGAAGGACTATGAACGTTCAGTATTAACGCGATCGAACGTTCGTCAATGATGCGTTAATTAAAACGTGCGTATCGAAGGGGTCGAGGAGAGGGGGATGACGAGTGTTTTTGCGCGGACTGGGTGCGCCACCCTTTTCGATTTCGCGTGCCTTCCTTGACGAGCGAGCGAATCGATAACAAGGCCATTAACGACCGAACGGAGCAATTTCGCCTACGCCGACGGTACGAAACGAAAGCGAAAAGAGAGCTTTAATATTTATTCCGCGCGAGATAATGGATTTTATAGCCCGCTTTGACGAGACGCGAAGCGAGAGGTGAGAAATTGAGAGAGAGAGAGACAGAGAGAAAATGAGCGGGGCTGAAAAGAAGGGTTGCGGAGAGTCCAAGGTTCAGCGAGTAAGGGTGCGAAAGGGCTAGGGGTGGATTTAGGTAAGGGTTGCATTAGCCGGAAACCGGGAATGCTGTCTGTTTTGTTTGTAAGTTTGTGAATCAATTATTTATGGACTCGTTAACGGACCTCGCCTTCCAGCCGTGTTTTCCTCGTCCTCGAATTTTATCTGTCTCGTTAGCGTATTTTTTTCATTGCGCGAAAATTATGTAATATTGGTCACTTTTTTTGTTGTCCATGTATGTGTGTGTGTTTGCGATTGATCGAGGCTTTCGTTCCTGTTCTTTGCCGATTACAGGAACGGGTGTGTTAGTGACGCTAATTTCGATTTTGTAAGAGATTCGATTAAAAGCTCGACAGGACGAAGTAGATAAGGTCGTTTATAAATATCCCGTAACACTGTCCTTTTCGATTTAATCGATCGACCCGTTCTCCCTTACCTTCGCCCGATAAAATGATAATCAAGCCCGAGACGAGGCGGCCGATTAAATAACTCCGCGAAATTATCGGCGTCTAGTGAAAACTCGAACAACGGGGATATTTACAGGCAAACGTTGAAATGTACCGAATACACACTATTCTATACAACGATGTGATACACGACAAATACATGCGACTACGTATGACTTTTATAAATCGTCGACAGTCTAATTTAAAGCTTCTTTGCCTCTAGTCCAGGCGAGTGTAAACCCCATTTACCATACGCGATTCATAAAAATCAGTGTTAAGCACCGTTGCGTATCGAGTTACGACATCGTGGACAGTGAAAAGTGTGCCGTGCCGGTTACACCGCCTTCCATAAGGGAGAACTCGTACGATCGGCAGGGTAGAGACCCAGAAGCCGCTCTTTCACTCTCTCTCCCTCTCTCTCTCCTTCTCTCTCTCCGTAATTAATTTCCCTCGGCGCTCCCGATTGTTAGCCGGCTATCGCAGTAATCGACCGTGACAGGTTTCTCCCCCACTTCTCCCGCAGCAGGTAGTCGGCACTTTTAAACCGTCAGAGTTGGCGTGCCGCGGAATGCTTACGCCGTTTATAATACACGCGTTCGCCGCTCGCACACGTAATTGCATGTAATTTACATTAGATCCCGGGGCCGATACAAACGGCAAACGCGAGCGCGTTGAAAGTCTAGATTACGATCGACGTCGGACACCGATAGCGTCGAGTGCCGATGTTCATTGTGTCGAGTGGGTAAGTTCGATTCGCGTCCTTTCCTCCACTCATTTACGCCTAATAAACCGAAAAATCGTTAACTACCACCGTGATGAGTCTGCGAGTGTTCGATTCCAAGCACGAAACTTCGTACTTACTACCACTTTCTATTTCTCCGTTGACACTATTCACAACTTTTGATATCTTCGATGCGAGTCGTCTGTCGCCACTGAATCATTTTCCACTCTTGGCGTCTTCGTTAGGTCGGCCTCGCAAACGCCGTATACGAGGAATGAGGAAAAATGGCAGAACTTTCCGACACGTTTAACGGGCGGAATAACGAGGAAGTGGGGGCGGTTGAGGATGTGGACGATCTGAAAGGCGCGTTAAACGTTGCGTACATCCAAATGATAATTGTCTGCACGGCGATCACGCGACGCGCAGTCGAGCGCCGACTCTTTCTTCGCCCTCTCTAAATGCGCACTTTGCCCGCGAGGCGTGTCGCGCGTAGCGGTGCGATCGTGCAATCGGAAGGCGCAATCTGGATTTCCAGGAATATTTCTCACGAGGCTCGCGGGAGCGTTCATCGATCCGCGGCGAAGCGTTACGCTCGGTCGTGCGATAATCGCAACGCTGATCGTGGCTGTGATTGACGATCGGCGCTGGCGAGAAAGCTTTCCTGAGGAGGCACGTATAACCCTTTCGATCTAGTGACTTCGCGCCGACGATACGACTATTTTTACTCTCAACGTATCGTAAGATTATCGGTTCGTTCTCCCGCACGACGTACTAAGTTCGAGTGAAAGCGTTCGTGTATGACGTATTTAAAGGAGGAGGGTGTTAAAGCTGCAACGTCTGCTCTGAGGGTAGAATGAAGAGCGTCTGTTTCTCAACTCAGTCACTTACGACACTTTCCAACACATCTATCGACGTTTCGACTCTTCGGGAACATTTACAACATCCACCCCGTCTCTTCAACGATCGCTTCGCCTGCACGCAGCAACGTCCCTTCAACCATCCGTACAGAGTCTGCGAGCCCGAGCAGCAGAAACGTCGCGCAAAAGTCCGACTACCGTCCCTTAGGGGTTTCAAAAGTACAACGAAAAAGGGCAAAACAAACAAAAAAGAGAAAAGAAAAAGTGTCTTTAGCCGCCGGTTGACCCGGTCGACCTCGTCGACCGCCGCGGTCGGTTGTGCAACTTTTAGAGTCGAGCCCTACCGGCTGCAGCGACGATCGTTTAATCGCATTTCCGGCTCCCCCAGGTCGGCCGCCACGAATTTAGCGTGTGTACCGTGCGCGATAGCGGCCCGCTAGACGTTGCAGGACGTCGTAATCGTCGGCAAGTGTGATGTCCAGTGATGCCAACAAACCCGTCCGCGACGACGACCCTCGGGGGTCAGACGGGGCAGATGAGAAAAAAAGGAAGCGGAACGGTTTGAAGGGCCGAAAGAAGCGGAACAGGGTAGCCGGACGACCAAGGGGTGGTCGGCGGATTGATAAGGACGGAAGAGTGGAAAGACGCGGGAGGCGAAGAAGAGTGCCACGGCCGGCACAGAAATTTCGTGCGTAGGGGCGGCGCAGGGTTGGCGAAACAAGGAAGGAGACGGGAAAAGGGACAGTCGGCGAGGTCTGTGGTAGGGGGCGTAGGCGGGAGTATTCGCGGGGTGCCGACTCCCGGCAGAGAAGCAGGAGGGGGAGGGGGCGGTAAAAAGAAATGGGTCACATTAAAGGTTCATTAGGGCACGGCGGCTGGTATCTGACCCAAATTCATATTTTCCATAGTGACGGGCGTGGGGCGTAGGGGTCTGGGTGGAGAGAGCTGGGATGGATGAAGGGACGGGGAGGGGAGGGGAGGAGAGGGGAGAAGTGGCACGAAGCTGGGAAGAAGGACGGAGGATAGGGAGAGTCGGGGAGGGAGTCGGCGTCTATTAATCGGAGAGAGGAGGAAGCTGGCGAGAACGAAAGAGACGGAGGGAGACGGGGAGTCGTGAAGGAAAAAGAGATCGACCGAGGGTGGAGAAGGGGGGGAGAGAGAGAGAGAGAGAGAGAGATGGAGAAGGAGAGAGACGGTGGGTGGTAGGTCGGTTTGCCCGAGCTTACGCGAAGGGAGGGTCGCGAGGGGGTACTGCGTGTGGAAGGGGTGGGTTATTCGGGGGATAGGACGGGGTTGGTGCGTTCCTACGAAAAGGGTCGTGATACTGGCTGGCGCAGGCGTGCGGGGCGCCGGCGCCACTCTCCCACCCTCAGAGCGATCCTGCCCCCTCCCCGCGCCCCCGTGTGCACAGCCCGTGCGGGCGGGGAAGCGTCGCGACGCCTGCCGTCGGCTGCACAGTGCGGGCCCGGACGCCCACCAAGTAGTACGTTCACGTTCTGGTCGGACCGTTCGACCTCACCGCCGCTGCACTCCCTCTTTCTCTTTCTCTTTCTCTTTCTCTTTCTCACTCATACCATACCTACTATCGTCCTTTCTCTTTCTCTCCTTCTCTCTCTCTCACGCTCTCTTTCTCTTCCTCTCTCTCTCTCTCTCTCTCTCTCCCCATCTCATTCTCCATCTCCGTTCAAATCACTCTACCTCTCTCCTCTTCTCACCCTTCGATCCTACACCCTCTGCACGTCCTATCCCGTCGTCTTCTACGCATTCCGACTGGTTCTTTTCTACGCTGTCTTCTATCGCACTTTTTCTCCCCCGCCCGCGAAGATCGAGCCTCGAGACTGAGCTAATCTCCGCCACTGCGGCAGAGTGCTGCGTACTCGCCCGACGAAATCGACGACGGTGCGCTTACTTGACACACGGAGGTGACGAGACACGCAGCCCGGGAAGAGCAGCGCAGCTTCCGGCATTTCGCGCGACCATCGAGAGTCGCGAACACCAGTCGCGCGTATTCGTTCACGTAACGCCGACCGCGGCAGACGGCAATTCGGTGAGAGGCGAGAGTTAAGAGGCGGACGCTCGAAATTGGACGCGACAGTATTGTGACGCGACGATCGGAGGTGTCGGAGCACGGCAGAGAGCGAGAGAGAGAGAGAGAGAGAGAGAGAGAGAGAGAGGTTTGAGGCCTCTGTGTGGCAGCAAATTGGACAGGAGAAGTGGAGGAGGGAATCGTTTTCGTTCCGCGGGCAGAAATTTTTCTCCTCCGCGGCCGAAAAGAAACGAGAGAAAGCGTTCGACGGGAGCACGTCACCTTTTTCCAGGGGCGGTCCTCGAGGCTCTTAAAGGGGCGCTTTCGTTCCGGCGAACTAGTCTGCTCGACTGGCGTCGCGAGGGGATCGTATTTTCGTTTGGTAGATTCGGGACTTTTTTTTTTTTGTCGCGGTCGCAAGCGCGGAACGATTCGGCTTTGTCGCCTGCTCACTTCCGCTGGCGGCTTTCTTCGGGAAGTTGAGGTCGGCGAGAATTTTGATAGACGGAAGAGATTCGACGATTTTGTTCGTTTCGACGGCTTTAAGGGACGTCTTGTTATGTTCCGAGGCGATTTTTGGGGAACGAAGTTCGCGGATCGTTTCGTCTCGCTGACGGGATAGGGAAGTTGAATCATGACACTTCTCGAAGATCTTCTGTTAGTTTCGCGGAATAGAAGAGACGGCTTAAAGCTGTCTTAAGGGTGCGGAGAGACTTTTTAGGAGACGGTGACGTCTTCGCGAAATATCGGTCAGCGCTCGAAAACTGTAAGGATTATCAAGTTATTAAGGACGCCAATTTTCATCAGAACCGCAAATCAATTTACTTTTTAAATCCGGATCGAGGCGAGCGTTCTTCGAGAACTTTCAAGTTTCACGTCTTCGACAACTAATCCCGTTTCTGCTCAATTCCGCCGATTAACGTCGCTATTCTCTGTGGCCAAAAGTTCGTGCATCCCGGGAGATCGAATAAGGGAAGAACACTTCTTTTCTCGTCCGACCACTTTCACGACCTGCGTCGGCCGTATAACGACGGGGGATGCCTGAATTCTTAATCTCTGCCGGCTTGCTTTACTGCGAATCTAATTTCAACTTAACTTCATTAGCGGGTCGAAACTTTTCTTGTTAGGGCAAAAATTAAGCGAGCGACGGAGAAACAGGGAGTGAGAGCATAGGGTGGACCGGGAGAGAGAAGTCAATCCAACTTTGACTCTCTCAACCCCTGTTCTCGTATTTTTCGCGAATTATTCCGACCGATTACACACAATTACGCGACGACTCGATAAATCCGCAACAAACGTTACCGCGATCGGCCGTCAATTTTCCAACTTCCAAGCACGACCAGCACGGCCCGAAACGTTATCCGCAATCGTGGCCGTATATCCAGATTTTCATAACTATCCGTTATTTTCGAGCCACATGACGGACGTGAAGAAAGAGTCAGCTCGTAGTTACAGAGCGGATTATTTCTGTGCTCGCCCCTCGCGAAACCGACGTCGTCTCGTTTCGTTCGGACGAAGCGAAGAGGCCGTCAGACGGAAGCCTCTTTACGTGTTCACGGTCGAAGGTGACGGACACTCGTTAGAATTAGCACGACGATCTGAGAGCACGTCTATTTTTAAGCCCGGTCGCCCTCGGTCGCGCGCGCGAGCTTCTATCCATCAAACCCCCGGGGACAGAGCAATACTCGTCCGCGTCCGCGTCCTCGCCACGTTCCGATCATTAAGTTCTCCCCTCCAGCGGCCTGTCAGCGGAGAAATGAGCCACGTCGACGGGGTTAGAGCGGCCGGGGCAACGACGTTGAAAAATCGCCACTCGCGCCGTCTCGCTCCCCAGGCCACGTTCGACAGCCGACGGAAACGCGCTATATCATCTTCTTCGCAAGGTCGTGCGACTCTCGCCGTTTCGTTTCGTTCCGTTTCGTTTCTGAGACGCGAAATTTGCGCGGGGCCACGTGATCGTAACGAGTCGCCGGAAGATATTGACACTGAATACCGCGTGCAGACAGGGTAAACTTAGGAGAAGAGTCGCTCCGGATATAGGCCGACCACTGGATATCGTCTTGTCCCGCTCTCCCTACCCGCTCTCGCTCGCTCCGTATTCTCACGCACACGCTCACGTACGCGCCAACATCGAGCGAGCGTCGACGAAAATATCATCGACGGAGCGAAGGAACGAAGCGGAGTGCCGCGGAATCGTCCGTCGGAACTGGGAAGATTCGAAGCAATCGTCTGGGATCTTTCGTCCGTCCACTAACGTCAAAACTCGCTTTATCGTCCGCATCGTGGGACAAAGACGCGAGAACGCGTGCGAGTTGGTTCGCTGCGTCGCGTCGGCCCGAGTGACACGCAGTCTGCCCGCTCCCCGACCTTCCGATATTCATTGACGGTGCGCGCACGTCACAGTCCGCCTCTCCGTGAATTCTCGATGCGATTTGCTCAGTCATGTCTTTCGCCGGCACCCACTGACAAGAACGCCAGCCGCGGGAGTACCGTACGCACCGGGGCGGCCGGAGTTGCATAATTTTCCTAAAAATACGCGAAAACTGGGTATCGTCGGGCGACGGGATCGCGCGCGCTCTCGCCAGCAGAAATATTCGAGGTACGACGTCGGCGTGCGGCCGGAGTCGGGAGCCGACGGGGAAATCAGCGGGGAGTGTGCGTCCGCGAAATCGTTCGTCCGAGGGATTCCAAGCGAATCCGGCCAGCCGTCGAAAAAAGGGAATGGAGAGAAATTGTGCGAGTCGAGACGGGGAGACGTAGAGCGGTCGCGTGAGGCGAGTAGAGAAAAGTGAGCCTCGAGTGTCGGAGTTTCAGTGTTACCGGGGAGAGTGGGTGAATAAGGCCGAGTTGGATGCGGTCTTCTTGGTGGATCGCGGAAAGAAAATCCAGACGTCTCGGGGAGAGAGTAAGAGGTATGATAACAAAGAAAATACTTGTCGCGCTATTTCGAGGAGTGGCTCCTTCGAGACGGTGGGAAGGCTTCAGATTCTTGACCATGTTTGACTTTTGCCCCGGCAACGAGGACTTTGTTACGCCTCGCACGGCGAGCGCTTTCGGACTCGAAGGAATCAATCTTCGAGAGATCGGGCCTGAGAAGCTACGCCTCGATTTCGATGCCGATGCCTTTCGACGCTGCTCACACCCATAATCGTACAGCCTTCGTGAGAACTACGAGATGGCGATCGAGCGACAGACTCTCCACGCTAGCCCGTACGGATATATTTAAACGCACGCGTCTCGTGTTACGCGCGCATCACACCGCGCCGAGAATAGTTACACGCTCTCTCTCTCTCTCTCTCTTTCTCTCTCTCTCTCTCTCTCTCTATCTTTCTCCCCTTACTCTCATTCTTTCTCTTTCGCGGATTTCGTTCCCACGTCCTATGCTAAATCACCGAATTGTCCGTCCAACAACGTACCTCTCCAAGTTCTGCCTGAAATCTTTCGGATCGGTTATTTTGATTTATCACGAAGAGTAGAAATCGTCTTCCGAATGCTAGAATCGACTGTACAAATTCAGACTCAATCCGAGATGCACGCGGTCGCGATTAAAGGGTTGCTCGTAAAAAACGCAAGCTCGACGTTTCGCCGCATCAACAGTTCAGACTTTAAAAATTCTTGCGCGATTCCAAAGAGATGAGGATAGATTCCAGTGGCACTTGGGTAGAGAATAGTGTGCCCGGGAGGGGGGTGGCTCGGGGGTTACCGACGGATCGGGCCGAGGTCCATTGTTACCGCCTTAATGCCCCTCTTCCTGCCAATAACCCCCCGCACACAATGACACCCTTAATGGCCGCCGACGAAGGCGACCGTCGGAGGCTTTAACGCGGAACCGTGCCTTTCCTTCTTGCCAAGAGTCGAACGCGAGGATCGTGTGTACGTGAGACGCTCCCATTGTTTCTCATGTCTGCCCTACACATCGACGATGCCGAATCGATTACTCGTTAAGGGCGGCATCTCGATCGGTCCACATTCTACTCTTCCTTAAAGTACACGTATTCTGTCATTCGCCGGCGATTGTTTAACTTTCCTCCTATTACCGAGAGAAGAAGAGAGAAAGAGAGAGAGCGCGAGACAGAAAATAAATAACGAAACGATACAATTCTCAAAATTCATCAGCAACGTTTCCTGTTCTAATAATCCGTCGTGTCTCCCGATTTTTCCATCCGCGCATTGTGAAAATTCATTTCATCATCACTCTGGCCAGACGATAGTCGCCGCGGACGGGTATAAAAGCTGGTGGAAAGAAAAACAGTACCTGAAACGATACATCGTATCGCGCGATACTCAGCCGATCCGCCGTCCTCGAGTACGCCGGCCGCCATTGGGGGCGAGTCTTTGATATTTTCACAGAGGGATGCGCCAAGCGAAAGGGGGAGCGCGGCAGTGCTGCGCACGGTCCACGCAGAAAGAGAGACGCACACGCAGAGAGCAAGCGAGCGAGAGAGAGAGAGAGAGAGAGAGAGAGAGAAGGAAGGACGGAGACAGACACCGAGAGATATACGGGGCGGATGTAAAGGGCAGTAATTAGCTGTGACATAACGGGCATTGCTGTACAACGTCGGCCAGCGGCTGTCACGGATCGGCAAGCATTAAATGTCATCGGCAAGCGTGGCGAGTGAACCGGGGGGGGGGCAACATTTCTGCGCCCGACATTCACGCTGGGAAGGTCCCCGCGAGAGCGAAGGACCAACAGGATTCACGAGTCCTTGGGCGGAGGAGGAGGAGGATGCTGTGCGAGCGCGCAGTCCTTCCACTCTTCGACCGTCCACGATCCTCTGCCGCTGCTAGTGCTGCTACTGCTGCTGCTACCGCTGCTCGACGAATCCTGCAAGACTTTGGGACAGTTGTTCGTCGGCACCCGGGTCGGGATTAGAACCGCTCCTCTTCCGATGCGGAGGACGACACGCTGGAAGACGGTGCATCGGGAGGAGACAGTGCGCAGCCAGACGTAATGTTAAGCTTAGCTGGTTGAACACGGGTCAAATATACTGCACGATTGACGCATTTGGTCCCCTTCAACCAGCTGTAGTTGACATTAGACTTCAACGATCGCACCCCAACGAACGTCGGGACGGAACGTGTCGACTTGCTGCCAAAGCCGACCACGGAATCTTTTGCACGGGAGCCGAAGTTGTGCGATCGATCATAGTGAATGCGCATCTGTGTGGTTCTTGAATGATTATTGACGCGCGACACATTGTTTCGCGATGTTTTGCAGGTGCGAGCGGGATGACTCGATGGATTGTGAATCGGTTGTTTGGAGAATTCGGGGTTCGATCATGGTGGTGGTTATCAAGCGGGTTGGGAGATGTAACGTGTGGTTTTGGTGAATTTTACAGTTTTACAACGGCTCCGCTGACGTCGTTCAGGATTTTCGCCCGTTTCCCTGGATATTCTGGATTTTTATTTTTGCCTGGATATCGTCGCTTCGTCGCTGACAATAAGTGGGTAATGAGAAAGTTTTACTTATGTGTGACTATAGGCATGTTTCGTGCTCGAGGAAGTCGCGAGTGCTTGACTTTGGTGAAAAAATTGGATCGGCATGTTCCATTCTTGCTACCTACCGTACGCTTTACTCCCGGCTTCGCATATCGTTCGTTGGCCAACTCTCGACATTCTTGTCCAGGTCCTTCGGATCGTGTGAACAGCCCTGTCCCTTCGATGTGTAGAATTCGGAATGGAAACTGGATATTTGCGAGGAATAACAGTGGAGTTTTTGCAGACATAATTGGTCCACTATATTCCGCTATCATATTCAGACTTGCATACAGTGTACTATGACGTATAGAACAATTGAAGAGGCACTGTCGAATACGTCACAAACGCTTCAACGTTCATTGTACTCTTAAAGCTTCGTCCACTTCTTCAAGTTCAAAGTTGCAAGAAGTAGTGCCCTTAACCCGCTGCATCGAAATATAACATTCATTTTAGCCCGATCAACGCGCCGAAGAGAAACGCAGTTACGTGACGCGACACACAAATAACCGTCAACATTTATCCTCATTACGACTGAAAAGTTGGGACTACAGACGAGAAAAAAAACCTTCGCAATGTTACCCGCGTAATGAATCGTGATCCGTTATACGAACACCGCGAATAATACATGAACGTGTTTCGAAAATATCCGCGAAACGCCGCGGTGCACGTGAGTGAAACGGCATAAATCGACATACGCTAATGAGACATTCATTCCCGCTCGAAAGCCGCGGATTAAACTTCCGCGATGATATCGCGCTCCCGTCGAATTTTCAGCGCCCTCGAAATATCGCGCGCGTGTTTCCCATCGTAATCTGTCGTAATCGGGCGTCGTTCCTTCCCTCGCTTTCTTTAACGACAATTACACGCGAACGGCCAAGTTCGAGGTAACGCGCGTTATTACACCCCCCCGGTGGCATGTGCTAAGAACTGGGATAGCGGGGGAGGGTGTGCGTGGGGGTGCACACTCGAACGGCGCAGTTCCTCACGATGACCACCTGCATAAAAGTTAAGTCCGCGAGTAACGACCGGGCTCGTATAAACGATCTTACGACTCTCGCGGTGCTTATACACGTATATCGGACGGAATCGCGTCACTAAATCCGGATTTCGTCGTTAAATCCCCCTTTGTGGCCGGCACTTCTTGCCTTCGAAACTCTACGAGCCTCCGAGGGCTCGATACACACACGACTCTCGCACGGCGCCCTTATGTGCGGCAAATTGCACCGGTCTTATACGAGCGCCGCGCCATTCTTTGCTCGCTCCACTGTCAGCGAGAGAATTTTCCTAAATCGCTCGCTTTCGGGGATTTCGCGTAATCGACCGGCTCGACACTTTTGCCGAATCAATCGGTCCGACAATTTCGTGAAATCGTTCATTTTTCGAATTTTCGCGAATCATTTGCAAGTCGCAAGATCGCGTCGCTCGGTTGACAAAGTTTGCGGAATTGTCAATTCGACACGGGTGGACGAGTGTCAGGCGAAAAATTATTCGGAACGAGCCGCCTGACTCGGAATAATCTCGTCCGACACTCCGTACCGTTCCACTCGGCTCGCGGGGGTGGAAAGGAAGAGAGCTCGCAATTATATCTGAAGTGTTCGTGTCGGCGGCGCAACAATTACGCCACTAATTATCCGCGACGACTGTTAACGTTTAATTGTATAAATTTGCCGGAACGGCTTCGTTTCTCGGACACGTCGCGAGGGGTGGATGAAGATTTTAAAGAGCCCGTTAAGCGGCCGATTACAACCGGCGCCGACCGTTCATCCGTTCCAATGGACTCGCCGTTAATTTGCGGATAATCAGTCAAGTCGGTTAAGCGGGTGACGTCGGTTCGAAACTTTAATCGTTAGTTGCTCAACGACGACTTGGTAAACTTTGCGGTGGTCACACGTTCGGTTAGCAGTTCTCGTTAACGTGCTTCTTCGAGCCCTAAGGGATGAGCGTGAATAGTTGTCAACTGTTTGCCGGGCAAATTTCATCGCCACGATAACCCTCGCGATACCATAGATAACGAACAGGTGCGCGTGAAAAAAGTTGAATAACGTGAATTCATGTTCAATACCTGTCGTGCTTCGTAAGAACATTTCACTGTGTAATTGTTCGCAGAGTATAATTCGTGAAGCCATTGGTAGTCGTTGCGACGTTAATGCCCTCTCATCGTGGCAACAAAAATTTGCACGCTTCTCTGTTAATGAGCGATCCGCAATAACTCGTCGGTCTTTTTTATTGGGAAGGTTCGCATTTGACGGGACGCCGACATACTCTGGCCGTTATTTTCACGACTTTTCAGCGACGCTCATTCGGAATCATAGAAGCGGGATGATCAACATTAATTAAAAAAAACTCGCCTGCCCTATTTTCGGCGCTCTCGAAGCGCGAAAGGGCGTGTGGGTTCTCCGCATCGTGTTATCTGGAATTTTTCGCGAGAGAGAATGCAAATATTTCGTCGGCATATTCTACAGTCTGTCATGAGCTGGAAATGTCATCGCAGCGCGAGCCTGAACTGCAGGAATTATCATGACACGAATATTTCAATATTTGGGTCAAAGTTAACAAAGCGTCATATGGCATGCTAAAAAATTACTCCGCTAAACAGACATAAATTATACTAGAATGTCTTTAACGCGATATTTTATTAGACCTTGCAAAATTCAGGTCTCAACAACGAAACACCAGCAAACTCTAACCTTTCTCATAAGCCGAAAGTTCCGTATCAACACGCTCGCGATTTTCAACGGTCATCGCGATACAACCGGCACAATATTTGGGTCAACATAATAATGCACCGCATACTTAATAATTACCGCTCTAAACACGCATAAATTACACGAAAACGCTTTCGAAACAGCCGGCCACTTCAATACAGGCCTCGTGGCTCCTACCACAGCACCTCCGCGCCACTCCACCAGCGACCTAAATACCTTGAACGAAACTGTCGTCGAACATCAGCTAATTAATATCGGCCAATTAATAGGATAATTAATATTCGACGTTTAACATCCGCGACATTCGACGAGGGGGGTCGCAAAAAGCTATCCTAGAAAAAGATTCTCGACTATATGGGTCGGAGTCGGGCCTGTCGCTTGGAAAGGGTGGAAAGAAGACTGAGGATAATTTCCGATGTTCTTTTTTTTCGTCCCTGCCGCTCGATACTTGGCATCGAGACTGGAAGAGTGCACCGGACAGAGTTAATTTCGCAGCTCGACCTCGGAATATCTGTGCGACGCCATCGACGACGCTCGCTCGCTCGTTCGTTCGATCGATCGATCGTCGCGCGCGTAATACATTGAAATTTTTTTCCCCCCACGTGCCGCCCCTCTCGCCCACGGGCAAATGGCGTCGAGGCGAAATTGGTCGTGAATGTGCCAATTGCGGTATATGTCGCGGGAACCGTCCTCTCGAGCCACTCGAACATCCTGCTAGCATATCTTCCTACGTGCGTGTCGAGGTATCCTCGAATGTCGTGCCGAAAAGAGGCTCGCGTCGATCGGTCGGATTTCGTGGGAATTTTTTCGCAACGTCGCTGGCTTTTTCAGAGCGACGCTCGATGCGTGTTCTTTTTAAAGCAGATGGCCTACGGAGTGCAGACGGGTGTCAGGAGTCGGTCAGTGTTATAGGTCAAATGGTATTATCGCGTATTGGTAGCACTGGGAATTTTATGGAAAATAGAGACCCGATTGAAGTATGTCGGGTAATGCAACATGTTGCTTGATGACGAAAGATTCGTGTCAGGACAGTGTTAATGACATCGGAAATATTATTCCTAGCTGCCTTTGTCACGATCTTGCAGGCATGTTGAGGTCGTAATTTACATTGAAATGGATTGAACGAGGGGTTGCAAGGTTGATCGAAGTTGGAATTAAAGAACGTTCGCGGGACGGAAAGAGTGAGCGAGCGTATTAATGACAAAAATCGAACGGACTCGCTGCGCTCAATTGATACCATCTGACCCGTACAAAGCTCTCGAAAACACAATAACTCCGGCTCTGCCGTCAACAGCTCGGAATGATCCCGAGAGCAACAGCGGATCGGCGCATTTTAAAAGGGAGAACTCGTCGGGACGGCATGCGAAGAGAGAAAGAGAGAGAGAGGGAGAGAGCTGGCCAGATAAAAGCGACGGGAACGAGAGTGAAAAGAAGAGTGCACGAAAATAGAAAACACTGACGTTACACACGCACACGGAATAAAAAAAAAAAACAAGCGCCCACCTACGACCACCAAACAATCGAAAAGCAAATAAATCGCGACTCAACGTAGATTCCGCGAGAGAAAAGAGACGAGGTTAGAAAGGAACGAGAGCGCGATCTCTAGACACGAGAAGATAGAAAGTTGAAAGAAGAAGGAAAAAAAGGAACGGGGCTGCGCGGAGTGAGATACGCTGCAGTTGCTGAAGGAAGATAGCGAGAGGGGGGAAAAGGATGAAGTAGAGAGGGAGAAAAAGAGGAGAGCTGATACACAAGGGAAAAGAGTTGGGGGTACAAATTAGTTTGAGTGCATTTCACGAGACCGCAAAGTAGGTACCTCGAAGTAATGTAATCTCGTCGGTGGTGATGTTGCTGCTGCCGGTAGTGGTTTGGTCGTTCGCTCGACGGTGCTGCCTAACCCGCCACGGTCGTGGTGTCGACTCGGTGTCGGTCTCGGAAGAAGGCAAACGGTCGTCGCCGTGCTCGGTCAGGAGATGCTGCTTGACGTTGGCCCAGTTTCACACACCTTGCAAAATCGGCTACTGCGCGCGATCCAAAGGGGCGTCAGGCGTTTTCAATCCGTGCGCCAACTTCTCCGTATGCTCATCACGATCGTATGTTCATATTCACTCCGGATAAATGAAATAATAATTTATTGTGACGATAGTAGGGCTTTGTCGATTTAAACAATGCGCATTGTTGGCTCGGAACGAGTTGAGAATTTTGATCAGGCTTATCCGCGTCTCATTTCTGGACTCGATTGTTTCGTGTAAAACTCACTGCGAGGTTTCTTTACGTTGATCTCGTCAGGCGATGACGTTGATATGGGAAAGCGAAGTTCTCGGCAAATTTTCTTGTATGATCCATAATTAGTGGCTTGCTAGAAGACCGTTTAAATTTGATACTTTCCCATAAACCCGGCACTGTCTTTCTTTCATAAATTTCGCGCATCGATTTTCTTTCTCGAACGTCGACAACGTGTTATACGTTGGATCTTCGTTAAATTTTCTCGATCCTCTCTGTTGCGAAAATTCCTTTTCGTTAAAAGTGTACGGAGATCAGAAGACGCGCTTGTTAGGGGAGATTAGAGGCGGAAATAATGAAAGTGCCGACGGTTTCTGTCGTCGTCCGATACCGCGGACACAATTTCACCGCGGCGTAAAGAATAATGAAATTAACCGTCGCGCAGATGCGGGGTAATCTAATAATTCTTCGTCACCTCCGGCTAGCCTCTAAGGGGCCACTAAAAGGTATCGACGTGTTTCCAGTCACATGCTAGCGCTATATAATGTTAACGGACACTAAATAAACATGAATAAGCATCGTCCCGTATCTAAACATTCAACATAGAACGATAACAATCAACAACACGAGCAAACTAAAAATATGTCCACTTTCTAATAGCATTCATTCTATGACATTCTATTTCTATGAATTATTTTCATATCAACCGTTATGAGACATATTTCATAATATGTGGGCTAAATATAGTAATGAATTTTGATCTTGTTTTATATATATGAGAATACCAAAATAAACAGATGAACTTAGGATGACGAACGATATCATGTTACTTGTAACTCTTATCGTACCTCCACTTTCACCCAGCCGTGTCCGAAGTACTTGAAGACGAGTTCCATGCCTCTAATTGGCGGGTCTTATCATTAGCACCGTTATCGTCCTTAACCGTAACGCAATGACGGCCGCCCTCGTCGTTGGCTTCCACCTTCCGAATTGATCTATCGATCCAATCCCGAAGCAAAGCAGGGAATACGTGACGTCCTACAGCGGCTCAGCACCATGCAGGAACGTGGCGGACTTGAGTAGCGGTCAGTGTGCGAGAGACGGAGTATCAAAGCCGTAGTGCACCAAATTACATGGCAGCTTTCGAGTCTGTGAGACGAGACAGAGACGAGCGCACGAATCGACGGACGAAGACGCTCTCTCGTGAAACGAACGAGAGAGATGGAAAGTGTGGGAGACGGACGGCGGAGCGTCGAGGGGAGAAATGAATGGGAAGGGTTGAGAACACGAGAGAGGGCAAGAGGGATGAACGTATAGAACGGGCACAGGGTTGTGGAAGTTGCAAGTGGCCAGCCAATTTGGTGAGCCCTCAAGTACGTATTTCGGTTGCGTCCTGCAGGTGCTCCCGGGTAGGTATTCAAGGGTCTCAAAATGTTGTGGCTCGGCAAAGCCTTCGGCTAGGAGGGCCAGTCGGATCGACCAATAACGAACCGACGTATACCGTGGACTAAGGGCAGTTAATGCCAACCAAATGGCGTCTAAGAACATCGATATCGGCGGTCGGCGGAATCGTGTCTCTCTGCGGCTGCCGCGGATGGCTGCCGAATGGGTTGCGGTTCGGTGATTATTGAAAAATTAAGTTATCGAACTTCTCGCGCGGGGGAGAGGGAATAATTTCGATTGAATTAACGCGGTCGCGGAAAATCGACCGACCCGACTGATACCGACATCGTTTAACACTTTAATGCTTCCCGCCGCAGGACCGCACAAGCTGGAGAAGTTCACATTCGATAATACAGTTTACTCGCGCAGCATTGTCGAATTAGCGGAAAGTGTACTGGCAGTGTGAGCTTTCAAATCATACCGCCAGACCACTGTATACTCTCGAAAGTTTTGCTCTAGAAAACCCACCGTTAATCGTTTGCACGCGACGATTCGGCAAGATTTTCAAAATTCATGCAACTGACGATGCCTTGATGAATTTACTGAAATGTCAGTCGAACGTCTCATATCGATCAAATGGCACTCGACGAAACTTACGTTCGCTAATAACATTCGACGAGACTGTCGAACGATTTACAAGGCGCATTAACTTCGAAGACACGTACGCCACGATACACGCGTGGAATATTAAAAAGCGAGCCGGTACGCGACATACATTCGCAAGATCAATCTGCGCCGAATCTTGAGGCAGAAATCGGCGACGGGCTAGGCGAGTTTCGCGAGTCAAGACAAGGATCGATCGACTTCGTTCCGGTCGCAGGGGGGTGGTAGGGAGCGAGCTAGGCAAAGGTTATTGGACACCCCGTATATGTGCGGATACATACCAAGGCGGACTAGCAGCAGTAGCTACTAGTCGGTAGCTGCGTGAGATACAAGGGGTTGTATATCAAGGAGCCACGCCTAGCACGAGAACCACTTCCGGTCTAGACACGCGAGCTTGCTTGCCTGCCAGCCCAACCCCAGGGCCTTGAGCGTCGAATCGGTTCCCTAAATACGTCGGCATTTACAACCTCCGCCCGAACTCACCCCGAATTGAGTCCTCCAGACTTCGTTGCAAATGCAATGCGAGCCCGATGCCGTCGTTTGCTGCAAAACCGGCGGGCTAGGGTTTCCGTGCTCAAGTAAAAGTGTCGACGCAGATTTTTTCGTTTCGCTGATTCTCTTCAGATTTGTAAATTTCGTCCGAGGCAAGGGTCGTTCTTGAGAAACAATCGTCGAATTCAGTTGAGGAGTATATAAAAATTAAAGTAACCAGTGTCAAAGAAAGACTTGCTTAACGGATACGCGTGACACGAGCGAAGACAGATAATGTTCGCGCGAGACTGTATGAACGTTTTGCCGACAATTAAAAAATCGCTCTTACAGCAAGTCAATCAGAGTGCTCTCGAAACAGCTGCTCCCTTTTCGCGTTCTCCACATTGTCATCCGTCCATTTGCATCGTTCGCATGCACCTCCGTGTCCCTGCAGACCCTCTCTTTCCATCCCGCCCTCCACTCCCCTCGACCCACCCCTTCCCACCCCCACGTTCTATCTGGCAGGCCAAACAACTCTCTATTCCCTTTCTCCGCAGATCGAAAGGCAACCTGCGTCCCTCGGGTATCCTTTTATGGACTTTACTGCGACTGATGCTTTCCAAATAGTTTGGATGGCAATCCGGACCAATAGAATGGAATAGAATAGAATGGGTTTTAGACCTCCTCGCTCGAATCTCGAGTTGGTAATAAATCCGACGTAGACGACTAAACAGATCGAGCAAGGCTCGCGCTGTTTAAGAGGCGTCTCAAAAGAAAGTACGCAAAGTAACGAGGAAAATCGGAAAAATGTAATACGTTTGTGTCAGCTTCTGCATTGGTTGCAATTATATCTATCGTTTGTAATTCGCCTTACGCCTCTCAGTAGACTTTCTCTGTGCAGCCTATCATTTTTACTCGTCAGGCCGTATCTGTGGGCTGCCCGTTTATAACTGTTCGAATTTAAAGAGCTGAGAGTGCGGAGGGCTCGAAACGTGAGCGCCGTTTGAGTCATCCAGCTTATCGCAATTTGTTACAAGGGAAATACCGTAACGCTTACGACGCCGACACGCGTTCAATTACGAGCTTTACGACGCAAGCTGCGGAGCACGAGAGATCTGAGGTCGTCCGCTAAGGAGGATCGTTTCTTCCGCGTCCCGATGGCCGAGGCGGTCGCTTAAAACGGGCACGAAGAGCTCTTGCCAGCAGGTGGCCGGCCGCGATATCACGCTAACTCAATCAATGCGCCGTCCCCTTCCTTGACACTCGACGATTCCTATCTGACGCACGAACCCTCTGCCAAGACGAGCGCTCGCCGGTCTTCGAGCTCGCAAAGTGCGTTCTCAAACTAGGGATTTGTCCACGAATTCAGCAGGTCTACGAGTAACACAGAAGCAGTCTTGATCGGCTATATAATGATTCCGATAAGTGAACTCGCCCGGCATGCTCTCCGTTGCATATCGGAAACGAGCGAAATTTGTCTACAATGCCGAGCGACAAATAACGATAACTATTATCGAGCAAGTTAGCCGTTCGAATAATACGGGACGCTTTCGAAGGATTATGTGTCGTCCCGTCTCGTTTCGATGTCCCGATGCGAAGACCAACTTCGTCCGGCATTTTTTCCGCCTCGACGCGAGATGACCTTTTCGCGCGGCCGTTAATGCAGGAACGAATTGGCAGGCGACTATTTTCGCTCGCTGGCGCTCGCGCGATCGCGCGCTACGTCAGTGTCTGCCCACGGAAGGACGCTCAATAATGCGTCTCCATTGTCGGCGAAGGAGCGCGGTAAACTTGGTGTGCACATTATTTTTGCCGCAGCTCTCTGTACTCACCCCGTCCCGTCACGCGGCGCGTGACGTCAGTGGCGCGGAGAAGAAGTCGCTAGGTTCGCGTGCGCTCTTTACTCACCTGAAACAGAAAAGGCAGAAGCAGTTTGTTAGACGCGCGCTCGACTCGTTTCTCGCGCGGCAGAATTCGCGAAATCGGGATATTTCTTTCAATACGCTGCGTATTGAGACGAGCGTGCGCGAGCTGGTCGTACGCTCTCCGCGTATCCGCGGGAGGGATTGAAACCATTTGTTAGACAGGCCAGACACGTTGCACTTATTTCTACAGTGCCATCGGTGCCGGGCAGAAGGAGGAATATTCGATTCCGGTATTTCCTTCAATTTTCGCCCGTATTGAAACGAACGTCGCGACACGCTCGCGGAATAAGAGGAGCGAATGTTTCGGGGGAAATTTACGGCGTAATGTAGATGCGACGTGGTTAAAGTTATCGGAGAACGGTGGAATAAGTGAGACCGGTGTCAGTAACGGTGATACGACTGCAGCGGTGTCGGCTGTGTAACGTAATTCAATTAAGTAGCCTAGGTTGTGTTACAGTGGTACTTAAATGTACATTGGATTGGCTAGGGTAACATTCCGCTAACTCCGTTCCACGAATGCTTTTAAACTCGTGTATCCAAGCCTCCGCGTATACAGGTCATTCAAAACACGAGGATCTACATACCGGCACGTATTCCACGTACACAGATTTTTCCGTATGTTAACGTACAGCACTCTTAACTGCTGACCGTCTAAAACTAAATTACCAAATCTCCTCTTTGTTTCTTTAAAATTAAAATATAAACCAATTGCAATCCGACTGTCTCGAGAACAAGTACTTCGCGCCAGCATCCCACACGCATACATTACCAAAACATCTCGACGCGAAGCACTCTCCAAGCTAATACCGTTCCCCCCAACGAGTCCGCACCATCGTACGAAGGACTTGGCGAAGCAAAACGATCTCGGAACGCTATACTTCCGGCGTCACACGCACCATGAAGGCGTCGCGCGTCGAGCCGACTCCGAAGCAAAGGGCGGCCGCCTTGCCAGAGTCACACAGGCCAGAAGCAGCCACAGCAAATCGTGGCGAGGCGAGGCGAGCGTGCATCACGCGCCGCTGCATTCTCTATTTTCCCCCGCTGAAAAATGCCAGCAATCCTGACACCGACAAAAGCTATACATTCTGCTAAAGGGGTGGCACGAGCCCCGAAGGGAAAAGAAAGTCAGGGAACGTCGAAAGGGAGTCGAGGATGGTTAGAGAGAGGAGGGGGGGGGGGGGGTGTTCTGAGCAAGAGATCGCGCCATTGGTATTGCCGCGCGCGCGAGAGGCAAAGTGTTGCACGGTAGAGGTTGACGCGTATACTTGCCCGCGAGGAGGCTGCCAGTGGGTGGTAGAGGGAGAGTGGGGGGTGGTGAGTGTTGCCACACGGAAGGGATGACTGCGGTGGCGACGGGCTGAAGGTGCGTCATTCACAGCTGACACCCTTCGCGCGTTTCTGCCCTCAAACCAGCTTCCAGCGCCCCTCGCTTAGATTAATGTTTCTCTTTACTTAAAGGCCACCTCGCTTCTTTTGTTGGATTACGAGTGCGGCGAAGAGGGGCTGCGGTGGGAAGAGGGAAAAAGAACGGTAAAGAGTGAGGGAGGAGCGATGTGACGCGGTGAAAAGTCAAACGGGGTCTGGGAGATAGGAGGGGAAAAAACAGGCAACCCCCACGAGCCCTCCCTTTCATCAGCCGCTTCGATACGCACTTCGAGACGGAGAGGGGATACGACGAATTTGCAACGTAACGCGACAGCCGCATTGTGTCGGGTCCTCGTTAAACATTTACAAAGCGCATTGGGATGTAGGAAAGTGGCTCGTCGGCGTAGTGGAGGGAGCCTGTCGGAGTTATGGGAACAGTGCGTGTCGGCGTTTGATCCATTTGGAAGATTTCGTCTGACTAAGAGATGAGACATTGCCTTGCTCGAGCGCTGAAAGAGCTAAGAGGTCATCGTACGATCACACGATATTTACCGCACGTCGTAAAATAGACATCAACAAACATCAATTGAAAGATTAATCAAATCCTTATTCGCCATTATGTAACATGTCTCCGATATGTTGTACAGTCGATCGTAAGGAATAGGATGTTGCGAGGCAACAAAATGGCGATCAGCGATAGAATATCGAGGGAAAGGTGACGGATGTATTCGAACTGTCGGCGTCGCGTCGGTCGTCGAAAGTCTCGCCGTAAACAGCGGTACGCGGTATCGGCCGGGTAAATATGTATTCCGAAACTTTATAAAGCCTCGTCGGGAATATTTGCCTCACCTCGGCGGCATACGACACGGCATGCGGCCTCAACCCCGATTTTTCTCGCGGGTGCCTGTACCGTCGTCTCGAGAAATCAGCAGCGAGTCGCCGCGCCGGAGCGATCGTACGAGCGAGAAGACGATTGCCTCGGCATATCGATGAGGAAGTCTCCTCGCATTGGGCAACCCCGGGCGAGGGGTCGGCGGGAGGGAAGGAAGGAAGGAATGAAGGCAGCCGGGGGAGGGGAGAGCGGAAGAAAGTCTGGGCGCAAACTTTTCACGATGATATTCGCAAAAATGCCAGCTTCAGGCGAGAAACGATGTTTCCCGGCTTCGGGAAGAGGGACGGGCGCAGCAACAATATGTAAATTTCGGGTAAGAACCGTCGCCACCGTATAACGGGTGTGCCGTCGGAAAGCGCGACGGCGCGGTGCGATCAGTGGACACGGAACAGGTGCGTGTAGAAATAGAAACAATGCTGCGCTCGTTGTGCACGGCACTTGCGGGCGAATTTGCATGCGATTCTTCCGACAGGTGATCGTGTAAAACGAGAACCACATTCGATCAGCCGTGCCTGCTTTCGAGACGGTTCAAACATCCGTTTTACTTATTATGCCAGCGGGAATGAAAGAAGCGGCGGGGTGAGATTACGTTGAAATTAAATTATTCGGAGGAAAATTCTTTCGCAGGGTGCTTCTTCGGGCCGTTGTTTACTCTGCGCTGAAGTGCGGCGTCTTAAACGGCACACGGCGTATGTTGGCGGGCGAACACGCGCCAGTTCGTGCGCAGGTACGTGTGAACCCGCATGAAATGCATTCACGAGCGTACGCAGCGGATGCGAAGCGGAGAACATTTGAATACGGCGCATGTTTCTCCCTTATCTGGGCGGAAAAGTGATAGTTCTGGAAGTGGCGGCGGAATTATTTTCCTACGCTCGTTGCACTCTTACCTTTTCCCTCGACAAGGAGCTTCGTAATCTCTCCCCAGCGGTGGTTCGGGCTAGGAATTGGGGCGACTCGACGGAACCGGGAGAGAGTTGTCGGACAAATCGTCCATTTTACTACTTTCGTTAACCCTGCGACGTTGCAGGACGATGTGCGTCAGGTCAAGCGTTTCTCAGCCATTACGTCGAATGTGCGTTCTATGTATCGAGGAGAATGAAGCCGGATTCGGACACTTGTCCCGGTTCGCCTGTTGGTTAAAATTGCATTCCGCAAATTGATACGCTATAAGCTTTTATCTTGCAGAACAGTATTCCGGGACAATTCAATTGTATCCTTTAAACCGATAAACTTCGTCGAGAGCAATTTCGCGACATGACGGACTGTGTCGCGAAATATTGAGTGAGAGTAAATAAATTTTATGAACTCCGACCGGCTACATATGTGCATTATAAAAGCTAAACATGAGAGGGACCGCGCGCATCGCACACTCTATACTCCACACGCGCCACGGGATCTAAACCATATATAGCGTATGTATTATAGGACTCATAATACAAAGTATGCACATAAAACGGGCAATTTCGATGCAAGGTCGAGGCGGGCCACGTGCGCCGCTCACAATATCCGTAGACGGACATGGAACAGGAGCTTACGCGTTTGTCGAGCAGGATCCAAAATCTGTTTTGATTAAAGCCCATTTTAACGTAAAACAATATGTATCGACAGGTGCGTCGAAAATGTCCGGCAAATGCATCAGCAATCAGCGCGCTTAACGCTCTTACGCCAAAATAAAACCTCATTCTTATTTTCTCACACAAAACCGCAACGACGTGTCGATCGCTTACTGATAAATTGATCCTATATCGAAAACATATGTTCCATCTGTGTTCTTCCGTTTCACGGTCATCCTCTTTACGCCTGCTCGTGCGCGAAGAAAATGATCTCTCTCTCTCTGCGACGCAACGAAGCTCTCCGCCGATCATCAATTCGACCAATCTGTGAAGCCCTCTCGGCGCACTCGATTATGTGCCGAGCTCTGACCGTCTTACACAGTTCACGGGACATCGTTTCCGCGGCGAATGTGTACTCCCGGGCAAAGTGAGTGCACACTCGCGCACCTATTGGGTACCTGGTTATACGGCGCTGTAGTAGCAGAAATTCCACGGTGTTGGCAAATATTGACTCTCGCAGGATATCTGGCAGCGCTCGAACCAAGTATACCCCGTGGAAGGAGATTCGGAGTGGAGGGAGGGAAAAGAGGGTGGAGACAACGTTGGAGAACGAACGAGAGGGAGGGAGAGGGAGAGAGAAACAGATATACATAGAAATAGAGAGATAGATAGATAAATAGCTAGAGAGGGAGGGAGCGAGTAGGAGGGAGAGAGAGAGAGAGTCAGACGGGAGTGCAGATTATGTATTCTATGTCTGTGTCAACACCTTACTGCGAATTGCGTAATGATACGTATACATATATCAGAGCCTCGTATGTACGTCCACGACAGGTGTTAGCTCTCATGCATCGGGTGTCACCTGGAGTGTAGCTACTTTCCGGGCGAAACTCATAATGCCGCACGGAGGGGGGAAAATGTTCGTCTTCACAGTTGCGTGATATCTTCCAAGACGAGAGGAAATCGCATTATCGAGGCGGGGGAGGCCCCGCGAAATCGTCGTTGGATGGAATTTAAGTCGCGACGCCTAAGCGAGTGTGTAAAGGACGATCTGTCTGCCGCAGCGTGCGTGCGTGGAAATAAGTGGGCTCCTATTGACCGACGCACCTGACAGCAAATGAAATGCCTTCCAATATACTGTTCACGAAATTGTATCATCGACATACGTAAATTAGCGACGTCACCGTGTTGCTTAATGCAACAGTCGTCGATTGACAATTACTGGGCGCAAGAATCGAATTCCACATAGCCCGGCGAGCGCGATCCGAAAATTCGCGTCGACGGTTGGCAATCGGCCCCGCATATTCCGCGCGAGTGCGCAAGATAAATGCGACGATTTTCCGCGTGCCGCGATGCGCGACTTCCGAAACACTTCGGGCATGAAAGACTTTTCCATCCAGGTGATCGTTTCGTAGAAAGAGACAGTCGTCGGCCGCGGCTGGGGGACGAAAGAAGCAGCGCGCACGGGATACACTTGGCTGTACGTCCTGCGTATCAGTCCGCCTCTGTGCACACTGGTTCGCGGTGATCGGGTACACATGACACGCAGGAAGATCGGGGCACGATGCTCTTGTGTGACGTGCACGACGATCGAGAGACAGGGACAAAATAAGGGGGTGTGGGTGACGCACACGGCGCGCGTCCGACCGACTGGAGGGACGGAGAAAGCTGCGGATGGGGTGGCTTGAAAGAGAGAGCGAATGATAGGACAGGGATAAAGGGAGGGACGGGGCTCTTTACTCTTTGACGCCACGCCACCGTCAGTTTACCTTCGATAAACAGGAAAAACCATCACAGAGCAATCGCGCACGCCACGCTTCTCTCCTGTTTCTCTCTCTCTCTCTTTCCTTCTTTCTGGTCTCCTCGCTTCTCTTTTAGAAAACAATTCGAAATTTGATCAAGGATTTACTAGGGGATCGACATGTTTCGGTGTTGATGATTTATCATGTTTCATTTGTAATAGGTATATGTTCTCGTCGTTATGCAGCGTGCACATTAATAATTGTGGTTTAGTATTGTTCGAATCGATTTTTCGGATTTCAATGGCAAGGATACGCGGTTGGTATTCTGCACACAATAACCGTGAATGTTTATGGGGTATTTCAATTAAAGGAAGTCGTTCGAACAAAATGTGCATAGTGTTCGTAGTGGCAAGATACGGGAAACTGATGACATCAGATGCAAATCCATCGATAAACCCGTGCCATTTCCTTTGGCACGGCCGCGTGATTGCATAACCGTGGATCCTGCACTATGCACGCCAAACGAAGTTACGTACAGTACAAAAAAAAGAAGAAAACACCAGCTCTTTCCTCCGCTGCCCGTTGGCAAGAGTTAAAAAACGCGGTTTAATCGGACGCATTTACGAGAATTAATGAAAACTCGATATCCACGCTTTGGCCACAGTCGCAAGCGTCCACCCACGATGCGTCGCATGTTTACGGAGCGTCACATTTACAGAGTGTCACATAAACGCGCAAATATCACGCTGAGTACGGGAGCGTAGCGGTCCGTTTACGTGAATAAACATACACGACCAACTTAGACGTATATGCAAATATATACAAGAACGTAGAGTACCGTTTACGCGCATATATGCACACGTATACGACAGCGTAGACAACAATTTACACTTACACGCATACATGGACAGCGACGTAGTAACCAAATACGCATATATGCATACACACACGCGCGACAGCGTAGGACATCCATTTACGCACGTTTGCCCCACGCACGCACCTTCATATATGCGTACACACGTATGTTCAGGCACGCTATCTACTACTGCTGAACCTACACGGTATCGCGATAGTATCAACAACGGAGCCGGACTTAACGGCGCGATGTCGTTCGTACCGAAAACAATTATAAACAATGTCGATGCTCGTATTAACCCACATGCGCTCGTTGCCGGAAGCGGTTGCCCGGATTCTGCTGCAGTTGCAATAAATCCGAACCGCCACCCCACGTCTCGTCTGACGCTCTGTCCTCCTCTTCACTATTACCACCAGGAGCGGGCTCGCGTTACCGGAACGACGGCCTATACTCGTTCCTTCTCTCTCTCACACACACGCTCTCTTTATCTCTCCACATTTTTTTTTCTCTTTTTTTTTCTAAACGCTGCCACGCGTTTCTACCGCGCCGTTATCGATCCGAAACAGGAGCGAAAACCAACGAACATGTCCGGGGCACGCGGAGCCGGCAAGTAATATTATTCAAAACGAACGGCCGCGTTCATAAATAACGCTAACGTTAATCCGACAGATCTCATGGCCGTCGTGACGCCGACGCTAGACCGTACCGCATGGCCATACTTCGCTACCGGAATGTTTCTGCTGTTGGCTGCAGCAAACGTACTTAGCTTCTTCTGCACGGTGTGATAGTTCAGTCATTCGACCGAAATAAATGTGTCCCCGACGTTCATAAGTAATGGATGATTTACTTTAGTGTGTTACTACTGGTGGCGCTGTGTCGTAATCTTAAAGTTGTATTGGACTTTTTTGTTTGATCCTTCCATCCCGATCAGGCACAAATTTTCATCTATACTATAAAGGGTAATGTCTGCGCGGATTTGTTTGTGAACTCCCCGTTAAATTAGCGCGAACGCATTCTGTGAACGGGAAGAACCGAGGCGAGGATTAGGATCGGAAGGATTAATTCGGTCGCAAAGTTAGCGAGAATTTGACGATAACAGCTTATCAGGACTTTGTGTTCGGCCGAACGATTGCCTTTGTGTTTTTCGCCACTTAAGGACTGGGGTTGATGAAAATGTAATTTTTCGTAATGAATCGGTCGTCGCTGCGAATCGTCGAACGATTCGTCGTTCAATTAAGTTGTTAGTCCGGGAACAAATAAGCGCATGACGGAATTAGAAACGATAACAGTAATTCTCCTTTCATCGCGAAACGTCGGTCGACTTTCCAATCCCGTAAAGGCAAGCGAGGCAAAATTCATCATTTATAATCAATGAACTATTTTGTCTGGTGTAAATAATTGTACCGTCTCGTACAGTTTCGAGCGACAAAGCGCAACTTGCGGCCGATATTCGCATGGGCGAATACAAAAATGACGGCGTAAGTTAATTCAATCGATTCCCCTTTGAACGCGCTGCCGCGCGATTGGTCGTCGGGCAAAACCGATCGGTCGGACGATTGTTAAACTAGTTTCGCACGCGCGAGTCCGCGCAGATTGAATCGTCCGCGGAACGAGTTCCGCGGCACTCTTGAATAAATCGAGCCGACGCGAGTGTGGCGAATGTCGGCGGAAAGTTCGTTCATAAATTGCCGAGTTTAGCGTGAGTGTCCATCTATTTCCACTTCAATTTCTATTAATATCTGAGGATATCCGCGTTTCAGCGAACAGCGGACGAAAAAGGATATCCAGTATCCACGTACGCGTCCTTTGACACAAAAGGCGGTTGCATACCGCGACTAGAAACTGGCAAACATTGTCCACCCTGCAATTCCAGAGCACTTTTACAACGCAACAGTTTTTATTGACCGTCGTATTTTCTTCGCATGTAGGCAGAATTTTAATCGGCACCCGTCGAAGAACTGGTAATACAGAAAACGACCGAAAGTAAAGCCACTGTTAATTATACCATAATCCCGTTGTAAACCGATGACAAATATGGAAGCCATGGCAGTCAATCCTGAACACCATCTCCCAGATCCCATCCCACAATTAACGTCATTTCGCAGCGAATTCGAAAGCACGTAACGGCCGTCCTCGTTGCCGGTGGCCTCGTCAACCGATTCCACTCCAGCACAACACCCACCCAACTCGTTCTCCCCGTCTCCATTTCCGTCTCCCGAACCTCGGGGGCACGTACGAGAGTGCCATAGCTACATTTATTATACAGGTCGGACGAGCGGCATGCAGAGGGAGGCGCGCGTATAAATTTGCGCACCGAGCTCCACGTAGAATTTTAGCCGCGGCTCGCGGCGAAGATAGCATCATTGCAACAGCCGGCAATGCAAATATGAAGCCGCGACGGTATAATATACCGCATCGCACCGGTTACGGATTAGCATGCGCGTTCGTTCGAGTGCCACAGCACGAGCCGGTCGACAGCGAACAATATTCCAGCAGGGGCCACGTTTCGAGGCTGTCCCCTCGACGAAAGTCTCTGACGAAGAGTGCGCCTATCGAGGCTTCGTCGCGGACCATTTACGATGTCATAATTGGAGGACGCGCGATCGATAGCGCGGACGCACGTCGACGAGATGTGCAACGACGGTGATTTTCTGCCTCCAA
Organism: Priocnemis perturbator; assembly: GCA_963942575.1. Taxonomy (NCBI): domain Eukaryota; kingdom Metazoa; phylum Arthropoda; class Insecta; order Hymenoptera; family Pompilidae; genus Priocnemis; species Priocnemis perturbator. Next base: position 12,022,806 of record OZ012653.1, read on the forward strand.
CCTCCCCTTCCTCTCTCTCTCTCTTTCTGTCCATCTTCCTCCGATCTCACTCTCCGTCCCGCTGCCTTTTATTGTCCCAGTCTTTCTCCCGCTGCCGCGCCCCGTAGCCTATCTCTTTCCAATCTCGCCGCTCGTCCCTGTTTTCCTCTCGAAACGTGGAGGGGTGCAGTCGCGTGTGCGCAACCTGTCAGTCACTCAAACGCAGCCCAAGTGGTCACTGCCCAACACTGGTCGGGCGCGCTTGTTACAGCCCCGGCGCTCCAGGATTAATACGTTGTAGTAGCCGGCCATCGAAACGCGCGTGTCGATCGATAACAAGTACACTCTCGAACGCGATCGCTGCCGCCGAATGGCAGTGCGGAATTCAGAATTGCGCCGGCGGAATGCGTCACGGCGGAACGTCTTTCCGTTATCTGATGGTTTTCCGGGTAAACTGCGCTTTCTATTAACGCGTCGATCAGAGTACCTGGGAGACTTCGCGAACGTTGATCGAGTGACGTTTTAAGATCTGATGTAATGGGGTATCACTTCTTTTCGCTTTTTCGCCAACGTCATTAAAGCGTGGGATTTGTGTAGATCTTCGTGGTGGAATGAGGAGTTGAAATTGATTCGTTAGAAATTCGACAAGTTGGCTGATCGGTGCTTTCGGATATGAATTTCTTAAAACGTCGTGCGAAACTACCCGTACGTATGGTACTGTATTTACGGTTGTTGAATTTATGGAGGGTAGTTTAGAGGAAGGGTGTTTGGGAAGCTCGGAGATAAAGGAGACGCTTTTCCGAAGGAGTTTCTCGAGATTTTCGCCCGAGATTACGAAAAATTCTGTTGCATCCACGTGTGACTTTCCTGTAAGTAAGGAAACAGTGATCCTGGTACATCACTAGTCAGACAGCACTGCGCACAATGTGCTCAACTATAAACCATGACAAAACATTCACCTGAAATTTGTCTCGCTAAAGAAAACGTACCGAATATCCACGATCATACTATTCGCGGAATGATCAGCAAAATGAAATAAATTAATCACGCCGGCACCAAAAATCCCACATTTTCCATTATTCGTTCAGCGAATCGACTCAATACCGAAAACACGTGCAAATCCAAATTTTCACAGATAGAGCGCAGCAAGATGGCACGCGAACTAGAGATTTATCGTGGGGAATAAAATGGCAGCGAGCGAGCGGACAACATTAGCGTATCGGGAATGATGACGGTGCAGCGGTTCACATCGACGCTGTAACGACGTCGGACTGCTATTTTCCGTCCACTCACTCTCGCTCTCGACGTATGAAGCCGGCAGTCGCGCGTGCTCGAGCTGTCAGTCACTCGAACGTTCCAAGTGGTCACAGGCCGACGATACTGCTCCACCAGCACGCTGCTCGTTGCGGCCTACGCCTCGAATTAGCGGGCTCCGGTGTTTCAGTCGGCGTTCGACGGAAGGTACACTTCGCGCGACGCCTGTCGTCGTCGGAACCTCGGACGGAATTTCGGTCAGCTGATCGGACGACGGATAGGTATTTCGTGCGGACAGTCTACGAACGTTCACGGACGAACAGACTCACCGATCGTTTCGTTTGCGCAAGAGCACTGTGCACGGAACACATCCGTCATCACTTCCACATACACTTCTCTAATACGAATGTAAAATAAAGTGTGACTGAAATAAAGCGACAGGTTGCTCGGCGGAATGCTGCGGATTTTTGCAGCAAATACGTACCGTAGGACAGTGCCGCTAAGTACTATATCGTCGCTACGATACGTCGCTCGCCCATCAACGTACTGTACACACCTTCGCGAAATTGTTCGGCGACATTTTTGCAAAGCGCGCGCCTGCACAAGAACGCCGAACTATTCCGTTTACATTACTTTCCTCGCGCGCCGCCGGAACTTTGATTTCGCCGGAGGCTTTTAAATACGCGACTGGATCGCGAGTCGAATACGGTGAAATTCTTGTTTGCAGACGGGCGCGCGCGCGTGTGTTCTCGCCGATCAACACGGACTCCTCTCTTTCGCGCGTCGGCAGGCCTTTTACATCCGTGTGCGTTAAAGCGCCCCCGATGTTGGGTCGTTAATGGATTTCGCGTTTATGTACATACGCCGCGCGTTACGGGTTAAAGCCCGGCGAGCGAGAGCGCGATTTCGATGGATCGGCTGAACGGCGATGAAAAGGGACGGCTGAGCTGACAAGTTTCGTCGACGTTGCGGAGGAAGTGGGCGCGTATTTTCGGCGCCCTTAACGCACTCGACGCCACGTCGGCGTCGCGCAGAAATGGATCGCTTCTGCTGTTTTGCAGGAGACCGCGCGTCTAGCGAGCGCTGACGGCGGACATAGGTTTTAGGTGGAAGTTTGTCTCGTTGAAGAATCGGCCAACTTGTACTGGCTGCTCGTCGTTGCTGCTCGATAGATTCTTTGCGCGATTTCAAACATGTCGTAACTTGTTAATAGCAGTGAAGTCAGCAAAATGATGACTTCGACTCATCATTATTTCGTACAGACTACAACATGTTACAGTCTCATGAAAGTCAGAAGGCTTGCTGCCAGTTCGTGATCGGTTTGACGCGGAACGCGCCCTGTACACTCGTACGCGACGTTACGCGGGAAGCAGAGAATGCAACTGAAATTGTACACTTTCGACGAGTGACTTCGACAGAAGAAAAAGGCCGGTAGGAAAAAAGCCGCGGCTGACTTCTCTTCCGAAACTGGAAATTCCGTGAGAAAACCGACGTGACGCGTGCATAGGGTGGCAGATGTGTGCTCTTCTACGCGCATTCGTTTGAGCGCGTCCGCGCAAACTGCAGCCGCGGCGGTATTAACTTTACGTCGAATTCCGTTCATCCATCGGAAATCCGATCAAACCGTTCATCGTATTTCAATCGTGCAGGAGCGATTTTTTCGACTCCCCATTTATTCTATCCCTCACACCCGTCTTTCATCCCTGTACACACAATTCCTCCAACCCTCATTTTCCATGCGCCTGCATTTTCGTCCGACCCACTCTCTCTCTCTCTCTTCGCCATTTTTTATTTACCCTTCATTCCCTTTCCACAGGGTAAGTGCTTAAGTAGTCCATCCAAAATGAGTCTCGTTTCTAAAAATCATGTGTACTCTCGCATATCAACACTTCAATCGAATTTTGAAAACAATCAGTTAATGTAATACAGTATATCAGTTATATGGCTATTCGTATTGATTATATTGATGGTACTATGATTATTACTCATAGTATTGTAATACGTTTGTTGCCGATCGCCGTAATATTGGATGCGTACAAAGAATTTCCATTTACGAAATCAGATGCCTGACGCAGCAAATGTTTCCTATCAATTGCCACCCCTTATCAGGGTTTCACCGTCTGTTGGCTTACTCCGTACAACGCCTTCGCCGTAAGTTAGTTGGCCAATACAGCTAGTTATACACGAAACGCTCACCATGCACGCATTGTAGATGTAATGATGTCCTTTGACACGATATTGGCTGCGGCGCAACGCGAAATGAGCGAATGAAGAGAGAGAGCGAGAGAGAGAGAGAGAGGGGAAAGGAAGCGTGGAACGAAGTGGTTGGACGCGTAGGTGAGTAACAAGTTTGTTACCGATACACCTCAATGACTCGAATTAGAATCGACGAAGCTGGGTCGGGCTTTTAACATGCCTCGTGCACTCACTAATATGTCAATTGGCACCGATTTCCAGCAAATTTTCCCTGCCCAACGGCAACACGCAGAACAGCTTACGTCTAGCACTCTTTATATGTTTACTCTGTTTCCATAATCTCAAAAGCAGAGTAAAAGGCTGAATCGAGGGGTCACGGTGAAAGCAGTGCTTACGATCGTTGATAAAATTGTCAACATGACGATTTCTTTTGAGGACACAATACGTCAGGACAAAGTAGAAAAAGAGGATGCCTGCCGGCTTGGCGAGGGTAATTTGCAAAAGGCGTCGACTTTCCCTCCGGCGGGAGTCGGCCTTTAATAAAGGTCCAGCAGAGCGAAAGCTATGAATGGGAAATTACGAGGCACGTCCGCGGCCATTAGTGGGTCATTTGCAGCTGTAGACGCGAAACGGATGACAGAAGTCTGCGACAGAGTGTGTGCGTGCGTGTGTGTGTGTCTCCCGTTCTCGCCCGACATCGGGCCGGCCGTATGGAGCTGCTGGCCGAAATTGCGGCAGGGTTATGTTATACCGATAGAATGTCGGATTATGCTAAATTCAATCGGCGATGGTTAACGCTGAACGCATTCGCGATGGCGACGACGACCGCGACGACGACGACGACCATGATCGTCATGACGATAACAAGGACGGGGATGATAATAACGACCGTGATGACGATGATGATCGCGACCGCAGAGTGATACGTGCACACGAACAGACTCTGATGGGCGGAACACGAGCTTGGTGTCGGGGCGCGTAAAGTGACCGAATGAACAACAGCAGCCCCACTCATGATCGAACCTGTTATTACTCTGACGGCCAGCGAACGTTTCGCATCAGCGATCGCGTCGATAACGTTTTAACGACACGACTGTGATTAGCCCGGCGCGAAGAGGGTCGAAATATTTGATGCCGGTACCTACGGTAGGGACTGCGGACGTATGAGTGGTAGTTTAGTGCATTTTTACGCGTTCACCTTGCATCGTGTCGATCTCAATGTTATGCGTTCATATTGCCCAAGACATTGTATGTCAGGCTTAACGATTAGCTGCACTACTTGCGCTAATTCCAATGTCGTCAGGAAACGTAATGGGTACAATGTTTGGGAAGATCGTTGGCGGTTTTGCGCGCAACGAAGATTCCGCTCCCGGCGGCGCCGTGTAGACTGGCAACGAATTTTCGCAGGGCGCACCGTAGAATCCGACGAAAGGGAGGCCTCCCTCGGCCACGTTCTCGCCCGGCGAGAGAAGGGCGAGAGTACGGAACACAGTGGATGAAATACATTTAAATAGAGGCTACCACTCGTCTGCGGTGGTAGTACAATGATGCTTCCGGTCAGCAAGTACCACAATGGGGCGAGCCCGGCTGCCTCCTCCTTTCTCTGCTCCACCCCCACCCCACTATAATTTAACCCTGCTTTGCATATAAAAAGCAACAATGGGCCGCGCGGCCCCGTGCAGGCGGAGCGAAAATTTGATTTGTCGTCCCGCTGGCTGCACTTTTTGCGCGTATCAGACCGACCTCTTCTCTCTCTCTCTCTCTTTCTCTTTCTCTCCTCTTCGTTCCTCTTGCCCACGCTCTCGAACTAACCCAGGGACCGGCGCGAGTATGGAGTTGGGCGAGATTGCCTGCTTTCCGTAATTCAATGTCAACGTAGAATTTCCTTGCGGATTTCGGACCGCTCTTTTTCCGCGACCGCCCTCTCTCTCTCTCTCTCTCTCTCTCTCCGCGACACTCGTAAAGATCGCGCTCAGAAATCGCGCGGCGATTCGGGGATTTAGAGGCCGGGAAAATACTGGCCCGGACCCCGGCTGCCGACGTTCTCACCCGTTTCGCACTGCTACCGAATTCTGCGCTACTTTTTTCCCCGTGTACACGGAGAATGTCCCAAGCCCCCGAGAATGGCAACAATTTTTCCGCCAGACTTCCACATGCCACGCTTTGCAACGCGGAACCTGGCGCAGGACCTTATAACGATTTCGTATAACAATCGATTTGTCGCGATCTAAAATGTAACGATTGCTCTCGATTCAAGATAAATGCATAGCAACATGGCTGTAAAACGCAAGAGCACAACAGTGCCTTCCTTCCCAGGACACTCACATATTAAATCATCCCGTCCGCAGCACACCCCCTTCGTTAATGGCCATCCTCCGAAAGGCTTAATCCGCCAGCATACCTTTTCCCAAGATGTCGGCAATAAAAAGTGTCGACGCAACCTCGATATCGCGAGTTCCTCCTGCATCGGCGATATTACTCGTTCGGAGATTGCAGGCCGCGGGGGATGTGCAGCGAAATTTAAATCGGATTCCGCGAGGGGGTGGGGGATGAGAGACGAGGGGCGAGGTCGCTAGCCGACTGACGCCAGATGGGCTCTAATATAAATATCTCCTCATTGGCGTGTAATCGCGGCTCCTACCTACCTACCTACCTACCTACCTATCCCGCCTCCGTATTCTATATTCCTGCGTGCGGCGGAAAGCGTCGCGCTGGTTTGTGCCAGAAAGCATGAAATGCCGTGAGAGCTTGGCATCGGCCACGGAGCGGCACTGCCGTTCATTGCCGTTTGCGAATGTCAAATTTGGCCAGACGATAATACGCTAGCGCTCATCTTGTCACGCCGCTCGCACTAGGTGGTATGCACATGCTACATAAATTGTTGATTAGACGAAAAGAAGAAAACTCAGACGAACAGTTCGCTTGGCGCGACGTGAAAAGCGTGACACTCTCGCGCGGTCTGACTCGCAGCTAGGGATGCACGTCATCGGCGCGCGAGGCGGTTTAATTGCGTCCGCGTATTTGAGAGTGCCAATTTAATGGCGTAGGCGGTTTGAGGGGGGTGGGTGTCGTATGGTCGGTAGACCGGATCACGGTCGCAGCATCAATCCCAATTTAACATAACCAGGCACCCGACCATGGCCGTAGCCAGGTATAGCCGCGACGAGGTTTGTAGGGTTACAGGGTTGGAAGAGGTGGTTGGGGACGAGGGGAGGGTTGGGAAAGGCTCGGAGGGCGGAGAGGAAGCGAGGAAGCGAGGAAGCGAGGACGGTGGAAACGCGGTGAGGACAGGTAATCGTGAATTAGCATGATAATGGCCCGTGTGGATCACGTTGCGCGAGATAAGCAGCAATTTATGAGATGGGAATACGAGGACCCCTTCTACTGCCTTATTATATACTTATCCGCAGGGTCCTGCTATACGAGTTGAGGATGTGAACGGATTATCCCTCCATTCGAACGGAGAGACGGCGGGGTACGCTCGGCTGAGAGTCGAGTTAAGTGTCGCCGCTTGGAAGATACGACGTTTTGTCGTCTTATGACTAAATAAGCTCGGAAGTCACGTTTGCGGCATTCGTAATACGCCGCGATCTCGATGTCTTCTCGCGCTTACGTGCCTTCTGCTCCAGCATCGAGAAACCAAGTGCATTAGAGTAGAATGCAGCCGTAGGGGAGAAATAGTTCACGTTAATTATCTGCAAAAGTGTGTTGGTCGTTAATATACTCACCCCAGCTCTATCTATCATCAGAGTCACGAAATAAATGCGTCGATTTTGATTGGTTAAGAAGTGCAACGCTATGAAAAGCTGTGATGCTTGAATAGCTTCCGTCCGTACGTTCGGCTTAACAATCCGAAGCCGCTACGGCCGTTTCATTACGTCCTCGGCCGGATAAGAGAGACGAGCGGGCAGGCTGATTAATCTATCAAAAGTGATATTCTATCGGCCGAGGCGTCTTATCGTGCCCGCGAAGAGAATGAGACGGAGCGAGGGAGCGTGGGAGGGGGACAGAGTTAGCGAGAAGTATCGATCCTCGAACGAAATGGCGCCCGGAGAATCCGGCACGCAGCGTAGAAGAAACTCTTCTAGGCGGAATAAGATACCTAACTCACTGGCAACCATAAACTCGGCTTATCGTAAAGGTGCATCGATACGCGCGGCCCGGTGCGTGGTAAGAATGGCGTAACGAGTTCCACTCACGATCGTTTTGATGCACCTCGTATCGATTCGCTCCTACGGCGTGTCACCTTTCTGTATTCTGGGCCTGTCGATATGAAATCGTCAAAGTTGAACTTGCGCTTGACTCAGCACACTCGAGCGATTTGGTGGGCCGTTTAGAAAAAAAAACTTCAGCTCGAACTTTACGTATCCTCTCGCCGCACGTTTCCCTCTCATTGGCGATCTCCAATAGTTGGCGCTCGCTGTATAATCCGCGCAGCGAAACGCTGCCCGTAATGATAGGGCCATAAAACGCTGCGCAAGCGATAATTGGCACATTGTAATCTCTCCGCGCGCTTCGATCCTGACCCATCTCCCATCCCTTCTCCCGGCAACCCTCGAGCATCCCCTCCGAGCACGTTAATCGTTCGTAATCAATCCGCGCAGATCGCGGGCTGCGAATCTCTATACGCGTGCGCTGCATAAATTCACGCACGCCAATGCACGCGTCCGGATAGAGGAAGAGAGAGATATGTAGGGAGAGCCCCGAACCAAATTGTTAATGAGCCGAAAGCTTATGGCAAGATGAGTCCGAATTCCAATGGCACGGAATAATGATACGTTACCGACGGTGAAAGCGATAGAAGTTAGGAATCAGAAAAAATTAATGTAATGGCTCCGTCAATGGGCGTGAAGATGAGTCGAAGAAAAAGTGCGAATTGTAGAAATGTGAAAATAGAAGAAGTCGCTCTGCGAAGGACAGGGATGGCACAAAGGGCTACGCAGGGATATGGAGTTCTGCACACCTCTCACAAGCACAGTGGCGCGTAGACGCACGCAACGCGAGACTCTGTAACTCTGATGTAAGTCTAACTACGGAGCGGGTTTGAATGGCAAAGGATGCGCGCACTTTGGAAATGTTCGGTAGTTACGTGAAACGCACGTATGAACTCGCACAGAAGACGTACACGGGTGCATGCGAGTACGTGCAGAGCGCGAGCGCATACTCCCAACAAGAACATCGGGGTATGACGGTTGCCGAGTAATGCGCAAAAGGATCTCATCGCGTTGCATAATGCACACGTCGCAGGAGTTGAGAATTTTAGGTACTGCTCCGTTATAACATAGTACGAGAACAGCGTCAAATTATCGTTTGATGAAAATTATCTCTCTCGCATCGCTTTCTGTGTATTACTTTGTACATGTAAGATACTATAATCATGTAAATTATCTCGCATCCGGGGAAGGACTTCGATCATCTAAATTATTAGTTACCCACACTACACGACTTCTTATTTCCCACGAAATTCTGCGACTTACATGCGTCACAATTCATACGTTCGAAATATGAAACTTGTCGAAAACGGTATGGGAATGAATTTGTTCCAGCTGCCACTGTATTGGTGCCGAATTCTAGTTTAGTAAGCTGGCCGTTGGGGGTAGGCAATCCGGAAGTGAGTCGATCGCAGTCAATCGCAAAGGATTTCGTGCACGACATCGACAGCGACGATTGAATCGATCGGTATCTCGATATCCAGGTCGTATCGCGAACATCGAGACGCAAAATGAACCGCATTACCGGGAAACGCACGCGAGCTATCTTTCCTCTCTCTCTCTCTTTCTTCGAACTAAGCCGTCGCCGGGGTCTTGAATTTAAAGCGGAGATTCGCGAGCGTAAAAGAGCCGGTCCGTAAAGTGCGAGCAAAGTACTGCATAATGCGAACGGAATATAACGCAGAGATTAGCAACGCGCCCGTTTTCTTTCCCAACGGAGTAGAAGGTTCGTGACTACGGTGTTTCGTCGTAATTTCGACATAGGTAAAACGAGAATGTTAACGTCATTTTAGCACGCAATCATTCAGACGTACACACCCAGGACTTTCTGCGCAGATCGTCTTCTTCTCTGTGATTTACAAGGGGAACGTCTCGCTTACGGATCGGACTTTAGGAAATCGGCCCCGGCTTATTGTTACGCTACCCCAGGCATGTAAAGTCGAAAAGGCATTCAAAAGAATACAAAATATTAATTGGCGTCACTGTTCAGGGGTACTGAACATACGAAACAATCGTGAAGAAGGCATTACAGATTTGACTGCATCGTTCGTCATCCGTGAAATCGGACGGAATCGTAGGCTGGAGCGCCTATAAGCGGACATTATGCGGTATCATATTCGAAAGGAACGTACCGCCATTCCTGAGCCTCGATGATATGCCCGAGGCATGCACACGTGGCCCCGTTGGCAATGGTGCATATCCTCCCTTGCATTTCACGCGTGACTGATCAACGCAATGGATAATTTATTCGCAATATCGAGGGCGAGAGGGAGGAGAGAGAGAGAGAGAGAGAGAGATACCGCAAAATCCTACGCGGCGTATTCACGTGGCGAGATTTAAGCAACGATAATGGAGTGTCGTGTGTAGACGATATTAAAGCTCGCTGAGTAAGGAATCCCCGGCTGAACGATTACTCTGGAACGTCATCGCGCGAAATTACCTCATTCGCCAAACTGTCTCGTAGACGCGGAATGATATTCGTCGATCTACGCTCTACGCGGCTGTGACGGCGTATATAGGGTGCTTTCGAAATGAAGACACGATCTTTTGAGATCGTGAAAACTCGCAAAAACGACGACACATGCTCGAAGAAATTTGTTGCAAAGTTCTGTCTAAGCCCGTCAGAAACAATGCAGAACCGTTAGAACCTGTTTTATCCTCCTATCGCAATCTCTAGTCTAACTCTCAAACACCCTATATCGAAATGTCGCGTATACGTCGGCTGGGCACGTGTACGCGCATATATGGGACGTCTTCGGTTTATCCCCGTTGCACATCACGTATGGCCGATCGATGTCATAGATATTCCTCCAGGCACGTCGTAATTCGATCTCATGTCATTGCGCGATTTGTATCGCGAGGCGTAGCAACGAAAAAGCGATGCGCCCGGAAACGAAACGAAACGCGGCGCGGGTGTTCGCACAATGTCCGGCCTCGACACTGTCGCATCAGTGTAGAATAGCTGCCCATCTCGCCCGCTCCTTTCCATTTCGAATACGTCGTTGAAACTTTCCTCCCGTTCATTCTTCTGGTACAAATCACGGTGCGCATAACAAAAAACTACTAAATAGCATCGTAAATTTGGATGCGGAACGGTGAACGGAGAAGCTGAAATTCGAGGTTTCGTCGTAACAAAAGAGACTCGTTTCGTGCGTTCCTTCGCGTCGCGTCCTCTATTAATGGGCACATTTCGATGTATCGAATTGTTCGCAAACGACGAAGGATCGAGAGGCGAACACACGTGTACACTATGTCGTACAATGGCGGCTTTCAAGAGCAGAAAAGAGGCGAGCGTGTTCCTTAATTTGCCAACCTGTGACGACGTCTGATCGGCGTTCGTGCAGTTGGACGCTCCTCGCGAGCGTTAATTGGCGTGTTTCGATAGAAGCGATGCCGGATTGTACGCCCGTATCGATCTGTCGGAGATAGAGACGTGCGCGGGGACAGAGACGGGCTACTAGTGACTAGCGGATAGAGAAACGCTCTCTCTGTCTAGGATGTGCCGTACACGTTGCCCGCAGGTGCACGCGTCTGCACACGTCGACACAAATCTGCACGTGTCCGCACACGACGCACATCTGCGCACGCCGCGTACATATCTCGCCGAGCACCGTGAATCAGTGCCAGGAATGCGTGTGCGTGCGTTCCTTCCGAACATTATGCTGCCGCAGAGAAGGAGCGACTGTCGAGCATAAATCTTTCGGCGATGTCAATATACGTTACGCGGAACGAGCGACGTAAGCGCGCGTGCGTGCAGTCCGGCCGAATGATAAATTCTACGACGTGGAAACGAACGGACGCGCGATCGGGGTCATTCGCGGGAACGAATGGACGCTCGCTGTTTCTTTTATTTTCGCTCTTTTGTTCGTAAATTGGAGAGCGGAAAACGAACGATCGCATTTGGGAAGTTGTGCTCTAAACGGTGCGTCGCTGGATATGTCGGTGAAGTGTGGAACGCCCTGGCACGCGCGATGATACGCAGTCTCGAAGGCTTGACCGACGTAAGGATGAGTATCGTTACATTTGCGTGTTGCGAACTGCCTACTCAACCTAGAGGGCGGTTGTGAGTGTAGACTTTACACAGTTATTTTGGCCTCGGTGTGCCAATGAAAGTGCAAAAGTTTGCTTCATCGAAATGTCAAACAGACTCGAAATAACGCATACTATAATAGTCTACATGTTATTTATCACATTCCCGAAGTAACCGCGGAACATTGTTTGTTCGGAACATCGAACTCGCCTGGTAAAGTCGTGCTTCGAAGCTTGCGACATCATTGTGAAAGTATGACGACAGAAACGTTCGCGCGCGATTCAAAGAGCCGAGTATTACGGCGTCATTGTGAAATTCGCCGAGGAACGCGAGGCACGTTCGCAATTTTATCCGCCGATTTGTTTACCCGCGTCTACGGGCCGCGTTCGTTCACGCGCGCGAACGTGAATTTATTCGGAGGAGTGCGGCGACGAACGAGAACAGCGGTAGGGTTTGGCCCGTTTTTAAAATTCTTTACGACCTCCTTCGACGGCGCGGTGCAGGTGAAAGATCACGTAAGCGACAGGGAGAAGGACAATTTCCCTCCTCCACGTCCGTTATCTTTTTTACCGAGTCCCGAGGCGTACCAGAAGCACACCCGACGAACGTTTGTCAAACTGTCTTCCCCCATTTTATCGTCGAAATGATCAAACCCTTTTATTCCTGCACTCGTCGACACTCGTTTCTCATAATTGCGGCCCAATGCTCGACTATTATTCTGTATCCAACACATTTTTCTGTACGCAAGAATCTTCTCATTCTTCCTGAATCATTGGCAACCAAACAAAATTCGAGCCCACAGACACGCGCAGCGAAAAGTTCGCTCTTGAGCACTGATTCGTAACTCTTGCGCCCGTCGAACGCACGGAAAGTGGGACGAATTAAAATGGTCGACGACATTCTCCCATCGGCCCCATTACCCGAGGTCCATTAACTTTCTCCGCGGTCGGGGCGTTAAATATACAGTCGTAAAAAATTTAATCACGCATATCAATTGCTTGGACGGACGCGGGTGCGATATCTTACGGTCCGTATTACAGCAATAAAGTACGCGCGACGTGCCGCTGGCCCAGTACACTCGGCGCAGCGGCGAGAGGCGATCGTATTTTTATGCAGCCGACGGTCGTTATCAAGTAAATGGGCACGGAATGCCTGGTATCTATTTCATCCGCCGGGGGTTAATCGATAATGTATTGTACTCTCTCATCGTATCTCCATACACCGCCGCGGCCCGATATTTTACTAATGCAACGGACATCTCCTTTTTTTATCTTCATTACCGTAAAATGGAAAATGGAGAGATCACGGCGTTAGATTGCCACCCAATTTCCCAATTTTTTCCCGCCGCACCCCGTAAAGTCAACGGAAAACATCGGGGCGATATAATTCATTTCTGCGATGGCGGGGACGATTTTCCGAAAAAAGGTTCAAATGATCGAATTCGCGAAAAGAGAAGGCTATAGCCTTACAGTTTTCTTGGGCAAAAAAATGAAAGTTCTCCGATCGACTGGACCTTTCGGGGTCTCAAGGAGGGTGTCAATAGGCACTGCGAAATCGACGGGCAGCCCACAATTTGGAGTAATTTCGGAGATACTGCATTTTGAAAATGTCAACAAATTTGACATTTTTTTTTTACCGTCGCCATTGGTGACATCTGGTAGAATATAAAAAGAGAGGTTAAAAATACTACTTGTTTTCTGCTCTATCCCAAATAGTTTCGGCGTGAGGAGCACTTAAAGATTTAAAAACATGAAATATGAATGTCTCACCAATGTCAGGTTTTTCTACTGGTTTCCACACCGAACCATCCCGCGGATGCGAAATGCGCGGCATTCGAGAGTTTTCACGCCCGACAAAGAGAGCGTACACGTAAAGATGATTATCGCGGCGCGCGAATGTATCCGCTGACCTCGACGTTATTGTTTCTTGCGCGCTCGGAGGCGCAGGGCAGAGCGGGAACTGTCGGAGGGAGGAAGAGAGAGGATAGGAAAAAAGCGAACAAGATTGGAGGACCCATCACCGGCTTACTTATATTCCGAGGTAACCTGTTGTACCCTGAAGTGCGCGCGGGCGCATTCTTTCAGGTTGGACGAAGGAAGCGGCGCGAGCGAGAGGATAAAAAGAGACGCCGAGTCCACGGACAGTATACTTCCGCGCGGAGGTTATCGAGGAGTGATCAATTTTACGAGCTGATCATCTTTTATGAGGCACCCCCTTCATCCCGACCGATCGACTCGCCTCCGTTGTCCTTTGGTCCTGGGTTAGTTTCTCTCCTGCAAGGATGTTGTGCCAACCTTCCTAACTGTCATTCATGGTAGACCTCGCTCGTAAAGTCTCCACTTCCTGCCTATGCCGATCCTCACACGTTACGCTTCCGGCCCTTATCGTTCGCCTAGCCCGACGTCAGCGTTTGTCAGCGTTTTTTTTCCCCTCTCTGCCCCGTCATCCTACCCCGCTTTCGGCCGCCGAACAACGAAAGCATGTATCGCGGGCGATACGCAATAAATTACGGGAGATCGCCTGGCCGTGAGCGTTATTTGATTCTGATCGCCGGACGCGTGTCGGTCTTAGAGGAATTACTTTTTACCCCATGTAGCGGGATCCTTGACGTCGGCTGTAACGCGCCGTATATTGGGGTTAGGGCTTAATTCAATGTACAAAGGCGCTCGTGCGGACGACGGTGACTTCGCTGCGAGGGCACACTCCGAAATTGTCGTTCTTGCACTCGTTGGATGTGGCTCATTTTCATAGTGGCTCTCGCACTTTGCGCGCGTATCTTTGCCGAGAGCCAAGAAACGGGGGTCTTTTCCGGGATCGAAGGGGTTAAGAATTTCGTAGCTCACGCGCGAGGCATACGCGTCCGCGGGTGTTCCTTCCAAGGTAACAGAAGTCCATAAACGCGCGGAGTCTATAAAGTGCGGAGTAGCGGAAGGCACTTTCATTATTTCCGCGAGGCGTGCGAGGAAATTTTCGTAAGGCTGCTTCCCACGGAGAAACTTAATTTACCTCGACGTCGACGCACCTAGGTTTCTCAAGATCCTCTCAGAAACGAGTAGCTACCACTCTGGCAGTCAGTATTATACACCTTGCTCTCTCTCTCTCTCTCTCTCTCTCTCTCTCTCTCTCTCTGTATGTGTCTTTCTCTGTCTATGTATGTTTCATTTACACTCTCTAACTGCATTGTATTCCCACGTGCGTTCCCGATTAACTCACTGTAACGCGGTAACGCAACAGTAAGTTAACGCTAATAGTTCCGGGAATTATACAAGGCATGCATATTACAAAAGTTGAGGACGTTTTCGTACGTTAGCCTAAATGTCCCTTTGAGATCCTACGTAAACCTTCCAGCAGTATGCACATGGAAAAACATCGCGATATATTTTAGGCTAAGAAATTATATAAGTACGCATGTATTCTGTAATAATGCAGTTATATGGAACAATGATGTGACAAAAGTTGACGTAACTTCGTACGTTACCCAAAATGCTGTAGATAGTACATTTAAATAAATGCAGCTTTCATTGCTGTGAATATCGTACAAATTCGTGATATATTCTAGGATATGTGTAACACGTAGACCTGACGATATTATGTTTTCTAGATAACGGTCTCGTTTTATCACGTTCTATTTCGCCACACACGGTAACAACTTTAGTAACTTCGACGGGCGTTTGCCATTTAAACTCTGTCGCATTAAGTACTGCCGGAAAAAAATGGTAACATCGTGGCGCATTGAAATTTTGACAATTAGGCGAAGCTTCCGTACGCGAACTTTTAGTTTTTCGGAAAATTGACCTAGATACCGTTCGGTCGCGATTTCTGTACGCGAACGCGACTAAGAGGGGAACAGGTGAGAAAAATTTCGCGTACAAAATGTCACGCTCGCCGTCATGGCATTTCGCTCGCGCATTAATTCCTAATACGTCCTCATTTCGATTTCAATTAAACGAAGCTGCGCTTGAATTTTTCAATGCCGTCGACGCGAACCAAAACGCTCACGTCAAAAATGTTCCGCCTGGCAAACCTGCCAAAGAAAAGCTGTCCGAAAAAAAGAAGAGAAGTCCGACACCTCGTATCCACTGCGGCATAAAATACCGTCCTACACAAACTCCATATTTTACGCTCCGAGCGTCTTATCGAAAATCTCTCGAAACGGCCAGTGTCCGAGAAAAATTCGCTCGAACTATCGTGTATCCAAGTTCGCGACAGAGTATCAGTTACGACATAACAAGTGGGATAGGAGGACGCAGTTCATTGCATAAGGCTGACGAGCGAAAGAACGCGTTGCGCTTTTATGGTAAACGTAAAATTTTCAAATTCAACCCCATCCCCCGTTCCACCGGCCCCATCGTGATGTAAATGCACAGCGAGCAAAAACAACCCTTCTACTATTCCATACATCCTCCTCTACTCAGAGACATGGCTGTCGTTCATGGCCGACCACGCTCGTAAAGTTTTCACTTCCTGCCTACGTCGAGACCTTAGCACGATAGCTTCGTCCGTATGTTTTCTTTACGGTCGAATAATCAGCGTTTGTCAGCGACTTTCGTGTTCGGCGGAATTTCCAATTTTACAGGATCGAAACGTTGCAACGTTACACCGGAACTTGCAAGTTTAATGATAATTATGGTAGCCGCGTCCGGTTCATGCAACGCGACACTTTGGTACGTCAGTATCAGAGTGAAATTGATCGATAAACTTTGTTACACATTTAATGAGAATTTGGCTACAAGATGCAAAAATCTTCACATTAACCCAAAGATACAAGATTACTCAGAATTTCCGGGTTAAATCCGATTTTCTGAAAAAACCATCTCTCAATCTTCGTTCCATGTACTACACAAGTACGTACCGTAAACTCGACGCATAAGAGCGATTTAATTGGCCGACGATTAAGTTCGTATCTCCGGCCGCGTGTTCGTTCAACGACGCCGTATGCCAGAACAGATTTCGCCTAACATCCGAGGCACGAAGCCTGGCGAAATTAAAAGCAGCGGCAGATGCGTCGCGACGCACACCGCCGGCGGAAGCAAGTGCCTGCAACGACTGGCTGTGCATTAAAACGGCCGAGTGTGGGATACAGATGCCGCGGAGTAAAAACAACATTACCCTAAATCGAGGTAATTAGTGGAATGGGCGGGGTCCGGCTTCCCAGGGGGTTAAAGACTGTACGGCCCTGGGTAGCCAATATTTTGAGAACTACAACATGCTGCGAACTCTCAACCTTCCTCTCGCTGATCATGAAAATTGTCTGTCCGAGAAAATCAGTACTTACGTTATCGAGGGGGGTGACATTAAACGGTACGTGTAGTCGTTTGACCAAAGGAATCTGGTAACGATCAAACGTTTAACATTTCGACGTTGCAGCATTACGATTTATCCAAATTTAATCTCACTGCGACTTACGTCGAGATCCAACCCGCTCTACTGAAGAAAAACAGATCCCACATTATTCGGGGTCCTCGCGTCGACCAAAAACAGAAAAGGAAGAAAAAGGAAGCTCGAAGCGAGCTAAAACTAAGTTAAAAAGAACAGGACACTAGTAACGGCAGCCTCCTCGTAACGTTGTTCCGGTAACAGGGACACACGATTATGTCTCTTATACTCGCAGTTGAATTGTACGTTGTAACGCGAGTGCCGCTCGGGGCTGTGTTTAACCCTCGCGAATAACAGACAGAGTAAGAGACAGAGGCGGCGGGAGAAAGTGGAAGAAGGAAGCAGAGGGGAAGAAAGAGAGCGAGCGGCGAAATCTCGACCCATTCATTAGGCCTCTTTGCTTCTTGACACAAGGGCCTGTCGTTATACTTTCCACGCCAACGACGCGCCTCCACGTTTTGAGAGCGTCCACGCGACACGGGAAACCGAGTTGAAAAAGTCGACGCTTGACGGAGCAAGCGTGCGCGATGGAAACAGGACGGAACCATCTTTCATCATTCGCACGAATATGAGAATTCCGATTTTCAGCAGCGCACGTCTTATGGCGAACAACGGCAGAACAAAATTGGTATTCAGGAACTAGGCATTAAGTAACCCTTTTGGTTGCTATCGTCGCGGAATAAAACCAAAATTTATACCTATGGACAATCATTTCAATTCGTGGAATATCGGATATAGGGCTTCTGAAGAGGAATGCAAGCATAAAGTTCTCTCGCGATGCTAACATCGTTGTTCGGCATTAACAAGGTTAAAAATTGTTACATTGGAGACGCTTCCTTTTTCTCTTGCTCGACAGATAGACTCTCTTTTATTTCATTCGTTTAATTGATAGACTCGAAGAACTCGACGAGCGAATTCGTAATTCCATTAAACTCGAGAGGCTGACGTGGATTGGGGAAAATGGGCAAAGGATGGTTCTGCGTCGCGATTAACACGGGCTTCTCGTTCGCCGTTTTTGTTATTCTATTCCGCGCCTCCTTTTCTTTATCTTCGTTCTGCGCTTCTGCTTTGAGACGGCCCCCGCCGAAGAAAGGAGAGGCTCTCTCTGAATAAATTTCACGTCCTCTGGAGGGACGGACGTGGCGGGAATAAGCGCGGGTAAGCAAATCAGGAGATACAATTGCGAACGTGCTGCACATTTTTCCGCGATTTTATAACGGTACGAGTAATATTTAATTTCCCGACCAACCGACGCGACGGCGACGGGCCCGTTTATTTTCCAGCGCAGTCTTATGTGTCGCAGGAAGCTAGCTTGGCTACGACTCCGCTCTTCCTTTTCCAATTCGGGAGACGATTGTTGCGAGAAGCTGACAGCCCTCGAGGAATCGCATAGCGAACTAACACCCCTATGTTGTTTCTTTATCTCAACAAATACTTCAGTACTCCATCGCGTTAGAAATATCAGCGACGCTGAATCTTAGAATGCCGAACATATACCGGACGAAATAATGACGCACGGTGAGATCTAATTTCTGCGCCTTAATAACTTGATGCTGGAAGCTGTTAATGCTACGTACGTGACGCGGCATACGCGAAACTTCTGTTCGCACCGAGCAGGTCGAAAATTCCGGGATATCACTGAGAAATAGTTGGCGAGTTTACGCGTGCCTTCAACGCTGTCGTTAATCAGCCGTCTTTTGCGATTACCGTTAAACATCGGCGAGCCGAACGAATGGTCGAGCGAGAAAATTCGAGATTTGGAGGGGTGGGGGGACAACGCGGATACATGGACAGATAGGTGGCCGAAACGTGTGCGAGGCGCGCAACAGTTCGCGCTCGTGCGGAAGTATCGCTGGCCGCGCGTTTCAAAGCGGAATGCCCGAAATTCCGCGAGCGCGTTTGCCGCGCTGACGCTAATGGCCCGAATTACTCTGCCACGGAGGGTTTGAGCGGGATAGAGTGCGCATTAGCTCGATTAATGAGCGTGGACAAATGCTTGCAGGTGCCGGCGTTCCAAATCTACGAATACGTTCGCGATACGGATTCGAATAAAGGACGGGCACGGCTGTCGGCGGTAGATGCGGTTGATTCGATGAAAATGAGGTTTTGTACGCTGTGACCGGAGGTTCAGCATATTTGGCGGCCGGGGCCACCGTAATTATCGATATTTCGTCCACCCGTGATACAGTGTTGCGTTGTCTTATTTCATAAAACGGTGAGCAATTGAGCAAGCTCTATTTTAACGTAGGTATACGTATTTACGGACTTTTAACAGGTAGATGACCGCAGTGAAATGATAATTACTTTATGCCGAATGTCTGAGATAAAATCTTACATACGATCCAAACGATTATTCGGCTTATTTTCGCTACCACGCGAGTACGCATCAGCGCCGAAAATATACTCCTCCCGGCGTGCACCGGGAGGCAATGGAGAATTTTCAATATTTGGTCGCTTAATTACATGAAATTTGCCGTGAACCAAGCCGGGATTTATTAACGAGCTTATATCGCGCTAATATTGAATAATTACTTGATAGTTACCATTGAAGCACGGTAGGGGGATGCGCTTGACTTTTTGCGCCAATATTGCGCGACGGTTAATTATGATTATCCCTGCGTTCCCGACAAGGGGCTTTAAGGGAGACACCGATGAATCGAATTACGGCTATACAGTTTGAACGAACAAAACTGAAAATCGCGCTCAGACAATATGTTCCGCTCGTTTATTTCTCGGAATCGTTCCGCAATTTCTCTCTTCGACTAAGAAACCATCATTTCGATCGACTCGACGACCGTGAATTTACTTATTTTCAATTATATCGGCCGACGTTTAATAAATGATCGGCAAGAACGGACGGAAAATCCGCTGCCGACGATCATGATTGGCGTTGATGATTGATTGTGCAGCGGGACTGCGACCCCCGATCAATGGAGCAGCTCGGAAAACTTGATACAGACTCCAATCGAGCGAAAGAGATTAGAACCTGATCTTCGAGAACAAAAGAAGCCCGGGGCGGTGCAGTTCTATTAATATAGACTTTGCAACGAACGTGGTCGTTATTAAGAGCGAGTGTACGTGGTCGTCATAAAGTCGGGAAATAAGTGAGATATGATACGGGTTCGTGGTTGCGGTGAAAAAAACCAGTCCGACCGATCGTTAATGAGAAACGAATAATTATGGCCAACGAGAGATGAGCGCGAAGAAAATGATTCGCGCTTCTATATTAGTTACGGCGTCACCCGGACAAAATATGCTGACGTACCGCACGGTAGCGTGGGAATTTTTGGCTAGTGATACTCGCAAAACTACGAATTTGCGACCTGGAACTCTTCCTTAACGTCGTCACAAATTTCTGACGATTCGCGTAACATCCGTCCAAAATTGTTCCGACATTCCCTTTTCCGTCGCTTCTTTCTCAGAACGCACACAACAAATGACACGTATATTCGACAGAGTCCTGAAATTTGGATCGTTTCGACCAGAACTGTTGAGCAAACGATAACCTCGTTTCAACCCGGGAACAAGCTCGAATAATCAAGCAACCCTCACCGAAATTATCCGTCCGCGTGTAAATCCAGGGCGCATTATGATAGATTTCGATTCTTCCGCATTCCGTTCGTCAGCAGAGACGCGCGCGCGTTCTGCAAGCGGGTAAGAGGCGAACGCATTTCTAATATCTGTCTGCGATCGGCGTGGCTCTCCCCCACCCCTTCCCTCTCTCTCTCTCCCTCTCTCCTTGGCGCTTTCCACCACCCCCTCGTTCTCGTTCTGGCACCCGTTGGCAGGCATACATCGGTCTCCCTCGTTCTCGAGCCGAGCCGGAGGCTCCTCTTTTTGCCCAGTCCGCACACACTGGGATCAATAATGCACCAACCACTCGCTGCTCACCCCTCTCCTTCTCTTTCCTCTTGAAAACCGTACCAGCACCCGACCACCCACCCGCCCCCCAGCCAGCTCCGTCCTTTTCGCTCCAGCCTCTTGACGCCCTCTCTCTCTCTCATCCTTTCCCACCCTCTTTCGACTTCCACCCCCCTCCCGCCCGTCGCAGTCGCAACCTCTCTCTCGCATTTGCAGCGAGTCGGTCGGTAGGGTAGAAACCTCTTGCACTGTCTCCTTCTACCGCTCGCACCACTGGCCTTCTCCCTCTCACTCTCTTCCGTCCGCCCGCTCGCTCCCGCCCGGCCCCGTGCACTCCCTATCTTCGTCCGCGCACAGTTTCACCAGTGTCTTCCGCGACGCCATCTCTCTCGCCGCAGCCCTCACTCTTTCTTCTTCTTTCGCGCACTCCAAAACGACTCCCTCTCTCCGATCCGTCGCGATTTCTGCACCCCCGTTTCGCCGACCGTCTTCATGAACCCTCTCTCATTCTCCGTCCTCCAAAGTCTATCTCCGTTCGCAACGTCCTCCTCTGCGCTGCCGTCTTTGTTCTTTCGTCGACTATCTTCCTCGACTCTCTCACTCGCTCGAGACGCCAGCTCTCTCTCTCCTGACACGGCAAACCTCCCTCCAAGCCGGAGCCGGGTTCCAGCAGCCATGCCACCAGCACAGCAAACCAACCACCCCTCCGCTCCTTCTCCTCCTTCGACAGCGCGAGGAACAGGCCCCTCTTCTTCACTCTCCACCCCTTCCCCCTGCCACCCCTCTCTGTCCTTCTCCGCGTCGTGAGCTCGCAGGAATTTGCGCTTTGATGAAATCTCCGTCTCGCTCTTGTATTGAAAAGCATTTAAACGTCGTCCGCCGATCCCTCCTCGTCTTCGTCCTTCTTCGTCCGCTGTTCTCGCGTCCTCGTCCCTTCGTTCGCTCGTTCCACCCTTCGCGGGTGGGGCAGGGGCTCCTGCGCTCGCGTTTCTTTCCCGATAGGAAACGTCGCTGAACCTTCGCGACGTTACAGAGCCCGCATATCCGAAGGGACAGGCCCTCGTTCTTTATCTACTTTGCACTTATTCTCCCTGCGCTCGAGTCCCGTGTTTGTCTCAAGGGTTAAGACTCCCGTTGTCTTACTCTTCGCTTCTTCTCCGTTGCCCGCTGCACCTGCCTCGTTGTCCCTCACCTTCATTGTACTCTGACACATTTTTCCCTGCTACCGTCTCTCGGCTCTCCTCACCTTCGTTTTCACGTAATTCAGAGCGGGCAACGACAGAAAATGGCTGGCACATTTTTCATCGTCTCGCACCGTGACGCGGCACGTTTTCTCCGTGTCATCTCGTTCCTTCTTGCATTCGCATTGTGCGACGGTACGTGGACTGTAATGGAAGCATTCCGACAATGTTCTCTACGATACGCTCAATTTCGATTGCGACTCGGCACTCTCGCTAGTGACGAGAGTACGGCACATTTTTTTATCGCACGCTCTACCTTCCCCCCTGCCCCCTATTAGCACTGCCAACTTGACCGCATACATTACGGTGATGGACGTTCGCCGAGGATGACGTTGTACAATGTTTAAAGATTATCGGGGGCATGCAAGTAAATAGGTGCAAATTACTCTTCCATGGGCGGCACCGCGCGCCGCCTTTCTCTCTCACCCCACTGTCGTTCTTTAATTTTTCCCCAGCTAAAAATACGTCATGAGGAGTAACTAAGTTATTCGTGGAACGGGGGAGGGGGAGGGGGAGGGGAGTTTTTGCATAATTAGATGTATCGCGTTGCCGGGCGAGCGGGCGGTTTAGTCGAGCGATAGTCACTTTAGCACGCCCGGAGCCTTTTTTTATCCTTTCGGGGTTAAGGCGAAAGTGGGCCTATATACACACATCTCGGTAGGAGAGGCTAGAGAGCCGAGGGAAGGAGCGAGAAAGAGAGACAGAAAGAGAGTGAGAGTGTACACTCTCTTATCCCGGAAATTATACTTCAATATTTGCATTTCTAGATTTTTCACGAGGAGCACCGGCAACGGAAAAAGGAAACGAAAGGGAGCGAAGAGATGAAGGAAAGAGAGTAGCGAGAGTGGGGGGGAGTGCCGTAAAAAAGCGCATGGAGGAGAAAGAGAGAAAGAGAGTAAGGAGAGGGAGGGAGGAGAATAGAGTGCAAGAAGCTCGAGCTTTAATTTACTGCCGCCGTTATTCTCGCGTTAACCTTTCTTCGGCTGATGTTCAGGGTTCGCCGATAAACGAGGGTCCGGGTCGAGAAGTATAAGTTTGCAGGCGCTTGGCAAAATGGAGGATTTTGCTGTTAACGATATCCGTCGTGATTCTCACGTTCGCGTTGTCGACGATGATTGCGAGTCGGCCGAATATCGACGCGAACTATTATCTTATGATCCACTGTACCCTGAAATCTGCTTGGTGCAAAAAGCAGACACCCGTTATGGATCGACATAACGACTGGCAGCCAACGGCTAATGGCACGTGCGGCATATCCCGCGGCCGAAGTTTTGTCAATATAAGGTCGGACTTTAATATCGACTAAACTGAAACGACTCCACACAGCGTTGCCGGCGAATTGTTCTGCGGCGCCTGATATCGCCGCATTTCGAACGCTCGGGCTTTGAAATCCAATTACATTGTTGCGTGTTCACTTACCGATGTCAGCGCTAATACTGGGCGAACAAATTCAATCGTTTGCGATTACTCACCTGCAAGCAAAAGAAGGGAAAAGAACAGATATTAAAATTTCAGTCATTACTCGATGCACGGCATGTATCGCGAAATGAATTATTAGCTCGATACGAGGGCGAGTGTGACGCACGGTGTATTGAGAAACATGCTGTTTGAAGTGATCCGTTGCAGAGGCGGGTGCGTTTCTGAACACCCTGTGCACTTAACTTTCCTGGCACCGAAGGATCATCAGTCGCGTGACTCCACGTATTCCGTAGCCTCCACTTAAAATGAAAAGAGAAGGAACACGGGCAAAAACGACGAAACGAAGAAAAAGAAGAAAAGTGCTTTTTCCACGTTACGAGTTAACAGGTGATCGTGCCTCGCCTTCGAAAAACGTTAATAGAACCCTTAACTAAATTCCACCCCGACTCATTTCCTTCCATGTGTTCTTTCCTCCCCCTTCTCCGAAAGCTCTCCAGAAGAAAAGAGCCCTCGGCTCGAAGTTTAAACAACGCGGCATCGTATTTGGCACGTGAGAATTGGTACGGATCTACGCAGAAAAATATTTTACGCGTGCCCATTCCTTCTGCGAGGTCCATTACTCGTCTTCCAATACGAATGTGACAGAAATAGGCGTGCACTTCATCATGTGCATACATTGTTTTAAAAAAAAAAAATATATATATATATGTCGAATAGAGTACTTCCTCCGTTTTCAAAGTCAGTTAAAAAGTCTCAATTTTCCCACATTGTTTCTCTTCCTCGTACTTGAACGTTCGAACGCCAAGTAAGCCCGATCTTATCGCAGGTACAGTTTTGCATACACGCGGTTTATCAGCGTCCATCCAATCCACAGGCAAGTCAGATCACTCTTCATCCCGCGGGCTGTAAATACCCGCGGGGATAATTATGTACATTCTAGTCAAACGTTGCTGCCGGCGACAGCCTCGACTTCCAAGCCTGCCACGCAAAAAGCTATCTCCCAACGAATGTCGGCCTCGCGTGTCCACGCTCCGGCCCGAAACTTGTCGTCGTTAATATCGATACAACTGGCCGACACGTGTCAGTGCGCGCGCGGGACAATGAAAGGCTGGGTGCCGCGCCCCGGCAACTTAACGACGATGTACCAGTTTCGTTGCATTTCGTTTCGCTCCGTTTCAACGTTTACACGCCCCGTTAATTGACGCTGATGCGGGCAAACGTTCGATTTATCCATCAGACGAGCATCGATCGCTCCCGCGTACAGTGATGAGAATCGAAATACGCTCTAAGGTGGAAAGACGAGTTTCCAATGCTCTCCAACAAAATCGCGATGGAAACATGGCAACTGCAGCGAACTCGAAGTGACTATCGAAAAAAACATATACACGTCGAATAGAGAACGTCGTCCTTGTTTGAAATCGGTTAAAAAGACCGGGCCAGTATTCGAAGAGACAGTTTTTCGATTACGTTATCCTCGTGTCGCGTGCACGCACTCGTGATTATTTCGAATTTTTCCACGAAACTTCCTTGAAACTGATTAGCAGCTCTACGCAAACCCGCGATGCACTTTCCTTGCGAGACAAAGAAATTCGTTGGCGAACGGTCTCTCGCGGCTTCTTCGTTTGTTTAACATGGGGCCAGCGAGAGGAGGCTTGAAGTTCTCGCGAGGGCGGCTCGGAGAGAGGTGGGGCAGTAAGAGGTGGGCGAGAGGCATTTAGGTGCACGCTTTTAAGGTCCGAGCCCTTTCATCAGGGCGCCACGGTGTTCGAAGGTGTTTCCTTAATTAAAGCCGCAAGGGATGAGAGCACGGGACGTTGGCCTCGTCGTAAATCCACCGTCCTCGATCTTTCGAGGTAAAGCCAACTAAGGACGAAAACGGGACGGCGCCCGGTCGGGGTAGTCTGAGCAAATTCAGCGCTTGCTTATCCTCTTCTCGAGGATGTGAGAACAGTCAGCTGTGTGACTCGGCCCGCCGCGCCGGGATAAGTCGAGATGTGTGTTGCAAGGTGTACGTCGGAAGGGTTTCGGGGCTAAAAGAGAAAGCTGGATAGAGGAGGGTCCAGCATGGACAAGGAGCACGAGGACAGGCTGCGAGTGATAAGAGCGATGGAAATGGCGAAGAAAGTTCTAAAGGTTCATGCATTATAGGGTAAACGTATGCGTGAGCGACACCCTTGAAGATATGCGCATGAACAAGTAAACCTGTCGATCACGATACACCGGAAAGTGTCTCCAATTCCTACGACTTCGCTTAAAATACCATCGTCTTTATTATCTCCGCACAGGCGCATTTTCATGCGTTTCAATAGTTCTTCTTAAGGGAAATCGGGTACATTAGAGGGACTTGCCGGTGAAGCTAATAAAAGCGAGACAGGGATATGGAGAAGGGTCGTGGTAGATAGAGGTATGGAGATGGAGATAGATAGTGAAGAGAGTGTGAGCGAGGTAGCGGTGCACAATGTCGACGATGGCACGGATAAGGCAGAGGATACTGCGAAACGTTGTAGGGAACGAGAGAGGCAGAGGAATCGAGAAAGAGAGAAGGAGAGAGTGAGAGAGTGAGAAAGAGCAAGGTGCTGCAGAGAATGTATTCATCGTGCGGGGGAGTTATGGGGGCAGTTATCACCGGGTGATAACTCTTATTGCAGCAATAAAGTCGCGCTGCCACCCTCGAGGGGCGCCAACTGCTCCCTGGAGGCTGTTCTCGTTACCATCCCTTCCTACCAAACTCCCTCCCACCCCTCCGCAGTCCACGTATGTCGCGAGTTACGCTCAAGGTGTGCGAAGCAGTTTGTGGACTGCGAATATCCGCACGATCCGATATGTATAAAATAGTACGAGTATATTCGCGAGCAGAGAAAATCTGACGGTCCCGTAACCCTTCGGATCCCGACTGATAAGGACGATAACGTAGGGTTCTCTTAACATTCAATGTTTTTCTATTCTGCGACGTATG
Organism: Priocnemis perturbator; assembly: GCA_963942575.1. Taxonomy (NCBI): domain Eukaryota; kingdom Metazoa; phylum Arthropoda; class Insecta; order Hymenoptera; family Pompilidae; genus Priocnemis; species Priocnemis perturbator. Next base: position 12,049,329 of record OZ012653.1, read on the forward strand.
TAGGTTCTTCTCCGATGATCGTAGTCACTGAAAGGCAGAGTTTTATTCGAACTGGTGCAGCGTCGAAAAGTGTCTATGCAATGAAAAAGAAAGCGTTCTCATTGCCGGGAGTCGGAAGCCGAAATCCAAAGCACGAAGATGAGAATTCCTGTCGTCGCACGTCAATGGCTTTACCGCCTGCTCAATGAATCCGTTAATTACCGCGCCTTGTCGATCAGCCGAGCGCGATATCGAGTCGTGCCGATGGCGCGTTCCAGCGAAATTGAGAGATCGTTCGTAAGCGCGAATGGAGAGGAGGACGCCGCCGACGACTTTCGGCACACAGTCGGTTTCGGCGCACCGATTGTCAATCGTGAGAATGGGCCGCGATGATGATAATCGGCGAAACTCGATTTGCCGGGAAGCAGGCCCGCTCGTCGGTCTCTCTGTTGGTCGGTCGATCGAGCCCATTGATTACGGCCAGTTACGTCGCGCGGAACGGACGTGATAAGATTTACCGGGCCTCCGCCGTGTTACATTATCGATCCGCCAATGAGCAACGTAAATCACTGTTATTAAATTTCCCTGATTTATGGACCCCACGAAGAGAGAGGGAGGGCAAAGAAGAAGTGTCCGCAAACGAGAGATGAGACGGCGGCAGGATAAAGAGATTTATATCGCGCGCCGCGGGGTATCAATAAAATTTACAGAATGCCACTTTGTATCGTGAACGGAGCGCCGAGGTAGGAGGAGAGTTATCGCGCGAGATGAAATTTATCCGACACTGTCCACTATCGAGTTTCCGAAGGCGGACGCCTCGTTACGCCGTTCTTATCCTTATTGCCCGCTTATTGGCTCGTTGTATGCCGACAACGAAAAATATCGTTCGCTGATCAAAGGACACCGTGGGCCAGCTAGATGCGAATGCAGACGAGAGAGGCGGCTTGGTCGATCTAATAATCATCTCGTGCGCCCCGCAACAAGAACACGTGACGGTCGGGCGAACTTTGACGCAGCCCGTCGTCCCCCGGTCAAAGGCACCTCAAAAACCGAATCCACATCTTCGTCCCTTCGCTAATTAACCATTGTCTCGCGCGAGAAATATGACCGGACCACGAGCGAAACCACTTAAGCGAGGGTTAACGTACGCGTAGCGAAGCGAATGGAAGGAAGGAAGGAAGGAAGGAAGGAAGCGTCAGGCGGAAGGCAGCATCCCTTTCTCCTCCTCTTTCCTTTCTTGTCACCCCTCTCTCTCTCTCTCTCTCTCTCTCTCGATCCACAGCGAACCCTCCGTACGAGCCCCAGCTCGCTGCTCGCCACTCTCTGCTCGCCGCAGGATCAGCGTTCGGCGCGAAGTGGAGCCGAGGCAAAGTCCCTGAGGATGCGGAGTCTGCCCTCTGATTACAGCATTCAACACAATCTCCGCCATTGTCTCCGGCGCACCTCGCGGAGGACATATTAATATTACGTAGCGGGGTAGAAGGTGTCCATTCCGCGCTGAATAATCCAAGCCAGCCGCTCCTTCCCGCCGAGTTATACGCGTCCGTCTCACTCTCTCTCTCTCTCTCTTGCGCGCGCGCGCCTGCAAGGACGGCTTCGGGAAGCAGGAGCAAAGCGACGACGCCGAGAAAGACAAGCAAAGGCGTGGGCGTGGGTAATAGGAGAGGGATATTGAGTGAGAGGGAATAGCGAGATGGTACGTGAGGACGGGAAATACAGGAATATAGAGACGGGCAGAACAAAAGGAAAGACCTGTCGTCGTCGTCGTCGCGTTCCTGCTCCACGGTCGTCTTCCTCGTCATCGTGAGAATTGCGAGGCTGTTACTACGGGTGAAGGGTTTGCTTGGAGCGCGCGCGCGCCGGTGATGGATTATCGTGGGATTTCGCAATACTCTTAGACGCGTTAGGCCGTTTCGTGACGTAACGTCGCGACTCCCAGTCGGCAGACACACTTCGTCTGGGCCGCCGTCGCGGAGTGGGTGGGCGCGGGGTGAGGAACTGATCAGGATTTAAGGAAGGAGGGCGCGCTCGGCGAGTGCCAAAAGTCCTGACCCAGCTTGACGCGCTCGTGAAACGGGCGATAACTTGGCGCGCTGCTATCAACGCTCCGCTCCTCATTCCGTCAGCGCGATCTGCACGCTTTCGCGGTAGGAGCGTCGCGTCGGCGTCGGCGTCGGCGTCGGCGTCGGGACGAAATGGGGAGGTGGCGCGCGGCGGTACGTACACGCTCTCTCGAGTGTGACGGAAAGGCGCAAGCTGTTACGAGAGTTGCGAACTAGTAATTGCGCGACGCCCCCCGCTTTGTCCGTGACGTTTCGACGAAAGAATCGCGACGGCGGAAATTATCACGCTGCCAAATTGCTAGAGCGAGCGCCGCTCTCTATACGCTTGTTCGCGACAGCTTCTACGTGTTCGGTGCTGGCGAGAAAGAGCGTCGGAACGTGCGATTAGAGCCCCGCAAACTTTCGGCCAACGATTGGTCCGCGCTCGCTGTATCAGAATAATTCCTTTACTTTAGAGTCGATTTCCGCGTTAAAGCATGCACTGCACATCGAGGTCAAGCGTGACTCGATTTGGTAGTAGGTTTTCGAGTAAAGTCGACAGTGTTAAATGTGCATTTAACTTCCAATCAACGATGTTTCGAAGATTAGCAGCTTCGTTCAATGCTTGCCTATTTCTCAAATTTCAACTTCTTGTGTCGACAATGTCGAGCTCTAAAAGAAACTCGTAACTTCTCGAATTTCAGTAGTGCCACTAGAATTAGATCGTGCAACGGTTTCGTCCGATGACGTAAACTTGGCTGGAATTAATAACGAGGAGCCCTGGTGCCGGGGGGTTGAAGCTGGTAATGGTTGCGATGGCCTTGCGGATAAAATCGTGTCCGCGGATGAGAGCCACTGCACGTTCGGTGGGTAAGTCCGCCCTGCTGATCATGGCATCACGCCGCCGCACCACCCAGATATTTTAAAGCAACCCCTACCGTTCCGTGGGTCGAATGGGGGATGGACGGGGGTAGTTGGAGGTTGGTGAGGGTGGTCGGTTCTGGTGGGTGGAGGCAGCGTTCTCTCTGCTATGGTACAGCGGTACCCTGGAACCCGCGCACCACCATTCCATAACGACTTCTCCTCCCCTTTCCATAGATAATGTCTCGTCTACTCTCTCTCTCTCTCTCTCTCTCTCTTCTGCCCGTATATACGTTGAAGCGAAATTCGTGGTATGAGGATAAAGAGATTGTACGCGAAAATGCGAGTCGAAGACGCAAAATGTTTCATCGCGCAAAAGATTCATTTGACGTTTGTGGACTGTTCCGGCAACTGTTAAACTTTTGCAGTAAATGTATGTATCGATCGAGAGATAATAAAAATGAGTTTTCTGTACGAAGTCATCCGTCTAATGAAAAGATGACTTTGACTCATCCAGTATACGTACTTTTCCTCGACATAGCCCTCGCAAACATTCAATGCATTTTCTTTCTTCTCTCTCTCTCTCTCCCCCCTGTCTCTCTGCACATTTATTTCCCGCTTATGTATGCGTCTCGCTTTCACACTCTCGTGCCGGTCGAAATACGCGTGCGGGCAAATTTCCATATGAAGCGAGCGCCTTCGCGTTCGTTACTTTTCCGAATTGCACTCCTGCAAGCGCGTCGCGTGATACCGTGACAAGTGGCGAACGACCCCGAACGAGTCAATCTCGCGACGTGCCGCTTCCACCAACGCTCGCATTTATGTCGCAATTTATTAGAAAACCCACAGACGCCGTCGTTATTCAACCCGCGACACACATATTCATATCGTCTCTAGACCCAGAAACACGTAACGCACGAAATTCGATTCGAGAAGCGGAAACGTCGAAAAAGAACAGATGCGGAAGCGTTTTGCAAAGAAGACGACGGCAAACCTTATGGAACACATTGATAAGAAAATTGAGAATATATCTTACTGCTATGTATATCTTGAAGAGCGACAGTTTCTTCACTGACAGAAACTGTGATCGCATCGTGAATTTCTGTAATGCTTCGAGAAACCGCGATGAAAAATAGATGTCAATCAATGTCTGGCGATGCGACGTGCGGTCGACCGAAATAATGTAGCAAATGTTAAAGTCGACCACGTAACAGTGCGCAGTACGCGTGCGGTAATAAAATGCTCGCGAGACACCGAACCGGAGTAAGAGAATTGACGGGCCGGGTATTCGAAAAGTTTTTCGCTCGACAGCGAGAGAGGGCGAAAGAGAGAGAGAGAGAGAGAGAGAGAGAGAGCCTCGGCGGGCATTCGTTATGCCCGCTGCGTCGATAGTTAAAACTGATAAAACTGCGAGTCGGGTAACGCGATCGGGTAACGCGCCCCTACGCGAGAAAGAGGTAAAGAGAGAGAAATGGAGAGAACGAGAGAGAACGTACACCAGCCGGCTTTCTAATCTCTGTTACGGCAGGAGTTACTGATAATTGCGCCGGGGAACTCGCAAAACGGACGATAAATCACGGCCGCTGTAAAATATAGGAAACGATCACTACTATCGAAGGTCTCTCTCGCTAACGGCGATAAGGCGAGCGATAAATCACCGCGGGATGCGCCTCTGCCGATCTCTCTACCTACACCCGGCTGACGGTCGAATGTACAACTCCGTCGGGGTCGAAAGGCACTCTCTAAAAAGGGTTTTACGGGCTAGGTAAATTTAGGGGATACGCTTCGCGCCCGATGACTGGCTGGAGTTGGCTGGCCTCTTCCACTGATCGATCGACGGCGTACCGGTGGCTGTGGCTGTGGCTGTGTCGCGATTTTTCGGAAATGCGTCGGAGTAGTCGGGGTGAAAGTGAAAACGAACGAAATACTGACTGCGCGAAAAATCAGGCGAATTTGAGGCCGCTCGACGCTTGAGAAGGATGGAAGTTGAGACTGCAATAAAAGTATGGAATAACTCGGAAGAGTGCTGGAGAAAGGAGAAAACTTCGTGGCTGAGTACATTGTTGCTGTTTTTCGCTCCTGTCACTTTTTTGTAAGTTGGATTGTTTCGTGTTCTGTTTTGATGCTAGTAATATCGTAATGTCAGTACTTCCTGCCCTTCCTGGTGTAATTATGTGACCAGCGAGCGGGCCAGGCACTATTAAGTTACACATAGACGCCGATAGGAAACTCCCAGAAGGGTATGATCATGACGATACCGTATAATACTATTAGATGATCCGATGCCCTTGTGGAGTAACTTACACGTATAACCGATCCTCTGATACTAGTAATACGTTAGAAATCAGACCTACATCGACATAACATTTTTCACTTCAGATCCACCGTCTTCCAAGACACCCTCCACATAGTCTTGAAATCAGGATTAGGGTGCTTAAAAAATAATAACACTTACATAGAAGAAACTTGTTCTCTAGTTAACATTATTCCGGAGCGCTCCGTACGACGAATCTTTCGACACGAGACTCACGCCGACATGACGTTTTTCCCTCGAAACTTCCACCACCTATCGCCAAGCCATTTCCATTTTCTTGCACACCGCCCTCTAGAACATTACAAACGCGTCCTCCGTCCTCACGGAACATCGAACAATTTGGTTGGCGGGCAGCTTAAAAGACGAAGTTCGCCGAGGAAAAATTTCCTCAACGAGAGCTCGCGTGCTGCGTTCCTGCGCGCCGAACCGCCCCCGCTTAATAGTCCTGCCTTTGTTTTCGCATTCGCGCCCACCATCCCGCAGCACTCGTTGACGAGACACGTCACCGCAGACGGATTCCTTGTCTCCCGCCATTATCATTATACACGCGCAATTTACCACGGGGGTTCACTTCCTGCCTCGATCCTCAGGCGGCGCGCGCACCTCGTAACACTTCCAAGGCGCGTTCACGAGTTCACAGCTCGTTAACCCCGGGGGCCCCGTTGTGCGGGAATTCTGCATGAACCCAGACGCAATGTCATTGTGGCAAGTTCGCGTCACCGTTGCCATTCAATCCTGTCAACTATTAGACGCGAAAGCGTTTTCAACTTATTAACCGGTGCCCGCAATTGCTCTCGCGCTCTCAGGCCATTGTCGCCGTCCGAGGGAAGTTCGGTCGGTGCACGCTCAGACGGTACTATGTACTCCCCGTCTATATTCACCGGCACGCGGTGCGGCGACCGGAAAACGTTTGCACAGATCCGCGCGACGCCACGCTTTCGCTGCACTTTCGGCGCGCCGATTTTTTTCCCCGCTCGAAGCGCCGCGCGGACGTAATGAGAGAGAATGAATTTTGATCGGAGACCGTCGGCGGCGCGGCCGGGCGGATGGAAAAAAAGGGTTCGTTCGTTTGTACCTTCAGGGACCGATGTTTGGCGAATGCTCGATAAGCATTCATTTGACGTCGCTATAAAACCATGAGAAATCACGTTACACGCTCGGTGTAGGTATTCGACGTTTTTTCTCGCATGAAGTTTGGAAAGTTCTGACGATTCCCAGTAAAATCGTGTGAATGGCGCTGTGACGGGCGATGGTCAGCGGGACGAGAGTCGTGCGTGCCGGGTAATGATATAGGGAAGCGTACTGAGGATGTTCCGTGCTCGCGACCCTTCGCCGCTCAGTCTTAGTTTCCATTTCCTGGCTAAATCCTGGCCGCGCAACGTCGAAACAACTTCCGGCAAGAGTCCACAGCTCGTTTACCTGACTCGCGGGAGGAAATTCCATACAAAACCGGAAGCTGTACCTCCGTGCCTTCCCCTCCCCCTAGCTCTCACGACGACTACGCCGAGCTACACCGACAACTTGGATCATAACTTATACCGGCCGCGGGAGCATGCCAGGACATTTTGCATTTTACTCGCATTTTACTGCTTCTTACCGTTCTTTACTGTCTGGAGAAGCTCTGGACTTTATTGTTTGGGGTGCGGAGACGGTTCGAGATTTCTTTTGTCGCACGACCAGGGAACGGGCGGATGAGGAAAAAAGCGACGAGAGGCCGTTAACGCACAGTCGTCGATTTTGCGCACTCCTTATCGGCTATATGCGAGATCCAGGCGTTCCGTGCGATGCGCACGTGGATGAGGAAAGGTGCAAGATAGTACCGTATATATCGACTTCGGTCTTTCCGCAAGCTCAAAATTATCGAATACAGTTATTGTAAAATAGAGCAATTCGTGTACGAGTACATGCGGAAGTAAAGACAGGAGATGGCGAACATTCCAGTCAGAGTGTTGATATTTCTCGAAACACGCATCATAATTGTGCTACATCGCGATGCCATTATCGCGTCGTATTTCACATGACCCCTTAGCATAATGCAGTTAAACGAATGAACGTCATTAACGCGGCGGGGATGACGCGATTCGACGGCGCGTGAAAATTTCAGTCCGGAATCCGCGAATTTCCCGCGCTCCGATTGTCAGCCGAGTCCCCGGTACCTGCAGTCGGACAAGTTTACCGTCATTTCCTTCCCCGGCCTGCGTTTGTAACGCTGCACTCGTGTCGGGGTGCATGAGTTCACAGCTCGTTAACTCGCCCGCCGCGAAAGTTCAGCGGGACAGAGGAAAAGAGAGAGGAATCTGCTTTTCGGCGGCGAGTATGGCGAGCAGATGATAATTTAGTTGGCCCCTACTTTCGCACGGATCGTTCTTCTTTCGAGACGTATTTCTTTGCCTGACGCGGTTGAAAGTGAAACGTGGCTCGATTAACGATCGACTTTGGTCCATCAGTATTCGTCCGGTCACCTAACAATTCCGTCACATCGCGAGTACTAATATCGAAGCGCATCTACTATTAATATTATACATCTGAGATATCGACAGGCTTGTAACAACGTTCGATCGCAACATGCCACTTCCGCATCGATCCCCCTTCCCTCAGATATTAACCTACTCAACCGCAAACGACCTATCAATCTGTCGCAAAAACGTCCGTCAACACGATCGATCCAATCGCGTCCACATCGCTCCACGTCAGACACCATAGATCTCAGATGTTGACAAGCCTGTAATAACGTTTCTTGCAACGATCGCTGTAACATTAACAACTTAACGTCCAGCCATCTGTCAGGCTGTCGCAAGAACGTCCGTCAAGCTGATTAAAGATATCGCGTCTGCATGAGCTCGACGTCAAACATCGTCAAACGTTAGACATCGAGCAGTCCGCCGACGCAATTAAAACGATTACGTCGGCCGTGTGCGTGTAACATCGCGGTCGTCGACGGTGGTCGAAACATTCGCGTCGGCAATGTTTGCTGGCCCGTGACGGAGCGACGTTGACGTAAACGTACATCAGGAATCGAGCGTTACACGTCAAACATCGGTAACCCAAACGGCGAGTGGGACAAGCGTAACGCATTAGTCGATATTCAATGCGCTTCATTAGGGCGTCTCGCGATCGAGTTGTATGCGCGCGCTGCTCATTAGTCGGCAGGAATTGGCAGGCGGAGTGCGAGGAGAAGGGATGAGCAAAACGGAATCGGCGCGCGATTATTGCCGGAGGATGCGACGGCTTACGGCAAATCCTTCTGAAGACGACAGTTTCGATGGGGTTTGTTCTGTGTGTATCTTCTCAGGTGCCGCAAGATGCTTGGGAAGGGGGCAGAGATCGAGGGCGGGTTTGCTTTCGAAGATAGGAAAATGCTAATATCCGTTTAACCGCTAATGCTGTGTGCGTATGTTTAAGCGAAATCATCGTTTTCTCTGTGTGGCATACAGTTTCCGTGCAGCTGCTGTCTTTCGAACGAGAATGTTAAGACAGGACGATTAATTAGCATTCCAAATGCAGCGTTCTTGTACAGAGGCTTTCGAAAGATTTCGTAGAAATCAAATATGTCCAGTTGACGCGTTCTGCGCTTGCTCGAAGATGTGTGTCCATTAGCGAACTGGAACGCTGCTTTACATTAGCTGTTTCGATCGTCGAGCATCCAGCCGTGCCAAGAGGGACGGGATCTTGAGCCGCGAACGAAATAGGTGATTCGCGTGAAAGACGCTTCAGCCCGCTTGGTGATAGAGTGAATATTCCATTTACGGAGCGGCGTCCCCGGATGGAAGTCGAACTAACGGCCGGAGATCTCCGGCGAATTTATGCACGGCGAGAGAGGTCTCGCCTTTGAACGGCAACCGGCGGGATTGATGGGATCAAACAATTTGGAATAGTTGCTCTTAGACGGACACAAAGTGGAAGCGCGCGGCGTCTTAGATGATCGCTCGTGAATTGCAATTATGAGGCGAGCGGGTTCGCTAAGGCATGATATGGATGCGACGATGGAATTCCAATGAATGCGAGGAAACTGCAAGGAAAGCGCGATGAATTGCTAATACGAAGAAAACACTGGTAATCAGTTGGCAAGCACGAGGAATGTGCCCAGACGTTGGATGACGTTCCGTGAAGATGCCTCCGACTTTTACGTATCGGAGAAGTCGAAGGCATAAAGAAGAAGGGTTGGTGAAAAATTAACCCCTCGCCGAACGGCCGCGTAACGTAATGATCGCATTATTCATATGACCCGACGGACACTAAGATAGGCGAGGCATTCTGATCGCGGTGATATTATGCTCGGCGAACTAGGCCAAACGTCGCCTGATTTCCATGAAAAAGTCTGTTATTATACCCACAGCCTTCTCTCCGCATTATGAAGTTACCGCTTTAATTTTCAGCGGCTTTCTTCAGCAGTTATTAGAAAAGAGCCGCGGAATGGGATGCGCTGAATTGAACGACGTCCCGAAATGACCCGGCCGACCGCACTTGCGAATCTGTATGCAATGTTCCCCGATGCTTTTTCACCCTTACGCATCGTTCCGTAGGAAATAGTCGATAAGCACACGCACGCACCACAGTGTGCATTGCATAACAACGAACAGTATTCGCGCATCGCTGCGCTATAATACCTGTAATAGTCAATGTGAACCACCTCTAATATGCGCGAAATGACAAAGAAAATAGGACGCCGTGTAAAAATAACGAAGCGCCGCTTTCTGTGATTTAATATCAGTCCCCCGCGTGCACTAACTTCCACCGTTTCCACGCAGATTTTCGGAAAAATCGCTATCGCGCCCGGCGCGGTTCTTGAAGGGGTGGGGGAGAAAAAAATTAATGTAATGGAAATCGCTATCAGGGGCCGTTATCATTAACGCAGGCGGCGACGGTAACGTGACCAACAGTGACAGCGGTGTGCAAAATCCACCCCACCCTCTGCCGCCCCCGCGCGAAACGCAATTATCACTCGGCGAGCGTTATATTTTCAGGGGCGTTGGCGTGCATTAGCCACGAGCTCGGCCGCAATAATTATTATTTATCGTGGCTGTTATATTAGTTCGCGCCACTCCACGTCCAACAAACGCTACCCCGTACCTTGGTCGGTGCTCTCCCTCGCCCTCGTTATTTTGCACCCCTTAACGCAACCCCCTACTTCTCTATTTCACTCTGTTCATCTGCTCTTCTCGCTTCCTTAGTTCATTTATACGTATTTTGCACGAACTGTGCGCGTTTAACGCATTTTACGATTCTGCGCAAGTGAATGGGGGTTTTCTGGATTTGTCTTGTAACAAAGATTTGTGGCTGTCGCGTATTTTTATGTTTCAATAGAATCCGCTACGTATTATATTATTATCTGTTGCGCACCACTTTGTCCGTACAATGATTATTCATTTTTATTTGACGTTTATTCAGTTGTTACATAGCTTTGCGAAAATGTGTTTCTATTATTCGAACTCGTCAATTAGAAAAGAGGGCAATGGTTTTACGTTTTTGTGTTTGTTTCCTGCATATTTTATTTCTTCGCGCTTCACACGATCAGCGAGTACAAGCATATTTAGCCGCAAAATGAATTTCCGGTGAATCACAAATGAGGCCATCTATGGCATGCTCACGGCAACGTTCACGCGCGCATGTTATAGCGAAGCGTAAACGAGCGGACGGAATCGCGGAATTACGCCACTGACACGGGCGACCGACTTTTTCTCGCATCGCTGAAATTAAACGAAATTAAACTCGTCTGTATGACTACCGCCTGTCGCTCTCTCTCTCTCTTTCTCTCTCTCTCTGTCTCTTTCCCCCCCTCTCTCTCTCCCTCGCCCGCCTTTTTTTCCGACGGAACTGGCAATAAGCAGGAATTCTACCCGGCAAACGAATGCCTCTGATTTTTTTCGAATCGTTAAAACCGGTACGTCCACGTTTAAGCGGTTGAGCTCGAAAAGCGGAGAGAGAGAGAGGATTGAAAATTGCTGAGAGCCCAAATTGAATCTATCGGAAAAAACACAATAGTTTAGGAGATCTCGCTGGGAATAGGTGGGACGCACGGAAGTCTCTCTTGGTGTCTGCATGTATAATTGCTCATCGATAACTTTCGGCACACCGTTCGTGGCAGCGATGATACATAACCGGTCGGAGGTGGTGGAAGAGTGCATTAATAAAATTGTCGCTCTATTCCCTCAGTAGGAACTAAAACGTGATCGCGAAATCGACCTGGCACGAGGCGGGATTGCAATGTAGAGTGAGAGAGCGAGAGAGAGAGAGAAAAAGCATAAGCAGAATACGTACAATTACGGCGATCGCTGGAAGCATCTGCATGTAAATGGGAAAGCGGCGCAGGTATATGGCACCCGCATGGATATAAATCAAAAAGGTAATTTGAAAGAAGGACCCGTTCCGCGCGTGCACGTGTCGTCCCTTTCATCCCCTATCCCTGACCCTGCGCCTTTCTCTCCTGATAGCCCCCGGCGTCTATCCCACTCCCGAACACGGCCTCGCTCTGTCACTTTTCGCGGAAACGTGATACGTAACGACGAAAGAGTTGTCGAACGAGCTAATCCGCTGGAGTGCAGTTACTTCGAGATCGCTTCGGTCCGGACACTTCTGCCGCGTTAATTTTCTGCCAGAAATTGGAATTGGTCGCGTCGAACTTGACGAATATTAGAATCGAGTCGAACAGGGAGTATTTACTCGGAAACGTAATCTACGCCGCGTGCGAGAGGAGACATGGCGCGTTTCTGGACTGAGGCGAATATACGGTTTACAGTAGTACATTTTTAATGTTCAAATGGGTGTGAACTCGTTAATAATGAAAGAAATAAATGAAGTAAGGTTCGGCGTGAAGCATGCCGCGGTTTGCCGTACACAGAACTTATTGATAAGAGACGGAGGAGACTGTCGATATCGTTCGGGTTGCAGCAAACTGGTCGAGCGACGCTCCCGAGGACGGAGGTTTAAAAAAGCGCGATCGTATGTCTCCGCGAGAAAACTATTTCCTCCCGTTGCCCGTCGATTTATGCGTCGCCGTTTCTCGTGCGACCGGCCGTTTCTCGTCCACTCGAACGCCGTCCGAACGATGACGATTTGTCTCAAGGACGTATATATCCGGGACAACAGGAAGTCTCACGGCTGATGACCCCGTATAAAGCGCGCTCGATCCGTTCCTGCCGATCCGATAAAGCGTCTTCCGTCGCCGATAAAGCATCGGGGCAAATATTTTTACACGCACGCCGATATCTTGACCGACCGACGCCGTTTTACGGACTCGCGAACGTTACGCCGCAATGATCGACGGACGCCGAGGATCGTTTCACGAATTTTGCTTCCCGCAAATACGCGCCCCGCTTCGTAATCGATTTTCCGTCGGGCATGACAGAACAATCGGAGATTTATGCCGTATTAAACTAAAACCACGGTGCTTCGCTCGTTTATCGGAAATTTTGACGTCGGCTATACGCCACGATGATGGAAATATACAGTGTTTTTTTGGACGAATCAAGAGATTACATGAAATTTCAATTTCTCCAATCACATCCCACGACGTGAGTCGATACAACGCGAAAGAAGGAAGAAACTTAATCTTGCATCTTAGAGATACAAATGCACCACTTTCACGATCAAGAGGCACAAATCGGAAAGCAGGAAAAACGACAGAACGCCTCTGAGCCGTGCGTCCATCCGTATTCGCGAATTTCGAGCCGAACCTCATCCATCGCACCCATCGTCAATCGCCAGGACCGTAAAGCGAGAAGTATTCCAGATTCCAGCGAACCCCTTACGAGCGAGCACAATTCGCGTACCTTACGTTCTCACCCGCCCCCTCGTCCTTATAGTATTCTTAACGGCCTCGTTTCAGCTTCTTCATTCCACTCACTCCTCTCTCTCTCTCTCAAATGGATGTCAATGCCAGGGAACGTGGTCTTTTTAGCCCCGACGTCGGAGTTTCGTCATGGTAATTGCCGTCGAAATGACCGTCCGCTCGTAGCCCTCGTCGACAGAATCGGCGCCCATCACGGTGGTTAGGCACACGGCCAACCTGGGTTCAACGAACCCACCGGCCCAAACCCCTCGCACCCGCCGACGCCGACGCCGACGCCGACGGCGAATCGTACGGCTGGTACTCGCGCTCTCGTCCCGATCCCGCAGGATCATCCTGCCAACGTCGCGCCGTCCTAACCTGACGACACGAGTTTCCCTGCCTTTTTCGTTCTTTAAATTCTCTATCCTGCTCCCCCCGGACAGACCGGAGCTCCTTACACTAGATCGTGTAATGCAGTAAGAGAAGCGTTTCGCATTTCAATGTCGGCACTGCCAAGCGTTCACCTGACCTCGCGCGACCAATTCATAGAGAACCGACGGACAGATGAAAAGATATACTCCGATTGCGCATACTCAGGCGTCTTTATCCAGTATATTCGTCCGCTCGCTCGCAGCGCTTAATTTGCATCACACGCTCGAGTCGATTCACTGCCAACTGGCGAGAGAGAGGATCGATGAGCCGGGGACGTTTTCATTTAAATTTGCATCGCGACGAGTTCGACTCTCTCCCGCTCTGTAGCGTACACAATGTCCGTGTCACAGGCGCCTGTCTCTCGCGGAGAGGAAGCGGAATGACTAATCGGGCCGTTTCTGTTGCTACAGAAAGCAGTTTATCGAGCGCATCGCTCGATGGCCGGTCCGCTTCACGTGTGCGACACGAAAATCGTAACCGGATCAGCGAGAGATTTTGGAACCAAAAATGTGGACGGCCGGCGCGGGCGCATTCATCGAATACCTGACATTGGCCGCGTGTGCCAAGTGTAGGAATAATTAACTACTCGCGAGTTTCGCATCGATTCGAGTCGATCCAAATTTCTGCAACGTTAAAAACGAATACACTTTTACATTCTACGAAACGGCGCGAATGTCTCAGTCTTATGCAACGTAAAGATGTTCCTCCGTAACGCGGGAAGGTGATAAATTTTCTTAACTAACCGGCTACATTTTATTATCGCCCAGCGGAACAATGAATATCTTATGACAGATCGTAATTTGCTTACGAAGACGTTCTCGGGAGAGAGGCTGCAGTTCGCTCGACCGACGAAGCGCGCTTACCGGCGAGCTGAGCAAACTTGTTTGCATTGACCGTGCGACATTATTTATTCGTTATGGCAGAACTAGCACGGGACTACGTAACGTTATGAGAGCTCGGGACTTCGCCCGCTTCAACCCCCCAACCACTTCTCTCCCCAGCCCTCCACCCCTGAGACATTCGCCTCGTCTTCCCTATTTCCGCCACTCCAATTCGTCGAGTGGGTCAAAAATGAGATACTCCAGTCGAAGTGAACTGCACCTCGCCTCGTTTCGGCCGCTTCAGCTGAAGGAGAGCGGGCTAAAATTATGGACGCTGCATTCCTGTACCAAGATCGAGCTAAGAGAAGCCGCGCGGGTGCGGGCCGAACTTCGTATCAATAGCACTTTCGCGAGAATTCGGACTATAACGAGCACTATCGTCACTCGCACTACATAAGATGCGGCAATCAATCTTGCATACTCTCAAGGTAACTTCTGGTACGAAAATGAAATACCAGCCAATCTTGCACATTCCGTCTCTCATAGGCGTGACTTTATGAGCGCTACTTGGAAAAGGAAACGCGAAACAGGGGATGTTGCAAAAAAAAAAGGAAAGAAAGCACAAAGGAAGGCAAATGCAGGATATTAGGATGTTGCAGGCCAGTTCGGATAGCGCGGCATGCCCCGGTCGCCGGCGATGAAACATGGAAGGCGAATTTAGGCAAACAAAGACGGCCATTAGACGCACCTGGATCGCGGGAAAGCGGGCGCAGCGTTGCAACGCTCCGGCAAACTCAATTAGACGGAGCCGGGCCTGTTTTTCCTCCATTTTTAATGACCCTCCTCCTCCTCCCAGAAGGCCGCTCTCGCGAACACGTGCTCCGCTCGATGGGAGGCGGAACAGATAGTTTGCGCGCGAATTTACGAGATTACCAAAATGCATCGGCGGCTTAGCGCGAAGGTTTGAAAGAAGAAAGGAGGAGAAAGAAAGGGGCGAGGGGGAGGAGGAGAAAGGGGTGCGACAACGTACCATTCCGCCTCCCCTCTGGAACGGTTCTCCGTTCCGAATCCCCGATAATTCTTGATTACGTACGACAGCCAGAGAACGCCGGCTGGTACGATTTAAAAGTAATTATGGCCGTCTTATTTATGTCGGCCGGGGTATCGGCTTCGGGTCGCACTATTTCACGGGGATTTAGGGAGGGCAATTAACAGATAAAATCTCCCGCTATTTTTCTGCCCCGCAGACCCCGGGGAAAAGAGTCGCCTCCCCCGCTTCCGGGGATGTCCGAGGACGTTTGGGGTGGAAGAGGCGCAAGAATTTATACAACATTAAGCAGCCGCGCTTAAGCCTTCTCGTGGCTCGCGTCTTTCTCTATTTTTCCGCCACCCCACTCCACCCTTCTCCTTTTTCCTCTATCACGCCGGTCTCACTCGACGTTCATTTACTCCGACTCTCCATCCTCGAGGCGCACCCCTCCTTCCGTACGCTTTTTCTTCTTCTTTTTCCTTCCCCGCTCGCATTCCGTTTTGTCTCCTTCCCGAAGCGACGCGGAAAAAGTATCCCCCGTGATTTAATGCCTGTTTTAATTGTAACCTAAGTATATTCCGAGTAATGAAAAGAGTGGGAGCGTTACGGTTTGCAGAGATGGGCTTCAATTAAGGGAACACCGTCCGAAACGGAACGAGTGCGCATAATGGCGGCGTATAATGCCACCGCGGTACATACTGTGCGCCGAAAAAGAGAAGGCAAAAAGGTGGAGGAAAGGTAGACGCTAGGCAGCGCGACGCGCTGCGTATAAGATCGTCGGATGGAAAGAGCGAAAAATACGCGATAAAGATAACGTATCAATGTCCGAAACAATTGTTCTTTCGTCCGACACCAAAAACGCGATTAAGCTACCAATTGTGGACGATCTTGTACCCGGCATCGTGGCTTCCTCATTTCACGCTGCTGAGAACTTCTTGCTCTCTCGAACTGTACCTTTCGGAATATCCTTTCTCCAAGACCCCGCCTCGCACACAATGCCAGTTCGCCGACGAAACTCGCCGCCCCCGCGAGCGGAATGATATATCGCGTAAAAAATTAGCCGGCGAATTGAAAGAGACCGCGAGAAACAGGCTGGCACGCTCGCGCGAAGAAGTAATTTCCGCGAATCCGAGATGAACATCTTAAATGCGGACCGTCGGGATTCTCGGCGGCACCCGAATCCGGCGTCGGTGATTAATTAATGTTTCATGTAGTTTCGGCCCGTCGGGTTAAGAGAAACAAGAAACGACAAAGTTCCGCGGTTTCGTTCCCGGCTATGAAATATTATCCCCGGCGAAGGGACTTAATTAAACCGGTTGGTTCCTGGCCGGAATGGCAGCAACAAACCCCGACAATTCGCATTCGGCGCTCCGATTGTCGTGCGTTCTGCTGCGAGCACGAAGAAATATTTGTGGCTTTACAATGTCTTTAAGTTGCAATTTTTCTAGCCCTATGAACTTCCGAACCTCCCGCGAACTCACATATTCGTAAATACGGCCGCACGTGGAAGACGACGCGAAAGGTACGGCAGCCTGAGCCAAGCATTCAACTACCGGACATTTTTCAAAGCATTTACGTCGTTGCCCGCCGAACGTCCGCTGTTAGGAACGGTAAAGGGTGGAAAGGTGTTAGGAAAGAAGAAACTTTCGTCGTTCTCATAGCACGAGCGACTATCAGGGTGCATCGGAGTGCGGGGGTCTCGCGCGGATTTTGCGCGAGGACAGAGGAAGGGGTTCCCGAGGGACGATATTAACGCTCCCGAATGCGCGCCCCTGCCAATTTAAAGTTCAGACGACGCTAAGCAACCGTAGCGGCTTCGGAATGAGACCACTGATATACCCGGTAAAAAGAGACAGGATTCGATGCGGCTGAAAATTCGGTGGAGGCGAAACCGGGAGGAACAATAATTAGACGTCGAGATAGGAAATTCGGGTCGTTTCTGAGACATATGTTTTTTCTTTCGAGATTAAACCACTGATCTATATATAGCAAATAATATTCTACACATACGATACGCACTCGCGTAATCAATCGGCTCCTCATCGACGACCGGCCGCATGGAAACTCGCGACCGCCTGCCACAGAAACAGAAGTGGAAGAATCGGAGAAAAAGTAGACGGCGAGCGAGGGGCGCCGAAAGGCGCGAAGGGAAAGCAGAAGCAGGACGGCGAGTTCTTTGACAACAGGGATGGCTCCTCCAAGCCGAACCGCCACCCCTGAAGCTCTAAGTACCCACTTGGAGCGGCACCGCAACGAGTGCCGGGCTAAGTAGACTTTCCCCTCCGCTCCGACAAAATAATTACCCAATAACAAGTTTTCGCCGGCGGATAATAAAGACTTAATTAAAACGCGATAATCGACGTTTATCCGCGCCCGGGTATCTTCATCCTCCCACTCTCCCACCCCACTTACACCCCCCGCCAATTTCTCCTCCTTTCCTTATTCGAAGCCCTGTCGTCGTCGTCGTCCTCGTTCGCCTCTCAGTTGGCAGAAGGAATAATCCTCGATTTCCTGTACCGACGTTCGCCTGTATACGTAATTCATCGTGCCCGACGAAACGAAGAGCCGTTCAATTTAGACATCGATCGGACTCGAGTGTCTCCGCTGCCTTTTGCTCTCAGCCCGGGATGTTGGTCGAGACGTTTCGCGGTTGCGAAGCAATTTCTTCGTTTCACGGAAGGCGGAGGCTGTTGTCCTTTGGCAAAGATAACCGTTCTTCCTGTAACGCTCGGTATTCTCTTCCCGATGGCCATTTTGTCTGTCACTTTACTTCGAGGGGCATGGATATTGTAACTCGCAATGCGCGCACTTGGCTGTACGAAGTCTGCTGCGGAATAAGGTGAAGCGAAACGGAGCGCAGTCTCGACGAGAGTACAATGGCAATTGATGCAAAGTATCGGGCGCTGTCTTTCGGCGAAAATAAACGTTCTCCTGGAGTCGCGGCATTCGATTCCAGATGGTCAGTCCGTCTGTTGCTTCGCGCCCCGGTGCGCCGGTATTGTTAGCTGCCAGTAGAAAGTGAGGAGAAATGTCAAGAGTGAAGAGAAAAAATAGAATGAGTGACAGGTGTGAGTAGCGCGGAAAAAATAGCGCTGGAATATATTATGAAGCGGAAGGCGCGATGCTCAAGAATATTGTTCCACTTTAACCCGATACGCATATGCATTCTTCGCCGAGGAGAACGCCGTCGGAGCCACAGTTTCCGACGGTATATTATAAATATCGCAAACTGAAATATTGAAATGTAGGCACTTTATCATCTGTACGTATCTCCGCCGCTATTAATATTAATGAATTCGAACCCCGAGAGGAGGTCGGAGGGAGGGGGGGATGGAGTGGAGAGAGAGTCGAAGAAGTACAGAGAGGAAGTTTCGCCAGTTGGAATTACTTATTCTACTCTTTTGACAGTGCTACATCGCCCCAGCGCAACGCTCGTTCTGTACAATCAATGTCTAGGAGTTAGCGAGCTTTCATTCCTTTTATCCCCTCTCCCCCACCTTTCAAGTTCGTCCCCGGCGTAGAATACACTTCGAATACCAATGAGAGGTTGATAACCCTTGGCGCGCGATAAAGAAGACCAGCGTGAAAATGATAACAAAAATGATAGGATCTAAATATCGGTTAGAGGCGGGATATCGCTTTAAAATATTCATAAAGACGCACAACCAGAGCAGAACTTATGGCATCGGGCTTCTGTCCAATCTTCAGGCGAGGCGCGGCTCCGCGAGAAATTCCATGAATTTGGAATGTTCCGGCCATGATAGCCACCTGAAGTACGTGTTTGCGGACACGTTGCCGGGCAGAAATGCGGATCTTGCGGCGTGGGTCGGCGCCCAGTCAACAAGCGGGATAATGGGAAAAATGTCTTTTGTGATACTGGAGGTCGTCTAGCGGTTCGATGCCGGCGAAACAAGATTCTGATTCGCGCGAGGATCGAAAAGGCTGCGGACACTTTAAAGAACCTCCCTTAAAGAATGCCAGAACGAGTGTAGTGAGTACCGTGCGAATGGCCGCGCAACTTTTAGAGCCGACGATTTTTCCGGTGGTCCGTGAGTTTTTTAATATCCCACGCAATTAGAGTGGACTTAAATGTATTCTCATGCAAAATGAGAGTAATTGAAAGCTGTCGCCGCTGTCATGAATATTCTTGTCGTTTCGAGCGTTACGTATTATATTACCTTCGTCCCTGATAAAGGCTCGGATGCATATTTCAAGCGTGCAACGCTTGTGGAAGATAAGTTTACGCTTGGTCCTCGACACGCGCACACACACACGTACACTATCCAGGTGTTTCGGTCAATTTTGCAATTCGTACCTCGGGGGCTCTATTCTTACGGCGCCCCGTATTAATTCATAACGAGAACGGAGAAACTTTATTCCTGCTCAACGGGGGACCGGCTGCCTTCGGGTTTACCTTTTTTTTTTTTGTCCACCCCCGCCCGCTACATATTTCAAAACCGCGGGCGCGAATGAATCATTCAGTCGGCGCATGCTTTCAACTCGCATTATTACGAATTAAACATTTCGGGAGCGGAGTCGGGGAGAACGAGAGTTCGAGAGAATTCTCGGTCGTGAGTGGCTACGATGAGCCAAATGTCGGAATCCAGAAATTTCATCCATAAATTGCAGTGATGATGAAAAAAAATAATTCCGAAAGGCAGTGGACGTCAGTATAAGACTGTTCAGTGCGCGTATTTCTACGAAACGTTTGACGTCATCGTGCAATTTTCCCTGATGTCCGGGTCAGTTTTTCTCGTCCTATCTTCGGGCAACTAGGACATCCTCGCTTCTCCTCACTTTTTCACTTGCCCTGACGTTCCGAACGCTTCTACTCCCGCTTCTTACCACCCCGCCCGGCGGGCTGTCTTTGCATTCTTCAACGGGAATCGGAATGCCGGAGACGATGTAACGTCTCGTGGGAAATCACTTATGATTCCCAATGTACGTGTTTGTTCTTGTTGGCATTAGCATTATACAATCGCTCTTTGTTCCTCCCGCAGAGTCTGTGCCGGGCAGGTGGCATGGGGCAAAAATAAGGACGACTATGTCTCGCGGCGTCTATGGACGTCAGAATGTTTGAATATTTCGCTGTGGTGCGTTGAACTTGCTCAAAAGTCGTTGCCCGGGAAAGTTATATGACACTCCTGACGTAAACATCATCTTTCTGTGACATCGTTGGTACACATTGTACAGTAGGTCCCCGTTATCCGCGGGGGACACGTTGCAAGATCATCCGCCGATATCGAAAATAGCGTATAATGGCAAGATATGATCGAAAAAAAAATGGTGAATAATGTTCAAATGTTCCTTATTATCCAAATAAACCCTTTTAAATAATTCATCGTATCATATAATTTATTATATGCAATGTATAAGTGATACTGTTTCACCAAACGGAGACGGAAATATGAGGAAGGAAACAGGAACGAAAAGCGATCGTTTGCCGAATACCGTTACACGTAAAATCGGCCTTCGTCCGACCGGCTGAACGAGGCCTGGTCTCGTTGTTCGGCGAGAATGGCTCTATTAGCCGACGAGCGCGAAATGATAATCTTATCGGCACACGATTTAGGTATTCCCCGCTCTTTCTCCCCTTTCGTTAACGCCGGGCCCGCGCCGAGGTCGGGGGGTGTGAATAAGTTAATTGGGATCTGCGAGGACGATACGGTTCATATCGCGGACGATAATGACGCAGATAGGGCGCGATCGCGTAAATCTGTCCGAAACATTGTCCAGACTATGTGCCACGGTGCGGTTCGTTTCTCCGTTATCATTACGGGAATGTGCAGTGCCAGCTAAAAATTGTTTTCCTGTTGGTCGGAATACGACGCATCGCACTATTCCCTGCAATATTCTCAGTTCTTATTCTCGCTACAACGGGGTCGAAACCTCGTTACGGTAATGGCGTGTTGAACTTTTAAAATTGTATCTCATTAATGTTGCGCAAAGATTGCGAGCCGAGCATCGGTTATGTTAATATAGACCGAGGAAGGTTTTACCGCCAAGTTCATGCGCGTAATATAACTACCGACGACGACGACGTCGGTGGGAAGTTTATAATATCTTGTGTTTAAATCTGTGTAGGGTATAATACGGACACTTCGTTGCCCAGTTTCGAAATTTTCGGTACGCGAAAGACTAATGAAAATGAAATGCAATTAAATGATGTGTAGCGTAAATGAATAGAATATACAGAAGTGACGATGGGGTGAAGAATTGAAAAATTTGCAGAAAAATCATTTCGAAACGGCGAGCGCGAAAGTAACGTTCGGCTTGCAGCAGTCCACCGCGCGAATTACGACGTCGCGACGTGTGTGGATCCGACTTAAGCCATCGAAATTTATTCGAACTCTTCAGGCCGGTCTGCCGCGCGGTTCCCGTATGCCGCCGGATGCGGCCATAATTTTGAGAAACGCCTCCAGCCGGTTACGCCGACAATTCTCCGGCGTAATGTCCCCGACAATTCATTCCCAAATGGCCCGCACGGCAATTCTTAGTCCCGGGGCATTGCACAAATCTTAAGTGAGCCCCCCCGCCACCCTTCGGTAAAATACATTTGGGTCGCAAGGTACGTTCCCCTACCGAGACGTGAATTCTCCCACGATAGGAGTCGGTCCTCGGCCTACTTTGCATACGTTCCTCTTTCATTACGAGAAAATTACAAGCCCCTCCGCGAATTCGAACTCCGCCGAGCGAACGAGGACACACATAGCAAAATGGCAGAAATACCTGAAATTTTTAGGAATGCTGTATTTTAATATAATAAAGAGTATACAACATTTCAGAATTCCCTACGTATATCACAATGTGGCATTAACTTTCGACCAGATCGTCCGTCCGCTGCCTCGTTAAAGCCGTCAAAGCTGAGACACAAAGCGACCCGCAAGTTTCATTTCGGCCGAATGCAAATTCACGGATAAAGTCAGGATTAATAACCGAATTTCTGATTCGACCGTGGAGTCCGTGCAGTCGGCTATTTGCTATCAACGAATATAATTTCGCAGCGCGCTCCACGAAATATCTGCTCCGCCGATCGCAAATGAACTTCCCTATGTGCGCGACGTAAACATAATACGAATCTCGCGATTCGAAAATACTGGCAGGACCTTACAAACCCTGGACAACCCCCTGTGCAACACCCCCCGCTGGCCCCTCTCCCGCTCGGGCGGAAACGTCGGCCGCTAATTTCCGTGCGCGCAAATTACTTTTCGGTGCCGAAGCTAATAGGCCGGCAATCGGCGGGCGAATGACAGTACGCGGAATCGGGGAAATTTAAATCGAGACCCGCACATCGTCATTGACGGCGAACAACGGGACAGTGGCTGCAATGGGTATGCAAACACAATTCCTAATTATAACCAGCGCGCTCCCGCTCTCTACGTGCGCTAAATCCCATGGTAGCTGACCTAGCTGCTAAACTAACCATAAATCCCAATTACATATATAAAACGTACACGGGATGCGGCCACATGCACTATGCACACGGACAAGTCTAATGCAGACGGTTTTCCTGTCTTGGTCAGTATGTGTGTGGGTGTGTGTATACAGAGTGTCCGAAGATCTTTCTGGACGAACGTTATCCAAGCGTTCTGTGGAGGAGCGTCAGAGAGAAAATGTTATATAAAATGTGTAATATGGTTTTACCGTTTTTGTTTTTTAACGCAGTGTTATAATAATGATTTTATATGTCAACGAGGAAGCTTTTCTTTGACTCCAAAAAGAGGGTTTGAGAAAATAATGATATCATCATTTTGGTCATAGGAAAAATTTCGAGACACCCTGTACGTGAGTGTGTGCTCGGAGAGCAGGTGCGACTGAAAGCTCAGCTGACCTCTGATCCAACGTTTACCCTGACCCAGGAGGGACGAAACTGGCTTGAAAACTCTTCCGGACGCCGAGAGCATTGGTTGCTTCTCGCAGGAAGACGTAGTCTCGTGAAACTGCGAAGTTGGAGGCTTAGAGAACCTTGCTTACCTGCCCGGCGTGTTAGGCCTGGTCCAGGATGCTGGGCCTTGCGGATATCATATTTTATGTACGGCGCCGAAGAACGTTCCGACGCTTGATGCTCTATCTATTCGTTCCCCAGCCAGATGTTGGCCTCGAGATACGGACTGGTGCGGACGAGAGAAATACAGTCAGCGAGGTATAAAATAGTGGATTGGAAGTTGCGCAGAACTTGTTACAATTTTAGGTGACAGTTAAGTGGTAACTGGCTGAAATCTGCAAAATGCTATATTTGTCGGTCTATAATTACACGCGGCTTGCGTCGATAGATATAGAAAATGCACGGCTGGGTAATTATGGATTTCAAATTGCGCGACACTTGTATCGATAGATTTGAAATCGGCGAATTTGTGCGGTTACGGATCTAATATTGGAGCAAAAGCCGAATATTATTCTGGCGCGAATAGCCAACGCAGTGATCTTGTTAATCGGTTCAACATTTATCTGGACACGACTGCAACGATTTTACATGCTGACATCATATAAAAAAAGATTGAATATTCTTTCATTAACATTGTCAAATCTGTCGGTGTCTTTCTCTTCGTTAACGTAGGCAGTTGGAGAATATTATTAAACGAATAATCTCGACAACGTTTCCAACGAAAATAAATTGAAAGGGAGAGAGAGAGAGAGAGAGAGAGAGAGAGAGAGGGAGGGAATGAACGGGCAGTAATGTAACATTTGACGTTTGTCGACCGTTAACGCGAAATTAATACGCGCTCAAAGCGTCGAATACCGTACCGCTTGTAATAAAAACCCGTATCAAAGCGTCAGCTCCGATACGTCAAACAATTTTCGGACATGCGCCAAAGTGGAAGAACGGCAAACGCAAGTGGACATAATTTAACCTACCGTTACGTGCTCGCACCGGAGTTCACTCCAGCGCAATTAAAGTTACAACAAAATGTATAGCAGGTATAAACATCGGTACATTCACAGCGAAACAGCTACTCGTACAGCATGAGCATCAGATACAAGCCCGATAGAACTTTCGAAAAATACCCGGCACTGGATAAATTGAGACAAAAATGACTTTCGACCGAGCTGTCATACTCATCGCAAATATAGCGTGAAAATTCACCACACACGCGTACACGTAAAAATTCTCGCCTCTACCATACGCCATACGTCCGGCAACACGGGAACGTAAAAGGAAGCACGTATGCACTGAAGTCTCGGCGCATAAATCAGCGTCTAATCGAGCCGATCAGAAAACAGTTTAATCGTAAAAGTCCGCCTACGAAATGACATAGCCGGTGTAGTCAGTGCTCAAGGCACATATCATCGATCTCTTCAACCGGCCTTCTCTCTCACTCTCTTTCTCCGTGCCGTGCACATTATCGCGATGCCGTCGATACGGTTTCGGAGAGGTGGAGAGGCCGTGCTCTATGGATGGCCGGGCGTATTATGTTTATGAAGTGTACATAGCCATCGACTTATGAATAATGTTACGGCCACCGCGGCGTCGTAATGTGACTACTGCCGTAACGTACCGTCGTCGCTCGTCTATAGATTCCGCTGCGGCCTATTTCCACGTCGATATGGCCCGCGATTATGGCGCGTGCCGGGCACGATTCTACGGTAAATCGCGAGAAAGTCGAAAGCCGCTCGGGCAACGGCGCGTCTCGAGGATTTACGCCTTGATACGATATTCACGTTTCTATTACTACGAGGCGCGACGTCCAACACACACGATACGGCAGGCATGGATACGTAGGAACGAATGCATGTAACTAAAATTGAGACACGATAAAAAAAAATGTAACGAGCTGCGTGATGCGTGAACATACAACATACATGCAATCGTGAGTTAAAAAAGTACACACCGCGATGCATACTAAGTAGATACTATAGACTGTACAAAGATAGTGAATAAACGTTATATTCGCAAGTCTGCATGCGAAAACGGAAGCGAAGTCAGCGCTCGTCAGGTAGCTACCGCTGCTGAATACATCGGACCGGAGACGTGCAATTCCGAATTAAACCTTCAGTACCCGAACAACATCCCATTCGACGCTGCCTGACAAGAGCATTAATCTGTTCAGAGGCCCGTAGCAGTGTGGGTATCAGGGATGAAAAAAGGCTCGGTAAATTAATTATGCTCCGTGCGTTCGGGCGGCGTCGTCCGGGGTGGGGGCAATGGTTAATTTAATAATCATGCCTTTTATTGCGCTTAATATCGCGGGCTGCCTACCATTCGTTCGGCTCGCGTAGAGGTCGGGCCAGCTTTTTTTCAGCGGTGTCATTACCGGCGTGCTAGCGTAATTTTAACGAGGTAATTCCGTTAGCGAGTGCCCGGCGGTTCGGCATGGGGAATGGGGACGCGGTTCAATAGCGGAATTTCTGGCCCCGACGGTATCTCTCGTTTCGGCCGGAGTTTATTCCGATCGGGCTGCAACGGGAACGGCAGCGGCAACGGCGGGCGTGTAGAAAAATTACGTCGAAAAGGTATTAACGTATCGCGATGCCGGACTCATCGACGATTTAAACGAATCATACGGCCTGCAGGAGTTCGTACCAGATAAACGCTGCACCCCTTCCCGTTCAGTGTACAGTGTGTCTCGGGAGTCTAGAGAATGTCTCAGAAAGAGAAGTCGCTTGGATAGACGTGAGAATATTTATGAAGAGGAGAGAGCGTTGGTACGAAGTTCGATAGATCGTTAGAAATTAAAGAAGCGGTATGTTAAGCGTCATCTGTTCCTTATGTCGGTTTCTAGAATGCATTGGCAGAGTTTCGTAACAGATTTTACGAGCAGACGGAAGCGGAAATATCGACTATAGTTGATCGACTAAAACGTTGCTCAGGTGGTACTTTGTCTTGTGACGCCGATCTGTGGGATGCGTTGGAAGAAGTTCGGTGGCGAATTTTGGGACACCCTGTATATCTATGTACAGCTGGGCTACACGGTAAATGAGAACAGGAGCCCGTGATATTGGCTTTGTGAAGAATCGCTCTCCAATGAAAGCGTTAACGAACCACGTCGTTCCTTCTCGTTCTGCTCAACTGGTCCATTTTCCGATGGTTTTGCTCTCATCCCTTTTACTTCCCCTGCACCCTTCTGTCCCGGTTCTCCTTCCTTTTCTCATTGTTCTCTTTTCGTCGTTCCTTCTTCTCTATTCGCTGACTCACTCTTTCACACTCTTTCTCTGTTACTCTCTCCATCCTTCCGTCCTCTCATAGCTACACATATAGATCTCTTTTATTTCCCTTATTTCCCGCCAACCACGCGATAGTCCGGTTAGCGCAAAGCCAAGACGAATTTCTATAAATTAATCCAATTTGCACGGAGTGAAGGGAGTCGGCAATAATCCGTCTTTCCACCGTGATCCGTCAAAGATCCGAATGGCCGGGCTTTTCTGTCCTCCGTCCGACGAGAATGTTACTCGCGGCTGCATTCTACAAACTGAATCCGAACTCAAACGTAAATTCGTAGACTCGATGATCCGCCAACGATAGTCTTGCCGAATTAAAATTCATCGGTCTGTCGATCAGCAAATTATCGAGCGTGTGGATCGCACCTGCAAATCATTCCCAAAACCAGCTCCAACGAACTCGAACGGACAGAAAGTAAACTTTCATTGCTCAAAGCGCCATCATTCCTGCTTCCCCATTCTCGCGTCGATTTAGAAAAACATAACGGTCGATGGAAATCGAATAATTGCCGCGCGCGTTCTCGTAACAGTTTGATTCAACGCGTCCACGTTACGTCAGGTTACAAGCACTTACGATCGAACGCGGGGGAACAATAGGCGCGAGCGTTTTGCGAACGCAGACTTTCTGATTCCCGCGGCGCGCCAGCGCGTGCGCTCGCCAATTTTTTTCGGCCGCGACAATCAAATCGAGGAGCACATATCGGCGGTAGATAGGATAGAGAGAGAAAGAGAGACAACGGATCCATAGAAGCCGAGGAAATAATAGACGCGAACGAGTATCCCCGGCCGCAATTTCGTTTTATTGCCGCCGATACGCCGCGGCGAGGGAAGCGCCATTTAAAAAGCAACTAACTGGCGCGAAACAGACTTTTATATTACTGACGGGGCCCCGCAATAAAACGCATTAACCGTCCTCTCTCGGCCGCGTCACATATTTCCCCGGCTGAATAGCTCGTACGGCCGAAAAAAAGGAGCGCACGCTGGTGAGAGCGAACGAGGGCGCGACTCAACGACTTGAGACTTGAGACGATCTCGAGCGACGAGGATTGCGAAATTGTTAGTCGCAGGATGTCGTAAGTCGCGAGGCATGGAGAACGAAAACGTTTTAGTTGGTTGATAAATGATGAATTTGAAGAAATTCGTGGATACGTTTCAATGATAACGGGGTAACCCTTGATTTACTGTGCGTGGATATCGAATTAAGTGTCAATTCTGGTATCACATGCTCTATTGCTGATAACACGGTTCTTGTCGTGACTCTTCGCGATAACGTCAGAACGGCTGTACGCAAAGATTGAATTTAACTTACGTTCGAAGTTAGACCGAAAATGAGCTCCGGCAAGAGAGAAACGGCGGGAGTCTAGTAACAGTTGAAACGGTGACTAGCCGCGTGTAAAGAATTTCGCCCCGCGTCGACGGCGGCAACTTTCGCCATAAACCAGCGATTCCGTCCTCGCTCGATTGTTTTTGGCGCGAGCTACGCCTTCGTACATCTATTCTTACCCGCACCACGCAGCCCGACGCCGCATGAATCGAAATTTCGCCCGACAATTCCATAAGTAACCGCTGACATTTCGCCGACACGATTTTCACCATCGCCAACTCCACAATTATCAGAAGTGACGCGAAAAGTTCGGTCGACATTAACGTCGCATCGTCGCGCGACCGCATGCGTGTCGCGCGGAGCGGAAGTGAGCGCGAAAATCTGTGATGTGAACAAGAGACGACGATTTTAAAGAGACAAAGAAAGACTTCGTAAAGCGGAGAAAGAAAGTCGCGCGCTCGCAACGCACCGTCTCGCACGTACTTCCCGCATAAACCACGCTATGACGCGGCTCGCAACGGGGTTCGAGAATGGCGGTTAGGTGGATGGAAGAAGGGTGCCTGGGAGGAAGACGCGAGGGAACAGTTGAAAAGCGGGATACCGGGTGCGACTAGCCGCGTGTAAAGAATTCCTGCCGTCGATGGTAGGAACTTTCGCCATAAACCACCAATTCTGCCCTTGCTCGGATGTGTTCGGCGTTCACCGTTCTCCTTCCCATGCCCCTCTTTCATTCACCACCCTCCTCTCGTCCCTCCCTGCTTATCGCTATTCTCTCAATTCTTACTTCGCTTTCTATCTTCTGTCTGCTTCTATCTCGTCACTCTGCCGTCCATATTCTTCATTAATTTCTTTCGCGTCGAATCGCTTTCTTCGCTCTTTTAAAAGCGCGTTCATTAATAATTCAATATATTACCATTCCTCATGGTAACCCGAAGCATTGACGCATCGAGCCAAGATGATTCCAGGAAATTTTCAAAAGCAAGAATCGCATCGGGAGCGCTAACCGTTGACCCGCATTCCTTAGACACCCTGTACGCGCACAACAGCCACCCACCGAACGCCTCGGATTCTGGATGCAGGCAACTATATACGAGCTCGAGTACATAAGCGTACATACAGCGGAACAGCGAACGTCCCTATATCACCGTAAGGGCGCTGTCTCTGTGCTCAGCCCGCGAGAGCATCTCCGCCATTCTCCACCCCCGTTTCAACCCTCCGACACTCCCCCGCAACCGTACACACTTCGCCTTAACCCCGGACGTGCAAGTCGTGCGTCGGCGTTACGGAAATTCGCAAAGTGTCCGCATAAATCGCGGCAACTGGGTCGTGAAAACAGCTCCGCCACTCGTTCCCCCTCCGCGCTTTCTGTCTTTCCGCCGTCTCCTTTCTTTTCGCCGACGTGCGGTTGCACTCCCTCTGTACTCCTCTCTAACCACCGCGGAGCAAAAGCTCCGTCTTCCACGCTTCCGCCGACTTTCGTTTAAGTCTGACTACACCGCGAACGCCAGTCTTCCAGGCTGCCAGGATGCGGCGAGTATGGCGAAATCGCAAATTGTTAAATGGGCAATCGTGGAATGGTTGGATTGCGCGATGTGGAAGGTTAGGAGATTAATTGGCGAAGTCTATTTGTGGGTCGAGAATGAAAGAGGATGAATTTTTCGGATTTGCTTCGGTTACGATGATGTTAAAGGTGACGCATACTGATTGATTCGAGTAGATGTAAGGCCGATGTTGACTCACATTGATTCCAATCACTTTGAGCCAGCCTCGACGAACGTTCTCCTTGTGATCGGCTCCGGTCACTGAGATTCGAGGAATATGCGTCTCCTTTGTAATTGGCTTGGACTACTGCCACCGCCGGTAATACACGTCCTCCTTTATCATTGACTACGACTACTGTGACCGCAGCCACGGCCCAAGCCTTCTTTGTGATCGACCTGGACTACTGCCATCTCCGGCTGCCTTTGTCATTGACTCTAACTACTACGAACGCTTGCCGCTCTACGGTTCCCTTTAGAAATTTACGCCCCGTTACGCATCCGAGAGAGAGACCGAGAAACGGAACTTTCCAAAATACACGTACGTCCGCGAAATAATTATCATTACGGGGAACGTATTCAGAGAATAAGCGGCAGAACGGAGAACTCGCGAAACAAACATTTATAAAGTTAACATTTAGCAATCATGGATCTCGGACGTCAATGCCATAAAATTATAACCTACACCGTCAGCGTTCACGAAACTGAAAAATCGTAACACCAAACCCCGTTATCCGTATTCCGCTGATTTTGGAGACGTCTACAAAAAAATAAGAAGCAAAAAGACTCGTCCATAGAAATCACTTCCACACCTCTTAGCAGTCCCAATTACACGTAGTCCTGCGGATTAATCGTCAACGTCCGGGTACGGTATCCGGACAACAGTTTGGGCAACAGCGGCCGGGCAGACATGAGGAACGGCCGTTAACCGCCGTGCCCAACGTTTCTCGGGATATAACGGCGACGTGGATAGCAACGGCGGCGTCTACGGACGATAGCAGCCCACCAAAGCCGCTCCCGGTAAATAGTGGGCAAAGTTGCATGACGTGTGGCCGCGCGGATGCGCGAAACTGCATATCGGGCGAACAGTTGCCGAGGACGAGGACGAGGACGAGGACGACGCAGATGCACACCTACGACCCCCCCGTACTCCCGGAGCCACGGCCTTCTCCAACCGACAACCTTCGCGCCCGAGGTCGCGCCCCGGCAAGTCCGGGGAAACGCGATCGGAAATTCATTTCGCGCAATTAGACGCTGTCGACTGCCGATGTTCGGTGGGAACTCGGCGGGGAAGTGCTCTCGCCACAGGGGAGTGCGGCGTGCGTTTAAGTATCTGTGGTTAGGATTATACGTAATTCACAACAAAACTTAGAGTCCTGTTCGACGGATCAGTTGGCAAAAGTAAAGGAATATCGTTCAACGATACACGTTGTTTTAGTGCTAAACGGCAATGCCGGTTGATCTGAACGTTTTTCGGAGTGTCGATGTAAAAAGATTTCGTTTGGCTCACGGATAGAGGGGTCGTGGAGTTGAAGCTGTGCCGCGAGCAACGCGCCGTTTTCATTCAGAGCGGAGTGACGAATGGTGCTGGCAGACAAGACAAATTGCGTCACCGGCATATCGTTCCAGTTTAAGTAGAGCATTACAATCGCGGAGTATGTACTGTTTTTCGCAGCCGCCGCGCCGCGATCTCGTAAAGCACCGGCCCACAATTCCGCGGGCAACCTGGTTACATTCTCGTCCCGTGGATCCTATAGTCAAACGCGAATGGACCCTGCGAGACGTCTCGCGTTCGCACTTACCGGCGAAACGTGCGGCGAGTTTACGACGAGCATGTAAATTCAGGCGACACCGATAGTCCGAGAGAGACGGCGCGAGGGGCGAAGAAAAAAGAAAAGGACGCGAGAGTGGCACATGCAGCAGGACTCCCTTCAGAAACTGCAGCTACCTGAATACTCAGTTCCGTGAGAGACCGAGTGAGACAGAGAGAGAGAGAGAGGACTTAAAGAGGAGAAAAAAGCGAGTACAGGGGTGTGAAAAAAGGTTCGAAGACAAGTGAGCGGAAATGAAACGGAGAGTACAGGAGCGAGCGGGAGAAAATAAAGGAGAGGAACAAAGGGACCTTGCCAGCAATAACTGGATAACGGTTATGGCGCGTTACTTCCTTCCCACTTTTCCCTCGCCTCCTCGCCCGCCGTGACGTTGTTATCGTCTCACGACGATCCCGGTATTTACCGCGAGACCGATTTCCCTTGCGATGCGAAAACGGACCGTGACGGCGAACGACGACGACGTCGACTGCCGGTAACGGCGACACTTTCGGAATTTCTTTCTCGATTTATGGCCGGCTCAAGGCTCCGCTGACTTCACGCCCCCTCGCGCCCCTCCCTTCCCCGGCCAACGGAAAACTGGCATGTGTTACAACTTTCAAAGTGGCGAGGCGAAACGGAGTCGCGCGGCAAACTTGAAGATCGTAGATCCTCGAGACGCTGTCAGGCAGTTGCCGCACTCTTCTCTCGAGTGTGTCGAATATCCAGCCACGGGGGTGATTGATAAATTCTGCCGAGTGAGATGCATGGTGATATATCCCGATTCTCGGTATCGACTCGGGTCATGTCTCTCGTCAAGCCGTTCGTCAAATTATTTTAGAGCACCGGTTCAATGTCACTTACCACGATTTCACGGAAACACTTGATGCGACCAATGGACCTGGCGGATAATGCGGCTAATACGCAAACGGTATTTAAGATTGATAATCGAACCAGCAAACGTCCCGACGAAACGGTTCAACAGCCTCTCTAACGAAGGATCACCCCCCTCCACCCCTACTCACCACTCGCTTAAACGTCGTTATAATAACCAACCCCTAAATCGGTACCAACGAGCCGTCGACCGTTCTCTCCCTCTCTCCACTCGACAGACATAATTATGCCCAAGGATTATGAGTTCGTCGTCCACTTTGCGCGCGTGGCGTCCCGCTCCGGCCGATAAATTCTCGTCCGAGGTAAAATGAGAGTCGACGCTGGCGAGGGTAGGATCGCGAGCGAGCGAGCGAGCGGACATAAGGCGGCGAGTTTGCCGAATAATTCCTATCATCGCGCGTGCTTCGCTAAATTCATAACCCGCGCCCTTAAAAGGGCACTCGAGAGTCTCCCGCTAAGACTGTGCCCCGGCAACGAGGCAAGGGCACTAAATCTTGGACTGCACTTAATTACATTCCCAGCCAGCCTTCTCCGACCCACCCCACCTCGCTCACTCACTCACTCACCCGCCGCCGCCCTCACTACCGACCCCTCAAAACCCCTCAAACCGCCCAGGCCGACGCTCCCACTCTGCCTGGAATGGGCTAACGATGTTTTTAATGTTCGGACTTAAAAAAGCATCCCGGAATACCTTCGCCGTAAACGTTCCTCGCCCTCCGCGTTCGCTCTTGGGGATATTAAGGATCGTTTGGACAGGAGTCGGAAGAGGTGGGGGGAGCTGGGGTGTGAGAGAGAGAGAGAGAGAGAGAGAAATTGGCGGGGTGCAATGCAATCGTGTACGGGGGAGGGAGGAGGATGGAAATGTTGGAAGTGGGCGGGGAGAGATGCAACTCGCGGAACGGGAAAAACAATACCGTGATTCTCTTACTTCTGGATGGTTACGCGGCAACAACGAGCCAATAAATAATCCAGATAACCAGATGCTCGTTCCGCCGCGACGATTCCGGTGCTTCTTTCTCTCTTTCTCTCTCTCTCTCTCTCTCTTTCTTTCCCCCGCGCGCACGCTATGAGTGTACTGATTTTAATCCTTCTCCAACTCCGACTCGACGGCTAGACGGAGTCAGTTGCGCGTAACGGGAGGTTATTACGCGATTTTAACTACTGATTCTCCTTTTCCGCTGCTTCTTGCGGATCGCGCGAGTATTAAGATTTTACGAGGACGCCCGGCGGGAAGCTATTGGATGTCGAATCTGGATAGTTGGGATTCCCGGGGAGAATCAAATGAATTCGAACGTCCGTCGATTATGCAATATTTACCGTCGACTAGTAAAACGAAAGCTGAGGAATGCAGAACAACTCCAGTTGTCCGTGCATAACTACGAATAAGAATGTCAGATATCTACGTAAGCACAGGTATGTAACAACATGCTGCGTTAGTTGGAGCCGTTACGAAGAATGATAGAACGTGAAAAGTGACCGAAGCACAATTCGGTGAAACGTTTAGACGACGACTTATCGTCGCAGGCATTCTCCGCCTCACAATCGTCTCGCTATCGTCCACACGTTCGTCCCAACGCACAAAACGTGAACGGTATCTCGTCTGTCTCATCAAACGACACGGTCGGAGGCGGCGCAACAATATAATTACCTCGTACCCGGCAAGTGTCTGACGAAATTTAATCGTCTATAATCCGACAAGGGTCTCCGGAGAAATGCATTTCGGCGCGGGGAGCGTAAGCAATATCGAGAGAAGCGGCCTGGAACGGCGAAAGCGGCGAAAGGGAGATGCAGGATATTGTACAAGGTGCAATAATACTAAACCGAGCGGGGTACATCAACCGCTGACTAATTGTACCGCGCTTGCCTTCCCGGCAACACACGCTTCTTGCCTCACCGTTTCGTTCGTTCGGCCGAACGCACGCAGTCGATGTTGCGGCAAATTGGACGGATAGGCAAAAAGTTATGAAAAGATAGTATTTTAAATGTACATGAGACGAACTTAATGCTTCGACGAATACTCATAATATATCTTCAAGTTTTAATCTTCTTTACGGCATCTTATCGAATATAGTTGTACAGAGTAAACGACAAAGTAATGAAGCAGAAATCGAGAAAATTGTCCCAGCCGAACGAAAGGAACGGTGGGCACATTTGGAAGTCGGCGAATCGATAAAATCGTGAACCACAAACATGGATCGCAGAATCCGTTATACAAGCACCCGAAGTCGGTCGTCACGCTTCATTCAACTATCGAGCGCCGACCATTGGCAGGGCGTTTTATCGAGCTCGAGGGTATAATGGGCCCCTTTGGAAGACAGGATCCCCTGCCGTAGATACGAGACGCGGTACACGCGAGAGGCGTCGCCACAGGACGAATTAATTGTATTACGAGACAAGCGCTGTGCTAATGAGCTAATCTATGGTATTGACTCCTTTGTCTTGTCCTCGGATGCGATCGGGAACTTTGCTCCCCGTTCCGCCCCGGCAAACCGTCTGGTTACGTTCTCAAAATACACGATTCTCGAGTTACGTCTAGCGAGAGGCTTCGCAAAGTTCCCTTTGGAAAATTAAACCGGCGGAAAATTAAGCTAACCCTCCGTCGGCAGAAAGCGAGCGAGCGAGCGAAAATTACAGTTTCCTGGCGCCAGTTTCGTGACGAGGTCTAAATAAATCCACTGACCATCGCACGCTGAATCGCACGTTCGCGATATGGCGATGCTTTGTGTAGGGTAAATAATAATACGAGAGCGAAGGGAGATTTGCAGTGGAGAGAAACTTAACCACCGGGATTAACAGTCGATGACCGACGCGATTGTATCGGAGTTCGCAGGAGTGAATTGGCGACCTAAGCCCATCCCTAATCAAAGGTCTAAATATGCTGGTACCCGCCGGCAGTTGCAACGACGACGACGACCAACAGATTACCAAACTCGAACGTGCAACTACGAAGGGAGTTCGAACGCAGGGCCTAAGACGATTTTCCGAGTTAATATGCGGAATTCGAAAGCGGTGTAAATTCGTGCGCAAGTCATCGACGTGAATTCGCACGATGATGAACGGCGAAACGATTCGCTCAGGGGATTTACGCGAAAGTGTAGGATCTTCGTGTCGTGGCTAGTGACGCTTGAGAGCACGCGATCGGATACAGTATTATGGCCTCTGCATGATTCTGAGACCGTCGAATTTTACGGGGTTGTATGATTATGAAGTTATACGTGGAATCATAGTTTATTGAAATTAGGCCAATGGGAGTAGAGTTCATCGGATCAGAGGACAATAGGACTAGAGTCAATGGGATCTCACGATAATGGGATCCGTGGATTACAGCGTCTTAGAACCGTGGCTATCTTAATTCATAGAATCAGAGAATCTTGAGCCCATTGTCTATGAAAGCATAATCAGTGGATCGTCCGTATTAACAAACCATTATTTATACGCCTTTAAAACAACCTAATCATCGTCCAGGAAGCCGTTGCGAAAGACACTATATTCCAGACGTATCGTCGAAGAACTGGATCAGGTATCGATCATTTCGTGATAATGCACTACATAAAGCTACATGTCCGCCGTCCGTTGTTAAGTGACGATGCCATCTCTAAAAACTACACGTCATACACTCCCGGCTACCTCAACATTCTATGTATTAACACCCGGCAAGAGCCCATACCCAAACTGACATCATAATCACCCACTCCCTGTCCCATTTCGCGCGTATAACCGGTCTCACAGGTCAAGCAAGTTGGAAGGTGATAGTCACCGTTTCGTATAAGTTGCAAAAGCCCGCTGCCGCAGCGCTATGATCATCCACACGTTCGCCAGTACGCGTATACGTGTTCTCGCGCATACTCGTTCACACTCACCAACTAATGACGCCCACCGTACGTATGCGCCTTCTCCAGGAAACAGACTATGTTCGGCGCTCACGTTCCCAGTCTGTGTTGGGTATTCGGCACGTAGGGTATTATAATTAATCATAATTATGTCAACGGCACTCCTACGGGCCTCCTTCTCCACTTCTCGTAGCTCACTAACAACAGATGGTGTCCTAGATTTGTCGCCCGGCGAATATGTATGCGTTGCCGAGGAGAGTGAGAGAGAGAGAGAGAGAGAGAGAGAGAGAGGATGTCGAAACGGAAGAAAGGAGAGGGGGCCGTAACGACGTCAAGACACTCCTGGCAGGAGTCAGGATGTGGTTGCCAGAAGGGGAGAGAGAGAGAGAGAGAGAGAGAGAATACGAGGGTGGTTCAAGGTTTACATGCACGTTTCTATGTCACCCGGAACAAAACACCAACGCTGATACGATTTTCTGCGTAATTTCAATAAGTCCAAATCGTTCTTTGGACGAATGCGTTAATATTACACCCTGCCGTTGAAACTACACTCGTAATGCCTAATGATCATGAATTAAAAAGTAGTCTAAAATTAGTGAGTCGATGATGAAACACAGCAGGACCCACAGAAACATGTAGTCCAAATGAAAATCTTGAACGTCCGTCGGTCGATCATCTCTGCGCGAATTCTCGATCAGCGTCCCCAATCGCCTCGTCATTTCTACCGTGAAAAATCTGTTCCTCGCACGGCATCGTCGCACGAATTCGCGGGAGGCAAATACGCGGATAGTTAAGCCGAGACAGAGACAGATGGGTCGAGATAGAGAACACGGGAATGGCTCGAGATGGTAAGAGGCGGGGGGTAGACAGAATGGTCTCCCATTCTCGTCGGATCAGAACGGGAACGCCTCGAATATTCTCCTCGTTTCTGACGCCCGACTATCGCGCGCGCGGTCCTCTATTGTTAGACACGCAATATCTGACAGAGGTATTTCAGGAACGAGCGACAATTGTCGCTCTCATCCTCTTCTCCCTCTCTCCCTCTCTCTCTCTCTCTCACGCTTGCCCGATCTCGCTCTCTCCTGGGAACACGAACGTGAAACGTGCTGGAATTGGATCAGCCCTTGGCAGGACGTGGGCTGATAAAGTTTCCAGTCGCGAACGCCGCGGTTGCTTCCTCATCTGAGGATATCGAACTCGTTGATTCCCGTTGCCGGTAACCGACGTCGCGTTGCTGAGAGAGAAGAAAAAACGAGTCTCGTGACTTCGATGACAGCGGACGGAGAACGTCGAGCGAGTAAATAGCTGGGCGATTGATAAATATGGGATTTTGTGTCCACTTTTCGCAGATTATGTTCACGATATTGAAGGGGGTAATGAGAAATTTCGGCAATTGTTTGAAAATTGGCGGACTCGTAGTACTGTGAGGATGAAAAATTTGGTAAGTGATGATGCGAGTGAAAGGATTTATAGGACATAACGTTTCGCTGTCGTTTCATGTGCTTTCCGCGATTCCGTTTATCCTAAACGATCGCCTGACACTAGCCGAAGCAGGGTGCACGGTTTAATAAATAGTGGTATCAAACGTTTAAACCGGCAGCAATTACTGGAGGTCTACCTTAATCAGCGTCAGCTGGTTCTCTGCGAGTTCAACAACGGAATAACACCGATACGTTACCTGTAACAGACAAAAAGGACGAACGTATTAGCGTGATATATAGCGAGCCATGAGTTTTCGGTGTAAACAATTAGCAGTTAGCCAGCCGGTTTAATGGGCGTGAGTAATGAGGGGTCTCGAGGTATCAACGTCTCCGTTGACTGCAATAATTAATAGGCACTGTAATCCGCAAACTGCCCGGGCAAAGAAGAGATTCGGCCCCTCTCTGTATTTTCCTAGCAATCATCAGATTGCAATCAATGTCTCGTTTGTCTCCAAATACATAATATCGAGTATCGCACGAAATTCGAAGCAGTCATCAATAAATGGGAAACAACATAATGTTAACAAAATCCTACTTAATCACAGGACTTAAATACTGTAACGACTGCATGGTAATAACAATGAATAGTCTCATGTCTAACTTTCGCGTTTCAATAATTTAACGTTCCAGTCGATGAAACCGAGTACGCGACGAAGTCGCACTCATTCTTCTCTCATGATACAAAAGCATGACGCACCACTCGTATTGCGCATCTTGCTCTACGTTACTCTTGCCGTCAAAGCAGAGCAGCTCGGGCAAAGGGAAAGAAAGGGTTTGGAGGAGGGGTGAAAAGCAGAGGGCAAGACAAGAATTGTTTCGCCCGGTCAGGAATGGAAAGTAACAGTGACACGGTTTTACGGCAGCAGAATCGTTAAAGATGACGTGTCGGTCTGGTTTAAGTGCGGATCTTCGAAGCGATCCCGGTTTATGGCACGCGATCCACGTGATCCTCTTGAATTTCGGAGCCGGAACACGACAGTGCAGCGGCGGCATGCTGCTGCAGACGGCGCGGCGACCGTTTGTCAATTTCGAGTGCGACAACAGAAGTTAATTAGCCGATAATCGTAATTGATCGCTAATTGGACAGAGATAGCGCGCGTGACGGGGCCTAAACGATTCGAGATAACGTTGAACAATGAACGTTTCACAAATTTAGGTACGTAACATGCACCAAAGGCCATCTTTTCATCTGATCATCAAATTTCTCACTTATGGTCAATCTGTTACTATTAAAATAGCATACAATACTCAACACCTTACCGCTTACCCCGATTTAATAAAAGAAACCTCGGCTAATTACAGGCGCACATTCCGTGCATTACTCATTCTCATCGGCGCCTGCCCAACCACCACGACGACTCTTTCTCTTCCTTAAACAGCACAATCCCGAGCACACCCCTTCCTCCCCACCCTTCGGTATGGTAAGAAACTACAAGTTTCTCGCGGCGGATGCGTTTCTTCCATCCAGCCTTTAATTAAACGCCAGCAGGGCAAAAGAAGAGGACGCGAGAGCGGGGAAGACGCAGTCAGCAGGGGTGAGGGCTCTCGCGGCAAAAGAAAAATCCTCTAAGTACGAGAGAGCGGAATGTTCTTACGAGTCTCGAGCATATCGTTCGCGAAACTTGGTCTCTGCACCCCTAGAGGTGCGCGCACCGCGCACAATGCAATCTTCCCCGGGTTCGCGGGCACAATGGCGGAGTTGCTGAACTTTCGGAATAAATCAAACAGAGCAAAGATAAAATTGTAATGAGCGCGGAGATAGAGAAATTTATGTGTCTACTCCTGCCCCGCGTATCGCGTCTCCCGTCTCCCTCTTTCACCGGTTCGCTTGTCTATCCTGTCTTTCTGTCTTTCTACTTCCGTCCACGTTCTGACGCCTCTTCCGCTGGCGGATAGAGGGGAGTACGAAGGCGGGGCGACTGTTTGAAGTTGAACGTACGAGGAACGCACCCGTTTCGTCCGCTACGCTCATGAGAATTTCGAGTAAACGATCCAAGTGCCCCAGGACTTTGCGCGACGGCGGTCTGATTTTTCGGAGCACGCTCCTTTTATAGTCACTTCTATACGCTGGCTTTCGTACGTGCACGTATGTACGACGACTCTCAATTGGACTCGTATCGAAAGTTACGTGGAATAGCGTGCTCGGACACGTAGAAGCGGAACACAGGAATTAATTACAAAAATTAATTTGTGAATTAAATAAATGTTCTGATCATGCCTCTCCCTATGCTTTGATACCGAGCAAGAAAACGTGTGATTTTTAACGCGACACAAAAGAAAAAGAGTACTTAAAATTCTTCTCCGTGGAAACGTGTCCTTTAGAGGAATTATTTCAGTTGGTAACGTTAGGCGAACCGCCTGGTATATGTCGTACGTGTCTCTGCTCGTTGGCTCAGAGCGAGATCCTGTTCCCCGGCAGAGGTCCTGATTAAATTTCAAAAGGAGCAAAATGCGGAATCGACACGCGCGCACGAGCTCCCTGCCCTCCTTATTACGCGCCTCGCGTCCGTGGTTGCTCTGCATGCGAGCGAGCGACGTCGCTTCCAGTTTTGAACGCTCGCGTTTTCCGCGTCGAAGAGGGTGTGTCTGTAGCGTTCTGTCGTTCACGTTTCGTTGAAATTTTGATTCGTCGCTGTCTTTCAATTCCCGTGAAGTTTTAAAACGCATATTCGTACGCGTCGTGTGCACTATGCTGAATCGATGCAAGTCGTACAATATTGACGTGAATCTTAGAGCAATTGAAGGATTCTTGTTCATGCTTCATAAATAAATTTCGCTGCCGTATTTTCAGGTTTCCGCCTGTCAACAATTGTTGCGCGGCAACAAAACTAATAAGCGATATGGTATATAGTACTAGTCTAGACCCGTACGGGACGTTCGTGCAGAAACCAGTAGAAAAACCTGGCTTTCTTCGAACACTGTCTGACCAATGCCAGATTTTTTTACTGGTTTCCGCACGATTCTGTCTTCGGAACAGAGATAAGTAATTATACGACCGTACGGGACGTCGGATTATATCAACTTCCACGGTCACTAACCCCACGCTAATTTCTACGCCGATCTTACAGTCGCCGTCCAATTGAAACGCGCACCCCTCCAAAAGCAGCTCCCAATTCGATCAATCGTCAGAATTAAAGCGCCCCAGGCCAGCGAACGGTAAATTTCAAAGGCAGCGTCCCTTCAAAGCAGCCCGCTTTAACGAGTCACACCGATCTGACCGAGCAGCCTGTCTCTCCGCGTATCTTGCCCTCGCCCCGCAGCCGTGCGGCCGTGCGGCCGTGCGGCCGTGCGGCCGTGCGGCCGCGCCGTGGAAAAGACTCGCCATTGATTAGGGACGACGAGACTGCACGAGTTCGGGGCCGGGCCGGGCGTAGGAAGCGGTTACGACCCCATAACGGTGCGGCAGAGTAACCCCATTAACGGAATCCTTTAATTCCCATTGCCCATGAGGGCGTAACCAGACGCCAGGAACGCTGGGATCCGCAGGGATGTTTCGAACGACGGTAGGCCACAGGGCTAGGACGGCAGGACGATTCAGGGAGAGAGCAAGAACAGGGAAACGGACGATGCGAGGCAGAGGGAGACGGTTTCGGAAGAGAGAAAACAGACAACAAGGGAGCAAGTGCGAGGGAGGCTGAGAGAGGCGGACTACGAAAATTAGAGAAGGGGAGTTTTGGTAAGCGAGAGGAAGACAGAGACAGACGATGCGGGAGGGAGAGAAAGGGACGACGGTTTTTGGTCGGCCCAGACGTACTGCCGGGCGAGGAGTTAATCTTCGCTTAATCGCCCGTTTTATGGGTCTGTTGTGCCAAATCAACCGGCCGAAGGATGCACGAAGCACTGGGACATCCATCGCGACGGAATGCGGAGCGAATCGTCGGACGGGGAAGAGGATGAGAATGAGCCTGGGGGATGTACTCCGCGATGCTGTAGCAGCATCGACGAACTCTTCCGACGGATCGTTTCGAGGTCGTCGCCGATACGCGAGACGGACAAATTGAGCGGAACGGGGAGTCGTGCAGTTATAGAGACGCGGTGTGGGAAGGTGGACTGACAGACTTTTTATGAGTCACGCTGGATACTGACTTTGTAGCTCTGCGCAATGGTAGCTGGTGGTAGCTGATGGTGACAAGATTTTCTGTCGACCCTTTTGATACGAGTCTATACAAATATGTATGAATACCAGGAATCTTAAATGAACACTCCCATAATATTTGCCCAAGCAAACGTAGAACAATAATTTACCAAAAAGTGACCACTTTTGTGCGGGGAACCTCGGAACGGAAAACAGAAGAAACGTTTGACAAATGCGGGCTATAAATTTCGCAGAAAACAGGACCGGTCTCGGCAAATCTGGAGATTCAAATATTTCTGACCGGCGAGGAAACGTTCGCCGTGACGAGTCAGCGAGCACCAGACGCACCGCGGCTGCCGCCCGGCCAATACTTCGTCAAGGTTTCCCAAGACCCGGGCGCGGCTTTTTTTCGTAATGACGACGTCGGGCGTCGTAATTATTTCGCGCTCCGCCGTAGCGGCAGATAATTAACTCCCGTCGGCCGTCGTAAATCAGACGTGTTTCCAGGCAGCGCGCGCGCCACCCTGACGTCCCGGCAAACGCGGCCTTCAGTCCACGTGCCATTTAACAGGGCATTTTTAAGGTGGAACCGCTTAACGACCATCGCCCGACCCCCGTCTTGCGCAATTAGCCCACGGCCGGTGGCTAATTTTCATTTGAGATTCCAGAGCCCCGCTCGAGGAGATCCGCTGGAGGATCCTCCAGTGTCTTCCTTTGTCGCCGCCCCGAAAGGCGAGTACGCGCAAAGCGACTGAACTCGAGCGCTTTGGTGAAGCGCAGGAGGACGCGGCCGGGGGGGGGCTCTCTTTCCCGCTGTTTATTGTAGCGGAATTACGTCTGCTCGAGTCGACGTTTTAAAGGAATCACGTTTCACGGGTCGCGGGATGTGGTCGTTGTAAGCGCTCGCTCCCGAAATCTTCCGTGCCGGCATATTTGTTTATGCACTCCGGCAGCGTCGCGAAGCGTAACATCGACACGTCGCGTATATCATATCGCTCGAGAGCTTCATTTCCGTCGCGACTGCTTAGCGATTTTCGGCCGTATTTCACGCGACGCAACAGTTTCAATTTCGCCCGAGCCGCAAATCGCGCTCCTCCCCGCCCGAGCCTCGCACCGAAAAGTCTGCTCCGGGATCCGACGAAGACAATGTCAAGCTCGCATAATGCAAACTGCAGCGTAAGCCGATACAGCGTCGGGCGCACGAGGAAGAGGGGGAGGACGCGCCGATACTTTACAGTCCGATACTTTACACCGACGGTATCCGGTAAACTCCTGCAACATCTTCCTTCATCCCGCTTAGGTATCGTCCCCCGTATATTCACGAGATTCGCGGTATTGTCCGACGCAACGACGGAGGATGCAGGCGCATGTAACCGAAGCATGCACGGAAACGCGACGTTGCCGGAGACAGCGAAATTCATCAGCGCGAGAAGTTGCCCGGGTAGGAGGAACTAGGGGGTTTCTACTCACGTCGCCGACGTAGAGCGAGAGAGAGAGAGAGAGAGGGAAAGAAAAAGAGGGTAGAGGACTGGCTTTATTTGCCAGTGCACGGAGGGTGGGCTCCTTTCATTCGCGCCCTACTTATCATCGTTGCCGGTGTTATACGCCTTCCATAAAAGTGTCAACTAAATCATCACGCGTCCCCTGCCTTAACTGCGGAGCCTCGTTTCTCTCCCTCTCCGTCGCTCGCGCGGTCTTCATCTCGCGTTCCACTTCGAAACTTGCCAACGGAGAGGGGGGTGAGCTTTCAGCGGGAATGCGTGGAAGAGGGGTGATGTTTTCGGTGACGACAGGGTGGGTGAATGATTTGTTGCGATTTGTCGCGTGTCGAAGGGTCGTTGTACTTGAAGCACTAGAGTTGTCTGACGTTTGAATGATAGTGGACGGAGTGGTTCCATGGTAGGACCTAGTATAGAAGGTTCCGTGATGGCGACGTTCCGAGGTATGTGCTCGATCGTGACGAAATTAATACCAGATCGCAAAAGCGATACGATACATCTTTTACCAAAGAGAAAAATCAAAGCTTCCCCATCGCCATCGCGAATCGTAGAATCGGATCCGACGATTTCACCCGTTATCACGCGACCCATCAAGGATCTCGTTGGCCATAAAGGCAGAGCACCCCGGGACGCGCGGCAGACTTTCTCTTTTTCCACCCGTTTCCCCGCGATCGGCCGAGGTGCGGCCCGACTCGGCGTGTTTATGCGCCATTTCGCGGCTTCCTCCGCGCGATATCCCGCCGACCTCCGCATTCTGCATATGCCACCCTTTTCCGTTCCGGTGACATACCGAATCTTCGCCAGCGGACCGCCATTCAGTCGTCCCATCCCTTCGACTTGCTTCACTGGGTATCGTGTCGTCTCGCTTCTTCCCTCCCTGATTTCCGTCGTCCTTTCCCTTTTCTACCCTGCGAATTTTCTCCTCCCATTCCCTTCCCTCTCTACGACCAGTGTGTCCTCCTTTCATTCTTCCACT
This sequence comes from Priocnemis perturbator, assembly GCA_963942575.1. Taxonomy (NCBI): domain Eukaryota; kingdom Metazoa; phylum Arthropoda; class Insecta; order Hymenoptera; family Pompilidae; genus Priocnemis; species Priocnemis perturbator. Next base: position 12,093,158 of record OZ012653.1, read on the forward strand.
TCCCGAGTCTCGCCATCCTTTTCCTCACTGTCCTCTTCCCACACTCTCGCTCCTCTCTCATCGCGCACTCTTTCCCCGCCAAGCAACGGTGTGACGACGAGACGAGATCAAATGTATCGGAACGATTTATGCGCCTGGCTTGATGTCCTCCCGTCACGTTTCCCACGGCCTTTCGCTCGTCCGTCGTTCGTTCCTGTTTATTGAGTCGGCCGTTTTCAACGGACGCTGCGATTTTGTTTGCCCCGCGGCCCCCCGGTCATCGTTTTCGAGCGTTAGACTGAATCACATCATTTTTTGCAATAATCGCAGTCACGTACCATTCAATTCGCCCCCCTCTGCCCCGCCGCCGATACCAACGGCACAGTAATTTATTGGTAATTTTTTATTTTTTTTCCTCCGATCGCTTGTATTTTCGCCACTTTAGATTCGGCCAGAAGCGGGCGCGCATTATTTTTTGATCCGCCGCGCGCGATATTTCCGTGGCCGCTTTAATAAATGGCCGAGCGCGTTAGGTTTTGATCTATTATTACGTGATACACGATCCCCCGGCTCGCGCACGCTTCGTTATCTGCATTTTCGTGAGTTTCGCGCGGTTTTATCCGCGCTACTCTTTTTGCCGCATTTTTTTTTGTTCCCTCATCCCCTCCACCCTCCTTTTAAAAGTTAACCGCACTTTCGCGCGTTTTTTCCGTCCCCCGCCACCTTCATCGGCCCGGAATATCCCTTTTTGCGTGCGCGGCGAGCGTGGTAAATATCAGCTTGCGCCAATAAATTGCGTTAGAATCGAATCCATTATTACATGATACACGATCCGCGTTTTACGCGCTTCTCGGCCTGTGCGCAGCTCCAACGGGTCGGCCGTCAGCGTGTCATCCAGTTACAAAAAATTCTACACTGTGACGGACGGACAAACGTGAAGCGTGTGCGCGTGAAGGAACACAACATTTAGAAAGGAGAAGCGTATGGGTGTTATGGGAAAAATAGAAACGACGTGTGTAATAAATAGATACGACAAAATTGTTGTACGATATCGAAAGAATCGGAGTGTTCGAATCAATCCGATCGAAAATTTTCCCCCGCACTATCGTGCATAGTCTCGCACCATAGAGAACGTGACGTTTGGCCAGGAGAACGATTCCTGAAGGACTCCACAATCGGTTCGCTAATGCCGGGATCGTTCGGATTTTATTGGATCTCGCGACCGAACTTCCAACTGGATTACGGCGAACGGTTTATTACCGGGAGCGGTTAAAAGGGATTCGACGTTTTGGGGGGAATATTTCGGGGGAGGAAGTCTTGCCGAGACTTTGGGATCAGAATCGACTACAGACTCGCGGCCGTAGGGCAAATCCGCCACGTTTGCCGGAGAGTTTCGAAAGGGCTTTTCCCTCCGGATCCAGGACTTACGGCGCCGATGCCAACTGCAATAATCTTCGCTGCCCGACGAGGTGCATTTCTAAATGGCAGACAGTGAATTTTCCTTATTCCGAAGGAGTACTTATGAAGGTATTCGCAGAGATAACGGGATGTAGTTCTTTGACGTATATAATCAACGTACGGATCAAGACAGGAGTATAAAAGAATATGAAATATGATACAGTAGAAAGTAAAATATGAATACGTATATATATACCAGATATCGAGTGACAGAAGGAGAGTGATGCAATTTAAGCTGAACACATACTCTGAACACTCGCGAAAAGACGGCGTGAAAGAACCGAAAGATATGTCTTTAGCCAATTCGACGATTGTAACATGTGATATCATGAAGCCACTTTCTGACGGCGGTGGATCAAGCAGGATGGCGCAGCGGACCGATAATATGATCGATTCAATTTGCGAGAGCCCCAGAAATCCTAGGAAGGGAGCGTCTCATAACGCACCACCAGCTTCTCCATTTCGCGCAATTACTTTTCATTCCCGCGAGTTCTCCGGCCGTCTTGCCGAACATCGCTCCATCCCCAATGCCTGGGAATGGGGCGCGGGGAATGAGGAATATACGAGTCGAACGAAACCCAGTTCATCCCGATAAGTGAGATAGTAAACGAAAGTTTCTGCTCCTTCCTGTCTCGGCCTTTGCAACGCCGCGATACATAAGTTCGCCACGGAAATTAGCCCTCCCACGTTTTTTCCTCCCCAAAACTTCCCTCTTGGCGCCTTCCCTTTTTCACATCTTCTTGCCTCCCACATAACGGCAACCGTTTATATATATACCTGAACTCGACTTGCGACGTGCATCAACGGCAGCGTACTTTGAAAATTAAAATCGATTACATTGCCACAATCCGTCGAACGATCCTTCAATTCTCCCGCCAGCAAAACTATATAGATCGAGATGAAACTAAACTATCTACCTCCGAAACTGCATATCATTTTTCCCATCGTCAACCGGGAGCGTAATAAATCGCCAACCATCTTCATCCCGCGGGCTCATAATTCTCTCCCATTCCATACCTCCTCGGTATCCATACCTTCCATCACCGAATTCATTCTTTGATCCGTTCGCGGGGCGCGTTATCACTCGGATCAATCTTCCCATTTGGTCGTTACGAAGGACGGTGCGACGGGCGAGAGAAAACGAATCGAGGGAAGGACGAAGGGTGCGGAAGGACACGAAGGGACACGGAAGGACGAGTCCTGCGGCGACTCCTCGCAGGAAACGACCCCGCCGCCCCGACCATATCTTCGGCGTCAGCTGACAAATTCATTCCATCTCGCAAAAGGCGAGAGACGCGACACCGGCGTGCATTTATATCGGCCCGGAACGGAGATAAGTTCCGGGGACGGATATTGGTAGGTCGGGAACTGTGTTGCGCGCGGCGCAGAATAACAATTGATTAATCCTTTACAGTTCGTGCAATTTGTTATCTTCTTTCTTTTATTTTAAAGCAATAAGTGCTCTAGGTTGAACCGGAGAAATTGCGATACTTATTACAATTCCGGACGCGGTCGGACGAACGCGGAATGCATGCCGACCGATGTCGGGGCATAGCGTGATAAACTGTCGATCGAAAGTGAGAGAGCCTTACAATTTCTACTTCGCTGGGCGCTAGATGATTCGAGATCGTCACAATGCACGCTGCCAAATTTCGTGCCACTTTCCGCGGTCGTGATCGAAAATCTTTTGCGCAGCGGAAGTTGCGGCTGAATGCTTCGGGATTTGGAATATTGTGGAAGACGCCGAGTGAGGGATTTATTGATTGCGGTTTTATGGATACAGTATCCTTATACGCTGAGTGTTCGGTGGAAATTCCGGATGTGCTTCGGCCGAGAAAAATATCGAAGAAATACTTCGCAAGCTTTCGTAGTCTTATTTTATTGGTTCAAACGTAATCGTAACTAGCAATGAGAACGTCATTACTTCCAGATCGAATTTGGCAAGTCCCAAAGGCATTTCGTAAAGTGGGCCTCATTTACTGAGAAACTGTTTAAAAAATGTCAGAAATCAGCATACGGTTTTTGCTTTGCAGACAAAAATGTTTCTCGTTGTTTAAAATACTCCCCAAATACGAAAAAAATAATTAGGACAACATTCTAAAGGCATGGGTCCGCTTTAAGGTAGCAGTAGAGTTCATCGAAACTTCCGGCCGGCAAGTTTGTGAATGACTGGATCGAGGAAGGGTTCTCTTTATTCGCTTTATGAAGCCGAAGGAAAGGAAGTCCGTCTTAACCCGCGTGGGCGTATTAATTACATACACCGTCGAGGATCATTAGCCGCCGATATCTTCAGGCAACCGTCAAGATGCCGCCCACCCACCATCGTAGGACTACAAATGACTCGGAAACTTGCCTCAGATAGGCTCCGAATCTTCTTTGGCATAGAAGGATACATTTCACCCCATATCACCGATCTCGGAATCCTCCGTGTCAGTTACTTTAGCAATTAGATATACTGCTTGACCGATTTTAATGGGCAAGCCATTATTACTTCTTACATTTCTATTGTGATAGAGGACAGCCAGCAAAATGCATAACTTTGATTGTATTAAAAGAGCACTATTACAACGATCGAGTGACATTTGGGGTAGCTGCAATTCGCAGAAAGAAAGGAGGAAAAGAGAAAAAGAACCAGGCGCCAGTGACGTTATGCTCGAGAATTCAGTTTCGCTCGAATTGCGTCACAATGCCTCGCGATGTAATCGGACCCGCGTCAATGCAGTTACATAAGAAGCCACGTTTTGCGACGCCGTAATTTCAAAGGCTTTCATGTTTGTCGCGGCGGGTATATTAAAAATGGCGTCGGGAAGAGGGACTTGATATTTGCTTTACACATCCGAGAAACGTGAAATGCATGCCAGTGTAAGACGCCAGGCATAGAATAGGATGGCTGGGAAACGTGTAATATTTTCACCGGCACCATAAAAAATTCCTTCCCCTGTGGCGCCAACGGAAATATGCCGCGTGACAAAAAGGGGAAAAATACCACGACGAGGTGGGAAAAGAAAAAAGGTGAGACAGAGAAAGAGAGACGTTTCGCTCACTCGACGAGGAGTATCAGTTTTCCGCACGTTGATTTTCCATTGCTCCACCCACGCTAAATTCAGCGGAATTCAGATGCGAGCGTGGGAGGATCAGGGAATCGTCGGCAGCATCGCTTTAACGTCTGAGCGGATGAGATAAGAGATAAGGCAAGATTATGTATTTAGCAACCGGCGGCCACGCGCTACCTTCACTCTTTTCCTGCTCCCAATAACTTCAACTTTCGCCCCGAGATCGCGCGCGAATAATGTATCACGTGGAAAAACTTTCCGACGTAAGCGCCAGATTTGCAGATTGCTGTTTCTACATCTTCGCGTGTGCCGGCGGGCAAGCGTTTTCGAAAAGATTGTCGAGGAAACATTTTTCGCGACTATTCGCTCAAGCGTGTCATCGACCTAGCCCCGCGTTAAGTGAATCGTTCTCCAACCTTCAAATCCGTACTCTTCTATCAGTTCATAAAATGTATGTTGTGTATTTTTCAATGGGATTATGAGTATGCGTCGGGGATCGGTTTGACGGTTGCGACAGTTTTTGACACACAGTAAATTCTCATCGACGACCGTCCGTTTAACTCGACAAATATCTACGCATCGTTCGAAAGGGAGAACGTTTTCGGTTTTAGGGAAAAGTTACGCAGTTAGTTGGTCGCCGGAGTTTTGGATCGTCGGATACAATAATTTTCGTCGTTCGGAGGCGCGGTCGAACTTTTGCCTCGTTTTCCTCTCTTTTTTTCTTTCTCCCTCTCTCTCTTTCTTTGTGCCGCGAGTCGAGCGACTTATTTCGAAGTATCGAAAGTTCCCATAAATTTAGTCACGGCAATACGTGCGCTGTATATCGTTCGACATAACGACCTCTTGCGTCGGCTGAGAATGGGAAAAGGGGAGAGAAAAAAGAGGAAGAGAGAAGGGTGAGAGAGAGAGAGAGAGAGAGAGAGAGAGAGAGAGAGAGAGAGAGAGAGAGAGAGAGACGGACGGAAGAAGTTTCGCATCGTATTGGCACGGCGAATGTTCCTTTTTTTTCTCCCTTCCTCCCTCTCCCGGCGCTTGACAATTTGCAACGTATCGAATGGCCGTAAATTGCACGCGGCCGATTCGATAATTCGCGCAGAGCACCGCCGTAAATCCCGCGGACTTCATTTTCCGCCTGGGCAAATTGTGTACTTTGAAGAATATCATCGCTTCTTTGAGTTATTGCGCTCACTCGTTACCGCGTATCATAACGCATCATGCATTGTTTTTATCATCCTGCCACGATTGCGTTTAACGCCGTGCATTTTCCAGCGATAGCGAATGTTCGATGCCGTTAACGGGACTTTAGTATTATTTAGTTGTTTGCCAGCGATGTTAACGTCGGCTGCCAATAATTTTCCACACTCCAAAGAAGCGAAACGCAAGTTTCCGGCGAACGGATTGCATCGTCGATCAGTCTGATCCGATTTAACGCTCTCATTCTCTCCAGCTTCCCCCTCTCTCTCCCTCTCGAAAATGAGCGCTTCTCGCATCTGCGCGCACGTCGACCGACTGTATCAGCGCGGCTTCGGGAGTGGATCTTTTGAAATTTACATCGACGTATTAAATCACGTTGAATTATGGACTATCACATAATTCCACGGGATCGTTCTGGGTCACCATCAGCACTTCTGCGCCCGAATGCGTTTGCATAAATGGAGCGTGAAATGGACGCGCGCTGCCCGTCCGGACACGCTAAAAGTGCGAAAATTTACGAAAACCGTATAATGGCCTGGCTGGCGTAACGTTGAAAGCTCAAAACTGAGAGAGAGAGAGAGAGAGAGAGAGAGAGAGAGAGAGAGAGAGGGACGTGCAGATAGATCTGTAGGGAAAAGTGCGACGGATAACGTGATGTAAAACGACAAGCGGGAAAGAGAAGGTGACAGATAGATAGTGCCGCGGACATAACGTAAGTGAGAAAGTGAGGCAGAAACAGAGTAACACGCACTTCCAGAGTGGCACTCGGTGATCTGAAATAGTCGATATGAATGCGACCCGTGATTACGGAAATTTCACCGTGCAATTTGACGCCCGGAACGTCCATTGCCCCGTTCCTCGGTTCCCTCATCGAATGCAGAGCGCGTGCGAAGTAGATTTCACCGCAGATTCGTATGGTTTCGCCGATGGCATTCGTTCGATAGCCATGGCGTGTCAGTTTAATGACAAAAGCATTTTTATCTTTATTTTTCGTAATGAAAACCCGCCCGTCCCGTGAAAAGCGGCTATTTTTCACGTTTGATTATTTCGGAACCGCGCCGATTCTCGACCGCGGTGCGTGAATTTTCTTGATCCCACCTAGCGAACGACGTTTGGCGCTGTTCCAGAATTTCATCGGACCGCCATTTGCGACGTGGAACATAAACGGCGTGGCTCGCGGGGACAAATCCCTCCAAAATTGTTTTTCAAACGGTGATCAGCTCAATTGTCTTCCCGTTAGCAGTGTTATCTCGCAAATCGCATTTGGGCGTCATTACAAAAGATATCGAACGCCGAAGAGCATCTGCTTCTAAACCGGCGAGCTAAAGGATAATCCACCCCGGTACCGTATCAGCGTTCGAGTAAAACAATTCTCGAAAACGGCCGAATCTCAAATTCCAACGAATTCATATTAACTCACGAACAAACTCTCATGCAATACCACAACGCGTGTGCCTATAGAATGCGAACGCTCAAAAGTAATGCAACCAAAAAAAACCCAAAAAACCACAATTAATACAGATACAGATCGAAAGGGACGGAAAGAGACGTCGTCCCTGGGAAACACGACCGTGGATCGAAGAATGGAGAAGACAACAAATAGCGAAACAAGCGTGCAGAGAAGGAAGCAAGCGAACGAGAGGACGACGGTAGCTTTGTCTCCGATGAGCGGTAACTGGGGAAACGGTAGCGTCGGACGGACAACAATGGCGCATTGTGGCAAAGGCAGAGGACAGGCTAGCGTCTCCGCTGATATACAACCGTGCCAGTGTGTCTCGATGACGATGGAGCACCAGGAGTGTCCCGACGGGCGTGATGGTGGACCAGGACGAAACCCGATTCTCTCTCTCTCTCTCTCTCTCTCACTCTCCGCCAGCCTATCTGCCTCTATTTCTCTCTCCCTCACGCATTCACTCCATTCGGAATCCCTATATCTGTCTACATCTGTCCCGTCTATCCTCTCTGCCCCGCACTCACTCCGCGCGAGAGAGCCCTAATTACCATGCTACATGGTTAATCTTCGAGATCCAGAACCGAGCAGCGAGAGAACAATGCTCGTTCCGAATTTCGAAATGCGAAGCCGTTACTGATAATCGTCGTCCTCGACTCGCCTGTCCGCTACTACGGCGTGCTTATCGACGATTTTCGTCGCACCGGGTTTGATATAGCTGGCGGATAGCTGGGCAGAGCGACGCTGCGAGTGCGATTAGAATTCGGGGTCGTGGATTGGAGCCGGGGGAAAAAATGATCTGGAAATTTTGACGATATCGTCGAAAGTCTCTGACAAGTGAAACCCGGGTAGGTACGCCGTTGGACCGCGTTGCTATAAAGTTTCCGGAATGAATCGCCTCCTGGACCTCGGCATGCATATACATATATACGTGCGTATAAATACGAATGTACATGCCCCACCCTGTGTCGCCTCATTCTATTTATCTTATTTTTTGCCCAGCTCCGTCCAGTAGCAAACGACCCCCGCGCCGTCTGAGTAATTATTCAAACAAGTGGAATTACTGACTACCTCTGTTCTCTTCCTTTCTCTTTTCATTCTCGTCTTCTCTTCCACCGGTGATCATTCTCTCCTTTCCCTCCTCTCTCTCTCTCTCCGTCCCCCTCTTTCTCTTCAAGCTCAACCTTTCAAGCCTTCTCTCTTCATTCCGGGAGTTTAGTAACGCGAAATAGTTGGAGGACGAGTATAACGCGCGGAGCGTGGGTGTGGCGCACGCGTGATAAAGTTGGAGGAAGTAAGTTACAGTTATACGGGCTAACCCCGCGAATGAAGAGTTATGCCGAGGCTCTTGCTGACTTACCGACTGGCTCAGCGGGGATTAAAACACCGCTAACACCGGTGCCTCCTTTACACACTCCCCGACGGCAAGCCGAACCTGCACCCCCTCTACACATTCAGCCTCCATTACGAAGTCGCCGTTGCGTTGCGATAATGCGAGGCGGAGACTAATTTCAGATGCCGTGTGGGAAGTGTGAGTTTTGAGAGCGGTCTTGACACGGAATTCGCGTAATCGTGTCTCATTAATCGTCCTGTCGTTATCGTCTTGCTTTAGTGTGACAATAGTGCAGTAGTGGGTAGCGTATTAGATATTAATTAGGGGAGTGAATATGGTGGGGTTGCAAGACTTCGGAAGATGGCCAATGAGTGACTTTGACTTCGTCGTGCGAATGACAATAAGGCGAGGCCGCTTTGAACCCTTGGACCGGGCTTAGTTGCCGGTGATTAAAGTAACCGCGTCCCAACTGATAAGATGCGCCGCGCGCAATCTCGCGACCCACACCTTGCGATTAGTCGGACCCAAAATTTAGCCGGATTATGTGATTAACAGTTCCCATGAGAATTACGAATTTACGCATCGTTCCGGCGAAAGTTCCCTCCCTCGCGGTACAGCGTTAATTGAGCGTAGATGAAGATTTCCCCCCCCCCCCCCCCGTCCTACCTCATTTCTCGATCCCTTCTGCTCTCATCGCGCATCATCAGCATCCTTCAAAAGGAAACTTCGAATTTAACTTCCGGACGTTCCGCGTTACCGAGAGATCTATACGCGTGACGGGAATGATGAATGTGTTTCCCTTTGTACATTTGAAAGGCCGATACTGGTGCCGCGAGAGCGTGCGCCGTATTACCATAAAGCATTAATATGCCAGGATACGGAGCCTGTCTGCGAAAGTAGCATCGATATCACGAGCAGGAAAAGAGAAAAACATAGAGAGAGAGGGAGAGAGAGAACGGAAAGCGTATGAAGAATTACATTGTTCACTTATCACAGATGACGTTTATACCGCGATGATGGAACGTATGAGTACTAACCATTTACCAATGGAAGAATTCTCACTTCTATGCGAAGCATCGATTCTCCCCTCACACATCGATTTCTCAGCACAATATCTTTGATCGAATCATTAAAAGAAGAGTCTGTAGAAGTACGCAAGCTTCGTCGCAATCGAAGTGCTAATTTCTGCGACGAGTCGATCGCTTAAAAAAATCTCTCGCGCCATCCTCACCTACCGAATCTCTCAACGTTAATCGCGTTCCACGCCCGAGATGCCCGTTGGCTGACTTGATTTCGCGGAACGGCGGTTAATTAACGCAGACGCCAGGAATTACCGCCGATCCTTTTCGCGCGAATTTTTCTTAGCGCCCTCAAACGGTCCCGGGCGTTCTCAAAGAGAGTCCCGGACTCGACGGCGAAGGAAGCGAGAGGAATAATTGCCTTCAATGCCGCCTTCTCGCGCTCTCGCGCGCACTCCTCATCCTTTATTCCCCGTTGAGATTCGCGCGAATTAAAGGCCCGGGTGTAGACCGGAGCGGAGGATTCGTTATATCCTGTAAGTTTGTAATTAAATTTCCCCGGAGTTCGCGGAAGTTCGTATTCTTTGCCGAACTGTTATCACTCCGACGCTCCGCGCCGTCCGACGTTCGCCGGAATCAATTTATTTAGAGTCCGTATTAAGAGGAAAAAGTTAACGGCCGGCGGTGCTGCCGTTCGTCGTACATAGAGAGACGAAAACTCGTTCGTCGCGCCGAGTTCTCGAGGAGGTGTGCGGGAAGCGTGGCGCGGAGTGTTTCGAGCGCTTTATTACTATCGAGCAGGGCGCGCTCAATCTTCTGCCGACGCGCGACGCTTTTCTAGCGAAAAAGCACGGCACTACCGCGGTCGCCGAGTTTTAAAAAAGCAAATCCCTCTCTACTCAATCTGAACCCGGTGCGTCTATAGAAAACTATACCAAAAGATCCTGCAATCGTAGAAAGGAAAAATTGTGCGCAACGATTATCGCTTCGCCAGCGTCAATACGATTTCCGAGCAGCGACGCGCCAGAATCGTTGGCGGGAAAAAATCTGGCTCGTTCGTGCCGTCGGCGACGGCGTCTTCAATTAACGTTCGTTAAAGTCGGAGCACTCGGAGGCAGCGTTCGCGCGGCAGGCGAAGGACGAGATTAGCGCGGCGAGTTCTGGTCGACGAGAAAATGGTCGACAACGGACTGCGGGCAGGGAGGAAGTGAGAGACGTGTGCGTAGGGACAAACCGTCGGCGTCGCGGCGGCCGAAGAGAGTCGAGAGAAAGCGGCAGAAAAGAGGAAGGAGGACGAGTGGAGGAGAGAATGGAGGAGGAAAGTGAGCCACCGCGGTCCGGGTTTTGCTTCGTTCCTCGCTCGCTCGCTCGCTTGCTCGCTCGCCGGGTTATGCATCCAATTCCATTTCCCATTTCAACTTTTCTCATCTCTAACAGCCCTCTCCCACGACCGGCCGTTCCACGGTAGAAGTTAAATACCGTTACCGTAATGTTCAATCATTATTTCAGCCATTAAAATAGCTCAAAGGGTGGGGGTGGAGCGCCGGGACGAGTAGGCGGAAAGAACTGCGAGGAGATAAAGGGAAATGGATTCGGACGGGGAAGTGACTGGTCGATGGCTCGGGCCTCTTGACTCTCGATTATGCGGCACCGCCGAAAGAACGACGCTGCATTTTCGGGGGGTGATTGCGGAAATTTCGCGAGGGCAGTGTTCTAGCGAATCTGTTAACGGCACAAAACGAAAAAAAAATCGAAAGAATAATAATCTGTGCTTCGGCGCATCAGGTGAATTTTTGGGATACTCGTGCACGTCCGTACATATGTCGGTGTCTTATATGTACACGTAATATGTGAACGGATAGAGGTATAAATATAAAAACACAGAGGCTAACGTCAGACCGGCCGTGTATGTGGGACACGGAAAATTTGATCTCAAAAAAGCGTTTCCGCGTCGTCGCCCGACCGGGCATGTAAGGACGTTAAGTGCAAAAGGCGAAAAAGGGGCGTCACGGCGGAATGGGAAAGCGAGAGGCTGGGGTCGAAAGTGTCGAGCTCAGGACAACGGAGCCCCGGGACAGGACATACAAAACGACTTTTCTTGCCGCGGCGAGCGGAAAATTTCACGGATTTATACGCGGCGCTCGTAATTAGCCGAAATGAAAATTGGACCCGACCAGCGGGCGCAAGCTCGTCGCTTAATTGAAAGCAACGTTCCAACTGAAACGCGTCCAGTTCTCTCTCTCCCTCTCACTTGTTCTCTTTCCTTTCTCAGCCGACACACACGCTCGGCTTGCAATTACGCGCGAATGCAACTCGTCCGCAAATAGATTTCGTCAAGTAATACAAACGCGCTTCCGTCGCGGGACGAAGGACAATGCTCGGAAAACCGGGAAAATTTGTCTGAATCCGAACCGCCACGGCGGGCAGGTTTTCGTTCGACAAAACGACGGCAAATGTTTCCGCTTCAATGGGACGGGGAGGGGAGGGAGGAGGACTCTGCGAAAAATCACGCCAGAATAATGTTCCCTCTTTCGAACATTTTTCTCGCCGCAAGAAGTCCCGGAAAAATAAATACTTCGCCTCGGCTCTTTAATACCCTGTAATTCTTGCACTTTGTCCACCTCGGAGACGAGGAACTCGGAAGGTCTTGATCGATCAAGCGCTCTAAGCAAACATTTCATTTTAGTCAGTCCTGCAACTTTTTAAGAAGTACAATTCGATAGAAGCGTTCATGAGTTTTCTGACAGCAGGTCAAAAAGCAACGTTCAGGCATTAAGGGGTCTTTTCTTTTTATCGACCTCGTTAAAACAATGGGCATTCCTTAAAAAAATCTATATTGAATTCCGATTTGTAATTACTCGCCGACTGCAACAATTCCGTTTGCCAATGGATCCCGTCAATGGGAACTAATACGAGCGCATTTCCGGAAGAACAGCGAACGGGAATACCGTAAATCCGAGGGAAGCCGGGCTAGTGGGCAGCAGTTCGGAAAAAGGGCCGCAAATATTCTCACTCGACAGGATATCCCGGACAATCCGGTCGGAAAATCTGTTCCCAAAATGAAATCCAAACTCTGCCGTGGGAACAGTTATTATTCTCGTAATGCGCCTTTCGCCCGAGATCGAGCGGAATTGTCGCGTCGTATACCGGCGAATGTGCAAAAATTGTGCAAGAAACTTTCGGATCCGGCATACGGTAAGAAACGGCACGAAAAGTTTTATGTGCACGCGGTGACAGAGGGAGAGAGACGGGGAATAGGAACGTCGAAAGTCGATGGGAACAAATGACGGCGTCTAGACGCGTTTCGAAAGTTCATTTTAGCCGCTAAAAATATCACATCGCGACGACGGTCTGCCCTTTTGCACTAATTTGGACTGAACTACGCCGTCCCACGTTCGGCTTCCACGACGCAAATGCATACATATCTACAAATATAGGTAACGTTGTGTATGCATAATCCATGGACTACAGAAAATGGACTTTCCCTCCTTTATTACCTTAGAAACACATCATCTCCCAAAATTTCAAGATTTTCAGCGATTTTCTTATGTGCGGCCAATTCCTCCTTAAGCCGCGACCGAACGGAACTGTGCGACGCATGCTTGAGCACGACAGTGCGGGTATCGTTTTGAGCGGCGAGAAATGTGAGCTTTCACTTGAAACCGTGCGACGGGGAGAGGGGGGATGCGGGGCGGGAAAAAAGTGCCGACGTCGCGATGACGAAAAGAGAAAACCCGGTCGCCGTGGCGTATCGCCGGAGGAAATCCAGGAGCGCAGCTCTGAACTCGTCGAGCCACTATTAATGCTCGGCGCAAAAAAGTGTTTCACCGGGGCGGCCGCTTCCATTTTACGCTCGCGCGCTGCGCCATCCCACCCCCGCCGCCGCCCTCCTAGTCGCCGTCCTGACATTATGAAAATTAAATTTCCCGTTTAAATTTCGCGGAATTATTACGAGCCGTTGCACCGTCACGCCGGCAGAAAGCGCACAGCGTGTACGCCGGGCACGTCTATATGCGTGCACACCCTTGCCTCGACGCACGTGCGTATACGCACCCGTGTGTTTCTAAACTTTGAAAACGTGTTTTGCTTAGCACCGAACAAAGGACGAAGAAAGCGGTGTGAGCGTATAGAAACTGTTGCTCCAGAATAGGCCTGGAGCAGAACTTGCGGCTTCCGAGCCATTTTTGCCCCCCCCCTGGCACCACGCTCGCGGCCGTCTCATCGAATGCTCCGCGAGTAAGAGTAAGGAATTAAGAATACGAAAGAATGGCAAAGCGAAAGATTGCAAATCGATTCCTCTAAGGTGGATAAAAAGGAATTTTTTTGTAGTTTACTGTCGTCGACAGCCCCAAGGTTTAATCATACAATACGGGATAAAACTTTCAAGTATGAGAAAGCACAACGTCCGTTGACATTACTTTTTCTGTCATGCAATTCATTTTTTCGCATTTCCACACATTTTATGACGCAAACGCAACATGTGTAAGCACGGTGACGTATGTGAAGAGCAAATTACGACTTGAACGCATAAACTGTGGACGGGAGAACAGTGCAGAAAATTCAGCAAGTTTGCGTATAAATGTGTCAAGCGCGACGTGGAGGCACTAGCTAGAGGAGACGAAGAGATGCCACGTCTCTCGCCAAATTGGCATCTCGGAGTAACAAGGTTGTAACAGTGCTCTCGGGTGCATGCGAGATTTTAGCGCGACGCAGCCCTCGCGTATTATGATTTTCTGACAAAGTTTCCTCGCGCGCGCATCGCACTCTTGTAACTGATACACAAATTTCGCGAGAACAAGATCTCCCCTTTATTATGCAGCGCTATGAGCGGCCGGAGGATGAAATCTTGGCATTCAACGGCACGCGAATTATTCGACACTCCGCAAGCCTCGCGCGGCCCAGAGGTACGTACACTTATATTCCAGCGCTCATGAAAAGAAGCGACAAAGCTTGCCTTCCGCCACTATCTCCCCGGACATTGTTCGGCAAAATATAATATGGTAGGTGTCGCTAAACTCATTTCACGTCTCTCTCCCAGGCGAGCGACTCGCCGCGTTACGTGGGTCCGCGGCGCCCTGCACAGAATTTCGCAGAGACGACCGAACATCCGCGGAGCCACGCTTGAGCGAGCAGCTAGAGCGACGAAACGCGCGTAATGCGCGTAACGTAATAATTTCTTAAACGCATCCACCGCTATAACGCGGATAGTTAAATTCACGGTTGCCGGGCGAGTGACGTCGGGTCTGAAGAAAAGGCGGGCACGAGCAGGGGACAGTGGTGCTAAATACAGACTGCCAGCGTCGACACCGACGGCGACCATGGGGTAGAAGAGAGAGAGAGAGTGAGAGAGAGGGAGACTCGCTGCGAAAGAAAGACGGAAAGAAAGAAGGAAGCCGAGCGTGTTCCGGCAACAATAAAAGACGCGCAATAACCGTCCACTCGCCACGCTTCACGAAACGCTTGATGCTCGCGAACGTAATTAGCGACCCACCTGAAACACCTCCTCCCCTCCCCCAGCCCTTCCTCCCTTCTCGGCCCACCCCCGGCTCTCTAATCTTTCCAGGAAATAACGAGGGACCGGGTATCCGGCTGGATGAAAAATGCTCCTTGAAACACGAAGTGGGCGACACCGGCAGATGCCGGTTAGAACGACTTTCGAGGCAGAAGACAGATGTCAAGCCGTTACGTGAGGTCCCGCTAACTACGTAATTACATCATTCCCGCTCCGGCGGACTCCTGTCTCGCTCCGTTTCTCTCTCTCTCTCTTTCTGTCCTTTACTCTACCGATCTTGCTCTTTCTCACTGCTCGCTTCTCGTTCCCTCGCACGCGTCCGCCTTTCCGCTTCTCCGTCCAGCTTGCGCTGAACGCGAAAATTACCAAATATTCAGTGGCGGAATTGCTGACGCGTTACACGCCGCGCACACCGTCCTCGGACGTGCTGTGACGCCATGTTGTTCTGTTGTTGGAAGCCCTTCCCTTTTGTGTCGCCTTCTCTCTATGTATATATATAATGTATATATTTCGGCTGCCTTGCTTTATCATTTTGGGACGCTCGCTTCTTCTATCTTTTTCTTTTCAACGTCTGCCTCTTCTCCTGTCTCTATCTCTCCCTCTCTATATATATATATTTTTTATTTTTGTATTATATATATTTATATAAATTTCTGTTTTCTTGCTCTTTCATTTGGGGACGTTTGGTTGTTCTGTCTCCATCCGTTCTGCGACCCTTGCTCTATTGTGTGCGTGGGTGGGTGGGTATATGTGCATGTACGCGCAGGGGGACGTGGAAGAGCTTCTTCTGCGTGCTATGAAATCGAAATTTAGTGTAAAACGAGAATCCAATCTTGCCGCACGTGCGAAACTTTCCTCCGGCGCAGCGCGGCGCCTCGAAATATCTGTGTTGCCCGTTATTGAATTTTCCCAGTACCCGCGACGCCATTGCATCCCCCCCCCCCTGTCTCTCTCGCTCTCTCTCTCTCTCTCTTTCTTACCACTAACGAGCGACGTTTGATGATCCGCTCGATGTCTCAATTCCCGACATTGCCTCGCCGATGCACGTGCAACATTCTCATCGTCACCTCATTACGTCATCGTAAATATTCTGTAATGACTCAAACACCATTGCATTCTTCATCTACTTGGCGGAAATAAAGTAAAAAAGCAACACTGGACGTCCGAAATCATCAACCGTAACGTAATTACGAACTCTGGTAACGCGCCAACTCCCACAGCCACCGAAATGCGTCCATTTCACTCGACGGAAATTCGTCGACTCCCATTGTTGCGTTATTAGGCGAGCGATTAAGGGAACGAACGATTAAGTACGATTACTTGTCAAGTGACTCATGCATAGATGCATGAAGTGGCTAAGTGCCGGTTGTATAATGATTAGCATAATGATTAGCATAATTAATGCCGCCGGCGGAGCGGGGTTAGTTTACCGCGTTATCGTCAATAATTAATGCTGACTTATCTCAGACTCGCGGCGATAATATAGCGCGCATTAGATATGGCCTTAGGAGCATTAGGAACTCGGCCGGTTGTCCCAGGCACGGACGCGCGGGTATTTCAAAATTGATCGTCCGCCCACACACCCACACGCTCGACCTAACCCAGGCATTCGCGCTAATCCGAGTCGAATTCCAGTTTCCAGCGGGGGACTACCGTGTCCGGGAGTTTCGACGAGAAGTTCCGGGCTAACGAGGGCGCCATGAAATTCGTCGAACGCGAAGTGCGATTTTTCGTCAACTCTCCAACTCGAGGATGCATAACTGGCCGATAACTCAGTCGTTCGTGGAAATTTCAAAAATGCGGGTGGAAAACTCTCGCTTCAGATGCAGAGGCGACGTCAAGTCGACGATGAGCCGCTGAAATGTTCGCTCGCGTTCGAGTGGCAATTAACATAAGGACTGCTTTAACGCCTAAGTTCATACTGACAAACAGCGTGTTTCGCGGGACAGAGAACGACGACGGTAAATGCTTGCCCAGACAACACACTGAACGGACGCTGTTACTAACGTTTCGTTGTGACCGATAAATCTGAATAATGCACTCGGAGCGGGAAATTGACTATAAAATATCTGTTATACTTTCATCCGGCGATAAACGAAGTGGAATGAACGGAAAGTTACGTCGCCGGTCGATCCTCGAGATTGATCGAACGGCGACCGGCGGCTGGACATCGGGGGAGTAAACAAGCGTTGTAAAAAGCCGGCTTGACTTTTCCAACTAATTAATTTACATGCTGCGCACGAGCGCCGAATTGGCTCTCGCTAATGGAGAGAGAGAGGGAGAGGGAGTGCAGTGAGTGATGGCTCCTATCAACCCGGCGATAGGGCCCCAGCTCCAGATGCTAATTGTTTGCCCACTTCAATTAATTAACTAGTCGTCTATCAATGAATAACTGTCGCCGATTGTAAAGTGTAATTAATTGGTCGCATGACGCGACCCGCCCACCTGCTCGTAATTTTCCAGAATTGTCGGCTCCGTTCTTTCTCCCTCTTTCTCTTCGTCCCGCTGCACAACATTCTCTTTCTCTTTTCACCCCTTTCCCCGCCCCTCGTCTATTTCTGTCCGTCCTTGTCTCTCGCCCCGTTTTACCGCACCGCTCGTTTTCTCGATAGCATCGACGTCGACCCTGAAAGTTATGATCAACAGTCGGCGCCGATAAAATCGGCAAATGGTAATTGAAAAATCACCCCCCACCCCTCCTTTCCCGAACGGCGCCCCTTTTCCTATTCATTTATAAAATTCCCCGACTCGGCTCGCGCTGCCCGTTCTCGTTGGTTATCCAATTAAAGCTATTGGCCGTTCATAAATTTGCGACTTTATCGCCGGCCGATCGTCCGAAAAGCCCCGGCTGTCTGGGTGCCCAGATATTTTGCCGAGTTTTTTTTTTATTTCGCAAAATCCGTGTAATGCTCTGGCCTCGTCGTTGGCCAATACGAACGTTCGACCGTTTCTAATTTGTAAGAGATAGAGAGAGAGAGAGATAAATGATCCATACAATCAGCAAAGCAAAGTGTAATCGTGGATGAAATTTCTCGGGATCGATAGTGGGACAGGGAAGTTATGCCTCGCGTCTGTCGCATGATTAAACTCGAAGCATGTACCAATCGTCATTTCTTGATCGCCTCCCAGCCCCGCTAGCGTGATCGGCCCGAAGAAGCACGTATTGTCGTCCTCGACCTGCCGGAACGAGACTGCGCTCTCAATTCCTCCGTGCCTCGCGGTCGCGTTCAATTACAAAAGGATCAAACGACGCTCCGTGGCCCCGGGTTCCCGGCTCTGGAGACCGATCGTTGGCGGTTATGACGCCGTACGACGGCGAGGCAAGCCGCACCACGTACGAGGTAAATCCTGTGGACGCGTTTTCGCGCTCAGATACCGGCAGGAAGCCGGAAGGTACCCACTGCTGCCCATTGTGGCGGCGAAGAGAAGGCACATCGACATCGGCCTGATATTCTCCTGTGCCGGGTGGCACACGAACCTATCGGAGCAATTAAACCACCGGCAGACAGGGGTAGTTGTGATGTCACGGCATAACGGCCGCCATTAAGATAACGTGGCCGGGGGTGATTAGCCTGCCTAATTACTGCGAGACGCCGTGGCTCACCTACACACACTCTCCTCAACCTCCATCCCACGCCTCTCTCTCTGTCTCTGTCTATATATGTTCTCGCGCAGGACTTGGAGCCTTCGGAATTCCGAACGTAGTTGAAGAACGCAAATTCCCGACAGTGGACCGAACGAGAACCCTCGAAATTCGTAGTGCGTTGTCGCGACGATTCTTCTAATTGCTCGCCGCGAGACACAGCCAGTCCGCTGGAATAAGCAAGCAATCTAGTCTAGTTTTTGCACGGTCGCGGAGAAGCGAGTCTAACGACGCGCTTCGAGTGAGAATCTAATCAACTCCGCAGGCTCTCACCCAGCAGACGTAATGAGAGGTGAGAATTTGACGGCATTTTTTATTTCCTCCGGCCTTTCACACTTCAGGCGCGATGACAGTCGCTCGTTGGTTGAAGATTGTTCGAGGCTTAATCCGTTTCCGTGCTAAATGGGAGGGACGATGAGCCGAGGCGCGGGGAGGTGTGTCGGGAGACGTGTGAAAGTGTAAAAACGACGTCGCGCGACGTCTTAACTGACTGTGCGGGGCTCGATTACACGTAAATGCAATTAACTCGATGCCGGAAACCGGGTCAGACGTGGAACGGGGAATGTTGCTTCGGGAACGAAGTTACACGGGCTAAGGACGATCGCGCGACGCTACGGAATTGTTTACACTGCCGGATTATATTGCAGAATGTCGGATGAGTCAATTTATCAGACGTCAGTCTGATCAATTTATAAATCCTTGCCCCGCGGGGGTGTAACTTAACACTTCCCATTACCGCGCGTCACTCATTCGCGCATGGATGGTTCCTAACATTTTACGCGATTTCCATAATTACGTATATTTACACTTGGTCAAAACATAGTTATATATCGTTGCAGTTACTGTTACACTTTATTTATAGAGGTTGCATTATCGTCAAGTGAACTCGCGAAATACGTTCGAAGCTAAAATTCTTAAAAACGATTTACACGTAGTTGGCAGTAAAAGTGCAAAGGATTGAGAGAGAAAGAGAGAGCAGCGGGAAAATAATTTCTTAGGGGTATTAGAAGGGATTAATTCATTTGGCATTCGAGATTCTCAATTTACTATCGGCCCCGTCTTTTTCCCATTCGACGTTCCTTCTTCCTAGCACCGCTCTCCATGTTTCCTTAATCCTCGATCTTCTCTCCTGTGAGTTCGCAGTTCGGTTAAATCTGTATCAAAAGCGTCGATGCCGGCTCTCGAGGGCAAACAGTCGCTCTCGCCTGACTTGAAATTCGTTTGCGGAATAGTAATTCGCTGCAGAGCGTATTCAATTTGAATGGAACGAGAGGGAAATGGAAAGAGACGGGGAGAGCAGAGGAGAGAGAGAGAGAAGGAGCGATCGATCTTGCTTACCCAAGAAAGCGCTCTGACTACACTCTTGAAACTCATCGATGAATATTTTACGTTCAAGAATACTCAGACTCTCAAACGAGCATCGATCCCGGGCACTACCGTAGATTCGGAGTACCATTTAACGGGCATGTAATCAGATCAACTTGAGCGTCGCTAACTTACATCCTACAACAAAAGAAGAACTACGAAGAGCGCTTAACAAAAAAATTCTCACCGCTCTACCTACAAATTTTCGATCCCCCGAACAGCCGCGGTAATGACACGAGAGAAAACCTTTGTGTTCTCTGCACTTGAAAACTCGCGTCGTGACACCTACACCCTACTCCTGTTCTCCCCATTTCAACTTCCACTCCCCGCCATGCGACCCACTAGTAGCGTTGATTAGAAAAACGTACCCCATTTTATAATGTCACGGTGCGAACTCGCGTCAGCAATATCCAGAACGGTCCATTATATTAACGCGGCCGTTAATGCGCTCGTTATTCCTCGTTACGGCCGAGGTGCAATTATCGAGACACCTCCTGAGCGCAAAACGGATCCCGACCGCCCGTGCACCAGCACACCATCCCTCCCGAAGCTCGCCATTATCGGCTGCGAACGTCGGCCGATGGCTGTTCAATATCAGAATACGATCGAGCGTCTCTGCTCTCTCTCTCTCTCTCTCTCCCTCTTTAGCAAGGAGTCCGAAATGAAGTGCCGTCGGGTAACATTTATCTTCGGCGCGCGGGACTACGAGAGTCTGACGGGGAAGGAAGGCTGAGGATGAAGAACAGGCCGGATGGTTAGCGCAAAAATTAGCTTCTCGCTCGCGAGAGCGGTCGCAAGAAAACGGTGCCGAGGATGTCGGATCTGCATAATCTCGAAGGAGTTCCCTGTCGAGAGGAGGGCGGAAGAAGCAGAAGCAGAAGCAGAAGAAGAAGAAGAAGAAGAAGAAGAAGACGGGGGTCGAGGGGGCGGAAGAAGTGGATGGAGCGACCGACGACGAGGATGGAAGCGGACGAGAAGTCTAATCCACATTCATCAGGCTTATAAAACACCGGGAGAAGCTTCGCGACGAAGATACCGTCGGCCACATACCATGGCCGACTACCACGATCGAGGATAGTCCACGAATTTCGTGTCCGCCTCAAGCCGCCGAGAATAAACCCTCTGAAACTCGGTTAACGTTATCACGGGAAAGAGGAGTTTTGAGAGAGAGAGAGAGAGAGAGAGGGTCGCGCCCATTGACATGCATGTCAAAGAATTGGCGGATTAATTCTGAAAGTTGCGAACGACGCTGGAAAGACGGGGAATGGGAGCGGCGCGGACGGGAGAATTAATTCTGAAGTCAAATTGGGGACTCTTTTAATCCGCCGCGGAGGAATGAATTTCTACAAAACTCCCGGCGAGAGAGTTGAGAGTGGCACGGACAATTGGCGGGGATTCGCGCGGCTGTCGAAAGAGTCGGTTCCCCGGAATACTCCTTGCCACTTTGATCCTCGCCCCGGGGTCCATTTGCAGATGCTGCGAAATTATACACGCTCGGCTGAGTTCACGTAGTATCGCGTCACGCGAACTTTATACTATGTGTCGGGACAAAATTCCTACCGCCTCCTTGGTCGTGCGTCTTTTCATACGATCGAGCGGCTCAATTGATTTTGCGGGATCTGTGATGCATAAATAACGTACACGCAATAATGACATATGTACAATGCATTTATACGAACACCGTAAAACAAGACCGTACAATCTACGAGGCAAAGAACAAACACGTCATTTCAGTGAAAATACTGGGAAGGAAAAGGACACTTGCCCTTTGACTAGAATTTTCTGTCATTCCCCATGAAAGCGACTACAGCCATTTACGCGTACCGAGTTCAACGACCGTTTCTGTAGCTGCCTGCACGAGGGCCGGTGTCACGTAGCAAGATACTTTACAGACGAACGAACGGACGCGACGGGGGTGGTGATGGCAGGGTGTGAGGTTGGAAGCGCTGGAATTAGCCGACTAGCGGCGTGGTACTTTCGCCGTGATCTCGATGGGGTGGAAACGACTCCTGAAGGAGAGACGCTGATGGCGCCGGATACGTCCCGGCGCTGTAGTCAGGTGCCGCGTACGTGACGTACCTTTTTGCAGTTGGTAGCACTCGGCGCTAAAGTTCATGAAACTTTGCCCGTTCTTTGATCGCGGCCCCTCTTTCAGTCCGCGGATTATTGATCGCGTTACGTTCCGCTCGAAACACGATCGCGCGATCTGTTTCAGAAACGAGGGCGAACGGTTATCCTCGTGCGCGGAATCCGAAATCTACGGGACTTACGGCATCCACGGAATCCGTGGGATTCGCGAGATAAACGATTTAATTGGCCGTAATTTCCGGCCGCGGAAAATTACGGGCATCGATAATTGGCTGGCATCTGCGTCGTCATAGAGTCGATCGTGTAGATGTGAATGCGATGACAGAAAGTTATTGCCGATACTCTTGTGGATCGGTGGGAGCTGAGGATGGCTGCGTTATAAATATTTCAGTTCGATGTTCGATTGTGGAAGTCTGTGGGAGCCGAGGAGCGCGGAAGACTTCAGGAAAGTACGGATCAATGAATAACGCGGAAACTACGTAAATACGGAAGAATGTTAAGAAAACCCGTGCATCGAGGTTTCATGCGGTGGCGTCGCTCGTCCGTAAATCAGAAACCGTGCTATTTCTCTCTTGAAAACGCAAGAACTTTGATTCTTCCCTCACTCTCTCTCTCTCTTTCTCTGTAACTATTTGCAGAACTTCTTGCTCGGTCACTATTTGCCGAACTACTTTCCGCGATTCGACGAAACGCGGTCGAAAACAGAGAGGTTAGCGAGAAGCCCATTGACCCAGTTACACGCAATTGGATACTGATCGATGCAACGGCAATCGCGCGTTCTCCAAAAATTGTTGCAAACACGAACCAATACGTACGCGAACGAAAACTGCTGACACTCGCGGCTCGCGATTTATCGAACTTTCGAAAATATTATGTAAAAACTTGCGCAATTTCGCACTTACGTAAAATATTGCACCCGACTACGGGAGTTCGTTCGGATTTCTGGAAAAAGGGTAAAAACTCAATTATTAGATACGTATTAGTTCCACTTATCGGCAAAATCCGAGCTAATTGTTTGGGTCGAGCCAGTGAATGAAGGTATTGCAAATAACGCGACATTTTTGCAGCGCCACAACACCGTCACTGCAAACGTCAGCAGAGATCGAACGCACCGTAATTTAGAGCTCTGCTCGGCTGTAGCAAATAGTATTAACGTCGTTGTTAAAGCGAAAAAATTCTTTTTTACACACCCCTTCCCGAGTCAAAACGTGCACGCTCGACCGTTTCACTGTCACGTAACTTCCGTCGAATCTGATACCCCGAAACGACAGCCGAGATTTACACGCGAAGGATTCCGCCTTGAAGAATGTCGCCCCGAGAAGACGAAGAGGCGGGAGGGGCGAGGTGGGGCAGGGTGAGACATGGAAGAGGAGCGTAGCTCACGGGAGAGCGATCGGCCTTTTATCGTCGTTATTTTTCCCAAGTCGCCCCTTACATTCTGTCCACCCCCTGCACAGGCAGCGAGAAGGACAGCGCAAAAGAGCGGGCGAGATGAAGAGAGAAAGAGAGTATATATGTCCGCGAAAACTTGGTGCCGGTAATAATTTCCGCAAAAAGGTCGGAACTTCGGCCATTCTGCTTTCCATTAAGAGTGCCCACGCCCGAAACTTTCCACTTTTTTCCACACACATATATACATCCTCCGCCCCCCCCCCCTCTCTCTCTCTCGCCCCACAGCAAATGAACCGAAAAAGAAATTGGTCGATCTTCGTTTTTAGCCAAAAAGAGGCGAGAGAGCGAAACTCCCGTTTGAGGAAGAGTCGAAAATCCTTGGGCGGGGTTTAAAAACGCCGCGGGACCGAGAGTACAATATCATAATTATTAGGACGGTCGCCTGGGGGTGTTGAGGGGAGGTGGGCTAGGCGGTGCGTTGAGTTACGGGGCAATTATGCCGCTGGGTAATACTCGTACGTCAGTCGGAAATGGCTCAGCGTCCCTCTTGGTTCGTGCGCCAAGCTCCGGGCGGATTTTAGAGTCCTCTCTTCTCCGCTACCCCCCCCCCCCCCCCCCGCCTATTCCCCTCTTCTATGTCTCTGCTGGTCACGTTCAGAGACAGTCCCTTGAACAGGGCAAAATGAGCCGGCGCCGGTGAAATAACATCAGTCCTCCTTGCGCCCCCGTAATTATGACGAAATTTCGCGATAGCAAAAGATCGAATAGAAGAACTAAAATTACTCGAAGCGACGCTTGCCAGCTCAATACGGCGCTTAGTTGATGACGTGGAATTTCGGACAAGTGCCGCGTGTATCTTGAATTATCCAGCCTCGGCGGGAAGAGTGAGGAGAGGGACGAAAGTTTTCCGACCGATCTGACACTCGAATTTCCTACGCAGCCGGTGGAAATAGACCACGGGACACTTCTGCGAAGCGAGTTGTTATCGCTATCTCGCGGATAAGAGCGGCTCTTCGAGGAATTCGAGGTGATCTGTGCGGGGGTGGATATCTCTGCGAATCCAGACGGCAAGACGTCGGCTGAATCTGGCAGTGATTCATCACGGGACACTCCTCCGTGCTTAAATAAAGTTCCACCTTTCCGTTCCCGAGACCCAACCCTACCCCCCCTCCCCCGTTTCGCAGTTTCTTGTTATGCCCGGAAACGTCCGCGTCGTTCCGTCGTCTGACGTCTCATTCTTTTTCTCCGCCCTACAATTTTTGTACTCGCCGAAATCTGCGCGATATGCGAATTTTATCAGAGGCAGCTCGGGGAAGATCCTCACGAGGCGCTGATGACTAAATAATTCCCAACCTCGCCATTCTGCGGGGTTTTCGCGAGGTTCGATTGCGAGAGAGGGGTGAACATTTTTGTACGCGATTGCAAGAACGAATGTCTCTGAACTTACAACTAAAAATTATCGTAACAAGACGACGGATTTACGTAAATCCGTTATAAAAATCATTTCTTCCTGATGATCAAAGTGACACTCGTGAAACATCACACCACTTTTTCCGCGATGGGCTCTCTGAATTAATTAGAACGACTTGACAAAGTGACGTAAGACGAAAGTCAGCCTGGTGCTATAAATCTTGAGAGGGTGCATTCGCACGTGAACAACCTGTTACAAGAATTGTTGATGTACGTGCCCGGTCCTCGCGCGCTTAGCTTAGCCGCGCCTTAAGCCGCGATCGTAATGGTAAGCCGTAAGCACGTGCCTTAACATGGTAAGTCGTAACGTAAGGCCCCACTGCGGCTTTGCGCGGCCTCACGCCTCTACGTGCTTATGGCCTCTCATTATAACCGCAACTGACTCTCCCTTTCTCGCCGCCACGGCCGCGGCCGTGCGAATGTTTTCTCCGAGGAATTACAGAAGGACAGTTAGAAGAACCGACACGAGGCTGTTGGCGCGAAAAAATGGAAGCAAGAGGTCACAACTTAAACCGGCATCTCATCAGGCAGTGCAAAATTGAAAAAGATTTAATTTGTACTACTTTCCTATCGTCATAAGTACGACTCGTCGAGTCGTCGGAGGTAGACCAGCATTCGGCTGTGAAGTACGACATCCCCGCTGCGATATTCCGTTGCGAGCACTCTCGAAAATTACCCCGACAGGACGCACGTTCGCGCGACAAATAAGCCAATAATTCCGGCGGTCGCGAGAGTTAAGGTTTGACTGATGAAGACCCGTCGATATATAGACGTCGATACGTGGCGTCAAGGAACCTTTCGACCCTCGCAACGTCGAAGGGTGGAAGGTAACACATCACTCGGCAAAGTTTTACCCGGAGGGCTTTGAGAAAAGTCACAAAGAAGGAGCGCGATCGGGGGAGGGAGAGACAGAGAGAGAGTGCGATAGGAAAGAAGAAAGAGTAAGAAGGAAAGCTAAGGTCTCGCCTAATCACGCGGACCGGGGCTCAAGGAGTTGTTGCCGGCAATATTAACTTTGATATTGGATGGCGTTAAGAAGAAACACAGCCAATAACTTCGCCGACCCCTCCCTTCGGCTACGAGCGACGACTGGAAAGCCCACCCCCGCCTGCGCACTCTTCAATAATCGCCGCGACACATTACAATAAGAGCAAACTGTGTCGCTTGTCTATGTACGTGACGTTGCGTGCGTGTACACACGTCGGTGTGCGTAGGTTGTATGCAGGTGTACGTGTACGTGTGCCGATATTGAACTCTGTCCCACCCCACCATATTGCACGCGGCGCACTCGCCATTCCGCCGTTTTCTTCCATCCCCTTTCTCTTTTCATTTCTTCGCTCCTTCGCTCTCCTCTTCTTCTTCCTCCTCTTTCTCTTCTTATTCTTCATCTCTGCCTCCGTCTATTTTTCCCCAGTCGGTATATATCGGGCGCACTCTCAGACTCAACACCCTCGCTTGCCTATTCACGGCTGTGCCCCTTTTAATTCCTAGGCGCGCACACTTTTGATTTCTTCTTCTTCTTCTTGTGTCCGTCGCTCGAAATTTTCGCGCGGAGAAAAGATGGAGCGCCAGATGTTGCCTCTTACGTACGTTCCTTTCCTGAGACAGGATGCGACGTACTCTTCAGATCATGAACTATAATGTACAAGATGTGAATATTTCATTCGGTCCTCTGCTGCTGCTACAGACACGCAAGTATTGAAGAATCTGAATAACTAATAATTTCTAAATCTACCATCTGATTTCATCCCAAATCATGCATGACTTCGAAAATTGACGACCCAATTCCGAATAATTCTAGATAATGTATTATCGATCACCAATATTTGCGAAACAAGAATTCAGCTTGACTTTAACATACTATATTATTAATTTGCAATTAGAATGTCGGCAGCGTTGCGTACATTATTACATCATTAACCTAATTACAAAATTACTCCCCCCCCCTTCCCCCCCTTGACTGTTAAACGGAACCCCTGCTTTTTCGTGCATCAACAACCCTCATCACTCGAAAACGTAACAACGACCACGTCGAACAGCGTACATCGTACGTACAATGTAATCCAGAGTACCGTTGCGTTAGTTCATCTTGCTCGCAGTGTTACAAGAGCGGTTACCGTTACGAGAACGAACGATCCTCATTCCGTTTTGAGATATCTGCCCACCGTACCATAGCCAGCAGCCAGCACACAACCAGCACCCCTTTGCCACGAGGATTTACGATCGCACAACACGTCCGCATCAAATATCCTCGACGAATTCTGCGGAAAATACTCTGCTTAACACATTGTCAGCGGGCAGTTCGCACCTTCCGCGTCCCGCAGTTAAATCGACGAGCGCGCTGCGGGACGCTCGTAAAGCCGCACGCATTTCTCGTCTTCGGTCCTCGACTCTTTCGTCCCGTGCTCGCCTGTCCGCGTTCTTTTTCCTACCGTACCCACCCACTGCTACATGCCAGGTAAACGATGCCCGATTCGTTATGCGTCGCCCGTAAGTCTCGCCTCCGGACAGCGGCGCTTAATCGCGCGTGCAAAGCACTTTTCCGCGCTGGGAATATAAACGGCGGCCCCGCGCTTTTACGGGCGCGAGCAGTACAGAATCTGTCGGGATGAAAGGTCAATATTCCGGAAGAACGTGGAATCGGTGATTCGATGAAAAAAAGACGAGTTCATACGAACATGTGTCCAATTGCGGAGGCTCTCGCAGACAGAGGCTACTGAGCGGCCAGTACTCTTTTGTATCCGTTTTCAAGTGCCCATATAAACGTCGTTCTTTTTCATTTTTTTTTGGGTACAAGTTCTCCACTGATATAGCTTGCAGATACAATTAATTGGCGTCAATGTTTAGTTGAAAATAGCGATGAAAAAAAGACATTGCAACGTAACATCATTCACTGATAGTATGAACTCGCGGAATATTAGCCTTTTATCCCAGAACGTCTTGTATAATCAGTCGGGCGATGGGAAAATCGAGCTGCGAGGCGTAAAGTGAGGGAGACAAGAAGAGAGGGAGCGAGAGAAAGGGTAGGGCTCGTTTCTCGACTCATTCGAGTCTCGCTCGCGTATTTGCTTGCTTGTTTACCGATTCATCGCCTCCGCGAGCATGGCGAACAATGTGGCGTGTTGACGAGCTAATTGCGAAGCCATCGCCGGCCGCCCTTTCATCGCGCCTCCACGTCGATGTCGAAAAGCGAAGGCGCGAACTCGGGTGGAAGCGAACGGCGGAAGACGGTAATTGGCCGATCATAACGCGTGAAGCCGTCTCTGAGGCAGTCAGGGGCTCGCTTCGAGCGCATTCTTTCCTTCCTCCCGCGCGCCGTACAGCCGAATGAAAGGCGACGGGAAAGAAGTAATCGACACGTTTGTGCCAGTGAAAGATTGCACCGTACATTATGGTTACGTTAAATCGTACAGCCTCGAAACAAGAGTTGAGTAATACCGGAACAAATAAATGCAGATCATAGTTCCATCAAATTACCGGCGCAATTCGAAAGGATTACGGCGTCACAGCGGCGTCCGAAAGACGTGAACGTGCCGCGATAGAAGAAACTTTCGACGCACCTCCCCTGTCTTCATCCGCGCCTCGAACGTTTCTTACGTCCATCCTAATCAATATCGAAAGATCCCGGCTGCCCCACTGGTAACTGAAAACGAGCGCTCGCGCGCGCTTCGAAAGATAATAGGATTGCCGGCACACTTCCGCGAGCTTAGCATCCTCCGACCCCGAAGAATTTCCTCTCGAATCCGCCTTCGTGCCGCCCCCGCACCCGCTCCGATCGTATTAATACAAATGCGCAAGTTGGCGCGAGAGCGCGGGAGAGAAGAGATCGTCGGGACGTACGGAAAAGGTGCACCGGAGGATAAACGCGCCCGAGCTTGAGGAAATTGCATTCCCCGCATCAATCTCTGTCGACGAGAGGCGCGGCGGGTTGCTTGCCGAGGGTAGGCGGAGTTGGGGGTGGATGGGGGTGGATAGAATGGGGGGAGGAAGGGCCTTTGGAATTTTTCAATATACCTATGCCCCTCGCCGCTGTCTATCCTTTTCTCTTTCTCTCTCTCTCCCCCTCTCCCACCGTTCGCTCTCCTCTTTACGGCCACCCGTATTGTTTCACATAATTACAGTGCCGAAAAAACGTACTCCGGCATCACGAAGGAAAGCGTCTCCTTCGGTCCTCGTCCTTCTCCCCTCCCCCCATTTCCACGCAGTTCGTTTCTTCACGTTCGGCCCGCCTCTCGACTCTTTGCTCTCGTTTCCCTCGCTTTCGTTAACCCCATGCCTTTCTCGTCTCGGTACCCGTGTTCTTCCCGCCGCTGCGTTCCTTTCTTAGCCTCGCCCCCCTCCCTCAGGCCCTCCCGAGGCTTCTTTTTCCGTTCGACTCTTTCTATCCCGTCCAGATTGATGAATCTCGAGTCCCGTGTAAAGAGGATTTCGCGTCGGATGCGAAAGGGATGTTTTTCGAATTAACGAGACACACGCCGTCGACGCGAGTGATTCGGTTATCAGCACTCTTTATCCAACCAATCTGTTCGACATTAATTCCGTTCCCCTTTCGAACTTCTCCGCTGCCTGGACCCTCGTTACACAAAACGTAGAGTCTGGCTCTTTCGGACCGCGCTACGTCGGAAAAATGTGCATGCACGCCGATACGTGGACGGAAGCGACGTTGCGGGGGCAGCGCCAGTATCTTTACTAAAGTATCTCCTAACGAGAACGTCGCCGACGGAAGATGCGCAATCCGGTCTTATTTCGCGAGGGAACTCTTCGCCGTTTCTTTCCCCGCTACCCGCCTCGGCTCGCCATTCACTCGGCACGCAACGACCCTTTCAGCGAACGAACGCCGCCCATTGCGCGGCCAAAGTTAACTCGTCAATGAGAATTCGGTCGTTCAAAAGCGCTGCTTCCTGAATGCCCGGCCAAGAGCTGAGCCCCCGATTCGCTTCGTTCCGCTCGTTTTCTCGCTGTTGCTGAATGGTCGCGGTCTTTGTTAACTTTCGTTTCAGATCCGCGCCAATTCGGCAGATTACGACGCTCGGCTGACCCAATCTCGTTAGATCCTTTTCGAAATTCTAACCCGACCGCTTACGTGTTATTGGGTCCGGATGCGGTTATTAATTCGATCATCTGTATTTGTATTTGGATGGTGCATGGTAAATCGTGGAAGGTAGTACATCATGGAACTTCGTAGGTAATGAGATATAGTTCACAAATGGTCGTTAATTGAAAGTATTTTCATTGCACATCGTATTGTCTTTGTTCGTCTTAGTTTTCGAATCAAAGGGTACTTGAAACGGTCGGTCTGGTGAAGGAAGGAACCGTTGGAACAATTGCGGACGATTGCGTGCAGAAAAAGTCGGAACGAACGTGGAAGACAGAGAGAGAGAGAGAGAGAGAGAAAGAGAGAGAGAAAGAGAGAGAGGATACCGATAGCGAACATGTACAAATTCGATTCCTTGGATCGTGAACCCCGAAACCCGCTAACTTAGCAGCCAGCTCTGGCTCAATCAGACCCTTGTTAACTCCAGCTGCTGTTACTGCGGATATTGAAGTATTGATTTCGTTCGTCTCCCTAGAAAGTTTATGCCGGCATTACGGATTTCATGCCTCCTCCATCTCCGACCCCACTTTCATCCTCTTTCTCACTCCGTTCTCTCTCTCCCTCTCTTTTTCTTCCGCGCTACCCATCCTTTCCTCGCCGACCGACCCCCTGCAGTGGGTATTTGCATTTCAATCGGCTGATTAAAAATCTATAATTATGCCGCCCCCGCGAGAGGTAAGAAGAGAAAAAGGAAAGAGCGAACGGCAACGAGCGACCGAGGGGAAAAAAAAGAGGCCGTGCCTTTCTCTTTCGCGGTCGTCCTCATCCTCATCCTCATCCTCATCCTCATCCTCATCCTCCAGCTCGTGATCACCTTTTTTTCACTGTTCTCCCGATCGGCCGGGAAGACCTTTATTTCGCAGGGATCCTCGGCAACGATCGGAAATCTTGTCATCGGCCCCTGTCCCACCGATGTACACCGATGTCCGGCGATTCAATGCCGACGGATCTCGCCGCAAATTACTTCCGCGGACGAATGCCTCTGCCCATTGTCGGCCGGAATTCGCATTGAGGGATCATTGATATTTCAATTCTCACGCCGCGCACGCAATATCATATTCATTCGGACCGGCACAACGTGAGCGCTCACACGATAATGAGATAATCGGATTGCGCTGTTAAAATAATCGCGATGCCGTCCGCTCGACGACAACTCTTCGTCGCGGGCGTACTGAAAATCACGCGTACCAATCATATTTCTACGTTGACGTCGCGTCGCAAGTACCGAGTCATTTCGAAGTACATTTCACCAAACTATCTCCAATCTGCAAAATGTTACGTTTCTGCTAAACCTACCATTTATTCGCGCCTGGGTCGCCCCACAAAAATGTGCGCCGAATTCGAATTGCCATCGAGCTGCGAGAATTAATGTTGCCCGGAAGTATCGATTACCCGATCAAATTTTGCCACGTGAAGGACGCGCGCGCGCGCGCGTGAACGTCAGCTTGTCCGATCGCACAGTCCCGACGATTTGGCGTCGTTATAATTGCCGTTCGCAATTCCGACGAGCGCGAGCGTTATCGCGTCCTGTAACGCGAGCATTCGTTTTAAAAAACAACAAAAAAAAAAAAGGGAGCGACGAAAAAAAGAGCGGGCGCGTATCGCGAACTACGGCCATTACCGTAACTCTCGCAAATGCAAAAATTACCGGCGCGCCACCGCCATTTCTCTCGCACCCGCGCGGCGCGCGTTATTTACAGCGAACGCTTGCGGAAAAATTATCGCACGCTGACCAGCGCCGATTCGCATTAGTCTGTCTCATCCGCTTTGAGGGATTTTCAGGTACTTATCGCCGATATTGCGATTTCCCCCACGACGAACGTTGATGCGAAACAGAGGGAGGATGTAATGCACGGTCACTTTAACTCTTTTTCTTTTTCTATTGTACCCTTTAACAAATTTCTTGATTCTTTAACAGCAGCAATTAAGTCAGCGCTCGTTGATCGACGGCTTGAGCAGCAGAAGAATATACGGACGGCGAGTTAAGAACCCGCGTTATAAAGATTCGTATCGGAATAACGAGTGCAAACTGAGCTGCTCGTGCTTTTACTGGCTTATCCGCTCGAAACAGAGCGAAACGATGGCATTTAAAAGTTTCCACGTTAACGCCCATATTTATAATGCGTCCGGCATTCAGCTTCAGCATCAGCGGCATTTTACGAGTTACACCGTAATAGAAGTTTCGCCCTCTGCGCATTCGGGCCAATTTCCATACATCGCGAGCGCCCATGCCATCCGTATCAACGGGACGGCGACAAGTCGCGCCACTCTTCGCCGTCGCACAACTTCCTCGTCGCCGTGATTTTACTGCCAATACAGTCTCTGCCTGGTGTAGGAAGTTCGTCAGTCGTTTTATAAATATTCAACACCGGCGACCATTTGCCTTTTCACATTTTATTATGAAAATTCCAATGAAAAAATCAGTCTCCCGATTCTGTTTCGGTGTGGCCGCAGAGCACTGCCGAAGTCTACGCGCGGCCGGTCGATGTGTAAAAAGTGGCAATAATACGGTCGACCTCGCGCAATCCTTCCCAAAACGAAAGGCATCTTTTCCGTCTCTTCCTTCCCGCGCCGCATGTTTCCCTCCCGTCAGTCGAAAGCGCACACCCTCTCTACCCCTCACACCTTCAGCCGCCCAACCTTCTGCCCCTCGGAACAATAATCATTTTCGCGAGCGACTCCCCCAAGATAATTCCCGCAGTAATTTAAGGGAGACGCCTGAGTACACCGGAAAGCCGCCGTCTTTCCGGTGGCAAGTAAGAGAGGAGATGAAAGAAAATAAAAAGAGAGAGGGAGAGAGAGAGAGAGAAATAGAGGGTGGAAGAACCTGGACAGGGGATGAAAGGGAAAATTCGAGTCTACGTTCTGTGTAAATAGTGACTAATAGCCATTGGCAGTGGGGAAACGGGATCCGAAAGCTCGTAATTCTGTGCATTCAGGTCCCGCCGATAACGAACGGATCATTTGGGGGGGGGAGTGTCTCAGACGGGAAAAGAAGCGTGTAGCGCGGAACGTGCGAATAATTCGACGGATTGGATGTTTCTCGTGGCGCGGGAAGTCTTCGTGCGGTCGACCTCGATGAGAGAGAACGAAGAGAGTGAGAGGGGGGAGAGAGAGAGAGGGAGAGAGTGAATGTCGGGGGAAGATACTCGTTTCGAGTAACAAGATGGAAAGGTAAATTGCGGCGGGACCTATTTGCTCTTCCGACCGAAATTTCGCCGGAGAGACAATTTCCGCTCACGCTAGGCACGATACGCGATGATGCTTTTCTCTCTTTTTCAAGCTAGCGTGAAGGTGGTAAGTTGTTTTTTTGTGTGGATGCGATAAATTAGAAGTGAATGAATCTCAAAGATCCAACCCTGCCTTTCCCTTCGCGTCTCGAATATTCATCTAGGCGTGTCGAGGGTTCGATAGGACAACGAGGGATAATTTTCATAACAATTACAAAATGATGAAGGAATTATGTATAACAATTAATAAATCACATACTAGTACAGCCCTTTCGCGAAAAACAAAAAGCGCACATAAGTCATCCGTTGACCCCTTTATCGTGTGCCGCAAACATGAAATCGCAGAAAATGGCAGGCACCGATGGACCAACATGCCGGAATCGAATTTATGCCAGTCCCCGTCTCACCCCCTTGGCCATTCCTGCGCCATCGCCCAGCCCTTCGCCACTCTTTTTGCGCGCGCTGCCCCCCCGCGAAACGACTTTAGATTTGATTTACCGCGAAAGTATCTCGCCCTCGGCTAAAAAGTTGCCCCGTTCTCAGATCTGTCCCCCGCCCACCCTCTCTCAGCCCCGTTCAATTCCACCCCTCGACACCCCTCGCCCGGGTCCCAGAACGCGATCCTTTATTGCCGGACAGTGATCCTACCTCCTGACCGCCACCTGTGCGATTCCGCCACGGGCGAATGCTTGCTTAACGCTTTACGAGGAGATTCGCGGAAAAATCGCCCGTTCGGTCCTCCGGCAGTGGAGGCAAAACAAAGCGCGCAAACATCGGCGTCGGAGTCGAAATCAGGCAAAACGAGGAAGGATCTCGCTCGCAGCGAACCACCAATTTTCAAGACACCGCTTCAACGCGCCGCGCCGTGGTTATGAAAAATGCAAATATAACACCTCCGATCCTCAACCGATTGCCTTCTACGAAAGTCTTTTTAGGATTGTCCTAAAAAAATTACCCCGGGCAGTTTCTGCGTAAAGTCTTTTATTAAATTGGGTTGGTGAGCGAGTTAGCGTTAATTTGTACGCCGTTTATACGGGACGGGAGGCACGAAAGACCCGAGAAAGTTGTTTTGTAACAACCGGTTGAGTACACGTATACGTACCTGCATGCCAGACCTGCCCCCCGGACGCGATAATTTTGGCTCGCCCTACATGCGCCGAAAGGGTTAAAATAAACAAGCGAATTTACATTACAAGGCAGCCGAGTTTCGGACGCTCTGATAAAAATGCAAATTCAAACGCAATTCCGCGGACCCGCTCGGAGTTTCGGCGCATCGTTGATCAGGAACGTTAACGCGATTAATGAGCGCGCGGGATATTTTTTCGGCACGGAATTAGATCGAGCGATAAAGCGTCGCAGTAAATGATATCCGAAATATTCCGCGAAATTACGAGCCGCCCAATCGATCGGCACGAGCATCGCGGGATCCTCAGCAAATAAAATCGTCCGACTCGCTGATTAGCTTGCAGCAGCCCTTTTTGTCGTTCCCGCGCGAAGAAGTTCGCCTCTTCCGTGCCGCAGGCCGCAGTATGGCAAATTAACGCACACGATGCGCGAATAACGAGAAAAAGTGAAAGAGGGACGAAATGGGCCGAGGTGAATGACGTAAGCGGGTCGAAGGATAAGTTCCGCCCGAAGTCACCGTAATTAGTTCTCCCTTGCGCGGCGAGGAGTGAGGTGGAGGTGGGGGGTGCGTGTAATTATATCACCAGGCGGAACAACTTGCACATATCTCAAGAGTTTAATCTATCTCGGGCACGCGCGCGGACCGGCGCGAGCGAAGCGTCGTGTAGCCGGCAGCCGCACAATTGGGGTGCGATGCTCAGTTGATTAAACGCAGCCTGAACTGTTGGTGCATGCCGCGGAAAACCGGGAAACAGCCAGGCCAAGACAGCGTTTCCTACCGCGTTTCCTCGTCTCGCTGACGCACACGCGAAAATGCACGTTTCACATGTGCCTGTTATGCAGTTGCGTCTGTGTGTACGACGGCGCGGTCCGCCGAACGTAACGAGGCGAAACATTTTCTCCGTTTCCTTTTTCACATTTCACCGAAGCGGGGTTCTAGCGTTTAACAAATGTGCGGAAAGAAGCATCGCCTTCACAAAAGCTGATTGACGTAGGGTCGTGAAAGTTAAATTCTATCTCCTCTGCTCATCGGCGATTAATCGATACATGAGCAGTCAAAAAGAAATCAAGAGCGGAAGGCGCCTATAATGAGAACCGTGTCGCGGTTTTAACCCATCCTGCCCCACCTCCTGCGAAAATTCCGAAGGTCTACCAAAATTCTGAAATTCCGCTTATAAAGAGATGGGCCGATTAAAGTGAGCGTCGGATAAAGTCGCCCCGCGGCTCAAGGGACTTCATAAAAAAAAGATGGAGAGGCGGCCTTTCATTGTCGCCGGGCCCGTCAGGAGCGTCAACTTTAAAGGCAGTTTCCAGCCGAGGCTGAGATACTCGGCTTCTCGTCGAGGGTGAGATAAAAATGCCGTATCTAATAAGTGGCGACGTTAAAGTTACATCATTTTACTGACTCCCTTCCGAATGGACGTAAAACATCGTATCGGCGGGACAGAGGAAGTACACATCGTGCGTCAAACGTTCACCCACTACACACACATTTCTGTATCTCTTGGACAAATGCGCGCGCGATCACTCGAATGATGCGTAAAACAGCGTACGTAAAACGCTGTATGTCCGAGTCGTAGCGAAAGTTACATAAACAGGGCGAAAACGGGGTGTGAGGGGTTTTAAGGGAGAACTTTTAAAATCGTCGAAATTTGCCGACGCGATGCGCGAATATGTCGTACTACTCGATCTGACGCTCGACGTGCAATAAAAAAGGCAAATAGTCGATGAATCGACGCGGCGCAAAATGGCTGTCTTGCGAACCGCCGAAGAATTCATCTCTTGGAGCAGCCTTTAAAAGTCGACTTTCATAATAAAGTGGTAATCCTTCGTGCCCCGGTACTTCCCGCCGTCACGTACGACACTCCGCCGTTTTTTCGTCCCTCACCTCACCCCCATATTCTTCGGAGCCTTTGTTCATCGGCGCACATAAAGCGCTTTGATATTAGCAAGTCGACGGTGGTCACGTATTGTCAAGCCCGCTTCGCGTAAAATAAACTCGACGGCGTCACATAAAATGGCCGGCCGCGGCCAAAGGAGAGGGATACGTGTACATAGCGTGTGTGCACTGTCGCGCGTGGGGCCAGCATGTTTCATTGGGTGTAACGCGACGGCGTCGACATAAAGCATCGTTACATCGTTCCGCGCGGACTGAGAATTAAGTGGCGACGTGGGCGGATAAATAAAAAGCGCCCCCCCGTCTTTCCTAACGCATTAAACACCGCGGCGTCATAGCGAAAAAGAATAGTTGACACCTGCTCTCGCCCTCCGCATCACCAACCCTCACGCAAGAGGCGCACTTTGTCGCGGTGAAACGATAAAACTCCCGGGCGTTTACTTTTTCGAGTTGAACGACTCTTAACCTCGTTACGCTCATTAGCGGGAGCGTTTAAGTAGTCAGCCGTTTTGAAGTGAAGAATTTTTAAGCGACTTCGCCCGCGGAGAGGGACTTTCATTCTAATGGGGAGTGAAACTAATCTATGTCCAGGCGAAGTAAGGAGTGTTTGCGAGACTCATGTTGCGGAGGATTTTCCGTAGGTACGAGGTACGACGGCGTGCGATGAAAAACGTTGCGACGTTACTTGCGATGATTCCGCATGTGCTTCTCAAAAGTGGCGCACCGTTTTACGGGAATTCAGCAGCTGTCATTCGCGCGATGCGCATTTCCGGCGCGGCATAAGCGACGACAGAGAAAAATGAAGGAAAATAAGGGAACACCGTTGGCCGGGCTGTAAGCGGTGGGCCTATTTTTGCTCTTCACCCCCCTCGACGGCCGGATGGATGACGTTATTCGAGCGGAAGTCGGAGGCGCGGCATCTCTCCCACTCGAAGTTGATGCCGCTAAAAACAGCTAATCGCCCTCCGAGTCCCCTCTGGACCCTCGTAAAAATATCCAATATGCATTTTACGAGGAAAAGAAGCGTCCAGGACTCTGCCGGTCTCGAGGAACCCGCCCCACCTCCGACACTCCACCCCCCTCCCTACCACCTTTTTCTCGCATCCTGTTTTCAGCGTCGAGACGCCGCCGCAGCTCGGCGAACATAAAAGTCTTGATTAAAATTTTAACCGAGCCCCCCACCCCCGCTCTCTCTCACCTGCTCGAAAAGCGCCCAACTACCCCTTCCACGCTCACTATTCGTCCTTCTTCCTCGGACCGTCGATGCCCGACGTCCCATCTTTAAATTCATATATTCGAGCTTAACCGACGAGCATAAAAATAATGAATATACATAAAAATGTCGGTGGCGTTCGGTCGGGGTATACGGGTGTAAAGCGTAATTTTTGCGCGAGGGTGGGAAAATGCACGCGAGCGCGGGGGAGTGGGAGTGGGAAGACCGATGGCCGGAACGGGGCGAATGAATGAAGAGAAAAAGAAAAAAAGAGCAAGAAAGATTTGAGACGAAACGAGAGTCGTCGTGATCTGTCTCGGTCGCCGCGATTTCGTCTCGTTACATAAAACGATATCTGAAACGTGCATCGATTGACAGGATTGCCTTACATTTGCATATAAGAGCACCGAATCAATCGGCGAGCCTCGCCAATTAACTCGGAAGCGGGACACGCGATTAAACCACCACGCACTCTTTTCCATTATTCGGCCCCTTTTTCTGTCCGTTTTAATAAAGATTACTCCGGATTTAATTACGCCGATATTACGTTCGCGTTTTCGCGAATGATAATTGGATTCGTCGCTGCTTGCCGGAGCGTGCGCGGGTGTGCGGAAATATTTTTTCCCTCAGCCGCGCGCGCCCTGTGATTTTCCAGAATTTCCCGCGAATTCCTGTGAATTCGCGTAACGTTTCAAATGAACTCTCGAGGCTTGATGCGGCGCGATATTACGAGTCGATAGTCATCTGCGGGACCTTTCGCTTTGCCCCTCTGAAAATGTAAGCCCCGTGACGGACAGGTTCTGGGCGAAAGGGGCAAAAGGCAGGAAAGAGAAGAAGGGTGCGACGGCGTGGGTGTATGTGAGTGTCGACTTGCACGTGGCTGCGTGTCCTCTGTGTGTGTGCGAGAGCGAGAGCTGGAAGGGTCTCTTTAATGAATCCAAAGTAGCTGCTGTTTCGTTTCGCCTTGGCGAATACGTCGCTTGCGAAATGTCCTAATCTGCAAAATGTCCCAAAGTGCTGATGCGGAAGACCGTATAAATTCTATGGGGCGTGAGCCCCCGAAAGGTAGAGAATGAGAGAGGGTGGGGCGGATCTGCCGCGTATACGGGGTGGTCGGGTAAAACGCGGCGCGAGGGCTGCGCCTCTTTGCACGGGAAATAAATCGAATACGTATGGCAGCGCTTCATTCACCTGAACCGCGACCGAAAATTGCCTGAGTTTACTTTACATTCCGCCACTTTACGAGGTTACGCGCGAAAATAGAGGATCGTATTGCAAAATTGGAAATTGCTGGGGGGCGCGGAATGTGGATACAGCGAAATTGGAGTGGCAGAAGTAGCAACATATTTTTTTTTCCTCTCTCTTCGCGGCGACAATAAAGTCGTATATATGTAAAAAAAAAAATGTTATTCGGCACTGTTCGACAAAATTATTATTCTGCTCTCGAGTTTCGCGTCCATTTTTCGAACACCCTGTGTAGGTGTCCACGCTTATGTATATACGCGGTAGCTCGTTGATGAGGGGAGGTTTGGACGAAAAAGAGAGGGACGAACGTTGGGAGAGGAAAAGAGATAGGGACGGACAGATGGACAGACGAAAAAGAGAGAAGAGGAAAGAAATGCAGAACGAGAGAGAGAGAAAAATGTTAAAGCAGCTCCAGGGGTAACAAAGTGCGCCGTAAGGTCGTTAAGCGTGTTAAATTTAAATCCACCAAAATTCGTCTTGCATTTAAGGTCTTTTCCTCCGTTCTATCCCCGCCGCGTGTCTCTCTCGTCACACCCCTCTCGTACGGTCTTCGAATAAACTGGCACCGGGGAAAAAGGGGTTTCCCAGCGTCGAGTAATTAAATTGCGACGAGTTAAAATTTCCTCCCGACCCAGGAGAGCGGGGGTCGATTAATGTGTCGGGGTCAAGGGTCGAGGTCGATCGATTAATTTGGCGGATCTAATTCGGGGAGGATCGCGAGGCGAAAATGTTTATCGTCGCTTCTTCATCCCTCATCGTTCTACCACACTCTACCATTCCCCGTTCTATTTCCGTACGACTACTAATAACGACGTACCAAAATATATTACCAATTATTAACGTACACAACTTTAACATAGTGACTGTCATCTTAAATCCAAATGCTTCGTCGCTGACTGCATAGAAGCAATACTTGGCAAACTTTGATCGTTTGAACCTCTACACACCCATAAATAACCACCATCACGTTAAGAGACGTG
This sequence comes from Priocnemis perturbator, assembly GCA_963942575.1. Lineage (NCBI taxonomy): Eukaryota > Metazoa > Arthropoda > Insecta > Hymenoptera > Pompilidae > Priocnemis > Priocnemis perturbator. The sequence continues at coordinate 12,132,899 of OZ012653.1, forward strand.
AGACAACAAACGAAGATTAACAGCTTCAGCCCGAAACCGAGAGTGAAATACTGTAGCAAAAGAAACAACGCCGTTCGACGTCCTGCCTCGTTTCCATGAAGCAAACGCCGACGACGCAAGTCGCAGTTAGACATAACTCGGCGTATAGAACGCATGCAATTCGCTTCCGGGCCAATGCCGTGCGCAACTCATTTCCCCGCACTAATACACGAAACTTTTTTTTCCTGGCAGGCCGCCGCCTCCGCCGTCCGTCGTAAAGCCTCAGGAGTTGTTATTCTTCGCGGTACTAAACCCCCGACGACGGGGGGCTGAAACTTCCCTTCAGCCAGGGGGTTTGAGTCCTCGCGAATGCACGCGTACAAGTGTAACGCTCCGACGATGGAGGCGGGAGAGGCAGTTTTTAACGCTCCCGTGACTGATCATGGCCCGTTTCCGAGCGCCGCTACTTTGCGCCGGATTATGTTTCGATCTCGAGAGTGGCCTGGTCTCGGGTCTTACGACGAGCCGAATGGGCGAGCAGAAAATTCGGCGCGCAGCTCTCCGAGCGTGAAACTGTGCACACGGCGTTGCACGTGTACGTGTGTAGGTTGGGGTGCGAGAAAAAAAATGAATTGACGAAGAGTATACGAGTAGCGCGATGGTGATAGTGCGGCAGTAGTGATAGAGTAGAAAATTCCAGTTCACGTAATTAGATATGATCGAACATGATTAGCGTTGCGATCGCAACCCGCGTTTTACGGGACAAAGAAGCGAGCGGGCGAACTTAAATGACGACGGACGATAATTCGAAATTTCCGCGAGCGGCAACGACGCCTGCCAATTATCGCGAGGGTGTTAATATCAGGCTACTTTCAGCGGGTTTCACGGACGTTTCACGATTTCCTGCAACGTCTCACTCGAGAAAGCACACGCCATCCCCCGCGGTAGCCGGAGGTCGGGGTTGCCCGGAATAAAAAGAGAGGAATAAAGAAGTGTCCTCGTAGCAAGACCGACGCTCTTCTTTAACGGTTACGAGGGTGATAAAAGAAAATGCCACAATTTAAAGTTACCATGCGTAAGAGAGGACTCCTCGGACGATTGCCTGCTTCCTGAAGTGACTAAACTTCTCGCCGTGTCCTAATACACAGAACTCGGCTGTGGACGCGGAAAAGGGGAGGGAGCGCGGGGGTGGAAATGATAGGCATCCCTCCCGCCCCTCACTCCTCGCCCGTAGCCCGAACGCTCGACACATTTTCACGCCCGAGCGTGTCGCCAATGGCCAACCCCCACTTTCTACCTTCCCCACTTCGCAGAGTGTTTCGTTTTATGCGCCTAGGCACAGGTGGATACGTCAATGGGTTAGATATTTAGATAAGCCGATCGACGGGATTTCGGGAAAATTTAAATCTCCCTCAATATGCACGTGCTTCGAACGAAACATGAAGCTATCTACAATCCTAAACAGAAAAGCCAAGTCATTTCCTTTTCTCGCGCTCTCCAGTTTGGAACGTCGAACACGCGACACGCTGAAAAACGCCGAGCAACGATGCACATTGCACGCGTCCATTTACATGCATACGCGCACGCACGCGTGTCATGCCGGGAACGCGAGCGGAGCTTTGTAGACGGCCGTCTATTATGCAAATACATATGCATGAACGATGTACACACAACGGGACAGGGTGGCACACGTGCGACAAACGAGCGCGTAGGTGTACAAGTTCCTATTCAAATTCTCATCTTGCCGAAACCATTTTGCCGACAAAAAAAAACAGATCTCATAATTTCGAACCAATTGATAGTGTTTATCGCTTGGAGCTCATATAATGCAGTCTACTACCATCTTATAAAACTTACCACAACATTAGTACGTTTATGCTTGTCGGTAATAGAATTAGCGTCAGAGTAAAAAAAAGAGAAGAATCAAGTAACGAAAATGCGCCGTGAGACTTGGCATAGATTCGACCCGACACTCTTTCCGCTCGCAGCATCGAAGTTGTTCGGTTCACCGATACTCGCCGGCAGGGAACTTTTCGCGGATTTAAGCTGGCAAAGTATGCGCGCGACGAAAAAAAAAATGAAACCTACGTAGTAATGGAAAACCTTGGATCGAGAGTGTACGCCAAACTCGTATAATTGCGGTAATTGTAGATTCATGAAGGAAATCAAGTGCCGCCTCGTTCCGAATATTTTCCCGCCCCCGTCCCTCATATTTTCCGTTTAAAAATCGGAAATTCCGCTCTCGAACCGGCCTCGTCGAGACGATGTTCGACGATCCTTCGCTCTATCGTTGGCGCTTTAAAAAAAGCTTCAAATTAATGGCTCTACGTGCTTAAACGGCAGTAAAGAAAAATGACGGCTTCGCTCTCTGTCTACAGTTTCACTCCCCCCTCTCTCTTTCTCTCTCGCTCTTGCTCCCCGACTATCGTTCATTCCGGACCTTTCGGCTCTCCTGCCGCTCCTTTTTCTCTTTCTGTTTCCCTCGTTCTCGTTATGCTCGCCAGGCCGTCGCGACAGTGCCGCGATTATCCGGGAAGACGTGAAAAAATGACGACGACTAACGTCAGCCTCGCTCATTCTTTCACATCTTCAACATGCCGCCACTGTTTCTCACCGGGCTCTCAAGTTCTGCGCGACACTTCAGTTCTCTGTACCAAGTTTCCCGATTACCCTAACGAACAATTAAACTCATTGACCCGGAACGCAAGCTATCGTTACGCCTTCAACCTAATCAGACGCGCATCAAGTCAAACAAATTCGTACTCTTATCATAGAAACGAGCAAATTATTCAATCCACAACATCTCCCACGGATCACCTCAACGCAGTCACTTCGTCCTCTAACATACTCGCCTCTGGAATCTCCAATTCGGAAGCTACCCACAATTAGTCCCAAAGAATAATTTAAATGAATCTTCCGCCACATAAACGCTCGCCCTCTCGCCCAGCCACATCGCGCTCGCATAATTCGCGGCCGAAAGTTAGAAAAGCGCATAACCGTTACTGCGAGCCAGCGCTTCGCGAAGCACGATTCGCGTCTTGGCCGCGTCGTCGCTCGTGCGTCTTCCGCTTCCTTCCGCCACCCGCCGCCTTCTACCGCCTTCTACCGCCTTCTTCCGGCTGCGAGCGAGAAAGCCCCGTACGGTGTCCAAAGGATCGCGAAGTTTCCACCTTTAATCCGCAAAATCCTTACTTTCTCGATCGCGCGGCTTCGACTCACTGCGGGGACGAGGGTGAGACGGGGGTGGAAGGGGCGAGTTGGCGCGGGAGAACGGAGGGGGGGGGGGGGATTACTCGGCTGGCACGACAGTTCGCGAAAGTTGGCTTCGAAACTCCGCACAACAGTTTGAACGACCTAATACTTTTGATGCCTCGCGAGAAAGGTGGTGAGGGGTGGGGTGGAATTTTACGTATAACCAGATGACGTATTCGAATTCGCGTCGGTTGCTCCGCGAACGAGTCGTAAACCATATCGCGCGTCAGTAATCGCGTTGGGGAACGAGGAGTTTCAGAACGGTGGGAGGGTGGAGATGTCGTGACGAAGGGTTGTTTGAGGTGGTGCAGCACTCGAGCGGTGATGAAAAGTGTGCCCTTTGGTAAGGCCTGTGGTCCTATCGGCAGCTCTAACTATTCCGTTGGTCGCTGGCAAGCGTACGTTAAGTGGAGTGGCGAGTCGAGGTGGGGTGAACAAACATTGTATCAGTTCCCATAATTTATTCACCTATTTTTGGCTGTATCTACGAAGGTGTTGCAAATTTCAGGGGTGTAAATAACATTTCTCTGACTTTCGTCGGACCGTCTTTCATTCCTCACGGAGGGAGATTTTCAAACGGTAAATAGCGTAATAGTGAGAGGGAAGACTGTTAAAAAGAACGAAAATGAAAGAATCACAAGAATTCGCGCAAACGGAAGAGGAAGTAGGAAAAAGATAAACGAGAAAGCCCTTGGAATTCCAAGCAACGAGACCGGGGAAAACGGAAATGCCGGATAAAGAACAAAGGAGAAAAAAAAAGAGTCCGAAGAAGGAGGAAGAGATACGAGCCGCGGAGAGAAATTGTCCCGAAGTCGTCCGCGACGAAGTAGTTCCAAGGGACTAACCTAAATACAAATCTCTGGCGTCGGTGGCTAAGCGCGAAACTTGGAGCGGTGTGTATTAAATTACGTCATGGTGTAGGGCCGCAGACGGTCTCGGAAGTTGAGTTGTTTATATTTATCCAGCCACCCCTCAACAGCCGTTGCACTCGCGGGGGTGGCTTTTCTCGCGACGCGTTTTCAGCGACGGTGCTGGGTGATGGTAGGGCGAAGAGAAGGAGCAGCTATAAGAAGGGGGAGGGTTGACGGGAGGGTGAGAAGGAGTGAAAGAAGGGGCAGTCAACGTGCACCAGCGCGCGCGCGCGCGCGCGCTCTCGCACCGACACCGCTCCCAGCTCGCAAACTTTCCACTTAGAGCTTTTTACCGAGTTGCAATTTTTAGTATTTGCCGCCGCCTTCCGTATATTATCCGGACGTCAGCCGTGCTGCCCGGAAGTTTCCACAGTTGGCATGCCGATGGCACGAGCACGACGAGGAGGATGCCGGACTGGAATTTCGCTGGTTCGCGTAAAAAGCCGCCGATTATAGCGACTACCGTCTGTTAAGTACGTTCTTGCTGCGGTCGACGAGTGTCTTCTGAGAACTCGGGTAAGGATATTACTGTACTCGTACCGTGGTCCGCGTACAAGCGCTCGCAGCAGCAGGGACTGCCATGAATTAACAGCGACGTGTGTTCGATATCGTTCCATTTTCCGAGTAAGATAAATACCGTGCAAAAACCCACAGAGCTTCGTTATCGAAAAACACTCACTTTCCAATCCGGCCGTAGAGACGATGTAAAACGATTGACCACTGCTCTTGCCGAATCAATAGCGTTTTACAGGAAACGCCCGCGTTTGTACCTATCGCGGAAACAGAAATCGCTAGATTCCTATACCTGGGTCACGGCTCGTTGGCTGCAACGCGAAACTTTCCAACGTCGAATCAAGACTGCCGAACGGATCCGTCTAATTGCAAGTAACCCGATCGCACGAGCTGTTAATCGGGATTATTTATGAATTCGCGCATCGGGCGCGAGCAGATTAATCGGCGAACTGGTGGCGACTGTGAATTCGAGCGGTGATCTCGCGCCGTTGTCCGTTGATTGAGTCGCGGCGGCCGCGGCGGCCGCGGCGGCGGACGAGGATTCGCGCCCGTCAAATCCTAATTGAGAATATTGCTGGGAATTGCCGGTAAACTCGGCGCGTATCGGCCCGACAATGGCCAGGCAGTTAATTAACCGGATAAAGCTCCGCCGCGTAGCAGGCATTCACGCTGATCCTTGTTACTTGCTTGCCCCGGCTCCTGTTTGGTCACCTGGCAAGCACTCCAGACTGCTCGAACATCGGAAATGCTCGTGAACTCTCTCTCTCGGCCTCATGTTGATCTCTCACTCGAAATGGCGGTTAGAGGATCGTGCGTGCGTTTCGAGGATCTGGGCAAGCTTCCTGCCGAGCTAACCAGCCCACGATCGATCGGCGAGCTTTGGAAATTTTTACTGTTTAACGCAGTCCAGAAGTAAGTGGTTATCGCTGTGCGAATATCTGAAAGGAGGAATGCGCAGAATACGGGCTAGTCTGGTCGGCGCGATTATTGATTAACAAATTGAAATTGCATCGCCGTCCAAGAAGTTCAAATCACCAGATTACCTTATCCCGACACACGGAGAACTGAGAGTCTCGGTCTGGGATCAAACAAAATTCCATCCAATAAACAAACTCGCGCCTCCCAGGGGCAGTGGACCTCACTTCCGCCTGATTGACCAGGAGCCGAGGTAAACTCGGCGAACGGCTGCCGGCCGGGCACTGAACGACGACGCACGGGGAACGGACGTCGGGAGCTTTAAAATTAAAGCCGGGAGAAAAAGAACGAGGGCTCTGGGACGTCTGTCTCGAAAGTTACACTCCGCCGAAGTCCGTGCCCGCCCCTCCACCCCGTCGAGTCACTCTGCGCGCTCACCAAGTACATAGCTATCCGCCAGTCCGCCAGCGGTCCGATATTCAATTTCGCGCCGAGCAATTCTCGAATTACCAATCAGCGCCGCTATCTTTATCGACCGGGCACCTGTTATTCATTACCGCAATTTATGCGTTTAATCTCGCTGCACTACTATATTTAATAACGGGACCCAAGCCCGCCCCACTTTTTCGCTGATAACCGGCGGATCGGGTTTGAAATAGAAGAAGATATAGAGGGTTGTGTGTTGTGGGAGAGGACAGAATAGCAATGAGTCGGAGAGAGAGAGAAAAGGGAATATGTATAGAGAACGGTTGTATGGGGGGGGGGGGGGGGGGAATTACGAGAAAAGGGGAAAGGAACAGAGACAGGAAGGGAAAACGTGGGCAAGTGGAAAGGGCAAACTGGCCCCATGTGTGTTTGCTCAGCCGCGGAGAATAATGTACACACGGAGGCGTTAATGAGATTTAAAAATAATGGTGATTACCTGCATTACTCATTAGGTATAACCCGGTACCGGCGGTGGGTTTCTGGTTTTACTGCACTACCGGACCAGCCGCTACCAGCAATTCCACGTTTTTGGTCCTTTACCTACTTGTACGTCTACCTCCGTCTCCCTCGTACACATGCAAGGACGTACACGCGCAGAGATCGTGCGTGCCTTTGTGTCTGTGCTCGTGATTGTGTCGCGCGACCGTACTTACACCTACTCAAACGATGTATATGGCTATGATAGGTGTGCGTGTATGTGCGTGTGGAAAGACTACTAACACGGATGCGCTACAGTCTACACGATACACCGGGACGAAATTACTCCGGGCAAAACAATGCTCGGGAAGAAAACTCATTATACCTCCATTATAATCTACGCTCCTTGCAGCGTCCTTTGCCTCGACTTATATTTCCTGCTTCTCTGAACGGTCACGAGCAATCCCCCCTCCTCCTCCTCACTCTCACTCTCTCTCTCTCTCTTTCCTTGCCCCGTTGAAATTTCACGTCGCGAGTGCGCGAATACAGAATGCGGAAAACGCTTTTCCGCGACGTCTCATCATGGCTGCTCCAGAAATTGTGTTACGTTGTATAACGCTCTTCTGAATATTGGCCGTTGCCGTGAGTATTACAAATGAAAACCTAATTCTATTTGTGGTTGTCATAAACGTTACGATCAACGGAATTCGCTGCATCTGCAGCAAAAATGCAAATACGTCAAGTGTTGTATAAAACCGGCATATTCCTCGCGCGCATTTCACTTTGGATTGAAAATCGTCAACTGTGTCGAGTGTACCGATCGATTGAGCTACGCGATATCCAAGACACGAGGATCCTTTCGCGATTATTGTCGAAATTACGCAGTCATCGTATCCCGCGTGACTCTCAAAGAGCGCGGTTCTCTCCTCTGTTTTTTTCGCAAGGCCAAAAGCCCCGACAAGTGCTCTCCTCCGCTCGTAAAGCTCCACTTGCTAATGAACAGCGGCTATTAAGCGTTATACGCACCGTTCACAATGCGCGCACGACCCCATCTCGTCGGGGAAACGAATGCAAAACGAACGAACGTGAATTTATGCGGATCCGCGCGAAATTGAACGAGCTTTTCCCTCTTCTTTCTCGTTTTCCCTAATGGGAGGCATTGCTGAAAAGCCCATCGTGAACTGTACTTGAGCGCGTTGTCGAAAGTTTCGCGCGATTCCCGGGCTAACGACGCGAAAAGGCGAGGCGTACGTGCATTTTGAACGGTTCCTATCTGCTATTTTAAAACGTGCCCCTCGGCCGTAAAACTACATATTCCGCCGAAAGATGTCTTCCTTGGCAAAGATCTTGAAAGGCAGCGAGACCCAGCGTGCCGCGACGCATACGCTCGCAGTCCTACTAATCATAATAGCTGGAACGCCGCGTTCCGAGATGATGCCAGCCGAGCGGGCAGGCCAGCAGAGAGAAGGGCATCAAACCCGCATTTGCTTATTGTATCCCGAGATGATGTACAGCCATGGCCCACTGGCCGATCCCCGTTGCAAGGTGGGCGCGTGTCCGATGATATACGCCAGCAGCGTATACGGGGACGATAACATTTATTCCTCCTACGTACGCTCTCCTCTAACGGCATCGGCCGTTATTATGCTCGTAATTCACGACGCCTCGACACGCACCTTGCGAAAGTATCGACCGGCTATCAGAGACTGGGTTGTGTTTAAAACGCTGCCCCGAATTTCGCGTCGCTCTCTTTCCAGTTCGAGCGTTCCCTCGTTTCTGTTTAAAAGCATCGTTTCTCAGATGTGCCGTCACTGCGGAGTTGTAAAGGATGCCGTCCCGTTGTTGCATGCGGTAAGTACGAAAATAATATTAATTTAACGTTCAGTATGACACCTAAGAATATTTAGTTGTCCATTTTCCGATGAAAATATAATATTGACGAAAAAAATAACAATCTGCCCATGTGCACTTTGCAAATGACATTGGTTCGCCCGTTGGTTATGACCAGTTTCGGTAATGATACGCCATAGTCAACCCCCTCGGGTTCGGGCGTTGGTATCCTGTAATAATGACCCTGCTGAAATGACCGTCGTAATACGGTAATAGATTACGATGACGATGGTGGTGGTTGTTGGTGATAATAATGATACGGCGGCGATGATGAGTAATAATGGTAATTGTAAGTGCGCGGATTAATGGGTTACCATTAAATGTCGTTGTCATTACGCACACCTTGCTAATATATAGTTTTCTTTTCTGATTATTTTCAGTCAATCGTATTAAGTTCAACACTAATAATCTATGTCGTACTATCACTGCATTTCCTTAGGCTTCCGACATCTCGAGGCTAACAAATCGCACGTAATGTAGGAAATACGCCGGCCACACTAGTCATGGTGGTCGTGACGTCGAATTCAAACGCAATGGGATCCGATATAACAAGTTTCGTCGCCTGGAACGCTGAATCAAATGTGGGTTGAGGAGAGGAAGAGAGAGAGAGTGAGAAAGGGAGATGGGGGTGGGTAGGTGATGCAGAAGGGGTGGGAATGGGGATTGGGACGCGAGGGTGCCGCGGCCAGAACCGTTTTATGCATATCGAATGCATGCCGACCCATTCAGATGCATCGCATGCATGGACAATTGATTTATAGTCGAAATAAACCGCCCTCCTTTTCGATAAATAGAAAAGCTCGCTTCTAGTGGAGCAACACACTCTAGCCAGGCGTCGTTAGAAATTTGCAGGCTAAACAAAAAAGTGCTTGGCAAGTGGAAAAATCATTTGCACATTTGAGAGAATCTAACTTCGTGAGCTCTTGAAATTCCGATCATGCGACGTCCGAGCAGACTCAATCTTTCGGCCCAAGACGTGTCAAGACAACGGGTGATCACGACGAAACGCTCTTCTCCGCGAATTCACTTAATTTCCCGTCTCGAAATCGGCGAAGGTGCTCGCTCGAACGAAAAGCTCTCTCTCTCTCTCTTTCCAGCCGCGTTCGAAGCCCCGGGGCCAGGTTAGTTCGCAAGCGCTGCTCCGGCGTGATATACGACAGAAGTTATCCGAAGTCTGGATATTGGAATTTTAATATACGTTACAAGCGACCTCCCTGCACCACCACCATCACTGACAACATCCACCACCAGCAGCACCGCCACGAACGATCACCTAGCACCACAATCTTTCACCTTCGATCCGCGAGATAGCTTCTTTCCATAGCCTCCGAAAGTGGAGCGCCATTAATCTGGCCGTTGAAGGTGGGAGGGCGTTTGGAAGAGAGTGCACGGAAACGGGGGAAGGCGGTGGACTCTTTCACTCGCCCGGCAAGTTTTCCAAAGGGTCGTCGGATAAGTCCTTTGCTAAGCAGTCCCTCGACTTGTTCCGCAACATTCGCTACGCCCCGGCGAATTTATAGCTGGATTTTTCGAAACACGCGGCAACCGTCGAGGCGAAGAGAGAGAAGAGGGGTAGACGTATGTATGTACGTGCGAACGTGTGTCTGTGTGTTGGGGGTACAGTCGCCTATAAAAGACTCCAGAAGTTTCCAGCACACCGTAAATAGCACCGGGCGCAGCGCGGTAAAACGATTTTTGCTTTCGAGCCGTTATTGAGAGAGCAGTCTCGAAACGGCTTGCTTCCAGAGAGGCAGCGTGCAGGAGTTCCGCAGGACGCGGGACCGTGAAACTTTCGCAGCGAAACGCAGCCGGGTATTATTGTCTTCCTCTCGCTCTGATAATGGTGCGCGGTAGTGGCGAAGAAAGAAAGAAAAAATTAGAAAGACACGCGCGACGGGGCTGTATAAGATCGTTGCCCCCCGCCTGCGCAATCACTTTCCGCAACTCTCGATTGTATCGTTTCGCGCGGAAAATATGCACCGCGCCGCGACAAACACTTTTCGTGGGACGGCCAGCGTGCGCAGCGATATCAGAAATTTACCTATCGCTCATGCCGCCTCTGGACGTAGCGAGAATGGATAAAGTGAGATATGAAATTTTCATGGCGAACGTACTGATCATTCGTTTCGAAAGGATTGGCCTCGTCGACTGGCCGATCGCTCCCAAGCCGTTATAAAATATAGATCACCGCGCACAGGCGTTGAGTATACGCACGAAATTTGCAGCGAGGGAATAAAACAACGGTCGTTCGAAGTAAATCAAGGCTTCCGCCCGATCGTGACGACTTTATTGCAGCGTCCGCATCCCTGGTGAGCAGAATCGCGCAGTGGAGGGAATCAAGGTAGAGCGTGCTGTTAGTTAGAGAGGATTGAGCGCGAGGGAGTGAGAGAGAAGGCGGGAGGCCATATACGTTCTAGATAAATACGAGCTTATAGGACTGCATTACTCTATTTGGGGGGGACCGCAACAAAAGCAATTACATATTGCTCGACGTATGAATGGACAATGGACGCGCATAATGAACATATTGCAGCGGCGGAGAACGGGAACAGGCACTGGGCACCAGCATTTCGCTGGAGCCACATTGCGGAATGAGTGCATGCCGCATTTATGCGGATTCGTGGACAATTTGACTGGAAACCAATTTCGCCGGAGCCCCTGCGCCCGCCTCGCACACTTTCGTAATTATGCGATTTAAGCTGCCGGATATTAAATCATCCTTGTCGAACTCCAGGAGTCTCGTGAGAACGGGCCGCGCGATAATTGTCCCGCCATCGGGAGCGCTGTTCGAATATGCCTCGAGCATGGAAGATCATAACGAGCGAGGGGAAAGATTTTATCGTGTCGCGCTCGACAGATCATCGGAAGAGCACAGTTCGGCGGCAGGGCGAATTTTTCGGGCGCTTCGAGTTAATGAATAAATGCAGGAGATCGTCGATTGTCCCCATCGTACCCGACGACATATTTGTTGACTATTCAATTTTTACGTTCGGCCAGCGCGATCTCGTCGATATCGCACTCCGTCCGACTCCTTTTCCCACGAATCTCGCACGATCAGCTCCGTAATATCTCGCCGACAGATCGGGCGCGCATAAGCTATAAAACTCGGCAGGAGATAAATCTCAACCGGCGAAGCATCGGTCGCGGGGTCTGCGGGCGGACGGGAGAGAAAGAAGTACAGAAATCAGCCTGCATCTACCCCGAAGGTGGGCACGACGCGAAAGAAGAGGAAGAGGAAGAGGAAAAAAAGCATCGCTCAGGACGAAAAGAATCTGACAAAGTTGGCGCGACGGAGCAAGACGGAGTGAGAAAGAGAGAGGGATGCTACGAAAGACGAGAACGAGAGTACACGAGCGCAGAATACGAAAGCTGCAAGTTGTCAATTCTATGGATCTCTTTCCCTGGACCGAGGGCTTTCGGATTTCGTTCGGAGCGACGGCGTGGGAGGAAGGACGAAGAGAGAAAAACGGAGCGGGGAAAAAAGGGAGGAAGGAAGGGAGAGGGAAAACGTGAGGCTACGATAGCGATAGCGGTCAAAGAAGGAGGGACGAAAGGGGGGCGAGGTATAGATTGCAGATAGCCACAGACGAAAGGAAGTAGGAACTCCCCGGCAAGAAAACCACGATAAATCTATCGGCGGGACACTCCTACGGCTCCCAGGAATAGAGAAAGGATCCGCTGCTATCTTACATCTATTGTAAGGATCGGGATAGCGCCGGACCAGCGGCGACCATCTCTATTGTGAGCTGCGATCCTTAATTCCACTCGAATCTCGCCGCGACGGACGGTAAAGAGAAAGGGACACGCCGCGCCGGAAGATATACGGCGCTGAATCCTCGTCTCGGAACTTCCGTGGAAATCGCGGCAAACTCGATTCTACCAAGATTCCCCTCCTTTCGTTCCTCCGATTTTTCTTTTATTTTTTTCTTTTTTTTTTTTGCCTCAACCGACATCCTTCGCTCGAGAGTCAGCGCACACTGTGTTCTTGATTGAGAATTAAATCCTGCTTGTGCGGCTCTTGAATATCTTGCGGCGACTCAACGCTTCTCGTGCGACGTTCTACAGAACTGTTGTAGTATGTATGCATCGAGTGGTTGGGTAAGATCTTTCTTCGAGTGCCGGTTACTTGACCGACAAGCGTTAGAAAGTGGTGTCGCGAGTGTCACCAGTCGTACTCTTTACCAGAAAGAATTATACCTGCAGCGTACGTGTGTCAGCAGGAGCAGGCGTTTAATTGGCACGACAGAAACGGAGAGGAGTCGCGTCTGTATGAAAGGCTCGTCGCGGTTCTATACTTTTTCTAAATCTTCACCGGCGTCGAATTAACTCCCGCGCTTTTGAATTAGCCAACTCGTCTGCGGCGGATGGCTCATTCATTTCCTTACGTCGCGCGTAACGCGTATATCTCGTTCGCGGAATCGGAGCCCCGTCCTTCTCGCCCCACCCCCCACCCCCCACCAGTCCCGCGCACTTTATCTCTTTAACACATGCCACGCCATAATGCCCTCTGCGCCGAGGAACTAATTACTTCGATGGCACAAGCCGATTGTGCATGTCCCTCTTTAAACGGCATAAAGAGATAAAGCGGCCGAGTCGAGGAGACAAAAAAAGGAACAAGACGTCAGGCATGGATAGCAGGGAAGGAGGATAGAAGAAAGGGAAAGGGTGTGACTGACGGGAAGAGGCGGAGAGGGTGCCTTTTCATCTTTTCGAAAATTTAATTACTGGACAAAATTTAACGAGAACACAAGTCCTTCACTCTCTGTCTCTCTCTCTCTCTCTCTCTCTCTCTCTCTCTCTCTCTCTCTCTCTCTCTCTCTCTCTTCAATCTCTTCGCCGTGAGCTTTTACACTTGCAGAAGGCGCCGCCAACAGGTGACTATCCAACTTCGCGAGCGTTCTCTCTTCTTTCAGCTCTTTGTACACACCTTATGGCCCCTTTGCCAGTTAAACTGACGTTCCTCTCCCCCATCCCCGCCGCCCACAGTCTGCGCCTTCATTATTTTTCGTTAACGCCCGCTCACTCTTAACGGCAATTAACGCTTCAACCGCGCCGCCCCGCCGTCGATTCTCAATTGCGACTCCGTCGGCGAGATGTCAGTGGCAATGCGCGACCGCGGGGCTGAGAGCGTGAAGCTGAACATGGAAGAAGAAAGGCTGGTATTATGGCGGGTAGGGTACTCTTAATGACGAGCATTCGCGCCAACTGACAACGTGCAAAATTAACTACCATTTAAGTCGCTTATAAACGCTGCTATCTATCTGCAGTGAAAGCTAATTCAGCAAATTGTGTAATAAAAAAAAGAGGAAACTGTGACAGAAGATAATACGTCATAGTTCAATTTTACAGGAATATATTAATAGAGCTCTGAATTTAATTACAAAATGCACGTGGTCCCGTAATGTCACGAGAATCGAAACCACGCAATCGGCCGAACGCCGGTGAGCCGAACAACCTCATTAAAAGCCCGCTTTTCTCACATTTTGCACTGTATCCCAACGTCAACGCAAGCGTGTCGTCTTTTGAATCGACCAAATTAAAGTCTCGAAGATGCAGTCTCGCACGTCAGCGGCAGGCCGCCAATATTGGCTCGTCCTCCTGTCGTTGTCATCCTCGTCGCCTGCAACGAGCCACGTTTTCACCTCTCCGTTTTCAGGAGAAAAGCGGAAAGGGTATGTACGGTGTGGACGTGTATATGATAGAGAGAGGGAGAGAAGAATACTTCGAGAACGTTGGAAAAGCGTCGTTGGCGTAACGTGTTGCCGATGCTTCATACGGTGGTAAATAGAGGCGCGAAAATTATTTCCGATCACGGAGCGAGCTTGGCGTCCTCTCACCGAGGCAGCGAGAAAGACGAAGACTGAAAATTGCGTACACGGACGACCTGAGCGAATGGTTAGCGCGCAACGTTTCACGGCGAAGGATCGCATTGATTGTGACGTTCCTCGGAAAATGAGGCGTGGCTTTCCGTTTCCTGTTCCGTCGGTTCGTGAAAATTGTCAATGTTACGTCAAGCTTACCTCGGTCGCTCGTTTCGTCGACGCAGCGACACGAGATTGAAGTCGAACGAATCGTACATTTGGATGGATATTAACGACAAATTTTGACCGCCGTCGCGTATTACGTACGAGTCGACGATATTATAGGAGTTCGCACAATGAAGACATTTTGCGAGGGTGGAGAAAAGAGTATAAGAATTCTTGCACGCACGGCGCACGCTTAACAATCGCGAATGTCGTGTCGGGTTTCGTTGACAGGAAAAAGGATTGAAGTTGCGTGCCGGCCATTATAACGACCCTATTACCCTCGTGAATACCGGATTATTCGAAAGTTGCATAGAAATTTCATGAGAACGAACTGGGAGCGGCTCGGAGGAAGTTTATCAGAAAATTACGTCCCGATAAGTAGGGTAGCCGGAGAAATAAGAGAGGTACGCGTTTTCCGTGCAGCGCATATAACATTTTCCACGAACGCTTTATATCGAACCTATACCCGAACATGTATATTCCATTAAATACCCAACTATGCCATACCTTCTGTATGTCGCGTTATAGTGAAAACGACGATACATATTCCCGGAGCACACTAAGTCATAAAAAACATATTCCGACAGAATCCACCTTCCTCAACCATCAAATTCCACTGACTACAGGAGACCGCGCGTACTCCAAAACAGCTTACATCCCAAAAACAATCGTAAACGCCGTCAACCAAACCAGCAATCGACTTCCCTCGACACCCCGTTCACCGCATAATTCCGCGTTAGGCAAAAAGAAAAAAAGAAGAAGAAGACCCCCTCAAGCCCGATTTCGAGATTGCATTACAACCGTTTCAGCGTCGATGTCAAGAAAGAGCCGATATTGGCACGTCTTTCCTTCGCATTCCCGGTTTTCTCACGACGACGGCGACGAGGGGGAGAGCTCACCAGCGGGCGAAAGAAGCCTGGCAGAGAAGCCGAGACAGAAGTGTGAAATGGAGAGCCGGGCAAAAGGGAAGAGAGGAAAACGTGAGTGCGTGAAACGGAACGAGAAAAGAGAAGGGCGAGCGATAAGGGGGTCGGAAAAAGGCTTAGAGGGAGAGAGAGAGAGAGAGAGAGAGAGAGAGAGGGAGGGAGGGAGAGAGGACGAAGAAGAGAGTGAGTAGTAGAAGGGGGGAAAGGTGGCGAGTGGAGTGAAGTACGAGCTGGTAATGTCGGGGCCGGGAAAGTGACTGCTTTTAAACCGTCTGCGCCACGACTGATTGATGGAGTTTCCTAGGACCGAATTGCATCCTAGGCACACTCCCGGATGCTATGGGGCGACGGTGGAAAACCGCGGAGGCAAGCGTGAGGGCGTCGACGTCGCGCTTCTCGGGCGGTAACGCCATTACGCAAACACGTTTAGTCCTTTTAGTCCTTACCTCTCTCCATATGGTGGCGACCGAGTTGATCGGAAGAGTTACTCTGAAAGGCGCCGCACGCGTCTTTTCATTCCAATTGTGCGCCACTGCGCAATGCGGCTGAGTGATAGAACGGAAACTGAACAAGTGAAGTATTAGAAAAGTGTGACGGTATTTGAAATTTTTGGTATCCGGATTCTTGACTGCAATATATTATAGTTTGATGAAGATCAGAAGACCAGTTAGTGATCGGTTGGGCGTGGAATGGCCCGTAGTCTACATCTAGTTCCGATGTACATACGTGGCCCGCATTTAAATGATATCTATCTAACCCAGATCTAACGAGGCGAACGGAACGGTAAAAAATGCTTTGGTGAGTGAAGCTTCGCCGGTCGACCGGAAACAGTAAAGACTCCCCGACGAATCGCAAACTACTCCGACTCGCGTAATCCGACTTCTCCTCCAACAGCGTTTGAAGAACGAGCAGCACGTTCGTCGCGCAATCGACCGAACCCAATTTGTAGTACATCCCCCCTCCCCCCCTCTCCCACACTTGTTCGCGACGTTTTATCACGCACGTATTCCGCGAAACGACATCAGAGTTAAACCGCCAGCCCCGACCTTCTTCCGTCGCGTGTGTGCGTGCGTGTGTGTGTGTGTGGCGGGCACGGACGTTTTTTCCAAGGTGCCGATTCGAGGCTGAATTCCGCGGGCACGCTTTAAGATGGACGTCGTCGCTTTAGAACGGCCTTTTCTCCAATCCCGAGACGCCATTCCGGCCTGATCCAGGCGAGCCGTTCGCGATACGAAGCGATCGCATTAAATCAACGTGCGCGCGCGAGTGCACGTTTAGTTACGAACTTCCGCAGGAACGAGGAGGGAGAGAGAGCGAATGAAAAAGAGAGAGAGTGGCGAAGCTAGTAAACGAAGTGAAAGATGTTCGCACACGTTGTCGACCGATTCGTACCTGCAGATTCGGCAGGTTTGTTGAATCGAAGACAGTTTGAAGTGATGCGGTAGCAGTCGCCCGGTAAATACTGTCGATCGGCGATTGAGCGCAGTTTCGTTCGTTTCCAGGGAATGGATTTACGAGATTGGACGAGGTTCGAAGGTTTCATAAAAAAGTAGGCGAGGGAAGGATTGTTTCAAGCAGCGAACTGCGTTCGGTTCGACAAGGTTCTTCTTACCCGGTCTTCGTCAGACGCCCGAACAGAATGCACGAGTTTTGAGATTGCAGCGGACGGCATTATCATACGTCGATTGCCCGGGATACGAATTTCAATCGAGCGAAACGCTAACCCCACGTCGGACCGCTTAATGCACCGGCCTCGTATTAGCGCGAACTTTAATTTCCATTTTACATCCATCCCGACACGATTTATACGCACGAACGAGCGACGCCCGCTGAAACGCCGAACAAAATCCGTTCCACGGAATTAAAACAATGGCTCTCAGTGAAAGAAAAGCCAAATAAAAAACACAGTACGGAGCAACAGCACGAACAACAACAACAACAACAACAAAATATGTTACCCAGCCGGACGCGATTGTGTAAGAGAGAGAGGAAGGAAGTGGCCGCAACGGTAATTAAAGGCGAACAGGATGAACCGCGATACAGGCTGCAAAAATGGCCTGGGGACGATATCATTCACGGCGTAAGTGAAGCGAACGACGATGGAGATCGACAATTCATGCCCGGTAATCCGTGATTAATGATTCCGACCCGCGCGGGAGCCTCTCTATCGTGTGCCACTTACTTCATTACGATCGTTTTTTGCCGGGGCTCGAAAGCGCAGGAGTGCCCCGCGCATTAATATTACCTTACACCCATATCAATGATGGATTAACCCACTTACACGTTATTACCGCCCGATATCCCGGCGGCGTCTTTCTCGTTTATTCGTCGACTAATCGGTCGCCTTTCGATTTTCCTCCCCTCTTCGTACCACGTTACCGTCCCACCTCTCCGCGCGGAGGTTTTATTAATGAAGCGCGTGGTGTCTTGGCCGAGCCTTCGGCGAATGAAGACGCAAAAATCTTGGAAATTGCGAGACTCCGCTCGGTACGTCGGCGGAGTGCGCCTATATTTTGGTGATAAATCGATCATTTCCGAATGGAACTTTATAATCGCCGCCGCAAGTTGATATTAATTTTCGAGCGTAACTTTATAATCACGGCCGCGCTCCAAGTTGATGTTTCTTGTGAAAGAGGGGGGCGACGTGAGAGGAGGATGATGAAGGAAAATGGAAGAATAAGAGAAAGGCAAAAAGAGGGGCGAGGACGAGAAGGGAAGAGACGACCAAGACGACCATTACTTACCGATCTCTGCCTACCTGGAGAGAGAGAGAGAGAGAGAGAGGGAGGGAGAACCTTGGACGACTTATTTTCATGTCACGTGCAGCGCTCGTTAGTCTAGAGGTTCGAAAAATCGATGGCCGAGGAGAGTAGAGACGAGGAGAAGGAGGAGGAGGAGGAGAACACGGTGCCTATTGCCGTTGGATAAGGTTGTCTTTCGTCGGCCGTACCCCTCTCCTAATGACTCTCCGTTTCCTTTGAGACTTACACCCGGAAACGCGACTCTCCGCGAAGCTCGTTAAAGCGGCATTTAAACGGACCGGACAAACAAAAGTTCCCCTCTCCGTCTCTTCTCTCACGCCCTTGCATGTCCTTTTCTCCGTCACTCTCGTTCTACATCGACGCGTCACCCGTTCACTCGTTCACCGTTTTCAACCACTTCTAACGGACAAGCGCGAGTGGTACATGCTGCCGAAGCGCGAGAAATCGAAAGGTCGTTCGAAAAATAACAACAACGTACGTGCCACGCGATCGTTGATGCATGGAATTCGATCGTTGTATCCTGGGGACATAGAAAACTCCGACAATGTACAAAACTAAAGATAGAGTCTATTCAATAATACTTCCAGAAAATTCAAAGAACCCCCTTCAATGCCGTCCAGCGATTCGCAAGGAAACAGCTGAACAGCAAAGCCGGGCGCAGTCGTCTTGAGCGCTATCGAATCTGACGTTGTTTACCGTGTCGCGGCAACGCCGACGGCATTTTCATTAGGCGGCCGCGACTAGTCGCTTCGGCGTCAGGCGGAAAAGGCATAAAGTAGCGGAGTGCAGTCGGTTGTCCGTGCGCGTTCAATTAGCCGGATGAATAATCGCATTCCGATAGAACGGACGACAGGGTTACGGAGCGCGGGGCGAACGGCAGACGGCAGACGGCAGACGGCAGGTTGATATCCCGGCGGCAGCGAGTGGAAACGCGGCCAAATCCCGATATGTAACGTTAGAGGGGCGCTCGGAGTCGTTAGACGTCAGCGGGCGAGCCGGCATAAATCAGGCTTGGGTCAACGGCAGACAGGGGGTGTAATTACTGGCGGGGTGATTATTCGAGAAGTGAGGAGAGAAAGAGAGAGGGAGATGAGGGCTGAAAGGAGACGAACGCTCGGGAGGGAACGAGGAAGACGTGAAAGGAGGAGGGAGAAAGAGAGGGACCGTAAAGGGAGATGGACGGCGCTAGACTGCACACACAGCGCACGGCAAAAAGAGCGACCAATCTACATACATTTACATTGCACGGGTTTTGTTACCGTGCACCTCCCGCCCCCTCTCTCTCTCGCGCGCGCGTTTTCTCTCCCCCTCTCGCGAACCAATCCGAATGAGCCGTCGAGTTGGGTTAGGTGTCGGTATCTACGGTTGCCGCCGGCCGTTTTATTTCGACGATGCACTGCCCTGCCGATCCCTCCCCCCTCCCTCCCGGTTTTTTCGAACTCTCCGCTCGGCCCTGGCAACAACCCCCTTCGTCTTCCCTCGGCATGAAGCCGCCAATTAAACGATCA
The DNA here is from genome assembly GCA_963942575.1 of Priocnemis perturbator. Taxonomy (NCBI): domain Eukaryota; kingdom Metazoa; phylum Arthropoda; class Insecta; order Hymenoptera; family Pompilidae; genus Priocnemis; species Priocnemis perturbator. The sequence goes on from OZ012653.1 coordinate 12,152,484, forward strand.
CCTCGGATCTTCGTCCCGCGGGAAACTGGCCGTCTACGGAACACCTGCCACGTTTTATTCCGTTCGTCCCCTTTCTCTGCATTTCTATTCTCTATTAGTTCCTTCGTTTTTCGCCAAAGTCAGACCCCGTTCCGACAGTGCTCATGAACGTTGCCTCGGAGGTAGTACAGTGGGAACTGTTACAGGCATTCTGTCACACTTCTTTGATAAATAATTGATGTAAGCACGATTCTCAATCCGCGGGGCATGATATATCAATGCTTTAAATTGACGTCGCGGCACATTCGAGTGCCACCTTTAATGGGTCCAATTGTTCTGTGGTATACCGTGATCTCACTGCATTTGATATATATTCAGGTGTCGGCGCTGGCGGGGCGAGTATTTCAACAAAAATAGGCGTGAAAAAATTAATTCGCAAATCAAGCCCCACGGCAAGTGAAAGAGAGACAGAGAGAGAAAAAGGGTGGCTCGCGTGTCGGGCAATTCTCCTGGCGTCAAAATTTCGCGGCGAGCGTGCGAGAGGACGATAATGCTAGTAACGACATCGTAGGTACGTGTTACAAGCTTCGGGAACGTGTTAAGTGTCAAAACGAAAGCGGGACACTTTTGATGAAGGAACGTTCTACGTGTCCTACGACGCCAGATATTAGATACCGCTGACGTACGGCACATGTATACATGTCGGGCTTCATATGGAGCAGCCAGACGATGGTAAGTGTCCAGCGGAAATATGGTTACTAGATGATACCATAGACAAAGCATCGAAAATTGGTCAAAAGGGTAGGTTCTCTCAATGACGTCAAATCGGCGACAATTTACAATTTAAATTACGTCGGGTCGGAGCAACTAGTCAGCGCATATCTCTACGCTCTATCATTATTACTCCAAATACTTAACCTCTGCTGAACACGCCCGAATCCCAATTTTTCAACTCCGCGCCGTGAAGATCGGAAATGTGCGGACGGGAAGAAAATGAAGAGCCGTGCGGCTCAATAAATCCGTAGGCAAATCTTTGGCGTCTGGTCTGCGCGCAGATAGGGCAAGATGAATATGTGTGACGCTGAAAGATCACGAAGGGGTTGGTTACCGGCGGAAAAGGGTCGTCGTCGTCGACCTCTCGAGGCGCGGAACAGACGTGCAGTTAAACAACGAGCATTTCGAAGTTGGTAGCTATCGCGCGGCAACGTCGAGACGCCATTAGCGACCTAATTCGTCCCACGGGTGTCCTTTAAGTGCTATTCTGGCCCCGACGAAGAGGAGAGAGGCCAACAGGCGGGCTCCTCCACCCCTTTGGGGAGACGGGGAATGAGCAGACTGCACGTCGGGAACGCGAGATTTTTGTCAGCAGGCAATCTGCATAGATTTACATCCGTTTAGTCGCTTAGTTAAGCGCGTTATCAAAGCCTCTTTCTCTCTCTCTCCCTCTCTCTCTCTCTCTCACACACTCTCTCTTTCTCTCTCTTGCCCGGCACTACCCCGAGCGCACACCGGGGGTAATAGAGGGTCATTTCTCGTACCGACGAGTAGGGCACGTCGCAGAAATCCCACGATTCCGACCTCGTTTCGTCGGCCATTCTCCTTGCACGAGCCTCCAATTACGCTTAAAGTGCGCATACCGCCCAGCCCACGTACTCTCTCGTGTATGATGAGCCGCCGTTGGGCGAATAAATTTTAAACACCCAAACCAACCCTCTCCTCATGCCTGCTTTTATATCGTCGCGGTGTGGACTTCGGCGGGATAGTTTCTGTTTTGGGGAAAGTTCGACGGTAAATCTTATATTATTCATTCGTGTTCATTCGAACTCCATGCATTACATTTATCGGAGATTTTCAAACGGATCGTGAGTCGATCGGTCCGGAGTCTCTGTTCCCTTGCCAAACCGTACAGATCAAACAAACTCTTTCTATCGATCACTAATTAAAAATTAATCCGCCCACAAGAAAAACATTGCACCGCATTAACCTGTCGCGCGAAAACGAGTCATGCCATCGCGCGTCGGTATACGTGAAAGGTGAGAAAACGTAATCGGACAGCGCATTCCATTATCAAAGAACCGACCGAGGGTTCGGCGGTTGCGCGTTAAAGTCGAATTCCGATAACATAACCGCAAGTTATCGCCTCTTAGAGTCCTGGCGTAAATCCGCCACTTGGTCCGGATCAGCTAACGCCCAACGAAGCGGCGGATTTACCGCGGTCCTATATGGCCACCAAGAACCGTTGCCTGGGTCATCGTACGTACTGCCCGCTCATAATGCTTACCTCGATCGTCGAGGGCCATTTTCAGGCTCAATTTCTAGAAACGAAGCTTCGCAGCGAAGCTTTCATAGCCAATTTCAACGATCATGATAGCAACTCTACCAAAGTACAAGACGAAATGCGCGCCGAACATCCTGTCGTGTAATTCGGCCTTTCTTAATACCGATTCAAATTTTTACTCTCCCGCGGTACTCAAGTACCGACGAATTGCTCGGAGCGTGCTAATTTATGGCGCGAATGAAAAATCGTGGATTACGTCGATCGCAGTCTTCCCGTCGTGCCGTCGGACAAAAGCGAAGGATCCTCGATTCCGATTAGCGAGAGCGGCGAATCAATTTGCTCGCCGCAGGTAGAAAAGCGGGCAGGAGAGAGCATTATCGCGCGAAAGCGCCGATGGCCGTCGATAATCGATCGCAAACGAGCCCGCGCTGTTTTTTTTTCTCTCTCTCTCTCTCTCTCTCTCTCTCTCCCGGCATCCCGGGTACGTTGCATGCCTTTAATATGTCTGAGCAAATATTTGTGGTAACCTTCCAATTTCTCCGCCTCGTACTACGGAAGGAAAATTGATTCTCCGCCGTTGCGTTTATGGTACGGTTCGTGCAGACAATACTTGCTCAGCGGCTTAGAAAGGTAAAAGGAGACGACAGACGAGGACGGAGAATGAGAAAGGTAGAGAAGGAGCGAGCGAGACAGAGAGGGAGAGAGAGAGGTAGATAGGAAGGGATCCAATGTGAAATACTGTTTCATTTTACATTTTCATATAAACTACTGGCAGACTCTTTTAGATGCAAATGCAACGTTTACCTAACCGGCCTGCAATGCATCATCTCACATCCATGCGAAATGTTCAACCTAAGACACAGCGACTTTCTCCGGATGCGAATGTCGTCCATGGGAATTCCGCGCTCGTATAACGTGAATACTGAACCGCGCGATCGCGGAGGGAAGGATCGCGCTGGGATGATCGATCTCGGCCGGTGGACCGCGACAATAATTCACGCTACGTGTCGTATCGCGGCGTACGGAGACAAGTTTTGCCAAGAACCGCTAGAAAGAAAATACCAAATGGTACAGCGACAATTCGCGCACGAAAACAGAAATTGCAGCACGTTCTAACCCAAATGAAAAACAAAAAGGAACGTTAAAAATGCGCGTCTGTTTCGGTTAAGATTACAAGTGCTTGTCTAGAGTTCAAGTAACTAACGTTCATGGTAGTACAAAGTCACGGAAACGTACCGTTGCAAGTCGTCGAAACAATCGCAACGTCGTCGAATGTTTCATCGGGCAAATTAATGGCGAACAAACAAATTGTATGAAGCGAATGTCGCGATTAAACGAGGCATTGCTCGGGTACGAGCGCGGGGAGAAACTAGGAGAAAGAGTGGAGAGGTGAAGGGGAGGGCGGAGATTCAGCTCGGGATACGTCGGAAATTTCTTCCGGAGCGCGCTAAGTAGCCAGCACCACGATAATTTATATATTTACGTTTCCACAAGTAGGTACACATGGCCCTGGCAGTAGTAATCTCGATGAATGTTACGACGCGCAGTGGAAGGGCACGCTGAAAACCAGGCTCTACCCCACGAAATGGCGGCGCTGCATAACTGCCTACGTACGATGCATACAGGGTGGCGCACTTCGAATTTCGCATTCAAGAGACACCTCAAATTGGCCGGAATTGATCTAAACACAGGTGCCTCGAGAATTTCAAAGCGACTACCGGTGTGGCAATTGATTTATCATCTAAATCAAATTAAATTCAGCAGCAGATCTTCATTTCGATCGTTGTTTAAGAAATAATCGAAATAATAACCATCGATAGCAATACATAACTACATTTCACCGAAATATTCACGGGTACACAGAATAATTTATCACAAAAAACATCTAAATATGCAGAACAAGATATTGCTCATGTGACATTTTGAAATTAATTGAAAACCAATGTAACGTCGAGGTTCACTCGCTCACAAAAAAAAACACGATTTCTCAATGAAACATTTTTCCATAGAAGCGATGTTTACGTGAATCGAATCGACGGTTTCAAGTGCCCCACACTGTACGTGGGTGATACGACGGCGGGCCCAGGCGCTCAGAAACTACACTCCCATAAATCTCGAACAAAACTAAGCTCCCGCCAGCCCTGCGCGCGATGCAACTTTAAGGCCCGTTAAGTGATTATTAACGTTCCCCCAGTCCCCGCCAGCGCCGCCCAACCCCAGGCGTGTGGGAGCTATGTTAATACGCGGAGACTCCTGCTTGTTTTCAAGTGTACATCCGCAGATCCTACGTTTCGCCCGAGCGAGCCAGGAAACGCCAGGAATTACGATAAAGTGCCGCGGCGCTGGAGCTACTCAATGAGAGAAAGGAGGAAGACGTACTCGTAATTCTGAATGCTCTTTGCGGAGGAAACGGACCGCTTTTTGGGATGAACGATACGGTTGTCGTGGCCAGGAAAATGTTTGCTGACTGTGTGCGGCGACGGCGAGCTTTTCTTTAGTAATAACATAAACGTTCGGTACATTACGTTTGCTTGTATTCGGCGAGTGTAGGTTGGAATTACGATGACGAGGCCGCGCGGTATAAGGGTACAGAGGGCTGGAACGATGGGATATGATTATTATGAGGAAGAATATTTCTACTGTTGCGCCGGGTCCTTATTTAGGGACATTTAATCATTCGGGCAAGTACATCGCGCACGTTTCCACTTTATGAACGCGGCGCCGCGAAGAGTAGTGTTTTTGGTAAACGATACGGTCGTTACGGGAAGAAAATTTTTATTATTTCTGACGACGCTCTCTTTTTGCCGCCGTTTAATCACCCGCTTAAGTACGCTACATTTACTCGCGATCCTACGGGGTCTATGTACGTGGCGCAACCGATAAACGTCAGTTCCCCTTAACCGATCGGCTCGTAAACGACTCGCGAAAAGTACATTCGCCCGAAACAAGTCTATTATTCGCGAGGATGAAAGGCCGCGGAGCGTCTCTCGCACTAGAGGCCATGTCGGGACGAGAGCGTCGTGCACATTTCGAAAGCTCGGAACTAGAACTGCTCTTTACTACAGGTGCAGTATTATCCGGCGGGCATATCCGGGCGGACTTAAAAACGATCGCGAAGAATGTTTGCTCGTTATGCCAATGGGGGAGGACGAAAAGTAGGGGGAGGGAGCGGCAGCTTGAGAAGGGGTTGAGGCGAATGGTGCGCGTGGACTACCTGTTTGGAAGCGATAAAAAGAACTATAACTGCCGTCGCAGACTGAACTAATGCACGTACAGGGTGTTCTGTCGGAAAATCGACTTTTGGAGAGTTTCTTCTGCAGGCGGCGCGTCGGCGGGAAGGTTAAAGCTGAAAATATTAGCAATTGTGCAAGACTAACGTCAATCTGTCGTCGAGGCAGAGCGTCATTCGATATCGATTTAAATGTAAAATGATGCGAGTTGAATGAGGAGTCACATGGCACAACGAAGAATGGGCTTAGATTATATGAAAAATTGTAAATTTTCTATCTCTAGTAGGCGAGAATGAAATGTCCACCGCTTCTCGTGCGACGATTTCGCCCACTCTGTATGTGCACCTGGTAGAAGCGCGTAGAAAGCGACCGGTGGAAGTATTCCTGACCCCCTAACAGTCTGGCGTGCAGTCTGGCCGTTATGCCGATGGAGGAATTAGTTTTGCGGCCGAAACGCCCGGTTATTACTGACCTCGGCACGGCTACCGACCATCGTCGGCTTCTTCTTTATCATTAACTTTACCGTCTTCTTTTCCCACCGGCGAATTCGCCGCTCCACGTAAGCACGGCCTTCCCGATGAATGTGTTTTAGTACCGATACGCTCCACTACTTCTACTTTCCGCCCATGCCTCTCCTCCCTCATCACGTTCAACTTCCCACCCTATCCGACCACCCCGTTTCTACCACTCATAAACTGTCTAATTAACGATCAGCGCGATGCCGATAAGAACGATCTCAACCTTTGATCTTTTCTACTCTCCGCTTCTGGTCTGAATTTTTTCTCGTGCCGCCGGAGTTTGAAACGTTTCTTACGTTTCACGCTTTCGGCATTTTTCTTTTTATCAGCTCCTCGCACGCGGCGGAGTATTTCGCGTAGTAGGTGGCAATTAATGAAGACGCGAAGAATCAAACGAAACGTCGTGGAAGTTAGCTTTCGATGTACAAGCGTTTTATGTTAATTCGTGCTTGTGTTTATTTAGGGCATATCAAGACCCGACGATGATATGATGTTAAGCGGGGTAAAGTTGTTGAAAATGTCGCTATTAACGGGGTGAAGATATAGGACGGAAATTGGAGGAGTAGAAAAACTGTGACTCTGTTAACGCATGTGAAGCTCATCGAAATCCATTAGCTCCCATTGACGGGCCATAAGGAAGCTTCGGCCGATATTTACTTAGCATAATTACCCGGCCGTAGTTAGAGAGAACCGCTATCGTGGATCTTCGAGAGGCTGATAAAACGGTGAGAGCAGGTGAAATGGAAATGAAAAGCCTGGAGAAGGCCGACGTTCAAGAAAGTGGAGAAAGAGAGACAAGCGTAAACGCGCAGGCATACACGCCGACAAAGTAGAAAAAGAGAGGAGAGATGTTTATCCTAGAATAAACGCGGTAAGAATAATTGAAAAGAGACGTATTTAAATGGTCGGACTTTTAGTTGAGTAAATTTCCCGATGCGTTCGCTTTTGAGGACAACGACGAACCGAACCTGGCCCCGCGTGGACGTAGAACAATTTTCACTGTTTGCCCCGAACGAATCGATCTTCGAATAACCGCGACAAATTTTCTATATCACGTTATAAGAGAGTGAACGTTGGCGTATAGCAGAGAATAAAAAATGTTAATTGTACTCGATTGAAGTGGTCATCCTCACAGTATGGACTAAAATACACGGGTGTAGCGTGATGAGGATCGTTCGAACAGGAGTCGGTCGCGAAACACTATCCTTTCGTCGTCCAAATATTCCATCCGCCCCGTGACACGGTGGCTGGAGAAGAGGTAGGAAACAGAGAACGGGAAAAGACACAGTCAAAGACCGAGCGTGCGAGAGAGAGAAATAGAGACTACTGCCGTGCGGCGTATACGACACTGGCCTCTTTCCTCGCTCGTACACGTCCCATATCTCCGGAGAAAATAACCACTTAAGCTCTTATACGAGATGGGAACGGAGCCCGAGGTGGTGACGGAGGGACGAGAAGAGAGACGGACAGAGTGAGACGAGGGACCAGGCGAGAGAGGACGAAAGACAGACACGCGTAGGAGTAAGAGAGAGGGGCGAGGTCATGGTGCGGTGGGCTGCTCGGCCTCCGTAAAATTACTCCTGGCCATCGTTCTCTTCCTCTTCCTGAATGCGGAGAGAAGCCCCGACTCTCCGCCCCTCTCGCGCGACAAAGTGCATAAGGGAAGACGAGGCAGGGAGAGGCCGTGACGGGGGCCTAGATGAGTCTACATCTACTTAATGCCCGCTGCTATCCGGAACAAATTACTCGGGGGACCGGGAAATTAAGTCGACATCTTCACGGGATCCGCCATGCAGGGATTAGTTAGCATAGAAAGATCGACGCGCGCCCTTCTTTATGCGCTCGCCGTCACGTTCTCTGGGTCCAGAGCTGGAGGGGTGTATAGACCCTTGCCTACGCCCTCTCTCACTCGTTCTCTCTACAGCGCGCACCGCCGACCCTCCTTTGTCCCTTTACGAATTACACATGGTCGGATGAGATACTCAAGATGTCGTTACCCGCGGAGAGAATCTACGCAGCAACGAGAACCGCCCTCCTCCTTCGGGCCCTCTGTGTTGCGCGGAATATGACGTTGTAACAGACTGAACGGAGATCAGACGAAAGCCGGCGCTCCGGAATTTTACCTGGAGTCGGCCACGATAATTTCATCCCGCGGAAGAAATTTCGAAGGTTCGCCCTCATCCATCCGCGACGTCGATTCCTTTATAAGCGAGCTGGTGCTCCGTGCGCCGGGAAATAGAGGTGCAGAATGTGGATGACTTTCGGTAGAAGCCAAATGCAGGTTGCTGCGCGTATAGCGTAATAGGACAGAATATTTTGGTGTAACTCACCTGCGATTGAGGACTGGTAAAAAGGCAGGGTACTGTTTTAGCAAAGAATCGATCATTCGACATCGATTCCTAAGCACAAGTATATGCGGAAGATTCTTGAAATAAGCCTACTTGGCCGTCGTGTCGTTTGAGGCTGATCATGAGTGCGGCGATGTTTCACAATATTTTAGTGTAGAATAAAGACGATTTGGGGAATACGTCGCGGGGGATGATCGTCTGGCGCAAGGTAGAAGTATGAGATTCGACATCGTCGCGCGCTGTTTCTTCCTCCCTCGCGAATCCGTCCGGACGGAGGTGAGCGCGGTACTCAACGGCTCGGCTCGTATTACCGTCGATTTCGGCAACATCCAAAAGTGCTTTCTCTCGTTCCGCGTGCGCCCCGCGACTCGCGAGAGTACACCCGTTATTTGTCATTCCCTGCTCCGAAGCGACTCGCATTCCTTTTCACGTGGATACGATGTTTGGGAATATCATTTCACCGACTCGCGTACAACCTTCTCCCCCGGCCCTCGAAAATATGGACACAGAAGAATGGTCCTCATTATCCGCGGACTTGTCAGTCGCGGTCAGCCGTGATCCGAACATTTAAATAAGGTCCGACGCGAGTATATACGGCATAGGACCGTGGCAGAAGAAAATGTTTAACTTTTTCACTATTTTTCGATCATATCTCGAACACAGTTACTTTTCATCAACAGGCAACAGTAGCGAAATTTAACGAAAGCCACATGATACTAAAGGAGCAAAATAATGGCAAAAACTTGTCCATATTCTGAAAAGTCTCTGCATTTTATAATTACACTAATACGCCGATCGATCAATTCCGCACAGCTTCGAGTGTCAAGAAACTCTAGACTCGAAGGCCGTGGGCCGTGCAGTGCGGTGTATATCGATGGAAATTGAATCCTGAGGACCGTGCGGGCGGTTGAATTCGTCAAGTCGAAAGTTTTCAGCCGAGGAAGAGAGACGACTAGGGAGGGGGTGGAAAGGGGTGTGGATGGTCGAATCGGTGTAGATGGTGCGAACCACTGGCAATAGCAGTCAGAGACCACTTGAGCGGTGCTTTGCAGCCGAAAGACTCCATCCCCGGCTAAGCAAACCAAACAAAACCGAAGTGAATTCGCGTGGGAGAGAATGGGAGCAGAGAATGAGAAGAAGCGAGAGAGGAAGGGAGAGGGGTGGGGGGGGGGGGGGCAATCGACTAAGCCAAGCCCATCAAGAACCGGCTGAACGGCAAACTTATCTAATCCAACTTCGAGAAAGAGTAGGCGAAATAGAAAGGGAGTGAACGAGACGGAAAGAGGAAAAGGGAAACGCTGGAACTGCTCGCTCGGAAGATACACCCGACTGACGTTCTTGCTGGGATACGAAGTTTGCTCGCCGCGTCCAAGCCTCGAGGCTTCTCTTCCCTGGTACTCTTTAATTACACCGGTTTCAAGCATACCGCGATGTTTAACACTCCCGATGGCAGTCGGTGTAATCGGCGACCGACGTCATTCAACTTAATTAACTTACTCATACAACAATAAAAAGCCTCGATTGTCCGACACATCGGAACGAAAAATCAAATACAGATAATTATTCCCGTTGCGTATCATTATGCAAGAAAACGTCGTATCGCAGGAGGTCGATATCCCGCGATAATTTGCTATCAGCGTACCCACCTCCGTTATCAATCCGGCCGTCCAGACTGTCAGCTTGTCGCTCCAACAACGCGTCGTTAGCTGGAGCCGAAGTTGCAGGTGCTTATGACGATCGCGGCCGTTGTTTAATTACAATCGACGTTGTATTCCCAGAATGGGCCGGATCCTCTTTCGACCGGCGGTCTAATACCTCTCGGTACGGGTCACCTTTGCGGTGAGCGTGCATTGAACAGCAGCATCCAGTTAACTGTGCCGCTTCTCCCGGGGCACAAAGGAGGGGAGGGGAGGGAGGGAGGATTTCTCGAGATAGATCCTGCGGAGAGGTCGACCGATGCCGCCGCAACACCGCAGGGCTCAACTTGGATAGTCGCATAGGGATTTGGGGTTTAACGTTCGGTCAGGATGCAACGGCCAGCCTTATCTGCCGGATCGCTGCCGAATCGCTGCCGACGCCTTTGACGGCGTTAAATGATCGTCGGCGTTCGATAAAAGTCGGACTGGGACACGCTTCTGCAGCGGACGCCGCTTCAGAAACGATCGTGGGCTTCACCCGATGGATTTGCGAAAAAAAAAGCAACGTCTGGATCGAAGCCTCGCCAGTGTCGTGATCATCGAAACCAATGTCTAAATCAGGACAATTATTGTTAAGTGTAACGAAGATCAAAGTCACGAGTGTCGATAGAGATCAATTTTTATGTACCAACGGAAGCGTTGCAGCAATTATTAATTTTCGTTTCGCGTCGACGTTGCAGCTCTCTTTCTTTCTCTGTCTCTCTCAATCGCGATTATTGCGGTAATACGACAGACAATCGGACAATATTACTTATCGATGTCGATTTCGCAACGGTGCCGGGATGATATTTGAAAAACTCGTAACGCGAATTAGCTTACGCAATCTGTGCGCAGAATTTACGCATACAAAATCCAATTTCTACTTGATTTGACGTACAAACGAACTTCGAGAAGTGGATTACACGTGAAATTATTCGATCATTAATTCTCAGCTTGCGCGCACCGTTATAAACAACCGAACGAACCGTTCCCATTTTCAGCGAATCCGCCAACATTCATTTCGCGGCCAATATGAAGTCAGCAACAAAGCCTAAATTCATCTCCCCGGTCTCCCTCGCAGCTCGTTCCCGTCATAAACGGCTTCAAAAACGTCTGAATATTCTGACAGCTCACGGGAGGGTTCATTTCGTGCCGCGCAAGACTGGATTGCGAAGTGAGAAGGAGCGAGAGAGAGAGAGAGAGAGAGAGAGAGAGAGAGAAGATGGAACGATAAGATAATTTTTCCGCAAATTCGAGATGGCACCGGCTGATGGAGGACCCCCGTCGTCCTGGTTATTATACCATTCCACATTATACGCCGCCCGACGTTCGCCAGCCTCTCGAAATGGAACCGAATAATTTATAATATTGGCTTATCTTACGAGCTGTTCTGCCTTTCGTTATGAATCCCTTCCCCTCCCTTTGTGCCGCGGCGCACATCCTGATGGCCAATTCCTTTTGCGGCGAGGCATGGAACGAATAAAGGAAACTGGCAGGGTTAGGGTTCTCTGGCGAGTGAACGTAGCTTCGCCGAAAGTTAATTACCTAGTACGGCGTTGGAGAGTCAGGATGATGCGTTCGATGTCGAAACGTCAAATACGGATCAATTAGCGTCATTCAATTAAGGAAAGTAATGTGACCGGAACAAGTGTGAGAATGGTAGGAATAAAAAATTGCAATAAAAGAAATCGGCGAACGGTGAGTGGAACGGAGTTCTCGAGAAGCAACAGAGGAGTCCTGAAATTCTGACAGACTGACCCTCTTTCGGCGTTTCATATCGGCGCCGAGTTTGGTCCGCCCGTCGGCACGGTGATTAATTAATCCATTATCATTAAACTGATTACCGACGGGTTTTCGGCCACGCTGCTTCCTGCCACGAAGTCAACAATGTTCCCTCCGCCCTCGAAAGGGGTTGGGCCAACGATCTCACAAAGGTCGCTGTCACGTTACCACGAGACCGCACGGTTCAACGACAGTTTTTATTGAGGGTGCTTGTAAAAGGGTGAAAAATTGAAGCTCGCCCACTGCCCTCCGCCGCAGGGTGACCGAGATATTTGTCCAAGAGCCTGGTAGAACGAAGAGGAAAAAGGGGTTTCGAGCCAGGACTCAGGAATCTGTGTGTGCAACCCTCGCGTCTGTACGTACGCGCGCCGCAGGAATGTGTGTATAGAAAGAAGCGAAGTAGTGAGTGAGCGTGCGAAAGATGAGAAGGTTGGAGAAAAGGAGTATGAGCCAATGAGAGAGCGAAGGACGAGAATCGTGGTCAGAGAAAAGGAGTAAGAACGAGAGGGAGAGAGAGAGAGAGGGGGGGGGGGAGGAAAAAGGTAAAAGTAGGTGGTCAAGGGTCGGAGAGGCTGCTAGAGTCTGGTCGAGCGAGCAGGAAAGAGATTGCAACTCTCCACGATCGGTCAAGGGTCGGCGCGAAGGGACAACGGCAATAAAAAGCGCGACCGTCCGTCGAAAGGGGTTGAGAAGGGACAGGAGGGGTCGGGTCGGACGACGACGCTGGCACCGTTGCTGCAACGAAATTAATGTTTGTCGAGTGTTCTCGCCCTTCTTTTTTTACGCCCGATTAACGGGATCACCTTTATGAAAGTGCCCGCGGGGCGTTGCTGCGTTGTAAAGCCACCGGCACCTCGTAAACGGCGCGCGATTAAGACTGATTTCGCGGAGCGTGTCATGCGCTCAGGCGCTCGCGCGGACAATTCCGCTTCTTCTCAGTGTCCACCCAGCAGCAAGAAACAAAAACTCGGCGAGCGACGAGCGGTCATAAGTAATTGGGATCTTTTGAGATAATATCTCAAGATTCCTGACGGCACGTAAACGGCCTGTCAGTAGGATTATTTTACAATCTCTTGCGAAGGCGGCACCATCAAACTACCTAGATTATCATTGCGCCGAGAGCCAGAAATCCTTAAATTGGCGAAAATGCGAAGTTTCTGAAGAATTTATCTATCCGGACATCAGGCAGAGACTTTGTTCCATCGACTCATACTGTAGTCGTTCGGGGGCGGGGAAAAACGTCTGACGATTAGCGGCGGAGGCTGCTCGGACCCTCATCTCGAGCCACGGTCGACAGCAATGGCAGTTCCATCCCGAATCATGGACTTTGCCACAGAACCGGGGGCCTTCGAAGTATCGGAACGCCGACAATCCGATCGGGGAGGAAGGAGTTCTCCGGAATTTTGAATTGATTCCCGTTTCTCGCCCGAATCACGCCGTCGTTGTGACGCGAACTAGTGAAAAGGGGGATGAGACGGGGGGGTATGAGAGCGACCGGTAGAGGGAGAGGTCGTGAAGGGTGATAAATCACGGTTCATAGAAATCAGCGAGGCCTTAGGAAACTCGCTATCGCTATTCGACGATATCAGAGAGCGAGGCTGCGAAGAGAAGTGAGAGCTGAGGGGTGAGGAGAGGGGCGGACATTGGCGGAAACGTTTTAGGGCGTGGAAATTACCGGAAATCCCTCTCTTTTAACAGCGACACGACGCCTGAGACCGTAATTCCTGGCCATCCCCTCCTATGCGCCCTAGCATCCGCCGATAACACATTTCTCAAATGCCTCCGCTTAAGAGCACTGCCGAATTACGTAATTATGGCGTTTACGAGCGCGCATTGAGCGCGCGAGGAAAGTCGACGCGCGGCCGACGAGTGGTGCGCAATCGCGCGAATAGCGGCGCGGAGAGCGCAATGGGACGTGCGCGGGCAATTTATTCGCCGCCGACACCGATGTATATCACTTATTATCGTTCGCAGGCGCATGTGAACGAACGATAAACAGCGAATCTGTAATTCGGCCCTTCGGATTTAATGGCGCGCGCGGGCTCTTCTGTTTGTTGAACAGTCTGGCGTGACGTAAAATTCATCGTTGCCGCGCCTCGCGCACTCCTGTTCAACGCACGCTACGTCGACTCCGCTACCAGCACTGATCTTAATGCCTGGTAATGAAACTCGCTCTTTAGACACACTTGAGCCACAGTATTCTCGACCCGAAAACTGACGTCTCAATGTTTCGCGCGTGTTTTTTCGTGGCAATGCAATCTGAGAACGAATCGCATGGGCGATGTGGTTGAGAAAAATGGCGAAAGTCGTTCGTCAATGTTGTTTCAGACGCGCCCGTGTGTGCGCGGGCACAGGGAAATGCAGGTGCACACGTACGCGTAGCACATATGGGAGGATGCATTTACGCTGAGATACAGTACGTGCAAGCGTACACAGCGAATGTATATAGATCACCGCACGCATCGCGTGCTTCTGCAACCACAGGAAGTCCCACGCGGTGCCGTGGTCGCGTTCAGTCGCATTTCCGTTTTGCATTTCAAATTCCCGCTCTCTCTCCCCGAGCGTCGTTCATCCCCCGCTCACTCCCCGACAACCCCCTTCCTTGCTTTCCTCTCTCGCGCTTCAACCGACGAACGACGCATACAGTTACGCAGTTGTGAGCGAATAGTGCGAGGCATCGATCTCTGCCAAGTCTCGCTTCACGTACTTTAGGAACTTGGGCAAATCTAGGGGACTCTGATAACGACATTAGGAGTAAAGGCGAAGGAAAGAAAAGAAGCAGTACGCGAAGCAGTGGCTTTAAAATGTGCCATGCGACAGAATTGAGTTTAAAGAACATCCGTCACAGAAATTGGAAAAAGTGTACAACCCCTTCCCCATACAAAAAACACAATTACCTAGACGAAAGAGATTGTTGTTTACGTAATATATTAGGAATTTTGGTTGTAGACGTGAGGAAACCGAAAGACGGCGTCTGAAGTATAAACGATTCATCGAAGCATCTATCGCGGACGTAGGAAAAATGAATGATGCCCCGACACTTGGGGCACAACGGTCTCGAGAATAGTAAAAGGGAGTCGTCGAGCAGCCGGCAGAAAGGAGCGCGCAAGGGGGGTGGTGGCGGAGATACAGCTGGAGGCAAAAGGGCGGTTTGCGGTGGGATGCGGTAAGCGGCAATGAATTAATCGCCCTGAACACCAGCGAGCTCGGCCCCGAACCGAAATCCCACGTTGGGCCTCCCCTTCGTTCGCCGTCCTTACCTCTCGCCCTTGCCCGCCGCGCCGACGTCGAGCCCCGTAAAATCTCTCCTCTAAAGCCCTAATGCTACCGACCGCAGCCACCGCCACCCAACCCTTCTCTGCTTCACGAAAATGACGCCTACTCGCGACCTTGGCCAACGCGTCCCAACGAAAAGGAAGTGGAAAAAGTTGTCGGGGTGTCGATCGATCGTGGCGTGACAAAAGCTGAAGCTCGTTGGTTGTCACGTCGACGGGGCGCGCGGGTCGAGGAGAAGGTTGTCAACATTTCTTCATTCTTAACGGACCAAGAACGTCCGTGTAAACGTGTGCATAGGTACGTACCAACGTGACTTCCAGCTGCGACTGCTAATAACAATGACGGCGAGCATGACGCACTTCTTACCTGGAACAGAAAGAAGGGACAATTGGTCAAAGTGATCGTTGGGTTTTGTCGACATTCTGCTGCACAATTCGAAGACTTCAGTCTTGAGTGCGCTGATGTTCATGTTCTGCGGGTACATGTTTTTAGATTGTGTATGATATAGGTAAGCCTAGACGGAGAGAGGAGAGAGTATCTTTTGAGCACTTGTTGAGAGCGCGACGCCCGGAATTCAGCAATATCCACGTGTGTAAATCACTTTTTGGCAGGAATTTTCTCTCCCGGGCGTGCATTTATTAGTGCCGAGGAACAATGGAGAGCCACCGACACGCCGCGACGGGAGATTTAATTTTATCCCAGCATGCGCGCGTACTCGCCTCTCTCCATTCCGTGCATTCTTCTTCTCCGCGCAATTCTTTCGCATTCTTGTTTCCCTCTTTTCCGCGGCCGTTGCGACACTTTGCGAGACAACAGCGCGGTGATAACTTACGAAATATGAATTACAATCTAACCTCGCAACTGCGAATTACGTACAGAGAGTAAAATGTAATTTGCACGTTGCAGAAATAATGCTCAATAAAGGAAGAAAATAAATTAAATACGTAAAATAAGTTTTTTGCATACGACGCCAAGCGCTAAAAGCTGAAGGATATGATATCTTGAAACGTTATGTAAATTATGTACATTTTGAACGCGGAAACGGTAACGCGGCTAATTCGTATAAAACCATGATTCGCATAATAATACGCTCTCATCGCATCAGCGGACTTTCGAGCGTTCAAAACGATAATTCCCTTGCGATTGTAAAGTTTCCAATCAATTCGCGAGTAACAACTGGATAAAATGCTGGGAAATTGTTGGGATCGACCAATGACTTTTTCACTCCGGCGACTCTGCGCGGTATTCCTTTTGTTTACGCATCGTTTTCAATGTTTTCAAATAAAAACGAGAAATTCAGCACAATCTATGCACGCTGTCCAATAATCGCAAAAAAAGTATTGTCATTTAGAATTGTTTGAAATACACTTGAAGCACCCACTATGCAGAACATTTCATTGGACCGTTTAAAATTAAAAATTATTATTCTTAAAAAAAAGTGTTATTTTATTATAAATAACAAGTGGGGTAAATCAAAAATAATAAAAGTAGAACGTTATATAGACAGTACATATTACGAAATCTAAGCACAAATCTACCAAACATCATACAGAAAAACGCCCAGGACTCAAACCTACCGCAGCAGTAAGTAGTATAACTCAATCATTCATCAGCCCAATGCCTACAGAATAATGTGCAGCAGTAATACACAAATAGTATGCTACCTACACAGCACATCAATCGCGATTTCAACAAAAATCAATCCTCACCGACAAACACTTGCACTCTCAACTCCTGTGCCGCACTGCCAGTAGTGCAACTCAATCATCGACCAGACCTACGTATACATAACAATATATAACACAGTGATATACAAATAGTATATAACAAACAGCATACTCTATATCATTCGAACGAAAATCTATGAATCCTCTATACGACAAATACTCCCACTCAGAAGTCCTGCCGGAAAACAAGTAGTGCAACTCGATCATCGAGCAGACCTGCGCCGCCGAACGGACACATCGTCCCTCGGTCAACCTTATATCGCTCGTTCCGCCGACGAAAGAATCGGCGAACGTTTCTCCTTGAGGTAACTCACGTAAGCAACATCGACTCGACCTATTTCGTGTCCATTGAGGCTACCTCGAGCGTCTGTCTCATTTCTCCTTGCCCCGTAACCGGCGAATGCATGCAACGCTGCACTTTACTATCTGCTATCTCCTATCAGCTATCTACTCCACTTGCATACTGGATTTAGAATAGTTGGATATGGGGGGGGGATCGAGGTTAAACACTTATTTCTAGTCCCGTTCCCAAAGGCTCGTCCTACATCTCCGCACGTCATAGAATTTTTACGATCCATCACTATTCTCTTACCACCCACCCGCAAGCGTGCGCCTCCTCATTTCCTTCCGTCTGCCGTGCCATTATTACGACGTCTTACGTAAGGTACGAGAAGGGAAAAAAAGAGGACGATCGGTACCATGGATTCTTGTTAACAATCTTTGTCGCAATGAAAACGTGCATGCCTACCGAACAAAAGCGTTTCCCAGCCATGCGACTGCAGGACTCTTCTTTCAATGGGAATCGAAGTTCTTACCGTTGAATGAACTTGTCAATTAACGGAAATAACGCGCCATTGAAGTGGTTCGTGAAAGTGCACGGTCCACTTTCGCCGGGCGAGTAGATTGAAAGAGTGAGAGTGAAAGTTGGCGAAAACGGAGAGAGAGAGAGAGAGAGAGAGAGAGAGGGGAGAGCGACAGAGACTATGAAACGAATGAAGCGAAGCGCAAGGCAGCCGCGATGTTCCGCGATTTGTATGCAAATTAGGCGGTTCGTTTTGCTCGCCATTTTGAGGTAATTTGGACGATCGCACGCGATCAAATTGGTGGACGGACGGAACTGGTAATTGCACAAATTCAGACTCGTTAACTGTGTACACAAGCTCGCGCATATTCTATCCTCGCGAGCATAGCGCATATTCATTATAGTACGACTACATCCGCGACCGAAACCACCCATCTCGCGCACCCCCCACTTTATCATAAACGAAGTATTATTTTCGACGATGGCGAGCGAGCTTGTGAACGAGCTTACGATACTCGTTACTGTCTACTTTTATAAGTATTTCGGGGGAGGGGGGGAGTGAAAACAAAAAAGAAACGCAAACACACGTACACAGCGCGGCAGCGCATTTAAATACCTTATTATATGGCAACTTTGTGAATGATAATTCCGAACAATATAAATTCCTCGACAATTTGCAACCGTTTGCATATAAAACGGTCTGTTATAAACGCGCTCCTCTTGTAAGTTCCATCTCTACATTGCGGCCGTATCTGCCGAGATTATTATTATTATAACATACACGAGGCGCACGTTATCGCGTACACGAATGCGTGGTACGTTTTATCTACCGAAAGTGCTCTCATCGTACCGGTGAAGAGATTTTCATGCGTCTACGCATGCTGCAGTGTCAAATTTATCCTCGTATTAACGCGACGTGCATAAAGAACGATTGAAACGCACAGTGTTCCGGATCTCGACTCGAGCGCACTGACTCCGACTTTTTCGTCCATGAGAACTGCAGTTTTAGGAGCAGACGACCGTTTAGAGAGGTATACGCGTGAACCGCGAGACTTGGAGGAAAACGCTGGGCGTGGGCGGAGAGGAAAGTAGGGGAACATGCCGTTGGAAAAGTAAGTTTTCCAGCACAGCCGCCGCCGCCGCCGCTGCACGGTCTCGCAAAGTTGCCTGTTGTCCTTTGCCCCCTGTCCGCTCCCGTTTCGGGATTTCTGCCGGCAGAGAGTAGTCCTCCGCCGTCGTCGGCGACGCTCTGGAAGTTCCGCGAGAATGGAACTTTGGTAAGCCAGGCACCTCGGCACCCTTTCTGACGCGAAAGGATGCAGCACACTTGTGCTCACGATAAATACATCGATGCACGTCGTATACTGCCGTCTCGCGAGGTTCACAAGAAGAGAGTGGAAAATTTCGTGGCATACCTTTCGATTTGGCAGATCGAGACTGTTTGTACGTACCGTCGACATGTTTCCATTTTTTCGCAACGCAGGGGATGCAGGATCGACGAAGACGACGCGAGCGAGCGAGAAAGGAAGCGGAGTCGGACAGCGGCGGGCGTGGGAAGGTACTGAGAAGACGAGCCGGAGACTCGCGGCAGGAAAACAGTACAAAAAGCATTCCCGTGCTCTTCCGCGGAACGTTCGGCGGATTCACTTGTGTCATACTTGCGCCCGGAATTGAACAACTTTCTTAAAGTCGCCGCTGTTCTCCGAAGAAAAGATGAGGCTGAACACAGCGAAGACGGCGAAAGGAATAGGAAGAATGGAATGGCAAAGGACGGAACGGCGAAGAGTGAGTGAGACGACAACAGAGGCGCGAGATGGAAAAAGCGAGAACATAGAGATGCGGAAGACGGAGAAGGCAACGGCAGGAATGGAATACCAAAGAACAAAGTAGAAACGGATGTCTGAGACGAAAAGAGGGGGGGGGGGGGGGGGAGGCAATGAAAGAATCGGAAAGAATGAAACAGAAAATGACAAAAATATCATAGAGAGAGAGAAGCGTTACTTTGGAAAGAGCGAGAACGCGAGAATGAAGGAGAAACAGAGAGCGCGGGAGGCAAGGCAGAAAGTCTCGGCTGGGGGAAAAATGAGACAAGAAGCTCTTCCGGGAAAGTAGTTCCGGCAAAACAGAAAAGTCTCGCACGCGTCTAGCGCGACGTCGCCGTCGACGAAAGGGCGATGTTTTGCAACGTGCCCTTTCTCTACCGGTTTCATCCGTCCGACGTTAGCCAGAAGCCACGTCGGCGTCGAGGAGAACTTTTCCGCGGGCAGTGGAGGGAGCATTGTGCGCAACGCGGTATACGGATCGTGGGAGTCGGATGAAAACTGTTTCCGGTTTTGACCGGTCGCGCAATCCTTTTTCTAGATCTGAGACCGCACCAGCTTCGCTCGAGCTCCCAATGTCCGATGGCGAACGAAGCCGACAAACGAGAGCCACGGATTTGGATTAGAGCGGTCCCTGCGCTATGTGGTCAAAGCATTCTAAAGTTAAAACGCAAATAATGAATTTAAAAGCCTTCCACCGGCACGAACGTTTCGGTCAAAAATTCGCATGCCGCACAAGCGTATTTATGAAATCTTTCGACCAACTAATGCCAGAAGCAGCGTGCAGAGAACATTGATGCTCGTGCAGTCCGCTGTGACAGAGGCTGAATAAATATATCGAAACGATCTTCGAACTATTACGTTCACGTACCGCCGTTACATTCCAACTTTCCTCGCTTTGTCTTTATAAGAAAGAAACGACGTCGCGAGAAGTATTGTGCAGGGGTGTATGCAAAGCGTGATAAAGAGAGTTTGCGCGGCGACAAGAAGCGAAACTCTCCGCCCGGCCCAGCGTGGGAGGACAAGAGAAATTGAGAGGAATCGAAGGTACATTTTCACGGACGATAAACTTACCGCGAATTTATTTGCCATTCGCTCGCCTACCTCCACCACGCTCCATTTAATATCCTTGACTCCGTCTCGCGACTCGCCACGATAAGAGCAAAGCAAAAATTCCTTCAAAGAGCGGCCACACGAAAAAACGCAGACGAGAAACAGAGGGAGGGACGAAAAGAAAAAAAAAAAGCAACACTACCCCATCAAGCACACCGAATCCGTTATCTTTCACAACCTATTCCTCAATCCCGACATCAAAATCACAGTCTCCCCATAGATCACCATCCCGGCACTTTCCGGGCATCCCGAATTATATCGATAGAACCTAAAATTTCGTAGCGCACGTAATGACCCGGAATAAGCTAGTATAACGATTGGCCACCGTATAACGAAGGACGATAAAAGATCCGAAACTACCGCTTTCCACGGCACCATAAATATCGCCGCCTCATTCTCCTCTCGTCCTGTCGCGCACATATATACGTACTTCCGGCCAGAGATACAAATACTTTGCCGGCGAATTCTGGAGTTATTAGAGTGTTCATATTTCCCAACGGAGCACCCGGCACGGCACGCTTATTGATTACTCGTCACCGTGAAATTCAAAACTCGACGAAGGAAACACTATCGTGTTCCGGGGGCTGCGCATCCAGCGGAAAGTTACATCAATGAACCGTCTAGTTACGTTCCTGCTCTCGCGGACGCAGGAGGAGGAGGAGGGAAGGGAAAGGGGGGGCCTAGGCAACAACACGCACTCACACAGCACGATGCCGCAAGCCGCAACCAGACCCTTTTAGCCACCGGTTTTGATACGTGGCTACAGAAATTCCGACTCCCCAGCGCGTTAATATTTTACAGTTAGCCAACTATCATAGCTCCTCCTCGGGCGTGGGGCTGCGAAATTATTGCGCCTGCCGAGCCTTCGGTCTTCAGCAGATTCTCAGGGTACGGCATGCGATCGCGTCGTATCTCGCGGATAAGGGTCAGAATTTCGACCGATCGGAATGTCGGGGATGATTCGATGGCAAAGTAGCGTCCAATCTGTGATCGAAGGGAAAAACTTTCGGGACGGTGCGGTGGTGGACAATACTGTACCGGTGGCCTGTCATTGTAATGTGTATTTACATAGCCGTGCAAATGTGAGCAGACGGCAGCGAGAGTTGCGCGTGCAACACAGGCGCACACGGCAGTGCGAGAGTGTAAGGGATGGAAGAGTAGAATAGGAGAGAGAGAGAGAGAGAGGTGCAATGCGAGGGCGAGTGTAGTGCCGCTGCACCCAGCCACTGCTTGGTAAAGTGTAAACTATTATAATTATCCCTGAAACCACTGTCATTGCGAACAGCTTGCAACGTCGTGCAATCCGCGTAAGTAGTGTGGGTGCGCGACGTAGGTAGGTAATGCGAATATGCACGTTTAATCATATTTCGCATGTGGGTGTACACAGGTGTACAACGGCTTATATTTCGCCGGGGCGTTTGACATTTTTATTCCCACGCCGTACGAGAAACGTGTATGCGTAATATGATTAAAACGTCGTTTTGCGGAATCGGAGAAAATCCGTTTGATGCACTAGTGTTGCCTGTCTTTCAAGCGTGACAGTAACTACGGCTAATATTATACCCGAATCGTCCACTATTTCAACGGATTCGCGCGACCAATCGGCTAACGCGCACTGGCCGCTCACTTGCGCTCCCCCCTTCCTTTTTTTTCGCTAGCTTTGTTTCGTGCGGTACTTCCGGCGCGCAGTTTTCCGCGAGAACAATATCGACGGTCGCTCGGGGTTGATCAAATTGGTAGATGCGTCGATGCAATTAAACGCCACCGCCGCTCCCTGCCCATCCCCCGCTTCCAAACGCAATACAGGAGGGTGCGCGAAATTTATGCTCGGGTCACTTTAAAATCGTGGATTTTCGGTGACGAGAAATGATGATCACGCAAATACTAGTGAACGAGTCGAAAGATAATAGTGTCGGTAGTAAATTCAGCGTAAACAATGTTTGCCAAGGATTTGAAATAAAATATGAATTCATCTAGCAGGTTCGGGTCAAAGAATTGGCAAATTAGATAGTGGCGCAACGAGCTCGGGACGCTATGTCAACTTTGATATTCCGCAGACTTTACTACATACAGAATTTACAACGGGCTCTGTGGACTTACTCCGTTGGGCGCTGGCATTCTAATGCAAATCCGCGTAGGCTCGATGCCGGGCGTGAGGACGGTCGATTGTAGGCGGCACTAACAGTATACAGGCTGGATATTGTGCGCTTGACACTTCGACAATAACACTAGCCGAAGCGTGCATCGCGAAATTCCAATGATTATATCCGTTCCCCAGCTCATAATGAGGCGGCATGGACATCAAACTTAATGAACTCAGCACACCGAACGTCATCAGCACCGTTTCAATGTGCCCGGAGTCGTGTACAGTCTGTGACAGGGTGGAAATTTTGGAGGGCCACACATTTCGGGGAGCGTTCAGCTAATCGGATTCTTATGAATATATCGCACATTATTTTCGGAAAACGCTGCTTTGTCTTAGCGGACGCTTCATTAAAGCATGCCACAATCCCGACAAGATATTCCTCATTCATCAGTGGAGGAACGGAGTGAGAGGGAAGTAAGAAGAGGCTAAGGTGAATAGTTCTACCTACGCGTTCTACCTGATATTTGCAATAAGGGAATACTTCGAGCTATTCGAGGACTGTTTCGTATGCGGGCCTGGTTACGATGGTAACCTAAGTACAGTTGCCTAACTTATATTGAAGATGTTTGGAAGCTTTTGAGTTCGAATTGCCGTGCTGCGCACGATGCGGCACTACTTCGGCAATCCACCCCACGGCCTTTCATATACACATATACATTTGCGTACACGTCGACGTGGCCATACGTACTCGGTGTGTTTCGAAAATGCATGTTAATACTTACGGGACTCATTCGCTAGCGAAAGAATAAAGAAAAATTGCGGAGCGACATTTCTCGCTCACCGACGCGACGCCTCGTTTTCGACAGTAAGATCAATCTGTGCGATGCAGGCAATATAAGTTCGGATCACGTCGTTCTTTACGAAAACACACTCTCTACACCCCCGATTGATCCTCTGACACGAGATTACGCTGTTAAATATTGATATGCATATTCGAGGCATACGCGAACGTATGCAATCCGATGTTACGTGCCATGTTACATACGTATGAAAATGGAAATGCTTTGTACACGCATTCGCGTACATGTACATGCATACTCATTCCGACAGACGTTCATACGAAAAGCAGTATTTGCAAGGACGATACGATCCCCGCGCGACGTCCTGATTATTCGACGAACTTGCACCACCGCGCGCTACTTGCCATTTAGAAAAGCATGAATAATCGCGCCAACTCCCCGCCGATACGTTATTTCTACCCTCTCTTTCTCTGTCTCTCTCTCTCTCTCTCTTTCTCTCTCTTCCTCTGTAGTTCGGCTGCGTAGCGTGGGCGAATAATCGAGTTAATTATAATTCGCCAGCAAGGAACGGGCGTGAATTACGCGAAACGATACACTGGACCCTAGTTCGCCTTTCACCGTGTTCGTTCAAGTTACTATCCGCTAACTACCCGCTCGCACAGGTATTACCGTCTGCGAATTTCCACGAGTTTCGCGCGCCGCATTTCTGCGCTTCACTTACGTGCGCCAGCCGCAAAAACGAGGAAAGACGCGGCGGACGGAAGTTGCGCGAGGGAATTTATGATTCGAGACCAACCCAATCCTCGACCGACCGAACGGGAATCTTCGACTCGAACCGCTGGCTCGTTGAAATACGATTCGGCCGCTTCCGCGTGCACACGTTTTTACGATGGAAAATTATAGTCCGTCGGAGTCTAGAAATCATCGACCACAATCCTGACCGACTAACCCACTTCTTTGCTCGTACATTTTCATGTGACTAAACAACAATGATGATTCATCGAAGTGCAGAAAGGAGAAGAAAGAATTTTTTGTTCCCAGAATATGGAATGTCGCGTCTCGTGAAATTTTCAGCAAATCGTCAACGACGAGTACAGCGAGGCAACAATTGTTTTCGCACCTGTCGCCCTACGGCCGTCAGCCCCTCAATTTTCTCGCGCCCTACGACGGTAAAGATGAAAAGGGGGCTGGCGGTGGTGCGAGTGCGCGGAAAGGCGCCCTTTCATATTTTATTAGCCACCGATATATTACTCCCGGCACGTGGTGTATGGCCTGCTTGAATAGCGATCGTCAGATATATATCCGTGTTTACGTTTACGCTGCGAGGGCGGATAGGATACACGGACAACGGTCGGACGTTTGCTTTGGACGTCCGTCGGTGTGAGTGTCGTCGATTGATACGAGACAGAAAGCGGAGGGAGAGTTGCCGAAAGAGAGAAGGACCGGGACGGACGGAAGGAAGGAAGGAGATGGAAGAAAGGTAAAGAATGACATCGACGGAGGCAAGGACTCTCAATATTTACCCCCGGCAGATATTTTCCTTCCGAAATGTTGTGCGACCAAATTGCTCGCAAAAAGAAAGGGAATCGACGACAATGATAATCCCAGCCGTGGCCAGTGCAAACAGCGACCGAAACATTCCGATTGCGAAGGTTATGTAATTGTGTGCTCCCGATGGAAACGTTCCTCGGACACACGACGCTGTTAAAAATCAGCGTCCCGTCGATATGCCGGCGCAAAGATATGTCCGTGGCGCATCGATTGCTGACGCAAAATAGGCGAGCGGCGACGGGATAGAGGGCAGATTGCCGGAGGCAGAAGGACGGAGACGGAGAGTAATATCCTCGAGGCGCATGCCGCAGTCGTTCGCGTGTCCGGGAATTCTGAGATCGACAACAAAGATGGGGATTGAAAAATCGTGAGGTCAGATCGTCGGGAATTGCGACGATCCGTTGACTCTAATTCCGGGATCGTAAAGAAAAATCTCCGCGACCCTAGCCGCGGTGGCGCAGTACGAAAGGAATCCGGGAGAGCATTCCTGGTCCTATCGGACAATTCGAAGCTCGTAAAATGCAGGAGAAACGACACGGTCGGATCCGACCCGGGGAACAATGTAAAAGTGCGTCCGTGGGGTGTGCGTTGGAACGACCGTAAAGCGAACGGAGAGTTTTCGGGGAACGTGGCTCGGGTGAAAGAATGCTCCGATGGCGTGATAGCGTCATACGGCCATATGTACGTACCCAACGACGACGATCCGTCGTTTTCGCACCGACGACGACGCTCTTTATGCTCCAACAGACAGTAGACGCGAGCGCGGCGCGAATTTGGTGTCGTCCATATTCATTAGCGGAGCAAAATGAACGCGCTCTCTGATGGAGACTACAAATTTCTCGCCACTCGATACGTATCGCGCCAATTCTCTGCATTGTAATAAAAGGAAAATTCGGCAATTATATCGGGAATGACGGGGTGCGTTCGGTGACACAAAGCTTTGACGTACGTTACGAATTTCAATCGCGACACACTCTCCTTCTCTCCCTCTCTGCTTCTGTCTTTCTCACGTACACGAGCGTGCGTAATTTATTTAATCCGATAAAAAGTCACTGGAGGCGCAATCCCAAATCCGATGCGATTTATCTTCTACGGTAGCTGCCTTTGAAAGTGCCGTCATTAACAACGACCCCGATTATAAATAAAGCCACGCGCAGCGTGCTCTTTACAAGGCTGCGCTACCGAAGTTTATTCAAACCGATAACTTCGTTAATTAACAGGGCTGAAAAAAGAACGGCAAAATTAGCCACGCTTAAATCGACATAAACTTCGCGACCTCGTTTCAGTGCGCTGCCGTGGCAAGAATCGTGGATACGGAAAAATTGACGATGTTTTCGGCGGACAGATATTCCTGGGACACGTGCTCTGATCAGTCGACAAGCTCCTTTCGCGCTGCGTTACCGCGTCACGTCTGCCGATACTGTGACAGTGGATCCCAACTGAGCTGTATTTAACGATACTGCTCCGTTAATTGACAAGCGTACAAAGGAAGCGGGAGAACCAATCGCACTAATGGTAGCGAATATCCTCAGGCGAACGCAATGCGTCGTCATGCGTGCAAGCAATTCGATCATCGCCTACCATTCAAATACTGTCAAAACATTTCGCCCGATAGTTTTTCATCGTTTCGCCGCGCTGTTCAGCAGCTGGTTCGAGCGTTGACATCTGATCGATGATTTCGGCGGGTCATTCCGAACGGTACCTATACTATACAGTATACGCCATGCGATTCTGCTGCAGCATAACTGTGCTTTTCAGCAGGATCTTTAGCCGAAAGTCCAAAATAATAGCTGCGCAGCGACTTCCGGTTTAACGTCGTCGCCGCATGATCCGCGACTTTTCGACACCGTTTCGTGCAGACGGGGTCACGCACGTACGCGTATGTGACCACGTCTATATATGTATATACGCCTAGTGTGTGACGTGGCGAGCGTGGGTGGAGCAAACCGGGCCAGGAACACTCGCCAGGCGGCGCCATCGTCCCGAGGAGTTCGTAGGTAAGGGGTGCACACCCCTACACGTCCCCAACCCCCTTCATCCACCCCCCGCGCACCCTCTCCCGGCGCGAGGGAATGTCTGCTAATCCTTTACAGGGAATTCGAGTGATAAATTCCGTAAATCCCTGTTCAAGCACACCCTTGCACCAACCCATCTACCCTTACCATTACCGGGGTTTCCTGTCCCACCCCTTTCAGGCACCATCCCTACACCTCCATCCGCCCCCTCCGCCACCCCCTTTTGCAACCCCATCGCCACCCCCTTGGTCCTCGTCGCTCCATCTATCCCAACTACCTGGAATCTAGACTCTCGCCACCCCTTCGCCCACACCCCGCTTCTCGTCTATAGGGGTAGGCACCCCTACTTCTAGCCTGCAACCTCTCCCACGTCTCGGGAAAAAGTAGAAAACTGCGATTACAAAGACTTTTCCGCACACCCCTGCCACTCCCCCACCCCTTACGTCACTCTGCCGCTTCTTCAGCCCCTTGGCCACCCCTTTCTTCCCAGTCCTCAACCCAGTCTCCTGTCCGCTTCGTCGTCCTTTATCCTTCTCCCTCTTCCTAGGTCTTCTTCTCGTCCTCCGCCTACTACTACCACGACCACTTATTTTCTTGTTCTTTTTCCCCACCTACCCTCCCCTTCTACCCGTACATCTGTCTCTCTTACACGAAATCTCGCTGCAGTTGCTTTCCATCTCGCTCTCTCTCTCAAACACCGTACCGGAGGCTCCTTCTTGGATTAAAACTTTAACACTTTGTTACCCTTTTTCGGGACGACGGGGAATGGGACGCCGGTAAGAAGCTGCAGGGAAGAACGAGGTAAGAGAGCGGCTAGAGCCGGGGCAAGGGAGCGAGTGGGGGGCAGAGAGAGTGAGAGAGAGGGGTCGCCACCGTAATCCGAGGCTTTCGCTACGTTGGACAAATTTCAGTCTCCGGGTGAATTTCGCTTTTGATAAAACGCCCCATTTTACATTTCACACCTGTCTCTCTCTCTCTTTCTCTCTTTCTCTCCGCGTAGTCTCAGTCCCATCTCTCCACGAGCTGGAAAAGCCCGCCGTCCGCGATAATGAAGAGGTGAGCGAGATTTAGAAGAGAGAGCGCGCGCGCGTTCGCTTTTATAGTATGTGTATAACCGTGCCCTCGCGCGTATCTGTGCATGGCGAGCGTGCTCGCGCACGATCTTTGGGGAAGAAGTGTTCGTACCTAGGGATTGATGCAACGAGGTAGAGACCCCCCAGGTCCGTCCTTATCTTGATCGGAGGGCGGATATGATAAGGGAACCGGCCAAGCATGAAAACAGCGCGTCTATTGGAAAAGGAAATGCGCTCCGCTCGCGACGACCGCCCGTGATGAATGAACAAACTTCTTTCTCGGCACGGAAGGAGAAGGAGGGAAACGCTCCTAATCCCGCGTCGTATTGGACCTCGACCAGAAAATAAGAATCGCATTGTCGCCGGGGTGACGAGGTGAGATCTTCAGCTGGGATAATTTTCTCGACGAGCGAAAAACAAATGAAGTAGTACTAGGTGCACGGATGACAGTTGAAACGATTATGTGAAGCATGTTCGAAGTTTTGAAGTCGTTCAAAAGCAACGTCTCGGCGATGTTCAAAAATGAATATTATCGAGTTAACTGACTCGATCGCGTTTTAATAACGCTCAGAGTCTATACGAAGTTTAAATCGTCGCCCGTAAAGATCGTGCGATGCATAGTTCGCGCCGCGTGCATTTTGATTAAATATCCGCTGACGTGGCACGGTAGCTTGGAAGACTCGCGGCGTCAAAGTCGGACGACGACGACGACGCACCGCGAAAGTGTGCCGAGCGGTACATGATACTGTGAGACGCGAGAAAATGCGTCCTTGCGGCCAAGGCACCGGCTCCATTGTTCCTCCGACACTCCGACGTCGCTTTAGTTAAGCGGAGTCGCGCGCGCGCGATTAATGCGTTTTAGAAATAAGCCGTCTCTCCTGTCAAAAGACACTGGCAGCCAGCAGTGGCACGCAATAGCTCAGTTAGCTGAACGAAAGTCATCAGTCTGCAACACTGTACGACAACGGGGCAGATAGGCCAGAAGATTGAAGCAAAGATTAGCGGGGAGCGTAAGACAATCAGCACCGTCTGCTGAGCGTAATTAGGATCGAATTTTTAATTGATTCTGAGAGAGTATATCCGAATAGGGGAATGTGAAATATGTACGGTCATTTTGATAGTGCGAGGAAGTAGCTGGGGATAGAAAAGTGTGTATAATATGCTTTCTGTAACACATCTTGACTCGCAGATGATGATAAAGTTGCAAGATCGATATCGATTAATTTTTGCCGATTCTCGAAACGACCAAGACAATCTAAATATTGAAGGTGCCAAACAAGAGCAATTAATATGCCGATACGGGCGACGATCGTCGTCGATCGAGACTAAACCCGTATTCGAGTGCGTCGTCGAAGGATGCCGAGGAGGAGCAGCAGAGAAGCGATAAAGGATCTCCCCAAACCCGATAGAGTGAACGGCCCTTTGAGCATTAGTAACTGATTGCGAAATTGCAGCGGTGGAGTGATATTTTCATGAGATTACATCCTTCTTTTTCTCCCTCCACCCCCTCACCGCTCCTTCTCCACCTTCTCTCGCCACTTCTTCCACCCATTCCGCCCGTTTCCCACCTTCGACCCTCGTTCGTTCCTTCCTTCCTTCCTTCCACGAACAGTAAATGGCGTCTCCGTAAGGGCCTGGGATCCTATAAAGCGCGGCTTAACAACTCCCGGTACTGCACTTAAATTTAAGATCATGAGGATTTAACTAGGTACTTGAATGTATCTTAAGGAGAGGACCGGGAGCGGAAACCGATCCGTTTAAAGTCGAGAAGCGTTACGCCGTCGGGGATACAATTACTTCGCCAGCGAGCAACTAGGAGGGGTGAGAAGGGGTGGAGAGCGAATAAGCGCG
This sequence comes from Priocnemis perturbator, assembly GCA_963942575.1. Lineage (NCBI taxonomy): Eukaryota > Metazoa > Arthropoda > Insecta > Hymenoptera > Pompilidae > Priocnemis > Priocnemis perturbator. The sequence goes on from OZ012653.1 coordinate 12,182,409, forward strand.
CGGGGGTGCAATATCGGCGAATATATCGGAGGGGCTAATAACGGCGCGCCGATATTTAACTATAATAAAGCCTGCCACGAGTAACGATCTTCGCAGTCTCAGTTCAGGTTATTTTCTCGGCTAGCGGGAAACGCAGGCTGATAGGGAATCGAATTAACGCGCCTCGAAACTAATACGTTGCTTGACGTACACGCACTTTCGTTCTGTCATACGGATCACGGAGATAACTGTTACGAGTGTTAAAAGCGAGAGTAAACAAAATGAAGTTAAATAAATTAAATTGAAGAAACGACGCAGTCGGTGCTCATTTTACCGGAAGCTTCAGAGGTGAGGCGTGAAATTTTAAGTGATCACGGTGACCTGCGATTCAAACAGGGAAGCGTAAAATATTGTCGAGAGCAGGCACGCGCTCCCGTTGACGGTGAAGACGAAAATGAATTTGGTGGAGAATGGGAGAGAGAGAGGGAGAGAGAAAAAGGGCAGCAGAACGAACCGTGTCAGATACAAAGATAAACCACGACTCTCGGAAAGCTGAAAACGCTGCATGCGAACGTGCACGGAATTAAATTAAATATCCACCCACCCAGCCCGTTCTCTTTGGAGGCCCGCGGACTCCTACTTTAATATCGACGCGAAGGCAGAGTATCTCCCGCGAGGACGGTGATCGAGATCATTTACCATGGTAATATTACCGGCAATATCGCCGCAGGAATATTAGTTCGAGGGCGATTTATTACCGGGCACACGGAAAGAGCGATATTGAAGAGGATGTTCCTCTCTCTGCCGCTATGTGAAACCTCGGACCTACTTTCTCGGGAATAACCGGTAAGGATTGTGTGTCTGGGATCTATCCTCCTCCCGCGCCGCCCATCCGTCTGGCCTTTCCTTGAATTATTGGGGACCACATGTCATGCCCGCTGAACTCTTACGTGGCGCCAACATTGCATTCGACCGACGATGTCGCCACTTTCGACTCTGCGATTTTCAATCTCGCGATTATAACAAATTTTATTAGCAAATTCAATAGTTGCCATTTTTTACAGGAAACTGCGATACGTGTTGATTATATGCTGGCAACTTACGTGCTGGGAACTTCTATATTTTCACGTTTATCTCCGTACACGTCGACCAATACGCGCGCGGGATAAGAAAAAAGGGCCGAAGCGAAGTTCGGAACTTTAAAAATCTCTTAGACAATTCTGGCGCTGGCAGTGGGTAGGCGTTGGCGTGGCCCGAAGTAAATCTCTGAGCACGTACCGACCTGAGGAGGGGTGAGTGACGGTCTACCGGCCGCCAAAAGGAAAGAGAAAATAAGTAGACCCACTGCCACTGCCTATGTACGTGTGCATGTGGCCGAGGAGGCGGACGAGGGTGGAGGAAGAGGGAAAGAAGGCGAACGAGAAGAAGGAGTGGGATCTCTCGTTTCCTCTTCTCCTCTTAATAAATTCTCAGGGGCGGAGTTTGAACTAATTGCACGTGCGCCGGAGGAATGTTAAACAAAATCACTTATACGCCGGCCGGCACCGCCGAAATAAACGAGCGGGCGGACGTACGGTGTAGAAAAAGGTTAGAAGACCGACTAATAAAAAACCTTAAAAAAACAGTAACACTGACTTCAGAAGAGCACTAAAAAGGATAAAATAATTTGTTCTTTTTGAGGTCGGTGCCAATGGCAGAGGAAATGGACGGATAAGCGAATCCGTACCAACTCATCCCCTGCCCCATGACGAGACTCATCCGGATGTTTGTACGCTTAAAGTCGACAAGACACACTGCGCGCATATGGAAATACATTGGCGTCGAAAGGATTCCGCGCGGCTCTGGCTTTTCGATTCCCGGATGTTTGTCGCGCTCTACATTGATGATTCGCCCAAGTCCGCAGTTTTCGTATTCACTCTCGTCCGTCGATATACTCCGACTTTTTCCATAGACCCCGTGGCGAGTTGTAATCTCGAGTATTACTGTATCACTTAGAACAGTGGATTATTGAGGTTCGTTATAATGCATTGAAGAACTGCAATTAAATTAATACCGTTTCACCACCAAACTTGAAGTAAAATCGTTGCGCGAGAAGGAGTTAAAGACAACCTCTTCAATTCGAATCGAACCGAAGCGACAGCTGAACGTCGACATACCGGCGGCGGGACGGTATAAGAGGGAAAAGTACAAAGTTCGAGACATAAAACTGAGACAAAGGAGGGAAACGGCGGAGTTGAAAGTTAAAATATAAAACTTCCCGATTACTCGATCGTTCCTCATCGACAGTCAAGTGAGCGCGATGAAGATCCTAACCGAATAAGTTTCGCGGCATTACGCGACGGCTCCGCCTCGAACCACGCTGCAGGAGAAGCGGAGAAAAAGAAGGGCGGAAATACGGGCGCGGACGGGGACAGAAAAAGGGAGCAAGGAAAGAAAGAACGAGAAGAGCGCGAGACGCGAGACGCGAGACGTGAGACGCGGCGAGCGATCGACGGACGAACGGACGGCAGGCGAGTAAGAAAAAGTTGAGGGAACTCCGGATACGAAAGTTTCGACAGGGCCGAAGACAAAGTAGAAGAAACAAAGGAATGCTGCTCTGCTTCCTTTCCGTGGTCCTGCACAGAATTGGAAGCAACTATCCAATTTCCGAGGAAACGACGGGGAGAGAAAAAGAGAGAAGTCGGCTGGAGCGAGCGAGAGGGAGGACACGAATGAGGGCTTCTCGTTTGGGGCGAAGCAGGGATGGGGGAGGGGAAGGGGGATGAGAAAGCTGGAGGTGGGACAGGAAGCTTAGCGGACCAGCGACCCGGAAACTCCGCCCGCCTTCGGATTCCCCCACGAAAGCCATCCCGCCGAACCTTTGAAAGATTTGATAAACGCTGACGTCACTTCTTATGACCATTCCGCGAAATTGTACTCACGCGCCGCGACGGCGTCGAGTGTATCGGGGCCAGCCACTTCGCAGCCCGCCGGAGGATGCGCATCGCCGTATTTCGTATATTAGGAAATTGCGGTAAGATGGCGGAGGCAATCGATGCGATGCGATGCGATTGCGTCGATAACGCCGAACGGCGCGATAAACAATGACTGCTACGTGCAGTGCCCCGCCGATCCTCCATCGCCGATCCTGACCTTTACTTGCGGCGGATTAAACGAGGCTGCCGTTAAGTCCCGATACCGCAACGGGTCTGCCAACGAAGCGCTTCCAGCCGATCGTCGACGCGTATTCGTAAACGTGTGATTGTATAAAAAATACAACAATAAAAAAACAATCGTCCAGATCTTTCGTGCGCCGAATTAAGCACCCGCCGCCGCCAATTACGAATGCCTGCTCCCAGGGAAAGGAGGCTGCTGCAGACAGAGGGTAAAGCCTATTCCCGGCTTTCGCGAGGATAGCGCGCACAACCGCCCACCTTACATCCACCTATCCGCGCAGCTACCGTCTCTACTCGTATACCAAAACCATCGCGATCCTCTTGTTGGAATACCTCGAGCTCGCCAGACTGCAGATAGAAGGGACGAGGGGGACGGAGATGGTTAGATAAAGAGGAAGAGAGAAGCTTTGTCAGCTCGGTCGGCGTCTGAGGTGAACGCAGCATTAATACCTACCCCTCCTTCCACCCCTGACGTCCCTCACCGTCCACCCCCAGAGCTCAGTTCCCATTCGGCAGGGGAGGAAGGGGAACAAGCCTCTCCTCCTTCCGCTTCCTCTTCCTCTTTCTCCTTCCACCCCTCGCGCGAGAACCCCCATCCACCGCCTTACTACCCCCGGCCGAGCCCCGAAAACCCCGCGCCGACTCTACCGTTAATATCGAATTCTTTGGTGCAATTTACGAGGGAGCGCGGCGAATTCACGGGAGGTCGTTTAATCCGAAGCCAAATCCTTGCACGAAAGCCGCGTCGTGGCTCGTACGTTTCGAGGAATGTTTTCTAACCCCGTGAATCCTTTCAAGGATAGGCGCGGATCTGGCAACGAGGGGGGAGGACGCGAGTTGCATTTGAGACGCGCGCACATTTCGCTCCTGTGCCTGATGCGAACAAATTAGACGAGCGAATTCTCCACCGAACTCGCGCCGCGCGAATGCTTCGGCCCGAGTATACTTTGGATTCCTTTTACTCGATCGAGGGACTGAATATTGTACGAGACGACGAGTGACCGTTGAAATTCGTTCGAACTGAATAATGCTGTAGGTATAAGACTGAATTGGGTGCCTTTAAAGTGCCCGCAAATTATGTAACGTGCGGACGAAGAGTGTGGCGTCAGAGCAAAACCTTTGAACAGATAAAGCAAACGGCGACTTTTAATGCGATCCGCTTAATCTGTGCCTCGCATGTCAATAGGATTACAGCGTCGGATTGGAAGCTCGTCCGATATGACGACACCGGTATATCAAATTGGGATGTACGTTAATTATGTGCGCCGGCCAGTGGTCACGGTATCTGGGGCGATAAAGGTTAACGACGCGTTAGTCTCATTAGAAATGCGATTACGGAAATTTTCGACGCGCGAACGGCTAACGAGGCGACGTAACGCGGTCTATCGCATGACTGTATCAGGAGCGAACTTGAATTTTATCAGGATTCCCTCGCGCGTACGCGATGATACGTCCCATATGTTGCACGCGATGAGATCGTAGACGCTCGTTAGTCGAGCAGGCAGCAGCTAGTCGATATGACTGGCATGAGAGCCGAAACGGCTCAGGTTTAAGCTTATCAAAACTTACCGACTTACTCACGTGCCGAAAACACCCGACCGGGCTCTCGGTACGGATTAAACATCGTTCTTTGGATTCACCGAATTCCGCCGGGAATTGTTTCAAAGAACTGGGATATTAATCGGAACTTGCGCTATGCGGCAGGCGGAACTTGTACCCCGGCGCGTGATAGGGAAACGAAAGAGGGCAGACTTGTATATACGTATTGACGTCTACCCCGACACGGTGCTCCAGAATGTCGCCCTTATCGCAATCGAAAATACCAGCGGACACCTGTAAATTCTGCTCGAAATTTTAACTACCCTGCAACGGTGCTGAACTCAATTTAACCCGCACCTACAGATTACGCTCGAAATTTCAATTGCTTATCAAGAGGGTTAATCTAGACTTAACTCAGACCTCGGACCTACATTGTGATAGATTCAGTCGCTAATCGGCACAAATGTTTTACATTCGATCGTGCACCGAGTGTATATACAGATGAGAGCGGCGGACGGCGCTGGAGACTCGAGAATCGAGAATCGAATTCTGCCCTACTGACGGTGGAAACGATTTCCGTGTTATTTATACCGTGTGAACGTGGCCGTTTGCCGCGCGCTCCAACTAACGACGTGCCCGAGCACTTTTAAGCGCCTCGAGAACGAGGCGCCGTTCGACCATCGATCTGACGATAGAGCCGGACCACCGCGCCGCGCCGTCCCGTAATGAACACTTCTCCCTGCCGCGAAATCATTCCGTGAGCACGTACTTCCAAGGGCGCCCACACTCCGACGCGGCTGAGACGCGGATAAATCTCCCGTCGAAAAATACGGCCCTGTGTACTTCTCGCTCCGTGCGAGTAAGGAGGAAGTAACCGACGTAGAGATTCGATCGAACCTGAAACAACGGCACCCGCGCCTTTTTTTTCCTCCCCTTCTTACTGGGCACTGATGAAAGTACAGGAGGGTGTAACGTAGAGATACGTCCATAAGGCGAAGCCACGGGTATGCGAAGAAATATAATTAAAAAATGTGTAAGCTTCGATAACAATGAAATAGGAAGTTGGAAAGCTCGATGGAAAGTTCCGCGGCTAACAATAGCTGGAAGTTTGAAAAATTTATTAACGCGCGGCTAGGGCCGCTAAGTAGATAGAAGCGTTGTGCGTTTAAAAAATTCTCTTACGCTACGTCTTAACAAACACGTGTTGGTCGGTCGGTCGGTCGGTTTTGTCGCCGTGCAACATCCAGTTAGGACTAGATGCTAGCGGTCATATTTCGCGCATCATCGACGCGCCAATTGCGAAAATCGTATCGGCCAGCAAAACCGAACTCGCCGAAACCCCGGAAACATTCTCTTCCTAATGACCCTCATCCCGTTCATTTTGTCATCGACCTAAGTTCCTCGCTCCACGGGACAGAAATTCTTTCCACATCTCGGCGTCGAGAATCCACGCCGAAGTTTCTTGGCATGCCTCTGATTGGTATTCTCGGGAGTGTCCTCGCGTAAGAAAAAGGAGGAAAAAAAATGGAAAGGAGAGGAGAAGAGCCAGACGCCGCGCGGGACGAAGACACGGCCGCCGAGAAACAGCGGAAGACGAAGGAGGCGAAAGGTTGGGTGGGAGAAACTTGCGAATCGGTCAGGACATTTCGTACCGATCGACAGCCGTAAACTTCGGAATAGTTGTTGGAATAATTAGCCTCGGGTCTTTCGCTAGCGTGGGCGGGACTGTGCGGAGAGGGTCTAGAGAGACTGTCAGAGCCCGGCAATAGGAGCAGTGAGAGAGAGAAAGAGACGAGAGAAAGAGGTGGAAAGCCCGAGCAGGGGATAAGCATTTAAATAGCTCGTCGAGCGCGAGCCATTTAATTTAGCCTGGCGAGGATCTAATTACTTCCAATAGTTTGTTAATTTCATTCGACTACTTTGCCGCCATTAAATAATTATTACGGGACAATGGCGGGTGGCGAAGGGGAGGGGGTGGAAGATGGGAAACGACGGGGGTTGAAAAGGGTGGCGTGGAAGAAGGGGTGGAAAACGACAATGACGACGACGACGACGACGATACAAAACGGAATGGAATGGCAACGGGGAATGCGAAGATAGCGCATTCAATGAGTTGTCATAGCTTGCGCGCACTATACGCTCCGACGTAAACGTTGGAGCCTCGAAGTGGGGGGGGGGATCGCGCCCGTCGTCGGAAGATTCCTATTGAAATCTAACGTGGCGACTTTTCGCACCGAAACTCACCGCGCCGTCCTCTAATTAATTCCTGACTCTACCGCCTGAATATATTAACCCTGACCCGTCCGGGTGTCAGGTCGTCGTCGCTAGTCCAGTCGCGGGTGGAAAAATAATATCGTGCATTAGGTGAAAGAGTAAATGCGAGCGCGAGCGAAAAGGTTACACATACATTTCCTCAAATTTCCGTGTCGAACGTATCGACGACGAGTCGACTGGCAAATTAAAGAAAGAACAGCGCGATGCAGCGCTGAGCGTACGGGGCGGACGAAATCTATATTATGCAAATGGAATTGACGAACGGTATGCAAATGCTTGCCGTCATCCCTCTTCGGATTTTCAACTTTCGCCCGCGACTTTCGCTCTACTCCCTTTCACGCGCCAGTGGACGTCCACGGTCGATCGAGTCACGTCGTTTATTCGCCGCGTACTTTTTGCACAGCGCCGCGGCCTGAAAAATCTTCCCCAAGCCCCCGATACGGAAACTTAAAGCGTACATTCGAGGCGGAGCGAACTTTCGGTATTGAACTTGCACCCGGCGAGCGTTAACGTTCGATAAAAACGAGCCATTCCGCCTTTACGGCGGCGCGCACACTTTTGCCATCCCGCGGCGCTGGGGTAAGAAATTTCGAAGATAACGAAAGTCGAGGAGCGCATACACTTGGAGACGAATCGAGCGGACGGCTAACAGCTTTCGGATATTACGATGAGTGCTGAGAGTGTTTCGCGACACTTAACTTTTAATGGATGACGTTGTTTAAGAATCGGACGAGCGGGGATGCTTACTTTTCCATACGGCTCCGGTTAACGTTCATTCCTTAGCTCTTCCGCATTATTCGCATAGATAATGGTGTCGTGAACAGTTTATCGATGAGAGTGCGAGTACGAAGTGCGCTACTCACTTGCATAGAAACAATTTCGAAGTAGCACAATTTTCTCAAAACCTGCTTCTATACATCCTATACAATGAGAAACCCATAATCATTTAACCATTCGAATATCTCCACTATCTGATATTTCACGTACATATCACAGCCACCACCATACTCCTATACGTTCAAAGCATCGTCCCCTCTCTCTACAAAAAAGAAAAAAAAAGAGAAAGGCGACTGATCATTCCTTCGGCCAGCAATTTTTGCCTGAACCGAAGGATTGCTGAATCGAATATCGCGTCAGCGGCGACGCACGTCCGTTCAATGCTAACGGCGTGTTTGCCGTCCCCTCTCCTCTCCACTCTTCTCTGTGAACGGTCGGACGCTCTCTCAAAATCAGAGTCCGCTGATACGTACCGCATCGTAATGAAATTTTAATCACGTCGCGGGCAAACTCTGCCCTGCGACGGGGCCCTAACGAAACAAAACAAACGAGGATTGGACGAACGACGAGGGAGCTTTCTCTGGCGCGCGTGTGACAATCAGAGCGCGCGGCGACGGGGATGAGATCAAAGGGACTCACGGCTGAAATATCTCGACGGTAGGCGCGTCGCGTGTTCGCTGCTAACATAATCAAGCGATGTGAGACAGGAAAATGGGCCCGTGGTATGTACGAGTATCTGCGTACACTCTCCACGTGCTCTAAACGTGCTGCGCCGGTTTCCCACTCGCATATATGTGCTGACTCACGTACGCGTGTGGGGTCGCCAGAAAATATCACGAAATTTGCCGCTCTTAATTGGGCTTTGCTAGCGATGCGCTAGGAGAAGGCGCGTGTCAACATTTTTTAACATCAAATTGGAATCAGATCGTCGAATATGGAATCGATATTGTTTAGCTTGGTAAGAGTTAGTAGGAGAACGTTGTTAGTGCTAGCGTTTTGAGATAAGGTGACAAATTCACAAGGAAAAGTTTCAAGTATCGCTCGTAGCGCCTTTACCGTCAGCGCATAAATTTATTTACGTAATTACGGCTCGGCGGCGGGAACTCGTAAGAATTTCGTTAGTATCGTGAATTTCACGGTGCATCGACTGTACGAACTTACGGGAGAAAGAGTGCAGGGCATTGCGCGCGGCCGATGTAACTTACGAGCGCGTTCCTCGCCGCCGATATATTTAAACTACAACCCCATAGAAGAGCCCGGGGGTAGTTTCAACCCTGTCGCGCCGCAGAAAGCGTAGTGCGCCTTAAATCACTTGAACGCCGTTCGAAAGAGACGCTTAATCGAATTCGCACACACATAAATCGGGACCGACTACATGTACACGGCCGAGTTTTCGTATCTAATGTACTTTTACGTTCGCATTTAAACCGGAACGTCGATATAAAGCGCGGGACACGGCCGTAATACAATAAAATGGGTTCTGGCGTGATACGCGTCCATGTTCAATTTTCCGTAATCTCCAAATTACAGAAGTCAGAAGGCGAAATTTGTTTCTCTCGCACGAAATATAGCAGCAATTTCCGCGTCGGGCGGCCATCGATCATCGATAGCGGATGTAAGTCAGCGGCACAATAATTAAGCGCCGCAGGAATTTCGCGTGCGGGTCCGATTAATTGGATAATCAATGAACCCTGTAATTAACTGGCTCGAGAAACGGTCAGTCCGGTCTCGCTCGACGAGTTACATCCGTCCGACGGTTTGACGTTGATAGCCGATACAGCAGATGGTAAAACGCCGCGCGACACGGATTGGAATTTACCGTGTAATTCGGCCCGTTTACGCTCGTGCTCGTTGGGTAAAATGATTAGACCGTCGGCGAGTCCAATAACAGACCATGGGAACCGGGTAATAACAAAGCGCGAGAGCGTAGTCAAGCAGTTTTAGTGCCTTCCAGAGTAAGGTACAGCTCTCGCGCCGCTGTTCGTTCGCTTGTGCGCGACGACTGGCCATATGTTTTGCGAGTTCCTCGACATGCTCTCACGTGCAGAACCCTTCGAACGACCGGGCCTGCATCCATCGCGCTCGAGAATCACTTCGACTCGCTACAATTTTGAGCCGCTTCGAGAATTACGCTAATTCGAAGGATGACGGACGAAAAAAAAACCGGAATCATGACACGCTTTAACGTAAATTAAATCGCGCTTCACCTGTACTGTCAGGCCTCGACTAATTCTCTTCCGTTCAAAATTCATCTTGCAATATTCTTCTCTCACGCATAATTTAACCCATCTAACCATTCGGCGGACTAAGAAAAACAGAGTACGTAGAGACACAGTCTGAAAATGAACGAAACGTTCCATGAACGCCAGGGAAAAAGCCAGAGTACCTCGCATTCATCAAGACACACAGGCCAATTCCACTGCGATCGTCGCTCAAAACTAACCGAACCACTCTTGCTAACGGCGCGGAACTTCAACCTTCGTTGAACAAACCGCACCGCGGCAGGAATAATTGAGCCGCCCAATCCCCTGTCTCCATACACCGGCAGACCGAAAATCCAACATACTACCCAGTCGAAGCTTCTCGCTCAACGCAACATCCACTCGACGCAAAATTAAAGCGAACAAACGAGCGCGTCCCACTTTCGTCGCCGCCCGCATCGTCTTAACGTATTCTGTTACGGCGGACCGGCAAAAAGCCGATCCTCGTAGGGGTATAGTCGGGGGCAGCAGGAGGGGACAGGAAGGGGCGGATTGGCGCGTCGTCATGCGTCGTGCCCCGTGCAAGACCATCGGCCGTTCCTAATTCGACAGCGTACACAGAGACCGGGAGCACGAGCATGGAAAACGAGGGAAGTTTCGCCGGCAACCCCCCGAGAATGTAGCCTACAAAGCGCCGAGCGTCGGAGATGGGTGGGGTGAGGGGGTGGAGAGGGGGTGGAAGCACGGTTGCACCGGGAGGGCAGGAAATTACGTCGCCGGACGTCCGTTCGTTCGGCTTCAGAGCCCTCTGCAACGGCGGCCAGGACTTGAGAGAAACCGACGACTGCTCCTTCAGGAGGGTACCGACGACGAAGAGAGTGGAAGAGGCGAGAGGGGCGAAGCAGAAAGGCGCTGGCTGTGTCCCTGACCGGACGCGAGAGGCTGACGCAGAGGCCGCGAGGAGGGAGATGAGAAAGAAGTACTGAAAATTTCGTCTACGCTCGACTACTCGAAGTTAAGTCGGGAGTTATTTTCGGTTCGTATGGATCGTAGGAAGAGATGCAAGGAGGGTAATTAAGGAAATATTGCTTATGGAATGTTCGAAAGGAGTATGTGAGGACGGAAGTTGGGAAGGGGCGAATTTTGAAGCAAAACACGACGGCGTCCTGTGTACCGTGGCCGTATGATTGCGCGATTAAAGTCGCGCAGCTCTTCTTGCTCACACGGAGAACTCGACGGCGGCGCGCCGTTTCAGGAGCACGGGCACATATGCAAATTCCGGTAGCAAGAAGCTCCGTCTTCCCTCGTTCACCTTCATCGGCCCGCTCCTCGCCGCATTCTACCCGGCGCTGTACATTCTAACGTTTCTATTAAGACGCAACGAATACCAAGTTTCTCGAGACACGGGGTCGCCCTAAATAAACGGCAGCAGCCACGGCGCGCACGTAGGCTTCTCGCTCATAATGTACCACTAAATCATGCCCCGGTGGCCAGAGAAATTTCACGCGCCATCTCACAAGAGGCCGTCTCCCGTAATATTTTCGCGACGCCGAAACGCTCCCTCGTACCGGGCGCGGGGAGAAAAAACAAGATTTCGCGCCGGCAGCGTTGACGCCTTCGACAAATATGACCAGCTCGGAAGTTCGTGCGCCGCGCGAGAGAACGGCGACGCGATGCCGCTTGAAACGAGATTTCGCGCGAGACATTAAGGCGAGGACAATCAAGCGATTCGTGCTTGTGTTTCGACGCAGTCCAGAGGCTGACGAGCCGAATTAAGTGGACACAAAAGTTTCGCCCCCCGGGGGCCCCTATCCGGGCGTGCGCATCTAAAGCCAGAGCTCGTTACCTAATTTACACAGGATTAGACTAAAACACACATACACAGGGAGAGAGAAAGGAGCGTTCATTAACTTTGAGCGATGCTCGCCGCAGTCCGTGGTGTCGGGCCGTTGTTTCGCCCGAAGGTAAAACGTCATCGACGAAAGGAGAGAGGAAGCGACAGAGAGAGAGAGAGAGAGAGAGAGAGAGAGGGAGGGAGGGCTGTCTTATCTCGTTTTACGCGGAATAAAAAGCCAGGATAGTAAGAACGAGTCGCGGGGAAACGACGGACGAAGAGAAATAAAATATGTGTGTCATTTGGGAAAGCGTCGAATTAATCGGCTTATTAATTTCTGAGAGAAGAAAATGAGACAAGGCGTGCGACAGAGTCAAAGTAGCCAGTTCCCTTCGAAATACATCAGTCCTCCGGTCGGCGATGTCATACGACGTACGTAGATCTTCTCGCAGTAATCAACGCCCTTCCTTCGGTTTAAAAGCAGTAAAGTCAGGTAATATCCGGAGGCCATAGACACTGGCGTGAAAGCCCAACCCTGCTGGTAACCTTCCTACTCTCTCACTCTTGTTTCGACTCTCTATCCGCTGCTTGGAAGCTTACCATAGCCGACAATCAGCTCGTGCTTGCCGACACATGTATCTACGAAAGTGTACATGATTCGATAATGTTTGGTACGGTCAAAGGTGTTGCGTGGAGTATATCGCTGGAAGTACACGTATGAGGGTGTGTTTGTTAATCAACTACATTTGTCATATTTACAGACAGCCTTATCGAACAGTGGAATACATATCGAGCTGCACCTGTGTTTGAAGGCATATAACAGTGTACGTACGTCAACCGCTCTTGACATATTCACAAACGTTAACTACGCCTGTGCCCGCATATGCGACCACGTTTGAGGCTATGTGCTATTTGACCACGTTTACGCTCATATAGAGCAAATGATAGCAGTAGGACGCGTGTACGTACGTGCATAGGCACAATGTTTGTGCGTGTATGTATGTATGTATGCATAGCCGAGGATGGAATAGAGAATCAATTGAATTGATGTAACACGGTCCAATTGACGATCCAACCAGCTGACCGCCGACCATCATATCCACCGCCTCCGTGACCCACCTGTCCGCCCTTGTGTCTCTCCTCTTCCATTCTTTTCGAGCAACGCCGCGATTTAGCAAACAGAACCCGCGTGCAAACATCGCCCCATTCCCGTCCACTTTTTTATGTCCCGTTCTCATCACCGACTCTATTGTCCCGCTTTTATCCAATTCTTCCTGCACTGCCGTACTCGTCTCTACGCCAACAATACGTGCAAATCTATCAAACGCTATTTATCGGGTAACGTGCCCTGCTATCTGCCGGGACGTACAATCTTTCTTGCGATTCTTTCGCTATGCCGATTCACTTCATAGTCTGAAGCGTAACATGTTCCCGGTAACAGCTACCTGGTTAATTTCTTCCTCTCTCTCTCTCTCTCCATCCGCCGCGTTTTCCTTTGCGCGGCACGTAACGAGACTACGTCGAATAATGTAGAATGAAATCCGCGCAAGATAGGACGTTTTTTCCGCTTCGTTTTTCGTAGCAAGAACGCGGCGCAATAACCCTTCGCAGAGAGTCAGCGTGTCTGTCAATTCTGAGACGGCACGATAACAATTCCACGGTCAACCTTTTCTTACCTTCGCACCGCGGCGAGATAGAAGTTTTCCTGTTATTTCAGCGATAACGTCTCTTGCCACGCGGCAGAGAAGCGTGCGAATCGCTGACACCCTTGCGATCCTCGTAGCAGTGATTGCAGGACTACTATGCGCATCCGGTGTCTGCGTTTTCGTGATCCGGAAACGAGCGCGAAACTGCGGAAGCAGTCTTACAGCGGAGAAGAGAAGAAGAGGGGGAGGAAGAGCGAAGCGACGAAAAGGACGAAACGGACGGGGAAGGAGGAGTACAGTCTCCGGCGGGTCCTCGAAATCCATTGAAATTTGCATTCATGCGAGAGCAAAAGCGCGCCGTCGCCAGACAATAGGAAAGCAGCGTGAATTTCAAGTCGTATGCCGCGCGAAAATCAGTACCCAGCGACTGTGACGTTGGAGCAAGCGTTTCGTCGTCTCGCAGCTGCCGTCTTCCTCCCATTAGCACCGCCATTCGAGCGAATCGGGGAGAAAAAATAATCTAATTCGCCGACGCTGCGTCCGCTTTGGAGAAAAATCTTCCGGGACCTCGGGGTCTCGCGTGCGCAATTTCGAATCGAGCAATTTTCCGCCACTCCCGCCACCTTCGCGGCCGCCCGATAATTCCGGGACGATTTAATCAAACGCCGCCGGACCGGACCGTCTTTCGACCCTCGTTCGATAAACTCGGGCAGAGTGATTTTTCCGAACGTCACCTTCAATCACGCTAACCTCCCGTTGCCCGCAGTCCCTTTGTTCTCACGAGCAGCCATGAAGGAACGGTCGGAACCGCAGATGTTCCCCGTACCAGTCGCCTGTCTTCGAAGTCTAATCGACTCGGTCATTCGCGGAGAGGCACCGAGTCAATTTTACCTCGATTCTCACCTTCCATTCTCCTCCCGTTCAATTTAACCCCGCGGAATCTTCCCGGGCTCTCACGCTCAGTTCTGGTTATTACATCGTCCCCGTTACGCGAACGAGAATGGGCTCGATTTTCGCGTGGGACAGCAGCTCGCGTTCGTCAAGCAATACGTCAATAGCGATCGGTCTTTCACTCAATGAGAGTCGTTCCGGAATATGGCAGCGTTCAAATTCAGGCTGCGTTAGTCTGGAGATCGTTAGCACCCTAAAAACAGCCGCTGCCTGATTATTAAAAGCTGACGCGCAGCTAATATCGAAATCGTGGAACGCTGTGTATCTACTTCCGGCCTTTATAATCATTTCGTATACCGAGCGTACATATTTACCGATGCCTCGAGTGAGCATCTTAGCGCGTAAGAAAGCGAGCCGGCCGAATCTCCCAGATTCCTTCTTCGCTCACTTCACCCCCTCGCCTCGAACATTATCTTTACACGAGCACCCGCGTGATTCCGGCTAATTAAATCACCGTAGAATATCCCCGGCTACGATCCAATCCGCGCGCGAAAGTACAAACTCAAAGGCAAAGAAAAGAGTCAGCTCGACTAGGAGGGGGCGTGAGAGGGGGGCGAAATCCCGGGGACACGAACGATTCGGATTATCTCGCCATTGAATTTACCCACCCTCCCCTTCATTCCATTGTGAGCCAGAGATCCGCTTCTTCGTCTATGCGGGCAACCCCCTCCCCTCCCCCGCCGACCCGCTTTTACACTGAGCGAGATTCAACACTGGCCCGTTTCTCTCATATTACCCCCGCAAAGTTTCATGAATGTTTGCGCATCGATTATCGGGCGAGGTTTGAGGGATCGGCGGTGCAGTTTACGTAATTGTTACCCGGTATAAGGTGAGGCCCTTTATCGGCAGGCTCTTGCCCCGATGCCTAGCGAATGCATGGCTGTACAACAGTGTCGGTGGCGCACAGCATAGCATGCTCTTTCTCTCGTAGACGCGCGCGCGCGCGCGCGTTCTATCCGACGCCACTGGCGACGGTTAAATTCAAACCCCGACGAGGCGCATTCAACCACCCTCAACCCCTCCCCCTACGTCTACCCCCTGCCTGCCACCCACGCCTCGACGTTACCGTGGACAAAAGCGCCACATCTAAAACGCGAACCACTCACCTTGGGTTTCCACGGAGTGCGGCGTGGTGCAGAGCGTTGAAGCCATTGTCGTTGGTGAGGGTGATGTCTGCAGCATGGTCCAACAACAGAACCAACATGTCATCCCGTTTCTTAGAGATCGCATCGTGCAGGGGTGTGTCTCCTTCGCAATCCTGCGGAACAAGAAAGAGCGAGTTCCGACGTTAGTTTTGCGCTCGGACAAGACGATAGGCTATTCTGCTTTGGGTCGCTCTATATTCTTCGCTTTAGCTTTTCTGTTTTCTCGCTCTCTATCTGCGAAGACGACAAAGCACAGCATTGTTGCTTTTTCGTCGGTTTTACACAGGTGTGGAACTGAACTATTGGACGTCGCTTGCAATTGCTTAAACTGTTTCGTGTCTATGAACGGGTGATGGAGCCTTTAGATCCGTGTCGTGAATAACATAAATGCGAATTTTCTAGGCGCAATTTGATAACGTTCGAGCATCGCAATCAACCGTTCCTGTTTATTCTCGCTTAACTGTATCAGCCCCCGAACGACCCGAAATCAAACGAGCGCGCGCACTTTCTCATGGCGCGCTAACAAAGTAAAAGTGCGCCAAAGAGAGAATACGTAAACCGTCTCTGGCGAGCATACAAATTTAACTCGGCTAAAGCGTGAGCCGAAACAAATTTTGCGCCGGAAGTCGGTAGCAGTTTCGAGCAGGTAATTCAATCGATCGAGTTAATACGTAATCAATGCGCGCCGTTCCCTCGAATGCGATATGACGATGTGTTTTGTACGAATCTATCGCATGCAGGAGAAACAACTAGCAGCATTATTCTCGACCTGCTGTAAACCTTTACTATGACTTTTTCCCATTTTGACCTTCTCTACGATATTTAACCTTTTTTTGCACCGACTACACCTATGCAGACAGTCGAAAGGGGAGGGGGTTAGAAAATTTAGGGTAGCGATCGGAGAAAAGTGCGGACACGAGGTCGGCGTCGTACTGTCCACCTGAATTCGACCTACGCCCGGGATCAATGCCGCGTGTTCGGCCCCATTTTGGCACCGGCAGTGAACCATTCTACCTACTGGCCCGAGCCGCCGATAAAACGTACGGAAACAGCGGCCATCCATTAATGCCAAACAACACAACAACGCGGCCGAGCACTAACGGCGAAACGCACCAAAAACGGGCACGGCCAGACAGCAGGACCGTAACACACGATGTTAGTTCGTAAACAAGCCGTCTGCGCTCTCGCGACGAAACAAATACGGAGAAAGGGGAGGGTGCGGGGGAACGTAAAAATTAAAAGGCGACCGACGGTAAACCGTTGCTTTTTACTACCCTGAAGGATTTGGTCGGCTGACATGATCGTGCGACGAAATGTTAAAGAAGTAATCTAAATTTGAACATCGCATGTTATCGTCCGACATGAACCAACACACTAAAATCATACTCAATCTACCATTTTAATTGCAATTTCAAATAATTACACGGCAAAGTATAGAAGAACTCCGAAAAAACTCATACATTATACTGTCGACATTAACATCTCCTCTTGTCCACGAATACGAAACATAAAGCCGACTCGATTCCACCGTCACGGATTTGAATCCGTAAGCGAGGGATCGAAACGAGACAAAGGTCCAGTTGTAGGTGCATCGCGTCGAACGTAGATCCTCCGACCCTGACTACCTCTCCCTTGCCAGGCCGTTTTATTGTGAGAATCAAACGACGGAAGGCAACAGCGGCCGCACGGTAGAAAACAAGCGCATAAACAACTAACGCGTTATCCGCAGCAACTACGGGACGAGAGTCTAGAGCCGGCTTTCGCGCGGCATCAGCCACGCCGCCAACGCCACTGCTGGCCGAGGCTGCGTAAATAATAGGGCATCAGGCACAGATACTTTATGGGATCAGTTGGAAAAATCCTTTGTATAACTCCAATAACCATGGAGGATAAATCTGCCGGCGCTGTCGAGAACCGCCGGCGCTATCTCGCGCTATAAATGCTGGCCATGTGTCACGCCACTAGGTGAGGGTGATAGAGAGAGAGAGAGAGAGAGAGAGAGAGAGAAACAGCAAAAGCTGAGAGAATAGAGAAGAGAGAGAAAGGGAGAAACGGAAAAGAAGAGAGAAATCGGGGTAGAAGTAGGAGAGGCAGGGTGAAAGTGGACGGTGAAAGAGAAACAGAGAAGAAGCAGGAACGAGAATAGTCGGAGGCAAAGGTCGCACGACAAGCCCTGTCTTATTTACCTGATCGCACGATCCCGGCCATTATTCTCGCCGGCTTTATCGACCCACGAGCGTGTCGCTGGACAACGTGACTCGACGTCGCTGGTGCTACACCTCGGTCAGGCCGAGCTTCCGTGGTGGCCCCAGGCCAACGTGGCACAAAGAAATTAATAACCGTGAGTCGGGACTGATCATCGTTTAGCTCACAGCAAGACGAATGTTCTTAAGCGAGATCGCTTTCGACGCGAAAAAACGTTAGTCCCCTAACGACAAATCTTGTACGCTATAGCGCACAGCATGAGTCGAATGTAATAAGTTTTAGGGGACGGTCAGATTTTCTGGCAATAACCGATATCGTATGTCAAGATAAGAATATTATCAGGTACCAAAGAAACTGATGCCACTTTTCAACGTGTTCCTGGCTCATAAAATCTTTCACGCGACGACGGGCCATCGTGCGTTTCAAGTAAATACTCAGCTACCGGGACGAAAGCTCACGATGCCTCGAGCGGACAGTCAGCGGCACGTCAATATTCGACAATTAAGCTTTAACCTCGCAATACTCTTGGCATCCGACGCAGAAGGGCGTGCAACGAGGCCAGTGGCAAAAGGCGAGGTCGAAATCGATAACTAATTTTTAAAGCGTGTGCCGCAGATTCCGCTATCACGAGCGTGCTCCGACATTGACTGGCCAATAACATTTCCCGTGGTGCCTGTAGGTTATACAGGGGGAGGTCGGTCGGTGTGCCGAGGGCGCGTCATTGATTTTTACGGAAGGTTCCGGCGCCTCAGTGTCAAATAAAGATTTGTAAGAGCGGAACGAGGAAATAGTGGGACGTTAGGTGGGAACTTTCAATTTGCGACAGTGTCCCCGCGTTCTTCCGGCTCACTCCTTTCCCGAGGAGCCCCCTCGCCAATGCTTCCGTCTCACGCCATCTTCCTGTCCCCGTTCGGCGCTCCTTTCAGTGCGGGTACTCGCATTGTAACCCCCCTCGTTACTCCACCGCCATCTTCCATTCCCACTATTGTCGTCTCTTTCTTTCTATCTCCTCCGCTCTATACCCTTCAACGATCCTTCTCTGACCGCCCTCTCGTTTAAGTTTAACAAATGACGTTCGATTCATAGCCGCAGCCGCGGGTTCCCTTTTCGAATAACTTTCCGTGAGTTTAATTCTAGTACTCCCGTCGAACGGCCCACCGTCTGTACGGGGTGTCCGAAAAGTAGACTGTGTAGTCGGGCTCCGTTTCTCAGGGTTTGTTAATTTGGGGTTAAGCGATGCTTGCATTGATGTGTGTTTTAAAGAGAAAAAGGCTATATTTCAGAATTTCAGTGATTTTCGCCTTTCGGGATACTGTACTGTAGCCCAGTGTCAGTGTTTGCTTTCCGCTGCTTTTTCTCGGGCCACCATAGTACGGCCATCGAGAAACGCCATAATCCTTTCTCCGTTCTTATTCGAGGCACTCAATCATTCTTACTCCGGCGACAAATTGCGAGATATTTCTCCGAGCGGTAAGAAGTACAAACGACTCCTTCGTTCCTTTATTGTCGATCCACGTTACAGCCTGAAAACTATGTCCGTGTCTGATGGCGGCAGACCGATCGCTCGCGTGTCAGCGTGCGGCGTATAATTTATTGCAGTTATTAATAAAAATATTACTGTCGGTGCCGCGACATCCACTGGTCACAGCAATTTATCCGTCGTAGTCGTAAAAAATGGACGAGCTTTGGTCGGGCAGAAAAATTGTCGCCGCTGAAAACTATCTAAAATACATACGTGTGTCCGAAAATCACTCTCTAAATACCTCGTCATTCTAAAACCAAGTAACGCAAAAGAATCGTCGACGACAGAGGAGTGTTACCATGAATACAAGAAATCACTCCGACATCTCTATATGTAAAACCGTAAAAAATTCATAATTCAACAATACACAAAATTATTGATTTCCCCATTCTCTAGATTGTAACGAAGTCTCGTTCGGGAGAAATTTCACACCTTCATCATGGTCCAGCACACATAATGCCATCTCCCCTTCTTTCACCTCCGACTTTCGACATCCACGGATTCATGTCTAGCTCATTCTCGATGTGTGCGGATCAGACGAACGACTCGGCAAAATGAGAAAAGACAACAACGAGAACAACAGAGATCGAGGCAACCCGGTCACGGAAGTGCGGATGACAATCAGTGCCAGTGTCGACGGGGGGTTGGTACAAGGGATGGCAGCGGGATAGATGAAGGAGGGGGAAAGCGAAACATCGGTGGAACGGGAGTTTCAAGCGGGCTGATTGCACCGCAAATATTGACGTGGCTAATTCCCTCTCGCCCCCCACCCCACCCACTCGCCCATCGAAGGTGACGAGGTACACTAATGAGATCCGCTGTTACAACTAATGAGAACTTTAAGACGCTCGCCAAAGATCGGCGCGCGGCAGAGGTCGGCAAACCCGGGAATCCTCGAAATCACAGAGAGCATCCTTTCGAGACACGTGATTATACGGGCTTCCGACGAAACGAGCGACTCTGCCGACGCTTATCCGAGTGGACCGCACTCGCGCGCGCTCCGTCGGAGTAAATTGACACGAAGCCGCGTGGCCAAATGAAATGCGTTCAAATATTAGTACTGTCAAGCAGGCCAGCGCAAACATCGCGCGTCGATCGTGCCAGCGGGCAAACCGCGTCAAAAAGATTAGGCGCCCGCGGTGCATCGTTGTCGTCCTGCACCTGCGACTCGCGGCCGGTCATTAAATATTGGATAGGTGACCGAAAACGAAAAAATAGGGGTGGGCGCTGGGCGCACAAAACGGCGGTTCGGCTCGCGTACAGATATACGCGACACAATGGAAGATTGGAAGAGAAATGTTCGACGAACGAATTCCCCCGCTGGGTATTCAAGTGGTTCAGATCAGCGCGTGTATGCGCGTACGGAGAGGGAGGGAGCAGGAGAGACGACGGAGACAGAGAAATGCGTCCCGATGGGATTCGAAGGGTTAGCCTCGAAGCGCCGATCGATGGTGATTTCAGAGGAACGCAGCGATCGAGGAAATAAACGACGGTGTGCCTCGGAGGGTCGGAGGGAGGGAGGAAGGCGGTTGGCTGTGGAAGGGGCAATAGAAAAACAGCGAGCAGGAGACGAGGAGACACGCAGAGAGGCAGGGAAAAGGGAGGAAGAAGACGATCGAGAAAGGAAACGGGCAAAGGCTGAAAGAAAAGGTGAATACGTTCTTCCGCCTCCGTCGTTACCTCTCCCTCCCACGCCGATCTTCTTCCTCGAGGGGCGAAGAGGGTTCGGAGGGCGGGCTGGAGAAGGGTTTGAGAAGATAATGCAGACCGTGAGAAAACGGAGCGCAGCACTACCAAAGTCTGCGTCCGCACTTGATTGCAACGAACCCCCTCTTCAGCCTTCAGCCTCGTCTTCCACCCCCTGCCTACTACGACCCACCCCCGCTCGCGAGCTCCACTTTTGAGCAGAGACGACTCCGGGATCCCTTTGGGCCGATGCACCCCGGTGGAACGGGCATGGATGCCTCACAAAGACGGGAGTCGGCACCGCCGGTATGCGGGTCGTGTACCAACTCACCCCCACTCCCCCCAAGGGGGGTGACTAGAATCGAGAAGTGCAGAGGGTGCACGATCCGCTCCTCTGCCTCTCCCGACCGCCACGGGTAGCAAGTGCTAAGAACAAGAGTTGGCCAACTCGTTACGTCGCTCGTGCCACGACTGGTTATTCAATTCGCCTATCCTCGCCCTCGGCTGTGAGTTTATGATTCTTCTGATTAGACGCCGCGTGCCCTGGTGCCGGTAAAAGTACGCAGGTCTGTTCCGTTTGTATCCGAAAGATTAGGGGAACGGTTCCGGCGGCTGTACGACTGACGCGACAGTGTTTCGCAGTGACAAAAATGACGCGCACCGTTCGCGTCAAAATATGAGAGAGTCCTGCCTGAAGAAGGATTAAAGTCGAAAACTGGAACGCAGATCATAGTATCTACGTCCATTACTTGGGGGCGATAAAAAAGGTAAAGGGGCGAGTGAATAATTTAGAGCTAAACGCCGCGTCAAATTTGGCCGGCATTAAGGGTACACGCAAACGTGTGATTCTTCTTTGGAAGGTGCGGCGGGACGGGTGGGTGGGTGGTCAGACAGATGGAACCGGTGGCCTCTGACGAACGGCTCATAATCATGGCGTGCACTCTGCAGGTAATACCGGGTCGCAGTCGTCGGGGCATGTGTCGGCGAGTTGTAATCACGGCATGGCGGACGTCATGTTGATTTCACGCCAAACGTATGTGTGTATGGACGCGTACACGCGCATTACGTATGGCTGGCTCGTGTGTACCTCAAACGAGCC
The DNA here is from genome assembly GCA_963942575.1 of Priocnemis perturbator. Taxonomy (NCBI): domain Eukaryota; kingdom Metazoa; phylum Arthropoda; class Insecta; order Hymenoptera; family Pompilidae; genus Priocnemis; species Priocnemis perturbator. The sequence goes on from OZ012653.1 coordinate 12,204,422, forward strand.
CTCGCTACCTGGCCGCGTGCGAGAGAGCAGTGATGTGACAGAGAAGGAGGGAAGTAGGATGGAAAGAGAAACAGGCGCAGAGTGCGGAGGTGTCGGAACGAGAGGCGTGGATGTACAAGGTGGTCCAGACGCAAATGGAACCGCTTGAAGAACGCCGTAAGTAGTTATGGTCGAAATTAAGTCAGACGGAGTGAGCGTTGTACGAGGAAGACACGACAAGACCCGCTTTCGAACCGTCGTCATGGAAATGGGTTTTGTTCGTGACAAGTGACGCGACGAATGTAAATGGTGATCGCGCACGATGTGGAAAAATCTTAGCGTACTCTACGCGGTCCTGAAAATGATACAATATTCGTCTGAAGCGATTTCGGGCAGAGTCAATGTTTGCGAAGTTATTCAGCTGGTTCCAATTGCGCAGATCACCCTGTATGTATAAAGAGGAGGGAGCGTGAGGGAGAGAAGCTGGCAGCCACTCGCGCACACACGTCCGTCGCGGTCGCATAATGTTACGTTTATACCTGACATTCATCATTAGCCCCCGTAATTTATGTTGAACACGAATGGTCCGGGCGACCGGGCTAATTAATATAAATTGCCACCGCGAGGATTACAGGGCCGCGCGGCGGCGCCGTGACGCAATTCATTGTGTACTTTACGAATCGGCCGAAAGCCGATTAAGCCTGCTTGCTAGTGCTGGTGCTGGATTGCCAGCGCTGGACAGTGGAGGCTTTACACCCGAGATCGGAACGATCCGCGAACGGTGAAGGGTCAAACAATCTGCTTCAAGTTTTCTCCGAAGCAGTAGACAAACAAGTGCGTCAGACACGCACGTCGGTGCAAGTCGAAACATAACCCTGAAACGAATTGTCCCGCGGAAAAAAAATTGCATAGAGAACTTCGATAATTCGATAAATTGCTATCGTATTTATCCGAAGGATTCCTTGCGGTGGTGATTTTCCCGTCCACCACTGCATGATTGCGGCGTTATATCCGTACAGTTTTCCTTCGCTTTTCAACCGCGGAATTAGAATCGATCAAAGTCAGCCCCGATCGCGACGTCAAAGAGAAACTCTCCATTAAATTCGTCAGCACCAAAAAACCCACAACGGGTATCATCTGCGCATTCAACCATTCCCTTATCGTCGCGACCTCGCGATTGCACGGCGTATCATTAATTCCAGGCCGCGAGCGTGCTGCGGAGAGACAGCGTGTAGCGGGCGAACGAAACGAAAGGCCGAGTGAAACACGGCCGGGCCAACAACTGACCACGTGCAGCAGTTTAAAATTACGGCCGAGAATCGATGACCCAGTTCTTTCAGCGGGGTATGAGAGGTAGGCAAAAACGGGGTGGGAGATGGCATGGGAGAGAGCGTAAGGAACGCAGCACAGGTCCTTCATGGCGGCGACGGTGGTGGTGTTAGAAGTAGTGCAAGTGTTGAATGTTGGACGTGCCAGTGGAAAGCGGGCACTGCCGCGCCCGTACCGCCAAATGCAATTCGCTGAATCGAAACATCGTGATGAGATCGTTTTTTCTGAGCACGTCGTGCCCGGACTCTCGACGCTCTGCACTTTATGACAGGCAGGTTCGTAACTCGTCGAGCTTGCAGAATCGTCCTCGGAACGCTGTACGGGGAGCGATATAAAAAAGGAACGGGGGGGAAAAAAGCGTCCGCTCGCGAGAGAAAAAGAGAGAGAGGGGGGGAAAAATTGAAGGCTACGAAATCCACACCAAAACCGGCTTGCGCGAACCAACACAGACGAGCGAAAAGAATGGAGGTTTGGCGCGCAGGCGCGAGCGAAAAACCGGCCGACGCACGCGCGCCGACTGGCAAGCGGTACGGTGGAAGAGGGTAAAGTGAAATGAAGGAACGTTCTCGCGTCGCTGAAGGGTTATCCTCTCGCCTCTCGCCTCTCTCGGACCGTCGTTCGCGTTCTCTCGCCGCTCTTCGATCTCTCCCCTCGCACCGGAGGCATTTCTTTTTTACGCTCTACCGACGACGACGCGCCATCTCCGATGCGGCTTTATTTCGAACGCATTTGCATTTGCCCGTAAACTTACCCTGCCCTGCCCGCCGTCCCTCTCCGTCTCTGTCACCGGGCGACAACGCGTTCCTTCGGTCTGGTAATAATACTGCGGGATGCGTTCTTGACGCTAGCAATGGGGAAGAATAAACGCGCGCCTCTCGCGATCGTCGTGCGCCGCGCGTGAGGAGAAAAACGGCGCGAAAAAATAGGACGATATCGTTACGAGACCACTCACCGCGGCATATCGAACGGAATTCTGCAAAAGCGCCGATGCGATGTTTCTCGGCCCTGCCCGATGAAGCAGGACGGGAAAAAAGAGAGTGAAAGAGAACAGAGCGATCGGAAAACGGAAAAGGGACGGGAAACCGAGAAGCTTTACGCCAATATTTTCGAATTACCGTCGCTCCGCTGGAATCGTGTAGCGGGATGGAAAAAAAAATCATTAAAGGGAAGAGGACGAGAAATAGTGGAATAGGAATGACGGGAAGAGGGGGGGGGGGGGGGGGGGGGGTGCGTCACTTCATAAGCCGGAATGCGAATTACTGTTTTTCAATCGCGCGCGGGCGTGTATCGGCGAGGGAAAATTGAAAAGGTTCGCCCTTTACGGTAGAGGGAGACGCGTCAAACGAATCAAGAGGAACCCAGTTACATAATTCGACGCACTCGCAAGCCGGTGGACCTTTTCTCTTGCACTTTACGCACTGGGCAAAATTTAATTTTGAGAGGCGAGTGTTGGCTCGGACGGAACGAGAGAGAAAATGCGCGGAGAAAGTGAAATGGCGGTCACAACAATAACTTCGGAAAACCCTGGCCGGTCCCCTTCAGACCGCAACCACACGTTGCTTATTGCTTTTAGTATTAAGCCACCCTCTCACACCCCTCGCCCAGCGACGCCAAACCTACTTTTCCTGGGCTCCTAGCCGCAGGCTCGGTCTTTGTCGCGACAAAGGGGGTGAACCGTATCTCCCGGCCATGAGAAGTATCCTCTTACCCTTCCAGGGGCTCGCTCCTTTTGGCTCGCGTGAAATGAAAATTGTTGCGGTTAAGGAGAGTTTTTGCGACAGGAACGATTTAACGCGGTCGGCGGAGGTGGACACTCGGAAAGGTAAAGTGCAGAGGGCGGTCAGTTGTTAGTACGAGTTAATTTCATCTGCAGCAGCTATCATGTGCTTATAAATCCTGCGTGTTGTTAATATCCAGTGCTTTATTGTACATGAAAGGAATTTCATAATAACGTTGACAACGTACGTCGAACTACCCTTGTGCAGCAGCAAGAGGAAGCTGATTCTGCCAGGAAGCGATAATTTGCCGCGTCTTACTCCGTCGAACTTTCTTCCGACAATGAGGACAGCACAGAACAGAACCGCTGCCAGCAGCAGCGAGCAACGTCATCCATCAAAGTATTGGTTTACCGTGCGCGCGTGTCACTCCTTTGCATACTGCGCGGCGGCTGGCGCGTTCCGTGCATCGTTGCGGGAAACAAACTCGTCATCGTGTCAACGTCGATCAAACCATCAAACCATCATCGAGTATCGGATGGGCGCGTTCGTATCGAGCCCGAAGGCAACAAGCAGTGTCATCCATCAATGAAACTTTCCTCGCGTCACCGCTCTCTTCGCGCCACACGTATTCCGCGAGCGTGCTTTACAAGCGCGCGGACACGCCGGTTGCGCGGAATACGACGCAACGCTGCTAATTTATGCGCGCATCGTTAAATTTATCGGCCTTCCGGCCGTGCAACGATAACGGAACCAGAAATTTCGTGTAGCGCGAATGGATTTCGGGTCGGCAGGCGGTGACGCTCGGTTCGCTCGAATATCATCAATCGTTTATCCTTGCGGATATTTCGCTTGTAAATGCAGGAATTACGAGGCGTGCCGACATTTTTCCCGACGCGAAAGTGCGCCACGATTAATCTGTGGGATCGATCTGGAAGTTCGAGGGTGGCGAGGGGACGAAGGGAAGCGGTTGGCGGATGGAACGTTCTCCGCGGAATGTCTTCCGCCGAAAGTGGAAGAATTACAACTTCAAAGGCGCCGCCGCTCGAAGGACGTTCACAAAGGATTACGTGAATAGCGCTGACGGGCGACCTACTATCGGATATAGGTTTTCTTTCTTTGCCCCGATCCCGACGCGCACTCTTCGCCGGAAGTCATAGAGGGATGAAAGAAACGTGAAGAACCACCCTTCTACTCGCGATCGTCTCTCGCAAAGCGAAATAAAAGGGCAGACCTGTCCCGCGCGACACGTTCATTCGCTAAGCATAACGAAACGAGATTATCATTCGCTTCGAGTCTTCCCCGGAGAAACGTTGGGCAATTTCGATCGAGTGCACAGACCCTGGTACGTCGCTGCGGGAAAAATCCACGGTCGATTGAGCGGTACGATAAAGTGTGCCGGCGCCGTTCGCGCGACCGAAAACGTAAGTTCGGGGCGAGCGCACATGGCGCCCGGTCTGGCGCGAATAAATCGGCGTGCGCGCAAAGAAGTCGCGCCTGGCCGATTGTTTCGAATGGCTGAAAAGGAGCGGCGCGAAGTGAGGCATAAGTCAAGGCAGAGCCGCTGCCGGGCCAAACTACACGCTCCGAGTAAGTACGTGAGCGAGGACCAGCGACAGGGGGTGGGAACGGGGACAACGACCATTACAAACAACCGCCACGATCCTCTACTCGTCCATACCATGTACACGCACGCGCGCTCCGTGCTCGTACACTTCCATGGAGCGCGACGTACGTAACCGCCGACACGTACGTCTTCTCGCTCGCCAAAGGCGAAGAAGCGAAAGTGGAGAAGGACGGCAGGAGATATGGCGGTAGACGAAGGCAACCGGAAGTCTGCCGGAGATTCTTGCAAAAGGGTTCCCGTGGACGTCACAGCCAGTCGACCTCCGGCTGATTCGCGGCGGTGCTCCCGGCAGTTTACGGGTTCCTGGGCAGGCCATAACTTCGGACCAGACAATTCATAAAGCGGCGAGCGAGCGGCGCGACGAGAGGAAGAAGGCGGAAAAGCGAGTGGAAAGATATCTTCGGCCCCGGCCAGAAGGGGGTTGGGCGAGACGCTCGGCGCGGGTGTAGAAGTGAGCGCGAGCGAGGATGAGTAAGAGTGAATGCGACCCAGAGAAAGAGAGAGACGGGGAAGGGAATACGCAGGGGTGTGTGGGTGGAGTTACCGCCGCTGCCGCCACCAAAGTGCTCTCTAAATTATTCTCTCGAGCGTCACGAGTGGAGGGGCCTTGGAAAATGGAGCCTCGACCTGGGCCAGGGAAGTAGAAGTGGTCGGCTTGCAGGGTGAGCGGAGAGACGCTGCAAGAGGAAGCTGGCCTGAAGGAAGCGAGAAGGGTAACAGGATATACAGAAGGAGGGAGAGAGAAGAGTGAGAGAATGGGGGAAGGGAGAGAGCTTCATTGCTTTCGGTTGTTTACCTCGGCCTCTCTAAGATAGAGTTTACCTGTCCGAGTTAATTTGGGGCCGATGCACCGAAGTCGGGAACGGTATTACAGGGCCAAGTAGCAGGCATCCGAATCATCGCCTCTCGTCGTTCTCTCCCGTTCGGCTGCCGTGGGGAATGAGTCGCTTATTTACCGAGAGTCGATGACGCTCTAGGAGATTCGCGTCGACGCGAGTGCTGGCAACTGGCACCGAAGGAGTCTCGAGAGTAAATTAGCGTGAGTGTTCAAACGACCGATAAGAGAAAAAGGGGCCGCACTTCTCGGTGGATACCAAATCTAAACAGTTTTGATATCCCGAAAATCGGGTCGCCATGCACCGAGAGAACGTATATTCTGCAGCGAATGATTTTAGCGGAAAGATGTTTCTGCCGCGTCAACGATTTATACCGTAACCAAATGATATAGCGAGCACACATCGGAGCACCGTGTTCCAATCTATGTACCGTATCCGTTTTTTGGTAACCGTCCAAACCATCGTAATCCACTTTTCATCGGTACAACGCTGCCGCGCCGTGCCGTTACCGTGACGCCCTCGCGCCGACAAACGGGACTCCGATATTTCCAAATTTCGCTGCCAAAAGTCTATCAGTGCCCGAATTAAAGCGTGCTGCGATTAATATCCTGCGCGCCGCTGACACATTTCCTACCATAGCCTCTACACTGTTCTGGCCTCTCCCCTGAAACAACCCTAACGTTAACCAGTTTCTCCTGACCCCGATGCAGGACCCGATCCTTCGCATTCCCGTGCTCCCGCGCATAATGCACGCCAGACGACGACACAACATCGGAGGATTTTCGCCGGGCTACATGAAGAAGGCGCGTCGTTATCCCGCGCGACTAGTTTAAGAAGCGAAGCTTACGAGCTTACTTCTATCGAGAGTCTAGCCCCGCCATACCGGATGCCGGGCCATTCTTACCGCGATATATAAAGCGAACGTAGAAGGAAGAAGAGGAGGAGATGGAGGAGGAGGAGGAGGAGGAGGAGCAGGAGGAGGCGAATGCTGTGGAGGAAGCCATCCTCCAGGCACCGGGGGATGAGAACGAGATTAAAGTATTTGCAACTGCAAGAACGACGCCGCCCGACTGTTAACTACCGAACATGCCTCGCGGTGCCGGCGCGTATTTCTTCATCATCCTCTGACTAATGCCGGTAATACTCCCGTCGCGAACTGCGTGGGAGCGCATCTACGGGGCGAGGGGGAGGGGGCAAAGGAGCGCGCAAACCGTGTGTTTGCGAATTCGCGCGTCGAAATTACCCGGAGACTCGCGAAATGCCCCTGAGCGGTTGCAACGTTTTCAACGCTCTAAGAACTCTACGCCCGCCGTCCGTCGGCGCGGCGCGGAAATTTATTCGCGCGCCGCACATTAATGCCGCATCCGATATGATCGTAAAGGGAACTTTATATAGGGCATATATTATATAATTGTCGAACGCGCAAAGTAGACGTATGGTCTGAGGACCTAACATGCTGAATTGAACAGTACGGCGTGTACGTTCGTATATCGGATTTGAGCTTGACACTTCGATTAATCGAAACCTACTGTCTGATGTTTAAAGCGGCAGCTTCGTTATCTTCCTTTGTCTTATCCGTCGCACTGCGTCTTCGTATTTTGCGAATAATGCGTTGAATTAAGGAACGATTATAACTTGCGGCATCTTCAAAGTATCTGTACTAGCTACATACGAGTATGTCCCTGGGACGAGAACACGCTCCACTTCCGTGGGTATCTTTCGGTTAGACAACTGTCGGACGGCGTGGGCGAAGCGACAGGGCTCGCTCGTGCCCCCGCCGTTGCTCCGAATTATCTCTGGAGTATCTGCTGCATAAATCAGGGCCCGAGGATTACGAAGCTAAGACTGCGGAAGTAACGGGATTAGCGTGCATCGCTGCCGGGGAGGCGGAAGGACGACGAGCTTCATGGCGCGATGCAAACTCCATAATTGCGACGGAAGCTGAATGTATTGCCAATGGCTTCCGTGACGATTCTCACTATTGTCGGCATTCATTGCCACTCGTTATCCGGCGATTCGTAGCTAACGCTTTCGTTACGACGCGATCTCGCCAAAATGTTCGTCGGTAGAGCGTCTAAAATGCCTTGGTAATGTACAGGTTTTATCTTTTGTTTTGACTGAAACTTTGAAAGTAAATAGTGGAGTGTGTATATTAAATTAATAGAGCGAAGTAAGCATTACGTCGCTGCGAATGTTGCGAGCATCTGCATTTAGATATCGCGTGTGTTGATCGGACGATAGGCGAAGGATGGGGCTGGCCGACGAGCCGACGATTAGACATTCTCGGTGGCGCGTGAGGATAAAATAAAATTGGCGAAAAGGGTCCTGGAACGAGTGTAGTGTACGATGCGGGGGTGGCAAGGCCCTGGCACGGCGTGTGTTTGCTATGTTTACGGCAGCAGTTACTGCCCGTAAAGTAGCACCTAACTGGACTCACTCGCACACGATTCCAACCCACCCCTTATAGATACATACACATATGTGGATATGTACAGGGTGTACCGTAAATCGGGAGCAATCGGAAGCAAGATAATTTACCCTGGTAACGAATCACTCCAAAATCAAACGTCTTATGAAATTATATTTTCGGAAGTAAATGCTACCACGTAACAAAATTGAAATCTGTACTCTCGATATGCGGACAGAATAACGTTTGATGCTGTGCGGCGTTTCTTGCGAAACTTACATGTAATCCACAGCTAATTAACTTTCAAAATCATTATTTACGATAAAAAATTCTTGAATGGAACAAATATATCGTAGTCCTTTTGATGAATTATTTGACGTCGTCGTCGAATCCTCTGTGACTCGACCCCTATTTCGATACCACCCTATACTCGTCCGTGTATAACTATGTATCCCATGCACGATTTCTCCCTCTGCACACATACACACTTCTCTGCACGCACTTGTTCACACATGTCCACGTATATTAGTATGTGACAGTATATGACTGTGTCGAGCCTCGCACAATTTACCTTTCTCACCCCCCACCCCCTTCTGGTCTTTACACTTCCAGCTCGATCGCACCCTCTCTCACTATCACCTCTATCTCGTTCTCTCTCTCTCTCTCTCTCTCTCTCTCTCTCTCTCCCCCGTTTCTCCCAAGCTCTCACAGCAGTTCTCAACGTCGGACAATCTTTTATCGGCTGCCACTGTCCTGACCGAGACCGGGGCTATTTTGCGCGATAAAAAGAAACTGATGTCGGGCCACCGCCGATGGTGGATGCTAGCCGGAAAACGTCATATCCGGTATTGCGCGAAATTGCAATTTATACGTTTCAATATCCTTCCGAAAACGGAAGGCGCTGTGTATTTGCCCGCGAGCGCCGGCTCGTGCCGGCCGAGGGAGACCCACTTTCTGCGAATGTCAGGCCGCATTCTCACGCGGCTCCGGTATTTCGGTGGAAGAACGCGAACGAGTCGTGTGTGAATCGGGAGAATGGCGGGAATCGCGAGAATGCGTCCGCGAGTGGCTCAACTTTCTTCCCGGACTTCGGATCGGACAAGGGGACAGCGACAAGAAAAAAAAGTCGACGACTGAGAAATCCATACGCCGCACGACGACAAATTCGAGTCGATCAAATTCACACACTTTTTTCCGCATCGATCCGTATAAAGGAGCTTTTCCGTTGACCGGCTCGAAGTAAAGTGTATAACAGTACAACGAAATTGGAAGTTCAGGTGTTCGTTTAATTCCGTGAACATCGGGGCCGCGCAACGGACGACATAATGGAGAATCACTGCTGAAAGTCGAGACATATCTGGCAAGTTGCCGAGATGGCGAGAGGTTAGGGGCAAAAGGGGAGCGGGAAGTGCGCGTCTGACGGTCCAACGGCGTGGTGACAAATTATAATATAAAACAATAGAGGATCGTAACAATCGGGGGCCCTCCTCCGTTGCCTCCGCTCGCCACCGACAGCGGCCGCGAACATTATGCAACGCGCACTGGGTAATAAAATAATACACGCGGGCGCGCGCGCTTGCTCGCGCCACTCGTAAAGGCCCCCGCCGCCGCCGCCGCCGCCCATGAATATTTCATACTGCTTAATTTCTCAGGCGTTATCGCCGCCGCAGGAAACGGGACGCGCATTGGGCCGTTCCTCAAAAATAAATCCGGTGACAGCGGTGCAGCGCCGCGACGATGAGGTGAGAGACGAAATTGCTGCTAGTTTCCTGCTGGTGGTGCACGCTCTTTACCCTTCCTTTCAACGCGACGGCCTCGATGCACGTCCGTGATTTATATGTCAACACATCGATCGTCACGTGAAACGTTTTGTATCGACTAGACATTAAATCGCCGATCATAACCGCTAAGGACAATGGCCCAGAGACCAACGCACGTCACACATCCACAATAATATCTGAGGCACACCCAAGAATAGATGAAAAAAAAATCGCTGACTCGTGACGTCGCTGCCGAAAGTGTAATAGTTGAGAAGACATAACGATTCAAAGACGTTGTTCGATAAAGTAATGTCTGCCAGCTTTAGATCGACGGTGGGAGGAGCGAACAGGGCATTTTCACCGGGGAGCCCTATTCCATGCAGATGGAAGACGTTCGAAGGGTGATTTATTCGTTGCACGTAGGAAATGCCGCAGGGAATGAAACTTACAAGCCGAACGACGGAACGACGGGAATGTCATGCCGAAGAACATCGTTCGGCATATTTTGTTGCGAAGACGGCGACGGGATATAACGAAAGAGGGATGTGCGTCGTCCCGTTATAATCGGCTATTCCGGAATTGCCCTTCAGCGATACGAGGAGCGCTTGACGTTTTATTAGCGTCCACCCATTTAATTTGCGTGTCTCGTTCGTCGAGGGGCAGACATTTTTAACAGACTTCGAAACAAGAGACAAATATTTGTTCAAGCCAAGCACAAGTTCTTGAAAACCGACCGTTTGTGAAATTGATGCAACAGTGCGACCAGCCAACCCAGTCTTCGACTACCCCATCCCTTTCCTCATGCGGCCGTACGTGTGTGCACCACAATTCGCTTCGCAACACTTAAGAGCCCCGAGTGCCAAAGTGCGCAGCGTACACACAGCACGTGTTCTCGTTTAATATAGACAGAGGGTAACTCTCGCGCAAGACACGACGACGTTCCATTTCGCGTCGTCTGCACGGGCGTTTGACAAGTAGAAAGACGTACTCCGACTTGAACGCGCGGTCAAAGAGACCGGTGAAGGGTTCGCGTTATTGTCAAACAGTTGAAGGCGGTGCACGTGCTCCGACGCCGACGACAAATATTTGACGCCTTCCCTCGCGCTCCCTGTCTATCGACGACGACGTCGTTCTGTGTGCTCGCACTTGGACACTTCCTCCTTAACGTTTCACGCCGGAAACACCGGCAGATACGTATTTGTGGTCTAGTCCGACCATATTTGCAAAACATGCAATAATTCTCAGACACGGTCACTTATGAAGCGGCTAATAATTCAGCGTCCTTCGGAATTATTTGTCACGCCGCAATATAGCATTATGGATTCTACCGCGACGGCGCGAGTAGTAAATAATCGGGGGAGCACGTCGCGTGATGCAGAGCGATTCCAAAATCTGCCGCACCGTGACCGGGGAAGCGTCGCGAGCAAAATACTTCCGTGTCAACCATAACCAATCAATCGGTCGGAGATTAAGTGATCGCAAACTGAATTTGGGGGAACGCGGAGCGCGCTCGACTCTCGACTGTCGGCTCTGATCGCGCGAGACACGTCCAAGTCAGACGATCAGTTTTTGAAGCTAGGAGTAATGCGGTGCCGGGTTGGGACTGTAAATCAGCTGACGTCAACGTGGCCCTCGGGTCCGGCGTTTAACGGGGACGGAGCAGAGCATTGACAGCCATAAACATGTCAACGTGGAACATCTCTGGTCCCGGGACCCTCTGATCTATTGCGTATTATTTTGGTTATTGGCACCCGTGGACGGATACTCGGGGAAACGGGGACGGCCTCCCCAAATGGACTTGCAGATAGAACGTCGCGTTTCGTAATTCTCGGATCAATTCTGCCGATGGCCGCCACTTCTGATGATTTCCTGCGAGCGCGTAATTCTTCCCGCTGATAAATTCAGCCCCGGCTACTATAGCTGCCCTTTTGGGGAGCGGTGGATAAAAACGTAAGAGGCGACTGGAATTTGAGAAGGAAAGCAATGACGAGTATTTTTAGTCGTAGTCTCCTATAATCAATGATACAATGTAATAAATCGAGTGATCGGTGTTTCGAGTTAAATCCGCCGATATTGAAGTGATCGTTGACTCACCAGATGCGTATCCTCGGGTCGCCAAAAGATAACCCACCCGCGTTAAATTGCAGGTAAGTCGTTTCAACGAACCTCCCAGTGGCATACCTAATTTCGGTTGCATCCTCTCTCTCCCTCTCTGCCTTTCTCTTTCCAGTTCACCTTCTCGACGCTATCGTAACTGCTTTCAGGATGCGGCACAATGGCTGCGCACGTGCGCCAGAACTTCGTAATCCTTTTCCATATCACACGGTTCGGCGAGCTCTCCAAAAACACACGACGTTCGTGCTTATCTCGAAGTTCAGAAGCGAACGGCCCTTGGCACGTGTATCCGTGAAAGATTAAAACACCCTTCGCGGCCCGTGTGTATGTACCACTTTGAAAGTAGCGAACGCGATTTGATGAAATATTAACAAGCTACACCTCCCGCGTGCCTCGACCTCGTCGAAGATCCGAGAATCGTGGAACACGGAGGAGTCGTGGGAACGAGAACATTTCCATGGCTCTTCGCTACTTAAAAAGACGCCCACTAAATGGAAATCACGATCTCAGATGACAGCGCGTATCAAACTAGCTCGTCCTATGAGCCGTTAATTTCTTTACCGGCCGTGAAGCTCGCGGAATTGCTACAAATAGTTGACTCAGGGAATGAAGTCGAAACCAACGGCAGGGGCTGTAAGTGCCGTGGGGTCGGTTCAACCGTCAAACACTCGCTCCGACTCTTACGCGAGAGCGAACAATAGAAACGAACTTCCTGCCGGAGGCGCACGAGTGGGAAGGCGCGCGCGTTAAATCTAGTTTAATCTCGCGGTTTCGCCGACGCGCGCTGTTGAACCTAAATTAACTTGGTGTCATCCTGACGCGGCAACATCTGGCGGGCCGGGCTTGCTTTACTTCGAGCATCAAAATTCTCCCGGGCGTTCGCCCTTCTTCGTCTCTCGACGCCCCACCATCGACGAGATCCTGCGAGATTTATTCGTTCGCTGCCGTACTGCTATGCCGCGCCCTTATCGTAGGGTCACTCGATGCACCCATGACTGCGCTCGTTAGACTTACGTATGTACTTCACATTCCACTTTCTCTGGAACCCTCGGAGTTCTGTTATTTCCCCAGTTCGTACTTTAGCTTCCCGTCTCATCTTTACCTTTCATTTTTCCGCCAAAATTGATCCTTCAGATTTTCTCGACTTTTCCACGAGTCTCTTAAGGCCGAACGATTCAGGCTAGACTATAAGTTGTACTAGACCGTTTTGAAGATTTTTCGACGCTCCTTCGCACGGGACGCTGTTGCCTGAAATCGTCTTTCGCTCACCGGCGTATCCGCGTCGGAAAGAAGATCCTACGTCGAGTTCGTCGAGCGACGCGGGCTGTAAGCCGCGGCGGAATGTTCGTTCGTTACGGTCCGACGCGTCGTGCAGGCGCGTCGCGACGCCAGGCGAATGGATTTAAACGTTCACGCTAGATTACGCAAATGGGACGATAATGCGGCGAATCATTTCCGCGGTGGAACTCGACGGCGAATAACTCGATCGCCGATAGGTAGATGGAAGACGCCTTCGCTCCCCATATCGCTTTCCGCTCTCCTCTTCGCTCCTCGACCCGGCAAGAGCCTCTTCTTCAACGCGCCGATCTTCCGTCGCGTCGTTCGGCGTTACTTACACCACGAGCCCGCAACGAGAACGCTTCGAAATTCCATGCAAATGGTAACGACGACTGCGGAGGGCCATTTGGCCGGCATCAGAGGCGCGGCACACCGAGCGGGACGTCTCGCATTCGAAATCCACGTCCCTGGCATCCCTCGGCCGAACGGCCAAATGTTTTTGGCACGAGAGACCCTTTGCAGGATAGAAGGGCGCGCTCGGATGGAAAGTGCGCGCGTCTCTATGGTAACCGCGCGATTCCTCTCTCCGCTACTCTTTACGCCCTCTAAGGCGCAGGCTAGACTATCCAGTTTCCATGGACCGCGGCTTTCCCGTTGCAAATATCGCCGCGACCCGTGCGTTACTTCGTCACTGTCGATCGCGTTCATGGAAATCGCGCTCGACCCCGCTTCATGGATAATAAATTGCGGCCAGCGACAAACGGTGCAGTAACTTTCCTTAAGGAGGAATTGGGCGCACGTAAGAAAATCGGAGAAATTCGTGAAATGTTGAGGAATGCGAAATTTCAGAATTCTCTGCTACATAGCTTAGATGATAATAATTGATTCATTTAACACGGTATTGAAAACTAAGTACACCAAATGACTGCAACAGGCATACGAGAGTAAGTTATCGGTATAAATTTAAGGCATCGAACGCAAAGCAAAGAGCTTCCGGTGCCTCAGGTGTTGCGGGAGGAAGGAAAAAGCGGCAGAGGATTACAACAGACTGACAGAGGACGGGAGGAAAATTGGTCGATCAAATTAAACACCGTTGCGAGGAGGAACTTTCGATCGAGTGTACCAATTTCCGGTCACGGCGGAGCTTGCGCGCTCCCGTGACACGATTAAGACGCCATTAAGGCGGAAGCGCCTTAAGATCAGACAAGTGGCCTCATCGTTATCCCTAACAACATCGAGACTCCCTCGACCCTAAACGACGACGCATCGAAATCTCGGCGAGCCTTGCGGCCGCGTGTACCGTTGGCCGCGTTTCACGTAAAGTCCCCAACACTCCTAGAGTGTGTAGCATCCCCGCCAAACGACGGTTCTTCGCTCAAAGCGAGCGCACTAGTTTCCCCAACCGCCGAGCGAGTTTCCAGCCGGCAACTCGATCTCGATAAGCGCGACACGTCGATATCCAGCAACGAAATTTCTTTAGTTTAAATCCGCCACGCGGATGACCCGAAAGCGGCCGTGAGACGCGGCAAGTGAGTCGAAATGTACTGAAGCTCGACTCGAGGATACATACCGTCGTCGTAACGATAAGTGGATCGAGGTAATGTCGGAGTAATTATTATCGAGCAGAGCGTCGGAATTGGATTGTATAGTAATTCGCTCGGGACGAATCTCGTTAGGAATCCTTCGGCGACTCGTGACGCAAGGGTGGAAGGGAGATGTAGATCGGTGCGTTCAAAGCTGCCTCCTCCTCCTCCTCCTCCTCCTCCTCCCGCACCGCCGTTCTCCACATGCATTACAGACTTTGTTCGTGAGGCGTGGACGGCACCAGCGTGTAACGTTTATTCCTCGCATGTAGGACTTATATGCATCTCCCGCCGCTTGGCTTCTCCAGCCCGTATTTCCATCCGACGACCCCTTCCACCTACCCGCTCCCCCTTCAACCCCCGCAAACTACCCGACAGCAACTCTGTGGTTATAACGAGCGAGACGCGCCAGTGCTACCAACTAGGCGAGTCTATAGCTCCGCCGGCCCATCCCAGACTACTGCCACACTGCTAGCTTCCTGCCTACGACTATCGTTTAACAGTGCAGGCACGCTCTCGCCACCGGTGCTCAACCTACATTAATCTCGCGCCAGCGCCATAGAAAATAATAGAAAGTGAAGAGCGCGACTGGCATTGGCCGGAACGCCTCGTGAACGTGGTCTTCGAGGCTTGGAAATTGTGCGTGCGACGAAAATGGAATCGGCTTTCGGGTTCGATCGAGGATGTGTCGGTTGATATTCTATGTCGCATCGTGTACGTATATGCGCGAAATAGGGTAAAACTTGAAGACGCGATCGGGCACGACGGGTCCTTCACCATTTGTTGCATCAAACTTCACTATCTATGAACGTATGTATAAAGGTGCTCCTACATCTGAGCACGAACGCGCACGAGGCAGCCTGAGCATGACGTCATCAGAGGCGCGTGAATAAGCCGAGGCAAACCGATTCGATGGTTTCACGTTGCATTCATCGATCGATCGGTTCGCCGCCGTACGAGAAAAAATTCAATGTGTTGGAGATTTATTCTAATGTTGGAGAATCGGTGTAGCTTGCTCGGAGCGATCTGCAACTGTCTGAGCGCGTGAACGAGAAATCACACAACAATAACAACGATGTGTACATGGTCAAAAACCCAGTCACAGTCACAGTCAATGAAACCAGCGTATAAAAGTCAGAAAAAAGTTGGAAAAATATCGGAAAAAAGTCGGGAAAATGTCGGAAAAATGTCGGAAAAATGTCGGAAAAATGTCGGAAAAATGTCAGAAAAAAGTTGGAAAAATATCGGAAAAAAGTCGGAAAAAAGTCGGAAAAATGTCGGAAAAAAGTCGGAAAAATGTCAGAAAAAAGTTGGAAAAATATCGGAAAAAAGTCGGAAAAATGTCGGATTTTTTTCCGAACTTTTTTCCGATATTTTTCCAACTTTTTTCTGACATTTTTCCGACTTTTTTCCGATATTTTTCCAACTTTTTTCCGACATTTTTAGGACTTTTTTCCGACTTTTTTCCGACAATTTTACCGACATTTTTCCGACTGTTTTCCGATATTTTTCCGATATTTTTCCGACTTTTTTCCGACATTTTTCCGACTTTTTTCCGACATTTTTCCAACTTTTTTCCGATATTTTTCCAACTTTTTTCTGACATTTTTCCGACATTTTTGCGACATTTTTCCGATATTTTTCCGACATTTTCCCGACTTTTTTCCGATATTTTTCCAACTTTTTTCTGACTTTTTTCCGACATTTTTCCAACATTTTTCCGACATTTTTCCGACATTTTTCCACCTTTTTTCCAACTTTTTTCCGACTTTTGACTGACTTTTATACGCTGGTTTCATTGACTGTGACTGTGACTGTGTTTTTGACCATGTACACATCGTTGTTATTGTTGTGTGATTTCTCGTTCACGCGCTCAGACAGTCGCGGATCGGCCACATATGCTTACTGCCCGATCCGACAGTCTCGGATCGGCCCGAGCAAGCTACACCGATTCTCCAATACTAGAATGAATCTCCAACACACCAATGATTTTTCGTTCACGCGCTCAGACAGTTGCGGATCGGTCCGAGCAAGCTACACCGATTCTCCAACATTAGAATAAGTCTCCAACACACTGAATTTTGTCTTGTACGCCGGCGAACCGATCGATCGATGAGTGCAATGTAAAACCATTGAATCAGTTCGCCTCGGCTTGCTCACTCGCCTCTGATGACGTCATGCTCAGGCTGCCTCGTGCGCGTTCGTGCTCAGATGTAGGAGCACCTTAAAACACGTTATCATTGCGCACGATTGATCATTGCTACGAAATTCGCCGCAATTTAGCGATCAATACGACTCCTATCACGGATCGCGGAACGAGGTCAATAACGCGCCCTTTAACGCTAAGTGGTGGAGTAAGGCGCTGGGCAAGGCATTTGACAGCGAAATAGCCGACCCTTGCTCCTGTGATCATCTTTGTACCCCTGCTCGCTCGACTACCCCGCCCTATACTGATCATACGTGACCCAGGCTGTTCATCATCCGACGACGTGACTTTCGAATCCTTCCGCCTTCAAAGGGGGAATAGGTAAAGCTCTCACCCCAGTCTGCCGAGACCCGGGGATAAGCGACGCCTATAACGTTTTCACGATCGAAAAAGCTCGCGACAGGATGACCCAGTATGGTTCGGCAGGATAAAGTCAAAAGTCGTGCCGACAGGTCGAATGAGAATTCGTCCGGAGAAAAAGTCGAAGGAGTCTCTCCCTCAATCGGTGCCTCTTGTTCGATGCGTGCTCTCAACGCTCTTCTGGCATACGTGTAAGCCTCGTTAATGTCTAGCCGCACATCAAAGTCCAATATACGTATACTCGTATTCGTGCGGCGGAAAAGGAACGAGCCGGAGGAACGGTATAATACGCCAGTCGAGCACCTTGAGTAAATAATGAAAGCCGCCGAGTGGAAGACCGTTAGCAAGGACGCACAGCTCGCAGCTACTCATCCCGCCCAGCTCGTCGGGGTTGTCTTTCCGCGCGGTGAACATTTTATGGAGCGGCTGACATTATGATGCATAAAGTGCAACAAATCAGAATGCAAGTTACGCAGCCCACTCTTCTGCCGCGTTACCACTACCCCGATAAATGTTCTTTGCCCTTTTGCATCCCTGTTCTACCGATTTCCTTCTACTCTCACCTCGGCCCGATTGTACTTCCTTAGTCTTGGCCTTGGGAGACGTCACGACGATACACTCGCTCTCTAAATATCGACTGTATATTAAGATATCTTAAAAGATTTAGTAAGTTATTGAGAGCAGAGAACGGAACAATGTTTATGGGAGTAAAAAGCCTTTTGTAAGTCGTCCGGCTTCCACGCGACGTTCATCACGCCAACATTTCCAACCAAATATTGGAAATCGCTGTCACAGGCCGCGAGAAAACGGGAACGAACGAACGAACGAACGAACGAACGAACGAAGAAGAAGAAGACGCGGACACGTCCAGGGCCGCTCTTTTCATTTCTTCGCCGGTACGTGTCCGGCATCGCGAACATTCAATGCATAAGAAGCACGATCGAATATAAATCATGCCTTTGTATTTCTGGCGGCAATCCCGCAGAGACAGTTGAATAATTTCTGAAACGCCTCCGTACGTGCGGCGACGTCGTAATTTACGGCGTTCGACGCGCGAGAGAGACACGGGATACGCGGCCGAGATTCGGCAGTGGAAATCATTCTGCCGCTCGGAATCGCACTGGATTTCCGATCGGTTTTCTGCATTTCGATATCCGGGAAAACGACACGTCTGAGAATTGCCTCGTTACGCAACGCAATTCCGTTTTATATATCGATGCCCTTTTCGACGCGTTGCCGTATCATTTTCTTTTAACAACTTGCGCGTGCCAGGATTTATCTTTGCTTTACATACAGCACAATTTCATGCGCATCAGACGCTTCTCACTACGGCATTATAGGATAATATGAAACGAACCAGAATACTGTTGTGGCGGACGCAAACATTTTCTCTGGGCGCTATTCTGTTTTATGCCGAATAGGAAAATGGTGGCAAGTGGGGTGGCAAAGGGGGTGTCGAAGGGGGCTTTTGGCTCGCTGTTCGGCGGACCTGTTACACGAACCGTATCCAGGGTTGGCAGGTATTACTGCGCTGGGTAGGTCATAAAAATTGATAAGCCCGTCCCCGGGCGTCCTGCGGGACTAGCCCCGGATAACTCGAGACAATCAACGAGCTTATTGCGCTAACGCTTTTGCCCGAGTTAACAGCTGTAACTGCACGAGCGGCTTGCGCAGCCCCGGTTTTCGTTAGCTGCCTTCGATCGACTTTTCTTCATCGATCAAACCCCTCCCCGTGCTCCCACTTCCTTCCTGCCGTTTCACGCTATTCACAGCGCAACGGCAATCGCCGTTAAACGTAAAGTCGATATCGAGTAAACTACTTTCGCCGTGTTTCGAAAGCCTTATAGAAACGTTCGTAAAGAGTGAAGAATCAGAAATTTCCGAACCGCGAAAAACGATCGAAATCATGTCGCCCGATTACGATAAGAGAGAGGTAGATGTAATCATCGATTCTTCGCTTTCTCACTGCTTCAAGTCTCGCACGCTTGCCGTCGATCGTGCGTACTAAGATAGTTTATTACAAGCTGCTTCTTTCGCCGTGTTCAAAGACAGTGCCTCCATGGCGAACAGCGTCGGCACGTAACACTATCAGACTGAAGAGAAGACTACCGTCAATTGTGAAGCGCAGACGTTGCAACGTTTCCCATCTCCTCCCCCGAGGCTCTCTCCGTTAATTTTGAACGTCGTAAATCACCGGGAATACTCCTCGCGCGCGTCAAGTTCACTCAGCAGCTTCTGTCTGGAGGTGCTTTATGGATTCATCTCGGGGCGAGAGTTAACAGGTTGGTAAGAACGAGGGGCAATACGTTGCCTTTCAGGCTATCCGGCTTCTTCGCTCGCCCGAGCTAAATATCTCAGCAACATTTTGCAACGACGTCATGATTGAATCATTGCCCGTACCGCTCCTCGAATCAACACCGGAAATCTTCGTTCAACTTTACCCTCTCGTCAAAAAGGGGGCATAAAAAAACGGCATCGACCGAAGTCGAATAAACGAGCGATGATTCGCGTTTCGAAACGACGATCGACTGGCGAATTTCCGACGATCGCAGGTAAAGTCGCAATCTAACTTAGACGAGAACGGAAAGAGAATCTGCGGAATAATGCGGCAAATTGAGATGAGCCAGGGAAGAGGACTTCCGAGTACATGGATACGAGTGTTTTAGAGGGAGAGAGAGAGAGAGACTGTAGAAGAGAGACGGAGAAGCGGTAGGACGTTTCGAGAACTGGGCACGATGACCAAAGTCTGATTAGACGAGGATTACTAGCGCTAATGCCGGTGAAATCCGGCAGAGCTGACCAGGCGGCGGTCGGTTGGAGGCCAAAGGGAAGGGCAAACGAGCAAAAGGGTAAAAGGGTCCGGCGGTGCAATGGGCCGGCAAACTGATGTGGCCCCGCCGCCCGGCCAAATTGATTTACTTGACAAAGATTGAGTTACCGAATTAGAGCCGGACGGCTCTGTCCCTCCCTACCGTTGCCCGTTATTCAAACCCTTCGCCGTAATGATGCGGCGCGATCGCGAGGCTCTGTTTATAGTCGAGGAGATCGACTTCACTTCGTCAGGATTAACCTTTTGCGCGTCGACTAATGTGCCCCGTTATTTCTTTCTCCGTTTCACGCTCAACGGATCGTTTATCCCAGTTGCGCAAACGCCGGCTTCGAGGCAGATCCGTGAAAATGCGTGAAGGCCTTCACATTGTCCTTATTTACGTATTAAGCCTCCTGAATAATACCGCGCGATAACGAAATTTCGTTTTCTCCGCAGGCGACCCCGAGCCGAGGCGTTTCGTCGAGCGGCAAGGAATTTCGTGAACGATCCTGTCGGTGCGCGATGCGGAAGTCGTTCGAGTCAGTTTGCCCGGGGTACGATACAAATGCCGAAGCTTATCTGAAATGGATCCCGCGAACGAACCGGTACTTTATTGCCCCGGGAGCTTGATTAATCGTCCGGACGATCGACGTTGCGAGCGCCAGGCAAAACGTTGCCCGGCCCGATCTGAGGCCGCGCGTTATGAACGCGCCACACTAAATCGCCATTCTTTCGTGAGAAGATCTGCCGCTGTCGTCGAACCAATTATCGTTCGCAGCGTCTCTTAACCGTCTGAAGAAGCTTACGTCTAGGGAGGAGCACGCAAAACTCTGATCCGTCAGCTGGCAGCAATGTGGCAAGGAAAAGAAAGTTTCTGAGAAGAGAAGAGAAGAGACGAGGCGGCCAATTAGCGTAAGTATGGATCATTGCGGGGCAATTAGCGACAGGGCACGCGATAAGGTCACCCGAGTCATAAAAGTGAGACGGCTGAATCGGTAAGTATATTTAGACGTCGTGCAAAAAAGTACGATCGTCTTGAGCTTCGCTCGTTTCTTTCGATCAGCTAGATGAGACTACATACTTTGGAACGCTCTGCAAAGCCACGTACAAGCGCGACTCATGTCGGCGACCAAACAAATGTCCGCACAGCGCATACGAAGTAAATGCGCCGGTGAACAAATCGTGATGCCGTTTCAGTGTGGACACGAATAAAAGCATGGTCGGCGGGGCTATCGAACCGTCGCGCGCGAAATGTTAACACATTCCAATACCCCGTGCTCCTGTTCTTCGAGCCTTAGAACCGAATCGTGACAGACTGCCCATCATACCGCGTCGCAGCGTCTGTCCTTCCCGAGCGATCCGCTTTATCTTTCCGCTATCGGTACGAGGTGGCAATTTCCGGCATATCGGGCGGTAAACGGCGCCATAAAACGGCGATAAAAGCACGGACGTCGACAAGTTTTCGGACACAAGTCCATCCGGAAGGCGAGCACTTCCGTCGCGCCGCCGTGTCGGATCGTCTCGGTCTTTCTTCTGCTTAACAAACCGCGCGCGGTCACGTTCGTCTGATCGAGTTCATTATCAGCACTCCCATGTCATCTGCTCGTTGTCGAGAGGATCAGGTGGAACGGCGTCGCGCGGTAATCGACTGTTAATTGCAACCCGCCGTGCCGATCATCAGCGGAGAACGAATGCGGCGAGGGAAATACTGGAACTGACTTCGCAGAGCCAAAATACGTATGGGCCATTCCACGGCAAACGCATCACCAACTGCCAGCATGTCTTCCCATTTTGACGAAACTGTCATTAATTTTGCGCCACCTGGCGCGTGTTTTCGGACGAAAAATACGGCTGCATGTACTCGTTGAGAATTGTGGTGCGAAGCAGTGCGGTTGAAATAAGTTTCGATCAAAATTCAAATGCCAGGCGAGCGCGACACCCGGTACGTTGCACCTCGCGCACTGATATGATCCGGCGAAGCGAGATGAGATGAGACTGTGAGAAGAAAGAGGGTGGGCCGGCGAGCGAAGAGGCGACGAAATGAAATGAAGTGAAAAGAAATGAAATAAAGGTTTCATTATTTTCGCGGGATACATTTCTGGCGACTTAGGAAACGTCAGGTGACGTGACAAACGATGGGGGCATTCCTTCGGAATTAAATACGCCCCGCACCCTCTTGCCCGTTCAACGCCACGAACCAACGCCACTGTCGACCGCCATCGTAACGATGGCGAAATGAAAAAGGAAGAGGGGAGAGGTAGGAATCGGTGGAGAACAGAACGGACGAGTGAGAGAGAGAGAGAGAGAGAAAGAGAGAGAGAGAGAGTTTTGGCGGTTTATTAAGGCACAATAATCCTGATGCTGGCTATTGCACCATTGCAACGACCGAGTGAGTAATCGACGAGTCAACTCGGGAACGGCTGGAATTGCCGGCGATTCATTCTGGGGCAGAAAACTTATAAGCTTGTATTTAGTCGCGGCAGACACGCTAGCCCTTTATCGCGCGATTAGCATAATAAGTGAAAGTGGAAAAAATAATATAAAACGTATCATACAAAATTGACGTTTTGGAAAACAGTAGTATTATCGATAGATTCCTCTGTTCGTTGAATTCGCGGTGAATAATTGTCATCGTGGGAGGTATGGTTTGAGGGTAGGCAACGACTACGGTACACTCCTTCTTACACATCTCATTAAGATAACCCGATAAAGCCGTATGAAGCACAGCCCACGATAAGCTGTAGCTCATGTCGGAGAATTAGGTTATACAATTAGACGAGCTTCTGACAGCCTGCGGATCGTCAAAGGCGATATTGTCGAATCTAAGGGAAATCCTTACAGACAGAGAATGTACAATTTCTAAGACGAAATGCGATATTAAAGAACGACATAGAAATCGACGTAGACTACTTTATCAGACGTATCACGTTTAATGGGTCACCGTTATTCCAGAGACCCGAAGACCGGCAATGGTAACCATAGAAACGTTAGAGGACTTAGAGGGTTGTCTGGCGCGGTGCGACTGATTCGTCGCAACAGCGTGCAAAGCAGAGGACGGGCACCTGGACGTAGCTGGAAGAAGATAGCAGTGGATCTGCTTGATGGAACGACCGACGTAACGGATAGTGACGCGGGTATACGCGAGAGTCCGCGCGAGCGACGGCCCGGTTTATTGCACAGGATTAAACCTCCACGTGACTGGGGCCTCGGAGACCAGTATTCCGACCCCTCTCAGCCTCAAGAAATCCTCTCCATTCCGCGTCATCGTTACCTTGCCCGCCATCGTTCTTTTTCTTCGATCCCAAACTGGACGCCGTGTTTAGTCGACGAACGTCCATTAAGGCGACATTTATTGTCGCGGAAAATACTATTATCTCTGGAAATCGCGCTCATTGTGAATTTCGGATCATTTTCGTATGCATTCGTTAAACGACTGACTTAAAGATGAAAAGTATCACCTCGGAAGTGATTTAGAATCGTGGAAAATGATGAACTGTGATCGAGATATGGTCGAAGAATAGGGAAAAAAATCTAATGCAAGTTATATGCTCATGCTTAAGTTCGATGATTGTCGTGTTGAGTATAAATTTGTTAGCACGCGGTCACCGAACATAATTGCCTACCGACCGAAACATACATCGGCACACTTTCGGCACTGTAAAACAGCTAGTCGACTTTAATGAGCGCATTAAAGTGGCTTTGATGCCAGCAACGCGCTGCAAATTCTACAACGGCACGAACACACGCTCGTTACATTTACGAGCTGTTGTTGCAGAAGCAGAAGCAGAAAGGATCGTGAAAAAAGTTCGGGACGTGTGCGTGGCTTTAACGACTGTCCATGAATGAGAAAGAAGCGATCAGAGAGGAAAACTGTTTTCACAGAGGACTGTATACGAGAGTGCCCGGGCAGTAATGGTCTGCGATTTTATTCGTGCTACGTGAAACCGTGGAACATCAGAGTGGAAGGCCCTTCGGATAGAACGCGCGCTCTATGTTAAACCGCTTTCGGCGGTCTACGCAGAGGTGGTACGTCAAACCACTTTTGAAGCAATTTCGGAGAATCTCCAACGTTGGAGAGAGCTACTCCCCCGCTCCAACAAACGTCGTGTTCCGCCATCATTGTCGTTGGAACGGAACCCGTCGCCGGCCTCCCGACGTTATCTCGGTTTTGGTATAAATTCAGCTCACCGTCCTCTCATTTTTTTCCGTCGCCAGAGGAAAGTCGAAATCGACGTAATGAAGGAACAAACTACTAACAAATTGTCTTCCATCGTTCATTCGAACTTTTTATAATCTTGATTGAAAGATTCGTAGCGCGATCTCAGCTAGAAGACCATCGCGCTCGAGTCGGCCCCCTTCGCGTCTCTCGCTTGCGATAAAATCCGATGCGCGTCCACTCGCAGCGCTGTTAACGTCCGTTGAAAATTGACGTCGACAAAAGAGCCTCGGCGATGGCTCACGGCGTCGAATTCGACAGCAATTATAGTTCGATCTTAACATATCCGTATTCGACCGCAATTCCTGGGCAGCGCGCAGAGGGAGAGAGAAAGAGGGAGCTAAGCAATTCTCCGACGGTATCGCGCGAGCCGAGAGAAACTCTAGCGCAGGGTCCATTCAGGCGAACTGGGCTAAGCTGAATGGATCGCGGGGCATCAGGAAGCTATTTGTTCGATCGCAACAATGGACGAGCCAATGCCACCCTCTCTCTCCCTGTCTCTCTCTCTCCACCACGGACCCAAAGACCGGTTGGGCAACCTCGCTCCATCCACAGCAACCGTCCTCACCCCCTTCTTCATCCCTTCCTCATTCCCGTCCGTCCATTCCTACCCGCCACCCTCAGCTTCTACCCCGCTCCAGCCGCGACGGTTGTGCACGGTATTAAGATAAAGAGAAGCACTATGCCGACACCGCAAAGCTATGGTACCACGCCGCTAAATCAGTGTCAGCCCTGGCCGAGGAACGAAATACAAACGGCACTGGGTATGTACCTTGCCCTTAGCTAACCACCTTCTTCGCTCAACCCCCCCGCCGGCGCACCGCCCTCGATAGAAACCTATACGACGCCATCTGATACGCCTCGCAGCCCAGAACCGGATATCGCGGGGGCCGTACTATTTCAGACGTCGTCTTCGCTCGTGCATGAATAATCGAACGCCTCCCGGCAGCCGCGGAAAAATCTGCATAGACCGATCGTGCGGAACGCGCGCCCTGAATTATTTCGCGGCGTCGGGTAATGTATGTCGACGGCGGAAGCGATTCTTTATCTCGTCCATTTCGACGCCGGCGATCTTTGAGGTTTGAAAGAATGCGATCGCCCGAACGGACGGTGTGAAATGATCGCGAATGCCGATGACGACGGGTTATTATAGGCTAGTTTTTATGGAAAGCTGGCTTCTGGTGTTGCGCGAACGTAAAGGAAGTTAATTCTTTAATTACTTTGCGCTGCGCCGATTTGTATTACGATATAAGTGAAGAGCTTTTTATTATTTTTTATTCTAAGTACTTTTATAATGACTGTACGTGAATCGATTATAAGGAAAAACACCCGCACAAACGTGAGTCGACCCTGATTATACTAATAAGCAGTAGCGTTCTATTAAACGTTACAATTATTTAACGAACGAAACACGCTGGAGAAAAATCGACGAGCCCCGTCAATCGGAAAGTTTACATTTTTCCTCGCACGATCCGTCGAAACAACTCGCGTAAGTAATTTGAGCCGGGTGCAGGGCATACACCGACGCCGCACGGACCATGCCTCGACGAAGAACAGTAATCAGCGTCGGACCTAGGAGCCCAGTTCGTGTACATCTCCGGGCCACTTCGCAAGAGCAAACTCGCACGGAATGCGAACGAACTTGGACGTCCGAGGTCGGGCAAAGCCTCGAGACGGACATTTCAAAAGAGTGCACATTTGCACGCGCGAGCGACTCTGCGACCCTTCCTACGTGTAGTAAAAGAGAAAGAAAGAAGTATATAAAGGAGGAAAGAGAGAGAGAGAGAGAGAGAGAGAGAGAGCGGCGAAGGAACGGAAAAAAGTGGGACAAGTACGTGCACGCGCAACCCTCAGTCTCTGAAGGGAAACGTTAAGTCGGATTCAGCGTTTAAATTGCGCTCGGTCGTATGCCACTGAAATGGTACCAAGAGGCAGAAGAAGAAAAAACAGGAATTGGGTGAGCTTAACGAGACGAGTTTCGTTCGGATAATGCCGGAATTGGATATTAGTTGAAAACTAGCTTCCCTCTTGTCTCTCATCATTTTCATATTTGACGATCCCGGCTGACCCGCACCGGATGATACTACTGACGGGGAAAAATGTGAAAGCCGATAGGCAACGACTCATGACGTCTATCGAGAGACAAGCAGTTTTCGTGTCATTGACAGATTCATTAGCGTGCTCGAAAGATTACGGCAGATAAAAGACATGGAGCGAAAAGACCTGGTCCTTTGGAATCTTAGAATTCGACGTCGAAATCGCGCTTAACAAATAACGAATATCGAGAACTCGTGTTACTGGGTCAACGGTCATTACGAGACATGCCTCGCGAGGAAACTTCTGCATCGCATCGCTCGGTGCCATTCTCTTGATGACGGCTCGTTAACGATTCAAGGAAGAAAAAAAAATTGCTCGACTACTCGTCGACTTGGGATGCAGAATGACGGGACGAAATCTTGAGCATTTGCATAAAGCCGGATAGCGGAATTGGCGAGTGTCGGGGCAGTGCGCTTTCCACCCTTTTATATCACCACCACCACCACCCTCCCCCCCTCCCTCTCTCTCCCCTCTTCGTCCCCCGCGAACGCCTTTCTTTCACGGAGCCATCGTAAATGGAGTCGAAGTTTCGCGTGTCGCTAATTTAGGACTTCTGGCTCGTCCCATTATCGATAGTTCGCAGTCTCTAATTAGTCGAGGCATCGTTACCCTCAGCAAAGGTCTACCCCTCGGTCGAGTAGATACGCCCTCTTAGAGGCTGGGCTGGGTCGCCGACTAACAAGTATCCAAGATTAAAGATCTGCCCGGGTACCGACACAACTCATCGGCAAATGCAAAATTGCCAATCGGCCCCCGTCTGGTGCGACAAGGATGGAATCGCTTTGACGCGAGATGCAAGCAAATCGGCTGCGTTAATGGACGCAAAATTAAATAACGTCGCTAAGTACACGCTGCCCGTATCCTATCGCTGGCCACCTCGCGGGATTCGCGGAAAACATTCGACAGAGTAACGACGCTAAGATTCGATAAGTCACGAAAGCAATCCTCTCAGCCACGAAATTCAAATCGTACCATACAGCCGTTCGAAGCATCCCGACCCGATACGATCGGGTAAGTGCACGTTTTCTGAGATCGAATGTTTCGCGCGTAAAACGTGTTCTCACGACAAGCCACAAACTCGCTGATCGCCGGCGTCGAGAGACGCTGGCGGGAGGATCGGTCGAAAATTCACAAACCTAGCACCGTCAGCGTGACACTTCTTTTTTTTACGGCCGAACAAAATGCCGAACGAGAGTCGACGGGACGATGAGCAGGAATTTGAGGGAAGTGGGTGTACGTATTCCGATCGGTCAGGTCACGTTCTCTTCCGCTGATTCGAGACCGTGGAAGGGGCCCAATTGGTGCTTAAGTGGAACCGTTATCCGCTATCGAAATTACCGTCAGGACGCTCTCTCGATACCCCCCCAACCCCATCACGTACGTACCGCGTAATGGTAACGACGTTAAACATGTGCTACAGGTACCACCACCGACCAGTCTACCTCGACTCCTCTCCACAGAAATTTGCTCCGGCGTTAAAGACCTAGCCGGATGCCGGTTCGATCGTAGAAAAGTTCATAGAATTTGTCAAGCAGGAGGATTCGATCGTACAGACATTATATTACGAGATCGAGACGATTGCGAGGGGAGAACGAGATCGATTGTAACGAACCAGAACTCATTACATGCCATTTTCACTGTACATAACTTCACTCCTCACAGATTACCGCGAGATTGGTGATCACTCACAATCAGTACAGAAGTAACGTAGCAGAGGTTACGACGTATAATTGCACCACTGGATGGATTCCAAAAGCAGCACCTCCTGCATACGGAGACGAACGTTAGCCAAGCCGGACGCCGTACCTCGGATCACATTTTACGAAATGTGCGGTAAGCCTGAGTTCGAGTCCGGCTCCGACGATAAATTCACCCCTTTAAGTGTCCGCGGAAAAACAGGAGGCATGATCGGGCGACCGACCTCTCCTCCTCCTCCTACTCCTACCCCATCCGTCTGCCCGAGCTGCTTCGAGAGCCTTTATCTCGAAATCTCGATCCGCCTCACGAAGCACGAATAAACAAGAACGGCGCGCGGCATAAAGAAATGAAGCCCCGGATACTTAAACTACTCAGAGGGGTATGTCGGCGGCGGCCTTGGGGGTAAGATAGTGGATTCCGGACGCGGGGACAAGACGTGTACTTATAAAAAGGGGCATAAATTCATCAGAGATAAACGCGCGCGTCTCCCTGTTTCTTCGCCAGGCAAAAGCGGGAGACACGCGAACAACAGAAGGAGAGACAGAGAGAGAGAGAGAGAGAGAGAGAGGAGGGCGACGGAAATAAGGGAGGAAAAAGCGGGAAGGTCCATCGTCCCTCGTCCTGCGACGACCGGAGAGAAGGACGAAGCGGACAGAAGGAGGGAGAGTTATATCCGAAAAGTGGAGGGAAAAAAAAACGCGAACATGGCGGGACGGATTCTGGCGGAACGCGCGGGGAAGAACCGTTTCGCCGGAAGAGAAACGACGACGAAAAGTCCTTAAGACCTGCGCGAGAGGAACGGCTCAAAAATGCTTTCGATGTCGTACAACCTCGCTTTTTTCTCTCTCCCCCACGCATTCGTATTTCGTTCAGCCGAGAGAGAACATTCTTGCCAAATTGCACTGGGTCGGCCACGCGATGCTCATGCATAGTTTCAATCCCGTAGGTGGTGTTCAATTAAATAGCAGAACAATCGTTTGAATTGTTATTAAAATTTAGTTGTTATGAAAGAGAGAGGGAGACGACAGCGATTGTGAAGCACTAACCAATTATCTAGAAACGAACGGTGCGCTTTGTTTATAGGGAGAGACAAGCGAGTGAAATAAGTAAACTAGTCGGCGAAAAGCTGCGCCGTTTCTGCATGAAAAGGAGCGGAACGTGATAAAGGGCGGCTTTAACTTTTTTTCTACCCCTCCCCCCTCCCCGCCCGACCCGACTCTCGTTCATTATTTCTCACTCGGCGCCCGGTAGTAGTACATACGAGGCGCCAATATTGTAGACCCATATTACATGCCGCGCCAGTCATACGAACGAGATGTTTACGGGCGTGGGAATAAGTTATTTCCGCGAGAGGAAATAGTTTTGTATTAAAGTGCGCACCGTCGACTAGCGACCTCCCCGCCACTGTCGCCGTGTTCGCCGGCAGGAAATAATCTACTCAGGGAAATTATTTCTCGCGGCCGAGCCCTTATGTATCCGTACGTATTTCGCATTTCAGTGAGGCGACCCGCCGGCGCAAGGGGATCGCAGCAGCGCAGGAACTGCGTCGTTTTACTTTCATTTCGGTGAACTCGCTGCGTGTCGCTTTGATGTGCGACGAAGAACGGAACTGTTTCCTTCATTCTGTACACCCGCGAACAAGATGCCCTAGCTGATGATTCTGGGAGCCGGAATCACGCGTCTGACACTCTGTTACAATTTCTTATTTCGATATATAAGATAACTTAAAAGTGAGGCATCTTTATAGGCACAATTTCGAACTCATTTCGACCCCTCGGCTGTTTCAGTGCAAAGAATGATCTGGTAATATGATACTTTCATAAACGTCTTGCTTCTGGCGAAAAAAAGACCTCGCACAGTATACAGCATCCGGTGCGCCAGGTCGTTACGCTTTGTTACCTGATCTAATCTGCGCGAAGTAACGGTAATATTTAGAAGCGGACACGCGCCGGTATAAGGGATTATGGGCATTATTGCAACGTCCCCCGTGTACTTCATACGGTCGTTTCACGGCAGAAAAACGCTTTTATCCAGATTACTCTTGAACCTACGACAAAATCTCGCCAAAGCGTCATTCTCTGTCTACTGCGACGCGTGCTAATCCAGAACTCGAAGGATTAAGATCCGGCCCATGTTCCAAAGCCGCTTGGGAAAATGGCCGAGTCCGAAAGTTGTTCTAAAATGAAAAAGACCCCCGCTCTCACTCTATCAGTAACATCTTTTTCATCAGAAAGTTTCACCCTCGATATCAGTCGTTGGCCGTAAAGCGAATTGATGTAATGTGTTTGCTTGGGATTCGAAGGATACAAGGGATCACATGCGGATACGTAGTTGGAAGAAATTTCGTTAGGAAATTCGACGACGAATATTACGCACCGAACAAAACCCTGTACAAGATTCGGGTACGTTAATGCCCTCTCACGAACTCGTACGCAAAACACGGAACGGCATAAGCCCGGATTAGTCGCCCACGACATCGGAAGCTCCGGAATTCGCAATAACCTGACTTTTTGCGCATCGCTGACGCGTCAAATCTTGAAGTGAGACTAAACTCGTCCCATCTAACCTATCCGTTTCGAACGAACCCTTTCATTCTACCGTGCCTACCCTCCGACTTGAAACAATTGAAACGCCATGAATGTATATTGACTGAACACAATCCATCCGTTTCTACGAAAAATTCATGCACTCTGTTGATCGTAACCGTAGATCAAAAAAAGAAAGTAATGAAATCTTTCAATCTACAATGCCTGCAAAGGTTCGTAACGATTTTTCACAATCAATATTTCGATAATTGTTCGTCAAATATATTTGTTCGAGTTTTCTGCGAAGCGAACCAGCGAGCGGAATCAGCGATACGTCGACAACTAATCCGAAAACTTTAGCTTCAGGATAGGGGTGTCAATTTTCGTTAACGATTCTGGGGACTTTCGGCGAGTAGTTCAGTTTCAAATAGTCGGCAACCTAATCGCGCACAGGGTAGGCCATAGGATATAGGTGGGACAACTCAACGGGGAGAGATTCGACGGAATTGCGTGATTTTCCCACTCATTTCATCCCTGATCCAGGAATGCAGCTCGTTCGGGTCGTCCTTATTCAAGAAAGACGAGGGAAACATTAGAGAGAGAGAGAGAGAGAAGGCGGAAGAGAGAATAAAGGGGAGCATACGAGACGGGGAAAGATAAAGAGGCAGGTAGAGAAAGAGACAGAGCAGTAAGTCCGTGGGATGGAAGGAGACAGCGGAGAAGGGCAAAGAGTCGAAGCCACCCCTCAGGATCTGATGTGGCAAACTTCTCTGTCTGCCGGTACTAACCTAAATTCTAATCGTACCATAGACTACGGTTAGAGTTCCGCAGGCGGTTCGGGAGGAGCGGAGAAAATGGAGATTGGTCCGCCGATAATGCACGCCTGCACGGTGTACAGGTACGAGAGGAGGGCCGCTCCCTGTCCTGTGTACGTATACCTATGTAGACACGTTAAGCGGTGTCGCCTCTAACGAGGGAAGATTACGCGAGTGGAATTGTGCAAATCCAATTTCGATTAAATCTGCTTCCGCCGGGGCGCTCGCAAGAGTTGCGATAAAGCGACGGCGAATTTATGCTGGCCCGAGAGAGAAAGAGAGAGAGAAGGGAGAGGAATTATTAATTGGTATGAGCCGCCTCGTTGGCGCAGATTTTTTTTTTCATTACGCCCAGCCCGACGACGGGTTCACCGGCTTGGACCTTGAGCGAACGATGAGACGACATTAATTCGCGAAAAAGCGCTGAATATAATAGACAGTATTCATGCATGCGCCAAGTGTGATAATGTGACGCGCTACATAGTATTACCGGGACGACTCTGGCAGGCGGTGTCGAATTCTCGGTAAAGAACGTCCGAGAACAGGATTTAGGAACGCGTCGAGTGTACAATAGCAGTCGGCACGCGGCCGAACTGCGACGATAGAAAGCGTGAAATCTCGCGACGGCGGGAGAGGTTGAAGCGAAATTGCGCGGAGTGTACCGAGGGCGAGCGCGGGAATGCCGTTGAAATTTTCATCCCGACAGCGTCATTCTCATTTTCGACACGATATCAAAAATCCGCAAAGCTCGAGAGCTTCCTCCGCTCTCGGTTGAGAAGCGAGATAGCCCCGGATATATCCTGATAGCCCATATACTCGTACAACAAACGGGGAGGGTGGGGGAAGGGGGCGCATTTCGACGCGAAACGTTCTATTTTCAGGCAACCAACGACCACTTCTCGCCCACTCTTCCTCGCCTTCCACTCAGCGTTTCAGTCTCAAATGTACCCCGAAAGAAGACATTCGAGCCAAAGGAGTGGCTGAAGTGTCTCGAACGTAGTGCGACTCGGTGTTGTGCCGGACCTGCGAATGAAACTCGCATCAGTTTCGCCCGGACGAGAGGAGCCCGCCGCGCTCCTCTCACTCCCTCTCCCTCTCACACACACACTCTCTTTCGCCGAGAACGCCGCCGGGGAGAAAATCCCGTGGAAACTGCCGTCCACGGAAACGCCCGGATGTACGGCGAAAGTTTGGCGAAATTTATGTCATCGCCGCGCGACGGTGTGAACGGCGACGGCGATGCCTCTGCCACGATGTCGGACGGAAGAAGAACTTCTGAAGGATCGCGGCAGGAAGTTTATAAACACGTATAGGCACGCCCGGGCGAGGATGAACGATAATGTCGATCAAGTTTTAAATGAGCACGTCCCGGGCAATGCAAACGCGCGATCTTTTCTCGCCCGGTAATGCCTCCCTCCTACCTAACCCACGATCGTATATCACGCGAGAAAATGCAGGATATGAAAAGAGCGAGTTCCCGCGTACGGGAATATCGCGAAATATGTTTGTCGCGCAACGTGACGGTGCGTGAAAACACCAATTTCGTTCTCAGGCCGCCGGCCGGTGCCGATGAAAGAGGATTTTCGCTGACGAGGAGCGCTTTGATTCAGCCAGAATTTCGACGGAAGCATGACTTTGCGACGGTTGAATTACATTTTTGTTTGTGTGAATTTTTGGATACGACGGTAATACTGTTTTGTGCACCGGGCGATGTTCTGAAATTTTCCCAACGGAAATAACGATGGCGGATGTACGGCGCGTGCGCGAAAGGCGACGACGACTCCCGACGGGTCCGGTAAATCTTAACTGAGGCAAACTTCCGAAAATTTACGTCGTCGCGTGCACGGTTGCCGCGAAAAGAGTCACCTAAAAGGCCACGCGGGATTCCAATGGACACAGGTTCGTCGTGCCGTAAGGGACGCATTAATCCAAGTTAAGTCTCGGTTAAATAAGTGCTTCCAGACGCGGAATGTCCTGCCCGGACCTAACGTGTAAGTAAAATTCGAGCGAACATCGTCCCGGAGGCAAAGGATACTTATCCTTTACGATTTCTCGGGAAAGAAGAGAAATTGCAGCGTTTCATTTTGATCATGTCGTAAAAACGTCTCCTGTCCTTAAATAATCGATTCATGAGCCTTCACTAATTTAGCCTCAATTTTATTAACACAATTAGTGTAGTATAGTTGTAGCGTATTTTATTAGCTGTCTCGCGTCATTTCATGCGCGGTACGCGTCAAATGACGCCAATGCTTCGCCGCTAAAACATGAAATATGCTAAGTGCACTATCTGCGTGAAGAGTGGAGAAGAGAATACAGCGTTAAGGACTCTCGGTCGACAGTTCGTGTACGTATCACGATTAGCGTTATGCCCGGAGGGGTGTACAAAGTGCTCGACCAGCGTCTCGCATTAGCGAATGAAATATTAATAGCGTAGCCCTGCTTCCCGATAAACCCTAGTTAAATGGTCCATTGTAAAGGGCCATTTACCATCTGTCACTCGCTACGCCGACGCGGCGCGTCTGCGCTTTATCGTACGGATTTAAGTTGGCGTCGTATGTACCCACCCGCCGCCGGACGGATTTAAATTACGATGCCGAAATGCAAACTTGCAAAGGTAGCATGAAAATTGGACTGCGAGCAATATGCACGGGGTCCGGGTATCGTCCTAAGATCAGCAAATCCGGCGAGCAGTTATTACGGCGATAACACTGGCGACTCTCTTGTTTATTTAAATAGGAACAACTGTGCACGAGAGGCGCGCCTGGTAATGCATCGTTCTACCGCGACATAAGTTACGGAATGAGACGTTTTATTCGGATCGCACATACGTATTCGCGCTTCTATCGTCGCGTATAATATACAGAATTGAAATTTACTCGCGCCCACGAACGGCAATCTTTCACTTGTATCGCTCCGAAAGTTTCGTCGAATTCCGTAATTGTTCGAGCATCGACTATGCCGACAATTGGACCGGCATAAAGTTCACCCTCCACTCCTTCTCCCACCCCCGTAACCGTTCTCGTTCATCGAACCCGATGAAGAGACGGTGACGACGACGTACCCGAAGGGAACCCAAGAAATTTCCCGCCGGATTACGGGGGAATGTTTAATTTTCCTCGCGAGAAACTCGCGCCACCGCCCGATGAGACAACTTTTCGCCCCCGAGTGCGGTGGCGGATGGATTTTTCCATTATACGAAACTTTGATCGAGCCGTTAACACCGATATCGCACCAATACGTATACAGGGTGCGAGTAGGTATACGCGAGGGGACCGGGGTATAATGAGAGAGAGAGAGAGAGAACGGCGTTAAACGATACGGAGCGCGCGATCAACTTCGACTATATTCTTCCACGGCCGGAAATCCGCCTTTGCTAATAATCCCCTTAATTGACGTCGCGCGAACGTTAAAGCGAAATTATTACGCGCGAGAGAGGAAAAGCATTTGCCAAGAGAGAGAGGAGAGGAAAGAGAGATTAGTCGACGCAAAACAACACAGCGCGCTACTCCACTCCTACGCCCGGGTAGCATAAACAAGGCAAAATAAACAAGGGCGCAAACATTATAATGCAGAAACATCGCCGACGAAATAGTGCGTCCTGATGCGTGACTATGTAATGGTGCCCACCCCTTCGGGCCGGAGAAGTCGTGGAGGAAAGCGAGTACGTGAATCCTCCTGTTTGTTTCTGCCCGTTTCCGTACTCGTTTTAAGGTTCCCGGTACAGTCGGCTAGAGGAGGTAGACTAATTCTACCGTTTTGCAGAATCCTGCAGTTTGTTGTTTGCTCGTGCTCGGAACACCGATCTTGCACCGATTATGCTTTGTAGGCTTACGTTTCACGGTCTTTGTAGTCTTTGCGCTGAGCGCGCCGCGTGTGCAGAGAATGTAATGTACGAACTTCTTTCGTTCTCATTACGACATGTCTGGTACGATTGTGCGTTAATGCTGCAAGATGTGGTGCGAGCGATTCTCAGCTGTGCGGCGGCCGGCTTCGAGATGTTTCGGTGCGAGCGGACGCGGTGCGAGCGGACGCGGCGCGAGACGCGCGTAAGGAGCGGAGAGGACGATAGTCGAAGGCGAGCGCGAGACGAAAGCGGATGTGTAAGGAAAGACCGGGAAAGAGAGCTCATGCTGTGTGCGAGCTGTCCGTGTCGCGTCCCAGTCCGAAAGTCTGCATCTTGTACTAATATATATTCATTTTGTTTAATAAATATACCTATTTAGAGCTTATTCGTCGCGCGTAGTGTTTTCGACCCCTACAAGTGGGGGCTCAGCCGAGATTTGGCAAACGGACAAAAGTAGCGTATCTGTGTGAAACGCTGTGTGGACATCTGTGTGAAAACGCTGTGTGGTAAAAAGTGAAAAGATATAAATCATGAGTGCCAATGAAGGTGAAGCTATGGGTTGTGCTTCGACACCGAAGGCCGATCATCCAGAGGTGGATAAGATGAAGATTCCCGACTTGAAGAACGAACTGAAGAATCGGAAGCTAAAAACTTCGGGAAACAAAGATGATCTGGTTTCAAGATTGAAAACCGCCCTGTCGTTAGACGCCGTTCGTGACGATTCGGTAGAGGATGAAGATGGAAACGAAACGGTTCTCGCAGCCGCGGAAAGAGATTCCGATGTCATCGATAGTGAATCCGATGGCGAAGCAGTACGTTCCGTTGCTAGTCGTAGCCGGAGACAAGCAAGGTATGTTCCGAGCTTCAAGGACATGGAAGAGTCGATGCGTACGTTTAGCGGAGACGACACCTATAGCGTCAAGCGGTGGATCGAGGAATTTGAGGAGACAGCGGAAACGTGCGAGTGGTCAGATATACAGATGGCCATATATGCAAAAAGGCTGTTACGTGGATCAGCGAAACTCTTCGTAAGTTACGAGAAGTGCGGGAAGACGTGGAAACTGCTGAAACGAGCGTTGACGTCCGAATTCGCAACACGTGTCAGCAGCGACAGGATTCACCAGGAGTTAGCGCAGAGGAGAAAGCAGCCGCACGAGTCATATACTGAGTACATATACAAAATGTTGGATATCGCGTCGCAGGCCGACGTCGAAAAGCGTGTGGTCATACGGTACATAGTTCGAGGTATCCAGGATGACGAAGCAAGCAAGTACATGCTGTATGGCGCAACATCTATCGAGGAGCTAAAATTAAAACTCGAGGATTACGAGCTCGCAAGAAAAGACGCAAGACAAAGGCGTCCGCGCGAGGATTATTCGAGGCAGCCGCGCGGGGGTTACGGAGGAAGACCGCGCGAAGATCACAGGAAGCCGCGAGGGGAGAACGGAGAGAGGCCACGCGAGGACGAAGAAAGAAAATCTATCAGCGGAAGGCGCTACTGTGACGCACCGCCGATGCCGAGACGTTGCTATGTATGCAAGTCTATCGAACACATAAGCACCCATTGTCCGAAGAAGGAGGCAACGCCGAAATGTTTTAAATGTGGCGAGTCGGGCCACATCGCGACAAATTGTACGGTAAAGCGAGACAATGTAAAGGACTCCTGCGTAGTGACGCGACCGCTACGCGAAAAGTATTATAAGCAGGTTACAATTGCGAACCACGAACTGCAGGCACTTATCGACACAGGGAGCGATATGTCGCTAATGCGAGCCGAGCAGTATGTTAAGATAGGCGCGCCTCGCCTAGAAGGTAAGGAAATTGAATTCAGGGGAATAGGACGGGATTCCAATAAAACATTAGGTGAATTCAAAGCATTGGTTAAAATAGACGGCAACGAGTACCCGATGGTTATACAGGTAGTTTCAGACGCGCTTATGCGACACGCTTTCTTGATCGGCACAGACTTTTTGGATAATGTTAACATTAGTATTTGTAATCGAAACATAGTTATTTCACAGAGAGAAACAGATAAAAATGTAGAATTAGATGTTCCGGACATATGTTCGATCGATGGTGTTTACGGGAGTAACGAGGTAGATCTTACGCCGATTGCAAATGCCGAGTATAGAGACACGGTCGAACAGCTGATTACTGATTATAAGCCTACGCGTGTGTGCGACACGGAAGTAAAAATGAAGTTGGTGCTAAAAGACGAAGTACCGGTGAGTCAGCGGCCGAGGAGGTTATCTCAATCCGAGAAAGATGAAGTGAATGCTCAGATAGCTGCGTGGTTAAATGAG
Source organism: Priocnemis perturbator (assembly GCA_963942575.1). NCBI lineage: Eukaryota > Metazoa > Arthropoda > Insecta > Hymenoptera > Pompilidae > Priocnemis > Priocnemis perturbator. The sequence continues at coordinate 12,241,924 of OZ012653.1, forward strand.
GGTATAGTTCGGCCGTCCCTCTCCGAGTATGCCAGCCCGATAGTATTAGTGAAGAAAAAGAATGGTAGCACTAGAATTTGCATTGATTACAGGCTGTTAAATGAGAAAATCATGAAAGACCGATTTCCTCTTCCGCTTATAGAGGACCAGCTCGATTTGTTACAGAAGGCTAAAGTTTTCAGTACTATTGATTTAAAAAACGGATTTTTTCATGTAGCTATGGACGAAAATAGTATTAAATATACGGCATTTGTTGTACCGAACGGGCAATACGAATTTTTGAAAGTGCCCTTTGGATTGTGTAATTCGCCAGCAATTTTCCAAAAGTTTGTTAACGTGGTATTTAAAGATTTCATTTCCGCCAAGACAGTTCTGGCTTATATGGACGACCTCATCATACCATCTGTAGACTTCGAATCTGGCCTCAGACGATTGCGAAACGTATTAGAGATTGCGAGTAAATTTGGGTTATTAATTAATTGGGATAAATGCAGTTTTCTGCAGACGAAAGTCGAGTATTTGGGCCATATTGTTGAAAATGGAACGGTTAAGCCGACGCCGCATAAAACGGATGCTGTAAAAAATTTCCCTGTGCCTAAAAACGAAAAGAAGGTTCAAAGTTTCCTGGGTCTCACAGGTTATTTCAGAAAATTTATCCGCGATTATTCTCTGATTGCACGGCCACTAACAAAATTGTTGAAGGGTAATGTCAGCTTTCAGTTTGGAGCAGAAGAACTGGAAGCGTTCGAGAGGTTGAAAGCGGCGTTATGTGCGCAACCAGTTTTAAGACTATTTGAGATAGGTGCAGAGACGGAACTGCACACGGATGCATGTATGTTTGGATACGGCTCGATTTTGTTTCAAAAGGATCGCGACGGTGGCACATGGCATCCGATTTACTACGCGAGCGGGAAGACTACTCCAGCCGGAGAGAAGTATACGAGCTACGAGCTCGAGGTATTGGCCATAGTTAAGTCGCTTAAAAAATTCCGCATATATTTGCTCGGTATTCCGTTTAAAATAGTCACAGACTGTCAAGCTTTCACCGCGACTATGCGCAAGAAAGACCTCTGCGTGCGGGTTGCCCGATGGGCCCTATTGTTAGAAGAATTTAACTATAAAATTGAGCACCGCCCTGGACGAAACATGACTCACGTCGACGCATTGAGTAGAAATCCCCTACCGACATGTATGGTGGTAGTGGAAAGTGATGATAATGTAACCGCGCGATTAAGAAATGCACAGTGGAAGGATGACGAGATAAGACGCGTGCTTGATCTTGTGCGAAAGGGAGGCGTTAATGGTTATTCTGTAAAGTCAGGCGTTCTATTTAAAGAAATCGACGGTGATTCTCTCTTAGTCGTCCCGAAGCCTATGCAAGTTGAGATAATTCGTCGTGCGCATGAGGAAGGACATTTTTCGGTAGGAAAGACGGAAGCGTTTATTAAGAAAAATTATTGGTTTAAAAATATGCGAGGTAAGGTTGAAAGAGTTGTTCGTAATTGCGTAAGCTGTATACTAGCCGAGCGTAAACATGGTCCGTGCGAGGGATTTTTAAATAGTCTCGATAAAGGTGAGGTGCCGTTGGATTGTTATCACATTGACCATTTGGGGCCAATCCCTTCAACAAAGAAAAGTTATAATCATATTTTTGTGGTAGTAGATAGTTTTTCAAAATTTGTGTGGTTGTACGCTACGAAGAGCACGACTACTCACGAAGTGCTAAATTGCTTAAGAAAACAATCTATAGTGTTCGGAAATCCAAGGCGCATTGTATCGGATCGCGGCACGGCATTTACGTCGCACGAATTTCGGGATTATTGCAAGAATGAAAACATAGAACACGCCTTAATTACGACGGGTGTCCCGCGAGCGAACGGGCAGGTGGAGAGAGTAAATCGTACTCTTATACCGTTACTCACGAAATTGTCAGCGCCGAAACCGCAAGAATGGTATAAATATCTGGACGTATCTCAAAAGTATCTAAACGCGACACCGAGTAGAAGCACCGGAAAAGCACCGTTTAATTTATTGTTTGGCATTAGGATTAGGATGAAAAGTGATCCAGAGATTCGACAGCTTATTGAGAATGAGTGGATAAGTATGTTTGAGCAAGACCGAGATGAAATAAGAAGAGAAGCGAAAGAAAACATTTTGAAGGTGCAACAAGAAAACCGAAAAACATTCAATGCAAAAAGAAAGGTCGCGTCCATGTACGGAAAAGACGATATAGTGGCGATTCGTAGGACCCAAATCGCCGCCGGGTCGAAATTTGTTAACAAGTATGTAGGACCGTATAGAATTACTAAAGTATTGCGCAACGACCGATATATCGTAGAGAGAGTAGGCGATTCCGAGGGCCCGCGTCAAACTTCAACGGCGGCCGACTCGATGAAACCGTGGGTTGATAATGTCGATGATAGCGGTGTGATTGAGAGTGATAGTGATATCAATAGCGAGTAACACATCTGAGGACAGATGTAGGCAGCAGGATGGCCGAGTGTGGTGCGAGCGATTCTCAGCTGTGCGGCGGCCGGCTTCGAGATGTTTCGGTGCGAGCGGACGCGGTGCGAGCGGACGCGGCGCGAGACGCGCGTAAGGAGCGGAGAGGACGATAGTCGAAGGCGAGCGCGAGACGAAAGCGGATGTGTAAGGAAAGACCGGGAAAGAGAGCTCATGCTGTGTGCGAGCTGTCCGTGTCGCGTCCCAGTCCGAAAGTCTGCATCTTGTACTAATATATATTCATTTTGTTTAATAAATATACCTATTTAGAGCTTATTCGTCGCGCGTAGTGTTTTCGACCCCTACAAAGATTATACATATTTTCCCGAGCTTTCTTTAATATCACATCTAACTTTGAGGACTGAGATTTTGACTTGCTCAATGCATTGATTTCGCATTTTGATAACGCGACAGGTATTCCGGGGGCCTGATCTAAGGAACGAAAATTTGATCTAATTAAAGGAAGCGGGCAATTTGTAGTGCTGTCATAATAAAAATTCACCGTGCCGCAGTGACAGTTAGCGACTTGATCGCAATTGCATTCGCGATCCTTCTCTCCTGCCGACGTAATTACGACTCTCGAAACGCTACAAGCTGGTCCGTTGCTTGCGCCGGGCATTTTCTGCCGGGGCAAGAAAGATTGCCGTCCCATTTGTCTACATGACGTATCCACCCCGACGATGGTCCTTCCCCGTCCTCGTCGTCCACTCGGGGGAGAGAGAGAGAGGCATTCTGACAAAAACCGAAACTAGGAATTCGCATGCGGGCAAAGGACAGTCGGCGAAACGTTCCACGCGAATGACAGAAAAAGAAACGGTGTACATATGGCATTTTTTTAATTAATCTAAACTCGACAGGTTCAAAAACGACCGTACGTCCGTCCTTCAGCAAAATAAGCATGACTTTGGACGACAGAATTCATCTAGCCCACCGACTGGAATCGAAAGGCAAAATCTCGAGCAGACGAAATTAACGACGGCGGATTCTATTTTCAGAATAACTTCCGCGCGACGAAGGCGCCTTTGGACGTAAGCCGCGGATAGGGTCGAAAGGGTACGACCCGAGGATGAGCGGGCAAGGAAGAAGGGGTAAAAAAAAAAGAGGCCACGAAAACGTTCTTACCCGTAGGAGTAAAACGCACATCCACGCTTCTCTTCGCGAACTCGCGGTGTGCCCACCCTACGCCCCTGACTTTCCCACTTTTCAACCCCCGGCCGCTTTTATCTCTCGCTTCCTGTGGAAAGCGCCGGGGGCGTCACCATGGGGCCGATACGAGGGAACTTTTAAAATTACCGGGGCTTCCTGGCCGGGAGATAATATGGCCTATTAAGGATAGACGACGCTCGGATCGGAGATGGGAGCAAACGAGTGGCGCGAACTCCACAGCGAGGGGACTCCGTCGAGGTGAAGAGGGATAATTTCATCCACTCCCTCCCGAGCACGCCGACGACGGGCGACGCTCGCACTCGAGTTTAGTGCGCCGAACAGCGGAGACAGTGAAATAAATGTCGCCGTACAGCCGGCACTGATTTTTCCCACGCGAATCGATTTTTTCCAACTTCCCAGACTCGTCGGCCGACGGAGCACAATTTTCAAACTTTCATAGCGCTGTCCAGAATTTTCGCGCGACGCCATTGACAACGAGGAGGTTGATACGAAGCGCGCATTGGGCCTGCGAAAAGCGGATTCGTGCGGAGGGTGGCATAACGTCTTGGCGAATGTGACAGTTTTACGTCGTCCCCTCAGGGGGTGGCACGCCCATTCCACCTCCACAGTCCCGCCGTTCCGACGAGGCTGTTCAGGAGTTGCGAGGCAGTTTGATAGTTTTGCCAGCGACGGAATTTTATTGGACTTTAATGCAAGGACACTTCGCGAACGGCCGCGTTATTATCTGGCCGAGCTTTGTACGTGAAAATATTTCCGCGAGCCGTAAAAATGCCGGGCCGAGCGCGTAGAACGAATGGCCTGAAACGGTCGCTCCGTCGGTCATCGGATAACATTTCCAATCGAGCTCCCAATTGCCAATCGCCCCTCGCCGAGACTCCGCTCGACGCTGACTATCATTATTATTACCATTATATTCGTTCCGGAACGCGTTGGCGATCGACGAGAAATCGGTCCGCGCGCGACACGTCCCGAAGTCGTGGACTATTCTCCGCGTAACTCTCTCAGGCCCTCGTCGTCGCGTTGCCCGAGAGAATTATAGAATCGCTTCCGTTCGTCGTAGAAACGGTTAACGCGCCCGGGCGCGGTAATATCTCTCGCGGAATTGCCGGCATTGTGTAACGCTGGAGCGTACGGTCATATCGCGTACAGTAAATTCGCGGCGATCGTCCGCGCTCCGCGCCCAGCGGAAAACGCTGACAACACAATTTCCAGATTTCATTATGTTAAAATATACGGCGCTGCGCTATTGCGCCGGCCATAAATTCGCGCGATCATCCGAGCCGCGCGAGGCGGGACACCGCTGACAGGACAATTTCGACATTTTATTATGCTAAATATCGCGCGACGCGCACTGCACACCTGCCCGTAAAAAGCGCGGCCGTCGAAAGCGAAAGTCGGCCAGGCGGCCGAAGTGCCGGACGGAAGCTCCTGTAAATGTTCATCGCACTCAAACGGCCCCCGTAAGCGCGCGCACGAATTACGCGTAAATGTATCTCTCGAGTTATCGCGCGATATTCGAGGAATCACGGGAATACGAAAGGAATGCTTAATAAAAAGATTCACGTTTCTTTAAGGACGGCTGAGTCTGAGGATCCGCGTTTACTTGGACGTAAACGCATGAAATTTTCTTACGCGCGCCGCGCCACGCGGACGCGTCTATGCGTGTGCGTGCGCGTTACTGTTTTTACTTATACGACGAGGAAATGCACAGCGTCGCAGGAAACCGTGACGACATTACGGGTGTGCATAAAAAGATAGTAAAGCTCCTCAGTACTGAATGGAGTCCTCCTTAAAAAGTTCCTGTATTTTACGCCGTCATAAGGCATATGCGTTTGCGCGTACATGCATACGGGAGGGCCATAGAACGGAACGACGCCCGGTGGAAGCTGACGGTTCAACATCTTCTTCACGACGTACTCGAGAGCGATCGTTTCTCGGAATTTTGCAAATTGAACTGACGCGCGGCGAGATAGAAGTAGCAGGTATTAGAAAGTCTACCTTCGTTATTTTCAATCAGCAGCAGAGCATTTGCCACCGCTCCGAATCAGTCTCGAAACATAAGCGCCAAAGTCAGTATCTTCCGGAACGCGGATTTCGCCATTCGAAAGGGTGCTAACAAGATAATCTGAAATACGCTTCTAGCAGAGTGCCTGATTTATATAAAAGATCCTCGCGATCATGATTTTCACTCGTCGAAATCGTGATTACGAGGAAGAGTCACGTCGGGCAAGACTAAGTTGAACGCAACAATCACGCAAATTACTGCCAGTCGAATTAACTTCCTTCGCTAGCCGTCAACGGGAAAGAACATCGCGCCCTTGCGAACGTGCCGAAGTAATCTCGAACCAAGTTTTCGCCCTTTCGCGCCGGGGCGTTACGAGTAGCGTAAAACTGCTTCAACAAACAGCGGAAGACAAAGTCTGACGAGCACTTCGGTTGGGGCAAGCGAAACGCAACGAACTCTGAAAAGGAGATAATGCGAGGCGCAGAAGAACGGCTTGTATTCTCAACCATTCAATTTCGATTCTTACTTTCTGATTCACAGAATGTCGGGTCATTTAAAAAAAAATGTCTTACGTTTATCTTAAACTTATTGAAGTTGAGAATTACACTTTTGTGATGATTTTCCGACGCTCTTTCACACGAGACTAATATCGATAAGCTATATAATAATTGCCAAACCCTTTACACGTGATGAGCCGTTAAATTTTTCCCAAATCTTTATTAAGCCTATTTATTTAGGCGCTTACTTAAGTGGCTATCGAGCTCGGAGAGTAATAAACATTTACAGGGCGCATTTCAAAATCAACGCTGTTAAAGAGCGCAGAGAATGTGTTAGAGAGAAAGAGACGAGAGGTTCCATCAAATTCATTAGCGCCCGCTAATGAAAAAGCTCGGAAATTCAGAACCAATCCAATATTCCGACCTAAGCAAACAAATTGGCAATATTGCAAACTACTTGATATTTATAATCGAGACCCGATTTGTATTGCGAGTAATACTGCTGGCGCGCGTCGGTATCGCGTTTTCGCTAAAGCTATTAAAACCGTAATAAATGTTATGCCCGTCCGGTCTATCGCGCGGTGAAACGATTAAACGAAAAGCGAGAGAGCGCGCGCACACGCGAAAAAATAACTCGAACGAAAACGAAGAGACGGTGGAGGTGCAACTAAAGCGGTGCGGATCAAGTTTTCGCTCAGTTGAATCCGTACGGTGCGTATACACAACGATCGTCGCCTTTCCCAATCAAGCGTCATAATAATGATGTCCGTTCCATTTGCCGGGCTCTCGCACCGCTCGATACAGGGCGCGGGAGAAAGAGAGAATCGACGGAAGGAAGTTACATTTCATGCCGGTAAAAGCCCAAAGCGCGGAGAGGATTCTAAGTGATCTCGAAGCCCGGCGGTAAGAGACGTCTGGGCGGTGGGAGGAGGTGGAAAAGAAAACGGCCGAGCGAAAGAAAGTGCGGAGGAATAAGAACGGAACGAAAAAAGCTCGAGTGGGTCGATAATACTTTGTTTCCTGATACCATTGTTATTTCAGTCAACCTCCGCCCCCTTCCAGTCCCCTACGCAGAGAACGCCGCTGAAGGATTCTCACGGGGGTGGAATGAAGGGACGAGGGGAGGCCGGGGAGGCCAGGAAGGAAGGAAGGAAGGAAGGAAGGAAGGAGGTGAAAGGAGGCGGAAGAGGAAAAAACGCTCGCCCTGGAAACTTGGAGCGATAAATTCGAAATTTACATGCAACTGGTTCCTTCCTCGCCATTTAAACTTAATTCGGAGGACGCTCGGGGTAACGTATAGGTGCGTTCTCGAGCGAGCACAGAGCGCCGGCGAACGCTACCGCGATCCTAAGATGGAACGCAAAATTATACTATAAAACTTACAAGACTCCGCTTAGTACCGCCGATATCGTTAACTACACTCGCATCCAACACGAATATCGCCGGGAATTTACGAGCCAACTTTCGAGACTTTGTTGAGTTCGCATCAAACTACGTTAAACGCGGTATATAGCGCGCCGCCTCGCCTGCAATTGCACGGCGCCGTAAGTACGTGTATGCGTGCCGTAGGATACAAATTGGAGCGGAGGAGGAGAGAGGGAGAGAGGGGGATGCATAGGAATCGAATATATGCGCGGTTTACGAGCGAAGTAACAAAACGAGGTCTCGCAAAACCCATACTTACACTCCGACGCTAACGAATTGGTTCGATCTATCCTCGGAATTACCTGAATATCCGTTACTAATTCCGCACGGCGCGCTATAACAGTTCGACCGACCAATTTCGACGAACTTGGTACGCGACATTAGGGGCGAAAAGTATTCTCGATCAACTTTCCATCGACAAATCCGTTCCCCGACGTACGCGGGTCGATGTCGAAGGAGAGTGGTCCGCGCAAGCCGAACAGAGAGACAATATCGGTCGGGAAGCCTGCTGCTCGGAAAAATGTACTTGGGAAACGACAGGTTGCCGCGAGGAAGCATCGACTCCTAATCCACGACGTCGCAAGCTCGTCGGTTCTCACGAGGCAGATGCTGAATCGTCCCCTCGGCGGGAGGTGCACGTGCTGAAACTTGGGACCAGCATAAACACGCTTAAGTTTCGGGGGGGAGGTAGGTAGGAGGTGTACCAGGAGCAACGCGACAGCAGCAGTAGCCCGTCACTTGCACGGTCGCCATTCTGCGAAGGAACCCTCCTCCTAAGTACTTGAGTACAGCAGGCACACCGTGGCCTAAGAGTTTGTTGCTGTTTCTTGTTCCAGCGTTGCAGCCAGTGCCAGAGAGAGCTCCGCCTAATCGACGGTGTAAGTTTAACGACGCTCGTCGACCTGAACGCGCGACATCGAATCGTTTCAACATTTTAAGCTGCCTCGAAGACTCGCAAGCCAAGTCAAACGGAAAAAGTTTGTCCGAGTCGGTTGCATAAATCTGAACGAGCGAAAGAGGGCTTCAAAGAGTTCGGGCGTTTCATTTGTTAACCTGGTATGTATTCGGAATCGTTGCGATCCGAGATCGCTCAACGCACTCGCGTAATCTCAGTTTATTGCACGTTAATACGACGCACTTAATGTAACGGGTGCTAGCTTATTAAAGATGCAGAGTCCGTGCGCTGATATTAGCGCCTGAGACGAACGAGCGGAATTTAACAGTCGTAAAACGTAGCTTGTTATCATTACGATTACACGTTACTTGCAAGTCAAGTAGGTTATCGTATACATGTTATGAACTTTACGTGTTGTAAAATACCCTCAGGAGAGATAGGCTATATTGTACAAGTCATACGAATTGCAATGCAAGTAGTTCGAGATAGCGAAGACGAGCGAAGTGTGTTTAATTGTCAGTATATGTCGGGACGGTACCCTGGGTTACGGTGAAGATTAATAAACGACGGACGACTGAAATGCGCAAATGAAGGAATTCGCCGGTCCCAAAAATAAAATACAGCGTTTTTACACTGCACCAAGTCTCTACGTTCCAGTAGTCTCTACGTTCGAAAGCTGGCGATCTCGAAGAATCCCTATTTCCACTAGCCGTTAACCGGATCGTACGGAGAGCGACGAAGGGCAGTAACTGTAAAAATAATCAACGTGTACACTGTGTACTTTGCTCCTAACAACGTAATACTTTGCCCGTTTTACGACCCTCTCCTGCCGACATTTCGAGCGGTCAACGCGTGACCGTTGCGCCATATAGTACGTCGGCGGGTACTTGTCCTGTTGTGGCTCTTCCTCTTTTTTTCCGCACAGACCACATATAAGCAGACTAAAAGTTTGCCCGGTGGAACGTTGCCCGTATTTGTCGGCGACCTTTTGCCGCTCGCTTGAAAATTTCGTACACCGGCTGGGGGAGGGGAGACGGTTCAGTTTAACTTTGCACCGACACAAAACCCTGCATTTTCGATACTCCCGGTACCCTTCAAGTACTTAATTGCGAAACTAGCGTCGAAAGGTCAGCCGCGAAGTGTTTCGCACGGATTTTCGGGAAGACCAGCAGCGTATGTAGCATTTGACGATTTTTTTCTCACTCGCTACCGCATACGCCGGCGATTAATAAAATTGAGACTTGGCAAGTGGCTGTCACTATGAATGCCGCAACGACGGCGAAACAATTCCCGCGTTATCGACTCACCGCACAATGCGCTAGCCCGCGGACAACTAAAAAACGTTGCACCGCGGTTTATGCATTATTAACGAGCGCAACTGTTTTTCACGCGCTTTCGTCGACTACGCCGCCCCCCGCATGCCAGTACGCGCACACTCTCGGGGCCCAAGGTATATGAATGTTGCAGTCAGATTCGGGATTCCATTGAGGGTGGGGTGAGGCTATAAAGAATGCACGAACTCGCCTCAGAGAGTAGGCGCCGCTCTTTTCGATGCGCATAGAGCGAGAGAAAGGGGTTGCGGGGGAGGAGTGACATAGGAGTGAGAGCGTTAAATCCGTTTTCGCCGAGAATCTATTCAGGTATTTATTTAAAACGCTCTTTCGGTGTCCATGAGGGATTGGCCTGGGACCAAAACAGTTTGGACTACCAACGAGAGAAGAGTGGAGAGCGTACCCTGTTTACTATTCCGGAAGAAGGCGGATCGCAATGCACGCTGGGAATATAGCGCAGCGCGAATGTATTTTTATGTATATGTATGTATGTATATGCTGAGCTGGAGGTGGTCGAGAGATGCAAGGGGGATGGCCAGCCCCCAGCATACATATCGCATCACGCGAAAGGAGAGCAGGAGAGTGTCTGCCGTCTCTCGCGCCAGTCACAATGACGCCGTTCGCTGGTTTACACACAGATGCGGCTATCAAAAAGTTGTGCATAATGCACGGGACGCGTGTGACAAAGCACGCGTCTACCGTCCGAAAGTGTGAGCGGCTGCCGTTCGGGGACGAAAGGCGAAGAAATTCATTTCGGCGGACGACGACGGAGCTTGTCGCGTAAAATGCACGACTTTTCACCCCGTGCGATGCCGAGAAGAGCGCTCTTACAAAGTCGTCCGGTGTCTTAACTGACGAGCGTTGTTTGACCGAGAGCCACGAGAGGCGAGAGCTTATGTCAGGCAGGATCTCAGGTTAAACGGTTGATCGGTCGGGTTCTCACGGAACGATCGATCGTCGCGAATAGAATGCGCTCTCGCTTCGTTGCCGCGACGAAAAATGCTTAGATCTAAGACGCGCCCTAACAAAACTTGCGCCCGGCTCTCGTACCCGAACGTGAAACGAGTTTCGAGTGCCAACGTTTTATCCAGCGACCCGGGAAGCAATTTTCCTTCCCCGTTTACCCATAGATGGTTCCATTGTCGGGTCTCCTCTTCCGAGGGGAATATTGTCACTGTCAGCGAATACGTTTTTGCAACGACAATGCAATAAAATTCCAATTACCATCAATATTCCGTCGGGACGAGAACGCAGCGAAAATAGGGAAAAATACGTAGGCGCTCTTCGGGAAACAAGGGAAGAAATCAGCGCATTATGCGGCCTCCTTGCGGACCACGCTTACGGGCCTAGTGCGACGCCGACGCCGACGCCGAGTTCGAAAAACATATTTCGCCGACGAGCTTGCACGGTAATCGGGTGGCACAGATTTCACTAGACGCGATATCGAATATCATTGTCAGCCACTCACGGAAGAACGGGGGGAGGAAGAGTACGATTCTTCGCGCGACAGAAACAAGGACAGCCGCCAATAACCGGGTAGCATCCCGACGTTTAAGGAACGATCCCTCGAATATGATCTGAGGGGGCGACCGGTATCAGCGCATTTCAGCCGGCGTTTGGCGCCCGCAAGCAGAAGGTCCCGCCTTCATTTCCATACGAATCGAATAACGAAATTTCGATCTCCTCGTCTCGGGACGATCAAGGATCGCCGAGGAAGGCAGCGTTCGGGAAAGAGAGAGGACGAGGAAGACGAATCGAAAGCGACGCGCAGGAGAATGAAAGTGAGCGAAAACTGGAGGAGGGAGGACGGAGAGAGAGAGAGAGAGACACACACACACACACACACACATTTTCTTTCCGTCTAACACGGCAGTGTTACTTCTGTTGAGTCTGCACAGCGCCGAGGGGAATATTGTCGCTGTCAGCGAATATGTTTTATAGCGGCATCGCGCCAGGATACGTCTCTAGACGAGGATACGAGAGGTCTAAGAGAAAGGGAGGCGGAGGGTGAAGAGAGGGCGGTTGAGGTGGCAAAGAAGAAAGAAGGCGAAAGGGGGTGGCAGGGTGAGCAAGGTGTCGTATACCATCGAGGTAGGTGGGTATTGGATTTGTAATAGGGGCCATACGGGCTATAGGCGCACCATTCTTCCATCAGAACCCGCGGATCCGCCTCACCCCATATCGAAATTGCGATCCATTTTCTCGGATAGAAGACGTTGCGGCGGCGTAAAGTCTCCTCTGCCGCGGCTCTTCGGCTGAATGCATTATTCGCGCGAGAGAGAGCAAAGGAGCGGTGCGTATATGTTCTCTTCGCTCAACTACAAACGTGAGCAGGCGAAAAAGCATCGTTCCCGCTTAATTACCTTCCTAAACAATTAACCACGCGATTAAATGCAACGCGACACTCTCGAACTCCCGTTCTACCCATCGCGCGCGCTCTCTTCGCCAATATTCGCGAGTCCGTCGTTCATCTTTATCCTCGCTGACTGGACCTTAAGTTTATTGCGCGCATCCGGCCTTCGCTTCCATAAAGCGAGCAATTTGTCCGCGAGGTGCGCGCACGATGTATACGCGAGATTTATTCGACGCGGAGGCGAGAGAGCGTGTAACGAACACAATCGACATTGATTATGGCGCGCGGCGCTTTGTCCTGGTCGAGCTCATAAAGTAAAGCGGTCTCGGTTGGAACATCGTCGTTGGGGAGATTGAGCTGCCCGGCGTCATGGGGGGACGTGCCTTTCTACGTAACGATTAATCCTCATTCACTGGAATTCGTATGCTCGTTGCTCGTGGCACCGGAAACGAATGAAAGGGGGTCGAGGAAGGAAAAACGATTATTTGCTGCGTATTAAGAATAATATTTAGGTCAAGCGAAATAGCTCTGTTCGACGCGAGACAATCCGTTCCGCGGAACGATGACGTGCGAATAGTTTTGCACGAGAGGGTGTAGGTCAGAGGCTATCGCGGAATCTTCGAGAAAAATGAATATCCGCCGAGGGAGCCAAGTGGAAATTTGCGCTCGACGAATAGATACTCTCGGCGGCGCGCGGCCCCGGTGCCGTTTCAATTGCCGAAGATTTCGATAATATCGTCGCCTAAACAGAACGCGCAACGTTTGCACGCCATCGTCGAAATTGCTTTCGTTCCGCCTTACTTGTCCTCTCCGGCAACGGGCAGAAACGGCGCACTCGAACGAACCGTTTGAAATTTCGCGCACGTGCCGCGCGTAAGAACCGTCCTCGTTATCTTGACAATTGGAAATGTAAATGGAGATAGTGAGGACGAAGAATGCGCGGCGGATAAGGGCGTTCAAACTTCTTCCTCCCCGACCTCCTCTGCGCCCTTCGCTACCACGCCACTCGCTTTTCCTATCTAACCCTCTCCCCATCGCGTCCCTTCTCGTCTTCCCGTCCAGACATCTAGGAATCTACGCCATGAAGTACTGCCTTAAAACTGTCTCCCGACACCGACTCGATTTCGATGCATACGGATTCACGAGATCTTACACATTTCGCAGTTTCTTTAGCCTTCCAGTCCCCGCGACTCCGCGCTCGCGAGATTTCAATCTCGCCGCATGAAATCTGTCCGAAGCGAGTCGATCCTCAACGTATCAATTTTAATTCAATCGGACCCGCTAATCTATGAACGCTCGCGTTTCAACTTATCGCTTCCCGATTATCGCCCGATCGATTTCCATGCCAATCTACTCTCCAATTTTGCCGCTCGAAATTGAATTTATTATAGTATTCCACGGCTCGCGGATAATGTTTTAACCGAATCCGTGAGCTGGTCCGGGACGGCAAGGCGTATATACGTATATCAGCAGCTACAGACGGAGGACGATAGAGCCACAGCAAAAATTCTCCACGTTCAGCCCCGTTCGCCGTTCCGTCTTCCCTCCCGCCGGCGCCGGGCTGACGCTTTTTAGCCATTGTCGAATCGACCTCTCCGGAATTTCGTGCACGTGCCGCCCCGAGAACCGGCTTTCTTGTCTGGCCGTACGTGATCGTGGAAATTTCATTCCTTCCGCGAAAAGTACACCCGCCGCCCTCTTGCGCCGCGCCCAGTCGAAGGCGAGCAAGAGGAAGGCTGGCGTGAGAAAAAGCTCCTACTAAAAGCCGCCGCGATACGGCGCAAAACGCGGCTGTGCGAAATGAAATTAACCGTTTCACACTCACCCCTAGCTATTGCGAGCCACGACCCACCCCCGTCCTGCTTCGGCCCCTCGCGATGGCAGTCATTCGTGAACGGCGAGTTACCGTGCACGGGAGATGGTATATGTATGTGAGTGTGTGCGCGTGGGCGTGTGTAGCAATTTCTTGAGGGCATAAAAATGGGAAAGCGGATTATCGGGAATAACGCTGCGCGTAGTTAAGGATCGTATTGACCGACCACTGTATGCTGCCCGCCGCGATCCAGTTTAACGGCGAGGCGAGAATCCAAGAGCACCGAAACAAATTCCGTCCTGTTACGCGAATGACGTTGGTTAGAAGAGACATTAGTTAGGTGTCAGTTATGGCCCGGACGGGGTTCGTTCTGAGATTGTTAGGCTGATGAAATAGCAGGCTATCGATTGATCTATTCTATTGCGTTCGACTAACAGCGTTAGGTGTACCAAAAGTAAAGTCACAATAACAACGTAAAATTCGTACTTGCTCGAAGAATACGATAAAAAATAGCTGAAAAGTGAATCATCTCCCGAGTATTTATGCCATTAACCGTCCCATTATTTTCATCGCACTCTTTAGCTGCTATGAGTAAGTGTTTCGTTGCGGCCAAACTAATGCACAGCTGTAATTCACGGGGCGAAAGAAGTGAGAGCGGGCAGGTAAGAACGAAGGAGAGGCATAGGCGCTTAAATCTTTGAAAACATAAAGGTGTTATATCTCGTGGCATGCCATAACGCAAACGCCTGGCCTACCGGCGAACGGACGCACTTAAAAACATCGCTGATTTACGTTTACTGTTAATTTATACCATTTTGCGCGGTGATTATGAAAATGAGCCGGCGTATTACCTAACTTTCTTAATTACTTTTCTGACACGTACCAGGAGCGTTAGGGCGAGAAAGGTTTTGCAATAATTTAAAATAATTTCCGGTGTAAGACTGTCTCTTGGCGTTTTCATGAAATTCGACTACTGACGAATGCACCAGCACCGAAGTCGTGACCGTACGATCTTTCATCGATATTTTCAAAGTTCCGAAAGTGTTCCCGGTTGTGTTTAGGTTCGAATTGTTGGGACGGAATATAGGGACCCACGACATTATATCCTATTGCAAAGGCACTGGATCTATATATATATATATATATATATATATATATATACATAGAGAGAGAGAGAGAGAGAGAGAGAGAGAGAGAGAGAGAGAGAGAGATCCACGGAACATGTACCGACCTCTAGTACATGTATACGGGACATGCATTAAATATATACATATGCACGGGCACATGTATGCACGTTTATATATCGAAGTATATACCTGCACAACGGGCGCCTTGATTATGCGCAACACGTATTCTCAAACACAATCCCGCGACACTCGTAACGCAGGTGGAATTCGAGGCTTCCTCGAGCCAGATAACTGAATTAATTAAGTTTCCTGCAAATGAGGAGATACCGGGGGCTAACAAAGGTGAATTAACACTAATTCACATTCGTATACACGGCTGATTCCACGCTCACACGGGCGCGACGGCTAAATTGGAGGATAATATTTTCCGCGAGAGGGCGGAAGAATGAGCGGAAACGCGAAAACGAAATCAACATTGTTGTTTACTAGAGTGGCCGCGCACACCCTCGACACTCGCTACTGTCAATTCGATGATACGAGCGGAGCTATTATTTTCGGCCCACCACTCGACGTTGCGTGGCGCGTCGGAATAAAGTCAAAGGCTGGAAAATATTGGCCGGAGCCAGCTTTTATCGTTTGCGTGCCGAAAAAGCGATTAGACGTCCACGAGCGAATGACAATCGCAATAGCCATAAATCCTGAAAAGCGTGTCCTTTCGGGGGCCGTTCGAAGCTAAGAGGAATGGAGTGCCGCGGAGGCTCGGATTTATGGAAAACGTTGGCGGGACGTGGCGAACCTCTGCGAATCGTTTAACGGCGGCACCGCGATCGCGATCGCGATCGCGACCGGCATATTTTTCGAAATATCCCGTCGGCTATTTTGGAAAATTTTCGCCTCCGCTCGCCATGAATCTCCTAGCAAGCACGCCCCTGGTCGGCTGATCCGCGCGGCAACGCCAGAAAATGGCTCCTGGTAACGAGAACGAATCTCCGCGTCGGCGGTTTGGCCCCGACCGACCGTCCAGCCGCTTATAAACGCCCGCGCCCACGCCCGCGCCAAAAGTCCACGCCGATCGTTCCAGTATTTCAGGTATTCGCCGGTATCGGCGAGCGGTGGGCGTTTGCGGGGTTGACCGTTTAGCGCGGAGGAAAATTCACGGCGGCCCCCGGGGCCATCAATAATAAAATACAGCTGCGTGCGGTTATACGGCAGCCCTCGAGGCCTTCGCTCTCAAATATCGAGGCGAGCCCGGGTAATGTATGTGCCGATATATCCTGATTGGAATCTCCTTCTTCGGCCCCAGCTACCCTTTCCTTCCTCGCCGAACCTTACACTTCGACCTCCCCGCTCTCCTGCTATCTGCTCTCTTCCGCCATGCAGTCTCGTCTCCTCTCTTCTCCTTCTCCTTCTCCTTCTCCGTCTTCTCATAACGCCCCAACCCTCTGGCCGAGTCATGGGCTTCCTTCGCGCTCGGGACTCGAATTTATTCCCCGCCGTTCCAGGTAAGCCGCAGTCCCATTCCGCATTCGATTTTATGAAAGCACTTCCGGGTTACCCCGGAAGCGGTACCGCGCGTTCGCGCCTGAATTAAACGAAGTCGAGGCGCGTTAATCCCGCGACGTCGCGACGAACGGGACTCGAAAGAACTCGGCGGGAATTCATTTCCCCTTTTCGCGACGGGCTTGCCCCACCGATCGCGGAATACGGCGAATCTCATTTCCTGCGAGTCGATCTTTTCGTTCTCCTACTGCGGCCGAGTTGGGCGGTCCGGGTTATTAACGCTATAATGGCCTCACTATTCTCACTCATTTTTATTCGCGCACTTCCAAAAGTCTCTGATGCTGCGAGGAATCGTTCCGCGATCAGTGAATGTCTGAGGTATGACTCCCGTGCGGCAGAAATCGGTAACAGGAATAAAAACGCACTAAGCTTACGCGGGCGTAAAAAATGGGCGCCTCTGGATTAAGCGGATTTGGCTGGCCCGTTATCAGACTGAACGCCCGTAGGAAAACCGAAGAACGTCAGAAAAGGGATGATGGGGGAGTAGAACGGGCAGAAGAGACGTAGAGGGATGAGAGGGAAAGAGAAATCGCTGTATGTTCGTTTGCCAGGCTACGCGCTCGGTATAAATCATTGAAGGGTGGAATACCGACAAATATATCATCTTCAGACAGTTCAAGAATAAAATAAACAACTCCCACTAGTCTACCCCAACCCTTTGCACACACACAAAACACATACGCATTCTCTCCCTCTCTCTCTCTCTCTCTTTCTGCAATTCTCCCTTGTGGCCCACAACCAAAACCTCCACCTACGGTTATATTTCACGAGATTTCATTCTGCCGTTCTCTCGCCGAGCATAATCCGCGGTTGCTTACGATACGCTTGTGCATAAGGAAACTTTTTCCACCACGAAACGAGCTTTTCGATTTCGCGCCTATTTTACGTTGTTGATCAATTGCCAAAATCCCACCCAAAATATGAATACGTTACGCAGACATAGTATATGATAATTTAACATAGTATTACTTCGATGTCGACAGTTTAAGCATGTTACAAGACAGGTCAAACGCAATATGTGTATTCTGACAAACGGGTCAAAAATTGAAATAATTGGCATGCATGTGGTTGAAATAAACTCACCTGCAGGCTAGGATGACACCCGAGTTCCAGCAACGTTCGGACCACACCGGCGTGTCCTTTGTTAACCGCAATGTGGAGGGCAGTCTGACGCCTTTTATTTCGGGCATTAAGATCGGCACCTGCGCCAGCCAAAAGTGCCATCACGCCTGGTTCGTCGCCAAATGCTGCGTGATGCACTGCTCTGTCGCCATCTTTATCCTGTAATAGACATTATAACAAATTCGTTACATTGACAAAATATTTGTCAGAAATTGTCACATATATCATTTACTCATATATTCGTATTGTGTGTTGGTATTGATATCGTGCAAATTTTTGTAATTTAATGAAACTTACTTCGATCTCGGCATCTGCCTTGTAACTGAGAAGGATTTTTATAACTTCCAAGTGGCCATTCTGACTCGCTGCCTGTAGCGCAGTATGTCCGGCAAATACGCCATTAACGTCTGCTTCAGGTCTTTTTAGACATTCTTCGCATTTGCCAGCATCTCCATTTGCCGCTGTCTTAACTAATTCTTCGTTTACATCTCCCGATACGTGGGTCTCGAACAATTTCTTCAGCAAAGCAGACAAACGTTCTGCAAACATAAACGATGTTGCGTCCATTATAAATTCGACGTTTATGTTACATAACGACAAAAATCTGCTTTTATACTAACCTCCACTGCTATGTCCTGGCACACTTCCATCACTACTCGCGACTTTTGTAACAGCATGAGGATTGTATGTCCAAGATGTACTACAAACTTCTACCTTCAAGTCGCCGTCGTGATATATCTGCTGCACCCTTCCAATTTTTCCCAAAGTCTATGAAAGTCACAGTGACAATAAATAATTTCATACATAATAGGCAACTAAGTTACATAAATTATAACCAACCGGTGCCATTGCTTCTGCCCATTCACCATGACCACGCTGCAGCAACTTAATTTTCTCCAAATCATTACACATTTGCACTAAGTCGCCCACGGCAAACGATTGTGCATCAGAACTTGAACTGGTCACAGGAACAGGTATTTGGACTTTCGTTAGAACGGCTGGATTGAAAGTCCAACGATTACCACTTGGATACGATACAACAATATCGTGATCTTCGTCAATACCGACAACAGTTCCAGTTGTACTAAGGCATTCGAACATGCCTTCAGTCCAACCACCGTGTCCATGCTGGAGGGACTGCACTATCTCTAATTCCAAATCGACGTTCACCTATAATTACGAAAGAAACGCGTTACAATGACTACGCACATCAGTACATGATGACTCAGTGATACTGAACGTCCACTAGACTGATTTACCTGATCGCCAATTTGTAAACCATGTGGACCTGTCCGTCCAGGTCCTTGTTCTCCTAACAAAGGCAAATGGTCTCTGTAAACTGTCTGACCTTTGGCATCATTGACAACTTTCAGATCAGCCTACATAAAATTTAAACTAAAATTAATACAAACAGTCTACTGTACACAATACCTAAAGCGTACAATGATAGAGTCTTTACCATGCCTTCAAATCCAACACGATACAAATTTTTGGCACTATTGTCCCATATAACGTAAGCTGCTGATCTAGGACTAGCAGCTGACCAATCTTGAATTTCATTTACTTTTCCCCTCCTTCCATTTCCACCATCCTGATCTTCCCATTGCCAATCGACACCTCTAACAACTCTTGCACCAGGAAAAATACCACGCGTAGCAATCTGTGATTGATAGGAAACACAATAAATCAATGAGAAGTCACAGAATGAGTGAAACCAAAATACAGATGCTTTCACCATACCTTTTTGCTTTTACGCCTTGGCTCCAATAAGACTCTCTCACTTCCCGGTGTTGCAATCCGATAAAATCTATGTCTCAACTGATGCTTATCCCCATGATAACAAATGGAGCACAGATCATAATTTCCACACTCAGCACACTTCCATCGAATGCCGAATATTGGTTGCTGACGACATGTGTCACACATGGTACCATCGTGCTTGACACCAGTTGGAGCAGAATCCAAAATTCGTAGATCAAAAGACCCGGAACAACGATAGTTGGCTGCAGTACCATTGTCCCAGACCACAACAACCTCCTCTGGGGATTCAAAGTTTCTCACTGTTCCCACATGACCTTCTCCTCCATCCTAGACGATGAACATAATGACATTATCAAACCTCTAACATATGCCTATATCACAAAACATAACCAATCAAAGTGCACAAAACATAGGGAGTATGTAATAAATAATATAAATACTCAGAAAAACAGAAAATGAACATATCTATGCAAGAATAACTAACTGCAACTTCTAACAGCAACATATGATCAACACAACATTGAAAAGAAACAAACATAATCGCCAAACGGAATTTTTAAATATAGTGGCATAAGCACAACTACATCCGGATGATATCCAGTGGAAAATAAACATTATAAAACATCAGAAATTTCCACAACATCAGGAAATAACGTTAAGAAGAAACAACAGAGTGCATAACCTTAAAGTAAATCATAGAGACATGATAAATATTTACGCTACATAGCGCGACTCGTCACGTTGAAGTGAATGAGAGGTGCAAAACCGATGAGACGAAATCGAATAACCGAGGAAATGATGAGGGAATTGGCGTTAAAGTTAGTTGATATGTGACCTAACCTGTTTAGCCCATTTCCATTCGGGTCCACGGATGACCCGGGCGCCGACACCCTCCATCGTAAATCGTGTCGTACGAGTACCGCCACTCGCACCAGCCTCCATACTTCGTTGACGACGATCAATTCACCGATTACGCGAAAACCGAAAAACGCGATACTCCTTTCACGCACGAACAATGAAAAATACCGCCATCTTAGACTAATGTCAAAACACAATGTGCCAACGTCCGCCTGACGGTGGTTCACATTGGTTCACATGCTCAGCAAATGATAGGGTATAGGGACACTAGAGTTGCAAGATTCAAAAGCCGCGCCGTACACTGGTACAACTTTTTCCGCAACTCAAGCATGCCTGATGAACCTAATTTCCCATATTTTGCTAAATACGCTTTGCTAGCTAACAAAAGTAAGGTTTTGGTACGATGTGCGAGACATCGATTTATGCGTTGTGAAAATTTGCGAATTTATTTCGAACTTTTGAGAATCGGTTCGTTCGCCATATTTGTTTTGTTCTCGAATATGTAATCAAGCCCTTTGTTGGAAGGGTGCCTAATACAAATAGATTCATCATTTCATCGATTTCAAAACTTGAAAATTTTGTCATGATCAAATATCACTGCTGGAGTTACTTTGGAATTGTATATTGTATCTTTCGAGATGAAACATGATGTGCAGTAATGATCTACTAATTGCATCAATTACGCGAACAAAGCGAGTATGTTCCTTTCAAACGGGACGTTTCCTATTCGGAGCATTATTATTGAATTTTTGACGTAGTACCTAATATTGGCCCTACATAAAAGTGATATTGCAAATACTTAAATTGAAGGTATGAATTTTGTCACAATAATTTAAAACTTACCGAAGAGAGCATCACGCAGAACCGAACGTAACGTCGACGTTTGGACCGAAAGTGAAACAATTGACGATGAAATTCGCTTGCTCAAAGACTACCAACTGAAAAATTTTCAACATAAAAATTCTTACCATAAAGTTGTGCATATGGAAAATGTGTGTCTCGTATGGTATACCATGGCAACTGCTTGAAACAATATTAGAATTTACGAAATTATTTCGGATTATTAAGAATTACTTTATTCGCCATGTTTGCCCTTTTTGTCAAACATTCGGATGATATCTACGATACGTTTACTAACAATAACATTCGATACAAGTGCAAAGAAATCGTGAACTCTTCGAATGGCCCATTACTCTGGAGCATTTCTATTTAATGTTCATTCTGTCTGCTAACAATATTAGCACATGTACATAAATTTACAATAAAATTCTGCCGTGTTCACACATTTAACCCACATAATTTCAACTTACCGAGAAGAATCACATATTTCCAAACGCAACGACAGGTACCGTCCGAAGCTGAAACAATTGACGATCGAAATTCAATGTTGAAATGTATTGCAAACTTACGAACTCGGAACCGCCAAAGTCCCTAGCCCGGTACCGACATTTCGTCAGGGCCGAACGAAGTATCATTTTAAACGTGTAAATACGTATTAACATCAACGATATAGCATGAAATTTCACGAAACGAGGAGAAGTTCGCAAAGCAGGTAAAATCATTCACGGCCGTATTGCAAAAGTGGAGAAATTCTCAAACGACTGGTCGGAACTCCCTAAGCAGCCAATTTGCGCAGTCGCAGAAACATTATAACAATCATTTTAGGTGTTCGTCTGCGGCTGGTAGGATGGGTCGTGGTGTTGCGTAGTACGGAAAGGTCGTGTTTCGTCGGTCACCTGGAGGTTCTGCTTCAAAGTCATATGAGAAGAAACGCTACGATGACGAGGGACATCGTTTCACGTTCGTGCGTGCGCTCGGCGAGCACGTATGCGAACAATGTTAGGACTAAGTGCACCCGCAGTGACAATGAATTGTGATCTTAGTAGTTGTCCTCGTTCGGTCGTGAAGTCGTCGTCGTCGTCGTCGTCGAGGTTGTCAGCGAGGTTGTCAGCAAGTTCCCCCGACGGTGGTCAGTTTCCTGGGCACAATATAGCATCGGCGACATCCCGGTTAACGTGGAATGGCAGCGGCCTTAAAGAAGAACCACTCACGTAGAAGGTTGGCCGCGCTCACGTTCCTGTCCAACATCTCCCTCGATGGCAGCCACCGAGACACTAAGCTAGCACTTCTCTCACGCAATGGCACTGGTCACGCTCGCAACCTGAGCGATGGCCAGTCCCAAAAGTGCGACCCACGCCAGATTGACTTAGAGACCTCAGTCGAGGAAGCTGGCGATAGTTGCACAATACCAGAGGAAGTCGTGGAAGTCTTGCAACACCAGCAAGAGCATCAAGGACAGGTCGTCAACTCACCGAACCTAGTGCATAGGAGTGCAGAGCGCAATTCGTTTAGCTCGGATTCGGACGGACTATCAACCCCTGCTAAGGTAGCGGTTACTGCTTTTCTCGAGCAGGAGAGAAGCTACTTGCAATTGTCCTCAGGCATTCATGGTTCATTCAGAGAACGGTAAATGGATTTCTGTCCGTTATCTTATATCATATCGAAGTGTTCTATAACATATGTACAGATTTGTTGTAAGTTCCCCTTGGTATGTATGTAAATATTTACAATGGTTTAGTTAGAGAGTAGGCTAGAGTACAAAGGCAGATTTAAATGTAGATATTTTGTGTACAATCAACGTCGCATTGTTTCCATTGTCAGCAGAATTACAAAGGTTTATTTGATATAACTTATTATGCTTTAAACTTATAATCTGGCTGATCGTTTTGATTTATTGTCTACTCATATCAGGCAGGAGACAAATGGTTTATTATCAATCAATCAATCACTCACTGTAACATCTCATTTGGGGACCTAATATAGAGTCATGAATCTTGACATTAGTCGTATCAGATAACAAACTTTAATGCATTCCTTTTTCTTCATGAGCAGACTGATAATGATAAGGAATTTAAAAACCAAATTGATGTCTCTAATGTTACAAGCTATTTTGGATAAATTATGTAATGCAATGACTATTCCACAAAGAAAACAAACTGTGCATATATCTTACAAAAACTGTTGCATGTTTTTGCTGTTTAATTCAAACATTGCCAATTTTCAGTACATTATTATTGAAAGACTAGGTCACTTTATCTATTTGGAGCACTTCAAGAAGTTTTCAGTAATACACTTATCAATCTCTCATGTATATCTTTAAACATACTACTTGATTAATGGCTCAAGATAATGCTGTAAACGTCAGTCATAGAGATATAATCAGTGTTGCATTCTGAAGGTGTCTAAACGTGATATCATTTCTTATTAGGCTTGGATCTCTTGAACACAATGCACATGAAATAGTTAAAGAATTATGCTGATAATACATGGGATGTCATTAAATATGTCAATATTTATATAATAACTTTACAAAAGTATTTGTACAGAACTTTGTTGTGTAACATGTTGTTGAAAGTTTTATGTTGTGTAACATTCCAAGTTCACTGTTACAGCAAATTAATGTTAATATAAGCAGATCATGTATCAACTTATGTAACATGTTCTGCAGATACATTATTAACACAAAGCTGATATCACTTCATGAACAACTGCCAATCAAATATACAACAATGAATCAATTAGCACACTTGACCTGTGAAACGGTTGCTATTAATAACGTGTGCTCTTATATTCTTCCCCTTCCTCAGTACTGGAACAACTGGCAGTGACTACTCATTACCTGAAAGGAGAGTTGGATCTTTGCAATACAAAAAGCGAATCAGTCATCAAACATCTACCCTCTCAGAGGATATAAAGCATCAGTATAACAGTAGCAATGAAAGCATTGGTTCTCTACGTTCAAAAGGGCAATCGTCCAAGGGGAAGGGAAAGGCACTGAACAACACACAAGCTGGTACTAACAGTGGGATTATTCCAGAAGTTACAAAAGAATTACGTTTTATGCAGAGGCCCGTTAATGGCGGTCACAAGTTTGGTGATGACAGAATTGTTCTAGTTTCTAGCAATCACGTACCATTCCTGATATTTTCTGCTCTTCCGTACAACAAGGGGCAACGTACGAGTTGGTAAGATTGTCGATAAGGAGGAGATGCACGCTAATGCGTATTGATGAGATTAGATTGTAACTTTTGACATTTAACTGTGGAACAGGTCCGAATTACGCAAAGATACTGGAAGAAGAAAGAATGCTTCTTCACAAAGGCCGCTGTCTGCGATTAACGATAGTATTGACCCCTTTGGCTTGTTAGGCATAGAGCGCGCTAAAGACGGCCAGGTAATCCCATCATTAATCGTCACCAGTAATCAAAAAAACATAACAATCGTAATCAGTGTAACTAATGAGTACATCAATATTTTCTAGGAAATTTCTTATGGACAGTTACTTGTACCGTCGAGACAGTTTCAGAGAAACAAGAAATTTCATACAAGTGATAATGAGGCAATAGAACTCATGCATGTTATGCCTAATAAGCATCATGTGGTACAAAGGTATTTGAATGCGATATAGCTGACTATTGCACATTGACAAATTTATGCCCCCTTCGTTCCGAGAATAAATAATAGACAGTTCAGAAATATTGCACGTTACATTAATTTTTCTAGCATATAATTATTACGCATTATCTCACGTTTGTGTTAATAGATTTTTTTGTGGTGAAAGATTACTTAAAATAATCGTATTCCCATCAAGCTCCATAGCTATTATTACTTACCACATCATATTAATTAGTATTGCACTGAAACACGTTAAAAATCACCGATCATAATATAGACATAATCATGTTCTATTGCATAACGTCTGCCCCTAGCCCTTATCGTCTAGTTTATTTTTTATACACCTATGTCTGTGTGCACATTTGCCATCATGTATGTGTTCTATAACAAGGATCGTCGATCATCTTTTTGCAGGACAAAGACTATTACATGGAACATGGACCATTCAAAATGGTAAAACTCGTGGCAATATGTATTACAAACCGCGTAATACTAGTATTACAGTAGCTAATGAAAATAAAACAGATCGTTGTGTATGTCATTATGTGTGTTCAGAGTAGACCATTTTTAATGATGTATAAATTGAATGCTGTGGATGTAAATTATTCGTTTTTTCTAATAACAGAAACAATTACATGCGATGTAATGTCATGTGAAACCAAACACGTATCAACATCGAACGTAAATTATATATTTACAGTTCACATTCGCGCTAAACGTCATAATTCTTTTCTATATCTGTACGTAAACCATGCAGTACTGCGAATCTTTTTTAGAACATAGGCAGACATCATTCCTTTGCAAATCGTTGTCATACGAGTATATGTATCAGTGTGCTTCTAGATAAAATGCAATTGTTGAGACAATTCGAATTTTCCATATTAGCTATCTGTCCTGCTCATAATCACCATTTGACACAGCATACACACACGACTACTCACATGTTACATTCTATTCTTTTTTCTCTCTCAATAAGCTTCATTAAACAGTAGATAATTCAATGTCGTACCTATCGATCTTAAAATATATATATATATATACTTTTTTTTGAATCGCTGAATGTTCATACCTTAACGCTTCCATTGTCGATTCGCCGTCTATCTTACGACATAGTATATTTTTCTTAAATATGTATATTTGCAAGGGTAAAACACACGCTCCAAAAGAATAAAAATGCGCTGTATTTTCTAGGTGTCTTTCCTACGACACTGCAACACATCGTGCTCAGCATATTGCTCCCGAATCTCCGCCGTTATCTTTTAGCGCTGATACCAAAGGTAAGCTGACATTAACGAAATTAATTTGCCAAATCATCGTACGATATTCGTTGGTAATTAAACATATTCTTGTGATGTCGGTTTCAGTCCACGACTGGGATGAGCAAACCATTCAGTACAATCCCAATTTGTTAGACGACCCTGAGCTTATTGCTGGAAAGCATAGGACACTACTTACGTTTACGTCATACATGGTATGTTAATGACTTTATGAGATTATAACAAAGAAATCGTTGGTTTGTTTCGGTTGAATTTAAGTGTAATAATGAACCATCATGTAATTTTTATCCGCCCACGTTATTGATTAGGCTTCAGTAATCGATTACGTCCGACCTTCTGACTTGAAGAAAGAGCTGAATGAAAAATTCAAGGAGAAGTTTCCTCATATACAGCTAACGCTGACGAAGTTGCGGAGGTCAGTATTGAAATTGAAATGTTATGTCACCGTTTGAATTACATAACGGAGCTTTGACAATTCCATTGATGTTTAGTTTGAAGCGAGAGATGAGAAAAATCGCCAAAATGGAATACGGTATTGATCTGTTGACCGTCGCAATGGCATACGTGTACTTCGAGAAACTTATTTTGCGAAACGTCGTTACGAAGGAGACACGAAAATTGTGCGCCGGCGCTTGTCTATTGTTGGCAGCAAAGTTGAACGACGTCAAGGGTGACGTCCTGAAGTCACTCATCGAGGTATCTACATTTTCTTTATTAATACGTCTATCAGCGTTTCCGTTAATTTTAAGTGCATCTACGCCCTATGATTTAAAATTTGGTGCCAGCAGTGTATTTCGGCAGCAGTCTGTATTCGCAGTAAATGTGTCATACATTGCTACACATGAATCTAATAATTAGTTCTACGTCCGATACTTGGAGGCAACTATTTTTGCAGAGAATCGAGAGTGTGTTTCGTTTGAATCGTAAGGATCTGATTACGTCCGAGTTTGCTGTGCTTGTGGCCTTAGAATTTGGCTTACATCTTCCAACGTGGGAGATCTTTCCTCATTATCAGAGATTGATATACGAGTCTTGACCTAGTTTCACGTCGTTTATTTTACATAGACGCAGAACGTTCTCTTCGTGAATTTCATTTCCATACAAGGTTTTCATGGAACATATCATTTCGTTTGGATATCTGCGAATAACGCCTTGTTGTCGACGCCAACAGGAGAATATGAAGAGTGAACAGTTCAGTTTTACGACTGAAGAATCAAAAGAAGCGACACTTCTACAACGTCTGTTTTGCTTTTCACGTTTCCTATGATTTTTGCGAGAGGAGCTATGATGTAGGGCGAAAACAGAGAGATTGGGAGAGTGAGAGAGGAGAGATAATATTTTAATATGAACAAAGATTGAGTGCCATAAAGGCTCATTTAATAGTGAGGTGGGAAGGAGATGAAACATATGCTTTCATGATGAAGTACCAATTATTAAATTAGTAAGAGAAAATATCACCGTGACGAAAGTACGCTACCGACTGTTTTGAACCTCGTGCTACTATGTACTTAACAAGATGTACAAGACATGTGACGGATTCGCTTTTGAATGCCGGAGGAAGAAACGCGTGGAGTAGATTTGAAGAATCTGGATGAGTTATTGGTGAGTATAAAATCGGTGCCAACAGGTAATACGGATGCTACGAGAGTAAATTGCGAGAGCTCCGACCTGGCACAAACTCCCGACAGAGTTTTAGGAGCTTATGTAATTGTTACAGTGATATATTTCAATGAAAAAGAGGAGAAGCGTAATGCACGAAGTAATATCAGATGATAATATCGAATAGAAAAATTACGAGATTAACGATCGGTACGTTACAACACCTGAAATGGTGCTACAATGATAATATTACCTGTTTGAGATAGCCATTATTAATCGTACTTACCCCGGAAAGGAGCAAACATCTTTGTACGAACGTATTTATTCCTTGAAACGAATTGTTTTCCCTTTACGAGGCCCACTAATTATTTATTCTGCATTTATTTATTATTTCTCTTTTACCCTCGACGATGCTTGTAGAGAAAGCAAAACGCGCGGGTGGTTGAATCCTGCAAGAAAAGTTAAGCAACAAATTCCTTATTTCTATCTTCGAGAAGTGGCATTGGAACTTACTGGTTTTTTTTTTTCTTTATTCTTCGGTTAAACGTTCGGTGGTACTTATTGTAGTTTGTAAAGTTTCATTTACAAATGGGCAACCGCAGTATTTACCATGTTTACATGTTAAGTTTGAATAAGATGTGTACTAATAACGTGTTATGTTTTCAAGTTAATTTTTTTAATAGGCGTAAGGAAATGTTTAATTATTACATGTATATTTTATAAGAGCAAAGAGTAAATAAGGGGAAAAATGTTTTACACTGGAAGATTATAGAAAGTCAATGTCACGCTATACTTTTTCACGATTCTCGGTTATTCGGTGTATAAATAACCGGCGAATTATAACGTATATATACATATGTATGTATAATCGTATCGATTTCTCGATCACCGAAAAGAAAATTAAATCATGTTCTTGTCACTCATGTAAATAGCTTTACAAGTAAAAACGTAAAGATACCAGTTAATCTTTAAGATGGAAAATATCAAAGTTTCTAGCGTGCGTACCATCCGCGGTTGTACTCTGATCGTAGAGCAGGTTTTTTAAAAGGTGTCAATATTTTCGGCCATATTTTGAAATTCACAAACGGAAAAAGAATCCTTATTTTTAGAGCGATGTTGAAGCGAACGAGAACGACGTACAATTTTGATCAGCTTTCTTAGGACATTTACATGTATTCTGATACGAGGGCTCTTGGGGTACTTTCGTTCTTATAACGTGAGAAAAACTAATAGGAGGAAACAGGGACGAGAATTTCGTCATCATTTTCAGAACTTCACGTTTCACATCTTTCGGTCGCATAGTTTTCGTTCAGCCTTATTATTTCCAGAACGTTAATCGGTACCTAACGGGCAATCGCGACGTTACAACATTTACACATTGCATGCCTTCTGTGCCCAATTTTGTTTTCGTATTGTTCACAATTCGCAACCCTCAAACGTTGTGAAGATCATCGTGTATGTTTTTGCATCGAGCGATATCAGTCAATGAACCATTTCAGGTCAGACCATTTTCATTTCGTAAATCACGAGCTATATTTGTCATCACGGAGAACCTTTAGTCTATAAGCGGAACGATAAAAGTCGTACGAGAGAGCACTTTACATTACGAGCGAGAGGTATGAGGATGTGCGTATGACTCACACACAACTTATACATCGATGTAAATATGTATTTTATATAGACGGTTTTAAGACTGAAGACTTACATTGCCGGGTTTTCAGTTCATTACTTGAATAAGATTATTAAAGATGTTAATAGGTATGTTACTTATTAAAGGCGCTATTTAGCTGATTGCGAGTTTCACGGATTAAAGGAAATATAAAACGCCCGTTCGAAATCGAAGACTTCGCTTAAGAAGAACGTCTGACGTTCTAAATGTTTTCACCGTATCGCGCTAAAAGCCATAATGGGTAATACTCGGATTGCAATTGGTACGAAACTGATGTAGCTGCGAAACTTTTCTTCTATCGACGATAGTGGTGCGCCATTTCGATATTAATGAGACAGCACTATAAACGTTTTCCGACTAAACGATACGTACTGTTATCGTTTTTGTTGCGTATCATTTCGATCCTGAGGATACTCCTTTTTTTTTCATATTGATAAGTCTTGGCCTTTCAAAGTAATAACATTCTACAATTAACGCATAGGCTCATTAACAGACTCCTTCGTTATTCTCTGAAATAATAACTATTGTTTTATCCTATTAACAGCAATAACACATAGATACACGAGCCATACGTACGTATGCACGATAGCGTGTCTATTACACAAAGTAATACCAATTTATTACCGATTTGTGGCATGGGTAAATTAAAGAATGATGAGAACTGAAAGATTTTCCAGAGACATGATTTTCATCGGAAGAACGTTGAAATGCGTAGTAGCCGATGGAATAGGTGGAGCACGACTGTCGTGGTTGGACATTTTAGCATTAGACCTAAGCGAATTACGAGAGTTTGCTCAAAGACGGTGAAACTCCCCTGTGTACGATGAACGCGGACACTTTTCTAGACTTTATATACTTTGAAAGAATTTTTCTCAACCGAAGGCAGTGCGATTTAACGATTGTTACGATAGATATTATACCTTTCCTGTAAATATTAACATTCCACTGAGAAAAATATGCCGTCAATGAGGCAGCGATGCATCCTTTGGCAGGACAACAATTATTATTTTTTAACTCATTCGCCCAAAAACCGACGATCATCCGTAATTGGTTGTGTAACAAATTCAATAGGAACGGTTGATCGTACGTATATGAGCAGCAAACAAAATACTTATGCGCGACGCTGTAAAAGCTAAGCTGCCTTTGCAAATGTTTTTCTCCGTGCTTTTACCCGTACTCTCCTCGACGAATTACACATACGCGATTATTGTGATTAAATATATATGTAAATATATATATGTATGATAAGTATAATTAAGGAAAAAGGGGTACTTCTTGAAGTGTACAGTGTATTATATTATTGTATAATCCAATTCTCATCATTGTATTGTTAATCCTCCTCGTCGTCAATCATCAGAGAATGTATCATCGATATATACACATATATATCATCTACTTGTTTTCTTCCTTTTCTTCGACGCGCATTGATGAGCATTTAATATATTACGGAATGAATAAGGAGTATGTCCTTTCATCCTGTCCACCTATACAGCTACTATTTCTTTAGAATAGCAGGTTGATAAAAGATTAAACACCTGAAAAGCTTTCCCTACCTTTCCCCTCAGCGAGGGTGAAAAAATAAAGAAGTTTGCCACAGTGACGCAGCTTTGTTACCCGTTGTCGACGGTAAATATAATTGTTTTCTAATGTGAGCATGAGATATTCTAGATCGCGACACGACGCTACGTATATTTTTTTAGGCGGTAGATGTTTCTACGAGATTTCTCATTGACAATTTTTGCCAAGTATTTTGTATGATGCGGTGCATCGTAGCTATTTATTCGATATATAACGAGTGTGAACACAATGGATTTCATGGTGTACGTATTCTAGTCCCATTAATGCCGTTTTTAAAACTGACCATTGATCAAATGAATATGATCCTCGATTGACTATATATACATATATTTACATACATACATACATACACACATAGTGCAGATATATTCTGTAGAAGTTACACCATGAACATATATGTGTATATATATATATATATGTATTGTACTGTATCATGTAGTCCACCCTCCTGTAGATTCGATATATTGTACTTAAAAAATAAACTGTGTAGATTATGGAATATATTTTATGTTTTCTTTGCTGGACGCCACACGTATTGACAGGATTTTTCTTATAACCATTCTACAGGCTACGGTAAGAATCATACAATCTTTCACAGGTTCATTATGTTGGCAGATTTCTACTTTTTTTCAGTACCCTACTACACCGATGTTCGATTGATTTTTGTCACTCAGCTTGCCCCATTCATGATTATAGTAACTTTTTATCCGCTCCCCAAATTTACTTTTTCGTTTTTCCACTTTTCTTCGAGTGCGAGCGTACTAATTTCACTTGTTCTACGTCGTCGTTCTTCGGAACTTCCTCACCCACCTCAATTGCATCATGAGCGCTCCCGGCTGCCGCACTTTCCATGCTGATTACTAGCAGCGTGGATTCCAGGAGAATCTCATAAAATTCAAGCATCGTCAACTGAAATTTTGGCCAAACGATGTATTAGATTGACGTCAACTTCGATCAGTTCGATCATACAGTCTCGTCGATACCTTGTAATCCGCATTAATGATTATGTCATTGTCTGTGTCTTTAATGAGAGGACAGACTTTTGTCATAACGTCTATTAACGTAGCAGCACCCATTAATCGAAAGCCATACAGATCGCGACCTGCAGCAGGGACAGAAAATACAAACTGTTTTTCTCAATTTATCGTCGAATGAAAAACCACCTATTATGTGACCATGTAGGATGTTCGTGGCAGATTGCTTTTGCGTAAGGGATTCTTCGTATTTAGGAAGATAACTGATTCTTGCACCGACTGTCACACAATTTTTTCCATCCAACATGTGTAGAGGTATGTCTGAGCCAGGATGTCTGGTTCGTCGTTCTATCTCTGTTTCTGATTAATGTTAATTGTTACAAGTTTAGCATGGAGTACTGTTGAGTGTAGGTACTGTAACGTAACTATTAATGATGGAAACCTTTAGAAGAACACATGGATCGCAATAATTCTTTTACAGACGGTGAGTCCCCAAATTCTTTATATAGTTCGTAAATAGAAAATATCGACAATGTATCGATATATCCATGAAGCACGAGACCTGTTAGCATTTTAGACATAGTTAATATTATAATATTATCTAAACTTTGCTTTAGGTATCGCACGAACCAACGTGATTTTCAACATTCGGATAGACATCGACTTCCAAGAATTTGTCTAAGCCACTTCCAAGTTTTCCAGGCAATTTGTTGACATCTATATCATTATGTTTTGTATACAGATGCCATGCAACTTCGAGGAGAGCTTGAATAAATTGCCAAATTTGTAGTTCTTCGAAGGGGTAGTAAGCGTCTTCGATGAAAACAGACTTGTTTGCGGCTTACATGCAGAACAAAAATAATTGAAACCTTGGGGGAAGAAAATTTGGTCTTCCTAATTTGAACAAAGGGGTCTGGGTCAGTAACCAACCGAGATAAGTGTCGATTTCCGCCAGACACAGTCCTTTCTTATGAATGCCACAATCACGCCAAAATTGCCAAAGAGAGAGTCTGCTCATCGTCAGAAGACAGTTCGGCGGAGAATCGCTATACAATTTTGCATATTTGTCGTATATTAGACGTATACGTGGCATATGTATTATAATGCAATTATATAACCATTTTTCTTCCAATTGGCACTCTAATATAAATCTTTCTTTGTCTATGTCTGTAGACACCGAAAGTGTTGGTGTGAAATTTTTTATTTTCAAGGGTGGCGATTTTTGTTCTTCTTCAGTATTAATCTTTTGACTTCCTGTGTATGACAAACGATATACTTTGGAATTAAGTATACTGTTTCTTGATCCTGTTGTGGATATGAGAAAATTGAGATAAGACTGGAGGTCTGATTAATGCGCGACTACCTCTACCAGAGAACATGTCTGACTTATCGTATGGTTCGACTACTGAGAAACTTGAAGAGTGTTCTGTTTACTGTGCATTCTGCGGACATTTTGCAATGAACCTTTACCTTCAACCTGAAGACAGGAGCACGAACTCATATCCTCACAAACGCGACACCTTCCTGACCCGATGGAGTGAACGGAAGGTACTCGCAAGGATTCCGGTTCTAATAGACGACAAATGTGATACCAAATCGAAGGTAACTGCTCGGGTCTCGAAACGGTCGTTTGGCGTGGTTTCGGTATCTTGGTTGGCTTCTTATTAAACCTGACAATCAATGGCAATGTTTATATCGCACCAGTTGAATTTGCTCAATTTTTACGGTATTAATTTATTTACACTGGAAAAGACGGTATTTCAACGTCTACGCAAGAGCCCTCCAAATGTTCAGTTTTGTTCGGTGCTTCTAGTATTTTTTCAGTAATTCCTATCTTTGATAATAAAACATCCTTTGAGAATAAAGGATCGTCTTCCGTGATTTCACCGTTGTTTCCTGCGAAGAAGGGAAGAATATTGTTTGCAATCGACTTGGAATACTCAAGTTAAGCTATTTACCGATTATTACGCCATATCCATCCTTCACGTTACAATGCCAGTCGCCCGAATATCGCGCGCCACCGATTGAATTCAGCTTAAGAATTCCTGCCCCGATACTTTACGTTTAGTGTTTAACATCGACGATCGGAATTTCCATACTGACCTTCGCCATGTCGCATACCCTCGTACCATTCTCCGATGTATGAACAATCCTGCGGCCAGGTCAGTGTTTTATTGAAAAAAGTCCTCCACACGTATTCTCCATAGCTGGATTGATGTTTCGTTAATTAGGTAAGAGTGACGAAGTAAAATTTTTAAGACCACAGTGGGATGAAAGGATACATTATGATAATTGTATTGTTTAATATACCCACCCATGCATTTTACCATTTATCCAATCACCACGATAAACGTCACCGTTTGGCCACGCTATGGTGCCAACACCATGCCGAAGATCATTCTGCCATTCTCCGATATATCGCGCCCCGTTTGCGTACATCCGGAAACCAATACCTTCCTTTTTACCCATTACCCAGTCGCCGTCGTAAGAATCGTTCTCAGCGTAACGGCAGTAGCTGATAACACAAACTTATCCTGATTCGTGTATATTTACGCATTTCAAAAATTCAAGTCGTACCCTTTTCCGTGTTTGCGTCCCATCATCCAAAATCCGATATAGAAACGATCATAATCTCTGTCGACCATCGTCCCTCTACCGTGACGACAACCATCTGCAAATTCACCCTCATACCAAGCGGTATCCGACCACTCCAAAAGTCCTTTCCCCTCAATACGATTGTCCACGAATTCTCCCTACGGAACTGTTCGTACTGACATTATAATCGCAAGAGACGATTGAAAGAATTCTATAGTGTGATTACAAGATGCTGACAAGAGATGACGAAAGCAGTGCATGTTTAGAAAACCTTATATCGAGCGCCGTTGTTCCATTTGTATAATCCTTCGCCCTCCATCATTTTCCTACTAACACGGCCCTCATAAATATTTTTATTCACAAACTGCACGTCGACATGCTCATCATGCTGTAGCAGTCTCCAGGACTCCTCCGCCTCTGGTCCTCTCGACTCAAACTCTGCCGTTGCGATCTCTGTTATCTCAACCACATCACTCTGCTTATCGTCCATTTCTATCTCACTTTTGTCGGAGTCCTCCAGAACCTTTCTCAGTGGTTTCTTCCGCAGAAGTGTGCCGTCCCAGCTTCGATGAGAAATAGAAGTGGTCTCGCGGGTGAATTATAGTTCCGGAAAGTGCATTAAGTCGCGGGTAATTACGTGTTCACGAAGTTCGGGAGTATGTCGTTGTACAGGAGATAAACGAAGTCTTGCTTGGCCGTATAATCGCGACGTTTTTCCGCTAGAATATCCTCATAGGGCAGTTCCTCCGCGGGGATTTCATCGAATTCCTCTTCCGGGACTGCCTCTTCTTCTTCCGCCCCATGGTCTAAATTACTTATACTCTTCCTGCATCTTTTTCGAATTTCCTCTTCCAGTTCTTTCATCATCTTTACAATTCCCTAATGCCGCAGAATGTTATTACCGTGTGATAATTAGCGTGAAATTTCTGCATGTCCAATGTTCATCTGTTAATATTTAACATTATTTTTCTTCAGCCACGTTCATGTTCATAATGTTCGGTATTTTGTTGCAGTGTTGGTAGTTTGCACTGTTGGTTATAAGAAAATATTTCGTTCAAAAGAATTTCGCGGATTCTGTGGTGGCCGTGTGATTATTAATATTCCGTACATATTACAACGCTGACAACATGACAAAGAAAGCGGTGAGATGGATTTTAGGTTAATCGTTTGATGTTGATTAGACTTGAATGATATTTTATGAAATGGGAGTTTTATGTTTTCAGTCAAATCTTTTGGCCGGCTATGAATTCGAACGTCTCGAACCTATCGTCTTCAATGTGCCGGCCATTTACAGTGAAAAGGTCAAAATGCATGACTGGTGAGTATAAGGACATACAAATCGTGGAATCGTTTACGGGGGTAGTTGCGTTCGTTATCCGTGAAAATCGATGGAACTGTTTGGATAGCAACGCACTTGCGTCGACGCCTTATTTGGACACCTGCTGCTTGTACATCATTCTGTAAACGTCGCTTGAAAGGGCACGTCTTTCTTTCGTGAAAACAGTTTAACCCTGACGAGCGCAGTGTTTAAAAATCAGTGTTATGCGTGCATTCTGCCGTTCAATCTACGTACATGAGTGACTATTATTTGTGTATTTAGGCAAATGCCAGTACTTGCAGAGCCAAGGGACAACGCTGACTTCTTCCCACCCAAAGGACACCTTCACATGGCTTCTTATCGAAGACTCGGCAACTACGATGAAGCCGCCTGGACCACTGAGACGCAGTCCATGCTGGCACAAATCAAACTTAAGAAACAATATGAGCCGGTTTATGCGCAGCGTAGTATGCTCAACATGCATACGTTCGCAATGATGGAGTACGTTTCGCAAATCATAGTTAATATGTTCCCAATTTGAATTAGTATTTCATAGACGCGTTAATGTATTAATCTTCCTTAGTTTATCAGTAAAAAAAATATATTTTATCAGTGGCACCTCCCATTCTTGTTACGGTAACATTCTTTACCTGGACTTACAAATCCAAGCTGTTTCACTGCACAGGGAGGACGAACCGGGCGAACTACACATGCCCGAAGCCCTATTAGATCCCGAGGAAGCTCAACGTATGGACTATCGAACGATGTCGGAAGTGCACTATCGACTTCCCTATCCTCTAAAGCCAAGACCACCACCCCCGCCACCACCCCCAGAGCCCTGGCTGATGAATCGCCGCGCCGTGGGTTGGAATGTTCGAGATTTGGAGACACGACCCGGCCTAAACACATTCCTCGACGACAACTTGGACCTCCACCTTCATATCGCCCAATTGAAATCCGGAAGGTCGAGGACAAACGATTTGCTGCTCAACCTGGATCCTACCGTCTGTCCCACCGCCAAAGATAATGTCGCTTCGAAAGAGACCGCGTGTAACGAGGAAAAGCAGGAAGACACAGTGTGCTCGTAGGAAAATAAATGCCGGATGGGAGTACAAGTTACGGGCGTGAAATACAAAGGCAAACACGTTCGGTCTGGTATTTTCATGCTGTTTTATTCAGAGCGCTATGACGAATGATAAATATTAATCTTCCTCGGGCTGTCACACCTGCGCGCGAGCACATTTTACGAAGTTATATGTGACGAAACGTAAATTACATCGTGACACCTTGAACGCGTGTGAGCGTTCGCGGTGTTAAGACTACGAGGACAGGTTCGTGGCGAGGGTAACGCGGATGCTGGGTAGGAGATGTCAGTGATAATTGTCCTAATAACGGCCGCCATGGAAAATATATTTCGTCTAGAACACGGGCAACGGACCGAAATAAAAGCGCGCCAGACGATCTCGCCTACGATATTAACGATAACGATGTCGCATCCCCTCGTCACTCGTGATTTCTGCCGAATCGCATGTGCCCGTAATCGTCGAACTGCTCGCGCTTTCCGAATCGCATGTGCCCGTAGTCGTCAAACTGCTGCTGCCGTTTCCTCGGCGCCATGGCGTCCTCGTCCTCGGCGAGCAGACCCTCGATCGTATATCTGCAAGTAAACGCATCGACGTTCTTGACGACGTTCCGTGGGATCGGGGTCCTGTCCCACGATTCTTCTAATCGATCGAGGAATATGAATGGTTAGATGGGAAGCGTGTATAATTACCCGCGAAACAATGGCCGATTGCGCAATCTGCGGTTGCTGGCGAGGTCGGGAGTCGTATCGCACTTTCCGCAGAGTAACCACATCGCCGCAATCACGCAGGACAGTGCGAAGGTCAGATTCATGTCTGCAAGAAGAAACTTATCTGTCGTCTGTCCGTCGTTTGCACACTATCGCCGAGACCACCTTCTGGATGCGTCCCGAAGCACTTATGCGCCAAACTCATTCTCAGATATTAGCATTCGTACACTATGCGTTCACTGAACGGAACGACGCTTATATGCGAACGATGGACGTTGGTTCGGTATGAAAGAACGGAAACGCCGGAGTTACCCACTCACCTGCGGTTCAGCTGCGCGTGGTAGACGGTGGAAAATCGGTGGAAGAATGCACGGGCGCTGTACCGTCGCGGGGCTTTTTATACATCGTACCCTTTATCCCGCGAATCCCGAGGGGGCGTTGAGCTCTTTGAATTTTAATTCAGCCAGAGCCGAGGCAGCTCGAGTGATAAACAATTTTCTCGTCTGTAACCGTCTCCCTTATGAGCCGCTCAATATTCAACCCGTGGTAGCCCGATGATTGGCACCTCCAATAACCTTATTATCGGCGCTCCGTATTTGCTCGTCTCCTCTTAAGACAGCGGGAAGTACCCGAGGCACCGGGTAGAAAAGAAGCGCGCCATGGCCCGAGCGAGGGTCGAAACTTCGGGGCACACGTTACGTCAGTTCGAACAAACGCAATGACGATAAAAGTTCCCCGATGATTGCATAATCGTAAGTACTTGAATAATGCGGCGAAGGGATTAACGC
This sequence comes from Priocnemis perturbator, assembly GCA_963942575.1. Classification (NCBI taxonomy): domain Eukaryota; kingdom Metazoa; phylum Arthropoda; class Insecta; order Hymenoptera; family Pompilidae; genus Priocnemis; species Priocnemis perturbator. The sequence continues at coordinate 12,280,385 of OZ012653.1, forward strand.
GCGAGAAGTATGTGGTATCAAAGTTTCACCAGGTCGCTATTAGGTAATGCCTCGAACTCGAAGGATTGCTAAGCGAGGCCCTCCATGTACCGAACCGTCGACGTTCGTTGAAATCGCCGACAAAGAAATAGTCTTGAGGACACGTGCGCAGCACGCGTTCTCTCAGACAACAAAACTCTCCCAGTATTTGCAGAACTCTATAGCCAAGCACCTTAGTCCTACTTCGTTTACTCGATCAATCCCGCAAGTCATGAATTATCGGAAATTGCTGACCCGATAACGCTACATCCCTCGCCACAAGCCCACCCCCTAGCCAATAAGACGGAAGCAGAACATGCTGCGCCTCCTAAAAAGTTCACACAATCCGAATGACCAGCAAAGCTACCAAACGATATTCTCGGCAGCGTGTAACGTCGCCGAGCGAAGTCGAGATAAATGTGATAACCCGTTGCGTCACGGCTTGGGTGTACGGAAAAGAGCGCAGTGGACACAGGCTGACGGCGGCCACGGTCACGGATTATTAACGCACCGCACATCCTGAATGGCTTCGCGTCTTAGCGGAGCTTCGTGGGAATCCTATAAATCCCGCGAGGCGAGCCGCCCGACCCGCAATTTCTCCTCGCTCGTCGGCCGCGAATGATCGCAACTCGCCGGGCATCTTCGTACACGCCGTTCCGCCGACCCAAGCCATCCCGACAGCGACGCTTGCCGTCGTCGAGATCTCGACCACGGTGCACCGGGCATCTTCGAATCGGCCGAATGGCGCTGACGATCAACGACGACACCGGAACGAATCTGCACAAGAATCTGTCGGAATGGTGGAGCGAGGAGACGGAGTACGTGTTCCAGCGGATCGAGAGATGGGCAGCGTTCGCCAGGGGCTACAATCGTCTGAGATCGCAGCGGCTGTCGAGGGGCCGAATGACGATGAGTGACGAGCCAGACTCGCGCTGGACGATTTCGTCGGACAACAAGCTGGTGATCGACGACAATTCGTGGTGTCCGCGGTTCGACGCGGCGAGACGTGCTCATCGGAGAAAGTCGAGGCCGGAGGAGACGAAGATCAATTGTTGCGGTACGTTCAACTATCAGTCGAACAGTAATCTCGACAGCAGCTGCTTGGAGACGTACCGGTACGATCATAGTATTTACTTCAAAACGATCGGTGACATCAGGAGCAGTAAGAAGGGTCCGACGAACGAGGACGAGGACAAAGTGTCGATCAGCAGCGAGGAACTCGTTGAGTGGGAAGCGGAGTCGGTCTACGATTTCGAGCAATCGGACGAAGGTGAACCTGGGAACGTCAATCGATCGTGTAGCGTGGAGTCCGAAGATGCGAATCAGAATGAGTTTGAAGCTGTTTGGCCGATTATCGACATGGCTCATCTCGACTTGAACGCACCTGACTCGCCTACCGAGGCTTTCCCGACGGTTCATCGAGACGAGACGATGTCAGTAAATATGTCCATATGTGAACCAGTACCTCAACCGATGTCCCCGTCTTACGTGGAAGACAACAATAATTATCTCGAATCAATGCAAACCCCGACGACACCGTCGACGGACGATAATGCGAAGGAGACGACGAAGGATAAAAGTCCCGAAGGCATAAAAAGGCTGCTCAGCTTTCGACGGACAAGACGTTCGGCGAAATCCGTCAGGCAACCGACCGTTCTAGGAGAGAACAACGTCGTTTGGCCGGGAGTGTTGCTAAATTACGTGCAAAATGCAAACGACCTTACCTCTTCGCCCCGTCACTGTCCAGTGAACGTGAAGTAGATCATCGTACGGAGGGTAATTAGAAGATGTTCTTTGCCTCAAATGGGATTGGGCTAAGTAAGAATAAAAATTTCGATCGAGCATCGAAATGAAACGTTGCGCTCGCACGTCGTTGTGCACATTAGTCTTCTGACCATGTTCATGTCGTTCCATCTCTGCATTCACTGCTGCGTGATTCGAAAAATGTCTAGCCACGCAGTGTCATGTAAATGAGCTAATGTAGGAGAAATTGATTGCCTGGCATATATTTTGAAGGGGCATGTTCTGATGTTCACGGTACACATTGCCTAATTTTAAAAGTTAGAGAATCGCTGGGTACAGAAGACCTTCCTGCAGGAAATCGCCGCCTCTCTCGCCAACTTTACCAACCGAGTGACAAGGATTGACCCTATTTCAATCCCCGCGTCAACGTGATTCAAATCCCAAAGCGATATACGTCGTACCGACAACGACTAATGTTATTATAGTCACCCCGTCAGTGTAAGACTGTTTTACACACAATGCAAGATGGACCGTAGTTTATAGGATTACGTCTATTTCCAATAAATCGTCCGTGTGAATCCTCGAACATTCAAGGGCACGCCATTTGTCGACCACTGTCAAACGAAATTAAAAAACGAACAAACAAATATCGCATCTCAAATTTTACCATACCCCCGTCCCATAAAAGAAAACCTTCTTCCCCGAAAGAAGACTGAGAATACTGAGACAGCTTTCCTACGACGCATGTTATAGAAAGACGCAGGCAACTGCTAGACATAATTTAATTATGACGACGTTTTTTAATAGCATTACATTAACCGTACCGTTACACCTAACCGAATTAATCACGGTCACGGCCAGCCCGAGGAAAACAATAAAAAGCCGATAATCCTACTTCTACCACTTCTGTTCGACCGTTCCGCCCGGTAATGCCTTCTTCCCCCGGTAACCGTACGCCATGCTCCATCCGAAAGCGGAAACGAGTCTTCGATGTCGCAGTCGGCCGTAATTGGAAGGCCGGGTGTCGCGTATTCGAAAAATTCCCCACGGAAAATCATCGTCGGCCTGCCTGTCGTTCGTGTTCCTCGTGCACACACACACACACACAAATACACATGCAGGACGACGATGATGGAGGTCGAAGATGGTGGTGGTAGGGTGATAACGCGCATGCACGGTCGCAGACGGGGGCAGGCCACGCACGCAAACACGTAGAGTCCGTGCAATCCCGCTGCAAATCGATCGGCTCTTGCGTCGACGGCGAGAGGAGGGAAACGACGCGTCTGTTTTCCGACGTAACAACTCGCGAGGGTGCGAAAGGTGCGGGGTTGACGAGCGTCGACAGTCGAAGCTTGGAGGACGAGCACGTAGAAGGTTGACGTAGGGAACTTTGATAAGAAGTGGGCCGACGAGAGACGACCATGAGCAAGAGATTGGAAACGGTGGCCACGATGGCCTGCATGAAGACACTGCTGATGCTGTTCAACTTCGTCTTCTGCGTAAGAGAACTTCGTTCCATAAAGCTGCGACAGCCGTTGTCACGCGAGCCCCGTAGATGCGGTACACTATTATAGGCCGTTGCTAATGATCTTTTTTTTCCCCCGTTTTCACCACAATTTTCTCGCCCAACTGTTGCGCAAAATGCATCCACCCTCGGGACACTAGTTGATTCGACGATTATTTAGTATAGGGTCGAGTGTCGACTCACGGCACTGATGACGTAATCATGGTGAACGAGTTTTTCTAGGACTCCGCGAGATCGTCGGCCGGTGGGATGGGGAGGAAGTAGGGCAAGGCGAAGTGCGCTTTGTTTAAGGGCAGAACGATTCGATACTCGAGATGGTATCGAGAATCCAGGTGAACGTGACACTTTTGTTGCGTCATTGCCTGTTCGACGTTTTATCGCTTGTTCCGGGGGACTTGATTAATCGTTAATTCGGTCACAGTACGCAATTGCCTGACATGAATAATGTCAATTGTGAGTCAATGCGTTCCATGAGACGTACTATCGATGATTCTTTTACCAAAGCGACGAAACATAATGGATATAAAGCAGCTAGGACTATGCATACTCGAACGGCCTTCTGTTTTACCTCGCGACCGTGAACGATGTAACGACCATCAGGGCTTATCTAGGGTTCGCCTGTATCAACATCCTGCATGGCATTATCAGTAGTGCGCGAACTTCGTCCCACACGTTTTGAGCTTAAAGTCGCTCCGCTAGTCTTCGATGTTTGCCATAGCTTCAACAAAAATAAATGATTCATCCCTTTCTGCTATACGCTAACCAAATCAGAACACTTAAGACAGGATCAATTTTTCTTAAACCTCCAAATAATAATGTCTTTTCACCGAAGACCAAACGATGTTTTTTTTGGGGAATTTTCCTATGTCTAGGCATCGGGCATGCTGATGCTGTGCATCGGCATATGGATGCGCATACAGCTTCGAGACTACGTTGACATGAGCGTGGAAGGAAGTGGTGCGGCATTATTGGCACTGGCCAGTTTAGGTGCCGTCTTGGCGTTGGTGGCAATGCTGGCCTGTTGCTGCACAGTGCGTGGACATCCGGCATTATTATACCTGGTATTTCATATTTTTCTGTTCCCTCTAATCAGCAATTAGCGCATGACGCGTGTGTCATGCCTGGTACTCCTCAATTCTCGTCGCCTAATTAGTGAACGGCGCAACGGTCAAATTTTGAAGTCCGATACACCATAGTAGATAACGAAAGAGGAATCTTATCTAAAGTAGTTTATATGGGTGACTTTGGGTACACTTTGTTAAGTTGAACACTAACATCTGGTACTTAGAATGCATTAAACACGACGTCATGTGCCGAAATTGATTCGCCTCTACGATCCTTCACCGAATGATATTGTTTCTAGTACGGTGCGTTTTTGGCAGTCGTCGCACTATTAGAACTCGGCGCTGGAGCATCGGTTTATGCATATCGCACGTCACTGAACGAAGGATTCGATAAGAGTCTGAACGAAAGTATGATGGCGTACGGGCAGGACGCATCGAAGAGCGCTCACATTGACACCATGCAGGCCACGGTACATTCATTTTTGACACCTATTCTATCCATCGAAGGCATGTTCGAGTTATGAAAATTTCTGTCTTTTTATCAGTTGAAGTGCTGCGGAAACAGGAGAGCCTCTGACTGGCTTGACATGAACCCACCGAAAGAAATTCCCACATCATGTTGCAATGTACCCATCGAGATGTGTAACCTCCACGACAGCGATTACTTTTACCATCAGGTAAGCGCTAATAATGAAGGGGAAACGAATGAACTAACTATTTCGTATATACTTCGCATCAGAGGCGAAGCAGGACAACTTAAAAGAGAGTGCTTTGAAACGTTTGTGAATACTAGGCGCGAAAGTATGCATCTGACTGTTTGATTTTCAGGGATGCTACAAGCGAGTCTTGAATTTCATAAACGGTAACATTGGACTGGTGGCAGGCACCGCGATCGGCGTGGCATTTTTCCCACTCGTAGGCGTATTTCTGGCGTGTTGCCTGGCGAGCAACATCAACAAGGCCAAGTATGAGCAGGTTGCTTAGACTGTGCGTTAGTCGCAGCAAAACGGACCAGAAGACACGCGAGAGAAATGTGCATGTAGGAAGACCAGCTGTGGCGAGCAAAAAAAAACGAACAGCACAGTTGAAAAAGAAACGAATGGAAACGTGAAAGCCGGAAAAATGCGACAAATTTTCGAAGCGACGGGCCAGCCAGCTTCTTTCCCTCCCGCAAACGGAACGATTTAAGTGCAAATTATTCTCATAATTTGGCGGTTTTCAAAGGAATTAACCAACGCGACGTCCCGGAAGATGATGCAGGTTCTTCGACTTCGGCTAACTTTCGTACTTCCGTCGTGGTTTTCGTTGAGCATGACCGAATGAAGGATATTGCACATGCAATCGTAATCAAAATCCTCTTGGTCTGCCTTGTAACTGAGAAACGCACATGATTTTAAGCGTTATCCCCGTCGCGATGGCTGGTAACGAACAAAACTATCGTTTAGCGGATTTTGGGTTAAGACCTCCTTTTCTCTTATCATAAGGGACATAAGGCATGCAACGCGTTCCTTGGCGAGTGCGCGCGTCGAGAGCGATCGGCAGTCTGTATTTTTTTTTAAACCCGTGTCAGCGTAGTCGTAGGGAAGCTCATTTCCTATTTTTTTATTTTTTCTATTTTCGTTCTTTCACGTAGCATTTTAGTTAGACCAGGAATACCATTATCTCGCCACTGTGTTCACATTTGTCAATACGACGACCAATCTGCAACTTTCATTGGGTTGTTGCGAACGACAATACTTTTACTTTTTTATACATATCCGTTATACTGTACCAACACATTTAGGCTTTCCGACCTTCGTTTGGTTCACTGTCGATACTTTAGTGAGTGCTGATAACGATGCATCTTTGCGGCAGTTATCAATGACGAGAACTTTATTTACGTACATGACAATCCGCAGACTACGGTGGATTTCGGGGATGAGTGAAAATAATTCGTAGATTATATTAGCTCCCTATTTTTTTTTACGAAATTTATCGGAGGATTAACGTTCACGTTTTAATGAAACAAGGCACACAGCACATAATTACTGTCTTCGGACAGCGTTTCGAATTGAATATGCACGCGGACTATCGCCACTTTTCTCATCGTATCTCCTCAAACCATAATTTTCTCCTCTATTTTGTGCTTTGCAATTTTTTCCAACGCAACTATAATAGAACTTATATGGTTAGAAACGCGTCGCCGTTAGACTATCTTTCACGCGACAATTACTTCGTGAGGACACGTAGGAATTGATCATCATTCGTGCTGAATGATATTCCAGGTTTCTGTGGAGAAAAGCCGAAATGCAAATGGATCAGAAGGATCGCTATGATCGATCGCTAGAAAGTGATGTAAAGAGTAATTTTGCTTCGTAATCTCGTTAATCGTTCGATTTGCCTCATCGCGTCTATGATAGAGAGTATGCATAGACTTACTATAAGATTGTAAGGACGAAGAGTGCGACAGTGGCAGAGTTTAGAGAGAGATATATATATATATATTTTTTCTTGTACTTATACCTCTTTTGTGATACGTTTAAAGGCCAGAGATTAGAGAATCTTCCAGCTGGACGACGATTAATGGCAAGGAATTATTGATTATTAACGGAAGTCCTGTTTTCGTTAGCGTTCAGTATAGAAGCAAGTACGTAGGTCTCTGAAAATATCCTTTTAGTGTGCCCGTTTGCCTAAGGCGTGAGACGGAGCATGATAGCTAACGTCAGACGAATTTTTATTTTTGATAAACTTTATCTCTGTAAACGGTGCGAGCGGCGTGAATCGTTAACGTTTACGTTTCAATTGTCAAATGATTTTTAACGCGAAGTTCGTATTGCGGTTAGAAGTTAAAGAAAGGACTAAGCCAGGTGAGTTCCTAGGGACAATACGTATTCTTTGATCGGCGAGCGTGACGAAGGCAAGTGGCTTGGATCACGATCGAAGTTTGTCCAGTACGTTGGAAGAATCTCCATGTATGAAACTGTGAGTTCTCGCGATCGACGTAAAACCACACGAATGTTTCCGTAGGAACATGCACATATATATTATATACTCCTAAAAGACATGTACTTCATACCACTGAAAACAAATCTCTGTGTGTAGATGTTTCTCCCCAATTAAACGAACAAAGAGAACCCCTATTTAATACCTAGCTCACCAAGTCGAATAAATGAGTAAAACGCATTTGCGACGGTTGAGAGACGGGAGATGAATTCGTCAATTCTATTTCGCTCTGTTCTACTAGCATGAGGATTGTTAATTTGACGTTGTCTCAGTCAATACACGATCGAATAACGACGGAAACTCTGCTCCATTTCAAATCGTCCGCTATTCTGGCGAATGGAGTTCGAAATGAAACTAATACGAAATGGGGCAGATTTGAGATTCGCTGATGATCTTTGCAAGAGTTCAAATTTACCAATTAACTGTCTTACACTCTAATTATCGTATGTCGCATAATTCAAATGCCATATATTATATATATATATTAAACATAACAATTACCCCCGTAAAAGATATATGTACTATATGCATATATATTATGTATGTTACATTATATAATATTATATTATATTGAATTATATTTTATCTCGTGACGCTGTAAATCGATATAAATCGTTTGCCGACCTGCGTAACGGACAAAAAATCTACCGATGATAAAACACACGCTGTTATACACATATATTTACGAAGAGGACTCCGCCGACTTCGTCGTAACAGTATTAATTAATTCATACGACAAGTACCTCAAATGAAATAGTTGATTTAATCTGTACCTCGTACTTCCATCTATTATTGCTCGCGGTATATTATATGTATGTTTTACACACGTTCCATATCTTTAAATAAAGTTGAACAAAGATGATGTTTTAGCCTTACGTTTCAGCTGAATCTTGAACCTATAGAATACTCGTTTCATCCTATGCTCTTTCCGTTTCCCAATATATCATACATATATTCGATTTCTAGTACAGTAATCTTTTTGAAATTTGAAACATGTCAATCTCGATAACCTGGTGCCACCAAACTTCCGGTCGCGGGAAGACGAAGACAAGCCGGTCGGTAAAATCATTCTTCGACACGTAAAAACAGAGGCACGCTTGAGGCTCAAGGCTCAAGCTCGAGCTGGAGCACAAAACTCTTCTCACAATTTATCCTTTAGTGGGTGTGGGTGCCAAAATTTATGCAGGACAGATGTAAACAGATGTGAGTTTCTTCCACCGGAGTGCTACTCTCTTGACACGTAAAAACTGAATAATAATTTGTTTTCACCGACCCGGGGTTAGCTGTTATCGAGTCGGCCGGTTGAATATTGAGCGAAGTTAAAAAATAAAAAGTCCAAACTGTAAAGTGCTGTAAATATATAGTCCAAAAGCCGAGTGCGGCTGTCAATAAAAGTTTCAGTTTCGACTCTGTGCACGCGTATATGTGACAACACTTATATAAATACATGCATACGCGTCGCAGATAATGATAAGGAACCGTCACATTGTTGCGACGCGATAATTTATAGCCGCAATGTTGCGATAACATGCTCACGACAGCCTTTTGCCTTTCCATATGACCGGCATCACAATCAATAGAAAAATGTGTAACACTGTTGTGCCAGCTGTTAGAATAACGATATTTGATATTCGCAACACACGCATCGAGTATTTTAAAAGACAGGAGTAACTTGAAAGTTTGATTAAACGTTTGAGGGATGCAACTACAAATACCACAGGCTCTGGGTCAGGATGAGAGAAACTCATCTTGGTCAAGGTAAATAAATCTGTATGTGTCAAATCTAAATTCTGATATTTCTAACATATCCGTGTCATGCAGGAAAGAGAAGCGCAAATGGTTCTTCTCATTGCTATGTGGAACTTGCCTCATATATGCAACCAGAACGTCGGTCCCTTTGTTGATGCCCATCATAAGCAAAGAGAAGCACTGGTCGAAGACAGATTCCGGTATCATATTGTCGAGTTTCTTTTGGGGTTATACCTTGACCCAGGTTGCCAGTGGGTACATAAGTGATAAGATAGGTGGACAGAAGGTATTATGGATCTCCGCTTTAGGATGGTCAGCTACAACATTTTTTATGCCAGAGATGATAGAGTTTTTCACAAAGAATGACACGTCAGTATTATTGGTGGCTGTAGTCAGAACCATCAATGGGGCATTTCAAGGTAAACTCAATGTTCTTTGTGTGCGGGGCATCAGAAATGATGAGACTAATTTATAGGGATGCATTTTCCGAGCATGATTAGTTTAATAAGTCAACGGCTGCACGAAGCAGAGAGGGCTTCTTTCTTCAGTCTATTAACATCAGGATCTGCTCTGGGAACCTTACTTACTGGCTCACTGGGGTCATTCCTCTTAGAGAATTATAATTGGATGACAGTGTTTCAAACTCTAGGTGAAGTAGATAGCGGATATTTTAAATTGAGACTAGCTTGTTAAAAGAGCCATTCACGCATAAAAGATAACCAGTAAATGGCTCTATGTTGATATTAAGTCACTGGGTACATGTATCTAGCCATTTCAATGTGCCAAGCATAAGACTATGTAAAACCATATATCTGTAAACAACATTCTTTATGTTTAATGTTGCATGTTTAACAACTAACGTACATTTGCTTAAACAGAAAGTTGAATATGCTTGTGGTATTAACCAATATATCGATATAGGAGGTTTGAGTTTGGCATGGACAATCTTGTTAAGCTACCACACTCTGCCATTTAAGGAAAGAGCAGCTTCTGCTAAGCCAAACACTTTGCCTTGGTTCAAGCTACTGTCTAAACCTCCATTCTGGTAATCACTGCGCTTGCAAATAACTATACTGCAAAATCTGTCCTCTTTCATAGCTAGCCGTGTTGCACTAGTAATAGTAAAAAAAACGTAACAATATCTTGCAGGTCGTGCGTGATCGGTCACGCTTGCCAAAACAATTGTTTCTTCGTATTACTATCTTGGATGCCAACGTATTTTCACGATACATTTCCGGAAGCAAAGGTGACGTACAAGGAATGCCTTGACTCTATAGGAATGAAGATTATCCCATAATCATAGATTTTGTATATACATTAGGGATGGGTCGTAAACATGGTGCCATGGCTGTCGATGTTGCCTTGCACATTTTTAGGAAAAGCTTTGTCCGAAAAGATAATTAAAGCCGGTTACTCAATTACGACGACACGTAAGATTATCGAAACCATATGTTTTGCGACTGAAATTCTCAGCCTGTTATGTCTAGGTACCGTATATTGCTACAAAACTTTTTTGTCGTCATGTCCAATATGTCCACTTACGAACGCAAACTTTGTTACAGCCAATACCGATAGTTTTCAAAGTGCAGTCCTTTGTCTTGCACTGATAATTGGCGGATCTGGCTTTCATAACAACGCCATTGCCGTAAATCCGTCAGACCTAGCACCAAAACACTCTGGCAGTGTATTTGGCCTAATGAACACCGTCGGCGCTATACCGGGTAAGATAATGAGTACGTGCCAATCATATTCGTAGACTGTACATAATTTCGATTCTTTCGGTTGCAGGATTTCTCGGCGTATACTTTGCCGGTCATATTTTACACGTGACGCACAGCTGGGCTGTCGTCTTCGTCTTCATCGCTTTTATCGACGCGGTCGGATGCATTATGTATCTGTTATTTGGCTCGGGCAACGCAATCATATGAGACTTTGGCTTACATTAAGTCATCTCTCTTTACCTCCTCATTACAACACCAAAGTACTAATTATCAGCGCGACAGTTAAGTTGCGAATCCATGCGTCCAAACGTTCCCACAGAGCCTGCCTAGAAAGACGAAGAAGATATTTTATTAACCGAGGCCGCGCCGTGTCTCGGTTTCGTTTCGATATGCGAAACTATCCCGTGCGAGACCTAACGATATCATACAACGACGCAAGGTACTACTCATTGTTAGAAAACGGAATCTCGAACAAACATTTGTATCAATAAAAAATACTCATCTACTGGGGTCTCTAGAATATGGAAATGTATCTCTCAATTCTCTCATATCCCACCTCCACCCTCCGCCATTACTACCACACCCGCGGAACGTTCGATTCGCAAGATTTTAAAGCCGGGAATCCCCAGCCGCGAGGCATCGAGGCGCCGGGATTGGCGGAGCCAGTAGCCTCGACAAATCCTACTTGCCCGCAACGTTCGAAAAGCCGTCCGTTTGATGCATCCGAAGGATGGCGCTGGCATGCGTCTGAGAAGCGGTCGCACGCATGCGATCGCCGCCCGAACCCGCTCCATTCGCAAGCATCGTAGGCAGCAAGTGCCCGATGCCTTTTTTAACGCGAGCATGTGAACGGATCTCGAGACTCGACTTTTCGACTTGGAGCATCTCGTGAGCGAGAGAATTAACTTTCCGCGAGCGGAGGGACAATTTCCGAGTTGTCCTCTAGCGTGCGTGTGTCGGTATTCGCAAGCACGTTAACGGACGAGGGGCGCGCTCGTTTTACGCGTGAAGGACCCTTTGATGAACGCGTGGCCAGACAATCGGCGCTGGTCGTTTTCACCGATCGTCCGTGTTCGGTCGCGCCTGCCTCTGCCTGCTGCCGCGAATGTGGATACTTGACGACGACAGTGTGTTGTGGCCGTGCCGCTCGTGGTGCTGCCGTTATCTGGTGCCGCTCTGGAAGGTTTCGTCGTTGTTGCGCGCTTAATGTGCTCGCCACGGCCGTCGTACGCCATCGGATTCTGACCAGTCTCGCACGGCCGTGAAACGGTTCGGAACTGGTTCGTTATAGTGTCACAGGCGCCCGCCGTGATTGTCACTTGATAGTATAGCACCCGAGGCGCCAAAGCTGTCTCTGCATCGGTGCTCTCTTCAGCCCAAGTGGTATCAATGTTGTCTGGCAATGGTGTGTAAGGAGAACGTGGTATCATGGTTTGGGAATCTGTCCAGGTAATGGATACATGGCGAGGGTTCACCTCGACCGCGACTTCTCTCTCTCTCTCTCTTTCTCACTCCCTCTCTCTCTCTTTCTCGCTCCCTCCCTCTTTCGTGTTCTATCTATATCTTTCTCACTCTATCGCACCTCGCGCTCCCGTCTCTCTTGCTCTCTATCTTCGTATCTATCTATCTATATATCGTTCTCTTATTCGCTCTCTCTCTTCTCTTTTTCGCCGTTGCTTTCCTCTCTCTTACTTCTTGCAGTTTCTGTCCCTCTCGCTCCCGTCGCCGACGAGGAACAAATATATAGTTCTGTCGCACTGTCACGTTTCTACGCTCCCACCGTGACCTCCTGACCATCCTCCTCGAGAGCGAATTTTCGAGCTAACCAAAGAAATGATTTCTTCCCCGCTGTCTTTTTCGCCTTATCGTCAAAGCCGCGGTTTCGGTGTCAGAAACTATCGCGGGCTCTGCACGCTCGATTGCCGATTGCGGAATTACTCTCGCGAATTCGCGACCTGCGATTCTATACTATAGGCGCCTTCAAAATTCGTTCACTTTGCCCGACGCGCTTTTACAAGTTTTTTTTCGGCAGATATTTGCACTTCGTTGATATTTCTTCCTTTCTTTATGTGGTCTCTCTCTCTCTCTCTCTCTCTCTCCTTACCTTGCGTCGATCGAATTCACACCCGGAGACTCTCTTCCGGTCCGATCTTCGATCGAACTCTGTCCTGAGGCAAGCAAAGCAACACTTTCGACTTTCATGAAATCCATCATGTGTTCTGTTGCAAATGTCTTTATGTTAATATACTATCATGTTATAGCAGCTTTCAAATAGCATGCGGTACTGTAACTTATAACAGGACCGGTTTTTTTATATAAAGGACAGCACTGCAAAATAACCAGATATTCTGTATACTGCCTCAAATAATCAATGACACTAGCTCGTATCAAATTTGAGACAAGTAGTATCTAACAATGCAAACACGTCTAAGTTTCATCCATAGAAGAAGCTTGTATAGGAAAATCAAAATTAGTATAGATGCTTCTTAGATTCTGTGCAATATATTTTTTAAATATATTGATTTTGATAAAAAAACAGTATGTCCTGTCAAATGTTATTTCAATAGTAGACAAATTTCTCTCACAAAACTGTTCAAGCTACTCGCACTTGTTTCTTTAGAATGTAAGGTATTGAGATTGTCTCTAACATATTCGTACTCATATTTGTGCAGTTATAAACGTATCGATGTCATGTGCACGTTGCTAAACATGTGCTTGCCGTTTGAAGTACGATACCTTGGCACGTGTGTCGAGGATATTGGAAAGCGGGATTACAATGACCTACGCGACACGGAGCATCATGCAAACAATGCCTCTGACCTTGCTGAGCTAACAAACTTAGGTGTGATGGATAAGCGCACACGAAGGAAATTAGCTCTTTATATGGCGCTATTACATTCGTGCAATTATGCATGTGCGATAATCCTGTACAAGAACCTTTCAAACTTCGACTACCAGGAGATCTCTAACCTACTGAATGGGACCACCTTTACGCCAGATGATCAGCCATTGGAAGAGCTATTGTTGCTATATACAATGGCTCTCAATCATCCGGCCTTTACATATGAGCAGAAAAGTGTTTTTGGTAACATATTCATTAAACTTCAAGAGGAGGAAGCACGCCTGAATCTCTCGAAGTCAAACTCCTCCTACAAGCCTGCACAAGTAATGACCACTATCTTTTACCCTTAACATCGTTATATGATCTCAACAAAGAATATACATTCAATTATGATACAGTACAATGCACTTCCAACACACAGACATTATTGTCAATACTGTTCTAAAGATACAATATTTCACTTAGGGCTGTCCTCCTTGTCTGAACACAAATGAAAGACTAATGGACCCTGAGATGCAGAGCAGTTGTTTGATGCCGCCACCACCCATGCAGACTTACCATGGTACGTCTGGGAACAATGACAAGACAAGGAATGCCGGCAAACACCAGAAACTGCATTGCTTGCCCATTACAGGAGATATGTCAATGAGGAACAATGCCATGGTAGCAGGAGTTCCACCTGGCCTGACAATGCCACCCCCAGGCCTGTGCCTACCATCCCCCGAGCAAATGTCGATGGGATCCGGTGGCACAACGCAATATCTTCACCTCGGCTTTCCCTCTGTGAATCACATGCCGCCGTGGACAGGTCAGGTCATGATGGGGAATCAGCTGATGTATCACACTGGCGACATGTTGGCTTACCCACCTTCTCCTTTAGTCAGCCGCCAATCCTCGCCATCCCAGTCTCGATCTCCTAGTCGAAGCAATTCCCCAATGGGCCGCAGGAATAACGCGATGCCTCGCACATCGTCCCAGGTCACTCAATCCACGTCTAATACCCTCACGACATCGGCAAGTGCCTCTAACAGTCAGACGAGTATCGTCAGTTCGAACGCTAGCTCCCTTCCTCCACTTCCCTCGCTTGGCACGAGCAGAAGTCTTCCTAGTCAGCCACCCCTGCTTCCCCCGCGGTCGGTTCCCCTGCCTAACACCAGCACGGCAACCTTCTCCCGGCATAATAGTAACGATAACAGTCCATCCGCCCTGCTCCCGGCTTCGCAGCCGAAACAGCCGCCACCGCCGCGATTACGATCCTCTGCGTCTGGTGACTCGTTGAGGGAGACACTCGGCAAGGAGATGCCGAATTTCAAGGGGAACCTCCAAAACTTCTCTCTTGACGAGGTGAGCATCAAAGCGAGAAACGTTCACTTCGCATGGATAGCGCCACATGCGTTGGAACTGTCTCGTTGATGTTCACTTGTGATGGTTTTGCTCTACGTTTCGTGCAGATACGAAGAATGAGCGACGAGGATCTAAGGGACATTGGACTGACACCCAACGCCGTGGGACAGCTGAGGAGTATAGTCAAGAGTCAAACGACCAACGGCTTGAATCAGATTACCTCCGACAAGAAGTTGGACGGCAGTAACAGCACAACACATTCGGTGGGAGAATCAATCGAGCATGAGGTGGATACTGCGTTATGAATAATATAACGAAGGGATGTGCAACACGTTCGGCCAACGTAACTCGAACTATTGTTTCTGATAGGTTGTGCAGGGAATGGATGTCCTCAATGACAGTGGAAATCCTAGCAGTAAAGCTATGCCTCTTCAGGAGCAGCATCCAGTGATGCATCATCATCACAACCACGGCGCCACTCCTAATCTGCGGAGGTATCCCACCATGCCACCTATGGACCCCACACAGATACAAATGTATCCGGCACCACCGCCAGTGTATTCACCCCAGAATGCACCGTGTTATGCCTGCCTTACAGTTCCAGTAGCCGGTGTACAAAATCGATACCCAAGGTAAAACTGAATTACCAGTTCTCTTTCAAGACTAACTCTATTGTTTCCTGTGATAAGATTACATTATCTGCAAGTTTTTATCCATGCACACACACAAACACACAATATATATTCAGTCAGAAAGAGACGTTAACACGTGGTTGTCCCGTCAGGTGTAACGCGCAGCACGTCTACTGTCTCGCACAGTTGCAAGCCTTAAGGTTGGACCCCGAGAGCAGTCGCCACTGTTCGCAGAGCAGTAGTTCTGACAGCACCGGAAGTAGGTCACCTCCTGAAACACCGCCTGCCGCACCGTGGGCTAGCGGAAACGAGAGCAACGTCCCACCGGTCTCCGACCACCTCACCTCAGTTCCGGTGCATTCAGCCGGCGGTATCTCTCATCCAGCGCCTCAACAATCCATGCAGCAGCAACAGCAGCAACACCAGCAGCAGCAGCAACAACAGCAGCAACAACAGCAGCAGCAGCAACAACAACAACAGCAGCAGCAACAACAACAGCAGCAGCAGCAACAACAACAGCAGCAACAGCAGCAGCAGCAGCAACAACAGCAGCAACAGCAGCAGCAGCAGCAACAACAGCAGCAGCAGGTATCCGAGAAGCCGCGTAACAGGAGAAACCAAGCGCACATGATGCGTCATAAAAATCAAATGGTCAACGGCGGCGGTCCACCCAGTTTGCCTCACTGTGTCTCCTTTCCTGCCCCGCCGACGCACTCGCAAGTCACGTACCTGCCGCACGGCCACTTCCCGGCGTTAAGACCGAGCAGCGGTATATATTCTAATTTCTCGCACGGCCCTTACGCGCGGCCTAGCTATCCGACCACGTATCAGCCGAACGGCGAGATGATGTATCAGTATCCTGGACATCCAGCATCCGCGGGGACGCCGCCGCCACCGCCCAACGCGACGCCTGTACAGACGCCATACATGCCACCGACACCGATAGTCACATACGCACCAGCCGCCGTCCCGCCCACAAAAATATCGTGCTACAATTGTGGCAGTAGTAGTCACATGGCAGTCGACTGTAAAGATCTGACCATGGAGGAGCTCACGAAAAAAGGTACGTTATGTTTTGTCTGCACTTTGGGGTAAGGGGGTAGGAAACTTGATGTGGTGGTGTATATCATCCGGATGACGTCTGAGTGCTACGAGTTGTATATTTCTTTTTTGCACACACCCTACACTTGCACTGCATCGATGTCTATGGTACGCGATGCGTGTCTTTGTCCTTATTCGTGATCGAGATAATAGATAATCGCCACTTAAATTTAGGAGTCTTATGGGGTTGAAAACGACAGTCATATCGAATGGTGGTGCTTTTCGAAGGTTTTTCGCTGACAATGGTACGCTTTTGCTTTCAGCCCAGTACCGACTGGATTACTCAATAATGAAACAGCCAGGGGATTGTTCGAGTTCCGACAAGTGATCCCCTGCCACGGACCATCACTCCGCTATCCACGATGAACACCATTACCATAACTACCGTTGCCATCACTGTCATTACCACCGTCATTGCCATTACCAGCACCACCATTACGACATCGCCACCGCAGCCCAACAGCCTAAGGACCGATTAAAGGACGACCGCTATCGCTCCTCGTGCAGGTTTTCGGTGATTTTTGTAGACATCCCCTATATTCAGGACGACGATTTTTTAATGGAAGACATTTCGCGAATCACGGTACCAGGTATACTTTTTACAAGTTCTTATTTATGATAGCGATTATTCTTAACTGCAATTGTAAAGAAACAACAACAGCACAGATGTAGCGTCGTGTACAAAGGGAAAAAATGAAAGAGAAAACCGTAACGCAGAATGCAATGTTCTTACCTATACGTTTTTAGGATACGTTTTGAAAGGTTTGTGTTAGGTATTGAGTCGCGTCTTTCCAAATGATACCTATCGGCTACTTACCCCCGAACGTTCCCGAATCCCTCACACCCACCCTCACCCCCAACCCCATTTTTCTCTAGTGACTAGCGATTAAACGAAATGCAAGAAAGGACAAAAAAACGCATTGTGCTCTGATTAGGTAAAAAAAACTACCACGTTTGACTATATTTAATATTGAAATACTTTTAATTCTACTACTACGTCTACTACCACTATTACTACTACTACTATTAAAGTAATACTATTACTTCTTCGTATCGCTACTGCGCCACGACGTTTTTATGTACATATATTTTCTCAATTCTTACGTGCGCGATGTGTGAAAGAGTGAGAAAGTGCGACAGAGAAAGAGAGAGAGAGAGCGAGCAAGTGAAATGTGAAAAGAGAGGGAGAGAGAGAGAGCGGGTGAGATTCGATAGAAGAACGGGAGAGAGAGAGAGAAACGAGAGAACAACAAACCATAAGTGTTCGATCATCTAGCTGCCGTTGCGCTCCTGTGTGTGTAAAACTACAAAAAAAAAAATAATACGCTGCTCACCACTCATTTATTAACTTATGGATAGTTAGCTAGGTAACGATAATTCTCATTCTATTTATACAGATAGTCATGCAATCACATGTGCAACTTAAGCAATTTTATACGACTTTTATTGATCACCGATCTTTTTTAAGTGTAAGCAGTGCGTTATGTACGTTTAGAAACCTTCTTAGTCGGTAATATTATAAAGAAAAAAAAAAGTGACGTGAATATGTGGTAGCGTTTAGAAAATATGTGAGTGGAGTGGCAATATAATGCGTTTGTAAGCCCGCGTCGTCAGCGATAAAGAAAAAACACTTGCTATTGCATTTAAAGCCAATTCTTAATTCGAGCTACCCGTTTAGCTGCGAGTGCTAATTTAATCCTAAATAACGCGCATCACTTTCGGCAACTCTGATATATATACATATATGCATATATATAGAAACAAAAAAGGCTCCCGAACACGATGAAAACGATACGTAATTACGATTCGTAAGGCCGTAATAACAAGGGTGGGAGCTATCAATCTATGCACCCGATCTGTGTGTTAACTATTAGAACCTTAGAATGTCACTGGTAAAAAGGACGAGGAAACGGATAAAAAAAAAAAGAACCGAACAAAACGCTTGCGGAGTCGATTACGAGAGCGAGTAAATACGATGTGATCTCGAATACCGCATGCATTTAACAAATAAACTCCCTCACGAGTTCTTGGATATTAAACTTTCTCAGGTTTCTTCATTTTTATCGGGATCATTACTGATTTTGTTTGGCAGCTAGTCAACGGTCACTGTGAACAAAAAAAGAAACGAGTATTTGACTTCTCTTCCTTGTTTTTTTTCTCTCCCGACTTTCGCGCCTGACGCGATGGACAAAGGTTTGGGGCTGTACAATCGAATCGACATTGAAAAAAAAAAGGAGAAAAAGCAATGTGATGTTAGAGTTGCAATATCCACTATCGTGTTACCTGTCTAATGATAATCTCTTCTTTGCGTTACCTGTAATACTTAGCAGTATCGTTATTTACTTATTTAGCAGTATCCGACACGATGTGTTCTCTTCTTCTCAACGATCGCGGTACTTTTTGACGGTCGTATAATACAACAACGTCGTTCGCGAGAGAGCAGTGCTGTCGGGGCGGCGGACCCGTTCGCAGTGTAACGTGATAATATCGTTCGCATAAGTCATAATACACAAAGCATACTCGTGCACACAGATTTAATTAGGATAGCGATTTTGTGCGAAGCAACAGGAACGACATGGTATAATTCTGCAATCATATTTGACCGTTTCTTCAGTTTATCAATACGAGATTAATATGTTGCGCTCTCAATTTTGTGACGTCACAAGTGAATTTTTTATACCGAAATCAGTTTCGTCCGGTTCATGATCGTTACAATGTAATTGGTGGGAGGGGGCAGTTGTATGCTACGAAAAGCATTTTACAGTCAAACTTTCGCCATTTCGGTAGTCGAAACATAGGTTTGACGAATGTGCCATCCGTAATTAAATTATCCAGTATCTGATACCGGTTCGTTTTAGGACAAATAAGAGGAGGAGACATAACTTAATCACTATCTTGCCGGCACCTATCTGTAGGGAAATCATTTTCGAAAGCAACGCGAGGAAAGTTTCGAAATGGCTGTGACCACTGAGAAGTTTCGCTGAACAGGACAGCCGACCGGAATATCCGTATATTCTGGACAGAAAATAATCTCGAAGCACGTTCGAAAAGTCCTTCTCGACGACTCATCTTTTTTTCTTCCTGCATCCATACGAATCCGTGAACGAGAATTAAATAAAACCCGTTAACAAGGAAGCATATTCGAAGAGTGTGTTGACAAGAGCATAGACGAAATCAGTGTCCTATTTAAATAGTTAAAAAACGTAGATTGAAATAAGAGACGAACAAAAAAAAAAGTTATATAAACAACAAAGGAGTCTGATTTTACAATATGCATAAATGTTCTAAATGTAAGGGAATCTCTGTAAATTAAATCGCGCGAACCGTATCTCTGCATACTTCATTGAAGATTGCCTTCTTTTTTAAAGAAAACGAAAACAAAAAAGAGAATAAATCCAAGGGATATGGAAGGGGGAGAGTGACGTCGAAGGTACAGATAAAAATTGATTTGGAAAAACGAAACTGACACGGGCGACACGAAACACAGACCGACGTACGATAAAGCAAGTCTCACCGCGGCGGCCGTACTTTATTGCTGTTTATCGAATACTGTCACAGTAGTCGAATCAGATGGAGATGAAGTGATGCAAACGAAGGATAATATTCTCACAATAGTTGACATTGGCAATAAATACGTTAGGAATAAATGAATCTACTTGACATAATTGCTAAGCAATACTCCACCTAGCATAATTATAAATACTGAACTACCGATTTTTACCGGATCAACGCGCGAGCGAATAAAAGAACACAACGTTTATATTATAAACAGCAATATAAGGAGAGTTGAGCGTCCAAACGACCCCTGACTAACGAAAGAGAACACAAAAAAATCAGCCAATCAACTGTACATAAACGGGGGAGGTGCCGAACAATCGTGTCGTTGAACAGGACGTCGTGAACCGCTTTAGCAATAACGTAAAATGCATTTGGGCGTAGACTTATCGAAACAAAGCAAAAAAAAAACATAATACGTTAGTTATTTCTTCGAGGAAATAATTTTTTCTATCATATCGAATATATTTTTTCAGTAATTTTTCAAATATGCGAAAAACGAGACCGTGCCGTCGAGTCGACGGCGACGATGCTCTGGGGTCAAAAATAATTGCCGATCGATCTATAAAACGTATAGAAAAAACACAACGTGAGAAATTAATCTAGCCAAAACACCGCCCCCCTCTCGTTACACAGTCTTTCGTTTTCCGTGTTCGTTGAACATTTTCGATATCTTACGAAAAAATCGACGAATACTAACATCGTCTACTAATAAATCGCTCTAGTTCATCCTGATCAAGACTCCTTTGTTTGTCGGTTGTTAACTAGATTACGCATTTAAGCCGCAGAGTAAAAAGCGTAAAAGGTATGTATATATATATATAAAAAAAATATATATATGTACGTGTATATATATAACGAAACAGAATGTCAGAAGCACAATAAAAGGCCGGGCATGGCGGGACATAATCGTCCGCCAGGCTCAATAATGAAAATTCAAACGCTCTTGATCAAATCAGTATTATGTCTAACAGAATCAAAAGTCAAAGAACCATATCACTCGGATGGTGGAGCTGTAAGAGTGGAAGAGTGAGAATGAGAGAGATTGGGAATGAGAGAAAGATTATCGATAATAATAATTATAATGATATATATAGTAATACTAATTATTAATGATGATATATTATGTATAACGAATAGAGATGTAAAATTTCCGGAAAAGGTGGAATCGTCTCAACGAAGGATTTTCTTTGTTTCTTTTTTTTTTTGTTTTTATAAGAGTGCGAAAGGGAGAGAGAGATTGAAAAAGAGAGAAAGAGATACCCTGATGATTTCCGCGCCCGTTTCATCACCTTTGTATGGTTCGTATGCATTGTACATTGATCGTAGTCGTTAGTGCGTGATAAGCGATGTTCGTGATATTAATTGCAGTTAGCGCTTAATTTTTCCATTACGTCTCGATAAGCGATAACGATGTCGACACATCGTTCGTGTCTCCTTTATCGAGCCCGTTCCTTTCCCAACGAGAGAAAGAGAGAACAGAAAAAAAGAAAACCGTTCCGTAAGTCGTCAATAAGCGAAACTCGAGCGAGAAACCCCGGCCACGGAGCAGAACTTGAACTTGTCAGAAAAAGAATCCTGAAACAATCGCCCCCCACCACGAATGTATATAACAAAACGACACTTTTCTCGACACTTTACATCTCTACGCGCGACGGACGACGAAGGGAAGTGCGCGTAGTCGAAATTGACGCGAGAACGTGTGCGAAAAGAGCGATCGACGATGGAGGAGGGAGCGAGAATGAACGTTTTTGGACATACAGGGGTGTAATTAGGCAGCGAATACGGTTGTACAGAGATGCGTTTATGGAGGAAAAGAAATGTTTCGCGGAAGAGACAGGGATAAAGAGTGAGAGAGTGAGAGAAAGAGAGACATACACGTACACGATTAAACGTCCAGCTGGAAATCACACTGTTCATACAGACAATTGACAACGTACTGTTTACACTAATCATCCGGGAAAACACCGTAAGACCAGACAAACACGCGAGACCACATTTATCAAACGTACCGTCGCGGCATAGTGACTTAACGTGCTTGCACAATTTTACCAATTGTACCGGATGCGCTGCGCTTTTATCGCGACTCGTGCCCGCCTCCCGCCGAGGACTGCTTGATACCGGCGATGATGTGCGCGAAAGGGCGCGACGAAGAATCCGGGAAATTGAACGAAATTCCGATCGCTCCCGGCACATTGCGATGGGACAAAATGCTACCCAAAGGACAATATGCGCACGTGCTTCGCGCGCCTGTGTTTGTGGTGTGAGAGCGATGGAATTGATCGAGATCGGACACTGTACACCGTTCGACCTCGATGGTGTCGACTTTTTGTTTTTCTGACACGTTGCATATGAATTAGGAAATACCTCATTTTCGGGAGATTTTAATCTTAAGAAGCTGAACCGGTATCTCAGATCGAACATCTTGCTGTCGCTTTGTGTATGCTAGTCGTAATGCGAATAATTAGATCAAAACCAGGATCGTATGTAATGTGTTTGGAAATGAAATATGTAGTGCGGCGTGGACACTGTCATAGAGCTTGCCCGTTATAGAGTCTATATATTGTGGAGGTGTGCGTACTGTAAAATCTATGCAGTCTAGAGACTATGTACTATAGGGATTATGTAATGTAGTGTATGTAATATAGAGTCCGTATAACGTAGGGTCTATGTTAAGCAATGTCCACGCACCGTTGAGCGAAATGTAAGAACGCACCGCTAAAGAGGATCGACAAATTCGAACGGTGTAGGGGGCCGTCATCGACACATCGACGAACGAGAACATACAAATATGACACCAAATGGACCGTCGTTTCCGCAATTCGAAAGCGTTTTTTCGGCATAACAAAGTCAAGTTTGGCGCGAGGGGCTAAAAAAATAAAAAGAAACATAGTACGAAAGTGCGAGTGCGGCAGTGTGAACGTATGCGTGTGAACAATTAAATCTAAAAAGAAAAATCCAAAAAAAAAGTAAGTGATAAAAATAAATGGAAAGTTTGCGTTTGTTGCGAGTGAGAAAGAGAGAAACTATCGTCCTAAGGTAATGAAATAGAAGGTCGCTCGTGCGGGTCGATTTAACTTTTCTTCGCCCACGGATGACGGCGGCGGGGTGATGGCCGTGGTGAAAAATTGTGGGAAATTTGTCGCATAGATCGGGGGGAATATTGACAATGATCGAGGAGAAATAGGAAAAGACGAAGAATAAATCTGTACGAGAGTTTGTGCCACTCTACGTCATGTACATAAGATATTAGAAAGAACTGAGAGAGTGGGAATAGCGAAACGTATGAATGGCTACGTGTGCACGTATGTATGTGTCTATGTATGTATTTGTTGCGGATGCATGCTTATGGGTAAATGCGTATTGCGCATTTTGTGTGTACCGGGAGAATGCGAGAATGAGAGTGTAGAGAGACAGCAAGTATGCCTGTGACAGAACGAGAGAGAGGGTAAGGAGAAAGATTTACATACAAATATGTGATGTGTATATACACACTATATATATATGGAAATATTGAGATATATTTGTAAATTCTGTTATCTGAATGCATTATAAATATTTTAACCTCCTGTAATGAAATATTTAATAAAAAACGTTACCAACCAAGTTGGCAGCTCCGCTTAGAGGCGAAATGCGCAAGAAGTAAAACAACGAACAACTCCAACTCTCCAATCGCTCCCAACAAGATTCACGACTTTAAATTCTGTCAATATTGTACACTCGAAAACGGTTCATTGTTCTATTCTAGCCGTTCTATATAATCCCGCATTTTTTCCCACATTCTCTATGTGACGTACACGCGAAGGCGTAATCCATATTTATTCTTGAACCTTGAAGATCGTGAAGGAACAAGCAAGCCAGGCGGATAGATTACCGCAAGATTATAGACTTATCAAATTTATACAGCTTAGATAGTAACGCATGCTTGAAACTCGTATGTTTATCGGTTAGAGCATGTTTCCGTTTAATCGTCGGGGCAAATCGCTTCATTACAAGCGGCGCCAAACTCATGGGCCAACTCAGAACTCTGCAAACAAGAGAGCCGATTACTACACGCGTTACATAGCTCGAAGCAAGCGTTCTATCTGCGTCTGATGCCGACTCCAGATTTTCGATCGGGAATTGATAGCCTTCTTATTTTTCCAAAAAAGTCAGATTTCAGTCCTCCCCTTTTCAATATAATGAAACAATTGATAAAAACAAATTGCATCCGGGCCTGTAAGGTTCCAGTTCCCTTGCCAGTTTGATCTTATTTCTGGAATTGTAAATATAATTGCAGCGCTTCGTCGAGCGATTGTTTGTGTTTCCTGTACGACAGGTGTTCACTATTTTCGAACCGGTATGTATTTGGCTGGTTCTCGAGACCGAGGCAATTCCTGTTCTTACAAATTTTCCACATAGAACGCGCACATTATTTCGTAGCCGGACGATTTTGCAGAAGCGCGTAATCGCGAGATCGACGAATTCTCAAGGTAAAACTTTTGTTGTGGGGTTAGTCACGAACGGTGTGGTTGAATGTTCGGCATCCGACGGAATGATATTTAATATTTCAAGAGTCATCACGGAACGCGCAGACGTACGCTACTTATTGCGCGATAAATGCAAATGTAATCGCTCGTATATGTTTCGTCTTATCGTCGACCGCAAAGATCCGGCGCACGGTTCACGCGAGTCCGAGCTTGCAGCGGGAACGGAATGTGCGCGGAATAATTTAGAGATCGATCGAAGTTCGGCGCCAGAGATTTCCTCTTGGCGAAATTTCAGTCGTCGACACTCTCAGAGAAAATGACACTGATGAAATAAAAAGTGTAGCATATAAACCCTGTGGTACGAGAAACGGTCAATTTTATACGCTGCCTACGACTAGTCCTATTTAGTTTTTCGTTTCGAAATCGTCGCCGAGTACATATAAAGAAATCCTACTTCAGCCGTCGGATTTCTATCTTCGCATACAAGAGCCGCGATCATTTTCGTTGCTCTTCTCGTCCGTACAGCATTAGCCATACCTACTCCCGATCCACTTCTCACCGTCTCTCTGTTTTCCCTTTAGCCGCTTATCGCTCGGCCTGTCTATTTATCTCCCTTCGCCTCAGCCCGCAAAGAGTTACGAAGGGGTGAGTGGTAGCAGTTTCCTCAAGAGAATTCGCGTAAGCTTAGCCATGAGGAGTTGCCGAGTCATGGCTGGCAGAGGAAGACAGAGAGCGCGCGAGAGAGAGAGAGAGATAGGGTTGGTGGGTGGTCGAGAGGGTGGATAGGAGGAAGAACGGGAAGGGGTCGATCGAAGCCACCTACGCCGAGGTAGGAGGTCGTAAAAAGGCGAGGTGGGGCAACGGAGGAGGACGGAGAAGGAGCGGAAGCGTGGGAAGGAAGAAGATAACGCCGCCATTGCAACTTAGAGACACCTGGTTTCATTGCAATAGGGTTAAAACGGTTACGAAATACGCCGCTTTAATCATTAAATATGTCCCTTTGTTCCAGCCACACTCTTTCGGCTCGTGATTTTCAAACGTTGCTTCGAGTAGCTAGTACAGTCTTCGTCGAACGACACACTCTAGTAGACCCGCTAAAGATGCTCAACGTTTTCCGTGGGAGCAACTTGCCGCTGGAAGACCTTGAAGGTATCTGTCCTCTTCTACGCACCGTTTGAGGATATGCAAATACGCCACCCTCCGCAAGATCCATTACCCCGGAAATCGAGCTGAGGAAACATGGAATCAAGATGACTCCCACGTACGAAAACTGGCATGTACCTAGAGTAGGGACAGTAAGTAGAAACAGATAGAAACGAGACTCCGCAATCGAGTACCAAACGGTCGACGTAAAACGAACAATTAAACCCTATATTAAATCCCGAAATAAACTTTCGATCCAACGACTGTCACGAACAAAACCAATGGTCCAACAAAAAAAAAAAAAAGAACCCGTAGATACATAAGACAAGAACCTATCATCGAACGAATCTATCCCTATCCCCCTCCGCTCGAGAGCAAGCACCCTCGCACACGCGGGCAGGGCGGAAGAAGCAGAAGCAAGTAGAGCCCGAAGTAGAGTGAAGTAGAAAGGCGGAAACGGGAGCAGTTCCCGGTTGGACGACGAGGGGTCCGTCGACGACGGGAAAAGGAGAGAAAGAATATACGGCTTGTTGGCGGCTGGTGGCTGGCGGCGTGGCCTGGGCGAGCAGCGTCGAGCAGCGTCGCGCAGCGTCGCGGAGGGGCGAGGAAAGACGAGGAAAGACGAGAAGACGAGAGCGGCGGTGCGCGGAGCGGGCAGGGACGTATTGACGCGTCTGCGCGCTCACGCCGGCGCGTTACCACGCGAAAGAAAGGAGGGGTCTCGTTTAGGCAGGAGGGGTGGCGGGGTGGGGGACAGGGCGGGGGGCGCCCTGAAAAGCTCGGGCCAGGCTCTGGCCCGTTCGATCGCTCAATATTCATCCCCCGGCCGGACGAGAGCGCCCGAGTTGAGGAAACGGCAGCTCTCCTCCGCCACTCGACGACGGGGCCAACCACGAATCGACCCTTCCTTCCTTCGCGTCCTCGCCGGCGGAGCTGTTCGATCGGCGAGCCTCTCTCTAATCCGGAGCGAGTAGGCGAACGACGAGGAGGCAAAGAGGAAGGCAGGCAACGGTGGAAGGCAGGCAGGCCAGGCAGGCAGGCAGGCAGACAGTCGGAGATCGAAGGAGAGGCGCAGTGTGGCCGGAGAGTAGAAGGGAGTCGCACGTTATTTCGTTTCGTATCGTATCGAGAGCACTAGAGGGAGAGAACTCTCTCTAGCCCCTGCCACTGTTCAGTTCCGAGAGACATGGACGGGAAGAAGGTCGAGCAGTATTACACGCCGCCGCCGAAGCTCGGAAAATGGGAGGGCTTCAGGATCTTCCTGTGGAATTCCGAGACGGGACAGTTCCTTGGACGTACCGGGGCGAGTTGGGGTGAGTTTTTGCCGTTTTCCTCTCACTGCTTTTTGGCGTCTTCGGTGACGAGTGAGACTGAAATTGTGACGGTTGTGGCAACTGGCTGGGAAGCATGACGGTGGAGGCGCGAGAAGTAGGTAAAGGAGACGGGGGAAGATGACGTTTCTCATATTTCCGACGTCTTCTTCGTCGAATCGTGAATTTTGCGTTCCGTTCCATCGCGCATTCTCTCATACGGGCAGACCATACGAGTGACACTTTGACACATCAATTTTATCGCAAACGCCTCCCACCCATCGTGAGCGACGCTGCTGAAACAATGTCATACTCTTTTCGACGACTCGCCACTGTTCCACGATCGATCGCAGCCTACGTTGAAATTCCTTCGTTGCATTCTCCCTCTATTAAGGGCAATATCTACTTGCTAGAAGTGACAGTCTCGCGAGGTTTCTCCGGCGTCGTCGAGGGCAGTTCGCTCGCACAGACATGTCGAGAATTCCCGGGGGGTTGTTCGGAGCTCGATTGTGTTTGCTCGATACGAGTGGCGCGTCTCAACGTTGGTAGCCCCCGTCCGTGAGAAAATCTGTGCCACGCTCCGAATCCTTCGATTGCCTTCCCAAATGCCTCCCTCACACCCCAACCCCTCACCCTTTCCCATCGACATTTCATCGTGCCATTATCCAACCACTCAATTCTCCGCTTGACAGAAATTGACAAGTAATAAGAAATAAAGCTTAACCGCCTCCGTTTCATAACTGACCAGCGACTCGTAACGGAAAGTAAGGTCTCGTATCGTCCGCAGTTTATCTGACGTTTACGCATATCCTCTCTCGATAGCGCGGCTTTCTCTAAAACGTGACGCATTGTGCATGCCGAGGACCGTTTTACTCGCGTCCCTCGACAATCGTCTCTCTCTCTCTCTTGGATGGGTTCTTTCTTTTCTTTTTTTCGTCATAAAAGGGGACTAAGTTTGCTAGAAACCCGTACGGGGAGTCGCGAAAGGGAGAGGCACAAAGGGCGGCAACCTTCGGCACTTCCATTGGCCCATTTCTCGCGACCGAACCGAGCTCGCACTCGGCTTCGTCCCAGTTCTCTCCCTCGCGAAGGGGTGAGATTCCTACGGCGGGCGCACCTTTCGTGCCGGCGCGTAGTGGAAATTCACGTGCAACATTTTTATCCGCCTCGCACTCTGCTTTCTTTCTCGCCTGGGGAAGGGTGCGCGCGGGCCGCCACAGGGTAGAACGAAATTTTCCACTCATGCGCATTGCCGCCGACGCACACGTACACACTCGACGAAGACAGCGCAAGCAGTTTTTCAAAGTTGCGGGATAAATCATTTGTTATGAAGACCTATGTGTCGGCTCGGAAAATAGACACGTTTCACGAAATCGCCCGAGACCCACCTACGATCCATCCGCGATCAAAATAACCGCGGCATCTGTATTTTTACAGCACCTTTCAGCGGATGTAGGTTAAGCGAGCGCGACCTTCTCCGATGTAACTGCAACCTAACGATCCGCTCCTGCCGACGGCGGACAGCAGAAACGATCAAACACCGGTCTGACATTGTTGAATAAGCGGGCGTCGAGTGCGAAACACTCGAGAATTCTCCCGTTCGCGGGACAATGTATGCCGCGGGCAGGGTATTCGCCGCGCTCTCTATGAAAAGGAGCATCGAGAGAGCATTTTGGGAAGCGCTAATCTAATCGATACGTCGAGCTCCCGCAAGCCTCGCGCTCCGACCCTCGCAAGCCAATGCGACACTGTTTTTCCGCATTTTCGTGCCTCGATTCCTGTCCGTCGAAGGATCGGCCCCGTGCGGGGGGGAATATGCGCGTCGTGCTCTCCAGTTACGTAACCCGCGACCGCGGCACATTTCATTCGGGCTGCCTCTCCTTCTCGCCATTGCCCAGACAGAACGCGGATCGATCGTCATCGTGCGCAATCGATGACGTCGGGCTTACACGCGACCGTTCGTGGGAATTTGAGATTTCGTCGGAATCGATGGCACCGATCGTGCATCTGCGAATTCGATAATGGTTGAGGGTGGAACGTGGGGAGAGGAGAGGCGAGGGGGTGTGAGAGAGAGAGAGAGAGAGGGGCGGTGGGGAAGAGAGAGAAATTAGAGAAGCGCAGTGTTACTCCTCGTTCGAATCAATACCGAGACCTGATTTTCGCTGGAAAACTAAATGGATATATAGATGAGACGCCCAGTAGTCTATAGGAAACGTCACGATCCTTTGTCACGATTCTCGTTGCGCGCGTGAGGTCCGAGGCAATGAGCGTATGAATAAATGCAGCCGATTGCGTGCGGAAGCAATGGACGTGATAATGATTAATGCAAGAATATGTAACGATGCCGAAACCTCGTCGAACAAGAATGAAATAGCACGGCGTAGGATGAGAAGAGCGCGCATCGTGGCGTACGCCGACTGACATTTGAGTATTCGAGATCGGTCGGACGGGAATCCTGTCGGCTCGGTATCGGAAGCATTTCGTCGATAATGGCAATCGCTCCAACGGCCGCGCAGCACGGCATGTGGACGCAAAACGTGTCGACGCAATGTGAATTATCACGAGGCACACGACGACGTTGTAGGTCGGACGTCACATAATCGTAACTGGATCGCTAATCGTTCGCCACCGATGCTCTCGGCACAGGGTTAATACGCGGGCCAATGCAGCGCGAGTGAGCGTCTCTTTGTCACCGAGAAGGGTTATAGCCGGGGACTCGACTACGGCGAAGTAGAGAATCGGTTCGCGCCGATGGGAGTGCGAGCATTTCAGCCGTCAGTTCGCAAAATCAATTACGCAGTTCATTCTCTAAATTAATTGATTTGATACGTCGCGCGTGACATGTCGACGTTTTGCACTCGAAGTTAATTTTCCTACGAGTAGATCGCATCGAACGTTCGTCGCATTAGCATTTTCTTCCGCTGCTGAAAGATTTCGACTCGTAACCGCCGCGCGACGTCGCGAGATCATAGAATAATATCGAGTGTACGTTGCCAAGAACATCGCGCGAATCGATAACGAGGGACGTTTGCGAGGCGCTACTTAAGAGTCCGCGAAAGCGTCTGCATACCGAGAAATTCTCGAGGAATCGGAAGACAGTAAATAATTGGAACGCTTTAGCGTAAGAAACCTTTGAAACGACTCGCACGCATCGTCCCATTGGGAATTGAAAGAGACTCATATCTCACCATCAGCTGGATAATCAATGTCGACGGAGCAACAAAGCGCGGCGGACCGAGAATAACTTGGCGATTTAATAATCTATCGATTCCGTGGCACACTGTGTCCAAAGGCGTCGCTTGGCAGAAGTGGCATGGCCGGAAAGTCTCGCCGCTCAAAGGGTTATTGACGTCTCGCTGCTTGGACTTTGATTCCTCAATTCCCGCCTGCGCTCTGTGCGCACGTTCGCGTTCATTCGATCGATCGATTCTTTTGCAACAACGACGTCCGTCAAGCGTCGCCATAATCCCGGCACTGACAAACAAATTGTCCCGGTCAGTCGGTGCCAGGTCGAAAAATGGGTCAACGTGGTTGGCGACCCACTTATCGTTTCTCTCCGCGGAAACAGCCTCGATCTATGGACGTGCTCTATTATTTACAATCGTCGTGGGGCCTGTGCGCTCGCATCGACGATCGCAAACAATCCGCCGTGCCGGTGCAGACGTTTTTGCGCGCCTTCGATATCGACGGCCGACTCGAATCCAACATTACATATTCGCATATGACTAGATAGGTCGGGCAAGATTCGCGACCCCGTTATCTTCGGCGGCCTTCCTAATTGAACGCACAATCCTCGGTAAACATTTTGTATCGGCGGGTCATCTGCTCCCCGCGGCAGATATTTCCGTTGATCCAGTAATTCCCGTTTGGCGGCTTGCTTCGCTCGGAGAAATGGGTCAATGCTGACTGATGATGTAACGCCTCTCGTTATAATGGAATAGTTTCTTTCAATGCCGCGAATTGTATTATCTTATATTGTTATATCATCCCGCCGCGCTATATACGATTCGAGCATTGTTGCGGTCACGTGTAACAGAGGAAAACGGGTCAAGGGTTATGTAACAGTATTTATCGCGGTATAATTATGTTGCATTTAGTACTGCTTAGCTATGGAAACTGATACCGAAACTATGAACTAGACCGCGTACACAGAATTCCCACGTTCAACGACGACGACGGACGGCGGGATTTAATTAAATGAGGAAAGAGTCGATTTTAACTTCGAGACGGCCGACATTGTCGTCGCTGACGTCGTTTCCTCGCGTATATTTATCAAGATTCAGCCTTCGACAGCGGCGTCAGACGTCACGTACCCGGTGACGCTCTCGGACGTCATCGGCGTTGCTTTAGCAACCGTTTACCTCTCCGCGGCTACTTTTTCTCGTCCTCTTTACTCGCTTTTTTCCCCTCGTTTCCCATCTTTTTCGAGCGATCGATCGGCTCGAGCCGGAACATGGCGCCGGCAATTCTACGCCCCGAACTAGGTCGTCGAATTTTCGCAGTCGAGCGCTGTCGACGCTTCCGGCGACGCCAACCGGAAACGACGACGCTCTTCGTGCTTCCGTTGTCACTTGGGACATCACGGTCGGCGGTTCCATTTGCGACGATACCAATATCCAAAGAGATTACTTTCGCTTGTCAGTTCAACAAACCGAATTTCATTTCCCGTTTTTTTTTTACTCCGGTGCAGAGATTTAGGACTGTAGAATTTCTTTTACTATGTGCGTCAATATGTAGGGCTTATTCTGTGCACTGACATGATGATATACGGTCACGAAGTTCTTTCCTGTATAAAAGTATGGTCATGCAAAATGCTACCCTATTATCAGTCGCACTATTTTTACCCCCGGAAAGCTGGAGAAAATCGATGACCGGGAATAAAGAGTCCGATATTCCTGGCGCGGGATACGAAGACGCGTCGGTTATTTTCGCCTTTTACAAATGTACATCTTGGCGGTCGCTCGCGCGCCTGCTTTTGCCTAGCTCGCCACGAGGTCAAATATTTTCTCAACTCGCGGGACCCGGGGGGGCGAGCAAAAAAACGCGCCAGACCCGAGCGCTCCTTAGAAATTGAATACTCTTTTTACGGTCCCTCTCAATGCCGATCGGTGCCGAGTGCCGACCGAAGCAGACCCGGCTACCGTGTGCGCAATGAAACGAGATATTCCGCGTGACGGATTGCGAACTTCAAAAGTTACCATTGGCTCCGACTTCAATTGCTCAAGCACGTAGCATGGAAATTTCACCGAACGTCATCGAATTCACTATTTCACCGAACGACTCGCTGAACTCCGACTGTCGTTGCTACCCTGTTCCGTCTGTAATCGATGAACTAGTTTCCGTCGCGACCGAAACTAGCCTCGACGGAACTGCGGATTACCGGAACGCTCCCTACGAATTTCCGTGTTGCGCGCATGTTAATAAAAGACGCGAGCTGAAGAGGAGGCGAGCGAGCATCGAATGAAACCGGAATGACGAGGCGCGGAAGACTTCCCTTCGAGCGAGGGTAAGAATGAAAATTCGCTCTTTGTCTGCTCCCGGCGCGAGCGCGATACGTAATCCGACAATGCGGATATTTGTACAGTATAGGGAAACACACGTAGAGGGATCAATAACCTACTCTGCAGCATAGAGTTGGGGTCGTGGCTCCGTTAGCAGTAGCTCGTAGTCCGTCGCCTGCAAGGGAGTCACTGGAAAATAACGTCACGGTATTCGTGAA
This sequence comes from Priocnemis perturbator, assembly GCA_963942575.1. Classification (NCBI taxonomy): domain Eukaryota; kingdom Metazoa; phylum Arthropoda; class Insecta; order Hymenoptera; family Pompilidae; genus Priocnemis; species Priocnemis perturbator. The sequence continues at coordinate 12,313,302 of OZ012653.1, forward strand.
ATGGCACAGTCGATGGCTTTATGCAACTTCCGATACTTTCGATTGATTACATGACAGAACAGCCGCGGTCTGTAGGACAGTACTTGTAAGCAGGCTTTTGACACCTAGCATGACCTAGTTCTTCGTTATTTTCGTACACGTTTCGCCGAAGCTTCTTAGCGCACTCACGTGTCATTACGTTTATTATATCACGACGAGATATCGTAGCGTAGCAGTCAATGAACCGAAAGATGGATCGCCGCTGTCATTCAATCGTGCGGCGAGTCTTCGTCGGCGTCGACAATGTGGGCCGAGAAGTGTACGTCGATCCATTCACAGCATCGCCGAAAATGAACTTTAAATATCTCCGGTCGAAAATAACTCATGGGGTCTCGACGCCTATGACGCGATCTAACGCGTGAGTCTGGCCCGACCTTGGGCCGGTACTTTTCCTACTTTCGGCCTTACGCATGTGCTCGACCCCAAAACTGGAGTCGCCTTCCAATTCGTCTGGTTAATGAGTTGTCCCGCTGTCGCTTATGCTTTCAAGTGGTGGGCGTCGTTTCTAACGAGTTCCCAGCAATGACTAAAGTCTAATGAGACGTCGGTACCTCGACGTGTTTTAGACAAATTTTGTTCCAAAGACAGATCTACAATTTGACACTTCTTACCGTCCAATTCGTGCTAGGATAAAAGTATCAGTTAAACCGTGTCTAACGGTATCTGAAATATGGGCACGAATGTATTGAGACGTTGAGCGGAACTTGTATATCTCGTGAAAATCCGCAGCCGGCGTTGATAAACAGAGAAACACGTGTAAAGTGGCAAATTCCGCGCATCGGGCCCAGCACGTGGATCGTCGATTTTCGATCAATGTCAACGTGCCATTTCACCGATACGCCTCTCGTGACGAGTAGCGCCGGCGCGATTGTCAAGCCCGTATCTCATTTTTTTCCGTCTCTCTCTTTCACACTTTTTCTGTCCCCGATGACGCGCAAATTCCTATGCGATGAACTGTCGGTGTTGGAATAAAAATGGAGCACTCAGACGGCCGCGATGGATGGTTTCGTGAATATTCGGTCAGCGTGATGCGCATTTCGATTTTTGTTTCAAATAAAGAAATTTCATTTTAACAGACATTGTTCCGAAAAATCCGTATGTTATAATAATGACAAGTTTGTGTAGAAATGATATCCGGGAGTTTTAGATGCCTGTCGTGGCTGTATCTAATCACGAAGGCGTCAGATATTGATCAGTAATTATTCATCCGTCGTTCATCAATCGTCAATGTCAAAATTTCATTACGGCCAATTTAGTATCAGGTTGAGTGTCACAACGCCCGGAAGCACGAAATTTCATTACGTCACCGCAAGGCTGCTAAACGACGTTAATTTAATACCCTCCATTACATCTCGCATGAAGTTTGCAGAACGCATTTTGTTAACGCATTTTACGTCGCGATATTAATCAACGATTAATATTTCCAGTCGATCAGTGGCTGGCCATCAATTACCTAAATCCAAGGACAAGGTCGACCGATTCGTTAATTTTGCTAATCAATGGCATCCGACCAAAAACTTTGCGGTTTCCGGGCGCCAGTTCTTCACCGTGGAAAAGAAACAACGGCGCACGATAGATCTATAGTTGGACAATCGACAAGGCTGCGACACATTATGTAAATTCGATACAGCTGATTTCTCAGTCGATCGGTGCCTCGTGCCAGCCTAACGTACGCTTCGAGCATTCAAAGTAAATCTTTGTCCTCGTTTTTCTTCGATTCTACTTTCGACTACGGCTGTACGTCTGTCATATACACGAAGTTAGTGTGTCGAATTCGGCCACAGATCGGTCGTGTTCCGTTGGCTTGTCAACGTTATGGATCAGATTACAAACGCACGTGGCAATTGAACGATTCTGTGCTCAACCAAGGGTCCAATTCAAGTTTGCCTTTAGACGATGTGTTTCTCATAAATTAGCACGTTCCACATGCCACATTCTCTGCCCCAAACAGATTTTTTTTCTACAAACACGCTACGAGTTACGTTCTTTGAAGAAATGAGTTACGTTGCTTATAAGAAATGAGATTGTAGTTTTGAGGAATTCCGATTAAACAGGCACGCTGATAGATTGTTGCGGTATTGAGATCGGCCTCGTTGAACGTGTGACAAGAGCAAACATAAATTTTCCGGCCTTATCGGATTTGCCGATCGGCCAGTTGAATGATTCAACATGCCTGCCGCGAAGCTGGAGGCAGACAGCCGCGAATCTCGTCATAACAGTGTCGCATAAAGTCGTGAAACGCGTACGAGCGTCGTCGACGTCGCCGTTCGCCGAGGACGACACTTATGGCGTCGTCTCGCTCTTATAAACCATTCTTATAAACCAGTCCAGAGAACGCGTGGCATCGCTTACCCAATACCAATTCAGGCCAATTAGGCGCCGTATCATAATTGTCCTGCTGTTCCAGTCTTCGGTCACTGTGCGACCGCTCGCGATGGAATTATTGTCGCAAATACGATCGTCGGCCAACATACAATTAACGTTGGCGTGTGTCCGCTTATACTGAACTTAACATTCCACGAGTTTGCCCGAAAGAAAAATTGCGAGAGTCACGCTCGACGCAGTCGACGATGGACGTCTGATCAAATATGGCCTTCTCTACTTTTGTTCCGTCAGGAATTCTAGTCAATGCACGTGCCGACGTTTAGCGTAACAATCGGGTCGCCGGTAGAAATACGTACGTCTAATATAATAAGCATTGACGAGACATTTGGCGTTCCTTCCTTTTCAGCCAAGATCCTGCTGTTCTACGTAATTTTCTACGCGGTACTATGCGGCTTCTTCGGTGCGATGCTGGCGGTCTTCTACCAGACGCTGAACCCGAACGCACCGAAATGGCAGCTGGATGCTTCCCTGATCGGCAGCAACCCCGGGCTGGGATTCAGGCCGATGCCACCAGAGAGCAACGTTGAGAGCACCCTCATCTGGTACAAGGTCGCCGATCAGGGCAACTTCCTGCACTGGACCAGGGAGTTGGACAAGTTCCTCAAGGGTGAGAATAAGTTTTCCGCATCATTTCCAGCCGTACCACTATGCAAAAAGCATCGTTCACGTATGGCCCATTATAACGAAGAAAGATAATTCAAATAGGCAAGTAAATTGTTAAAAAAGTGAGAACACGCAATGGCGTCGTGATAAGAAGAGTAATTATAACAAGCGGTCTCGCCAACCCTACCCAACACGTCCACACTGCGTATGCTTAAACGTCGCTGCGCGCGAAACGTTAATCGATAATTGAGAATACCTTCTCCGCCCTAACGAGGGCGTTACATAACGAGCTTTCGAAATCTGGTCAAGGTGAGAGCGATCTCGAGATGGTGCGAGCGAAGAAGTTAACGTTGACATGCAAGGCGTCTCGCGCCCATGCCGCGTGCCCGTTTATCCAATCGAAACGTCCTGTTTCAGAGTACCAGAAGATGGGAACCGTGTCGAATGGGGCCGAGCAGAGGATGATTTGCGATTACGGAAAACTGCCCACGCCGGGCAAGGTTTGCGACGTCGACATGGCGACGTGGGGACAGTGCACGAAGGAAAACAAATATGGCTTCAATAAGTCGGCACCGTGCATCTTCCTGAAGCTGAACAAGGTTCGTCATAATGTAGAATTTATCGAGAAAATGTAAGAGTACAAAATGATGTCAGACCGGTAGAATGGTAACGACCACTGAAGTCGAAGTGTGCGAGCATTCATTTCAAGAAGAATGCTAATTTCATCGCAGATCTTCGGTTGGAAGCCCCAATATTACAACGACACGAAAAATCTGCCGGAAGGCATGCCGACCGATCTTCAGGAGCACATCAAGCAGGAGGAAGTGGCCAACAGGTTGGACACGGTGTGGATCTCCTGCGCTGGCGAGAATCCAGCCGACATCGAGAACATGGGCGCGATTCAGTACATTCCGCGACGCGGTTTTCCGGGCTACTATTTCCCATTCTCAAATACGCCGGGATATCTTAGCCCCCTCGTCGCTGTGTTCTTTGAAAGGCCTAAACGTGAGTATCGACGTATGACGTTTCGTAACCGCTCGAATCGCGAGAATTTCATTGGAGACGTATACACATATTCCGATTCATTCGACAGGCGGTGTGCTGATCAACATCGAGTGCAAGGCCTGGGCGCACAACATCATCCACGACAGATTCGACAGGCGCGGCTCGGTGCACTTCGAGCTGATGGTGGATTAAGCGCAGCACTTGCCTTTTGCAAGACCACTACCAACTGCGTCCAAGAGATAGATACAAAAAGAGAGGGAGTGAGAGTGAGAGAAAAAAAAAAGTTTGTGAGAGAGGGAAAGGTGGACAGTGAGCGTGCGAGAAGAAGTTGAAGGAGGCGGAAGTAGAGAGATAGAGAGAGGAGAGTGCGAGAGAGAGAGAGAAAGAGGGAGAGGACGAAGAGGAAGAAGAGTTTCTTTTTTAAAATCGGCCTCGATGGTTGATTTCCCTTTTTGACCACACCCCGTTCCCCCTGATATTCTCTGCCGACGATACCGCCCCATGACCAGCCTTATTTCTTCTTGATAAAACACTGCTACAGTGCCGTATGCAACGCAAAAGTGCAACGGCCACGACGTTCACGCGTCACATCGGTCACCGTCACCTACGATATAACTGAATAATACTCATTCTCGTCATCCCTCATTCGGCTACTTTAGCACGCGCTCGCCATATTTAGTCACTGTCGTCGTCGTGTTTTTCTAGTCTTCTCCATCGCAGTCTCGCCATTCATCGTCGCTCATACGTCATCGACATCATCGGCATCTCGCGAAGTCGATAATAACGGAACTCTATCGGAATACACACAAAAGAGCAAAAAATAAAAGGGGAAAAAAAAAATATATATATATATAGGAGGACAGAAAGGACAGAATGGACGGATGGGACTAAAAGGGTACGAAAGAAATGGGCATCGTCGAAGCGTACAACGGGAATTGGGCTATTCGACCGCGTACATAACCAAGACGCATACACTCACAATGTACATCGGGATGCACAAAAGGAAAACAAGACCGCGCGAATAAAAAGTCCTGCACAAAATGGCGGCGGTATCCCCCCTGATTTTCTCTCTACGAGGGGGCGAGTTTTTTTAACGGGGGTGGTCGCGCCATCGGGGCGAACGTTAGCGCGGGATCGTTTTTTTTCCGAATATTCGTTAGCCGCGTTTCACTGGAGAACAATGGGAACCCCGAGTTTCTTTCGAGCCTCGAACCTAATGTTATAACCCCCTCCCCCCACCCCTCCCCGACAAAACCCTGTCTCCGGCTTTTACCCACTTTACCCTTCCCAAGGAAAGAGATAAAGCGGCCGCGACATTTACACGCTTCTCGTCGTACTTACATTTTACTTCGTCGTCGTTGTCGTATTTGTTCTTTCGTAAATGGCTGAGAGAGGGAAAGAGAGAGAAAACAAAAAGAGAGAAGTCGCGGGAACGTAGTGTCGTTCTTTTCTATCGTACGCCTCCGCGTAGCTTGACGCGAACGTAGTTTATTATAAAATTAATGACAGACACATTCACACGACACACTGAACCAGAGGCGCGCGCGAGCGCGCCCACGGACGTACACGTGCAAAAGTTCAAATTCCACGGTGGCTCGTCTGTGAGTAAGCGAAGAACTCGCGACGAGTTCTTTTTCAAGCTAATCGAGCGATGCACATTGGCAGACGGTGCGTTACGGTGATTACTCTGCCGTAATGTGTGTCTGTCAGGACGCGCACGCGTACGTGTCGATAGGAGCCAGCAGATAAGCTTCGGGAAGAAGATTGCCGATAAGGTGAACTTCGTGATGGGATCTTTTTTAATCGCCGGATCAGACGGGTTTCGTCGAATTTGAACAAGAGTACACAGCACGCCCACGTATACTGTGTCGATAATCGGCACACTTCTTAGTTCGTTGCCATGTAGAACGTGTTTACTGATTATTAATTAGTGTTTTACCTGATCGGTACGGTGCTGCGAAGGATGTTTCGAAAGATGATCAATAAGAAATGCCCCTTTCAAACCCTTCTCATGCGACAGCAGTGGACGTTTGCCTTGAGATTCTACGAAATCGTCGAACGGATTATTGCTAATCGACAGGATCGTTCGAGGATCGATAAGGTGAAAACGGAAAAAAAAGTGGTCTACTGTTTCGTGGATCGGGAAAGAGGGACCGACGATGGGCGCGTGCGTGAATCGATTGCAATTCGAGTTGGTGTCGCTTGGAATTGGTTGAGAACGGAATCAATAATCAGATGTAACGAGGATCTTTTCCCATTTAAGTTTCTCCTCAAAATTTGATCTCTTTTTCTCAAACACAGCAACTTTCAAATCTCTACGGGCATACTGTCGCAAATTCTCTGGCGTTCGATCAAAAGTTAAAATTGAAAAGGCACTTTCCACTGAAGGGTGCTCTTTCGTATTTCATTTTATGTTCCGTCGATGTCCGGTTCTAATCGATGAGAAGCGGTGCGCCGAGCTGTCGAACGGCGCGCAAATTCGAATTCCGCCGCAAAAAGACATTCCATTCTCCTTTACTAACGCGACAAAAGCAACACAAGACGTCGGAAGAAAATTGTGCCTGCCGATTGACAGATTCGACGCGCCCGCTTAATCGCAAGTCGAGGCGGCAATTAATCGACGTTGATTCTGGCGACCGATAGCATCGCGACGTCATGGGAGAGGCTAACAAAGGAACGTGGAAACGTCGACGAACGAACGCGTTGGGTTTTGGTGGTTGAACGTCACGTGGTTGGCACGGGTGAAGGAATTAATCAGCCTAGTGATAAAAACCGTATAAAATGTCGTGTACGGTGTACTAATCTACGATTATATTCTACCGCATGATAGTATCTATAGAAGCTAGTCCAATCGTCGTAGTCGATAGGTTGTATGACGTTGACAGGAGATCGGGAATCGAGATCGGCCGAAATTCATCGTGAGAGCGGAGAGTTAAAGAAGTCGCGAAAGAGCAGAACCATCCCGTCGCCATGAGATAAACATTGCAATTGAGGCTCGATCTCGATCCGAAGCATTAGAACTGACGTGAGAGCGATGATACCCCGATCTCCGGTTCTCGTGGCTCGTACTTAGCAAGAAAACTGATTGTCCCGAGAGCTTGTTCGTACTTGTACTTTTTTTTGTTCACCGAGCGCGGCGTTTCTCGCTCGTTGGCCGTCACCCTTCCGCACTCGGTCGACGAATTTCCCGTGCGAATGCTATGACATTTCTTTCTGATCACGATCCCAGCGCGCGCGTTCACACTTTCTCGTGAAGTTTCGTGCGACGACACGGACGTCGACGAAATCTCAAGCCGAAAGCAAGAGAGACGACGATGACGGTATGTCTGATCTTTGAGACATGATTTAGCGAGCGATAGATCAAATGTCCCGTTTCCATCTCCTTCTGTATCGAACGTTTCAAAGTTGGTGAGCGATCGGACGTTTGAAGATGGCGCGTGGCGTTGATCGATATTACTCGGCAACGCGTGTCTCACGTTTCCGCGATCATTTTAACAAGAAACCTCGCGATTAAGCCGGACGTTGACGCTTGACACGTCGCGGAGTCGAAAGTGAAAAAAAACCAACGATTCGGATGGGTGTCGGCTGTCGAAAGCGTGCACCGTCCCGACGGGACTCGATAATTTTAACTCGCTATTTATTGATCGACGTAATGAAACGAACGGTTATTATTACTTAATTAATATTATTACCATTATGATTAACGATTCTTTGGTCACTCCTTGCTTTCGCTCGGAGTCGCGTTGACGTAAACGAAAAAGCAGTAAGAAGCAAAAAACGACAAAAAAAAAGAGTGAGAGAGAGAGAGAGAACATTCACACAATTACAAAAAGAAAGCATATGAAAGGCAAGGACAAAAATGGAACATTGCATTAAAGAGTTGTGGCACCGCTGACGTTGAGAAAGACGAGGCGGGACGAAGAGATAAGTCGAGAATTAGGGGGCGGTCGATTGAATGGACAGTAGGAGATACCGAATACGGAACCACGCGCGTTTTGGCGGCATAATGTATTTATTAGGTATATGTTATTATACTCGTAAAACCGGTATACCGTTCGAGAGCGACTATATTATATATATATATTCATCATTGTGGATGAGCTGTTTCTAATAATGAGCATCTAACTATTGTTGAAGTATATATATGAGGGGGTCGCACAGTTACGTGCGTCCGATGAATGATCGGGTGGGAGAGAAAGGGAGCGCGAGAATGATGTTTGCGTGAACGAACGAGAGAACGAGAGAGTGAGTGTGAACGAGAGGGATGAACGAGTGTGGAGAAAGACTAATGGGGCAAGTTTAGTAAGGAAACAATGAAACCAGTGTCGAGGGAGGAGAGGAAGAGAGAGAGAGAGAGAGAAAGAGAGAGAGAAAGAGAGAGCACTCGAGTAACATTTTATCACGTCTCAGACGTTCTATGCTTAAAGTTCCTTTCGCCGATCTGCCCAACGAACCTCGCATCCTGCGATTGCGATCGTCGGGCTGATTTTGCGAGAAACGAGGGAGAGAGGCTCGTCGACGAAAAATAACGAAACTGGACCGAAGCAAAGGAAGAGAGGCACACACAGAGATAAGAAACATCGCAAAACTAACGAAGCATAATAATTTCGACGGTCGGTGGAACGCGATTTAACGTTCGCCCTCCGCTTCGTGGCACGTTCCCCCGTTGTGATAACGATATTAAGTAGTCTAGCGCGTAACACGTATCAACGGTGCGCTTGTGTTCGTTTCTTTTGTCGAACCCGAGAAAACTGACGGTTTCGGAGGAATTTTACCGAGAGAACGCGAGAGATTAAACGAGCGGATAACCGATAAGACAGCTCCTAGATGTTACAAAAAAAAGCTGTATCAAATGCGTACGTACTATTATTATTATTATTATTATTATCATTATTATTATTGTATAATTGTATCGTACATAATGTATATTCCAAGAGTAACGTTATTATTCGAGCACGGTGTAACCAAAGATAATTTAACGAATAACCTTCCAAGTAGCATGTAATGCAGAATGACGACGACGATGATTCTAATGGGAGAAACGTGAAAGACGAGGAAAGGAAACGTGACAGAAGTCGACAGAACTCGCGACGAATGTGTATGTAATGCGAACGCTTACGATTATTAGTTGATACCAAAAGAGGCCCCATGAAACGTCGCTCTAATTTTAATTAACGAAGCTATTGAGGTAACTACCTTTATCGATGTCAACTATCGCACCTATGCGTGTAGTACTTAAGTACCGGTTAAGTAATTGTATACAGTTATGTATACACACACATATATATATATATATAAAAAAAAATCAAGATCCGTATGTGTATGTATATGTATAGTATCGCAAAAAAAATATATATACATACATAGTTAAGAGAAGTTGGCGTATAATATGCATGCTCGTTATATGAAACAAAAATCTTATTCGTCGTGAAATACGGTATCATTATCACCGCCGATCTCTCTGTTAGGCGAAGTTAAAAAGACGTAAGAAGGGATAGGGCAACGGAACGTGGTAGGGCAGACTTGTTCAGGCTGAGAATCGAAAGAAAATGTGCGTTGGCAAATCGATAGAATATCGGAAGAAGAGACAAGCAACTTCGACCCAGGTGAAGACTGAAAAATTCTCTCCGTTCGACTTCTCCCTTCGTTTCCTCTCACCGACGCGTTCGTTTCCGCGGTCCCCTGAGTAAAACCAACAAAAAAAACGATATACACACACACACACACACACACACAAATATTGCAAGAATCCGTGCAAGGCACAAAGCGTTATAACGTAGATAAATAAATTAACTTCAGACGGCGAAGAAAAGGAATGAGAAAAAACCTCCCCCAAAAATAGGAGAAGCGTTGATTCCGGGAACGGTCGATGTATATTCTAGCCCTTTCTCTGTTCTCCACGCAAAATGCACATCCTGTATTCGCACGCACCTCCAATTGTTGTATTTACGAGCACGATATTACGACGACCGCGTGTGCGACGTTCGTCGCCGTCGTTTGTCCATTCTTAATCAGGTGTTAAACGTGTTCTATTATATCGGTGTCACTGCGTATTCCATACAATGGCGATACCAAGATAAAATGGCGAGGCGATCTCGATCTCGCGCGTCGGTCGTGTACGGTGGATCATGTGATTTTTTCGGGAACCCGTCTCGAGGACGATCGATGAGAGCAAACGGTCGGGTAACGCGAAGGAAGAGAAATTTCTGATTCTCGTCGGGGTTAAGTCGAATGCTGTCTCGACGGAGATCGAAATAACACGCGTGTCGTGACTGATCTACTTCGATGGAACGATGTGCGGGAGAGTGCTACTTAAAAATCGAAATATGAATGAACCGCTGGATCGGAAAGATCGAGAGAGACATTTCTCTCACGGTCGGTGCTCAACCCCTACCTGTCTTTTAGGAATTACGCGAAGCCGAGATGAAACGTTAGATCGCCGCACGGTCTTCGATCGCTTTTTCTCGGGGCCCCGCGAGGAAGGAAACGCGGGGCGCCCGCTCGTTGTTATCGAACTTCATTGATGATGCTTGACCGTTCGCGGGCCACTTCGCGGCCCGACGCGACGACACTTTCGGACGTGGCGTGCGAGCAAATGGCACCCGAACGGCCGAGTGCGCCTTGTCGGCGAGCCACCGTTCGCTAGGCACTGTTTATTGTTAATCGCGTACGGTGCATTTGTTAACGCCGCGCCCGATTTTCTGGCGAACAGGGACACAGATGAGAAATTTATAATCGATCATGGCCGAGCGACTTATGCTTCTGCGCATCGTGTGTGCCTGCACACTAGGCGCGACATTGTCAAGCGAGATCCGCGAGCCTCTACGCCGAGGGCTCGGCTATTGAACCATACGAACGGAATGGATATTTCCAAGTTGTACGATACTCGATCGAGGGTAAACGTGTGATTTGACGAGATCGTCGAACGAAAGTTTCGTCGCGCACTCGACGACGCTGGGATCCAAAGCGGAGAGTTTTAACAACGAACGATATTATATTCCACGGTGCTAGATTCGAAGAATCAATGAACTCTTCCGGGATAGAAATTACTTCATGACGCTCGGGAGGCGCTGAATTGCGCGCGGAAAGGTAATCTACGATGACGTGAGACGATCGAGAGAACAGGAAAATTGACATCTAACCAAGTGTACGAATGGAAAAGAAATCCCGAGGTCGATGTTCTACGAACGATCACCGTTCGCGAGACGATGTCACGTGACTCGAAAAGACGAACAAAAACGTGGCAAATTCACGGACTTCACGTATTCAAGACGAGCTTCTCTGTCCCTAGTGTCTCTCGCGAAACCGCTTTCGACACTCGAATTACGCTGTCGCCAATTGTCGGCGACAGGATCTTTAAGCATTGACAGCTGGCAAGTGAGAAACCCAAAACAAATAAAAACAACCGAACTGGCATGGCTGTTGACACCATTATGCTTGAAAAAATGTGTTATGAGAAAAAAAAAAATAAATCAGAATGTACAAAACGTCCTCGTTATACCCGTCTACTGCTTTATGCTCCGTTGTATGTATCATACTCGTACTACAATTTATTCGATGTCATTGTACGACGAGAAGCGAGAGGGGGGCTTCCATCGAGGATTCCGCGGAAATGCTGCAAAAGACGCGACTGAAATAGTTCGCCGCACACTTCGGTACTGCGACCGAAACTTCCGACGATACCGTTTTCTAAAACGCATACGCGAAACCCGTTTCGATACTTCTCATTTAAACGTCCGAGTTCCTCTGATCCTCTCGTAACCACCACCACGCTTTGCTTTTAGCCGTAAAACTAAATAAACGATAAAAAGAAGGCGATCCTTTTCTCCGTTGAATAACGTAAACGAATTATAATGAAGTCTTTGTAGGAAGTGGGAAACCGACGTTTTACGATGATAGCTTAGGCGATATTAGTAGTTGATCAATGAGCGTGTGCGAAATAAACCAAAAAAAAACACAACAAAAAGCTAAACGTCTCATAGACTAGCGAACGTTTCCACTTACAGGAAATATTAGCCGAAAATCCTCTAACCCCCCCCCCCTGCCCCCCCCCCCCCCCCTTGGATAAGAAGACCACACGTTGTAATCGGTGTCATCCGAACGAAGAGAATGAGACGAGGAGAGTAATTTGCTTTGCTACGCGATATTAAAACGCACGAGATGCAATATTATCGACACTGGACGCTGTAACTATAAAAGATGTTAGACTTTTACGTTCGAAACTTAAATGGAACAATAAAATTGAGACCGAAATCTTATTTGAGCATCGCAACGATGATCATTGCGTATATACTTCCTTAGGCGGGTCGTTCGTATTCGCGAACGATGTCACGTTGTAATAGGGCGCTATCACACACCGATAGAGGCGACGTTGTAGAACATTTATATGTATAATGGAACACGAGTAGCGCAACATCTTTCGACAAACTAACAAAGAGGAAAAAAACCCAAAAACAACAACAACTGTACTGTACCGCTTGGTCGACTCTTTTATTTCGATTCGTGAGCAGGAGCATCATGGTTTCAGTGTAAACTTGTTCTTAAGACTATAAAGGAAAAGTGATGAAAGAATGATAAAGTGATGTCTCAAAGTCCTTAAGAGTCTCTATCATCCTCTATATCGAATCCTGCACCGTTGGACATGAAATATTGCCTTTTCAGGAAATCTACTAGAATAATATGGCGGATGATTACGTGAGAATGATGGATTCGAAAGGGGTTGAAGGAGCGTGGGCGGTAATGACACGATTCTTATTAATTAACGGCCCGTAAATATTGAGCCGTGGTTGTAAGGTCGAATGGCGACGTTAACACCTGTGTGTGATTTTTGATAGGGCACGAAGCGATGCCGAAAGCAGTATCCAGTCGCGAGAGGCTTATCTAAATTCCGCTTAATGGCTCCCCCACCCTCCTCTCTCCCACGAAGGGAATTTATTTTATCGACAATCTTTTATGATCTTAAGATCGCTAAAGATTAAGAGATTACGTCGTTCGCCGTGCTTGAGTCGGGACAATCTTTAAATTAATAATCCCTGCAATTGAGTAAGAACAGACAAATTTTCCAAATAAACACACATGCAATGAGTTATTTCGAAACGGTATGGAATGCATTCATTTTTTTTTAATATTTGTACAGGAATGTGTAAGTTGATCTAATTGTAATGTATGCGAATGCAAAGACGCATTTATGGAATTTTTATATCATCTTTTATTGTTTGTCCTCAATTACGAGTGATTGGTGCAAAAGAAGCTTATGTGCTTTACAAATTTGTACGTGTAGTGTCTAGTTTAGCAAGAAACCGTGCGGTACGTATATATATTTTTTGTTTTTATTAGTGCCATCTGTGAGAGACTGTTTCAACTGTTAGTATTCCAATCTCTCGCTCTGGTCGAGAACTTATCAGAATCTCTAATCACCGTCACCGTCGAGATCTTATTCATGGCGAACGTTGGTAAGTACGCATGGCGCGGTATCAGATTGCCCGTCGCAAGTCACGTGTAAGTTAGTCACAGTCGATACGAGCAATTCTCCGACTGCGATTGACGGTAATCGAAAGGTGTTATATAACAGAAAAAGAAAAATCAGCCTAAACAAACATAAAAACTTTCCTTTCTTTCAAAATGGTTGTAATGCCTATCGAAATTTCGTCAAATTGTCAGCAAATTAGCGATCCTTCAAATCCACCAAGTATCAGAACGGTAAATTTTCCAGCGATGAAAGTACCTTCACCACCAAGTAGATCCGAACCAACATAAGCTCCACCAACCTATACACCCGCGCAACCCCTCGAAACTTTTCCATGGCATTCGACACTCGCACACCTACCACGCACGGGCAATGCCAACCATTCTCCGAGTCACGAAATCTGGCCAGCCAATCTGGACGCGAATGCGGCCAAGAGAAGGCACAATTAAAAAGCCGCTCTTCGAGCGTGAAGGGGTGGATTGGCGTGCGGCTTCACGCCCGTCCGCAATCTTCAGCCCTCGTCCGCCGGAATGAAACGCGCGCGCATACATACGCATAGCCGATGCCCGACCCACACACACACATAATAATCGGTACAGGCCTTACAAATGCATTGGCACATTACCAAGCGCGCATGTCAGCCGCCCGCGCGCGCGCTCATTGCGACGCTGATTCTTCCGTCTATTTTGCCCGATCCACAGAGAGTCGGACGGCACACGGCAATGACATTAATGTCACACGACACACGAGCGGGCAGGATGTGGTCAATTCAGATCGGTCTCCGTGTGTGACTCACATTACACGCGCTCGTCCCAGCCTCAGATCTGAATGCTCCTGGACGAGGGGAGGAAGGGCGAGGGGAGCTGAGCGGAGCTTGCCACCAATGGGACAGTTGGCTGAGAATCGTGAGCGTATCTGCGCTGCCTGGCTGGTGGGCACTAAACTAAGGTCACACACACGAGGCCTGACCTTAGCCCCCAATTTGCCGCGGCGATCAAGTCGAGGAAATCGTTTTCGCGGCCTTCTCGCTCTTTCTGGCTTTCCTTCTCTCGCCCCGGTGCATTTTTTACGCTGTCGACGCGTGTACCGTGTACGTGACTGGGTACGTCGCGCCGTCCGGTACTCGCTCACTTCCGCGGTCGATTCTTAACGCGAGTGGTAGGTGTTTAGCAATGGTTTGGTACGGAGCGAGGGATAATAGCTTCTAACCCTTTACGGTCATACGTCAGGCTGCACTCGACATTAAACATTTAGTTGATACAAGTAATAGAAGTGTCTTTGTGTATTAGACGGGCAAGGTATGAACTCGTATACTATGCGACCGGATCAATTGGAGCAACGAAAGTAATCTCGACGATAGTGGTCGGAGTTATGTACACAAGTCATATTTCTCTTCATTGGCGCATGTTGCTTCAATTTATTTTGACGTTACGTGGGCGTATGTTTGTCTTTTGTTGCATAGTACAAGTATTCTTAATTGGATGGGACTGCGGTGTTCGTTCTGTTGGGGATGGAGGTAACGGTTCGAAAAAAATGGATCTTTATCATTGGGTCGCTGCCCACTGTTAAAGACGCCAATTAAGGATCTGCCTTCGCGTACAGGAAACTTCTGACTGAAACGGCTCGCCACCGGAATCGACAAGGTCGCCCACAACGTCAGAGCCCCCTAACAGTCTTACTACGAGATACCATTTAATAAACTCCTCTTCTTTCTCCAAAAAACAGCGCCGTGTCGGTCATCGGTAACAGTAATCAATCTCTCCATTCCACGGATTACATGTCCGTGAAGAACGCTGTCACAGACCTGAAGCCAGTTTTTAAGCTGTCCCTCTATCAAAGGCGGTTGCAATAGACCGGTTTCCCTTCGGAAGATTCACAGACGCAGAATCGTCCTAACATGTGATTATTGTCGTCAGTCATCGATCTCTTATTTCACGACTCGCTCATTACCATAGCACATACTATAGATCCGTACAACGCTTATTAATTAATTATCTTCATAAACCTTCCGTCAGACATTCCGCCGACGCAACTTCAGTGCCGACACCAATCCGCGCCTTGCCGCTAAACGATGTTCCTTAAGTTAAAACATTGAACGTGCGTGTGAAAATCGGCGGCAGCCGATTGAGCATCGTTCAAACTCGACTTAGCGAACGGACTAAAATCCGGGGCGATAATTGTAAGTGGATTATTCTGCCGATAATCCTGCAAGAACCACCTGTTCCGAGACGCACGAACGACCTCCTCCGTTTCATGCATCCGCCGGCAGGTAGCGGCACTGAATTCCTGCCACTTTCACCATGGCGCGGAGACTAGCGCGTTTTCTGCCTTCGCATGAACGTTCTAGCTTGGGTAACTGGGTATCGACGATGAGATACGTGAAAATACAATCGGTCGCGGTCCGACGATTGTTCACGTCGCGTCTGTGGTGACAAGTGCGTGCACGCACCTGCGACAAAGACCCGCCACGTCATGGAAAATGCATACCATGGTGTGCCGGCGTCAGGGACGGTCCCCAATGCGGTAGATAGGGAACTTGGGCCCCTTTTATCAAAATAGACTGGCCAACGGAGGCTCGGTTTCAAATGGAATAGCACTCTTTACGTAATACAATTTCGCGCAGTGAAGAGTCGTTATCGTAGGGGCACTAGAGATCATTGCGATGAAACCATCTCTAATGTATGGGGTGTATAATGTTCGTCGCAGAATAATGTGTCCGACGTTTGATTCAATGTAATGTATGCGTGGATAATGTAGATTTAGAGTATGCCTCGTGTGGCGATGTTTGTGAATTGACGTGATAATAAAATTTGGTGCGACCTCAATGCTCGACTCACACCTATGGCTTTCCCAAATTCATTTGCATGTTAAAGTAAACGTACAAGCGCTTTCGAAGAGTCTATCGATTGCGTAAGGGGCCGAATCGATGGTACCTGGCACAGGTTTCTATAATTCTTCGTTTATCACGCCTGTCAGGTGGCCACCTGCGAACGATGACTATACCTCGACTGTCCCTGTACCTTAAACGCCGGTACCGAAATCTCACATTTCGGAATGAAAGACCAAGAACGAAATTAAAAAGCCGCGCTCGTCGATTCAACCATTTCCATGACACACGCTTTAGGCGTGGCAGGCGATCGAATGTCGTCGCGTTTACAAGACGAGCCCGTCCAGCACGATCGATTCTCCATACAAATCGCCATAAGAGATCTCCGTCCCTTCGTAGTACTGCCCAACCCCCCGGGTTCACCGACTTTACGCGGACAATTCCCATGGTGCCCAAGCCCACGACGATCTATTCCCCGTGCGCAAGACAAAAGGAGACGGACAGATCGACACGCGAGATGGAGAACGCACGGCGCGGAGCGTGTGCACACCATGAGAACCCACCGTACGGACACATTATTAACAACGACCGACGTGCAACCGCAACAAACACTGTGGCATGCCCGTGCACGTGCACGCTCTCGACACGTCACGAAACCGATGGAAGCGTCGCTTGGGAATGGCGGGGATTAAGGAGGGGCAGCTTTCCGTATGTGTTGGTTTCGCGTTCAAAGAAAAGAGACGCGGTATGTGGGTGTAGAGGAAAGAAGGACAGAACCGTGGAAAGAGACCTGAGAATTGGACGCGAAGGAGAAAGGAAGAGCGAGCAGCGGCGTGGTAGAGAGAGAGAGAGAGAGAGAGAGAGTGTGCGGGACGGAGAGACAGAATGCGAGGGTGAGAGAAAGAGAGAAGCGTGCAGCGGGCAGTGGAGGTGGAGGAGTCGAAGGAAGAGGAGGAGGAGGAGGAAGAAGCTTGGACGAGTGTTTAGTCAACCTGGTGGCGCCGAACAACCAACTGCCGGCACCGGACCTGCCGATCGCGTTCGACGGTCTGCGCAACAGTGCTTCGAGAGTTCAGTTAACTCTAACACGCGCGTTCACCGAGTCTTGGGCGTTTCGTCGCCGCGAGAAGAGACTTCTCGGATACGAGGTGCGACGGTTTCTGTGCGTTCCCGGGCTGCGGAGTTTGCGAGCGGGACGTTTTTCAGTCGGCTTGGAAAGGCGTGTGCACGATGGTCGCGAAGGACCCGAAGATGGTGGTCACCACCGAGCTCATGAATCCCTATGAGAGACCGCCGAGCATGTCCGCCGGCCAATCGCTGAAGACCTTCCTTTACAACCGGGAGACCGGCGCCTTCATGGGCAGAACGGCCAGTAGCTGGGGTAAGCGTTCCTACAACTTTCCTCGCCGCGCGCCTTTCCGACGTCACGAAACCGAGGTATGCGAGGACTTTTCGAACTCGAACTCTCCCGATCGCGTTCGAATCGCTCGGGCCAAATGGCGCGAGCCAGTCTGTCGTTCTGCACGTTTCTCTCCGTCTGTCGACGTTTACTCGATTGGGCGTGTGCAGAAATCGTTCATGGTGCACAATTGCGCTGTGTTCGGGATATTAAGTTCGTCGTTGTATGCTGGATATTTTCGGGATTCTTCGGTCGTGCGGGTGCATAATTACGTTGACGGATTCGACGATTTTTCCATTTTTGACTAATTTTTGTATTCAACGAGCATGGGATATCAAAATTTCTAGATGCTAATATTTACTTTCTTTTTTGTGCCACTACTGTTTTCTGATGACTCGCAAGGTCGACGCGATATTGTGCTAGAAATTTTGAAGAGATGTGCACCTACAGATAACCGGGTCAACTTTTTACGGCCCTGGTAATCTTGGTGAGTTCAACGACGGTAGCACGACTGGGCACGCTCCACAGTAAATACGTTTTAGGTAAAGCGCTCCGTCATCATTTCCGTTTTTTTCCCGAAAATTTGAGTTTAAATCAAATTTCGACTAAAAGATATAAACAAATCGAAAATTATGAAATATTATTCAGAATCCCATTCAATTCTAAGATGCTCCGGTTCTGACTAATTCCTCTGAGTAATAAGTGGCCACAATTATCCTACTCCTTTCAGTCATCGTTCGTGAATAATAGAGCAGGAAGCGTGACTCAATTTTCACGTGTCGCTTCTTTTCAATGTCTACAAACTTCGCCCCTACCGCTCGCATTATCTCTGTCGATATTGAATTCAAAAACAATCCCCACCCCAAACCTGTTCCTCCTAAAGACTTTCTACTCCAGCATCTAACGTTGTTACGGTCATATACGATGTTGTAAGAAATTCAATAGTACAACTGATTCTTATCGCAATATAACAATACACCTTATCAAATACCGGACGCTCGAACGTCCAGGTCGTTGCGTTTCATTGATAACCGATCTGCGTTCCATTTTCCGCAAGGAAACGTCCCGTTACTTGCGAGAAAAGTGACCCACGTCATTTTGTACTGATCCATGTGCCACGTCATTCTGTACATAACGTCGCTTTCCCTGTCATCTTCAAAATAAAAGACTCGTTTAACGAGATTGACACAATGCATCCTGGTCAAACATCGTTTTCCCCGGACGCGATAACGCGCTCTCACTATCAACTCGTTGCAGATTATCCGCGTTTTAGCGAGCAATCTTTGACAGTTCTACCACGAGACAAGTCTTTACGCGGCAATGACACTCGTCCGTGTATTTGGAGTATCGATTTTGCCGCTCAAATGGACGCTACGAGAAAGTATAAAGTTTGTTCGACATAAACCATTATGAGATCGACCGTGTAGTGTTGGTTCTTAATTTGTGCGAAGTTTGTTAAGGCTGTTGACCCATCACGTTTGATCAATCATCGAACTAACCAGGCCGATTAGAAACAGGGCATCATTTTTGAAAAAAAAAAAAAACAGTGAAAATGAATACGTCTTAAGTGAATATGGCCATCCTGTACTGCAAGCTTGGAAGTTTTACGGCGAATGAAGTCAACCCCATACTGTTATATTAACATTTTTGATATACTCAGTCATTTGATCTGATTTAATTTTGTCAAAGTGCCGATCGTAGACAGACTAACCTGAACTAAATGAGTTCCATTCAATCAACAGAGATGCTACAGTCAAGCTAATAAACGTAACAGGAAAATATGTCTGACGTAAGATTTTACTGCTCCATTTCAGTCTACGAGATTGCAATCACATACTTTTCCAATTTTCTCGGTTTATCAGTGCGAACGTTTTTCCCCGATGTAAGAGGCGTGCTACGTTAAGCGATTCAGCTATCTTACATTTATACTACCGTACTCGCAATCGTTCTCGAAGTCGTTCTTGCAGATTATTCTTTTCGACCGAACGAACACGCGAACTTCGCCATTCATTTGAACATGCCTGATAACGTTCGGATATGGTAATCTACCGCGCGCGAAAAAAATATAAATTTAGATTACAAGTGTAGCTCTTACTCCCATTACAATACTCCTATTTTGTATATTAATCATGTCTCGTGTGATCAGAAATTTTTTCTAGAATCGCATTCGTGTAATAAGGTCGTTCCAACAATCGGCGCCACTAAAAGTTTTCCCCGGTTATTTGACTTTTCCTCGAAATCGATTTCGAAATTGTGCCCCCCCCGTCTCGAAACCGTGCGAAGGGGACCCACACCTGTCAGGTATGTGGCGACCGTTAGGTCGTTATAGCAACTATCGGAAATACACTGCCGGCGCGGCATGGCACGGCGCACGGCGCACGGCGCGCGGCGTCTAGAATCGAGGTACCTTGCCTTATGAACGAGCAACGAGTGCTAGCCGCGTCTCTCTGTCTCCGCGTCGTCGTCGGCACGTCGATCCTTCGAGCAATTTACGCGGCTGCGTGGCTGTGTTTCTTCTTATGAGTCATCGACCGACCGGCGAACAAACGCATGACTGATGCAGCAATTAAATTTCTGCCGGTTCGCGCACTGATCTCGAGAACTCACTATTCGCACCATTATTGACTACGATCGTAAAACACGACGTTTGACCGGCACTATTCCTTGACCCGAAGTTATTTCAGGTATCGATACGGCCGATTCGAGCACTGAATATTGGACGGAAAATGTAAGGAGTTGTAAGAGTGAACAGAATGTTCACGTGAAATATCAGTTTGAACGATTATTCGAGCACGACCGTGGAATTTGTGTACGCGCAAATGCGATGAGGGTGCTTAATAAAAATCACGTGAGCACGAGCACGTGGGTGAGTTCGTTAAGTTCATTCAGCGCTGGTTAGAGTGAAAGTAGTCGACATAACGAGCGCAATAATAAATTCGCCCTTGCTTATGATTATTAAACGCGCAAAAAAAGAGGAGAACTTTACCGCACAACAGAAATTATCCCTTGTTCGATTTCGGCCGGTTTTAGATATGCGGAGCGGTAACCTCGTTATGTACCGGTAATTATAGCTTGGGTAAAAAGACCGTGTTTACATCATCGTCCCGTAAAGTCTTGTGTAACGAGACGCTCGTTAAGGACGCTTCCTCTTATAGCTTGGTCACAGGGTAACGTCTGGTACGTTATCTGACACTTTTGAACTCCGACGGGGCACATTTCGAGCGTGTCACGTCCGAAGATACATGAATTACTACACAAATTAACCCTTCGGAGCGTACTCGAAAGATTAAAGAAACATTCATCAAGCAGACTAATCTTTTCTCGTGGCGAGCATTTTGAAGGAAACAAACAACCGGTGCTTATATATTTAATCCACTCCGACGTAATCTCCTCTTACACGATTGCCGCCACAAGCTCTCGCGACATGCTACAAGCTTGCGACCCGTGATTCTGTTGTTCATTCATATTATAACGTTCAAGAAGGTCTTCCGGCTTATTTCAGTTAAGTGCAAGCAACGAAGAATTTAACCCTGCGCACGCAAGTCTGCACAGAACTTCTACTGGTAGGAGTGTGATATTATGTAGTCCGTCTTTCAGCTGTCGTAATCACAATCGTACTAATCGATCGTCGATCAATGATTGCTCGCTAATGTGTCGAAGTGCTTGGAACTGGACGAAAAAGCTGAATGGTTTTTCCGCATCCGGTAGTATCCAGTTAATCGAGCATTCATTCACAATTTTCCTCGTTCGACCTCTCACGTCGGTGAGCAATCATCTAGTGTGTCACGAGTTACTCGCCAACGGCTGCACCCTCTGCATCTGTCCAGTGCATCTACATATCCATTGCAGACAATGGCCTTGCCGGTGTATTCGAACGCGTTCGCGCTTTCAACGAATTTCGCTCGCCATTCTAGGCCCGGCCTTCTATTGACATGTTGTCAATCGACAGATTCGATTAGGAAATGTACCGTTCGATGCTTCATCGATCATTCGTTCTCGCTTTTCAGCACACATATCAGTTTTAAATACTGACTGCCACTGCAGAAGCTTTCGAGAGTTTTATACAAAGCCTGACATAGTTTGAGCCGAATAAAAAGAATTACCATTTTAATCGTTATCATTGTAAATTATTTCATGTTGACGATAAGATATCTGAACGTAGTTACATCCGAATTTTGTCATAAGGGTATCTGGCTGACGTGCCACTTTAGGAGATGCAGATGAGTGAAAAGTTATTGAGACATTCAAGTACGATCGGCACCTATTGCATTGGTACACGCGAAGACCCACAGTGACAACCGAGCAGGATAATTGTGAGATTACGCCTTTCCGCTTAATTAGCTCAGAAGCCCGCGGGCCTGTTGTTGCAGTTTCTCACAAACTGTATTGAGCTACAAAAATGCACCCCTCGCGATTCGTCGTTGACGTTCAATTGACCTCGACACTGTTACCTTCACCCCCGCACTCTGCTCCCTTCCCTCTTCAGATTTAATCGTTTCTAACTTCTGCCCCGATCGGCGCACCGTACAAAGGCGAAATTACGATCGGGAAATTTTCCACGCGGCCGACACACGCGGTCGACTTTAAAGCAAGAACGCACCCTGCGCAATCTGTTTGCGTCAAGATTTGTCGGGTTTCCCGTGTGTCCTTCCCCGGGATTAGACGTCTGGACTTCGGTTGCGTCATGCACTAACTTCGTGACTATGCTGCAAAGTTTGCACCAACTGTCTAAGTAAGTTTGGGGCCGCGGCTGTGCGCGGATATTCGCCAAATGGCATTAACTTGTCGCTGTGTCAGTGCGAC
The DNA here is from genome assembly GCA_963942575.1 of Priocnemis perturbator. Taxonomy (NCBI): domain Eukaryota; kingdom Metazoa; phylum Arthropoda; class Insecta; order Hymenoptera; family Pompilidae; genus Priocnemis; species Priocnemis perturbator. The sequence goes on from OZ012653.1 coordinate 12,335,829, forward strand.
GGGCCGTTGCAAAATGTGCGCTGAAAAACAGAAGAAGCATCCGTAAGCGAATCGTGAACTTCAGCATTCGCCGAGCCGCCGGGCTAGGCTTCAAATTCCACCGTCTTCTAATACCTACGACAGATCCTCCGCCGTAGTAAGTCCGAAAGACGTCAGTCACGGAAAACTCGAGTGACCCGATTAATTGTCCCGAGATATCACGTTGTCGAGCTTCCATTGACAGAAGAAAAAAACGAACCGGGAGCGATTGACAGGAGAGGCATGAGAAGCATGAGAAGAAGGAGAGAAAAAGACGGAAGCATCGAGCGCGGCTGATTCGCGGCGCACACAACGCTTTGCCCGGCTGAATGGCAATTGTTAAACTTCCTTTAGCGCAAACGTGTACAACGAGGTCAATTGGCGTTAAATGGAGGCATTACGGCATTACGTAACTTAGGGCCATTCCGAAGGGTACACCCACGCGACCATGCCACCAGCTTTCGTTCGGCAGAAGCCACCTGAGATGTCGTCTCCCGCCACGGACTGGCGTCGGCGTAGAGTTGAGAGAAACGTTGATGGCGATCTGCGAAATATGAGGGGAGTCTAGGATAACGGCGTGTCAATGCCGAATACTGCAGTATTGTTCTATCGGTTCAAAAAGAAAAAGTCAAACGGTCAGGTTGAGATATTTGATATGTCGCAAAGTTACTTTTCATTCTATATCTGCGAGCCGACAACGAACGATAAGGCGTTTATCGCCGATGAAGAACTACATCTGAACTTATGTTAACCCTTCCATCCTATATCACGTTCCACACGCTATGCGAATAACGAGGTAACGTAACCCCGACGGTTAACCGTCACGGAATCCGGCTCATCGTATTTCCCGGTGTGATTTCGTAAATGAACCGCAACGAGGCAAAACAGATTCGTGGTTACCAGGCTCAATGCCAACGTCGAGACCGCCACCGTTTCTCTTTACGGCTCGTTATCATAATCGCCGGCATCTAACGAGCAGGTAACGTCGTGACGAGCGTGTTCGTTGTGGGCGAGTATATTATAATCGTCAATGAGAGCATATCCATGAATCTATTTCGAGATGAACGTCAGAGACGCTGAGAAACCTGAGAAAACGACGCGGAGGCAACCATGATGCAAGGGGTGGAACTTGGTTCATGAAAGATGTCGATAAAAAGCTTATCAGAAGCCTGAAATCAGTCTTCACCGGCGAGTATCAATATTATGGAACAGAGGGGCAGAATCTCTGAATGCATAGGATTATGTAAAAGTTTCCGTTAACCATTGATATAACGTGAATGTTCCGTTTGAAGGCTGGCACACGCGACGAGAAGTCGACAGACGAAGTCTAAACTTAATTGCGCGACGACCGTGACGAGGTGAGGAAATTGCGAAGTCGCGAACAATAATGCCTTCGTTTTAAGGATTCCTCCGATTCGTAATCACGACGGTCGTAACACTCGTCCGGCAACGAAGACGAGACTCCCGCGCGCGTAAGAGAGAGAGAGAGACAGATGACCTTGCGAGACATTGAATCGGCACGTAATTGAATTGCTCCACTTGACCAGACGCTTTGATCTTCCTTCAAATTGAACCGGCGATTAATGCAATTAACCTACATTATACCGCGTGCCTTCGCGGCAGATCGCTTCCTCCAGTACTGCGATAATAACTCCAGCACGATTGGCTGGAAGGAAGTGGCCCGAAAGGCTCGCAATGCGCGCCGAAATTCTATGACTGATTGCCATTTTCGATTTCACAGGCAAAATAGGATTGTTCTATCTGATATTCTACGGCGTCCTCGCGGCACTCGTGGCCATCTGCTTCTGGGGCTTTTTCCAAACGTTGGACCCGAGGATACCGAGGTGGCAGCTTGATCGCTCGATAATCGGAACAAATCCAGGTACCGTTTTACGTAGAGACTTATCGAAACGTCGCGTCGGCACGTTTCATTTTTGCTCATGCCGATTCCTCTCTTTTTCCTCAGGATTAGGATTTAGGCCCATGCCACCGACGGAGAATGTCGAGAGCACGCTCATCTGGTACAGACTGACACGCTCAGAGAATTTCAAGCACTGGGTTGACTCTCTGCAGACATTCCTAAAGGGTAAGATAATTCGTCCGTTGAAATGGCACATTATGTCCGCCGACCGATTAAACCGGCTCATCTCTCCACCTTGAGACCCAGACGAGCGTAACGCTCGCGAAATTCAATAATTGGCCACCGTGGCGCGTGTAATGAGCAATGACGATTTTCAGATTACATAACACCTGGCTCCGTTCCTGGCCTCGGTGCTAACATTAACAAATGCGACTACGATCAGCCCCCACCGCCGGGGAAGGTATGCGACGTCGATGTGAAGAATTGGTATCCTTGCACGAAGGAGAATAAATACAATTATCACAAGTCCGCGCCGTGCATCTTCCTCAAACTGAACAAGGTGAAAGTTACTTCGAATTTTCGTTGCAACCAGTCATTATCATCATATCTAATTGACATATTGAATGTTAATATTTAGCTGACCAGAAATGCATTTGTTGATGATTTTTCATTGTATGCTCGTTTCCCATCGCGAAGATCTACGGCTGGCGACCAGACTTTTACAACGACACGGAATCGCTGCCGGATAAGATGCCGCTCGAGCTGAAGGAGCACATAGCGAGCTTGAAGGGCAATAACTCGCTGCAGCTGAACACGATCTGGGTCTCCTGCGAGGGTGAGAATCCCGCGGACCAGGAGAACGTCGGGCCCATCAACTATCTGCCGCGACGAGGATTCCCGGGTTACTTCTACCCCTACGAAAATTCCGAGGGTTACCTAAGTCCACTGGTCGCCGTTCACTTCGTCCGACCACGCAGTCAGTACAACGACTACTTCTAATCACCCTCATTAACGTCCCAGCGCAAAACTTTATTAACCCGAATTTCTGATCATACTTAAGTGCAACTTCTAATTCGACGAATATGTCGCACTTTACAGCTGGAATCCTGATAAACGTCGAGTGCAAAGCATGGGCGAAGAACATACATCACAGTCGCACCGACAAACTGGGCGCGGTCCACTTGGAGCTGATGATAGACTAACGAATTCAACCCGTCGTCCTGGAGTCCTCCCGTTCGCCAGCCGGAACTGAAGGCGCCTTCCTCGTTCGAAGATGACGAGGTGTAAAGTTCGCGTGGGACGAAGCGAGGGGACCCCGGGCGCGTTCGTTTCGCACCGATTTCACGATTTCGCCGAGTCAGGACGAAATTCGTCGAGTACAAAACGGGACGGACTGTCGAAGTGCAACTCTGTTCGCAAGAGCCGGAAGTTCTACGCTGAGGAACGGACCTCTCCCGCGCACCGGGAGAAACGAGGACGGACGAATTGTGGAACGAACGAAAATAAGCAAACAAACAAATAGAAAACAGCGACAACAACAAAAAAAACAACGGAATTTTGCGTACCGCGTTGACGATCGATGAACGGATTTGACGTTTCGAATGTCGACGAGGATGTCGGCGTCGCGAAGTTCGATTGGTGCTTCGATGGACAAGATTCGTCTCGACGTTGAATGGTTAACACGGTCACCGTGCCATCTTAAGTATTACTATTAATATGTATAATCGGAAAGAGGATGATTCGTTCGAATTTTGCGTCAATCTGTTCACTTTTGCGACGCCGCGTTCCGGGGTTCAAAACGATCATGTCTCAACAGAACCTTATATGAAACATAGAACGGACCAATTTTCAATGGAAGTCGAGGACCAAAATACCGATTCGTGACTTTGAACGTTTTGCCGTAGCTCCGATTTATTATTCCGTTAGGGACCAAACCCCTTTCCAGTTGTACGTACAGTACGGTATATAATCCAGTCGAATAACCATGATACCGAAAAGTCATTCCACCCGTATCGAAGTGACGCTCGAATTTCCATGCGTCTCGCGTATTAGACGAAACCGAACGTTTGTCGTAATCTTTCACAAAAAGAGAACTGTGCGTGAAATGCCTGCAAACGCGGAATCTCATTCAAATACTCACCCCAATCATGGAGGCCGTCATGAATCTCGATCTTGTCCGACATCGAGCGCTGATCATGGGTACAGGCGAAAAGGAATCTCTGACAATTTTTACACAAACCTTCTTATATTGAAAGCGCCGTAAATGTCCCCATTCCTTCCCCTATCCCCCCCCCCCTCCCACACACACACGTACACGTGTATGTGTATACACCCTCTCTCGGTGCAGCTATGTTAAAAGTTATAGAAATACGCGCGTTTTATCAAGTCGTAATTAAACTGTTCTAATTAATTAGGACGAACGTCGATCATCTTCGGACGTTCGCTTTAGCAGACACATACGCGTACACACAACACATAAACAAGGACACACTGTAAACGTAGGCGTTAATTTATGAAACCTCGATAATCTCGACACTAGTTCGGCAGAAACACGCGACCCTGCGATTTCGTCGTGAAATAGTGAACCGCGATCGATCGATAGCTCGCGACGTATTCGACTCTGCCATCGACGAAATTTGTATATTTCCTCTCTCGTCCCCACTCTGTTTCATAGTTTCATAGATTTTATTCGTAGCGGTAAATTGTGTCTAAGAGATCGATTATAATGTTGATGGGGCAAATGTGACGAGTTCGGTATGCAGAATGTTTTAGTTACCATATGTAGGAGTTTCTGTCTCTTTTCTTTTTGTCCGTTATCCTTTGTCGTGGAAATTTATAGATCTCGTGAATGTGACAAAGATAATATATATTTATACGTTAAATGTATTCTACTACCGAGTCGCGTACCTACGTCTCTCGTATGTGCGTGTATATTTTTTTAGGTAAGACATTTCTCTCGGTCAAGGGTCAAGTCATCGTTGCTGGCTAATTCTTTATTATTTTTTTTTTCTAAAATTCCTGCTGCAACACGTAAGAATGTGTGACTCACAATCGGACTAAAAATAATTGTTCTCAATCGCGTCCGATCATCCTCGCAAGTGACTTGACTTTCTGACTTGATTTTCAGATAAATTTTAACCTTTACAGCATTATAAGGCGTTGATAAAGAATCACTGCTAGGGAAAGCAAATATTTGATCAATTTCACGAAGCCGCTATTGCGAAAAGTTTGATCAAAACTGAAAAGGTTTAAGCCGATCGGACACGTCGGAATTATGTATATAAGAATTGAAGGAAATCGTAAGTAAACGCGTCTGAAGAACGACCGTCTCGAAAGAGAAATCTACTGCCTTGAAATCGATCTTCCCGGTATTACGTAGAACCGAACGGAAAAGTATTTTTGTAAAAACGACACGACACTTGTCGTCGAGCAGCTAAAAGAGAAAGAAAATGTTAAAAAAAATGGACGCGCTAGGGTCCGATCGAGATTGATCGACCTTCGTCAATGAATTCTCGTCCGATTAATTACGTTCGTGCACGATATTACGAGATATCGATCTATAATTTAGCTAGACACTTGCGTAAGAGAGTCATCGTGCTTTAGAGGTAACATGTATTCGCCAGATGGAAAAAAAAGACAAGAATAAAGTGTTCTTTGTGTAAATAGTCGCAACGATCGTGTGTTGTTTCGGTCAAGACATTGTCCATACAATCTCCGCTGAAAGATAAACCACACCGCTCGTCGAACTAATCGTGTTTAATCTCCTACATGACTCTATGTACAAGTAGTATGCAATTACAAAGTTCGAATTACATTTCATAATTTACAGATACTGTGTTACCGTCAGTCGTGAATCCGAAAGAACGTTCTTTGCTACCGTTTTATAAGCAGGACGAACGTTCGGCTAAGAAGAAAATTGCGAGATTGATCTTTCATTGATCGCGATTTCAAACTGGGTACATGTTGAATCCTCGACTGACGGTGGCCTATCGCAATGAAAATTTTCCCGTTGATCCTGGTAAAACTGATATTCCTGACGACTCCTACTATAAGAAACATTATTGTGATAGTACGTATATACTTATGCTCATCTAAAACGTAAAGTACAGTGACAGAATTTTCGCAGAAAATACCCTAATAAGACGACGAATAAGTACGTACAATTAATAAGTACCTATATATATATATAGACCTATGGTGTATACCTTATGTACGTATTCGGTATGCATATATCTATATACACACATGCGTATGCAACCGTTGTATATACGCATATGTGTATATGCATATATATATATATATGTATAGTAAGTGACACTGAATCACCGCCGTACTCAGAGGTCGTGACACTCTCGGAGCGGAGCCTTTTTAATGAAGGATGACTGGACGAAATTATTGTAACGTTAGCGCGGATTTCTTTCGTTCTATCCTCCTTCATCAAATAGTTCCCGTCCGCTCAAGTTCTCATCCTATCACACGTCCATCAGTTATTCATCGAATATCCATCGAAAACTAATCAGAAGCAATAATAGAGACGCGTCGAAAAGCTGTTGAAAATAGTAGACGGTACATATAAAACGAGTTGTCATCCGTGAAGATTTGATAAAAAAAAAAAAAAGAAACAAGAAAATAGGGATAAAATAACAAACAAAGGAACATATAGTTCCATAAAATCGAGTTCTGACGTAAAAATGTCGACTGTACGGACTGAATGACACATAGAACTGAATCAGTTACCGCAAAGCGACGATAAAAACGGCTAAATCCTGCTAAATCGTTCCGACCACATAATCGAACAGACGAAGTATCATAATTTTCGTTCTAACTTCGTCGAACTTTCGTGCGACTTCGTTACTTCGCAACGCTTCTTCCTTTCCTTCCTATCCGCCTCTGCGTCCCGGCGAGTGGACCTCGTGAAGTACCTTAATGATCACATTCGTTGTTGAGACGTATCAACAAAGTGACACTGACGACGCTGCAATAATAACTAATTGGCATACAAAACGCCGACGACGTTCGCTAGCCGCCGCTGCGGGGAGAAATTATTTCAATCGAGCCTACTTAAAGTCCTTGCCGACGACGACTTTCGACACGTACGACACCACCCGTTAGTCCGTCCCGTGCGTAGTCGGATTTTCATTACGAAATTTTCACCACGAGCAGAATTAACCATCTCCCACGATCCCAGTCCAGCAGCGACGGCATGCGTCTCAATTAACATACGAATGAAAAACTAGTTTGTTATTACCTAAATATGCGACGTTTTCTCTCTCACTCTCATTCATACACTCTCAACGCGATCTAGGCTACAGGATTATTCGACTATCCTATCTAATTACCTGGCTCTAGCTACCCTATCCGTACGTCTACCACCGTCTCGATTAGATTTCATGATTGTTCGATCACGGTACGTTTTTCTCTATATACATACTTCCGGTATAAATAAAACGAGAGGGGATTAGATTAAAACGGACGATAAATCGGCGTTTTAAGAATTAGGCGACGCTTAAGAATTTCCCGGCGCGGCGTTTGCATGCGATTTTCCGAAATGAGTCACCGCGACGACGACGATCCCGAGTCTGAAATTATTTAAGTAAACGAAGCGGCTCCGCGGATGATCGAATGTCGGGGGGAGGGGTGGGTGGGTGAGAGATGAGAAAAGGGGAGAAACTTAAGTCACTCGCTCCCGATTCGTTGTCGACCGAACGCTGGCTCGGCGCTGATTGAAAGATCCGTTTTCGCACGCCGACAACTTCTTTTCTCACTCGACTCGCGCCGTCTAACTTTCTCCGAGTCCGATAAGGAGGTCTATCCTAAGGCAGCGAATCGAAACGGAAAGAGAAGGCAGGCATGCGCCGGGATGCTGCGCGAAATTCGACGGCAAGATTCGCGTGCTCATTGCTCGCGGAAGAACGGAAGGGACGCCGTTTCGTCCCTGCAAAACGCGCGCGCGCGCGGATCATTTCTGGAAAGTATCTAATTACACTTAATAAGTACTGGCACGTAATGTTAATCGTTGAGCACACGCGGACAATACACATTTTGCCGGCGAGCGCTGTCTGAAGATTTTCCATTTCCCTAATCATCGATCGATCGGCCCTCTATCCTCGATACGGATTTCGTCCCTTTCTTTTTTTTTTTATTTTGTTGTCTTCTTTGCACCTCGGACCTCGACGCACCTGCAATCCTCTCTCTTTCTTTCTTAATTCTCTCTCTCCCTCTCTGTGTATGTGTGTTCGTGACGTTGTTTTTTTTTTCGTTGCGTTACGGTCGGCCGATGACGATGACTCTCGACGACGATCGCTGATGGAGAAACGCATTAGTCGTCGACCATGAGCTCGAAATGCACGGCCCCCTTTTTCTCAGACTTGTACGAACTGTACTCGATGTTCTTTGCCCATGCCCGGCACTCCACGTTGATGATTCTGCCCCCTGGAGCCAGACATTTAGCCGTCAATGTGACATATTGACTGTGACGCAGGTTTCAACGATTCGCATTTGCATGGGACTGAGGGTTTGCGAATGATTTTTGAATTCTGACAATTGACAGTCTTCGATCAAACGTCCAATTTTGGATTTCTGACTCTAATTCGTAGCCGATTGCAGCTATTTGTAGTAGTACTGTGTGCAGCTTGAATGACGGTGTTGGAAGTCATAGGCTTGGAAGACGAGTGCAGGTGGAAGGGTTCGACGTGAAGACAAAGGCAGTAGGACGGATTTTTATTAGAACTGGATCATTCAATATCGGGGATGGTCAATGCAGAAGAGGGAAGACCTTGAAGACACGGGACTGAATGACGAAGAAGATTGAGAAGGAGAATTACGATTCGATTTGGAAGTGAGAACCAACAAGAATGACTGGTTGATGAAATAACATCCAAAGCAAGCCGAAGACAGTACCTTTCATCGAGATAATTAATCAAATAATTTTCCCAAACTAGCGTTATTCACATTCACCCAACTTATACACATTCATTAATGACAAAGAACCATGTCAAAGTCAATGAACCGATTATCACCATAAGCGTAACACAAAACTTGTAACTAACGGTGTTCATTGAAATTTCAGATGCGGAACGCAAACGAGAAAGCGTATTGTCTGATTTATTGAAAATGGACGCGACGATCCGACCATAATTGCAGCTTCATCCTGCAACGCGCGTCAGTGTTGAAACGGCCGCGGCGGTGTAACAGCGATGTGCAAACAACGATTCCTCTCGTTCAGCTCACTGGCCGATAGCACCTTTCAACGGCCGATATGGTGCCGCGTCGCGCCAGATCTCACCGGTTTCAGCTAGATCCCGTCGATGTTTGCCGGTCTCACCGACCGGTCAGTGTCAACGGATCGATAATCATAAATTCCGCAAACACGAAAATGCGGATGACGATCGAGGCCTCTAATTTATTTTCGCAACAGACGCGTCGTGTTCGCGGGAAGTACGGTTATGGAGTTACGGAGAGGAATGTTCGATACGAGTATTTAACGAGCAGAGAAGCAAATGCTCCATGTTAACGATTGCGATAACAGTGTTCCGACCGATAAAGAATATCGGAACCGTCAATTTCTACTCTTCCCCGAAAAATTCACGGTAATTCTGGATGCTCATACAGCCAATTGTACCGCCCTCTTATATAAGAGATAATCTTGTGCGACAGTTTTTGGCGATAAATAGCATCGGGTGCTGACTACTGACTCTCTGATCGAGACTCACTACTGATTTGAATGGAATGTTATAAATATTTGTTGGATCGTTAACTCACTGCCCGGCCGAAGAAAGTGAACTGCGACGACGGGACTCAGGTATCCTTGGATGTTCTCGTATGGATAATAAAATCCTGGAAACCCGTGACTCTTCGGATAATAATCCAGTTCGCCGATGCTCTCTGTGTCATGCGGATTCTCGCCCTTGCAGGACACCCACACGGTGTTCAGCTGGAATATGAAAAAGAGGCCATCGATAAAGCGACATTCCGATCGTCGGCAAAGAATGACATACGCGCTATACTATCGATAATGTTCGTAATTCTCGATAGCCGAGAGGGAAAAGAATCGAGTGATACGTAGCGCTAAAAATCTTCCGCTTCGGAGGAGATAATATTCTCACGTTTAAACATTGCTAGTCTCCGATTACAATGTGAGCGGAGCTGAAGATGTTTGTCCGAGATGCGATACGATGTTTCTGGCGTTAAGGCACGGTATCATTTATCGATAACTATTTCGATATAGCGAGACCCACTTTAATTTACTTTTGATCGAGTTGCGTAACTGCTCTCCAATCGTCAGATTCACCGACGCGTACGGATAACCATGCAGAGCGGACGATTGCCGAGCCGCGGTAATTTAATAAACCGACTGAGACAATTGACTGACCGACTAACTAACCCATGAACTGTTGACATTCGCGATATGCTGGACAAGACTCTTTGGCATGTCTCCCGGCAGGCCTTCCGTGCTGTTGTAGTATTCCGGAATCCATCCGTATATCTGTAATGTTAAAGCGCAATTGCAAGGTTAGACAAAATGGGCAGTACCATCGAACGATCGATTTCCGGATAAGCGACACTAAGCGAAGAGATTGTGCCGACACACAGCCGTTTGTGTCAATTTTCTAGACAGCGCGAGCTGAATAGCAAGTGGTTTATCAGTATGAGGATAATGCAACCGTCGGCGTCGTTAACTGCCTTACCAAGAAACTTTTGTTCCTTTTGTCTTAAAGTGCATCACCAACTTCCGACGTTCCGAGATAATTACGACTACAGTCATGCTAAGATTTCTTTCCTTCCACTTACCCTATTCAATTTGATGTAAACGCACGGCGACGAATTGTTGAATCCGTAGTTCTGAGCCGGAGAGCACGGTCCCCAATTGTTCACCTCCACGGCGCACACGTTTCCGGGTTTGGCTGGTTGAGTGTAGCTGCAAATTTGCTGGTTTCTGCCGCCGTTCGGTAAAAGCGTCGAGTTGATGTACTCTGCGCAATGAGAACGAAAAGCCATATTGACCCATCTTGTGCACGATACGTCACATCGACAAAATTACGGTTACGATTAAAGAATCGAAGGACACGTACTTTCCAAAAATTGGTCCAGTCGTCGTGTCCACTTTTGCACCGCGCCGGGATTCGAGGCGCTGTACCAAATTAACGATCTCTCATCGGCATTCTCGGCAATAGGTCGGAAGCCAAGACCTATCGGGTGGAAAAGTAAGAAAAAAGGCATCAATTCGCCGCGATTTACGAGCAATGGATGGCGATGACGGAAGGCTCGACGAAATTGCGGACCCGACATACAGGAAAGAAGATATGGAAACAAATTAATAACGCTTCCTTATCGGCAAGGTCGCATTTTAATTGCGCTGACGTAACCGAGGTCAGCTGGACTCGTAGGAGCGAAATACACTGATGCAAGATTTATCGAACTGCAAAATCGTTGCATTGTCGCGATCGCATCGGGACATCGTGCGATTATGTTCTGTCGTCACTTACCTTCGAAACTCTCAACGGTACGAGTTTCAATACACGTATCCTGTTGCGCAGCATAACATAAAATAGACCGTAAATAACGTATACTGAACTCTCAGAGTCAGAGTTGAAGTAGAAGAGCACACGCGAGATTATCAGTGCTCTCTCACAATGTTCCGTCTGACTGACAATGTAAATCTGTCAATGGCACCGCCGAACACACTCGATCGACGCGAAACTCACCTGGATTGGTGCCTATGAGGCTTTCGTCCAACGTCCATTTTGGTCTCTCGAAGCTGAGCGTCGCGTACATACTCTTCATGCAAATGGCAAAGAAGACGGCCAGGCCGGCGAAGAAGCAGCTGTAGAAAACTAACGTGATGGCTGGAACGAAAAAAAGATAACGAAATATATTTTTAACGTCGTGCAACGCTTTTTGACGCATCGGCGCGCCTTTTCCGTTTGAGGTGTCGACCGATCGGTGATGTCTCAATTAACACGCCCCCGTTACAAATAATAAGACGCGACACTTGTGCAAATTTGAGCTGTGAAGTTTGCGCCGTTCGAGGTAGAATGGAATGTTAATGAAAGGTGAAAATGACGAGGGGTTGACGTAAATCGGTCAATTATGAGATCGGTTCTTTGTAAATTTGCGAATGTCAATCGTCGATCGATCTCATAATGATCTTCTAGATAGCGAATGGAAGTAGGGGTAAGAGCTATGTTGAACTTAATAGAGTCTATAAATACAAATCGTTTCACATCAATATTGATAATGATGCTGCTACGGTGGCAAAATATGAGAACGAAACATGCGTTTGTTTCTTTAAACATCATTGAAACGTCGAGTCCGATCAGTCCATGCAACCATTACGCATTTGTCCCGCGCTAATTATGCAACCACGTGACTGCGAAAATTTTCATCGTTTCGACGATTGAACGGAAAATATTTAAAGCCCAGGCACGCTGCCAAAGCCGCGCTCTAAATATAGTCCCTTTTTCAGGTGTAGCCTAAGCAACGACGTGCACTAGCGTCCACGAGAAATCTTAGTGCTTCGGATCGACAACAACATCGATCACATAACCCAAACCACACGGTACTTTACAAATAAACCGATAAATAACACGCAAACGTGACGAACCTCTCATCTCTGTCAACTACACCATCCTTCATTTATCTCACAAACGTACGCGTGTGTTCGCAGCTTTGAAACGAAGTACAACGATTGATAGTAATAGATAATTAACTATATTCGTAAAGAAAGAGGAAGATCAAATAAATCGAAAGTGTAGAACAAAGTTTTTTCCATCGGACTGTGGTACTCCTAACCATTTTTTTCCATACATTTTCACCGACAGCGCAGGAATTAGAGCAAAACCTAGTTAACACACGTTCTCGCTGCACTCGATATATTCTCCGCGCGCCGCCTTGTAACGTTTCTTTTTTGCGCAGAAAACGGAGTCGATTCGACTAATTAGCGTCACCCACGGAGGCATATCAGAATGCACTTATGCAGATCGATTCTTTACGAAATGCACAATGTAACAGGGCGTCCATTGTCGCTTGACTCACTGGCTCGTTTCTTGAACGATTTTTACACGCACCTGTTGTCCAGAGTACATATCAGTTGTTTTCTGGTGTTTTTTTCAGAGAAATAGAAAAACACAGCTTCTAGAAGCGCTGTCGTATAAGTGCAGCGAACGTAAAACTGCATTCGGGCAGTACAAGTCTACGGAATAACAAAGATACATCGGTTATCGTACAACTGTTTTTCTATTCATCGAAAATATCACGCGCACGCAGCATGAATTTTACTTTGAACGCCGCTCTTCACGGCAAAACATTAAACGCGAAATTCATAACGATGATAGATGAGAATGTGAATGTTCAGAGACGATAATTACGATACGTAATGCCCTCGTCAAATGTCAACGACGCGTAAATGCAATTCGATAACTCAATCGATCCTGCGTGAATGCGGCAACGCAAAGTCCGCCGGCGATCGTGCCAGAAGTTGTTTAGTCGGTTTGCGATACAACGCGACGGCTTTCGCATGTCAAAAGTATCCTGCAAGTCCGTAGATAGCCGAATTATCGATGGCAGCGAGTACACTCTCGCGCTGATCCTGCCTAACAGACGGAAATCTTTCAAAAGTTTATACGCTGGCCGACGATGCTGCGAGTTTAAATTGCCGGCGAAAGAGCAATCCGCCACTGCGTCGTCGCGGTCGACTCAACCTTCGAACGCGAGTGAACAGGAAAGAATTTATTTCATGTCGAGGCCGCGACGGCGATTATACAGTGATTTACGAAATTGATTTAATAAGCAGCTGCTTTAATATATCAGGATCGTTTCATGGTATATATTTCTTGTACGGTGCTCACAATGCACCGTATGGTATATTATCGCGCTGTATAACATGACGACTTAACAGCACGGCAGCTTTAATATACAGCGTGTCAAATAAGAGCAGCTACAATTACTGACAGCACTACAATGCGTTCGTTCATCGAATCGATATTTTCGACAGGTTTCACTGATAAACTCCCTTATCACTCGACGTTCTCCCATTACGAACAATGAGCGTCCTATCGCAATCTTCGCGCAGTGGCGTACCGCGCCAGCCGCGACTTTTTCGGATCGCTCGAGAGCATTTCACGCATGTCGCAATTGATCCAGCCGCGTTATCATCACCGGAGATCGCACCTCTACGCAATGTGTCGATGGACAACTCGGTACGTTTACTCTGCCCGACAGCACGCGGATTTATTATCGCGGACCTCGACACTTATCGAGTCGCGCGATACCTTTATCAATGCCCGACACACTTTGTCGCTGTCCACCGGTATCGGGACCCAAATCGATTGACATATTCCCCGGCGCAAGAAATGTCGTCTAATAAAATAGCGCTTCAAACGGATCGCACTCGCGCGTACACGTTTTTACGGGATTTTTTTTGTAGGAAATTCGTGAATCAATCGTTTCATCGTGTGACAAGCGTGAGCTGTCATTGCGTCGTCGCGCCAATTCTTATTCTCCCCCGTTTGCACGGTGTCGCGATTACATAATGAACGTGCAGGTTCTGTTCCGCTCGCGATGACACATTCTTCCACAGCTGTCTCTTTCACCGATAACGCAGTGTGCCCTCCCAGCGCGACCGGCATCGCGAATAAAGCGGGCGTCACCGTTCGCCGACTGCATTTACTGCGGTTCAGGAATTTTTGCCCGCCAAACCATCACCTGACATTATTACTTTCACATCACATGTTTATGCGGCTCGCTCGGTGCGTGCGCCATTTACGTACGTGTTGAACGGAAAAAAACGTCTCTGACAGAGGCAACTTCAATTTTCGGCCGGTTTATCGTTGCGTACGCCGAGCTGGCTTAATCTACGAAATTTCTGTTTACAGTCCGGCCGACTTCTTTAAGTGTCGAATTTCAAGGCACGATTACGTCTCGCGTCGAGGCCACTCTCCGATAACATCAAAATGTTTTCGTTTAATAGTGAGCGCATAGAGTGGCCAACACGTTGATAGTGTGCCGCCTCGCGCGTCATCCGACTTATCGACACACTCGTCTGCATTCGAGTTTGATCCCTTCCTACTAAACGTTCGCCGACGGAACTAAAGGAAATCGTTGAGACACAACTCCGGCAATTTTTACATCGATAATAAAGCGGGTTCCCGCGTCAGCTGAACCGTACAATCGTTCAGGAATAAATCATGCGCCGCTATCGAAACGTTTGATCGACAATAACAAACGTTTACAACGTAAATGCACCGTCGACGGCGAGAACGGCGTTTGTTAATTAAAAATGACAGCTCCCAACTCTACGATTATAGACGAAACGGACGGTTAAGTCTGCTCACAGTTCCGTCGTATTATAATTAGAGATATATGATATCGCGGCCTATTGCCCGTCCAAGCAAAGGAGAGAAGTTGAAATTGCCGGTCGATCTTACGAGGCACGAGCACTCGGTACGTCGAATTCGGAAAACAATTGACCGTCGATGGCGCGCAGCGAAATATAAATCCTTCATCCTCGCCGCGTTGACACTCGTGCTCGCGCGGATTTTCGCCTCCAGATCGCGACATTGACCCAAATTCCAAACTCGGCGCGCTCGTCATAGCGATACTCGATATCGATGTCACCTCAACAGGGGTATATAGGTTAATCAATACCCCCGTTGTATAATTCTCACGGCGCACGTCCCTGCGGCGAAATCGAATTAACGTAGAAAAAAGTTATCGCGACAAGCGGTCTGGACCACTCGCCTCCTCTCGAACGACGCACGCTTCGGCGCGAGGCGCTAGGAACAGCTCGATTCGTTTCGACATCGGACGACCTGCTCGACGTTTTTACGCGCGGAGAGGAAAGAAGAGCGACTCGTGTCGCTCGACATAATGAGATTCTGAATAGACAGCGTGCCTGGGCGCGGAGCGTAGTATAGACGACTCGATGTTCATTCGCGGCCGCTTAACCCGTTGAACAGGAAACTATATGGCCGCTGAAAGTATTCGTGTGCTCCCTTGTGCAGGTGCCTCTCTTACACGGGAGGCTGGCCTCGACCGATTCTCGGAAACTGCGCTACCGAACGTGTCCCTCCGCGTTTCCCCGATCGCGGCTGATACATTTTTCTATAATGCGCGATGTTATGCAAATGAGTGACGCTTGTAGGCGTGTTACGACAAACGGCGACATGGCGTGCGGGCTTCGTTCTGCGCGAATGTTCTACTCACAATAGCGCGGTAGGTATAATTGCTGTCAAATATTATTCCTTTTGTCCCGCTTTTCTTTCTGTCACGCTCTTTCCTCGCGCATCATGATGCTTGCGATGAAAGGAAATTCCCGTATCAATAAATAACCAATGAGTCAATATAAATATTGGGCCGGCCGAGGCGTGTGACACACTTTCGCTGAAGTTTCCGCGAAATTCTTAGGACGCCTGCCAGACAATTGTCTCTTGGTCATTCGCTCGAGACTGACACGTTACGTTCGATTGGTGTTCGCCGAAGCATGCGATATGATACACTCTCGGAGGATTCTGGGAACGTTGATTGATGACGTAAACTGTGAATAAACTCGAGCGTTAAGAGAATAACATTAACGTTCACCTACGAAACTGCGAAATCGTGAAACACTGAGTCTAGCGCGGGATTCAAAATTGGCAGCTACGTTCTGCGAAATGTACTCGACGCATTGTACGGAATGTGATGTATGCAGCGCATATGAGGTGCAATTATCTGACACGCTCGACAATTGTGCAGGTGCACGCGATCACAGATAATATTCAAATGCCTCTGGCGGCAATTTGAATCATTGTCACGCGTGGCAATTTAATTTTCAAACTTAATTTCTCAACTAGTGTGTCGCACGGGAATCGAGCGACATGGAAGACCCGTGAGAACTCGTTCAATTTACGGAAGGTGGTAGCGAGAAAAAAAGTGCTCATTCTAATGATATCAATTGCAACATGTGTCTACATTCAAAGTGAGACATGCACTTTATGTAAAAAAATAATGTGAACATTTCTACCAATACGCCTGCTCGGGTTGAAAGATGCAAGTAACGCCTCTGGGCCAAATCAAAATTAAAATATACCGAAAATAACTGTATCATTTTTTGTCCGACTTGTGTTTCCGTATCCTAATACTCCTTGCCAGTATTCGATTCCTCTCTTGCTGCAAACGTGTTTGCAAACTGTTCTCTCAAACCCTAATGAGAATAGTCTTTCATTCGCCGCAATAGCCAAAGGCACTTTACCTGCCCCGCAGAATTTATTATCACGCTTCTGCGAAGTAGTGTCTCACGTCACCAGAAGAAAACGAAATGCGCGCGGGAGATGATTGCGTGTTCGTGATAAATTGGGGCCCCTTCTTCTTTCAATGCTCGTTAAGAAGACGCGCGCGCGCGTCTTGTAAACTCCTCTCAACCACGGCTGGCAACAACCATAAGCGAAAGTCCCATTAGCAGGGCGTGAAATTTGCGTGAATAAATCTGCAATCTTCGCGCGTGAACGATGGCACTCGCCGAAGTTTGTGTGGCAGTATTTTTAGATGCCCACGGTACATGGCCAGCGAATATCTGACAATAATGTTAATGGAAGAGTGCAAACAGGGAGAGCCAATGTGATCCGTGTAATCTCTATTTGTCGACTTATCGTGTGCGCGCGCGCCCGCGTAATTTCTAAGAATGTTTTACAGTGCCACAACGAGAGAGGTGTACATACGGGCGCAAGAAGAATCGCGATGTGCGCTCAAATTTGCACCAGTCCGCGCGATTTGTAGAGAATGGTTAGAACGGTCCGAACAAGTCGGCCACCTGTTACTTAGGAATCGCGAACGGCCTCGTGCCGATTTCCATTTCGTGCAGAGTTCCTCGGGGTTAACCTTTCCGCCGCTAATTCAATTTTCTGATCGCCCCGCGGTAAATAATCCCCCTACCAGGAAGGCCATCAATTTCAATGACAAACTTTCGAGTGCGAATAATGAATGCGAAATCGACGCTCGGCGCCGAGAAGAACCACGCGTCGCCGTCGAAATGATTACTGTTCACCTGCAACGCGTGCACAGAAATGACGTCTACACTTTTTTCAAACTTTCGTTTCCACGAAGAGACGATCAAGGTCTCCTTTTTATGGCCCGTACCGCGAATTATAGACCAGACGATACATATGTAATAAACAATGAACCGCGATCAAAATTGCATTTTCTGTCAGCGGCGCAGAAGGTCGACATTAGCATAGCCATCCGCAGGCTTCCTTCGGAAACCGCAGATACGACACGCGTTCTACGAAATTGGCGAGCGAAAAAGAGGAAAGAATAGTTATCGGCAGTGCGGTCGGTTATGATTACGTATTCAGTTAGATGTGTATGCATAAGGAGACACGTGCTTTTCTCGTGAACCGCGGCCAGCCGATTTCGCGCACGAGGAAAAAGGACGTCGAGTGCACGTGAACGAGGCGGACGAGAAAAACGAGATGCTGCGCTAGCACGGCCTGCCTAGGTTAACAGCGTGTTAGACAAGCAAATTTGACGCAAGGGCATCGCTTTCGTGTCCGCCTGACAACCGCGAGGCGATACTTTTCGCGACCGACGACGTTAGGAGCGCGACGTCAACGGTCAAGCGTTCGCTAAATCGTTTAACCTTCGCCAATATTTTCGTGTAATTCTCGTTTATTTTTACGGTCGACCGATTTAGACCGTGGACAGAAATCAGTTCGTTGGATGTTAGTCCGACGAACGGATAAGGAGTTCAGCTACCTTAATGAAATTCATGTAAATCGAGTGTTACGCGGACGTATGCAGATAAGCAAATTTGAACGGACGTTTAAAGTTCTGTCGATAAGCGGAATGGCGGGCTGAGAGGCCGTTCGGTTTTCAGAAAACGCTCTGAAATTTGTCGCGTTCGGAATTCCCTGCTGACGCGATAAAATCGTGACCGTGGCACGGCGGATTGCACCATTCGAGGACACGATTACGATGCAGGCGCGCGGGGTTCTTACGACGCTCGGCGTACGAATTTTGCGAGAGGTAATTCGAGGCGCGCGCGACGAACCGCCTGTCATCATTGGTACGCATTTTTACGGCCCAAGTTTGAGTGTCGCCTGCACTACGACGCGCTTGGACGTTAACCTGGAAGCGCAGGAAATTCAAAAGTTTCCAGTGCTGTCTCGGCAGGATTCCGTAAATTGTCGCAACTGGGAAGCGCTTAATTTACGTCGCGTCGACCGCGAGAATAATTGTCCACTTTAATTGCGTTGAGGAAACGATATCTCGACGGTGTTTTTGCGCGTTATCCAATGATCTGTCAGGCGGACACAATCGCGAGATGGAGAAGCATAGTAATTGCCCGCGTTGCAGGCTTTTTTTAAATTCAACAATCCTTTGTACCGTGACCTTAGAATTCAAAACGTGGCATCGTATTTTACGCGAAGCTTTACACCCGGCACCCGGCTCTACAAAACTGTTCTTAGCTAACTGTGGTTTAACGCCATCGACGATGCAAGATAAGTCGTCAGCGTCGAATTCGTTACGATTTAAGAGGGTGCCGATATTGAGACTAATTTATTGACGTTACTCTAACATCCTCCCAAATTTCATAAGTAGCTTACGTTGCTCGTATATTCTGACGGCCAAAAATAGAAGGGTCCGTTCAAGCGGGGATGATCTCTGCGAAGATCTCAGCGTGCACATTCGAATAACAGTCGGTGATTTACAGAATTCGATCGTCGATCACGTTGAGGATTCTGGAAACGAGGCTCGGGCGTGTTTTCGGAATCGACCAGCGCCGCCGTTCGCGGTTCAAGTAGTGAGGTAAGCATATTAATCGGGGCTACATTTCCCGGGGGCGCATCGTTCGCAATGCTAAAACCGCAAACGCATGCCTGCCAATGGATAAAAATAGTTTCCAAAGACACGCGTCCAGTCGATTCGAATCGCACCTGATAATCGGCCGCTGAGATCGTCGCGAACATTCGGACTAATTCGAGAACACGACCGACGGAGGATATTTCTCTAATCTCTCTCTTCTCTCTTACGCCGACGGATTCGTGTATCGCGTTATCGGTCACGCGTACGCATTATCGCGAGTCGAACTCGCGCCTATTCCTCTTTCTCTCACAGATGCGGGGCTATTGAGAACGTCCGGCTACTGGAAACGCATGATAAACGTCTCCTCCCTAGCCAGCATCAGTTCTGCACGAGGATCGCGAGCTTTGAGTTACTATCGACGCGACGAAATAAATCCTTGGTTCTTTCGTTTCAAGTGGATTGCCGATTGATCATTGCCAATCGGTGATTAAACTTTGAGCGACGCCAATGATGTGCGACGTAGGATGATTTTCTTTAAACACTTTGTACTCATTACGGATATATCGTCCTGGCCGAATACTGGACGAATAATATCCTGTACTTGTTCATGGATACCAAATATTCGGTGCGCCCTAGCAAAAATGCATACGTGATGTCTTTGAATGCATCGGTCGAAATAAGTCGGCAACCACTTCCGCTCCGACTGGTTCCATTCATCAATGCCAAGTGTCGACCTTTACACGCATCTCCACCGAAGAAGAAGAAGAAGAAGACGACGATACTACACTCTAGCGCTACTGTCCGCGGCGTGTCTATTTTTCCCCGCCGTTACCTGTGCCGC
Source organism: Priocnemis perturbator (assembly GCA_963942575.1). Taxonomy (NCBI): domain Eukaryota; kingdom Metazoa; phylum Arthropoda; class Insecta; order Hymenoptera; family Pompilidae; genus Priocnemis; species Priocnemis perturbator. Next base: position 12,356,324 of record OZ012653.1, read on the forward strand.
CCGAAGATATATTTGGAAGACATCCAATGCCCTCACTGCCACTGCCAAAGGTGATGATATTAAATGCCAATCGCGCGATTCTTACGCACTGACTTGTATCGCTGAAAATTTGCGCGACTGTCAATAAGCCTCTTTGACTTTGCACCTCGCAAGACGGAAAAACTTGGACAGCAGAAAAATCGGAAGAATCGTGTACGAGGTTAAAGTGATCGAGTGCCAAAGCTTTTACGACGACATCGAACATTCGGCGCGCGTGTGTTACAACTTGGGCGCGAGTATTTTGGGCGACTCTCCAGTGCAGTCGCGGTCCCGATGTCGAAATCTTTGTCAAAAGAACCGCTGTTCCTTTCATACGGCAGGGTGACATCAAAATTCGTGACGTGGTCTGGTGCCGTCTCAATTCTCTACTTCCTAATATTAATGTCCACCCACCCAACTGGGACCTAGGCAACGAGAAACTTGCGCGTCCACGATTCATCGTCTAATCCAAGGCCTCGCCACTGAATTCTACACGGCTATTATGCATAAACAGCTATCAATTCTATCACATACTGCGTGTAAAGCAAACTGCACGTAATGTGTTAATATCGGACTCTACGGACACCCCAGTCAAAACTTTGCACCACCTGACTGAGTTTACGTAAATGAAAAATTGGTCGTACCTATGAATGTAATTATCTTGTCACGGGCCATTCTCTTCGGTTATTAGAAATGTACCAGTAACGTACAGTATAAGATGAAAATAAACGTTGACAAAGTCTATACAATGACCTATTGGGCGCTTCAAATTTGTGGCTGTGGTGTATACGAATCTATGCGATATTGTGTTAATTAATATGAGTCAAGCAATATTCCGGGTCCCTGGGTTTAACCTACAAATTTGCGGCGTAAGTTAATATTTTGAATGTTTCCACGGTGGTTGGCTATTGAGAAGGCTATGTAGATACACGTAACGTATACGTTAGTTCCCGCGAGTATCGTCGAAGTGCCCAACAAGGCTGACGATCGTCATTGCGGGATGTTTACATTACATCGGAAGCGCTCAGTTTTCATTTTTTATCTCCCGTTAGCCAGCCGACCTTCCAAAGCGCTAATTGCCGCTGTCGCGGTTTCGTACGCGCATGTCGTTAACCAAAGTGCTCGTTTCGAGACAACCTACGGTTCACAGAATATGCATATAGGCGATCTGATGCAACGCGAGTATTCCTTCGAGCGCGATAAAGATTTCGAACGCTGCCGAGAGACAATGAACGTGAATAGGGGACTGGTGTCTTACGCGCATTGTAGTTTCTCCTCCCACTTCCGGATTATCATCAAGACTTCCCAGTTCGCTCCTGAAGGGCATCGTCTCTCTAGCCGGGCTCGACTTACGATTGAACACGATTTAAGGTTCACCGCTCTATAATTCGATTCCCTCGCGGTTCGTTTGTCCTCCTAAGCACGACGCGCGATCTACGACGCGCTCTTGTCCTTCGGATTTTCCGTACTTTTCGGCGGTGCCGATAGAGGGGTCGTGCCCTTGCAACGGCATGAAGTTGCATCGGATCGTGTAACCTAACCCTCCCCCCTAGTTCAAATCTGAGATTTCGAATTTTCGCGCGTACGAGGGCGCGTACGTACACACGCACGGACGCGCGCGCGCGTTCACGCACACACACGCTCGTGTTTCCCGAAATAGCGTCGGCGCAAGTACGCACGCGAGCAAAAATAAAATGAACGCCAACCTTGACGCTGGTTACCTCGATTCTCAGTGAGGCTCCTCGTGGGCCTCCGTTAAAATCCGCTCCCGCGAACGGCAGGACTTTTGGTAGAGGAAGAAATTGACGAGAGCACGACGGTGAGCGGCGGGTGCTTTCAAAATCGAGCAACGCTCGCGTAATTGCGAAAAGATGAGAGACAACTTACCCCATTTCTTTCCCGTGTTACCGCAGTACGTGCCCTCGGCGGGGTTGTAGATGCCGTCCCGTAAAAGCTCCCACCGCGTCCTGGTGTCGGCCACTCGCATGTAATCGAACTCGTAGGTACCATTCTGCACTTGTTTGCCGGGCACACTCATCGCGACCGTCGAGAGATTTGATAGAAGAGAAAGAAAGGAGAAAGGGGAAGAGAGAGAGAGAGAGTCGAAAAAGAGTGGGAACCGCGGACTATGGGAGTGTAGACAGAGAGAAGGAGAAAGAGAAAGAGAAAGAGAGAGAGGGAGAGGAGAGAGAAAGAGAGAGTGCCACCACTCAATCGGGCAGACGACGGCGAAAGGAACGACCGGACGTCCACACGTCTCTATTCCCTACGTCTCGACTCCGAATGGAGGATGAACGAACCGCGCGCGGCACTTGCTACCTCGCTCGCTGCTCGTCGTGTCCCGGCTCTCTTCGATATCCGCGCGGATACGCGACTCCTCTAAGGCTGTCTCTTCCTTCTTCGCCCTTCTGCGCGACCAGTCGAAACCGCGATTTAACTCGACGCGCGACCGCCCCGAGGGAAGAAGGCACTCTCTCGGGCCGAGTGAGACGAACGGATAGACGGATCGCGGGGCTGACAGAGGGAGAGGAGAGCCTAGAGTTGTTAGACGGTGTGACGGAGAAAGAGTAAAGAGGGGGGGTAGAGGGATAGAGAAAGACAGAGAGATAGAGAGAGAAGGAGAAGAAAGAAAGAGAGAGAGAGAGGGAAGAGAGAGAAAAAGATACACACACGGAAGACGATCCCAGCCAGTTACCAGACTCTGCTCGTGGCGAGCTGAGAGAGCTAACTAACTGACTGCCAGCCAGGCGAGTTGTACGTAGGCAGCCAGACACTGCTGACGAACGTCGAGACTCACACGAATATGTGTCTATATCGGCCCGATGTACACGCGCGCACCTACTCGTCGCCATACACGCCCACGCACGTGTGAGCGTGAGGCTTTGAGAACCGCGAAACGACGCGCGTGAGGTGAGCAAGGTGAAGTGGGATGAATATCGAAGTCGCAGCGGTTGCCGCGCAATCTATCGGCGCCTTCGGGCCAACTTTTGCGAATTTGGCGAGCGGAAGAGCACGCTCTTTTGTGCTTCGCTGCTTTATCAGGGGAGAGCACTCGTTTTTGGCACGAAGACGTCAGGCACTGACAGGTTAAAGGGTGGGTATCCAATTGTTGTTGGTCGGGATATCAAATTCACTGTAATGGAATTGATTTCTTTAGCGAGGAAGCAGCTCTTACGAGAGGTCAATTGAAGAGATAAACGGTGAGAAATCTGTGCGTATAGATTAGAAAATATGTCACTGATTGACATGTTTCTTGTACGTTATAATACCATGAAACATATCAGAGGCTCTATTCGACGAAGGGTTATCCTGAAATAAAGCTTCCTTTTCTGGAGTACGATTATTATATTGTTCGTCATTCACAGGTATCTACCTCCCTCGGATTCCGTCTTAAACATTACTGTCGACCTACCACGTTTACCTGTTAACTGTCACCTGGAGCGACTACAATGGTTACCGTATAATCAGTACTATATTTTGATCATGAATCAAGCAATTTCATGCGAAATCGTTGCCGAAAGGCAGTCTGCGACTGATATTTTAGTTATCTCGACGTTATCGCGACCGGGCTAATCCATTTTGTGACCCCTCAGATACAACGTTCGCACGTTGCGGCAAAAGCCTTTTAGTGCCACTTATCGAGAATGTTAATTGTCGTCCCGCACATCGCGATGACGAATAATTCTGTTGTTGTTTGAAACGACGGAGACTGCATGGAATTGCGATTGCCCAGCGTCGCCGAATTTTCGATTCCTCACCACTGCTTCGTGGACATCAATGTGCTGAAACGATCGAAGGAGCGTGGAGGCTGTCAATGTGTCGAGGCGAATTTTTTTATGCAAGCCAATATGTAAATAGGAGGAAAGTCACGATGAAGGCCTTCGAACCGCCGCAAAAGAACATCGTTGCCGGAGGCAGCGATCGACGGGTAGAATGGCAGAGAAACGGCCGTGTGTGACGTACGAAACCGTGTTACACGATTCGACCGCCTCCGTTCTTAACGCATTCCGCCGGCAGTGTGAATTGTTAAGGTACACCGAGGAGAGTCGCGCGATGCTCGATGAAATATAACAGGTGTTCGCTTTTGAGAAACTCTCTTCGTCGACTCAATGAGACAATCGTTCGATAATGGTAGAATCGATCGACCGTATCCGAATGTTCAATTATAAAAAGCGCGTCGTGGGTCAATTTTTTGCTTACACTCCGTGCAAAACTTCGCTTCTCTGGCTTTTCCGAAGGTCAACAGTTTTACGGTGACAATCGTCGACGCGTGCGTTACAAGAGATTATCTGGGAAGCGTAATTGCGTTTGCATTACGATGCAGTTACGTCGATGTAAGGACCGCGGAGAGAAACGGGTAATCAAGTGTCCAGTCAGCAGTTTTGATTTTTTGATCAGCGCCCGTGATAAATTGATACCCTCGGTACAGAGTGGACGAGAAGGAGCATGAAAATTACGATGGACAGAGAATATTGCGGTTAGCAATTTCTCGCTGTTTCTTACCGGACTGCGACTCTGTGAATCTGCTAGTGATTTATTCGGATTAGTGCATCCTTTTAAGTTTACACTCCAATGTAAGTCCCAATCTATGTTTGGTGCAGTAAAGTCCGTGAAACATGAAATCTGTATGATGAGTAAAGGAAGTCTGAAATATTACATCCCCTTGCAATTCGGCCTTACAGAGGCATTAGCGTAATTACATTCCGATTCTTTCATCTACCACGTTCTGATAGGATCGACTCGCGAACGGGTATTGAGGTTTTTATCTGACATTCAGGGAATGTTCTTCGTTGACGGTGATTGCAGGCCGACAAGGTCACACTGTTTCGCATAGACCTCATGACGTGCGCCGAGCGCAGCTTAAGTCATGTGTTATCGCGATTCCATCCACTAATCTGCAGGAAGCCACGGTTATCAAAGTTACATATTATCTCATGCAATTTCTAGACCGACTCTTACTTAACGACAGAACACGAGTGGAACTGGTATCGCGAATTTTCCGAGACATCTCTCTTCCTTTATTAGCATAAAGCAATATACATGACTAATCGATCATTTTTATCTTTACTTCGTATAAGTATATGGTACGATGAAACATATAACTGACCAGTTGTAATAGAATTCATTGACGAAAAAGCACGTTAGTTTGTAAATTACATAATTGAAAAATATCAACCACACATTAAGAGTAAAAGACGATTACCTAATGCCAAAATGCTGACAGATAAAAATGTACGGGTCTCTTAGATGTAATAAATGTATCTGATTTGCACTCGATTGTTTCACTCGCAAACGGAGAAACAATTATGTCAATATCAAACGTCGAGGAACGTTCTGCGTGCAGCGTGCCTTATAGTCTCTGGTCTGTTTGCCACTTGACGACATACCCACACGTTCGCGGCTGGCAATTCTGCCTGACAAAGGTGACATGCCTTTAAATTTCATGAGCATTAATAAGCGAGCTCGTGTTCTAATCGGAGGTTTATCGCTTACAAGAGAATCGATTGATTATCGAGATACGAAATTTCATCTTATCGTACAAATTAACGTTCCGATCTATATCGTGAGATTTCAAGAATATATTTTAGAACTGGCACCGCGTTGTTTTTATACTCCAGATATGAGTTAGCGGCACGTTTTCAATCTGCCACGAGACTCTTCTAGATTAAGGATTTGGAAGGACAGTTGTACAATTTTATCAGTCCCGACACCGCACTATCTTTCTAGGAAGTTCTACAAAGTCAACCATATATATCATACTGTGATTTTCCATACATTCGGAGGATCTGTATCAAAGGATTGCATTAACAGTCGACGAGGGGGATTAGCGACAAACAGATTCACTTATCTGCAACATGAAAAAACATTCCTTAATCCAGTTTATCGATCAACAATCGTATCAGAACGCTGCCATTAAATTTTAATCAACGTCCTGAGCGACTAGTCCTGGCTCACCGATCATTATTTGGAAATCCAAGATGTAATCCGAATCTCGAATGATGTTATGAGCCCACAGAGTACACTCCACCGTCACTAATCTGCCCGCTGCAAAGTAATCGTCTCATAAAGACAATTGCTCGATCGTATATGAAAATATTGAAAAACGAGGCGGTAGTTACTGACGGGTCAAGTTTTTAAATCGGACAGCCACTATTGGCGAAAGATAATTCGGCTGGCCGGTGAACGGGAAGTACTGGACCGGGAATCCGGGACCGGGGATGTACTCGATCTCACCAACGTGCTCTTTATCGACGTTTTCAGCACCGATGCAGGACACCCAAATTCGATGCTGTATTGAACAAATCGAAAGCACGGCATAATTCCAAGATCGAACAGTGCGCGATAATTGAGATGCACTCGTTAACAGCTGCATACCTTGCTTGTCGACCTGATTGCGGCTTTCAGAGATTGCGGCATGTTTGCCGGCAACTCTGATGATTGATTGTAGTAGAATGGTCTCCAGTCGAATCTCTGCCAAGAAATCTTGACATTATTAACGACAATCGACAAGATTTGAGCCTAAAGTGAAGCGTGTTAATGTATCGTTACTTTGTTGAATTTCAAAAAAACACAAGGCATCAAAGGATCCGTGTATCCGAACGGCGGTATACTACAATTGCCAAGTGTCTTTATATCGAAGTAACATGGCTTGCCGTCGAAGTTCGATCGAAATTGCCCGTCCAGGCACGTCAAGTCGTAGTTGGACGTATTTTTCTTATACTCTGCGTAAAACAAAATAGATCAACGCCCTACTGGTAAAACGCATATCATTAATGTAATGCACAAAGTTCAGGATACCTTGAAGAAAGTCTGCTAACGCATCAACGTATCGCTTCGGTCGAGCAACACTATGGTTTTGATTCACCCAAATGATAGGAGACGTGGTAGGCAAAAGAATATTTGGTTTGAAACCGATTCCTAAAAGAAAAGAAATGGTCAGAGTTGAAGCACCGCATTTAAAATATGTTGGATTCTCGGGAAATTGATACAAGCACCTGGGTTACCGAAATCCAAAGAACGAAACAACGGGAAGTGGCCGTCAAAAAAGCCTCTTGTCGCTAACGGGGTGTGCTGGAAAAGCGGTTTGTCCAGCCTTGTTACGTGTGCGATACTGATCGATAGTTGCAAAGCGAAAATTGCGCTTAGAACGCCGAAGAACAGTACGTAGAAGCCGAATACTTGAGCTAATAAGGAATGTCGTATAGCTTTTCTAACTGTGCGTGATAATTGAGGAGACGTGTGGATTATAGAACTTGCGATCCTTACCCCATTCTTTACAAGTCCGATCAAGAAATGTTTTTTTTACGGGGTTGTAGATAAACCGCAGACAATTTCTCATCGGACCTAAGTCAGGTTGTGGCTTTCTACTTTCGTAATAAGCCTCGTCGTGCCTAATACTCATTTTCCAAGATTTTGGTAATTATCCGGTCCTCTTAACACTGCTTTCTCCCGACTTGCTACGAAAGAGGTTAACACGAATGTTTATTCGTTCTGAATACAGCGGCTATCGAATTTTTTTATCAGTACACGTACAGATGCTGCCTCTTAAGAGTACTCGAAATTAAAATGATTTTCTTTGTTTAAGAAATTTACTTGATCGATCCGGTAACAAAACGATCATATCGGGTTCACGCCCCCTGGAGCGCGATTAATTGAAACTACTATACCGCAGTACAGATATACAAAGAAAATAGTTAAAGTTGTATAATGTTGCGGTTGTTCGGCAAGTTAGAAGGGTCACGAAAATCTGTGATTCACATGTTTATTGTTACATGGTACAGCTCTCAGAAATATACATCGTTCGTATGAAATTGCAATTTCATTCGAAAAAGTCGACTAAATATGACACAATTTATGCGTATGGAGGTATGATTATCATACGTTGCAACATACATTCTCAACATAATATACTCTACAATAATACATGGTATTTCGTGTACATCATTGAACATTTCAAAATGGTATATATTTTAACAAGCGCACCCACACGTGCTGTATTTGCATAAAACATTGTGAGTATTACATTATAATACACGTCTCACCAAGCGACCTATATAAATACCACAGTCGCAATACAGCTAGACGATCATTCTGTGAAACTGCAGGTATCGAGAGCACGGAATGATTACAAATAATTCTTATTCTAGGGAGTTCAGCATCAGCAGTTGTTTCAGTACTTTGGTCTGACTGGTCTCTCTGATTTCACCTGCCAAGAACATTTCATCCACCACGGTGTAGACCTTATAGAAATTGAAGACCAAGTCCAGTTCACACACATTGTGGAAATATTCATTTAGGACCTCAACAAAATTATGAATGGCCTCTAGGTAACAGAGGTTATTGTCATTTACATCCACGCATATACAAAAGTATAGGCCAGCGTATCTTCTGTACACAATCTTGAAATTACGGAACTCAACAAAGTTGGTGTGCTTAGCATCTCTCACTGTGACCACAGCGTGAACCTCCTCTATCAACTTTTGCTTTTCGTCATCGTCAAAGTTCATGTACCACTTGGCCAATCTGGTCTTACCGGCTCTATTCTGAATGAGGATGAAACGTATCATTTTCGTGGCAAACTATTCCGTCGTTTTCCAAGGCAGTATTCACGTTCAGTTTCCGTTTACGTTTCTTGCTCATAAATAGTGACCATTCAGGTTCAGTTGACCCAGTCTTATAACATTATGAACATCGCGTAACGTTGCTGTCGAATATATTGCTGCAGCGATACTCTTCAAGATGATTGTAACGTTTTTTCTCTGTTAGTTTTACCGGTACTTTAACGTAATTTCTTGTATTTCTTATAGAAACTGCACTGAATGACACTTCTGGTACTGTTCGCTGTCACCAGTGCTCGATTCATCCCATTTTCATACAACGGGTAATAGAGACGAGATAGCGTAGAGGTCACATTAGTACAGATTAGACTCGAGTCTCGTCGCCATCTATTGAGAACATACAAATACTGTAAATTCGACTACCGACAACAAACAAATCATTTTTGTTCGAAAATATTATTATAAATACGTTTCAAGGACGTTATCCGACACAAATACTCATAATACATCTTGAAGAAAAACATTGAACAATGCGAAAAGATCATAATCCGTATGGGACACAAATGGCGTTGCAATCTGTTGCCGCACCCGGCCGGTAACTTTGGATGCGGTACGAAAATGGTGAGGGGGCACTAGTGCCCCCCGATCGCGAGACAAAAATTGACATTGGATGATCGGTCTATGCTACACCTCGTCGGTGCCAATGGTCTCCCAACTGCCCTTGATACACACCCGGCAGACCCCGCCCACTCATTCGACACTGTTTCATCCTGTTATCTGCGCGATTACTCTTATCACCGGATAATATTATCTGAGAATGAGAAGCGCGCGGTCGGTTCAGCCAGCGGACTCGGCTTGCGTTGGCTCGCGTGAAACCGGTTCCCTCCACCCTCCACCTCCACCCTTCAATGCAACACACTCCTCATCAAAGACGCCTGGGTCCCGGACTCCGAACAGTCCCGGGTCCCGGCCGGCCCGGCGTCTACCCTTCTACACACTCCATAGCCAGTGGCCGCCCGATCCTCCAGTAGATGTCGCCAGGAAGGCGTCGGTGGGCGAAAACCGGGAGACCGCAGTTGCTCTCGAAAGAACGCGATACGCGGATGTGCGTTGCGATACCACCTCGCGATATATTGCCCTTGCCCTCGCGACGAATCGTCCCGAGCCCCGAGCAGAAAAATCGGCCAGCCGCGCGCGCGCGACCCATTCGCGCCTCGTTCCCAACCCCTTGCCGTCGAGACGAAGCAGGCACGACAGATACCCACGGCCGAGCACCCGTCATACCTCGCAACCCCGTTGTTCTTCCACGTTCGATATACGGTGGGCATTAATGTACGTGTCAGTGGCGGCCAGTTGCCAATTCGCCAGTGCGTGCTCGTGCGATCCGTTTGGGCTGCTGCCGCGGCAGGAAAAGTGCGTGTGAAGTATATAGGAGGCAAGGTGGAGGAAGGCGGAAGAAGAAGAAAACGAAGAAGAAGGAAGTGTGGTCCGCTTCGTCGCTCCTTCTCTCCCTGGCCGTCCCTGCTCAGCTCGCTCCGTCCGCGTTTCAATCCCTCGATCGAGAGCGTTGACAGTGACACGGTTCGTGATCGACGACGGTTGTTCGCGCATGATGTGCCGATGACGTGCCCTCGTGCTATAGCGAACACCGGCGATCATCAACGGGCGATTTAACAGTGTTGCATGCTGTGCGCTAAGAGAGGAAGACGCACGACGAGTTTTCGTCGATTTTCAACCGTTGAGCCGCTGGCCAAGCAGAGTGTGCACGTACCTAGACTGGCGGTAAGTGCAACGACGATTTTGCTTCGTTCTCTTATTCTTCGATCACCTACAATACCTACATCCTTTCGTCCCGTTCTCTTTCTCTCTGCTTCCTTCTCGTTTGTTTCTCCCTCACTCCCCCTTCATTTGTTCTCCTCTTTCCCCTCTCTCTCTCTCTCTCTCGTCATCACGCGAGCCCCTTCTATCCCCCTCTTTTACGTGAGTGCATTGCTCGAACATGGCAATTCGCTCTTCGTAGTTTCCTAGGTGTCTCTTTATCCTTGTTCCTCGCGTGCAATGTTCGCGCGGGGCACTTTGCTCGCTCAATTTCGCCCTTCCGAACTGTCCCTCCTCAGTTTGTTCGTCGTCTTCCTTGCGCTCCGGTCTACTCTCCCCGGTGCTTTCGTATTAATATTGATCAGAGGAGGGCACAGGGAGTAAGAGAAAGAGAAAGAGACCCTGGGAGGGTTAGAGGGAGGGAGGGAGGGAGGTAGTGACAGGGAGTGTGAGGGAGGGGAACAGGAGATGGACTATCGCCTGCGCTTTTCCCAGTCCAGGCTCCGCCCTATGAATTTTCGGATTTTTTTCTTCTCTAAATGCCGCAGAATTTGCCCGAATCCCCGCATCACCTCATCTTTGTGCCTCGTGATCCACTGCGGATTGACCCTAGGAATCTGTCTTTACCCGAACGCTTAACAATTAGGTTTGGCCTGAATTACTTGAACGGGTCCAGTGTGCATGCACATACTTCGATTAGCGTGCGAGCGAACTAGGTCTTTCGTGCAGGCTAATTATTCGGTCCGATTCTGTATTTTTGCCCGCTCCCTCGGCGACTGCCGTTTCGTCTGGCCGTTTTCACGAACGTGTTACGAAATTATGTTCCCTTGGTTGGACGCATCCGCGGACGTACGCCAGGATGATTTACGAAGCGCGCGATAAATGTCAGAGCGTCGAGAGGGATCCTCCCATTGGAGCTCCACTCGAGAATTCGCGTCTGGTGCCGCAATCGAAAGTCGAGGAGGTACGGTCGAAAAGATGATGTTCGGCTTCAATGGTCCAGGGTTGAATATGGAGTCTGTTAGATTAGATCGTCCGATGATTACTGCGCCCATCAAAGAGAAGCGTTTAACCCTCGCGAAGGGTGTATATATATGCGTACACGTTGTTGACCATGTGAGAAACCGAATCATCGTATGGAATGCTTATGCAATGTACAGAAATTTGCACCATCACACCTTTCGCTCGGTGACTAATCATTCTGTGCGAGTTCCATGCGTTCTAGGTACTCCAAACTTCACAAATTGCCCGAAACATACGTGTGTGCCGGTCATTATAGTAGTGGCCCCAGTCAAATGTTCGAACAAGTTGAGCCATTGATTTTGTATAATTTTTCAAATGATTGGTTTACGTCATTTCTATCATCACCGATAACATACACCATACACGATACGCGATTAAAGTTCCAATTCTACCCATATTGACCCCTAAATCACGTCGATAAATTCCGACGCTCGTACATCCTGCCATCCTTTTATGCCGAAAGAATAGCTTCAAGATTATCGGCGTCGTTCTTCCGCACTCATCTTATGGATGTAAAAGGCGCGCATTTGAAGTAGATCCATAAAGCCGGTGGGATGTTTTATTCGGAACTGCGCATGAGAGGAGAATCGTAAATTCAGCCAAGTATTTCATTCTCAACTGTTACTCCTTTGTAGCATTGCGAACGTGCACGTACGTTATGAACTTTGCGCCAAAGCAGTCGACGGTAGTAGTACGGTTGCTTATCACATACTGGGACACTCTTCTCAGCTCTTAGTTAGTTTTCAGTGAGGATTCACTGCTCGAAGGATTCAAAGAAATACACTCGCGTATAGTGCGTTGTCGAAACGGAGAGGAAGACGCGCAGAACACGGACGACGAACCACCATAGAGGTTGTCTGATGGAAAAATCGTTCGCGTCGATCGGCGCAAGCGACCCCACGCCGTAATGCAACAGACTCGGGTCGGTGTCGTTAAATCACGATGATTACGGCATTGGTCTTTATTACTCGGAAGTAGGTAGTTCTCGTTTCAGGGACTTTCGTGTATAGGTACTACGGTGCTGAGCGTGCTGTCTCTTGGCTGACGCCTGCTCGAACGTAGAATCTAGCATGCTATCTTCATTGTCGCAGGCAAATGAGTTTCCGCGTGGGGTGGCGAAAGCGCGGTTAGAACTCGTGCACATTAATCAAACGCAATTATGTCGCTCGCGGGTTGCGAGCCGAAACATTTTGATGGACGTGTGGGCGCGAAATGTTATTCAATTCTTTCGTGCATAGCCGTTCGTCGTAAGGATGGGTCGCGTCGAATTCTTTGCCGACTGTTTCGCCTGGCCGGTAATATCGAAACTTCTTTGCTCGTATCTTATGGATTAGTCTCACGCTTCTGATTCATAGGAATATCGAGCGCACACCCTCGCGTCATTGCAAGAGCTGTGTAATTGTACCGCGGCAATTACCTCGAAGCCCCTCAATTTCCATTTTCACGCCCCCGCTCTCTCTCTCTCTCTCTCTCTCTTTCTGCACCAGCATTTTCAGGGTAGATACGCTATTTTCGCGCGTACGGCGTTACGTAATAACGATCTCGAAATTAAATACGCGTCTGTTTTACGCATCGTTCTCCTTCGCTCTCCCCCACATATCTCTCTCGTTGTCTTCTACGACTCGGCCTCTGTCTTTCTCAGCGAAACGAGCATATTTTCCACTCGCACGACGACGCGCTTTAATTATACATCGCTGAATTCGCCTCGGGAGCTGACGATACTCGAATAATTCGAGACGTCATCCGCTAAACGGCCGTAATGACACGAGGAGTCCGCGGATTTAATTGCAGCGGCGTGGAAGAAAAATTGTCGGCTGGCTCGCACGACGTCTGGTCATTGAAAATGAGAAATGCAACGCCTCTCGGCTCGTAAACGAACGGACGCGTTCGCGAGTTGTCGAGGAACGATTGTGAACGCGACGTGTATGTGTGTGCGTGCGTGTGTGTATGATAAGGCAAAATTTCAGGAGCACGCGACTCAACGGGAACGAAGAGACCGACGATCGCGCACTACTGTTAAATCGCGCGAGTTTTATCGGTCATTCGCGTAATCGTTACTCAGTGAACAAGAAATCTAACCGTGCTTAATGTAACGTGTATGAACTGATACACGTGGCATTTAGATATTGCACGACTGCTGATTTTGTTTGTAAGATTACTTATATGATTTACATCTTTTATTCGGAAATCGTAACGTTGGTAAGAGCTAATTATTCCGTTGAAACTTTCAGTGTTTCATAATGATGACTGGTACATTTAAACTTTCAATTTGACGGCACTTGTTATGCTGGCAAATCCACATTGGCCTACGTTCTTATTTCTTTTCCTCGGTACGCGTACCTCGCGAAAACTTTTTCTCTCTTTCTCGATCGCTCATAATATATTACGTAAAGGCAGCCGTGGTCACGGACTTACGATTATTTCATAACTTTACGCCATCTTGATAGTCATCGGCACCGGTAACTTGAAATATAATCGATACTTGTCGCACGCAATGCGTAAGTAGGATCGATTGCTATAAATTACCTATCAACGTTCCTCCTTCACCCCTGCACAGTCATGCAATTCTATTTTTATTACATATGCAGAACACTATCCTTATAGTTAACGATTATTAATGAATCGTACAATTCGACGTCGAGGAAACTGAAAAGAGTCGTGCGCTTCGAATGATTAAGCATTACAACTGTGGCAATGCAATATTGAACACATGATCTTACCCAATAACGCCGCCGATTAGCATATGGAAAACCGTTCTAGCAGACGTTGCATCCTGACATCGGCGCATTAATAAACATATGAGCCAATCGTTGGTAAGGTGCCAACAATCGGGTGCTTTGCCTCGCGGATTTGTTTTAATTCGTTCATAAACAAGCGCCGCCACTTTCGCGTAAATTAAACGGCCGCAGATATGGCCGCAAAACTCGTTCGCTGTCCGACGTTAACATACGATACGTACACGATCTTCGAAAACGACGATGTTAAAAAAATATTTATCCGTTTCCCGGCGATAGTCGGGTGGGATTACATTCCGGTCCGGTTAAAAGGCATTTTCCGTTGGATGACGTAACGGAGAATCGATCTAAAATTGTAGGACACCGTCGATTAGACGACCATCGAATATTTATGATTCTGTTACCGTTCCTCCTTCGCCCGACTGCTCCGCTGTTCAAATATCGGTATAATAAAGTCATAATTAATGGCAAGTTCTAGACGCGACACGACTTCGAGAGAGCGTGCCTGCACTTACGTAAAGAGTTAATAAATTAGTAACGTTCCGTACGCCTCCGCCGGGAGGGTAGAGACCGCGCGTCTTGACAGCTTCTCGGGGCTTCCCGTAAAACCGTAAGAAATCGCACTCGACGAAAAGCACGCGATCGATTTCCTCGCGTGGAAGTGTGCTTCGAATGGGTCAGAGGGACGGGCATGCAACTAGGTCTCGTCATTTCGGCTTGAAATTGCGCCGGCACGAACGAAGGCATTCCATTTAATTGCCAAACTAGTCTTATTGTGAGCCTCTTCCCGGTACGACACTGACGTGGAAATCGTATGCGGATTTCCTGGTCTTAAATTGCAAAACCTACTTCCGATGGCACCGTATACTGCGACGTACATTTCGTAACTCCAACTTCGGAGAAGTTTGCGGCACGACTGAAAACGGCAGCCTCGAGTGCCGTGTTGCCCAACCGTCAAACGTCCATTCCGCGTATTCTGAAAACGAAGAAAAACAACGGTGCCTATTTTCTCCTCGCGACCGTTCCACCCTTATTAGGTCGACTTCGCCAATCGGCGCCGGCCGGACGAGCGGCGAATATTCCGGCGAAACTCTGACTATGCGCAGGTGGCATCCCGCGGTTCTCCGACCGGCGTGTCATGAATCACTCGCCGAACTCGACCGACTTCTCCAAGTGTAAATCCCGGTACAAGGCGGACTTACGTCATTAAACGACGCTATCATCTTTTCGAACAACGGCGGGTTCGGTGACGTCACGTCAGCCTGTCGGTATAGGACGGTGGGGCTGTTTCGAACTACCTCCCTCGGCCACACAGACACACACACACTTCCTTACCCTTCATCCTTCTTCCGCTCCTTCTGGCTTCCCTCGAATATTCGTCTCTACCTAGGGCATTGTTTGCGACCGTTCCCCAATTTCCATGATCACCGAAACGGACCGAGGTACCTGCACTTGGCACAGACACTCGTGTCGCGGCAATTCGAAAATAACATTGAATGCGTTTCGCGCAGACAGTGCGACGAGGGAGCGAGAGGGCGAGGAAGAGAGACAGAACAGCATGCTAGCGCGGTGAGAATGAGAGAAGGGTGAGAAAGAGGCGCGAGACGGGTCAAATCACTCGGCAAACGCGAATGCCTCGACGGCATTAATAACGTGCGAATATATGCGTTCCCTGAAACGTGGCTGCGTGTTTCATTAGCGACGACAAAGAAGTTCGTGTCCGTCGATAATGAAGAACTTGGAATGTCGGCCGCTTCTTCGTACGAGATTTCGTCGCAGGCGAGTGTACGAGTGTT
Organism: Priocnemis perturbator; assembly: GCA_963942575.1. Classification (NCBI taxonomy): domain Eukaryota; kingdom Metazoa; phylum Arthropoda; class Insecta; order Hymenoptera; family Pompilidae; genus Priocnemis; species Priocnemis perturbator. The sequence goes on from OZ012653.1 coordinate 12,372,272, forward strand.
TTTTGTACGGCCAGACGGAGATGGATTGATATCGTTGTACACAGAGTCAAGCGCGTCGCATTGTTGGAGCAATATTGTTATAGACGATATTCGTGATGCGTCTCGTTGGAGGTAAACAAATTTGTTCTAAACGCGGCAACCACCGACCGCGGCCAAGAAAGCGAATATTTAAATGCCACTTGCATCTGGCCGCAGTAATATTCATAATATCGGCGGGCTTCGCGATATGCTAGATAAATAATTCGAGCGAAAGAAAAATTCAAATTTGTCGCCCGTTCTTGGTCGTGCTGCTGGTGATTCTTATTCTGCAACGGCGAGAATTTGATATTGGGAACGAGTAAAAATTCAGCATAAAACTACTGGCGGCCGTGAAAGAATCGTTACTGACAATGAGTATCGCATGACAGGCAACGTGTTAAGCGTATCGCATAGGATATTGCATCATGTGACGGGAAAAAAAAGATTATCGTCGGGGTGTAGCATACTCTTCCATTAAGTCGATCCACTTTAACATTCACATTTTTTTTCCTCGCATTTTCTTTCTCTCTCATTCGATAGCATACTGAGGTGTATCGTGCAACCGCCACGAATATTCAACATTCTCATTCATATTGACTATCGCTAAGTCTCCGCGGAATTCAGACATGTTGACACGTTAGATTTTCGAAATATGGCAACGTCGACGTATGCAAACGAGTCATCGCATTTCTCGGATCGGAATATTCGGAACATCCGAAGTGGACGATTATCGATTTTCGTTGCACCGGCTCTCGCGTTACTGACTCAGTCGATGAGAGCCGGGTGTTATTTTTGATAAAAGTATTTGCGCGCGGGCGAGCTTTATTCCTCCCGACTTAAGCATCGAGTCTGCCAAAACGTCGTGATAATATTTAATTGCCAGAGTAACCGTTGACGCGGTAGAAACGCTCGTAACGTCTCTATGACGTTGTCGATCTGAGAGTGACAGAAAATTTGACAATCATTTTTACGAATCATCGAAGCGTCGTCGTTTTAATCGAAACCGAAACCGACGTGACTTTTACTAACCAGTAATGAGATTTGGTTTGCACAAACGGACGCTTCTGGCCAGAAAATCCGCAACGACGTCGAAGAACCGTGACGCGTGCAGGCGCGTCTCCAATTTGAATTCGGATCCGTTTGGCAGGAAATGGAACGGATCGTTTATTGTTTTCGTCTTTCGAGACGTCAGATGAGTATCGGCGTACATTGTCGGGCAAGTCGAAAGGGAGATTCCGAACGTTAGCGCGGCCAACAGGGAAGAGTTATCGGTTTTGCATATTAAATAATAATACGTTTCTTTATCGAGGCGGACTGTCGAACGATAATCGGCTTATCGCGAAGCGTATAGGCGTGATTATGGACGTGTCGATAATGAGCAATGTTTATCGTGCTTATGAAACCGGACATTTAAAGAATCAGAGACTCGCGCGCGCATGTCGCGGCCGATGCTTGAGATCCAAGTGTTACGCACGTGAAAACGTAGCCCTTTTGGACTTTCCCAGTATCGGCTGTTCGATAGATGTTCATGGAAAAGCCAGACGCATGAAATGAGCGTGAACATTCACACGAGTGCGATAACGAACTCATCTTTTATTATTACTTAGAGACTGGTCTCTGCTAATTGGGCTCGCAACTTAGGCCGTTGAAAGTGTTAAACGTCTCGATTGAAAAAGACACTAAGTTAAAATACATCGAACGGACATAAGTTAACGTAATCAAGAACTGAAAGTGGAATATTAATTCTGTTTCGCTCGCGCCCATTTCCTGCGTCCTGTGAGTTAAATCGTTCTTCGTTACGACACGAATATGGGCCTTACGCGTAACAGTTATTGCGAACTTGTACGTGCTCGCGAGCGTTTCGTCGGATTTGGCTTTTAATAGAAACGATAGACGGGGAGCGTGAAATCTTGTATTTCGAACGGAGTCCAGGTTCTCGATTCTAGCCAATCAATTCTGATATGCTCCGCGCACGTCTCCGACACGCTCCCCCGTCGACGATTTTGTCGCGTGTCAAATGTGTGAAAATAACTAGACAACGTCTATAACAGGCGGATACATCTCATTAAAATAGCAACCGCCGTACGGGAGTAAAAGAATCGTTAGGTATAGGCTAGCTTGCACCTGGTGTCATGTGATTTGGAATGATGCCATCGAAACGTCCGACCTGTTCGTAACAAGGGAAGAAGCCGCAGGTTCCCATCTCAAGGCGTTCCAGTTCGACGCGCCACTTTGGTCAGACAAACCTGCTGTATCTAAAGTTTTTCGATTTACGTCAAGCTCCCTGGTAGTAAAAACGATCAAACGCGTCGGATTTAACGTACTGAAAACTGCTGAGCGGCATTTTCCTGACGGAGAGGGTGTAAAAACTTGGTCGGACTAAGTCTGTCTCACCCTTGGCGTGCTTCTTTCCTCACGGTTCGATACGCTTATCGATTACACGTGGAGCGATTCGCGTCGTCTTGCCGAGCGTGTGCCTCTTCGCGGAGAGCGAATTCTGATTCTTCGTCTTCTAAACAAAACTATACTCGCGGCCGAGACTATAGCAGCTGTATCGCGTGTGCATGTATATATAGCCTGTCAAATCTATACCCGTTTTACGTTGATAGCGCTCTATTTGAATTGAAGCCACCCGACGATACGTGGAGAGTCAAAGTAAAGATACACATAAACACGGCCGGCGCGATAACGCTGTAACACATTGGACTGACACAATTTTTTAATTTTGCCCCGATTAAAAGGCGTGTATATCGCCTATACTTGCTGGCCGGCGAGCAATTTAATCTGCGCGGTCATTTTCACTCGCGTTTATCCGGATCGTAATTAACGGACGACGCTACTTCCGGATATCTCGTCGCCGCGCTTATGTCAGCCCCGATGTTGGGTCATCATCACGCGAGGAAAGAGACGTGATCGATAATGTCGTTGCCGTTCGCTGTACGCTTCGCAGGACCATTTTTCACGGTCGTTTCTTCCGCGACCCTCGAAAGTCTTCGTGTCTTTTATTAGCGCTAGAACTACCGAGGGGTCGAAGTAATTTATTTGACATTTTCGTATAATATTAACCTTTTGAAATTTTGTCCTACTTCTACTGAACTATATAAATTATCGGCAAACTTTCAGCAGGTAAAATGATTTTAAAACAGGCGACCACTGCAGGAAAATATTAAAGAACCTATTATGACAGCCGTATTTTCTAAATTACTGTTCCCTTGTTCGATACCTTCGTATTTATACTCTTCGTTACTGTCATTCCTCTCATTTCAAAAGTTCGTCTTTTATTAATTACTGTTTCTTGTTCCGACACAAAGCACCTGTTTTGTTAGTCGCCTCGCTCGAACAGTTCGACGCGTCTTCGGTTTCACTTAATTTTCTTTTTCTCCACAGTTAGGCACGCTTTAAAATTGCCCTCACTGCCGCATTGATGCAGATAAACTCTCGTTCGTCCTTATCTCGGGCCAATTAAATCGGCTAATTAATGAGTTATCAGAGAGTGCGACTTTGCATTTGCACGGGAGGGAACGAAGTTTGTATACAAATTAAACAACGAGCCCGTGCATCTTGTTCGTCGAAGAGAGCCAAGCCGCGTATGCGGGCGATGCATATATTAGCTGACAAAGGCATTGTTCACGTGTCGTATAAGTCCTCTGTAAACGGCAGTACAGTGTCCCAATATTGTTTTGCACATATTAACTTTTAAACAAGGGAGCGTTCGATGAATGCGCAGTCTTCCGTTCCGTACTGAATAATTTGTGTTATACTGAAAAATCACATATCTCTGGTTGAGCTTGATCCGCTGTATCGCATATTATTCGAAATCGCGCAGACCAAAGCGTACTCAAGCTGCACGGCTCGCTCGTCGGTCGTACGCAGATCCAGACTCTAAAGCGCGTGAGCGTATCTTTTGTTCGTAGAAAAATCGAGCCGCGCGCCGTGAGCGAACAATGCCAGGCGAACGCGAACGGTGTGTTCCGCGGCGCGCATGAATTATTCACTCGCCCACCGGTTGAAGGGAAACGGGATGATAATGGCGCGTTGATTGTCGGAATCAAGGTTAGACGTTGATACGCGAACGGACGATTCGACGGATTTTTCAGCGGAGCCAATTTTCGCCGAGCTTCGCGATGAGGGAGAGTCCGACTGCGGGCGTGAATGTTGAATATTACGCGGAGCCGGCGTAGCAGAGCGTTCGGCGAGATTAGATTAGAGGGAGTGATGCAATTTTCGGGAAGGCCCGTGTGTGCATACGTTAATCGCGTCTGAACTTTATCGGTTTCCGACACCGCGCTGCCAGTATATTACCCGCTCGAATATTGTCATCGCGCATACTCGACATTACATCTCACGGCGCCGGATGGCCGCCGTAATACCCGCGACGCCAAACCGGTACCTGCGCTGTTTTCAATGGAAACAACCCCGGGGGCCTCGCGAACATCCTCCTACACCGGCTGTTTTCGACAGTGCAGGTTTACAGAGGAATTCTGGAATTTTTTCGGACCGATCGCAACGAGCCTGCACACTCCTATTCGCGGGTGTATGCGAACGTACACACACCCACATTTTTATAGATCAGCATGTGTGTGCCTGTTTGTATTGGTGTATGTGCGCGCATCTACAAGCGAGCGGAAGGACTTGCAGTTGCCGGCGCTCGGTAGATAAATATTATTACAACTCCGAAGCGCTCGAACCACTTGATAGTATAAATATATCTCATCAAAGGCGAAGGCGAATGCAAACGCGCCACGATCGCATTGTTAAATACGTTAAGCACACAGCCTCGCGGGGCCTACACTTCTTTTCCAGCAATTGAGCTAATTTCCTACGCGCTCTCTTATGGAAGCGACGAGCGCGTCGCGTCGTTGCGGAGGCGTGCGCCAAGGGAAAAATAGCGAACCGCGGCTGGCCCGGGGTCCGGTCCGGGGTAAAAGTAGAAAGTCGCTAATGCTTTCGCGCGCGGCTCTTCATTTTCCAGCGCGATCCGATCGATTACGATGGACGGTGGCTTTAGTGGCGAGCGCGCGCGCGCGATTATGAGATCGCCGCGCATACGGCCGGCGCTCAATGTCGAAAGTGTGAAAAGTGAACGGCTCGCGTGCATTTTTTTCTCTTTCGTTTTCTAATGCGCCGAGTTGGCGGAATAATGATGCTGGCCGGGTAAAAAGAAATGTTGATGGTATGAGAGGACATTCGGTAATAATTGCGCGAGTTTAATAATTCCGGATCACGGAAAGTAACGTACTATCTTGAACTCCCTCACCACTTTGCGACCATGGCTAAGTGTCATTTCACCATTTTCCATGGTTCTAAGTTGCTCTATCTGGAGATGATACTTTCCACGAGAATCAAAATGAATTCGGATACTTGTCTATGTTCCCTTGAGTTTTCTTTTCTTTTTGCAGTTGCTATTATCAACATATTCAATTGCAGATGTAGATAGGGTTGAAGTAGGAAACCTCCTGAGAGCCACTCATTTTTCAATGATTACCGCGATAGCCTCGAGATCTTAACACCGAAACACTTCACTCTGTATAAAATCGTAGATTCTTAAGCTATGTAATTCAATTTCCGCGGTGCAATTAACTTATAGTTTGAATTGACCCAATTTTATACCATGATTCTTAACTGAATCCAATTTTGGTGGACATCGGTCGTGAAATGTTCTACAATTTCTTCACTCTCTCTCTCTCAGCGTCACGAATATCCGGCGACCTAGAACAGTTCATTAAATATCCATCCGTTCGAATCCATTTCCATTTGCACGCGCCGCGCGAGTGTAAATGCACTAATGACGGATGCGGCGATGGAAACGTACGAGAATATCACTCCTACGCGGTCAGAGCATCTCGCGGACGCAGAGCTGGAACATATTCCGCACTGTGTCGCATAACGTTCAGCCTCCCCGGCGCGATCGAACGGAACGCGTTCGACGAGGTCCGTACGCCAAATATTCGCTGATCGTCGGTTCCGCTTGCCGTGAATGGCATCAAATTTGGCGCATAAACTCAACGAAGGACCCAGCGCGGCGCCGTGACGTCGGTCGCGCACAATTGCAGCTAGCCTCTGTCGCGCGTTACATAATTTTCCGCACGATTTTAAAGCGTGCGCGAGCACGCACATCGCGCAATCAAGATCGCCGCGTCTTGCGGCGCCGACTGCGTGAGGAAGGAAACGCGGCGCGGTAGCTTGCGAAAATTTCGCGCGGCCGAATGCCGCTCGGCTGACGTCACTGATCCTTCGGCGATACAGAATGACGAGGGGGATACGCTGTTCGATGACGTAATTCAGCTTCTGCCGCATCAGCCGGGCGATTCGCGAGAAATCGGTCGCACATGTCCTCTTGGCGGTGCTCGTCACGATGTTGAGAGAGGTCTCGCGCGACTGAGAAAACGTGCCGTTCGGCACGCACGTTGTGTCACATGTTTAATTAAATTCGCACGACGTTCACGCAACGCCTTTATCTCTCCGTAATTTTGGCATAGGAGTCGAGTCGTAATTGCAGTGGACGTCGCCCACTGTGGTCTTGACATCTCGGATCAACCGCTCACGATGCATTCAATTTCCATTGTGGCACTTGGGATGTCTGCCGGCCGATGTCGAGATAATCGGACTAATGTGTACCTATAGGCGGTCTACGATTCCCGTAACGAGCACGTTAATTACCTGCTCTATTTATTCGTCGTCACGGTTCCCATGTAGCCGTCCGTTAGTCGGACACCGAGTACACCGATTCTCGCGTAATTAAATTCCACCGTTAACGGCATTTCACTCATACATGCCACCACACGCCGTCCACGCCCCCGACATAACAGACGATTGCAAAGTGGATTTATTGTGAAGCACCGGTTCGACACACAATAAGTAATCGTTCGCCGCTGCCTTCTGTTCGTCACCGTCCTCTTCCAACACTCGCCGCGCTCTATTCTTTTCTCTCCATTCCTGCTCTCTTTCCGTATCAACACGCATATACGCGCGTCTTGCTTTCACTCTCTACTCCCGTTCTCCTCTATCTACGGATTGTGTGCACAGTGATGTTTCATGTCGCACATGGTGCCCTGATAACGCCGCGAGCCTGGTGTTTGCGGCGTGAAAGATAACTCGCGCTTTTTATTAATAACCGTTAAGCGCGGCAAGATTATCGTCACTTATGCTTTCGCATCTGGCTCGTTTGCTTATTATTAGCGGCGACTTTTCCAGGCTAATTATAGGCGATATTATGTATTCATTGTCCTGTACACCGTCTCCACCTCCTACCCCGTGTTACATCGACGTTCTTCTCTTGCTCCTCTCGTCGCTACGACTTGCACGCCAAAACTAGACTGTTGTCCACTTTCTTTCCCACCTCCTACCGAGCCGCGGAGAGCAAGTTGCGAGGAACTGGCGAGTGGCATCCGTGAGGTCAATGTCTGTCGGCCGTCTTTTAAAGTACACACAGAACGCTCGGCTGATAAGGAATTTTAGTCACTCCCGTGGTCGCGATTCGTACGACGACGAAAGGACATTTTTAACGCGACGCCGTGCCGTCGGGAGTAGGCTTGAAATGATAGCGATAGCGTTTCTCGCGTGATGTTTATGTCTCCTCTGTCGTCGCCGTTGTCGTCGGTAGCTCGCGAGATAATAGATCTTTGCGCGCCGGGGCCACTCATCGATGATTGAATTTTAACGCGCACACTCCGAGATTGCTGCAGGAACAATGAAAATCGCGATCTACGGAACGAAGCGACTTTTTAAGGAATTTCGCGAAATTTTGCCGGCGTACCGAAATTTGGCGATTGCCGCGCCGACAAGCGCGGAATGAAATGTTAATGTGGGCCGATGTAACCCGATTAAGCGCGCTCAGCGCTCACACAGGATCTCGGTGCTAATTGAACATTTGAACACCTGTCGCGATCGCGTACAGCAGCCGCGATTTTAATACTTTATAAGGAAGGCGAAAAGATTTGATCTGAGTATCTACATATCTCGTATTTAAAGCAATCGGAGCGAGATCGCGTCGCTCACGTTTCTGTTGTCGCGTGACTTAAACGCGACTAGGCATGCGGAAGTAGCATCTTTAATTATGGTACGGCTAACGACGTACTAAACGGCGTACCGACACTACCGCATGGCTTGTTTAAACGTTTTCTCACCTTGTTACGTCAGGACGAGTCCAACGTCCGGTTTAACTGATACTAGACTCGAGTACAAATTTCTTACATCTTGACGTTCACACTTGCTCTATGTCCCATGCGCGCGTATCATAAAAGTTCCAAGCACCAAGTTCCAATATGTATACAAGTACCTTGCACATGCCAAGTAGGCGTACCTATATCTATATCTAATTGTAAGTTAAATTTCATGTATCAAGTATAAACACTTGAATGAGTAAGTTCCGTGCACCGAGGTTCAGTTGGCTGTATGTACAAGCACCTTACATATGCCAAGTGTACGCGTCTATACCCGTAAATTCCATGTATCAAGTATAAATATCCGAAGCAGTAAGTTTCACAGCCCAAGTATAGACATCTATACGAGCGCATCCTTCTTTCGGCTGAAAATATTCATGCGTCGCGTCACTCTGCTTTCAGATGAAAATTGAAACGTCGCAGGATCTAACATAAACGGCCATCCGGGGTGTAATGTCACGTGCCGTCCCGATGGAGAGCGTCCAGGCGCCGTAGCTCGTTCGCCCCAACAAGGGCGATGTTAGTCACGCAGACACCCTCCTCGGTGGACAATCTGCCGAACATGTTGTCGGTACTCGAGGAGGAGGCGAACGCCGACATAGACGACGCGTTCCCGCCGCATGTCGACACGACCAACATCGTTATCCAGCCGGAGTCGCCTACCAGCAAGAAACAGGCGCTGAAGACCTTCGCCGAGGTCAACGCGTTGCTGCAGGCGGCCCGAAAGAGAGAGGCGAAGTTGATAATAAGGGACAATGCCTGGCCACTGAACAACGGCATCAGGGCGCAACTTTGGCCGGCCTTGTGCAATCAGCATGCACACGGCAAAAATATGCTGGACGGATTTTATTGGGACATGGTCAATCAGGTGTTTGGAACGACAGGTAGGTTCGAAGGATTTTGCAGCGGTTGCCAATCGGCAGAAGTGAATTGCGGCTTGAATGAATGTTCTGACTGATTTGATGCAGAGCTTCCGGAGAAGTCGATCATGTTGCCGCCGTTCGTAGACAGCACTCACTGCCTGTCGTACAACTTGACGAGAAAGGGTAGGAGTGTTGCTGACAGGGTGGTGTCCGTTCTGGGATACGCTTGCCCGGACATCACGTATAGCCCTTCCCTTTATCCAATCACTGCACTTCTCCTGCACTTTATGCCAGGTATGTGATGTCTTCCCCTTCGTCGAGGATCAGACCTTTACGAAGCGTTCTGGTGTATAACGGTTGATTTTTCGTATCCAGAGGAGGAATGCTATCACTGCATGGCCAGCTTAGTTGCAGCCAAGGAGAAAATGTTCATAACGCAAACGAAACTGTTGTACGAAGTCACATGGAAGACAGTGGAGCAGATTACCAAAAAGCACGTGGTACGTAGAGACGAGCGTTACGATTGTAATACGTATTGTAATAAGAGAACATGAGTAGAGTATGCCCTTGGGGGAGGCAACGTTGTACGATCGTTTCCGTTTCATTTGAAACTCGAGTTGCCGCTCGTCTAGTGCCAAATATCTCAAATAGACATAATACCAACAGGGTTTCGCTATTCTTAGCCCGCCACTTATTTTGTCAATTTTAGACGCTTGATATTTTTAAGTAGACTACTTTACGCGATATTTTTCACGCTAAATCGGATACCCGTAATGATCGACTTTAATTCACGATCTAAGAAATCAGCTGCAGTACATTTAGCAAGGCATTGCTCTGGTTCGAGAGCGGAGAGAATCTACATGGACTGGATCTGGTGGATTCTTCAGCTTCTTCCATTTCAACATCTAGTCAGGGTTATGGACTGTTTCCTGCACGAAGGCATCAAAGTGAGTGTTTACGAGGTCGCGCGTATGTTGCGCAAAATACGTTGATATATACGTATGACTCGGTGATATATTTGCGCATGTAGACGAAAACCACCCAAAGACTGATCCCTCGCGATTCAACTTGAAATCGTACGTACGGTGCATAATATCTAGCGGTAGTTTGACACATCAGAAAAAATGCCTGGCAACCGTCCAGACGGTATATAAAGATGAAACCGTGAGATATGTCTAATGTGCAATGCACTTAGGTTCTAGGAATACTATGAGCATTAAATTCGTCGACTGATCGTGTGCCAGCGGAAAATTGTTTTGCGAGCATTTTTGCGAGCTGACGGTGCGCTGCTCTTGCTCTTGAATGTGTTGTTCAATTCTGTTCAAAGTTCAATTTTTGAGGTTCTTTGAGATCAGATGCGCGACGATCGAACGGTGCACTGTACTTATTGACCGACTTCACTTTCTTTTGCAGGTCTTCTACCGGGTAGCTATGGCTATAGTTTTATTATTCTATAAGCATTCGTCATCACAGAATTCGGAGTGGATGATCGAGGTGTCGAAGAACGGTATTGACGCTGCTCTCTCGAAATTTTGCAGACAAATACCGGTAAGGACGATATTCGTAGGTATCAATCCTTTCTAAACAGCAGCATACACAAGACGTTGTTTGGACAACTGCGCTTGTTCTAATTAATATCAGCCAGTCGTGCAAAATATCGTTGGCTTACAAAGTCGATGACTTTCAGGTGACACCGGCTAAATTTCTGCGTACCGCGTTCGGTATTCGTGGTCTCAGTTCGGCATACATATCACGAGTGTTTCTGCGCACGGAAATGGCTCTGAAGAGTCGGAGCGTTTTGACGGGATCCAGATCATTGGCGAGGTCACGATCGACGGACAACCTGCCGACGAGTCAGTCGCAGGTCAACATTCAGATGATGTCTCACACGCTCACGATACGAGAGGTATGTTTCCATTGAGTATTACTCAGCCGCAGGCGTTCTTCGTGATTTTATCTAGTCAACACGACAGAGAAACCGGGATGACTCGACTTGGCGGCCGAAAAGAATTTATCCCAAGAAGAAATTGTGTCCATACGTCTTACGTTCACTCGCCGCTGTGTGATATTCATCGAAAACGATTTCGTAACGTTTTCGCTTACCACGTTATTTGCGTACGAGCATTCGTTCGACCTTGTTGACGAATCGCAAGTACGAATCAGCTTAACGACTGAATGGCCCGAACCGATTGTTAATCTGATATCGAAAAATGTGAATGCATATATAAGATAGACCTGTCAATGAGATTTCCACGTCAACGGAATAGGCATCTCCCTTTCACATTACTTGCCTTACAACGCCTTTTTCACATATTTCTATTGGTTTAAGTCAAGTCTTCCAACGTTAAAGATTCGAACGGTCGATATGGTCTATGTTGAGAGAGTGAGAGACGTGTCACTGTTAATGGGAGAAAATTTTTTTCTTGCAAAACGGTTCGGCACGTAGATGTAGACGTAGAAGTTTTTTTAGGGTTTTCCAAGTAGCAGCGAGTACGCACGATGTCTCAAACAATGATATCCATCTGTTTTCAGAAAGAGTGTGAAGACACATACAAAGACAGGGTATCGTATGATTATCTTTTTGGGAAATGTGTTGTTAGTTTCATGTGCTCTTGCCCTCTGTCCCTCAAACTACTACCTGTTTACACTCATATACATACTCATCCCCCCCCCCCCCCCCCCCACATTTGTTACATATTTATTATCGTGCCAGCTTTTCGCCGTTTACCGTCTCTCCACTCTAAGCAACTGCGCTACATATACATACTTTTATATATGCGAACGACATTCTTGTTAACCAAGATCTCACCACAAATTGATACTGCCAGCGTTTCTTACATATCTGGCGAGGTCCTCACACTTTTTCCGCTTTCGGTGTGACTCAGCCTTAGCGACATATAGATTCGCAGTTACACACGTGTTCCCCTTTAACAATTATTGTCCCAAGAACCTACGTACAAGGTAACGAAATTCTGAACCGCTTAAATATATTAATATATTAAATTATAACAGTAACATTAACTCAATATACGCGTACCAGTGCGTGTTCAATAAATGTAAATCACCTTTCGTACCTAAGATCCAGACACACATACTCTCCAACAATGAATCTACACACACTGTTGTATATTGCATCGAGTTTGTATGATGTTCAATCTTATATCTCAACGTCAGTCATCACTAGTTGTGTAGACACTTGCTACAACATAATCGCCACCTATATCGTCCACTATCAACGAGTACTCTCTCAATGGGAATGTCGATGGCTGTTTCTCTTATCTACTCTTTATGTTTCACGATGACTTCAGTCATCATTGCGATTTGCCCGAATTCCGACCAAAGACGTACACGCGAAACGAAACGTAAACTGATGGCTCTGTGTGTTGTCTTGTGTCATGCTGCGTTGCATCGTTGGAATGATGGCGGGATTAAAAATGGGGCGATTGACGTGTGTAGGGTGCGCACAGCCCCGGACCGCGTGCGCTCTCCATGGGCGTTTATCCCATACAAAGCATATGCTCCCAGATCCTAGACATGCCTGACGTAAGTACTCAAACCCATGGTCGTAAGGCATAACGTATCTTGAGGAAAGAGAAAACTCTTTCCGGGCGCAGTTTCGTTACGTTTTTTTTTTCTTCCCGTTACTTCATCGTTTTTCTGTTGGTTTTACTTTGTAGAGCTGGTTCTTGTCGCCTATCTCACTGTGGCATGTCGATATTGTCTCGGTACTCGAAGTTGGTAGCCTCGTATTGAAGTTACTTACTATAGGTCCAGTAGTAGTCAACCATATTCGATCTTGGCTGCTGTGTTTTATGATATACCCCTTGGCGTACATCTACATATGTGTGTATGATATGGGTACATATATATTATACATGCAAGATGTAACAGCAACCACTAGTGGCTAGTCCTTTTATTAGATCCTGAAACCTTATTACTATTTTGTTCTGTTCAGTTTTTCGTCGGCAATTGTATGGAATTCGATGAAATCGCAGAATAATCTTTTCAGCATAGTTACGGTTTTTTTGTGACATAACTACTCCCCGAGTTATGTTCGTCCTGTTCTCTTTTATCGAGACATTAATTTTCTTCATGATCTGTGTTCTGGATTTGATCGGTGTATGAACTGAACCCTGACTCTGTTTTGGAATGTTAGCGTTTACCGTCACATCGGTTCGACTTGTTGCAGTGCAATTGTATTTTCGTCTTCTGAGCCGCGTTTACGGCTGTTCGAGCATGTTGTCTATTTGAGAACAGCGTCCACGTAATTTGGCACTTCTTACAGTCACCCCTTCGTCCAATCGTCATTTTTCTTTTGCAGCGGGAAAACGGTCTTACGCCAATTTACTTTTTTCTCTATTTGCGACTGCTCACCGTAAAACGCGTACGAAACGCTAGAGCAGCACTTAGTATCGTTGTTAGGTAGTGGTAATTTAATGATTACGGCCTTGACGTGTTTGAGCATTGAATTATATTGCACAGAGTGTGTTTAGACTTGAAAATCGAGACAGCGACGTACTTTTTCGTCGAACGATGATCATTTGACTGTACAGCATTGCAATTCTGTTTTCTTTTTTCTATTCTTTTGTATTCCATTTCCCTCACCACACCGTACCCCCCATTGAGCAAGCTTTTGAAACGATCGCCGCCCAATGCCGAGGGCTGACACTTTTCGTAACACCACCTGCTCCAGTTTATTTTTAACCGAATGACGCTCTCTCTCACTTGTTTGTCGCATGATGAATGGTTTTTCCTTCGCATTAGACACGATGCATTGACTTCGTTACTTCAGAGTGTCTGTTAGCTTTTTTTCTTTCTTTTTTACCTGCCCGCATAGGCAAATAAGAACGTATTGCAGTAAATACTCGTGACAATCCTTTGCGGGACGTGTAACGAAGAATATTTGCGTATTCCGCTTGCTTGAAGATACGCAAGCTATATTTTTTCAACTAGTACAACTACTGATGTATATACGTAACGTTGAACATATAACTCAACGCATTTATGTAAGTATTGAATCGTAGGTGCTTGACACACGAAAGTGTGCACATTCGGAGTATGCCGTGCCAGATACGTAAATTCTAAAAGAGAAACGGACACGGGACAGTAATATTCGGCCGTGGAAATATTTTCTTTTCGATCCGTTACGAATGACCATGAATGATTTTCTTTCGATCCTGACGCTTCCATGGTAAACGCGCGTACTCCAATCTATTTTTTTTTTTTCAGCCAAGCGCATGATCTGTCGCTGTTGTGATATAGTATGCTATTACTATTGAGATTACTTAGTATAATATTGATAATTGTTTGCACATTTTACGACGACAGGGTAATTCGCTCGAACCTGAGGCAGGCCGTCGTTGTTAATTGCGTTGCCGTTTATTTATTTCGACAGCTATTTACACTGTGGTCGTGGCTGCCGGTGAGGATCACTATGTATCAGCCGATATTGCTGTACACAACTGAGGAACACGGTTGTTCCTTGACGACGTTCTACGTACGAGTTGAACAGCACGAACCGACGCTTTTGATGATTAAAACCTGTAACAACGAGGTAAATTGTTTACCTAGACTTTGTAATAGAACTTCTTAGAGGTTTCTACATAGAATAGCTAACGCAGCATAACGCTGGGACTTGCGACGTTAAGATTTCTTCTTGGTTCTATCAGGTGTTTGGGGCTTATTGTTCAACGAGATGGTACGAGCGTAATCTGAAAGACGACAAAGGTCAAAGGCAGGCATACTTTGGTACGGGTGAAACATTCCTGTTTAGCTTGTATCCCGAACGAGCTAAGTACCCTTGGGTGGGCATGGATTCCTCGCACAACGACTCCAGAGTGCATCATTCCGCCGAGCTGTTCATGGCGGCAGATTCGAAGATGATAACGATCGGCGGCGGGTAAGTTTTCGCTCCTAAGATGAAACAGTGCTTTGCCATAATTGGGCTTTACGTCAGGGAATGCGTGTCTAAAATTAGTATCACTTGAGTCTGCGAATAGAAGTACTAAACAAGTGTACCACTCAGGTCAGGTAGTACAAGTATTACAAAAAATGTTCTTAGGGACGGCCAAGCGATCTGGATGGACGAGAACATAAGATTTGGCAAGACCGATCGGTGCTCGACATTCAACAATCCGCCACTCTGCGCCAGCGGCGACTTTGAGATTAGAGTCTTGGAGGTCTACGGTTTCGCCGGTGCTTGAATGGATTGAGAGGATCGCGGGACCGCGAATATTCTGTTTCATTCGAAATCCCTACTGCCAATTAGTGACTCTCTTTCTACATAAGTAACATACGTATACACATAAAAACACATTATAAGCGCATATATATACATATATATCGTCGTCTCGTCATATGTTGCAAAAGGAAGAAAATGATGTTAAGAAGGGGAGCGTGACGGTGATCGAGATTTCTTCAATCATCTACCCATGCTCACGAGCGAGCTACTAGTATTATGTGAATGTGAGAAACGATGAACCCGCATGAAAATTAATCGTCAACGCGTGAGATGCTTAATGCCGATTTGAGATTACGTAAACGCATTGCCGTTCTTTCGTTCGTATATGTGTACGCTTTATTAAAGTTCGATCTTTCTTTTTGAGCGCCGACGAAAGAATTTCGCGGTGACACCGGGTCGCTGACGAATTAATTGGCGACTCGAGCAAAACTGAACTCCGACAATAATTATCCGACGATGAGAACGAGGCCAGCGTTCGGTTAATGCGCAAAAGATATCCTTTATATATCCCGCTCTGTACATATTGTATGAAAAATTATCGATTTATTTTACGTGAATACTTAATCATTTCTCTTGGACCAGAAAACCGCGTGTCGCTATATATATTTCATATATCTGTGTATATATTATACATATACATAAATATTTAACGAGGATTATTTCAAACAGCAGAATTCGTTAATTTTACAATGTATCATTAACGTTCCGTATAAATGGAAGAATTATGTTATCCTGAAATCGTTTATTTATCTTAGCGCTGTTATTTCTAGCTTTAATCAGTTGTTAGACGGAGGGGAGAAAGGGAAAAAACGAAGCAAGAATGAGAATCTGCGTGTGCGTGTTTGTATGTTGTGTGAGAGGAAAACAGAAATCCTGTTTATGTGTATAACGTGCGCTCATGCACTCTTCGAGTGTGTTAATTATATACATGTATATTAATCCTACATATAATTCCTTGTAAATACTATACATATATATATATATAAACAACCCCTTGCGTAAAACGTGTAATGCGATACATAAAACGCGCACGTGTACTGTATTGTAATTGACAACCGACAACGTGAGTCAGTGTGGCGATCGGAAAGAGTGAAAATGTGAAGTGAATTCGCCGATAAAAAGTGGCAGGCGAGGTGTGGAATGGTTCACGACAAACAACGATGTTCTATAAACGTTCGAGCGATCAACGGATATGATGAGAATTACGGGATAAGTTTCGGTTATAGTCACTTAAGTTTCTTAGATTTTATACGAGCGTAGTTATCGAGATGGGCCGGAGTAAGAGATATACGCAGGAACAGAAGTTGCTTTCTACGTGTATGTGTGTGTATATAATAGGTGCACACGCATATAGCCCCACGTATGTATGTATGTATTAATCGCGTAATTCACACTTTGGGCATTCTGACGAAACGCTTTAATTGTCATCAACCGCCGTGTTACCCTTCCCCCGTTTTTATTCGTCTCTCTTTGTGATTGAAGATCGTCACGTCGATTTCTCGATGTGACGAGTTTGACTCTTAGCGTACCTGCTTCTGTGTTTAGTTTCTTTGTTATTTCTTTTGTAATGTCGAACAGAGAGAGAAAGAGAGGGAGAGATGGTGAGGATAGAGATATGTACGAACATCGAAAATGAAAATTAAGATGTGATTGGAATGGAGTTTGAAATACTTTGATTGTGATGTTGGAAGTGGCTGGCACCACTTTTTCTTATACCGAGTCACTAATATCTTCTTGATCTTGTATCTTTCACCAATCCCCCCGGTTAGATCAGCATTCTTCTGGTATAAAAACGAATATAGGGAAAGATGTAAAGATAGAGAGAGAGAGAGCGGTGCTATTTCCGTGCGGGACAACAAATGAAGCACCGCATATTTTGTCTGTAAACAACCGGCGGGCCTTGTTAAGCGACATTTAATTACAATTTATCGCGCGTGATGTCCGTCGAACAGCAGGGGCGGACAAACACTATAGAAGTGCGTCGGGGAATGTTGAGGACTACATAAGAGGACGCGGATTTAATGATAAAAGCGGTCGCTATCATTATCAGCTTCTTTATAAGTATTTTACTGCGATCGCTTATTATCCGATCTGAAATCGTTCCTTGATTTCAAAGAAGAACAAAAATCATGAAAAGGTAAAAAGAGGCGACGAAACTTTATAGCGGGTCGTATTTTAAGCGGTCGTACATTAGCTATCGATAATCGAACATATTCTGTGTAAGGTTCGCGCTGGACGATATATAAAATGGTTTCGCGAGCGATTTACAAAGTATAATCTGCACTGCATGGCGCTATTGAAAACTCCATTTGTCATAGTATCGTATAGGAAGAATAACCAACTCTACTGGAATACATAGCTGAACGTTCGCCGCCCTGTAAAAGCGTATACAGGCCTTTGCATATCAACGAGGACCGCGACGTCCTTTTCATAGAACCACAATATTACCACAATGTTCGTATAGATATAGGCACAGATTGCGAAGTATTTCCATTGAATTTTCCACCTCCCTCCCCAGCCACGGCAAATGCAACCGAAATTTCCGCTGAGCATTAGCAGTCTCTAATTCATGTGATTCTGTGAATCGAACGATTCACGCATTTTTCGACAATCGGACATATCCGCTTTTTTCGCTTGTTAGACAAAAAAGACTCGCTTTCGCGTACGATAAAGGCGTACGACGGTTGTATGAATCGGAATAAGGCATGAATGATCTCACGGGAAAAACTCAAAATTGACCATGTATACCGACCATACCGGATGCATTATCCATTACCTCTGCAAACACGGTTATAGTCACTGAAAAATCGTCTCATTCAATTTCGTCGGACTGAAATCTCCATTCGAACATCTGCAGCGATACAAAGCGATACAAATGAAATCAAATGACACGCGTTACGCGCGCGAACAGCGTCGAGTGGACGCCGTACGTGTCGTTTACCAAAGAAACGTCTCGCTGCACCCGCGTTATAAAATAGTATGTCAATTATGTGTGCAAACAACGATCAAACGTAGAGTACCGCCAACGAAGCTTCGTTAATAAGTGTTTCCGTGATTTTACAGTTATCGTTATAGAATACCATTGCGCATTAGTGATTGAAGAGCTAATAAGTTCAAACGCTGTCGAGCCCTTTCCCTTAAGTCGTCGTTGGAGCCCGTAAAGTTCGATCGTGGCAAGAGAATCACAGAATTCTCAGGCTTGCGAAGGACGAGTTTACGACGGAAGAAACGTGGGAGGGTAAACTTTCCAACGATCGTCGTCCTGCTTCTTTCCGCGAGAGTAAGTTGCCTAGTTTTGCTGTGTGTGCTGTGAACAGCCTGTATGAGTGCTTATAATTTATTTATTACATCGCGAGGATAACGAGAGTAAACCGTGGAGACGGTGGGGTGAGGCGACACGTTTCGAAGGGGAGGGGGATAACGCAAAGTATTATTGTTCAAAGTTTTTAAAAACCCGTAACCGGAGCGTAGTGTAATTGTGCGCCAGGACGAAGAAAATATATTAATGATACATATGAAGTATATATATATACACATATATATACAGGCGTAAAGGTGCGCACCCACACTCATACGTTATATTCATATTAGGTATATGCCTACGAGTGAGAGACGAAGGAAAAAAGAACAAACGTACGCGTAGTCGAATGGAGTGTTGTAAAACAAAAAGCTTTCCGTGTACTAAGTCGCAGTGTTGTTATTATTACTATGTAATTTTTTGCGTAAGCTGTACTGTTTCCCGAAGAAGACGAGAAAGATGATGATGAAAAAAAAAAATGAAAATTGTTGCCTATCGATGCTACTTTATCATATCATCGTTGTGAATAGATTTATTGTTATACACAATGTGCCTAATCTTGTTCTTTCTGTTTCGTCATCCAGATTCTGTTTCATGCGCTTTGTATCCTCCCTCAGAATTCTCATGACAAATTTTTGGATTTGTTTGTTGAGTGCAAGGTCTGACGCGCAAACGTCCGTTTTTACTTGCATTTGTAATCCTGCGTTGCAATGCCATTGATTAGATACAACGGAGGCGCGTTCAGATAATGTCCAAGTTAATCGTGCGACAAGTTCACAAAGAACACCGCACTCCGCCGATAGTGTTAACAAACAGAACCGTTTCCATTGTTCGCGTGTAACGATATCGCGACCTAATGGTAGTCAATGTAGCACTAATTCTTACAGGTCTGAATAATTACGTGTCCTTACTACTGCGTAGCCATCTTGAACGTTAATATTATATCCACAAAGTATTCCGTAACTAACGGTACTACGCTTACAACTAGAGGCGATTCAAATGAACTTTTAATGCTACACTTTCAGCGTTGACGATTGCACATTTTAAAAGCCACGTACTAATGTACAGTTTCAAGATCCGCGAATCGAAGGCCATGTTTGATACATAGAGCATTTTCGGTAAATCATACATGGTGTCGTGCGTTCTAAAGAAACGAATATGATTTTCATAAATTATACATGGTATACGTGTCGGTGAACGTCCCGGGCGAAATGTTCGGGAGTAAATAATAGCGAGGAGAGTAGCGCGCGCACAGTCTAAAGCCGGTCGTGGGTCGGTCGCGCTCTTTACGGTTTCAGTTCGCCGTTTGCCGCTGAAAAGCAGTCTCGCCTCTTGGTCGAACGTGTTCGCTCGCCCGTCACGCAAATTCGCCCGAAAGCAGCGGTCTCTTCCTGTGCCGATAAGCGAGACCGGCTAATTGGACGGATAACCAACTAATTGCTGCCCAATTTTTTTTACGACGCCTAAGCTTTCGATACTTACGAGGGGGAACATGCACATAGCTTCATTTTAGCGTTAACGGTACACGTACGTGGAGTGAAAAGTGCGCTTTTAGAGCATAGATGTTGAGCAAAGTTTTGCTTGATAATACGTGTTTTCGTTAGCGATAACTCTATTACGCGATATGCGAGGAAAGAACAAACCAGACATTTGAGGCACCTTCGTGTAATTGTGGAACGCTGAAGAAGGTATTTATGCATTCCTGACTTTGCGTGTTGTACGGTACGTTCGGAAATTGATCTGTTTCCGTAATAAGGAACAGCCTGTTTCCTAACTTACGGTGTAAGAGATAATAATACGAATGTTACGAGCGTTATATTGTTCAGTGTTAAAAAAGCATCTAGTGATAGATAGGAAGAAACGGATGTCCAAAAGAAAGATTCGTTTTATCGAAAGCCTGCTCATGGAACGTCATAGCGAAAGTGAAAGGAAGTGTCAGAAGTACTCCCGTACATTGATATCATCCGACATGGATTTCGGCAAAAAGCAACGGTGGGGGTCACTTCCGTTATAACGAACGTTCACCAATCCTTCCTCACGCGTATGTCCGTTGAATCACCAACGTGAACATTAATTCCTTAATCACACGCCTATTTCACGGACAATCATAGATTATAGAAATTCACGTCTGCTGTATCGCTACCCTTATTCGTTACGCAGTTTGACCGTTATCACGTGCCTGTATTAAGGGTAACATCGGGTCAGCACGCACAAAAGTGGAACATTCAAGAGTCACGGTCTTTTATTTCCCTTTCCACGAGTACGACACCGGTTCCCTACGTGCTCGAAATACCGGGCTGCACCCATTTATTATGGTGTCGAAATGCAAGATACCAAAGCAAATTTGAACTGAGACCTCGCCGGCGCCGTACACGTTTCACGTTAAGTTTTGCCATTTTCTGCTTCGCCGTTTCTTGCCTTTATCAAACCTATGAACTTTTACGATTTTACGTAATAATTTCGTTAAAGGCTAATCTATGTGTGCGTATGACGATAAACATTATTATACGACGTGTACATTGTCGTGTTACATACGATATTACGAGCCTGTAATCGTAGTCGGGAACGGTGCGT
Organism: Priocnemis perturbator; assembly: GCA_963942575.1. NCBI lineage: Eukaryota > Metazoa > Arthropoda > Insecta > Hymenoptera > Pompilidae > Priocnemis > Priocnemis perturbator. The sequence continues at coordinate 12,393,428 of OZ012653.1, forward strand.
TATCCAAACTCCGAATATCGCGCACTCACGCACATGTGCACACAAAAGTTGCGCGTCTCCTACCATTGGCGCGATCTTGAAATTCTTTGCGCAAGTTGCTTCCATTGTGCAACACGTGCACGGCGACTTTAGAGACGCAAGGCTAATTCGTTGCGAGTTTTCACAATTCAAATTTAAGTGTGACCATCAGAACTTAATTCTGAAATTCTACTTCAAACACATTTTCCATGTTTTCCACCTTATCTCGAAACGGCACTATAAATAATCATACGTGTTTTTCCTGACAAACTGGTGTTAATGCAGTATCGATTCAAGAGGTACCTACAATGTTTGAATGAACGGTCGAAGGGGTTGATGACTGTATAAGAATAATGCAAGTAAAAGCGATTTGCTTAGAACTCTGTGACAAATCGGGTGTAACTTATAAATTCACTGATCCCGACCACGGTCATTACTGATAATGGGAAAGCAACAGGTGGTCGTTACAATGGCCGTTCGCAGGTAGTGCTACGTTCTCTCGATGTACAAATAAAGTATTGTCGACGGTTAATTAATCAATCAATAATTAATGGAATGCCGCGCGTCGACGGGACCCCAGCCAGCAAATAAGGAACGGTCGCATACCCGTTTGACTTCTCCTGCATTATCCACGAGGAGTCTTGCTTTTTGCAGGACATTGATCGTTGCCATCGACCACGGACCGACGCGACAAATTGGAATAAAACAGAAATACGTGAGATGCAATTATATAATATGTGGACACAAAGTAACTATCGTCCGAGACTATGGACTTTTGTTTCGTTCATAATGAAGTTCTGCTTTGAGAAAGCGTACTTTAAAGTGACACTTTGGTCTTCCAGATTATTTCAAGTAAACATAAAATTAAGTGTAATAAGTAACTTGGTGAATAGAGATATTGTTACGTCATTAAAATACAACCGATTACTGTCTACACCTTCGCATGCCAAACAACTTCCGGAACGTTCATGTACGGCGACGTTTCAAGCGCAACCGGTCAAAGCAATTCCACCCGACAAAACTTCGATCCGCGACTGATTGGAGCGGAATCGAAGGCGACCAAGCATCCAGCGAAAAATGTTTATGTCCCCCTCTCTATCTCGGGGGCAAAAAGCGACAGATAAGGAAATCGACGGCCGGCCGCGAACAGTTCGGCAAAGTCGACAGAGGAAAAAGCCACGTCCGCGCGTGCATGCAAATGCATCGTTTCCGCGAAACGCGGGACGTAAGCCGTGGAAAAAGGAACGAAACGTAAGGAGACGTCTACCACTGGGAAACGTGAAAGAGCGTAGAACGTATACGTGTAGAGCGAATACACGCGGGGCGTATAAACGTAAAATGTACACACGTGAAACGCGTAAACGTAAAGCATACATGAGTCAAACTTATAAATGTTAAACGTAGTTGTCACGGCAAACGTGTCGGTAACGCGATCGACGATGGACACTCATTGCATATGAATTCTGCGCATCATTCTCCCATCGACCTTTCATCAGCACTCATTCCCAATGGCTGGACGACGCCGAGGAAGTAGAAAAAGACGCGGGTCGAGCACGTATTATTTGTACGCCCATTACCGGCGCTATTGAGGAACGCGGGAGCGCGAGCGCGCGGAAACGAGCCTTGAAAATTGATAAAACAAACCGTTCGACTCTCGGCCGTCCGGCCTCTGGACTGTTCGTGCTCGTTCTCCTCCTGTGCGGAACGATAATCGCACGGCCCGGACGGCGGACAGTAACATTGATAAGTGACAATTCGAGAGCGTTATGAGTTACTTTATGTATCATGCCGGGAGAGAACGAGAGTCGTCGCCCGACGATGTCAGACAACGCCGCTAATTGCCATGTGCGGGACGAGGATTGGCCAACGGTGACCCTCCAGGCTCCGGTAAATCTTCACAACTTTCTTCGTCTATCTTCATCTTGCCTCAGCTTGCTTCATTTTCGCCATTCGTGTGTTTCGCTCGCAACATTACCGAATTTCATTAACACGTGCGATCCGCGGACACGTGCCTGTGTATGTTTGGTTTTAGTTTTGTTAAGACGATAACGCTGCATGCGTGCGCTGAGTGTTTTCGTTTTCCCACGCCGCATTATCTTCAACACATTTTCGCGGTTGCAATTATCGAGGAAACAGATATTACCGCGCGGTTATGCAGACATTACATCGATGTTGACGCGAATTAATCACAGTGTACGCGGTGCGTATAATGTGCGGCCGTGGAAGAAGAAAACTTTGCATCTTTGTACAGAATTGAAAGTAAACGTCACGATACAGCCGAACATGGTCTCCAACCAAATAAATCGTAAATTGTACGTTCCGCGCGTTTTCCTCAGTCATCAGCATTGCACGATCATCACGTTTTAGCATCCCCTGAATTAATCCCGAGAATAAGTGTAACTCTTCACGTCACTCTTCCACATGATATTCGATCCAGTTTTGCCTCTCCACAATTCCTGCACACAAGCCTACAAACGAATAACATTAACACGTATGCCTGCAATACATTACTCTGTATAACACATTTGATAGACCATCCCCTAGTAGATCGCGTCTAGTTGAATCGGAGCATATGGGGAATAGTAGAAGAGCGAAGAAAAATCTTGTCTTTGTTCATTGCAAGTGAACCGCGTTCCGTCTAAAATAGGAAGTTTGCACTATCGAGCGCATTACATTGACGCGTGCAAACGAGGCTCGTGGTGAGTGCTGATAAAATAAACGATCTACCGTGCACGTTCTCGAGCGATAATCTGCCGCCGAGACTGGACACTATTGATAAGTGATAATTAACGAGCGTGAGTTCCAAGTAGGGATATGAGCTGACGATACTGGCGAGACAAAGAGGTACGGTGACCGAGTGAGAGATGAGCAGCAGAGTGAGAGCAGTAATTAAGTCCACGCGCGCAGGTTGCCGTGTCACTCGGCATAAACATTGCCAAGGATTTGCACTTTTTACGGATGCTATTTTTAAATCGCTCATTAAAAAGTACCGTACGGTAACTTCATGCAGTTTATTATTTAATCATTTATACTGCTTCTATGACATTCATTACTTTTCAATGTATTCGTAAGTAAATGTTTTCTTGTAGCAATGTTCTGTTCTCTAAAGATATCCGAAAAAAAAATATTCTCTAGCGTTTCGAGGATAAAGTAATTAGAATGAGAAGTTGTAACGTGTCTAAACAAGCAAGACTCAGCGCACAAATGGGGGAGGATAAAGAGTCGCGGCTGTTGTGTGTCAAATAAGCAGCGCTAAATAAGGTTGCGAGATAACAACACCTGCGATCGTGGGATGAATAATAATTTCGCGGCACGAAAATGCTTCAGGCACGCATACAGACAGAAACAGATAGAGAAAGAGTGGGAAAGAAAGAACGAAACAAGCGGGCGCTTTCGTTAGCGAGGACGACTATTCAGCGCGTCGCCCGTTCCTTGCACAATACTTAATCATCCATGGTCGCCATGATCAGCCCGGTATTCACGACAGTTCGCCTTTTCTGGCTAAAAGGCGTGGAAGGTGTATTGGTTCAAAATTAAACTCCGCAATCGTCGAAACGTCTAACGTTCGCTTGCTTGGGGTTGGCGGATTGTGAGTTGCGTTAGTGCACGTCGACGTAGACGCAGCACTTTGTGACGTGTCGTTGTAATAATAGACGTAACACCTGTAGTTTCCCGACAGGATAAGTATTATACAAAATCTGCGAGATAGTATGTGGAGAATAAGGCAAACAAGCTAGATTGAATGCTATGATCACATAAAAGTGAAGGATTAGAGCAACGGTGTAGAACCAAGTTCACCGATGATAGCATCAAAGGTGAAAGCTCTAAAGAGGATCCATTATGCGAATTGTTTTTTCCAGCCCGACGAGTCTGAATGGAAGGAGGATCCGCAAGAAGTGCATCCAATGTCTGGACTTGTCGGGAATTTGCGGGGCCTGGACGAGAGCGCTGTGAATGCCGCCCCACCGTATCGGAGAAACAGTCTCGCCTTGTCCCTCCACTCGAATTTGGCCGGTTTTGGCGCGGCCAATGTCAATCATGAAATCTCGCCGTTGCAAGTGGTCGGCTCGGCACGACGACGATTGAGCAATGTCAGCGATGTCGTTTCGAGGAAGATCTCGCATACGATAGGGTGGAGAACAGTGTCCGCGTCCGTGGAATTAACTGTTTCTCAGGTAGGAAACTGACCAAGGTCGTTAACACGCATAAAGTAGGTCGAACGAAATTTAAGAAATCTGTGTACCGCGTTACAGGGTTCGTCTCTATGCGCCCAATACATTCGAAACCGTCTGAAACGATCGGGCATCTTTCACCGGAAGTTGGGTCTCAAGAGAATGCGCAGCGCCATGTTACTTCCCGGCGGTTCGGTAGTCGGCGAAGTCTATCCAGAACTGACGTCAGTCGGTTCGGAGTTAGAAAAAATGCATCCGTCCCTCTTCGTCCGCGTCGGCCGGCAGATCGGATGCGGTGGATTCACGACAGAACAGGCAGCGTGCGAGGCACTGGTCGATGTCTCCAGGGAGTTGATCAGGAATGGCGAGATGACCTGGAGCAAGGTGATAGCGTTGTATGCTGTCGCCGGTGGCATTGCGGTTGACTGTGTCAGGCAAGGCAAACCTGAATATCTGCCGGCCATACAACGAGGTGCGTCTTTTCATTCTTCACCGTCAAAAAAACTTTCAATTTCTTTCGGGATAATCGAAAAATAATGCAACTTTATCAATACGCTATAACAAGTTACAAAAGTTCAGTTCAAAGACGTGCATGAAAGTTGTATTGAGGCCATTCAATTGTTTCAGGCATGACGGATGTTCTGGAGGAAGACCTGGCGGCATGGATTCAAGCAAACGGAGGTTGGGTGAGTATCTCCTCATTCGAAACTGATTCGTAAAGTTCAATAATTGAACAATTGTTTCAGTCCGCTCTCGCCACAAGGTACAGGCCGATCACAGAAGAAACTCCGTGGGAATCACGGAACATCGCAGTGTTCTTCTTCCTCATGACTATACTAATCGGAGTCCTGTTAATAGCTCTGCGCATTGTCGTTCTCTAACACACGTTCTCTTTATTACCTTTCTGTAATTTATTTATTTCTTCTCATACGACGCTCTTATCAATAAACAGATTAAGAATTTCGGTAAGTTTATTCGGAATGAATAAATTTGTGTACAGACTCCTCGTACTGTACGTGTACATATTTTATTAGGCGGCTGGTATTGGATTTTTCATACTTCCATATGTGGACTAGGTGGCGTGAGTTTCTCAAGCTCCAGGTCCATCACCTCTATTTCTTCTTTATGAAACGGCATCTTTTCTGTGGGATCCTGATAAAAACAGTGACTCAGTCACTGTGGGAGAAACATATAAAATTGGTGCAAAGTGCAAGAGTATGAAAATGCGTGCAATTTTTCTTGATTGATTCCTTGACGCTTACCGTGGTCTTCGCTATCAGTGAAAGATAACTCTGGTTCGATTCTTTCTTATCGATTATGCCCAAATACTTCCGTCTTGCGTCCAACACGTCTTCAACCATTTTTTTGTGTCTGATAGCTAATTCTAACGCTCTTTTAAAAGATGTCAATCATAAGCATGGTTAGAAAGAAAAAAATAAATTTGGGTGAAAAAGCAGTACCTATTCCAATTATAGACTTCAATATTAATACGTATGGCTTCTTTGATTAAACCGTTTTGCAAGAGAATTCCCTCTGCGGCCAACAAATCACCAGCTAACAATGCCATTTCAGCATATCGTTCCGTTAAATTAGGTAATCCCTGAAACGATTTAAAGTCTAGGTTGGAAGTATATTTAAAAAAATTACGAAATTTAAAAGTGCACCTTTATATATCGGATATAGTCCACTTTATCGTATCTCCCAATAGCAGCGTAAGCTTCTTCTGCAGCGTTCATTTCTTTGCTATCAGTCGCCATCACGGCCATGCAGGTCCAAAGTATTTCATTCTAAAGTACGTAGACAAAACACATTTAGCTGTAATTTACATCTTCTAAGAGGAAAATAATTTTCTCGTTACCTGGGCGATCCGACAGAGTGACAAAGCTTCCTTCCACTTCTTATGCAGTATGTGCTGATGTAAGCTAGTGAAGAACGTGTAAAAGGAAGACGAAACCAAAGCACCGTCTCCTCGTCTAACAGTGACCATACCATTATATAGACTGACTATACTTGGTTGTTTACCAAATTCACTGAAAATTATAAATTTTATGTGATCCCTACACATCAACAAGTATCACCATGATATGCACTTATAAGATATAGCACCTGCTCTCCTTATCAATTCTCGTACGTCTAATTATTTTTCGATCACTGTAATGCACGCAGTTTGGGCACAGCCAGACTGACAAAGTGGCATCTAGCATCGCTGCTAAAACATTGGCATCCGTTGCCCAAGCGATATTCTGAGCCATTGCCGCTTGAAAATGAGATCATTATTTTCTTCAACATTGTCAGTACCACTTATAACCGAAAAAATTACCAATGACGCTCACCTATCTTACATACTCTTCCAAAGCCAGTAGCTCGTATAGAAACCAGAAATAAGTCTTTGTTAACGTCTATCAACGCCAGCTGTCGATCATTTACACCTCCTATATGATTTATTGCCAGTTGCGTAATATTCTGCAAATGACTGTGCGACTGCCCTTCCGTTATTGGCTTGTTGTAAGACACATCCAGAACGTGTAGCACTAGGATATCAAAAATAACGGCACAACTTCTACAAAACTGCATAGGATTATTTGTCAACGATTATCTTACATTTCTCGTTGCTCTGGCTTCTGATGACCAAAGTGTCGCAACATAGAGATATGCAAGGTGGATACAGTGGTTCTTGAGTCATTCCTTTCCATCTTGGAACTCCTAATAATCGGCCTTGATAACTGTACAATGTTACCGTATTCCACTCCACTAGCAAAAAGTGCCTACAAATTCATAATCAGTAAGAACGCATTCTATCCGAAAGATTCGATAACTTACTTCTCTGCTAAAATCACAGCAGAAACAGTTCCGCTCTTCAAGTCAACTATTGCAGGTGTATTCCAGTTAGTCACCGAATAAACGTGACATTGAGCAGGTGTTATTACGACTAAATGATCGAATCCAAATTCTAGTTGGACAACGCGATCAGATATTTCTAAAGTTTCGTGCATTTCATTGCCAACTTCTCTGACTTCGATCACCTTACGTTTTACCAATGTTGCTTCATAATTATTCCACTCCAACTTTCTACGTTTGTGAAAAAGAACTCAATCAATTCTGTTCATGGAATCAATTCTCATCAGCGCAGAGAAAATTACCTGTCGATTACGTGTCCTGTTAAAACGGCTCCATTACTGCAAGCCATTGCTACCTGAGTACTATCACTCGACCAACTTATACTATATATACTTCCGGTACTGACCTTTTCTAACGAATGCGACCACTATGAAAGTAATGCGATATGAGTATTGATAGTAATGAAGTCCAAACAGGGGCAAAATATCAGTATAATACTTACTCCTGTTTTATCACAAAGTTTAATTGTGTTAAACGAACCGACCGCAAAGTAATTACCAGAGTAACACCAATTAATTGATGTAATAGGGTGGTCTCCTGGACTGCTATTATATAATGGATTGCCACTGGAGTCCCAGACCTTTAATGAAAGCATAACAAATAAGTGCTCCTCATAATAAACTGATCATCTTAAGGTTCTATCATTTACTTTATATCTGCAATCTTCACCACCAGACACAATGTGTCCATGACTATGATTCCAACTAACCACCAGAATAAGACCATCATGTGCATGCCACTAAAATTGAATTTTTATCATAAATTGTGTTGCTCCATTATAGAATGTGTCTTTTATATACATGCAGTAGTTTGTTTAACCTTATGAGGCTTGGAATTGGAATTCAGTGACTGTAGCAGTAAATTAGCACCTTGAGCATATAGAATAATAGAACAGTCTGGGCTCCATGCTGAAGTTAACACAGGGACAGAACCTCTGACAACTATAGAACGCAACATGCCACTGCGCGACCATATTTTTATCACACCATCCTCTCCAGCTAAATTTATAATAAAAAATTATTGTCCTGAATCAAATTTGTGTTGACAGAGATAGTCGGTTACCTGTAAGCAATGCTGACCCATCACCACTCCACTTTCCGACTGTCGTGGCACCTTTATGAGCGTCAATAGACTTTTCTATACGACCATTTTTATTTACTAGATGATATTTACCTGTGGGAATTTGTCATGTAAGAGTTACAATGCTTTAAACAATTCCATGTAATTAAAGAGTCTTGTCTAATAATTAAATATACCATCAGCTGTTGTAATTAGAAGTACATCTAGGGACTGTTTCTTGGTAGCAGTCATTGTGTGATTTGGTCTAGGATGCCACTGCATGTCTGTTGGGTAAAAGTCAGATGGAAACTCAGTGATGACAGTGGAGTGAGCAGTACCCCCTTCTAAGTGCCAGCATATCAATAAATGATCCTCCCTGCAAATAATTCCATAAAGCTAAATAGTGCTTTGAATTCACCGGAAATACGATAATTACCCGCAGGAATAGATCTCTTCTATTGAACTCCATGCTACACAGGTCACCATACGTTTATGTCCATTCGTTTTTTGTAATGCTATCTTTAATCTCATCTTGATAGTTTTGTTGAATAACGTCGTATCGTAAGCATTTAGAAAAATATACACATGTCAAACGTGACAGCCTATGTCCAGGTTGAACTACATACAACAAGTGTACTAATGCTGAGAGAAGAGTGCCCAAAGGTTTGTTGTGCACGTAATTGCCATGGTGACAGGGCAGAGTTATGAATCACTCCACACGTAACACGAAAGTTACTCATTATTGAAGTTTTCATTAGAAATTAATATTGCAAAAATCTATGAACGTTGCGTCCATCAACGAACGGCACAAGATATCGGACTATGTTCACTGAAAGGGGAAATATTTTGAGGATGTAACCTTGTTTTACATATATTTATTAAAGCTTCCTCGATACAATTCGCTAATCCTCATTTGCACAACTATTATGTTCATTCCCACAACATTAGTAGTCCTTTTTCAAACGCGGACGGGTCTTCGCGCAATGATGACAAAGTCGTCGTCGCATTGTCAATTATTTTTTTTTTTTACAACCATGTCGAATTTCTGCACAACTGCGCCCCAATTGCGATCGATCAATTAAAACCGAAAGAGTCGATGTCGTAAATCTTTCCCTTTCTCTTGTGTTTATTCCAGGATTTTTCGTTTTTTTTTTCATTTTCTTTTTTTTGTTGTTCGGAGCGCAAATGCAATGCCGGTAATTGGAAGATATCACCTTACATCGAATGCAATGTAATAATTATATATAAAATAGAACATTTCGGAAATAACGCTCAGATCTGTACAACCGAGAAATTATACATTGATCGTATATATAATATATTCTCTATTATTACGTAAACCTATGGTAAAATGTACACGTACGGTCTTCATTACTTTGTTATACTTATGTAATGCTTACACCCAACGTCGCGCGAATGAGTATTTCTTCTCTTTTGGACAATGCGAATTGGTCGGGTCGAATATCGGTAAAGTGAGGAGAATGACGAAGATTTAAGGAGGATGAGGAATGGAAGTGAACGAATGAATGAACGGAAGGAACAAGGTCAACGAATCGCGAAAAAGTAATGACGGCATCTACTGGTGTTCATGTCGTAACTGTGGAATATAAAATCGGTTCAGACATTTCTATTCGAGCCCGGTTTCTTTTATCATGTACGAATTCGAATCGTTTGTGTAGTCCACAGTTGCCGCCAAAGTTTATGTTACAGGAGAAAGTCTGAGATTCAACAAATACGGATGCGCTCCATCGTTGCACGTCCACTTAACAATTAATCAACGAATATCATTCAAGTCTGGTCGAGGAGCAATCGAGCATTATTATTCCGGCATACATCGACGCCACGAAACATGTAACATCGCGCGTGTAACAGTATCCTAATGACGCCTTCCTCACATATGTACATTCCGCACTGGCATACGACACCCTTTTCACATCTTTTCTCTTCATCTTTCTGTTACGCGTTATAAACTCATCTTTACGTCGCGTAATTACTTAATAATAAGCACAGGTCAGTTTATCAGTACGTCAACATTCATATTGTTATATGTATACGATTTCTTTTGATTAATACGTTAGCCGTGAATTTGTTCGCAACCGATAACGGATCGTATCGGATCAATGTTCTGTCGCAACATATCAGCAGACAGTCACTTCCTCCATCCTTCACGCAAGAATGTTACTGCTGATATGAGGCGATACCTTTTTACAACCACGCACCTGTTTCCTATTTACACAACTTTTTCCGTTCTCCCACTAAATAGTAAAAATCTTTCGTTCTGTATAATAACGAAACTCGCCTTCCGTTTGAAAATCATAAATAAGAGACACAATATGCTAGGACGCTCGTTTTCTCGATCGGTTTGGCATAGGAACCTTCTTCACGTAATGTACACACAATCGAGCTTTAGGTTTTGTTTCCTAATCGAAGATTCTAATACTGGTCGTGTTTGGATTATGCGGACATTTCACTCATTCGACTCCTCTCGTTCTTTTTTAGAAGACTTAAAGAGTCCCGTAATTGCGCTTTTTTGTTCTTACTTTTTATCGCTTGGCAGACACCACGTTTTCGTAAACCAGTTGGAGAACCGGTGACAGTTGGCCGATTAAGTTATTGCATTATCATCGTATTGGATTATCTCTAAATGCTAATCATCGATAATGGTGAGCTATTCGCTTAGGACACGTTGAGCTAATCAAATATTTTGAACTCTCACGTAACTCTGGTTACACTTGAAATCCAGGAATGAGTGTGAGAAAAAGGCAATCTGCAATTTTACATTCTCCTATGAATATCTTCCTTCATACATTCATGAACAGTAATGACAATGGTATGGCACGTTGAAATCCTATGAATGACAACGCTCAACGTAGGTTTATGACAATTAGTTAAAAAAATAATAAAAATAACGGTCGATAAAACACCTTTATACAATCACCTGGATTCAAACGGTACGACAGAATCACGTGAAGAATTTGAGAAACCGCCAAGACGCTCTCGAAACTATGAGCAATATATCTTCATGATTTGATGAAGAGAGACACTGTCGCGCTTTGAATGTTCAGTTTCCTGAAAGACCGAAAAAGGACATGACTAATCATATGAGCATGACAATCCTGAAACATTATCGATACCATTGAACTAGCTGCCTCGTATTATTCAAAGACAAGTCCGATTTCCGGCGAAAATCGCCTGGAAAAGGGGTACACAGGTAAATGCTAGGATTCGTGTGTTAAAACTGCGTGTGAGTTCGCGTGAAGAAAAACAATGGGGCTAACACGGATTAAAATGCATCACACTCTCGATTCACGAAAGCGTTCGCTAAATGACGATAAAATATCGGGGAGCTGGAACGTAAAAACCCGTACCATCCCCCGAGCGTGTAAAACGTCTCACAAAAGTGTCGGTTAACACATCGATTAATATTATACAATTATGAATATTCCCTTTCATGGTTTTCTTTTTTATATACAAACGTACAGTCTCGTCATGGAATGGTATGACAATATATTATATTATCGTTTAATCTAAAACACACTCTCTTTCTCTCTCTTATATGATTGTTTGATCGTTCATCGTTAATCTATTGTACGCTCTTGTAATTGGATACCCAAAAACATTGCGTATCTTTCTCTCTCTTTCTTTGTCTCTTGTTGCTCCGAGCGAACAATAAAAATATTTATTTGTTTTTTCATATATATTTATATGTATATATTATATATGTAAAAAACTCAACGCTCTCCGGTCGTTGACGTTGCCGAACGAGGCGACGCCGACGATTAAAACTACAGGCTCGATGTGCGCGATTTCTGTTAAAATGGATGCACACGCTATTTACAGGAACGGGACGTATAATCGCGCGATAAACTTCCGCTCCACCCATCGACGATTGTGAACGGGGGATACGACTGAAAGGGTATATGTGAGTATGCGTACTTGTGTGGGTGTACGTGTGTATGGGATGAGATCAACGAAAATGATTTGCGAGGGCTGAAAGTGAATGATGCGTGATTCCGTTCACCGTTTCAAAGAGCACGGATAGATGTAAAAAAAAAAGGGAAAAGATACGAGGGCTCGTGTAATTGTCCTAACGATAAATCCTAATTTGTTCATATACTGCTTTTCGAAGGGATCGTACCTCCATCTCCTGGATCGTTATAAAAAGTTTCCTCGATTCCGAAGAACAAAATACATAAACATGGACGAGAATTAAGCTCAGTTTAGCGCGTGACTATTCCTCCGTCTGAGGAACACCCTGCTGTTTACCGGATAGACCCTGGTCAATAGGATGAGCGAGCTGCCGAGGGCTAGTTTGACTGGTGCCTGCCTACCACCGGGTAATCTTATAAAAACGGTTGCAACTGCAGCGACCCCGTCGTCAGTCGGCTCGACTGCCACCGGCCTCACGTCGCTATGAAAACTGACAAGTTTATTTCGCCTGCCTTTACGCTGCGGCGAGCTTGGACTGCAATCGTTTCCGTCTCGATCGTACAAAATGGTGGCCGAGGCAAACGGTCGTTTGGCCATGTGCAACATCTCCACAACATGCCTTCTTCGCGCGCGACGCACATCCGCCGCCTGTTTTGTTTTCCAAGCCACGACACAGGCTGCGAGAAACAGGAAGAAGCACGAGAAGAATACCGAGAAGAAGACGAAGAGATCGATGTGCAGTTGATCCTGTCGGAAGAAAATCATCCCGTAGGCAGCTCTTCCATATAACTCAGGATTCACGGTGTCAATTGCTCGTAAGGCGATGTGGAACTTGGTTTGACCGAGCTCGTGTTTGTCTTGGGGTAAGGTCAGCACGAGACGGTTCGTTAAGTTTCGGATGACGAGGAATGTGTTCCGTCTCTCGATGGTTAAGAACGTTGCGCGGTTCTCGGCGTAACGTTCCACTACTATGTATTGTGGACCAGTGTTCCAGTTGGGTTCTGTGGTGGTACCGTTCTGTGGGTAGGAGTAACTGTTTGAATGGAACTCGACAATGCGGACCTTGCTGTTCGGGTGATCCTCCAGCCAGGACTCGTGATGATCTCTTCGCCATTTGAATCTGCTATCTAATTCAACCTGAAATATAAACAATTCGTGTTGAGAAGCAGGATTTCAGAATGATATGCTGTAACGCTACGTACATCTTGGTAACCAGTGGACGAGTTTAGGGTAACTACGAAGGAATCATCTCGCGGGCTTAGGAACAGATCCAGAGCGCCCTGAGTAACGTCGACCATTACACGAATGTCGACATTCATGAATCGGGGCTGCACCATGTAGAACACTGTCTGTCCCGGGTTCAGTGGCTTCGGTTTCATCTTACATTCATCTGAAAATGATGACGCATAATCACGGAAACTCATTTTAAGATCATAATCAAATAACACATAGTCCATGATCAGAGGAGTACGAACCGTAGGATCCTCCTGATATAATAGAACGTTGCAGTTATAGAAAGAATGCTTTAGAGTGTATGGAAGAACGCAATCAACTTATGAAGGTACATACCAATTAGTTTGGAGTCGAAGCACATTTTATTATCGACTGTCACGGTCTTGTAGCATTGATGACCCATTGTTGGCGTGCCGGCGTAATTTTCTCTGCATTTACTGCACTGCACCATCCAACAGGGCGTGCCGCCGGTATTCGTTCCTTTGGCGGGGCCACTTGTGCAAGATGGTTCGCTTTCTGTATTATTGCCACAATTGCATTTTTCACCGGTGACAGGATCACAAGTAAAACCATGTCCGTGACATTCACAACTGCAACAACGAAGTAATAAATCTCATTTGGTTTACGTTATTACCTGATTAAGGTTCTTCGTTTAGGTGTGAAACACTCACGGTCGACAAACGTCCCGTAGGTCCTCCGTTCCTCGAAAATAACCGGTCATACATTCACCACACTTATCTCCTTTCGTATTGTTTCCACAATTCACGCATTTCGCCTTGGCCACTGGACCCTCGACCAATTGTTTCTTTAACAGGTCTATTGACATTTTATCAATGGAATTTGGATCCTAAAAAATGTCTAGTTATCTAGTGTGTCCATGTTTTACAACAATTTACTGATTCGGTAATAAAACGATATTTACTGGGACAGTCATGCTTTCATTGATACATATTCGAGTGTGCCCGTTACAGTACTCGAGGCACGGAATGCACTGGCCGTTGTCTGCAGGATTTCCAACGTATAACGGCAGACACTTGTCGCACTGCGGTCCCATCGTATTGTTGTGACATTCTAAGCAAACGTCTAATTTGTCTGGACCGGCACAGTTACTATGACCGTTGCATTGGCACTGGATTGAGCAATTAGCACCCACATAGCCGAAATCACACCGGCAAACGTTTGGCTCGACACAAGTACCCCTAACGCAACCTTGAGTACACATAGGTACGCAGATTTTTCTGAAAGCGGAACATGACTGTAAGCATGTCAATAAATTGATTTCGTTCAAACTGCTCTATACTGTACATACCTTACGATTTCGTTAGACGTCCAAGTCCTGCAAAAACAAAATCGGTGATAAGATGAACAATATCTCTAAAAAGGGCCAAAAATAGTGAATTCAAATTACGTTTCAGTTTTATATCCATCCCCGCACATGCACTCGAAACCTTCTTCGAGATCGAAACATTTTTCGCTCTTTGGCGAACAGGTGTGATGACCGTTCGTACATTCATTTTCTGGTGGGCAACGTACGTAATGCCAGGAAAACGTTGGCTTAGGTGGTGGGTACACCAGTGACATAGTAACATTGTCTTCTTCCACAGATTCGACATTATGTGGAAACAGCGTAGTTACAATCGCTACATACGTCAAAATCATACTTTCAATTTTGTGCCAATTTTTGTGCTGCCAAGAATGGACCATTTACTTACGTGGCTCAGTTTGCGGATAATGTTGATTATAAAGCATCTCGCAAGTTCCACCAGCTGGATGATCAGTGGGTGCCTCCAGTGAACCTTCTGTACATAATCCTTGACCCGTTATATTAGCCGAGTCCAAGGAGCACCAGCCGCAATGTGAATGTTTCAAGCATGTGCTGCATTGTTTAAACACTGAACACGGTTCTGGACAATGATCCATGTCAGAGTTACGTAGAACCAGTCCACAAACACCACCGGCGCAATAAAGTGGTTGATACGATGGCGAAATGCACTGAAATGTGGTTCGTGTAATGATTAAATGTCTATTCTAGATTCTCCAAATCTATTAAACAGTGTATGTATGTAAATAATATAAATTTACCTCGTTAAGTTGCGTGGACCACCTACATTCCCTCCAACCTCCTTCCGCCCCAGTTCCTTTCAGACAACTTGTACAGTCTTTGTGATCTGCACATCTCTTTTCGCATTGCGGATTGCTTATTTTAACGTTCGATCGTTCCAAAGCATCGTCGGGTACACAGTTCCAATCGTAGGCAGCTTCACTGGTAACCTTCACTTCTAATTCAGCTAAAATATAAATATCGGTGTTATTTTTCCGCATTCTTACAGCAAACAGATAGCGTCCAGTTTTTTTAGAATATCGTACTTGTCTTCGGCACTTGTTTCGTCCACGCACAACCATCGATACTGCTACATTTTTCACAATCACTGGCTGGACAGAATCGTTCACTGCATTGATTGACGTCAGTTACCGATATTTGTCTAACATTACACTTCAATTCGTCGCAATCCTTCTCGTAAGGAATACATTTCCCTTGAGGACAATTGGTACACCATTTGCAGATCGGTTCGCTGTCCTTGTAATACGGCCATTCGGCCAAGCACTCGGTACAAGTTCGAAAGTTCTGACACTTACGACTTGCCATCCAATCGGAGTTACAGAATATTCCGTTCGATCGGAGAGCTAAAGTAACGTTAATATCGCATCTGCAAATAAAACCACGTTTCCAAAGATACTGCAGGTTTGCTTATTGTCAAAAAACTGTTGAAATATTGAACACAGCATTCTTACTTATCGTCTCTATTGACAGATATTTCGTTTGAAAAACAAAACGACGCATTATTGCCAGTAATCATTGTCACAGCGCAGAAGGAACATCCAAAATATTTTCTGCATGTGATTTTATCGGTCCATAAATTGCACAGATCTTCGGGTATATTAATTAGTGTAACGTGACTCTTAATCCCACCGTCGAAACCTCCAACAACATATACCGCATTTGATTCTGGATCAGCATGAGTCATGGCGTGCGCATACGCTGGCGGTGGTGGGTTGCCAATTATATCCATGTCCTTCGTGATCAAACGTATCCAGAGATTGCAGGAATACTTGTAGGCTATCAAAGAGTCGGAGGTGTTGTGTGGATTTTGACGACCACCAAAAATGACCATGTATTCGTCGGTTGTGACTGCCGAATGAAGGAATCTAGCCTGAGGCTGTATATGAAAATATAAAAACCAAATGATGATATGTTACGCATTGTAATCGTAAAGTAGACGCACTTACCAAACTACTTCCATCGGTGAAATCGTCCTCAAATGGTGGTAGCACAGACCATGTCCGCGTTTTATAATTAAGAGCATACAGTCTATTCGAGATGAAGCTTCTGTTGACCGCATAAGTATATCCGCCAAAAATGTAAAAACTATCCGATCTGGCATGATACACGGTCGAGTGTCCGTACACGCCCAGTGGTCCATTTCCATTAGTATCGATCGTATCCCAAGTTTCTGTTTCCAGGTTGAACTCCCACACAGTATCTAAGTAACCGTACTTAGGACTGAACCCACCGATCAACACCAAACTCTCCGATTCACCATCACGGCGTAACGTCAACGTATGACCAGCCAACGGCAACGGTTCCTTCTTAGACTCTTCTTGAATGATCTGTGTCCATCTCTGGTTCTGAAGACTGAACTTCCAGAAGTCGCTCAATGTGTTATTTGACAGACCTTGAACACCTTCGTCCTTCATTGACAATCCACCGTAAACGTATATCTGCTGTCGGCTGTGGACAATTTCAGCAGCATGGAAGTATCTTCCCTGAGGCATAGAAGCTTCTGAAGTGGATTCCACAGTTACGGGCATCCATGTATTATTTTTCGTGTCAAACAACCTGATATCATTCAAAGCTCCATGGCTCAGGGAATATCCCCCGAACATCCATAAACTACCTCTTCTATCGGCCACCAAACTGTGGCCGAAACGTGGCAAAGTTTTTCTCAAGTGATCCAAATGGTCGGCCAAGTATTCGGAATTAAAAAGTTCCGTAAACACTAGTTGATGCTCTTTAATTTTAATCGAACAATCTCGCCCGCCGTAACCAGCTGCACAAACGCAACGTCCATATCCTTTGTCGCATACTCCTTGCTTCTTGGACGATGTACAATTATTAGGACACAACTCAACATCACAGTCAATGCCAACGAAACCCGTCTTGCAGAGACAGTTGCTATTCCTGCATTCCCGATTTCCTGGGCAATTACTGCATGTCATGACGACGTAACTCGCATTGAAACCTTCGACTTCGTCTAGCTGTTTGTAGTGAACAGTGAGGAATCCTGACTTTGCCTCGACCGTAACTGGATAATCCGTACTTTCTGTACAATAAACTCCGAGCAGTTGACTTTGATGACTACCGGACGAAGAAACAAACTCTGGCAGTCCATCGTATACGTAGACGCTATTTTCTTGACAACTCACGTTAATATCGTCATGTATCGTAAATTGAATCACGCTTTGAATTCCCGGAGTCATAGTATCTAGGGAGAGATCTGTCTTCGGACTGACTATCCAAAGACACTCTCTCGTGGGTGAGTCTCCTAAATGGGTTTCCCATATGGACAACTGGGAGTGCCTACTGCCAAGACCTTGTTTGCCGTTTCCTTCTCCTCCTAACATACCACGCGACATGCAACCGTAATAGCACATGCCTCCGTCTTTTGGATCACCGTAGTAACCCTTTTTACATCGTTGGCACATATCACCTTCGGTGTTATCGCGACAGAAACAAACACCAGTTTGTCGGTCACAGACCCCCAATTCTTTATCTCCGTGTTCGTTGCAATTACACTTTCTGCATCCTAAGGGTGTCGTTGCGTTGCCGTAGCTGCCAGCTTTGCATTCCTCGCAGTACCCTCCGGTGGTCCAGTCCTGGCACTCGTCGCAAATTCCTGGACCTTGGAGGCATGTCGAATGATTGTAACAACCGCAGTTTGTTCGACAATCAGAACCGGTCCAACCGAGATTGCACTCGCATTTGTAGTCGGGTGCTTCGCTGCAGTAGCCGTTGATGCATTTTTCGTAGCAAGTCTTCGTGCAATTTTCCTTACCTTTCAAGAATGCGCAAAATTAATACTGACATTAGAGACAAACAGAATAATTTTAAGATCGTTCACTTACCGTCGCCATTGAATCCACGTTTGCACTGACAACTGAAGCTGCCGTGGGTATTGGTACAAATAGCATTAGGATGACAATCGTGTAGACCAAGGTCACACTCATCAACATCCGGGCACTGAGCATATGCCCATCCAGCTTCGTCCACTTCAAGCGTGCTATTCTGATAGTCATTGATAACCGAACTACAGTTTACATGCGGTTGATTAAAGTCCCCCTGAACACAGGCACCGGTGATGGGATTTTCAAGACTGTAACACCAGCCACAGCTCAAAGAATGCAAACAACTTGAGCAGTTTGTGTGACGACTACAACTCTTGCACTGATCGTTTCCAGTTAACGAGGACCCCGACCTTGAGGTGACCCCCATGAGACCAGCTTGGTCCATCCACTCTCTGCACAGACCAAACTGATACTCAGACGTATAAACAGAAAAGGAGAAACATTCCTGCGTTGCTTCGCACCAAACGCAACGACCACGTTCGTCCAAACATTGCGTGCAGTTTGATCTTTGTCTGCAAGGTATCGGACACTGGTCCAGACTAACGACAGCGTTTGGAAGTCTTCCAATTCGAGCACATCTCGCTTCTTCCGTCCACCATTCGCAGAGATTACTTCCGACGCAAGACTCGCACGAAATATAATTTGAACAATTAGCACAGGCTGACGGAGTGATCGTCAGGTAATGCCATTCTCGAATTGCGTTTCCGTTCTCGTCCCATTCCACATCCGCAGAGCAACTTTCTGTTTCATTGACTGAGCGCGATAAACACTTGTCGGTGATATCGCACCAACCGCATGAGGAGTCCGTTAAACAATGAAGACAGTTTTTGTACTGATAGCAGAAACCATTTTGAAAGGGTTCTAGGTACTCGAACGTGAATACTTTGGGGTTTTCAATTTTTTTGTTGTGGGTAATCTCCATCTTGCTGGCGTACGCGTAGCTGGCCGTGACCATTCGTTTTGACTCGAAATCGAGAAGATATCGACCTGGCAGTAACATCATCTGATGACCGTCAGGCCATTTTGTCGGAATGCATTGTGACGTTTCTGCCGTCAAGTTTGCCACCAGTTCCTGAACAATTTCAAACACTACACAGTGAACACATTCGGCGTTCTTACCAACTAGAAACGTAAACGATTAAATTGCTTACTAATTCTTGTGGGTCGTCACTTCGTGAAACGTGAAGCGTGGCGCTGTTATAACTAACGCAAATCTTTAAATGTTCCACCGTACTGTCCCAAAAGTATTGCGGTGGCCTGAGAAATCCAATTAGTCTTGCAATCATCTCACCGCCCAGAGCAGATTCCGTTTTTGCGCCCTGCATTGATGGTACGTTAAAATCAACAGTAGTTGCGTTCACTATTGTCACGGAATCCGGTTGACTGAAGTTCACTGGAGGCTTGTATTTTAGAAAAGTTAGACCAGGCCTCTTATCCATCTCGCGACACTCCTCGACCTTTATGATTTCCGTGCCTTTAGGACCCCACCAGCCCGGTATCTGTGATGGTGTATCATCTCGAAGACCGCAGACACCATAATTGTCGTCTTTATGATGGCAACGTGCATTTTGGACACACCACGTGCAAGTGCCTAAATTCAACTTCTTCGATACAGAATTTTTACCACGGGAACTGGTACCCCATCCTCCACCCGGTTGCCCGTGTATCAAGCAAGAATGACAATCACCTAGCGCTGGGCAAACGCCTGGACAACGTGTGGTTTGTAAATTCGTTGTGCAATTACTGCCGATAGTTCTCCCGTAACATATCTGGTGAATTAAAAAAAAAATCGATACTTATGCGTTACGTACTAATGGTTCACGTTATATACGTTGTTATTTCGCGTTATCTTACCTCATCGGCTGAGCACCAGCCACACTCTGGATTAGCAGCGCATTCCATTAAACTTTTGTGTCTGGAACAAATTTGTTCCGGTTCTATATAATCCTCATCGCCTGGAGCAAGCATTGGTGGTAAAGTATAAGCAAGTAGATCCGCGTTTACGTTCCCATGGTACCCGCCGACCAAAAGCAGTGTATTTCCATTACGAACGTCTGCCGCATGAGCGAAAACTCCTTGTTGTTTAGGATATCGAGAATCTAATTATGAAAAGCAATTCTTAGTTAGTTGACCATTAAGACGTTTGCAGTGTACTCGTAAGCAGAAAGATAATTTTCCAGTTAACCTTTGTCATTCAAGCCTAGCACATCGTGGCTGACCCAAGCGTGGCAGCCAAGATGATAAAGGTACATCTGATTATCGTAACATATTTCCTCCTTGTTATGTCGATGCGAATATCCGCCGAAAACGACTAAATAGTTGCCAATGACGTTGCACGTATGAAAGGCCCGCTCTCGAGGAACGTAAGTGTCCCGCAAATGGGCTCTAGGATAATGAATCTCCGACCAAACTTTTCGGTCTAATTGAAAGACGAACATTCTGTCCGACAATTTGCTAAAACGTGCAACACTCGCGACGACTCCACCATAAACGAGCAACGAATTAGTAGCTTGATGATACACCGTCGAATGTGCTACCACGCGCACGTCCAACTCTTTACCACCTCTCGGACGCACTTCTGTCCACCTCTCCGTAGTTGCCGTAGGATCAGCTGAAATCAAACGCATACACTTGTTATTCGCAACCACGCCATTCACTGGTTTTCATGAACTCACAGAGATGTAACTTGATTCTGTAAAGACTGGATGAAAATTCTCCGTCCACCGTGCTGCCTCCGAATAGATATATATAATCGTTCGCTAGGGTGAGAGTGTGTCTCGTTAATCGAGGCGGATAAAACGGTGAATTCTTTGCACGCAATGTCCACATGTGCTTGTGAACATTGTAATGCCAAAGTTCGTTCGACAATGAACCATCTTCCACTTTGCCTCCGTATATCACAAAGCCACCTGTGCACGATCGATAGACGATTTATACAGTGTACTATAATCTGTTCATGATTGCTTTTTAATGTACAGTAACTGACCTTCGTATTTACAAGCGGCATGACCGTACCGCGGACTAGGCTTAGGCATTTCATCGATTGACGGGTCTGTCGCATTCACTCGGAACGATTGATTTGTTGCCACCTTGGGATCTTGAAAGTCTTGCATCACTACATTCTCGTCTCCCGAACTCTCTACTACTCTTTCCTCCCAATTTATCCCATCAGTCTCTACACTGGACGTTCGCCTTTCTCTATAGAGTCCTGCTCGCTCCAAACTTCTCCGATACCTGACAAACGTATACTTTTTCGTATTGAAATATACCTTGTATTACGAAGTATTACGAATTATTACGAACGCGAACGGACCTTTCGGATAGGGACTGCGAATATCGGGGCCTGATATGTCTCAAATGCTTCTTCCTTGAATCATCGTTTCGTTCAATTTTAATCGTACTCCTGTTGCCTTCACCTCTAGCTTCCGAACCCCTCTTATCATGATCTCTGTGCTCCGGACCGTTTCTGAAATCTCGCCAGGTATGCTGACCACTCTCCCCTGATGCGTGTTCACGCAGGTTGAAAGAATTGTTATTACTCTTTATACTGTTCAGTAACTTCCACATAAGCGACGTTCGCGGCAGGCCATATTGATCTTCCGTACCGAGTCCTAAACGTTCCAGGCCGGACGCAATGAGCATTGGATCCAAATATTCGGCGGACGATGCTCCTTCTGTAGAAGACCAACCGCTTCTAAGTTTTTCCAGACTTTAGACTGATTCGATAGATTATTTGCAGGAAGTGTATCAGTACCTAGGACCATGCCGTACTCGTTTTCCCATTGACTGGTGCTGAAGCGGTATACTTCCAGATCGCTAAGTATATCATTGAGATCGTATCCTCCGAAAACATACAACGAATCGGTTTCTTTCACATAAACTGCCGTATGAGCTGCCCTCGGTCTTAAGCCACCCTCTGAATGTGAAAGCCAATGCCATCTGTGTCACAATCGTAAGTAGAAGGGTTATTAGAAAAATCGCAAAACAATACCAATTTAGTCAGACATGAACACAGACTTGTTTCCTTCCGGATGCGTTTTGTGCAGTGAGCAAGATTGTCCGGAATATCCGCTATGACATTGACACCTCTTTATTCCACACACACCCGCATGACTGCAATTATTTGGGCACAGTGCCCTGGAACAATCTTTACCACCCCAATCATTTTCACAGAAGCAGGTATTGTTAATACACTTTCCATGGTTAGTACAATTGTTTGGACAATCCGTAACTGAAAACTCAGCATGGAAACCGTCCAGAACATAGTTTGTATCACTGTACAGAAGTATTAACATCTAGAAAGACGTAGGATCATTAGAACACCATTGGCCTCTCTTTACATCTCATATAAAAAGCTTTTACTTACATAACCGGAGGATGAGGTGACTTGTTGAGGCTCAGTTTTTCCGCTAAAGCTACCTAAAAGTGGCGATCTAAATGAATCACCATCATAAACAAAAACGTAATCATAGCTGCATTCTGTACCCATTGTACGAAAGCTGAGCGTGATAAATTGGCGACTGTTGTTGGCTGAAAAATTCAACATTTATATTGTATTGAAAATATATATATCTGACTTAAGGCCATGGTTCATAACGATAATATACTTCTCTACCTTTGATGAGCCATTCACAATGCGAATCTTGGGTATAATTAGAGCCTAATGGACCGTCACTTATAATACCCCAAGAGTCAGTAAAAACTTTTCTGGTCTTGTCACATGGTACTTGTTTGGGAGATGCCTGAGGAGCCAAGTGAAAGCCCCGCATCAGGCAACTCCATATAACTATCCATGCTGCGGTGGCTGCCACCCACCCCATCACAGTGTATTCACCTCACTGATGGTTGGCAAGGTTAAACTCATCATCCACGTTCATCAGATTATTCGCTCCAGTATCTGAACTATGAACGAGAAATTGTTCTGTGAGCCTACATCTAAAAAAGTAGAAGCACTTATGAAACACATACACAGAGTTCAATAAAAGTATTTAATGTCTGCTAATCCCCTCTAAGAGAGTTACATATTGTAACACATTATACACTGACATGCACTGTTATAACAAGAGGAGACATGTACCAGTGCATAAAAACACCATTTACTCTATGTACTGAACTGGACTCTGCAGCAAAACTTATGTAGATATATACGTGCACAACACTGTATCAATAATATCATACCAGATACAGATGTGCCACTGGCAAAAGAATGAATACTCTAAAGGGACGGTCATGAAATCGGCCTGCGAAATTTTTTAAACGTTATCGTTCGTCGCGATTCAGGCATATGAGCAGCGAGTAGTCTGTATATGGCCGAGCCCACAGACGGAGTGATAGAAATCTCAATCAAAACAATCACTAAGCACTCCCACACAGAAGTTGACCCATATATATGTCACTCTGAAAATCAAAGCCGAACCGGGCGCGAGGTATGAGTCAGGAATCACGAGCACCCTATACATCTGGTACCACACAAAACGAACGTAACGGCAATCATACTCTATCAGACCACCCCGACGATTAGCCGAAAACGCAAACTCTAATAACGCGTTTATTCGTCAGCTGATATTTTCTGAACAGATAGACCGCGGTGACAACGGTACTCCCTAATCATCATTTTCCTCATCCTCTCTCCGTCCTCGTCGCTCCATACATACACCGCTCTACATCGTGGAAGAACACACAGAAAAACAAATTGTGGCAATGGTTCGTAAACGTGACAAACGGTGGACTCACACGAGTCATGCTCCAAGGCGTGCGAGAACGAAGTAGCAAACAACTTCTGGCCCTGGTCACACCTTCGTTGCCGAGGCGTATTTGACAACGTGCATTCTCTCAGAACATAATTACGCAGCCTGCGACTCGCACGAAAATCCTCTCCCTCCCGCTTTCTCCCTCTTTCCCAGTATCCTCTCTCGGCGTGTGCTGGCAGTACTCGAGTCAAAACATTGTATTTTCAGTACGTGCACGTACGCTGTATATATGCCTGCCTGTGTGTATACATGGGGGGTCGACCGAACCGTGAAAACTCTGGGCTCGGCAAAACGTACGGCCCTCGCAATATGATTTTCCCGTCGACTGTCGACGGGCGAAGGAACAGGCGTATTACGAAGTCGACTCGACGCTATTATCCTTGCCGAGAGCGCGTGTCCTTCGGTGCTCGTTGCGAGGCCGAGTGCAGCCGTTAGAACGTTCGCGATAGGCGCGCGAATAAACGCCAAACGGGAGCGAATTCTCTCATCGGCCTCGCCTGTTGACACCTTGGACTGGCACTGTGTATACGAGGTCAGGGTGGGGGCTCTCCGTGATCGCCATTAGGGGAATTCGGAGCGGGACGATTTTCGTGATTTCTCTGGAACGCCGCGCGTGTTCGATCGCTCCAGTCACTCGATACCGCCGTTGATAACTCTTCATGCTCTTCATCGCTCGTAGCATTTATCCAAGATGGATAAGCGTCGCTCGGGAACACGACTCGTCGACAGAGGGCTTAAATTTAAAATCAATTTCTGGTATAGATGCACTTTACGCTTACAGTACTTTCGGCGGAATACTTATAAGCTAGCTAATGAAGGAACGTTTGTGATAAATAATGTCCTAGTAGGTTTGTTTTGCGATAGACAAACTTATAATTACATTTCCTGGATGTTGACGTGTAGTACTTCGTTAATTTTATACAGTTTTGAATTTACCGCGCTATCTAATTTCTTTGATACGGTGGCGCCAGCCTTGGCGGAGAAACGCTCAAACTAATCATTGGACACCCGTCGGTATTTATGGTAACTGCAATTGTTATTGAGATTATCGACTGGTGTCGATTGAGTAGTTTGAGCGTTTCTCCGCCAAGGGTGACGCCACCATATCAAAGAAATTAGATAACGCGGCAAACTCAAAAGATTAAGCTTTACCCGCGAATAATTCGTATCCGCATTCGAACACTCACGACCTTATTTGTTATAAACACTCATCAACGCAAATATGCTTTCCGTGAAGACTGAAATAGAAAGAAAAGGGGTAAGTGGAAACAATCGATTCATAAGTAACATCTCGAATATATATATGTGTATATATATATATGTGTATATGCAATTTATGAGTTTACATTCTTAGACCTCGATGTGTTAACTTAGTATTACCAGATTTATCGAACAAGAAAATTTCCTACGAACGTATAATCACTGTTTTTCCTTTCAAACCCATCGTAACTGAACAACAATCTTACTCAACTGGTTCATTGTTCACTCGTAGTCCTATATACGATTGAATAAAAGCAAAAGTGACTCCGCAATCGCGCACAAAAAGTGCAGTTGTACAAGTGTTCCCATTACAACGGATTAAGTGGCATACTTGCTAAACCATCAGCAGTTATTCTGTACATTTGCCAGAATCGCAACGATTGATACAATCGCATTCTTTAGTCGTATTATAGTTTACTACCAATGCGGTATAGCAGTATATAAATTATCTTCTCTGTCAGAAAACACCGAAAAGATATGCACGCACGCTACTCC
Source organism: Priocnemis perturbator (assembly GCA_963942575.1). NCBI lineage: Eukaryota > Metazoa > Arthropoda > Insecta > Hymenoptera > Pompilidae > Priocnemis > Priocnemis perturbator. The sequence goes on from OZ012653.1 coordinate 12,419,427, forward strand.
CACTTTCCCACTGAAGCGGTTATTAAGGATCGACTTTCCCGTTTCATATAGGGGATTATTAACATCCAGAGCAAAAAAATAAAGGTCTACAAAGCGGACATTGGTGTGCACGGGCTTTTCATTGCACGCGATATCTATTTTTTTTTCTTATTAATTGTAAGGATAAGCCATGAGGTAATCATATATATTAGATAAACGCTACGTAAAAAGTGAAAATCACTCGGCAACATTCAGCGAGGTGGGATCGTTTCCCAATCGGAAAGATTACAAAATTGGCCATTTTCCTTAAACCCACTCATTTTTAACTTTACGGTCAGAAGGTATTTTTAACGAAATAATGCTCTACACACTGCCTCGTTACATCTTCTCTTGTACTTATTGTTAACTAATGTTTCTTTTTTTTTAGTATTTTTCTTTGCGTGTGGTGCACTAACGTCTAGGTCAAAAATATTTCTGGACATAAATTAAGCGATTATGAAATAGTCTATCTCTATGAAAAAATATTTACTTTGCAACTTTGCTGAAGTTTTACGTCCAGCTATCCGAGGCATTTCAAGTGAATCTTTATATACTTTTTTTGTTTACGATATTGTGCCAACTAATTGAGAGGTATATTCGTGATAGCGTAATAAAGAATATGAGATGTGTTTCTCGAATAAGTGAAAATTCTCTTCCGTACTGTTAACCGACGTTAAGTTTGCTGATAAAAGGATAGGAGGTGAATGACAATTTTTCACAATCAAAAAAACGAAAGAAAACAAATATACCTGAAGACATTTGTACTAAAAATTTGCAACCCCCGTTGTAGGCAAGCTTACCAGGGACCGAACGACTTTTTATACAGCTAACATTGGACTTTGCCAGCAGTGTTAAGAAGCCATTGACGGAGCATTGCCGTTCGACATAAGCGTGAGAATGTACAATTAGCGAACCGTTCGTCAAGGAATAAAATATGGCGCGCAACAATGTGTAAGAGAATGAATGCGACCGGTTACTTGCTCATTGCCACCATTCACGGTTCCCCGTCCAATGGCCCCGGCAATCCAATAATGCTGTTTTCCCAGGAGAAAAGACGAAATTTCAAAAACACTCTCTAGCCTCATCGTCTCCGTGATAACATTATGGTATGAATTATAAATTACAAGATGCTGTCGAAAGAAATTAGCTTCATCTTTCTCCTTCAGCTCGCGCGGAAGGCCCTTTCTTCCTTAAGATATCGATGCCGGCAAAACCACGACATGAACCGCTGTTTCGAGGAGAAACATCAAAGGCAGTCCTTCGCTGATTCATCCTCTGCGTAGACTTCTGGCAAGGCCGTCGGCTGACCGCAGACCAGGTCGGAAATAGTTTTCGTTTTGACCGAGTGACCAAACGCCTTCGCGCATACACTGAAGTCTTTCGTCATCTCAGTGATTTCCCTACTCTCCCGATGATTACCGCAGCCTGGCATCTTTACTGTTGGCATGGAGTACACGCTGTCGCTACCAATACTGTTTTTTGCCAAGGATGGAAGGGCGGTGGCGGTCGGAGTTGCAATGATGTGTCGCTTCTGTTCTATGTCGAGCAAGTAGTCCTAAAAATTATCTTTACTACAACTCTGTCACCACACGCAAATATGAATATGACAACCGAGTGTTGGAGTTGACCCTTACCTTCTCTGCGTTGAGGGGTCCTTGGATGGGAGGTGGCTGTGGAGGTCCACATGATTGATTGCAATGTGCTAATGCAATCAATGCTTTCTGATTCTCCCTGGCATCTACTAGGAAGATACTTTCCTTCACTTCTTTAGCATTGTATTCGTCAATTCTAAAAATATTATAATCGACATTGAAACATGGTCTTTCGATATATTATATCAACTTGCTCGTTCGATGTGTAAATATACTTACTTGTCGTAGATAACAGCATGTAGTCCGAGTTTTTTCAAATGTAATATAGTATCTTTATCGTTATTGTCATCGCCCCAACAAAAGATGATGAGACCTGCGTCTTTCACTAATTTCACTTGCGAAGGATCTCTAAGAATATCTTCCGTGTGCACATTGATTCCCAAAATGTCAGCGATCAGTGCGTGCCTCATTGCCATTGGTATCGTTTGACACCTTGGATCGTGATAAGTCGGATACTTTGAGGTGATGCCTTGCGTTAGAAACACTACCGGATACTTATTTTGCTTAAGGCGAATCATGGCGCAAATGTCAGGATTAAACGATGAGAAAACAATTTTGCGGTCTCCCCCATATTCCAGCGTGACCTTAAGAATAATGTCCAGGTACAGGTTGAGATCAAACGGATGGTTTAGCTCGAATGTGCCGTCCTAAATTGAAAGTTGATTCCGTTGTGAACTCTTCACATCGTTAAAACATGGGATTTACATTTCGTGTGAAAGAAACATACCTTCAACTGCATCGTCCATTTAATCTCAATATTGCAGCCGACGTGTTGCTCCAATTCTTGCAGCACATTTTGGAGTGTTGGGAATGGTTGATGATCCTCGAGGTCCTCATCGAAGAATCTTGGATTCTTCTGTCGGCCTTCGGCCACATGATAGACCTGCAAAAAAATGCTCTCGTACTTAACAAAACGTCGATAAAGAGTTAGCACTCTTGACGCAACCTGTGTCTGACTTTAACGTTGAGTAAATTGTAGATCGCAAGGTTGCGCGATGAAGATTTCTCAAAGCAAGAAACATGGCAGACATTTTACGTGTGCGTGAAGAAACGTGGAACGAACATATTATGTATGCTACCCTGTGACGGTTGTGATTACATCCAGAACAAAACGATTCTGCGAGCTGTACTCAGACACGGAGGCAGGTACGTGAAGTTAAAAGGGGGGTGAGGTACTGGTGTCTATGTAATCCATTTGAAGGAATGAGATATCGATCATGTAAAGGTACTCTTTGCAGCTCTATATTGCCGATCTGCCCATGGCAGGAATGAGATTTCGATGATTAATTTGAGTGGCGTGACTGACAAGAAGGACGTTTAGCTTCTAATCGAAGCAGAAAGTACAGTATGTGTTGTTCTATGGTAGAATGAGTAGTTCTTTAAGATTGCGGGCGGCCGAGGCCAAGTACTAAAGTTAATGAACAGTGAACTTTGATGACTGATCGGTTATACACTTTGCAGAAATGTTATACGGCGCAAGCGATATGAAAGCTCACCACTTGGTCAACCACGTGCTCAGTTTTGTCAACGAAATACAGGACCGTACCCAACGAATCCCCTGGGTAATGAAAATCCTGTTAAATATCAAAAAGAGACAAATACGGAAAGGTCCGTTATATCTTTGTATTTTTTGGAAATGCATGACGGTGGACCCTACATACGACACTCTCAACTCCACCGTGGCATACGATTATTCTCCTTACTTAAAAAAAAATATGGACATAAAAAGCGTAAGGTTAATCCCGCGAAGCAGTAACACGATGCCATCGTTTATTGGTTAATACACCAAGTAGCAGTTTATTACGATAGGTACGCATCTCAGCCCATCAATATTCTATGTCAACCATAATACCTATTACATGCTCTCCCACATAATAACTGCATATATACACAATAAAAAAAAGAATCCATCAATTAAAAATAACATGTAATTCAACGAATAGAATCGTATAAACTGTAGTAACTTTCCAAAGAGAGTAGTATTCTGTAGATACGTTCAAAGAATGTGTTGGAAGTTTAAACTCAATATGGATATGAAGGAAAATAAAATATAGTGCCGTACAATACATGTTCTATCTGCAAATGCAATTAACCTACCTTGAGCAGATGTAGCTGTTCCATGGTAAGATCCTTAACTGGTATCTCCAACATGTCCATAGCCTCTATTTGCTTCTTACGTTTCAACGAAATGGATACAAAGAAGTCGTGGTAGATAACTGGTACATGGTCTTTCGATAATTGTACATCGAACTCGACCATGTCGGCACCATGATATGCCGCTGTTTTTAACGAAGCTATTGTATTTTCTCTTACATTTGCGCAACTGAAACGACAGGTAATGCACAATTAAACTCTGATGTTCTGAAGAGTGGTGTTTAGACAAGCGCAACTTCATTAACGTACTTCTTGGTCTCAAATTTAAAAGATGTACCGAGTCCTCTATGTCCTACGTCCAACCCCGACCACCTCTGTTCCCAATGTTTAGCATACGAAATACTCATATCCCATGGATAGTCGGGAATGGATTTTATAGCCACATATTCCACTGTCAGTTGGCCTGTTGCAAAAATTTGATCGCTTACAGATTTCCATACTCTGAAGAACATGGGGCATACAAAAACATGCAAAAGCAATACTGACCAATGGGTCTGTGCTTTGTACTGGTAATGGGCACTGTTAAAAGTCCAACACTAGCTTGTAATGTACTAGGCAAGATGTAGCTGAACCCGATGTGGTTAGGTGGTTCTCCTGGGAAACATCTTGAGCTGTACACGTAGTAGTCCACTAAGTATGCCTGGAAATAAAGACTACTTAGTGTGTCGTTGAAAAATACGTAAAATTTTGACAACACCAAAATGCTTGGTTCTGTACATTCTTAGCTCATCCACTATTGATCTTGTTTCAACATTAACCAAGGCCAATGATCAAGGATATAATTGCATCAGAAAAACTGCCTGTGAATTTGATTACTTTGATGAACAACTGAATGCTACTTCCATTGCACATGGGCATGTGATTTTACAGCTCAATTCACTGGGAGTATGTCTGCGATTACTCGAGTTCCTTGACCACAAAGTAAAAGTCGTAGGAAGTAAACTATACTGTCACAAATGCTTTGCAACGTGTTTATATCGAATGAATTGTGCGGCTAAATTAAATTTTGGCAGTCTGCAGAAGTTCGTTGGTAGGCGAGAGCAACAAATTATTGGTGAGCAATTTCGCTCGATCGACAATTTATTTCCTACGTAATCTAGCAATGAACCAGACCAATAATTGCCAAATGCTGTACACTGCCTGGTGACGCGTATCCCGCAACACCTGCCGATCATTCATTATTAAATTTCGATATCAATTATTATTCAGCAACGTTTGTAATTCAGATTCAGAAGATTCTGACAGCTTAGTCTGGCATTGGCCGCGCAGTGATGCCACGTACGGTACAGTAGAGTTGGTCAGAGCTAGAAAATATTAGTAATACACTAAAAGGATATAGGAGTGATGGGAGCCTCACCATTTTCGACGCACACAGATGGGTATGAGATGTGATAGCGTTGATATCGCAAAATTTGTAGGGTCTTACGGGATGGCTACGACTCGCGTAAACCGATCTTCTCATGTTTACCATCCTATGAACGACGCGCTTGAGAATGGGAATTCAAAATCATAAGGTAAGGTGCACGGTACAAGTGAAATCTGTACGAGCCTGAATCTGAAGTTAATAGCAAAACTTAGACAATACGGACTACGCCAGAGATTTACGAGAGGCTAGCCCAGGGATGGGTGCGGTAGGTTGAACGACAATCAAAACCATCATATCTCCGTGTGATGTCATGTGACACAGATGTAAAGTGGTAGACGATGCTTAGCATCGATACATCAGATTGCATGTTAGCATCATCATTTGCACCAGAGGTCTTGCTTTGTACAAGCTGATGGTTGTCCTCGTTTCCAGGCCAGACTGCTGCGGGACATCACTGCTGGTATCCAAGGAGGCAATAGCTGCTGGACAAGTTTAATTATCTTTTACCAAGTAATTCGAACATTCGCGAGAGGTGACGTGGCCGGCCTACTCGTGGTCTACTGAAAACTCACATGGTATGGTCAATGCGTATTCTTCCACTGCATTTCGTTTTTGTTGTGAAACACCACCAGAGTATATTTATTGCTCTGCCACCGCCAACGACTCTATTTACACATACACGCTTTTGGAATGTCTTACGAGACCGCGATTACATAAAGACGCTTACTTCCCATCAATTTTTCAAACAAGGAACATTTTCAAACTTGCCTGGTTTTCGTTGCAACAATAGGAGTTCGTACAGAAGAACTCGCTCAAACATTTGATATTCCCTTTTTCAGAGGTATCGGTTAGAACAAGAGCAGATGAGAGAGTGATTTTCGAAAATGAGATTTGAACCATTCAACATAGAGAATGCACATTACTAGAATTACAAGCAATGCAAGCAATAAATACAAACTAATGGGTTTTCACTGAATTGTGCATTTACTATGATTCGTTGATGACTCGTTCTGCATGATAACTTACGATCGTTTCGGGATATCGAACGGCGACATTGAAGATAATAAATTCGTCTTCATTGTAAGCTCTACCAAATTGTTCCTGCAACTTGAAATGAGCCTCTTCGTCGCTCGCCACCTAAAGATGGATTGAACAAATTTACTGAAATACACGCGAAAATATGTATATTTCCATGATTCCGTAAAGACCATGACTTACAGCAATTTCCGTAATACTGAAAGCAGGCTGATCAATGATGTCCTGTGTGTCCATCGAAAGACTATCATCTACACAATCCCCGCCGAACTGTTGTAATTCAAGAGAATTGTGCCTAACCAAGTTTACAGGGGTCATCTGAAATATATTTCTTATATAAGTATTTCTTCTTTTCCTTACAAAGGACGATCTTGACAGATTGGGGCCACGTACTTTTATGTGAACTTTCCTATTCTGAAGCCGCGTCTTCCAGAGTTTAATGGGATTGTTGAAAATCTTAAATTGTATCACAGTTTCATCTGTAAGCCAGCCTCTTTCGATCTTACAGTAGCCATTGTGATAGCCGAACTTTACAGGGTCCGGTAGCGAGTCATTGGTAAAGTTGCTGGATGCTAAAGAAATTAATTTGTATGTTAAGTTAAATTCCTGCCTGTAGGATTGTGTTGCATGCTGAGTCAAAGGAAACATACTATTCTTCTTTATAAGGCGCGGCGCCATATGTGTTTCCCAACGACGTATGATGAGAGTCTTGGCGGAATTCTTAGTGCCATTAGACTGACAAATCACCGCGATGAAGTAGCGAAACTCAACATCCGCATCAATTGGCAGAGCAACCTTCCCCGAGAATATGCGTCCTCTGAAATGTTTACATCTCAATATATAGCTCAATCTTGACTTGACCAGTAAAGATAGAATCATAGATCCACTAGCCCATATGTACTTCACTAAACATCTGTTCTCTTTGCCTGTCAAGTACTTCTAAATCACACAACATTTACGTTCTTCAATCAGAAACTGTGCATGGCAATAAAATTGGTAGAATTTTAGTTTGTTGAACCTGTGGTCTTTTAATAGTGACAGTTTTTTTTGTCACCTCTTAGTGGCCAGATAACAAAGGAAACTGAGTATAGTATGTTTCAGTGATACTACATATGTGTACACATGTGCCAAGTTATATATGGAACAGTTACTTACTCATCCATGTCATTAAATGATCCATCACCAGCATTGTTACCATCTTCTCCACAAAATTCGCTACCGCAGTTACTGTCAAACAGTACAGGAGAATCCCGAGTGTCGTGTTCCTGAGACAATTGGACTGCCTGATTGTGGTTCCACCCACCTAGCTCAGGCAGGTTTCCCACAACGTAAACTACTTCATTCTTTTCCAGGCCAGTCACCTTTTGACAGAAATTAAACATGTAGTCAAATATGCAATAATTGACTAATATATATTCTTTGAGTTGCGACATATGTAGCAGGACTGGAAGCTTCTGTAGATTCAATTACCTGGACTCTAAAAATCCAGTCCCTCTTTAATCCTCTCATCTTGGGCACGTGTTCAGTTGCTACCTCAACGAAGCTAGTCTCACGCGATGCCTTTTGCTGCTTGATATCCTCCTCGTCTTTGCTCTCTACAAACCACATCCGCTGCATATTATTATAGTTTTCTTTTTGTCTCAGTGTCTTTCTCTTTCAATTTTTCTGTGTTTCAAGGTGTGTTCAATTGACATCGGCTAATGTTCTGTAATAAGGGACTGATTGTAATATGACACAGATTAGGTCAGCTCAGCATATTGAATTTGCTACGGTCATTGCTGCACTTTTTTGAATACGTGTAACTTATTTCAGCGCTACATATCAGTCTCTCTTAGTTACAAATAGTTACAAAAAAGAAATCGCAATAACACATCTTTCGCGCGCGATTCTGTAATACAGCAGCATTGTTGTCAGCATAAAATAAGATTAAAAATTGTCGTAAAACAAAATAGCGCATTTACGTTTCGAGTCGATACCAACCGTATCGATTATGCTGGGAGCAATGTTTTTACAGTTTGGTAAACTATATACATATATATATATTGGGCAACTATCTCGATATAGCCGCTGACGATCCGTTAAAAGGGGGCAATGACACTCACTATATACAACGAGATATGGAGCTACCCAACACCTTGTACACGTTATACGATATGTGAGGCATGCACACGGTTGCTGGACCAATGAATTCTACTCCGTCATCGCACCGCGTCCTCGTGAACGAGAGATATCCCAACTATAAATGCGTCTTGCGCCATTGCACCCAAGTGCATAAATGCATATATATTTGCGACGAAAGGAAAAACGTCGACGACACACTCGACTAGCACTTTCGTGAACTTTCTCAAGTCCTTTAGAGCGAAACTAACAATAAGCAGCAGCTCGATAATGCCCACGGTGAAACTGACACAGTGAGGGTCTCGATTTTCATCCTATATACACGAAGCGAGTGAACGCTTCCGTTTCAGAGAACGAAAAGCCCTGTATCCAAGCAAGCTCGACTTGGCGTCGACTAACAGTAACGGAACGACGTCGGATACATTTTCCTAAGGGCACAAACGCCATCCGCCGCAATCGACGGACATGGGAGCGGAACAATGGACAAGGGTTCTGCAACGTATATATACGGGACGATTTCATTATTGCTAGAAAAAATGGAGGGAAAATCAGCGAGCTAGGCATATGTCTATACATGTATATACATATTTAGGTCTCGTAGACGCGAGTCGGGAGGTAAGTACGATATTCACCCAGAATCCTGGTGGCGGTCGATCGTCCGCGAAAGTGCGCGCGGGTTCGCCTATTGTCTGGCGAGAAAGCTCGATCGGGTCAATAAGTATATATTTCTCCGTGCAACCGGACAGAGCTCGGGGAATCCTCACCTCGCCGCGAGAGTCCGTGTTATTTGACGAATGCCCTTGGCGGCCGCCTCGTATTCTCAGCAAATTTTCGCATAATGGCTAATCTCACCACGGCGCGACGCTACTTTCTTCCCCTTTTGTCTCGGCACCGAACTTCACCGATCGACTGTGTCTGCTGTGTTGTCCGACTCTTGTCCGTCGTCACGCACGTCCAGCACCTTCGAAATGCAACGCACACTGCCCAATACTGACGCGCACCGACAATGAGCCTGTGAAGCCTGTCCAATGGAAACGGGCACTGACAATGATTCGACGAGGGTGGCGCTCCGGGTGGACGACCGACGAACTAACGTTGGCCGCGAACGACTCCGCGATGTTAACTTCGAGTGCTTATTGAAAATTCATATTTTGCGTGGAGAATCGTGGTTTGCGGTGGTAGTTTGTGTTCTACGGGATGCGCTGAGTTGTGACGAGGGGTTCGAAGGATGGGGGTCGCTTTGCAACACGAATAATTGCGGGTGGAGGGTAAGTGATTGCCGAACACTTTCGCGTCCTGGCGCTCGCTTGGCACGATCGACAAAAGCGCACATTGGGGCTACGCGAATTCGATGGGTCGCGAGTTCAATTCAATCGTTTTCTTTCCTTTGGGGGTATGATTGGGTGCGCGCCGCGAGTTATTAAGTGGTGGTGAGTGCGAAAGACTGTAGTGAGATGAACATTGAGTGGTTGCGAACGTTTATATTGCGATTGGAAGATTCCGGAAATTTCGGAAGATGGAGGGCCTCGCGGAAAGTGCGCAGCGATCGACCCCGATTGTCCGTTCATCACGGTGAGTTACGATCATTCATGGTATTAATTATCTTCCGTGAACTCGCCTTAAACGTATAGAGTACATACAAACATTCGACATTTCGAAGTTTCGTACTAGTAGATCTACGAAAATCCTGAAAAAGTTGCTCGTAGCAACATGGAAATTCGAGTACGGCGTGAAGTGAGCGTATAAGTTTGAATTGTTAGTTTCTACCACTCCCAGCAGGAGTCGCGCGTAGCGTGTATCGCTCGACAGTGGTGTGTACAGCGAGTACTGCGCCACTGGGCACTATTCCAATCGAAAGAGGGGGACCGTCCAATTTTACAGGGTTCGATCGTTACGCACCATTTCGCCCGCGTTACTTTTCCGCAATGGAGATAGATACAGATTGCTTCTCCGACCTTGAATTGAGGTCGAACGCGGCACATGCTTCGTCATGCTGATGACCTCTCGACAGCAAATTAACTTTTGATTCGTTTTCTCTCTACAAACCCTCTATCCGGACTTAAGCAGTTAACGTAGTTTGTTTAAATCTAATAATAGTCCTATTATTTTGTACATGTGGCACGAAATTCACGGGGAAAGGAGGAGAGATAAAGGCAGAGAGAATGAGACAGAGAGAATCAGTCTGTCGGAAAGAGGCAATAATAGTGCGACAGGAAAGTACTTGTTAAAAAAAGGTATCCGCATTGAACACGGAGGGGAATGACGATAAAAGACTCGTGACGCATTTAAGAGAGGGAACTATACGCTATCCGACACTACATCCTACTATATGTCACGCTGCGCACTTCGCGACGTACTTTTTGTTTAAACATTCTAACTTCACGCGTGCAATCCGCACGGCGCGCTTCACTTTTATCGACACGGCGTTTTTGTTGTTGCGCTTCTAAATATTTGTGATTAGTCGTATTAATACCGCGCGCCAGTGTGCGACTAATGAAACAGTTCCCTGTGCATTTCATCCGTGCCTTGTCCACTGGCTCGGGCGAAGCATTGCGTTAATAATAACCGGCCGCTTATTCCAACCGCGTGTAATCAATTTCGATTGAAAATCGTCGTGTTACGAGATTTGCTAGGATAAGCAAGTATTGTAACAGGCTGATGTTGCCGTAATAATTATGCGATCGTCATTCACTCCTGATTGTTGATCAAAGCGGATGCCTCATTGTCAGTGTCGATCTAAACACTTTTCAGAAGGGGACAACTCTTTTGTCTCTTACAATCCAACGGTTTCATTTAATTGGGTAGTTCATGCCCGATTAAGACGTTGGATGTGCCGTGAGAGATTTTTGCTTCATAAATCAATACGGAAGATCGCTCTGACACTAGAACTTTTCTGGTCACAAGAATGGAAGGAGACAATGGAAACGGAGAGTTAGGTGCGATTTTTGCATTAAACCCGATACGCTCGGATGGTCGATTCTTTTGACGAGTGATAATTCTCTTTGTCTCGAATACATTTCCGGTTATCGGCCGCTCATGTCGGATTGAACTTTCACCCCCTGCTACTGTGAACGGCACAATTTCACGGGCATGCGGTAACAGGTCTTCGAGTCCGGTAAAAAGTGATTTCGCGGTTCGATGTATCGATCCTTTTCGAACTCACACGATGATACCCTTGACGCACTGACCACGCCACCACACAAATTCATTTATGCTTCTTCGCCGGAGGTGACGTTTCGTATTCAGGGGAAAATGTACTTTGCTATCGGGGCTAGAGGTGAAAATGTGGATGGAAAAGTCAATTTTTTGCGGAATTGCATATCGGGGATCATTCAATCGCAAAAGAGCTTTAGAAAACACTCGACACTTTATAGGCCGGAATTAACAGTTTTGCCGTGTAACGCGGTCGCAAAAAATCAGGATTTTTTCCCATGCAAGTTTTACCATTCGATCGCACTTCAAAGAAATTTTGTACATTATTTTGAAATGATGCGACCTTATGCACAGATCAATCGACGAAAGCTGATACTAATCGAATGACTGCATTGATTAGTCTAGACCGGCGTAATGGGTTATGTCATTAGCGCGGTTATTGCCAGTGCCTACGCCCTGAATTTACCATTAATGTTGCCTTTATACGTTACAATTGGAGCATACGATAGCCAGACGTGCATCGGACATCGATACGATAAGATCGTGTTCTTCTGAACTATATATACACATCAGTCACCGCGTCAAATACATCGCTTCTGTACAATGCTCAGGTAGCGTTTCGCAGACGTTTATTGTCACTAACTGCAACTGGTTTCCACTTAGAGCCAGGACTATTTATATAATTTAACTTTCACATATTTCAACGACACTCAAATGCTGCAAATTAGCTTCGAACATCTTTGTATCCGAATATTATTACCCGGAAACGCAAACATCTACATATTTAACATATTATATTATTAAAATTATAATGGACACACATATGTATCGAAACGTTAGGCAATTATAATCATATCGGTCGGTGGACGAAAAAAATTGAGTGGTATTCGAATTATATTCCAACACATGAACTGTTCAAATACGGAAAAATTCGATAGACAGTCCCAGCTCTATTTCCTCCACGCAAATCGATTTTACGGAAAAGACGAGACACGTGACTGTAAAGTCTCATCTTTGATTCATCGTCTCCGCTCTCCGCTTACACGCGCCGAAGGTCTACGACTGTTTACGGCGGCTTTTATGCCCGATGCCCGATGGAATCGATCACTCACGTTGCTGGCAGGTCGACATGGTAGATACGAAATTTTCTTGAAAACGTCTCATCCGAAACGGAGTACGACTCGCGAACGACTGACGTTTGTTTTTGTCGCACGCTAGTTTTTTGGTCTTCTCAATCCATGCATCTGCTTAAGGAAAACGTCAGCGACTGAAAGGTGGCAATGGGAAGAATTATCTTGCGCCTCGCGACCAATCTGGCAGACGAACAAACGTTTAGCAAAAATAGTACTTCCGCCACGTGGATCTGTGCACTCGGCGCACTTTGGACGATATTCAATGTCTAGTTCAGTGTTCCTCAACTTCTGACGATTGTGGGAAAGTGACTGGAGTACGCGCGCGACTTCCTTGATCGACTTGACGAATCGATCGAGGCTATCTCTTTCGTGCATAGCGCGCATTATGCTGTCACCCTGCGATTCATGACACGGAATTCAAATGAGCGGCCGATAGCATAAGGTGGCTGAGAGATGGATGTCGGCTAAATTGTTTTCTGCTATTTCTTCACATTTAACGAGAGGGGATAATTGAACGCGACGTGCAAGTACTTATTCTGTTGCGTACAACGGCTTTGTGCCTATTCTGCGTTTCACAATGTTGAGCGCACAGCAAAGATGAGGGGAAAAATACAGAAACAGCTTATTGACTGCTGTTTGGAGCTCTGTCTGGAGCTATTAAATGTAAGTGGTTATGTTTCCGTGAGCCAGATGTAATGCGTTAGAACGTACTATGCGTTGCGCGCGTGTTACTGAGAATGCAGGCCTGACTAATGTGATCGTGAGTCACATTGGCATCGACGAGCAATTAGTCAGGTTTTTCTTTTCTTGCCTCTTATCGGTCGATAATGCCGCAGGTTGTACGATATCTAATTTAATGCAGAATGTACCGAATTCCGCTTGAACAATGCACAATAATTTCATCACAAGAAAATCATTCGAAATTCTGTATTCATTAGCATTAATTTCCCAATATCATCGTTAGAATTCATTTTGTATTAATTCCACGCTTTCACCTTTCTTTCTTTTCGAATAGGAACAGTGTGGTCATCGGTGTTGTGCAAATTTCACCGCAAGCCTGCATACATAAACCGGGTTCTACGAATGCGTGCATAAATTCGCGTCTTGTTTACCAACGAAAGCTATTACTTTCGAGAAGAGCTCGCCGTGCGCATTGTTTACCAATATGAAGTATTAGATTTGATAGCATCGTTTACGTCACGTCGCGGTGCAATGATGTTTTTTCCGCTAATCGCGATGTTGAAACGCCGCGGTCGGAGAACGAAGAAAGGCTATCGGCATCGGAGAAATGTTGCGCATATAGTCGTGGAAGTAAACGTTGTACCTGACGTTCGTCCAGTTCGTTGCGAAAATTCATATCGTAAACGCATCGAAGTTAAGCCTCTGTGAAAATGACGTGCGTAGGCGTCGGCTAAGTTTCTTGAACTTAATACGAGTCCCTGCACGAGTCGATAAACATTCCTCCGGATCTGTACCGCTGTTTGCCACGCGCCACTTCTGTCGCGGTCGGGCAACAACCTTGCTTGCCAAATATTCGAATCAGGCGCGATGCGTTCGTTCGTTTGATCCGTGCAATCGATTCAAGGGTTCGTCTGGTAACATTAGCTTTCGTCTAATCTACATCAATGATTCATGAAAGTTTCCCAACCAGCAGCTGGGCCGATCATCGCATTCTATGCGGCGCACAATTAAAAATGAAAACGAATTGCTTTTCCCTGAACACGCGCGATGCAAAAGGCGCAGTCTGTGCCAGCGCGCCGCTGCTGTCGCGTAAATATTTTCTGTTTTACATAATATCCTCCGGCGCGCTCGTAATGGTGGAGGTCAGCGGTACAAAAACATCGGGTTTTCGTTACGTCACATTTTTCGTTCCGAGATACTTTCTATCGCGTGACTCTCGCGCATTGTTAAATATCCGGGCGACAACGGGACCGATCGAAGTACATACACGCTGGATGGTATCGGGTCACAAACACGTTAACACGAAAATGTTATCTTTCCCACATTCTCCTCTCGACCGGAACTGAAACGACTTAAAATACCTTCATATCGTTCGCAATTATTTTCAACCGAAGAAACTTTTAAATGACTACCACATTTATCGTGGTATATAGGTAATTGAGGTGCAAGTAATAACGTGAACGATATGACGTTAGAACGGGGCGCATTAAACAAATTTGCCGACGAAGGTCTCGCGGGGACACGTGCGACCTTTCACTCCATACGCGGCATCGTACACTCGCTGACCTTCGCTTCTGGTTCGCGCACCTTGGGGGTAGAGCACGCTATTCCGGCAATCTGACGGAGTGTTTTCAGGAAGCGAGCGTGCGCCGCGACACGTGTCCTACGGCGCAGTCAAATTTCAATATCAGTATGCGATGGAATTATAGTTTTTCTCTTATATAACATGTACGCAGGGCTATCTTAAGACGTTCGTGGGGTAATGCCCCTTCTATTCTGGCTGCAGTCATTTCCCATCCACACATCCGTTTCAACTGTGCAACTATAATTGTGCCGTGCAATCGCTCAGATTTATCGTCTGTAGCAGGCTCCTTTTATAATCGTCATTCATTGTTCCCGTTTATGTGTTTCCTTTCTTCAAGGAAGATATCGTAAACCTCGCTGCGTTAGAATAGATTAAGCACGTTCGACGTACTCATTTTATTTCCGTTGAAGTCCGAACGGAGTGTGTTCACATTTGAGCGTACGAGTATTAGTTACACGCCGCGGTAGTAGAGTCAATGTTTTCCGACCGAAAAGTGTCAGTGGAAACGGCACAGCTGTCATTGAAATCAGTGCTTTGTCCCACTCGCATTACCCAGGCGCGGGTCTTAAAGAGTCAGAGAATTCTCGTTATCGATCGAGGAAGCGTCGTTCGCGGTCACGAACAAATGCCTCTTTGCTAACAATGGTTGGTAGACTCCACTTACTATGCTAAAACGTACACATCAATACGTCGATTTCCTTGTGTTTTCCTGGAAAATGTAGTAGATAAGGAAGGACGGTTGTAGGTACTTCCTTCTCTATCCGTGTTCTGATAACGACTCGGTGCTCAGCGCGACGTATTACGCGCGTTCTCAGTTTGGGCCACGAGGTAGTGGGGAAAAATGGTTGTTTACGTGAATCAGCTGCGACGCTCGGCCGTATCGTTCGACGGCAGTGTGACGGAGCGTCGTTCAAAGGTCGCGAGAAAGAAATGAAACTATCTAGCCGCGGGAATCGGTGCGATCGGTATCGGAGCCTTTCGAACCGCGTCGAGTCACTCTCTTCGAACGTCCCGCTAACCGAGGTACCGATGTTTTCGTAAGTGTCTCGCGCGCCGAGTTCTGGAAACTGCGTTTTCTCGCGATCTATACTCGGCGGTTTCGTGAAACTTAGCGGACTCCTGGAAATGTTTTGGATAATGTGGGCTCTGTCAGTGAATACTCGGCTATTATTTGCGCGTCGGCGGAGTCGGTCAAGGATCACACGGTTTTAGAATAAAGGGGTTTCTTGGCTTTTGCCCTCTGCGGCTTCGGTTCACAATGACGCGGTCCGAGAAGAAAATCGAAGCAAATAATAATCTTATCGACCCGGCAGGTGGTCACGCGTTTCTCCAACTCGGCGGTCTCAGTGTCAATCGGAGAGGGCATCCTCAACCGAACGATCAGTTTACTTTCGATCTCACGTTTTTATCGCCGGGTGACAAACAACTTTTTGTTCTTCCCAACGACGTCACAATGCAAGCGTCGGACGTCTGGCGTTAAATTGCAAATTGAACACACCTCATAGCAAGCCTTTCAGAATCTTCAATCTCGATTTGGTACTCACTAGAAGAGGTCCAGTCGACGCGCGGATTCGCCAAGTTAGGTTCCCCGTCTGACAGCTGTCATCCTCCGTCAAGCGTAGATCACGTCTGCCAGTGATCGAGAGATCTCGTTGACGTGCGCGCTACCATGGCGGGTGAAAATCCGGCCGCGGGAAGCTATCGAATCGAGAGACCAATACTCGCTCGCGAACGTTCGACACCGTTTTTGCTCGAGTTACGTGAGGATAGGGAAGAGGGCGAGAAGAGCAGTGAGGCGCGCAGAGTTTGTCGACAGACACGGAGAGATCTCACGTCGGCGGAAGCCAAAGTCCTACTAACTCCGCTTCTATCGGCCGCGTTTCGGCTTCGGCCGATGTTACGCAAACGCTTCGTACACTCCCACCTTTTTCCTTCTTTTCCCCGCGACGACAACGGACGCACGTGACGCGATATCATACCGCGGCAGCAAAACCGCGCGAGAACAGATGCCAGTCATCGCCGACACGCGGCGGGGGCTTGACTTTCGTAGTACGATAGAAAGCTCGGCGATGGACACAATGGCGGCTCGCTGGGAGTAGTAGAAATGTCAGGGGTGTGTGTGAAAATTCAAACTTTCCATATTTCTTTTGCTGCTCTTAAAACGAACGCTTCCAAATTGGTAGGAATTTTTTTACACGCGAAAGGGGATCGAAACAGATTCAGAATGTTTCGTACTAAAAAAGGGAAGCAATAATACATCACTCACTCCCGAATCCGTATTATTCGTCACGCAATCTACCGATTGAAATCCCGTCCGATCGTCGAGTTCGATCAATCGTTTGTGTCTCATGCCCAATTTTTTTGTTATCCATCGCGTGGACTCGCACGCGAACTAACAACACCATTCACCACAGCCATTTTTCTCCTATTGACTGAAGAGTAATCGCGCGACTTGATTCACGATGTTGACACGCCCGGCATTCATCGACTTTCGCGCACGTGCGCGCGCGATTATTTGGGCCAGTGTGTCGGCAGACAGCACGTGAACAATTGTAGGCAAAGTGATTTCCTTCTTTAAATACGACCACGCTGTAATTTCGTCGCGTCCCGTTTCGTATTTACACATTAGCCGAGAGTGCAAATGTAATTCGCGAATGTTTTCCGCGTGTCTGTGATAATTAGAAATATTTTGTTGCTTTGCCCGTTGTTTCCACCGGAGTCTGCGTCCAAGCCGCGAAGCGATGAGCTGCCTCGCAAATTTCAGCCACGTGTGCTGTCGACACTCTAGAATCACGGTTCGCGTTTAAATTTATCCTTCGAACGAGTCGAGAAAAAAATAGACGTGACTAAATTTCCACAGAAACTATATCTTCCGAATTACTGGACTTTCCCATCGATGCCATTAATGCGCGGTAAAATGTTGCTTGTGGCGGAGTTTTTGGCGTGTATTTTGAGTTGAATCACATAATCAATAGTGCTCCAATTTTCCAAGTATAACGCATCGCGTAGCGTAAAACAGCAATTCTGCCGAATACCAGTCTTGTCACCGTACACTCCGTTTATCGCTACCACCGTATCGTCGGCAGCAGGACATTACCGCGACAAGTGTTTATTCGACAATCGGACGATATTCTGATTAGAATAGCAGCGTGACGTTTCAAGCACACGCCTCTAACATTTATCGTCGGCAGAGACACAACCGAATTGTCTTCCTGTCGTCACGTGTTTCGTTCTCCCTGCTTCTCTCCCGCGAGCGAAGCCTTTGCAGTTTGTCGCCCGAGATAATTGCCAGGATCTCCGAGATCCGCGATAATCGTTTGGAATTGGAGCGACTTACGACGCATGTCAATAAAACATTAAGCGCGACGCCAGTCTCCGTCTTGCCGAGTCTCTCGTGCAAAAGTCTGTTGAAGCTGTTTGCACGGTACTCGCTGGGGCTTCTTTCGAAAATATTAACCCGTATTCTTAGCGCACTGGTAAAGACCGACGTTTCGAGCGACGATGTTATATTAGGCAATTGTCGCAATTCTTGAGCAGCGTGCGATTTACGGTTTCGGTATTTCGATCATTCGATCGGTACTTCTCGTTGTGTCCGGACACAGATCCTGTGCTTCTTTCACTCTCTTTCTCTCTCTCTCTCTCTTGATGCCAATTATCGTTTCGCAGTCTTTACCCTCTTCTCTCAGCGACTTGCTGGCGTGAAGCAAAAAATTCGCGCGTCCGCGCGATATCGATGTACGAGGCGTGCGTGTAACGGCAAATAAGATAATATTTATCGGGACCTGCGGCGTTAATAAACTAGACGGCGGAAAAACAGAGATAATCGGGCGAACGTCTTGAAAGCCGCATAAACGGCGGATCATTAATAAATTGTCGAGCGAACCGGAACGGGACGATTATATAATGATCGTGTACGCGGCTAAACGTCAACCGTAGGAAATGTCAAACTGGATTGGGAGATCGTACCGAACGTTTTGTCGTCTATTGTACATGTGCAATTTCTTGCATGAAATAATAAGCCGGTGCATTGCGCTCATTTTCAATTTATTTGGTCGAGCTTCAGGTACGATAGAGTGTTAATCACGCAGAGACAGAAAAATAGAGTATTCCATATAATATGAAAACGTAACTGTGCAACGAAGTTTCAATTTGGGCAAAATATAAAAAAATATTCCCCGTAATCCGTCGCTTTCGTTGCGACGGTCGAGTACTTTTGGATTTTGACCTCTCGAATTTGTGTTATTTGTTTGGTTGTACACAATATTTGATTGGACTGTTTGAATGTATAGCACGAGTGTGCCCCGTTTAATTACGTCAGCAAACGTCACGTGGCTCCGCGATGAGTGTTTGGCCTAGCGATTGTTTATCGCGAGCACTTGTCGTAACAACTAACTTACACACACACGCACGCACACATACACAACAATAGTACCGACTGTGTGTCAACACGTGTCTATGTACAGACCGCGCATGCAAGCGACCGCACACGACCGTTTCCGCTTTCATAAAACGCTTAGAAGCGTATCACACTCGAATTACGTTCAAAGCTAATATGTAACACATGTATATACACATCGAGAAGCGTTTGGACTCGATCGATTTTGGCAGTGTGTACCCTTATGCATTATTCATCGCCTCGGCAAGATTCGATTTCTTGCAGCGGCCGTCGGAGGTGCGCGTCGGGCAACTTTGTCGCGGCTTTATTTACAGATCCGTCATGTCAAAAATTCGCCGAGCGCACCTCCGCGCCGGAGACGCAACGGGAGACGGACGTTTAAGTCTCCGATTACGCTGCGCTTTCTTCGCCGCTGCGATGAGATTAGTGTCGGGCATTAGCGTTAATTGCCCCCCCACGCCGGCGGTAATGCACACAACGGAGCCCGAGGGCAATTAAGCACTCGCTCGAGTTTCTCATCTTCAACATCCCCTTCTGCTTCTTCTGCGTCCGCGCCGTCGCGCAAGAAACGCCTCTGTCGTCGCGATAAATTTATTGCGACCGGCGCGGCAAGCACGCGCCACATCGGCGCGTAACGGGATCTATCATCAGGAAGCGAACTATACTCGGATCGTCCCGACAGAACTTTTTCTTCGATCGTCGACGCGCAGAGATTGCTCGGGCGAGTCGGGTGGCGAGATAAGCTTGTCTTCGATGCAGAAAGTTGAAGACGCAGTTGAGTCAACTCGATTATCCCGACGGCGTCGCAAAACAGCACCGGCTGGAGGAATTTGTCGAACTCGCTGCGGCGTCGTCGTCTTTCCTGCACGGCTGTCGCCTGTCGCGATAAAGCATCTTATTCGACCGCGTGCCATAATCTCGTTAAGCCGGAATTAGCTTGCCGTGATCTCGCGTGGCCGGTCGCGTTTACGTTCGAGAAGAAGCCGATCGTTGGCGGACGGTTAACGGCCTTCAGTCGTGGAACTCGAGGATCGTTCTCTCGTTGACGTTTGTCGTCAGATTGTCACGAATCTCTTCTCGCAGATCGTCACGGCTGGGAAGAGACGTACTTTCATGGCCGCATCTGAACGTTTCCTCAATCTTCTCTCCTCTTCGTGACAATAAAATTGTACACGTGATTGTACGGCAATCCGGTGCTTACGATAGCCGGATAACGATATCTTCTCATGCAACGTCCCATCACGTTACTGCGTCGTTTTACCCGGCAAAGAAGTCAAACACGCTTTCAACGACGGTTATCAGTGCTGGATCGCTAGTATTTTTGTCGATCACAGTTCCGTGGTAGAAACTTAGCTATCCCGCGTTCGGAAGTCCAGAGATTGATTCGTGTCCGGTGTTCGAATTTTGAGAAATCACAGTTCCGTCTTCGTCATGACTTGCTGTGTTTCAAAAACTTGCAAAACTAGTCCGCAGTGCCGGATGTTCCTCGAATCACAGTTCTGTAGTCGCAACGCCCCAATACTGCTGCATCCTGGAAGCATCCTGCTCGAGAGAGTCCATGCCGCCTCTCTCCTGTATAACAGCGAAATCATACTCCAGATTGTAAGGCATCAGCCTCTGAAGGCTCCCGAAGTAGGCAGCGTTCGGTCCACCGTTCAAAATTCTTCTTCCGCTTCCGAACCTGACGACAGGCGGACGTGGAAGACCAGGATTGAAGGAACGTGCGCTGCCGAACCTTTTTGAAAGGAAGGGCAAATTGCCTGCCAATTGAGGCGTTGATCTTGACTGACCTCTGCGTAGCGGGGCTCTTGTTAGCGTGTCCAGCTCTTTGTCGAATAGTAATTGGGTGTTCTGTTCTAACATGTATTCCCAGCAACGGAACTGTTCTTCGCTGAGAGCTCCTGATCTCTCGGACACCGCGTCTTCTTGGGTCGGGAGACAGGAGGATACCTAGGAAGGAATTAAGAAATATTATACCGATGATAGTTAGGTATAAATAGGTGTAATTTATTGTATATGCCAGTCTTCAGAAAATGTATACAAATCGAAATGATTTCGGCTGTTAGTATGTAATACCTTTCTGGTGCCGTTCTCTTGCATGAGCACACTTTGTCGAGCTTTGTTTGCTGCTCTGGAAGCAGCGCTGCCAGACCACACTCTACCGGAAGGGTGTCGAGATTTGAACGTGCTATCACTGGCTTGGTCAGACTGACCGCTGGGCGAACTCCGATCGTCTCTATACGGCGGACTTTCATTTTCATGGTGTGATCTAGGGTTCTTGAAATATCTACCCGATCCGTTATGAGCCTTGTTCGTCCTGTACAGACAAAAACACCACTTTACGTAATATGAGAATATTAAAGTATACCAAGGACTAGCAATTTAGAGAATGATTTTGTACCTGTTTATGATATTCTTAACGACACCGTTCAAGTAGTATCCCTCACTGGCATGACAGCAACAAGGTCCAGGTGGCTTATGCGCAGCAGGCGATACGCAACAAGGACACGCACATCCTCCCTCCGTCTGACCCCTATTCTTCCCCACAGCATGTCTGAGCTCCCTCATAAGTTGATCCAAGTCCCCTTGCCTCGGACCGGTCAATCTGACAACTATAACGCTTACGTTATCTTCCGCTCCGTAAGCCTGGGCCAAGTCCTGCAGTCTTTTAGCCGCCAAAACCGGACTGGCTTCTGCCCTCGCTTCTCTAACGGCCTCCTGCACGCTCAGCACCTCCCACAGTCTTCGATTCGCGACGATCACAAACTCGTCATCGTCCTCTAGCGCGACCTCTTCGAACGACGGGTCCGGCACGACGAGCGGAAACATGGCGGCGTGTCCCAGCTGATTTTTTACACTTGTCTTCTTCGCTGGCGCCAAAGTCAGTGGACCAGCAGCTCTGCAGAGAACGGCCTTTGCCTCCCCCGACGACGCCACTTTTATCGAATACTTCATATTGCCCTTTGAATAGCCCGTCGACGACGGTAGTCTGATTACGTGTATAAGGGTCGCATCGATTCCGTACTTCTGACCCTTCTCTTTCAGCTCTCTGTGCGCGGACAGCAGGGCGTACTTGAGGTATTCCTTCGAAGTTTCGCGTACTGTTCGTTCTTCCAGTAAGAGGCGGGGTATCATTTCCTGTAGGGCGGCCGGTGCTTCTTGATTCGAGCCACCGTCAAATATGCCGAAGAGGCCTTCCACGTTACAGAAGGATGGCATTCGGATTTGTGAGACGTACAGCCTGTAATGCGAACAATTGTGTGATCCTGTTTATCGAATTCCGTTATTAGGGTAATGGATGCTTACTTTTCTCTCGAGCCGGCGGTCTCCGAGAATCCCAGTCTCCAGGGTTGGTCGGCTCCTTTTTCCGACGTAACGACTTCCTGCTGATGCGGATGAGACGGCAGACTTGGCCTATTCTGACCCGACACGTCGACTAATGAAATTGGTCTCTGAGACCGGTAAACTTGGAATTGTCGGGGGTCCACGTGAAGTCGAGAGTTGCACGAAATGTCGAGGAATTGTAATTGAGGCGGCACCAGTGCCGCAAGATTCACTCTGTCGAGCTGATTATGCGCCAGGTCCAATATCTGGGATCAAAGAAGTTGCACGCAAGAAATCAGTAACGGTCGAATTTCTCAATTCGAGGCTTCCGTGATCGTCGTGGACGTACTTTCAACGACGTCGTCTTGTTAAAGGTCGGACAGGTCAAAAGTCGATTCGAGTGTACCCTGAGTACGCGTAAATGTTGTAGATTGGATGCGTTGTCGGGAAGATATTGCAATCTATTTCCAGATAAGACCAATTCCTCGATATCCCTCCAAGACGCAATACAACTGTAAATGAATGAGAACGTATGTATACGTAATGGTTCTTTCACGATAATAAAAACGAAGTGGTGCTATATTGCGCTAACTGACCGCTTACCTTTCTGGAAGGGTGTCCAAAATATTATAAGCAATATGTAAAACTCTCAGCGCCTTAAATCGAGCCAAAGTGTCCAGCGCTCTGTCCGTAAGACAATTTGCGGTCAAGTACAACTTTTCTAACGTATGACAGCTGTGTCGGTTCTTATTAGCGTCCCCAGCATACGGAAGCTCGGACAAACGATTATTTGAAAGATTCAGAACTTTCATCCTGCAATTAACGAAAGCACGAATAACATTAGTACATTCAATTCAACTTTAACAATAAATGGTGTATATTAATTCAAACGTAGCATCGTGGTATATGATATTGGATTTACTTTTCCGTATTGGCAAAGAAGGTGGTTGGAAGTGCGGTGAGCGCATTATCCTGCAGAGTCAAATGAACGATATTCAAAGGCCTTCTGGGCGGCGGCAGGGCCTGTAGCCTATTGTGTGGCAAATGAAGAACCTCCAACCGCGACGGTTGCGAAAGTAATCGATCCGGAAGGGCGGTGAGGTCATTGTGCGATGCAAAAAGAGCCCTCAGAACCGGTAAATCCGGCGTCCATTCTGGCAATGCGTCCAAGTTGTTGCTAAAAAAGATAATGTCGGATGAAACGATGATGTCACCGTCCGGGCATGTCGATTCGGAAATTTATGCACGCGCTCACTTACTAGGAGACGTCCAAATGTTCGAGATTCGCTGGTACAGGCTCGATCGTTAACTTCTTCAATTCTGTAAGAATAGAGATAGCTAAATTTTCGCCAATCTGTTACTTCCGGATTTGTTTACGAATCCATGATCTTACTGTTATTGCCAGCGATGAGCGATACGAGATTTCGTCCGCATAATGTTAATTCCGTTAAAAGATTTCGTGCACAGCGAACGCTTTTCACTTCTTGCAGCGCGCTAATGTCTAATTTTTCTATGCTATTCTCGCTGACATCGAGATGCGTCAAATTCTGTCGAAGCAAGACGTAATGTTATTAGGAAACAATATTCCAATAAATGCTACGTACAGATAGAAACAAGCGTACTCCGTAATTTCCGAGAATGATGTTGCCTTTGAGTTGGTTGTTTCGGAGGTTGACTTTCTGCAAATTATTGTGGTTGTTCTTTTCATCTCTATATCCTTTTCCGTGGTCCGCCTTCGACAGAACGTCCTACGGAAAGATTGACAAATAGTTCGAATGAATTCCCCAAAGTTCGATCTGGAAGTGAGAGGTTTTCCTTCTCAGGTATAGAGTTCGAAAATTCAAAAGAACAGGTTTTAGGCAGATGTCAGCATCGCAGTCCTAAAATTTCGCCGCTAGAGGGCTGTCACATCGTACACTTACTCGCAAGTGAAACTACTCACGGGCGACGTTATGTAGGCAGCGAAAAGCTGCAATAGGCACTCTGGTTTCCCTTCAACACACGTATAAATCTTTCGCCTTTTACTAAAGATTTCCGTGGAGGGGAACAATTGATGAGTCTTTAACCAATTTTTTTAGTACCCAGCATATCCATGCTGGGTCATCAGAAAACCCAAACATAATTACCTTTTCAGGAATTGTAACTACCTCTAATCATGCTTAGAAAATACCTTTAAATAGGTTTTCAAAGTTTGACCATAGAGAGAGAAAAGAAGGCAGAAGTTTTTGATAATAATTATTAAATTAAACTTACTTTTTGACTTATTTTCAAATATGAAAGAAAGTTGGTGGTGCCGATAATTAAGGAAAAAAATTCCATCCGTTGTTTTAGTTCTTTCCGGAGAACATGTTCCGATAGAGGCGGCTATTTAACGGAAATATATATATAAAATTTAACGAACAAACTTTGTTTTGTAAGACGGATTGATACATACAATACTTTGCTTTTCTCCAGGTTGTGTGGTGGTTACAACCACAACCAAAAACTGTATAATACATGAGGCTAAAAGGTTATTGGGTAAACCGATGGAGCCAACTTTCTATGCACATAATAACTAACGGGAACCCTCCACTCTATCGTCAATTTATTTAAAATGTCACGAGGCTTGCAAAATATTAAGAGGCAAACAACGAAGTCTTTACGTGCACTGGCTGTGCAAATGGCAGCTCTTCTAAAATGCACACACAGTCCTGACCGACTTTATGCGCGGTGATTTAGAGCTGTGCTTTTTATTGGCAAAACTTACCGTAAGAGCAAGAGCTCGCATGTTGAGGAAAGACGGCAGGTGTCCGAGGCAATTTCCAGCGAGCGATATGTTCCTCAGATTCTTCAATTCACCCAACTCCTTCGGCACATCCCTGATGCCATTGCGATCGAGTATCAACTCCTTCAAACTGAAAGTAATAACCGGAACGTCCGTTTCGTAATATTCATTCGTGCGCCTAGCTACATATATGGATATTTTGACGGACTCGTATCGAGCATGGCGATAATTGTCGAAACCGAAAGTAGTATTCTTTCACGGCATGCAATAATAATTAGCACGTACTGCGGCGGTAATGTTGAAATTAATGTAGCAGGCTATTTTAATCTAGCCTCGCGTTTCGTACCGAGCGGGCACGTAACAGGAAATCGTTGAACCTAAACGAACGAACCGCCCACAGGATGTGCACTTGAGTAGAAAGTTTCGAATTATAGTGAAAAGCTCGGCGCGTTGCGCTACGCATCTGTGTCATCGTCTGCGTACTTTCGATTTTCAGACTGAAATCGTTTAATGTCGGAAGAGCAGTGAACGCTGAATCTTCTACGAGCGTTGGAGTTGGCGGAAACAAGAAGAGCGCCAGTTTCGTGAAACCTTGTTATCTCGCGTCAAATGCAATAAGAGCCTTTGTTACCTCTCCGCAACTTCACGGAGTCATTGTTAGCACGTCTCGGCTAAATTGTTCCTTGACACTCCGATCTCTCCGTCTTCTCAACGGTTGCAAACCGTTTAAGTTTAAGGACTACCACAAAGTACGGTTGATGCGGTCAGCGTATTCGTGAACGGTCCAAAGTCGGCCGAGAGCGACGATTCACGACGTGCTGCTTCGTAAATTGCAAATAATCAAAATGTTCGCGAAGCACACACAGAACACACTGTATCCTTCTGCCGAGACCCGGTATCACCCACTTCGCATGCCGAGGAACACGCCAGGAATCAATTTCAGAAATAGTCTAGTTTCTCTTGCAGCGAAGCGGAAACTCCAGTCGGCGCTCGCTGACAATGGACGTAAAAAGAGGAGTCGTTGTAGTGGACGTTTCGTTTCATGCAATCCTTTTCGATAGCAATATTTGTCTCTTCGATAGTAGCCTCTATTGGCCGAAAGTTGCAGGGCTTGTTTTACAATTTGCAGCTGTTCAACATCTCAGCATCGATCCGCCCAACTTCCGTCGCCAATTTTTCTCAGTGTTTCACGATGAACGATGAATGTTGCTTGCAATGTTCGTCGGACGCTCGTCTCTCTTCGATCACAAACGACTTTGAGGACACCGACAACCAAGATGCACAGCGAGAAACGCATCGGAGGGCTTAAAGAGACCCACTGACTGGCTCGTTCATTTCTCGCGAAGCGTCTTCTTCCTCGCTGGTGAGCAAGCGAAAGGGGGAGGCGCTGCACAAGGATGGGTTGGCTGACCACTCTGATGTAACAGAACAGAAATTACCTTTCTGGCGTGCGAGGCGAGACGCCGGCGCTGCTTGGTAACGCTGTCTCGAACTCAGTTATCTACCTGTGACTGCTTAACAGGTTGAACATCGGCTTAGACAACCGGCATCCACTCAACATCTCGTGTTTCGTTTCATAACTTCAATATCAACACCTTTATTTCCCTAGATCTACAATTTTTTCCGTATAACACACAAACGTGTGTCGTTCAAGAGCACCTATGTCACATTTGTCGTTTCAACCCTTAATAAGCGGAAATCTGTAAATGCTTTAACACTCGCGACATCTTACAACGATCAGCTCGACAGTTTGAAGAAAACTAAACATCAACCGTCGCTCCTCTGAACTCTTTATTTGACTCTACGAAAGTTGCTAATCAGCGTAACGCTGGTGGATGCGCAGTCATACGACGTTAGTCGAACGAAAAAAAATCGCATACACCGGAATGCAGAATAAAAAGATAGAAAAACGCTGACTAGAACGGCGCCCGATACATATATATGTAGCCGTCGGTGGGCAGGCCTGGGATATTTAGCGCCGACCTCTACCTGTTAGCGCCCGCTAATCCTCGTGTCGGTTCAGCCAAGTGGGGCTGGATAAGACGAGTGGGTGGCCTAACACCCCAGACACGGAGCGGAGTTACGGCAAGTTATGCCGCTTCGAAACTCATTCGGCAAGTTCGAATGGCTTAATAAATCCCTGCCGTGGAAAGAGAAGAGACAAAGGACGTGGCATCGATGAAGAGGCAACAGTCTCTCGTTTCGGCACTTTGGCGCGATCACCGAAACGAGAGCTGTGTAGCTTTCATAGAATGTGGAAGGGGCGGTGGATAAAGACGGTTTAGTGGTATTACGCCGGCGGTCGTTCGTATATAGTCTGTTAAACTTCTTCATTGTGTCGTACCGTATGGTATGGCCTCGTTGTTGGTCAAATATAGAAGTTGTTCGATTGTTAGCGCGCTGGTCGATTTAGAGATCCGCCGTGTCTAAATATAAAGCTACAGATTTGTCGTGCTTTTTAAGTGGCGACAGATACTCGTGATGCTCTCAAAGTCATTTCCGTGGATGTTTTTCTTAACAAGTAACGCTTCGTAGGCGTACTCGTTAAGTTATTGAGTGATTTGAGTAAATGGATAATCCGCATTGTGGTATTTTTGCAAATGGAGCCCGTCGGCGAGGTTGGTTTGAATTAAAAGTGAAATATTTCTGGAATCATATGAACGAGACGCGCTAGCCGCTATTTATGAGCATCGGCGGTATCGCTGCAGGAATTTTTCCGTGGGACCGACCGATGTCACGCACCTGTCGTAATTGTTATCCGGTGGCGAATATAATTTTCAAACAACAATCGCACGAAACGCAGTCGCGTATGCTTGTTTGTGTTGCTTAAAATATGAACGACATATTTTATCGAGTTGCCGAGTCAGTCGCGAGCGTTTGCAAACCGTGAAATTATTCCGCATTCATTGCGTCATTCTGTATGGTAATGTCGACAATTAAATTTATTTTATCCGATGGCCAATTTAATTATTTCGCCTAATTGTGATGCAAAGTAATGCGCTCTGACGCATAGCACTTCGCTTATTCGGCTTTCAGCAGTCGTACGCGCATGCTCGGAGAATAACATATTATATTTTTCGATCGTAAAATACGCGGATCGTGATAAACTTCGTCGTAGCTACGCCGCATACGGACTTGCCGATGACAATATATTACTGGACAGATTCTGATTAATGTCGAACAAAGATGCTCGCCGCGAGGCAGACATCCTCCTCTAACCAAATTTTTCTACACCATTAATGGCGAACGTTCTCAACCATCATTACCGCTTTTTCACGCAAAATAAATGTAATTACGTTAATGGCGAGGGGCGACTTTAATAAAGCAACACGTGTTTCTTCCGTTGAAAGAGTACGTTCATTAAGTGAAATTAAATTTCATTTAAGTGAAACAGGGATGATCAAAAAGTATGAGATATAATTCGGTCGTGCCCGCACGTCAACCTTCATTAAATCCTCGAGCGTTGTCGTTCGCATTACGTCTGTGATCATCGAAATAGCTCGCATTAAGAGAATTTCGGTTAATAACATTGTAATTCACCGTACATCCCTCGTAAAATAAACGCGCCGGCAATTAAACGCCGCCGCCGCCGCCGTCAACGTAGTCGAAGTTTTCAAGCACTTCATGAAAATACGAACGTTAACAATAGAATTTAACGGGCCGACGAATATTCATGGCGATAAATCCGCGTCGTTGGGAAAATTTATTCGGTTAGAATGTGCGGTACGCGGGCGAGCACGATATTATTACGCGCGAAACGTTTAAGACCGCGTGGGGGGGTGAGAATATTAGTAGGTAGGGTAGTGCGTTTTCTTTCGTCTCGTGTTTTTTCTGCCTTATTGACACAATTCGCATGTGAACTAGCTTGCATAGATAATTTACTGCTTACGAAAATTTCGCTTGCACGACAAGCAGGTCTGTGAAACGGGCTGGATAGATCGAACAATGTAATGGGTTGATGTTAAATGTGACCAGTAATCTTTGAAATTGTAACACATTTGTGCAAACGCTTGGAGGCACTTTCTAACTGACTCTACGTTTATTATTTCAGACCGAAACATTTTTCACATTCTTCGGAGGATCTACTGCCAATGATTTGTGACTGTGAGGAGTTAATGCTGCCAGCAGACAGTAGAGGTGAGTGACTTTTGGTAAAATATTATTTGAGACTTCTGACCTTACGCATTGTTATTTAAGCGATAAAGTTTTTGGTGCTCTAGTTCAGTTACGTTATTTAATGTCTCCTGAAGGTTCCATGCTTGACTTAGGCAGTAACTACAAGGTTGACTGATGATTAATTAGTAAGCAAATTTACTTCAACTGCGCTCAAAGTTCAAGCGTAGATTGTGGGTACAGTTATACCAAGAATAGAATAACGAACGCTTCTTGTTCTTAAGTAACGGAACACGTATTAGTACGTCATGATGTATGACAATAATAAATTTTGCTATCATATCTAAACTGGTTAATTACGAGAAAACGAAAAGAAGATTGGCCGAGAATTCATTAGATGTATTCTGAACCAAACAGCGACTTGTTCAAACGGAAATCCTCAACTTCCATCCGCCATTGTGCCGGTAATGGTGAAAGTGGTCTTAGACAAATGTTAAATAATATGAATTTTTTAATATTTGATATAAAAATGATAAAAAATGTGATTTCTTAATATGCTTGATGTATAAGTGAAGTTCATTTGTTTTTTCACTGAATGTCAGACCACTTTCATTGTGACCGGCACAATTATCGGCACGGATGCATAACGAAGGCAAACCATCATTTATTGTTATTTCGAGCGCCGTCGCTCGTCGGACAATGACGCGCGGCTAGTTTGCGTTTTCTACCGAGATTATTTTACCCGCCAACGGTTCGTATCTCCGATCTTCCCGTTCGCTCGGAGTAACGCTTTCTTTCAAGTCCATCGTATACACGCTCTTCCCCTTTGTGAGAGGAAGCCTTTCGTTTATACGATTCCTCCTCCATCTTTCTTGTTGCACGAGAGCCTCAGTCTGCTTCTCCGTACACAGAACGCAAGTAAGTGTCGCTCAGACTTCCAGGATCATGTTGACTCGTACAAACATCGAAAGCTTCGGAAGAATGTCTCAAAGAGCGGTACTTAGGCACGGTGACGCTTCGATTCTGATCGTTGCATTCAATACTATTTACGGTTACGTCAATTTTTCCCCAATATCCTATTACAATTTTTGACGTTCTTTGTTGCCGCGCGACGCCGCGCAAAGGAAACATTTTCTGAAACGCACGATACTCTTTCGACTTTACGTCGCTCCGCTCTACTTCGCGCGCGCTCCGCCGTACAGTCGCCGCATACGCTTTTTAGGCGTCAAAAGTACACCGTAACAGATAGCTTAACTCGCAGCAGACTCTTTTCTATAATCATCATTTAGCTCTCCAACGTCGAACCGCGTACGCCGTCAAAGTGTCTTTTAATTATGTCACCCCCCTTTTAACTATTTGGCAGCTTGCCACCGCGCCGCATCTCGCGATACGTAACTTAAGCGAAATCGTTGATTCTGGCAAAAAACGGCATCGCCCGTCCGTCGATGTCTGGCTTTTCGCTTTCGGCGGAGTCTCCCTCTAATTCCCCATTTTCTACGGTTTTCACGTTCGCCGGCCGTTCCAGCCGGTTGTTTCTGCGCCACTGGCTCGATGCACGAGTGCACGACTCCTTCCACCGGGCGTGTTGCCCAACTCCATTCTACCGGTGAGTGGAGAGTTGGCTTAGGTTTTGCCGGTGCACCTGTGTGCCCGTGTGTTCCCCTTCTATGCATTCATACCGTGCCTCCTTTTTGCCATCCACCACCTTGATTTCCCTTCCCGCGTGCATGCACGCGCGTCCGTAAGCCTTCGTCGCACATGTGTGCTCGTGTGCGTGAGCGTATACGTTAACGGCTGGCTCGTGTCGAGGATCCGTGTTCACACCGTAGTTCCTCCTTCTCCGTGGGCTTTGGCGTCCTCGTTTCCGGCCGAAAGGCAGATTTCGAGAAACCTTGCGCAACCTCCGCCTTAATTGTCCGACCCTTTCACGATCATCTTGCTCGATCTTGATCATCGCTACCGGTGCACTTTTATGTATTGCGTTGTCGCGGTTCAAGACTGTTCTTTTCTGGGCCCCCGATTGCGGTGGCTTCGGGTGCGAAGCGTGTCGTCGTCGAAACGTACAGGAGTCACGGATATAATTCATTTCGGCACGAAGCATTTTGTTATTAAATTAGCATTGAACGCGCGTAGTTCGTAGAGTATCGGTTAGTTATCGGAAATGTTTATTGAACGCGCAGAGAATGGGCGGATTCAGATTAGTTTTCATCATCTCATATTTAGCTTTGCATATAAATTAGCGATTGTGCCGATAACATTACGTGCGCTCGCAACGGTCGACGTGTCCGTCGTAAAATCGATCCTCGAGTAACCAACGGCTTCTTACCCGCGAAAGTCTCGTATCCGCTCGAGGAGCGAACATTTTTCTCGAGCCCGACTTCGAGGAATGGCTTCGTCGCGATATCGGTCAGCGTTCGATGAAGTAACGACCTGGCCGAAGTTCTGACAGTTTCGGTCCGGCGGCGCGGCGCGAGATAAAATTCTGTAAGAAAACCATCGGGACCGGCGCTTTTCTTGCGCGATTCGGGCCGAACGAAAGCTTTTATGCCGGCGCATCAAAGTTGCCCGATAACTTCACTTTTTCCACTCGATGTCCTCCCACGAGTAACATCCGCTCGTCCACTCCCTCGTTTCCTTCTTTTACCGATGCCGTATGAGTTCGTTAAGAGGTCCCAAAGTGTTTCGACGTTAATTTCCGGAAAATCGGAGTCAGTTCTTTAATTCTTGTCTGTTCGAAATAAGCTTTCTATTTAAACTTTGCCAATGATCAACGCACGACGATAACGCGTAATAACGATAACTTAACGTTTTCGCGGAAATTATTTTTTCGTCTCGAACGCGCGCGTGTATATACAAATGAATTCTGTACGGGAGGTAATTATCGGCGCCGATTGGCAACAGGTACCGTTTCGCTTAATTAACGAGGTGCTAATTGCTCGCGTTAGCCTCGGTCAAAATGGTCGCTAACGGTGAATATCGCGCCGCGCGGCCAGGAGCTTAAGTTATATAAGGCGGGAATTAAGAAAAATTGGCGTCGCCTCACTGGCTCGACTTAATGAGCTCAGAGTTCAGTGTTTGCGGCTGTTGCGGGCTCACTGTGCGTTTTATGATTTGTAACGGTTCGGCGGGTATTAAGACATTGTGCAGGAATTTTTAATTGACGCCAAGTGCGGCGCTCTTTAACAGAAGAGCGCATACATTAATTATCTAAAGTGTGCGCCCGAGGATATCTCTTGCGCTGGGTCAGAAATTTCACGACGCTAAAATTACATTCCTGGTAAGAGGGTACGTTACCGTGATTACGTTCTAAGTAGGGATATACGACGTGAAAGAAGAAAAAAATTAAAAAAATGTTGCACTTACTTAACAAGGCAGCTGATCTCGATAGGAATTGTTTCGATGTTGTTGTTCGATAAGTTGAGATATTGTAGCCCTCGTAAATCCAATATGTCCGAAGGAATTTCTTTGATGCCATTGTTGTCGAGAGAAATAGCATTTAACTTGGGAAACCTTTCAAAGGGACAGAAGAGTATTTTTATTTCATATTACACTCGTCATTTTTATTCACGCAATACGCGTACCTGTGCAGAAGTGATAAATTGCTGTTAGGATTGCTCAGCTGGTTTTGCGTTAGTATTAATTCTTCAATCGCTGGAAATGCGACTGCACTGTCGGGAACTCTTGACAGCCCACCTCTGCTCAAGTCCAATTTTTTCGGGCACGACGTCAGTTGCGTAGCCTGCAACAAATTGCAAAAAATCACATATCAATATGATACATTGAGCATCGAAACTATCGCATCGAACGACGGGATTGTCTGAGTGAGAAACCAGACTTGTTCAGTGGCGGGTCGAATAATGGCGTCCTGGAATTAATTACCTCAGACTCCAGCGAGTCCGTATCCATGGTGTCCCTTTCAAAATCATTCTCCTCCATTATGGCAACTAATCCCACTTTATGCACCATACTTTAGACACCGATCAATTACAAACTCAATTTATAAACTTCATAGGATCGATTAACGCCACCAACACTATCGCAAGTTCTACCTCATTTCCGTTGTCCTCGACAAATTCACCGGACACATATTACGTTTACGCGAGCCGTGTGCCCCAGGATACTATACCGTCTCTGTCCAAAATTAGAAGGCTTCGGGTTAGTATGTGAAGATATGTTTTAACGTAAAACAGAAGTCCGCGGAAACGCGTTAATATGACACCGCGTAATCTATGTCGGAGCCGTGACGCGCCGTAAGACTCTCCATTAAACATTTCGCCTGACATTGGATTAGCGAACTGGCTCCAAGGGAAATGGAACGTCAGCGGACGGATAGGAAAAGTAGGCAATGCGTGTCGGAAGTTAGATTTCGCGAAAGGCGCCGGGACGAACCGTGGCGTCGCGACTCCGGATTTCTGTTACTTCTCGAAACCCGTGTCTTTTGTCAGTCATTAGAAACGCTCGGCCGACCACTGCGCCCGCGGCGTGGATAGACGTATCGATTCATCTTTCAAGGAAAAATCTTTCTTTCGTCGCTCGCACGCATCGTTTCGCGAATAACGACTCGATCAATACCGGGTCCAGTCTACAGATAAACGATCTTCCAGTGATGCCTTCATTGTTGGAACAATGAGACCATTCGTTTCCTAAGCAACGAGCAGAACGATCATCTTGGCCAGTGCACTCTTTGATTTCTTAGCCAGATGCTCTTTTTTTTTTCATTCTTCCGTTCGACCCAGTGTAAGACGTCGGCTTCCATGTATTGCGGGCGATGGAGCAAAAATTGTTCCGCCACTTATTGGCAGCGTTCCTTGCGCGAAGCCGCGAACTTGCGGCCGAACAGCTGATCGTATTTATTTGTGCCGTATTTATCGATCGCGGTCGCCGGACGCGGCGCGCTGAGTGCTTCATCGTTAAAGTGTACGCTTCAGTCTGTCGGGGTACTCTCTTTACGCGGACACAGTGTATATGTTTTAGGAGCGCCGATAAACGCGTCCGCTGCATTCGTGACGAAAATACCGCGCGGCGATGCCAGCAAACACGAGAGATTCACGCTGGTTGTTCGTCGTTACACGTGAGTTCGCGCGCTGGACAAGAAAAGTCAGTCCCGGCTCCGTTCTCAACGGACCGTGTCGTTTTTCTCCCATTTCCTCTCCTTCGTTCTCCGTCCTATCCCTGCGGGCACATCGGGCCGAGACGACAACAAAGCGTCGACTTTCTATGGATCTCAAAGGATCTTTCGGATTTAGCTCATTGCGTACGGCAGTTTCGCGCGAGGAATGTCGGCGCTCGTTTTACATGGCTAAGGAAACGGTAAATCGAACGGTGGGGTTAAAAAGAAACAGTGTTCGAAGTGTTAGACATTGTTGGCACTTTATGAACACATACTCAAATAATATTCTATATTTTTAATTTACTCGTTCGTAGTACGTATCACGATTTCGTAGACACACTGTACAATCAATGTGTTACATGACACGCCACGCTGTGTAGTCCTTACTACACTCATTGCACATATATCTACATTTATTACCTATTATCTCTGCATCTATGCACGTATCCGTACTGCGTACTGTTTCTTTTTTCTCCCGCCGCCGGTATCGAACAATCGTTCGGCCGAGTTTAATGGCCTCGTCGGTCTATGCAAATGCGCAATTATGAATCTCAATCAGTTGATATTCATTCTCGACGTCCGTAACGATGTTTAATCAGATCCCGAGAGCGTGCGCGCGCGATTCTCGTTAAAAGCGAGATCCAGCGGATCTCTGCGTTCTTTATCGACAGCGTAACTTCGTCACCGCGATTTTCATCTGGGGCCCCCCTATTTCTCGCAGCCGGGCGCAGGTAGCACGAGCGCGGGGTGATACGGAACTCATTAACGGAATAAACCGTTTGTGACCGTGACACGTCACATAGTCCCTCGGCAATTGCGGATAGGCACTCAGAAGGAGTAGCAGATCCCTATGGCAATGACCGAGGAAAACCAAAAATAATTAATAGATAGTTGTCACTGACTATATAATGGGCACGTGTGAAATGCCCGTGGACTCGAACCACTAGGCGACAAGAGGCAAATGCAATAAGAGGGTATGGTCAGTTTCTGGTAAAAAATCAATATATTCTGCTTATGATGGTGATGTTACAGAATATGAATATGTCAGCGCGATCGTTTGTGTGCTGCAATGCGTACGACACACCGTACGTATTGCTGATCGGCGATGTGTATGAGATCTCTTACATAGAGATACGCGTGAGGTTGTGTACGCGTGCTATTTATAGGTATGTCCGGTATGTTGACAAAATAGATATGCACACACAGGCGCTTGTGTATGAGTCTGGGAACTGCAGACAGTGACTAGAAGAGCCGTACACAGCTGTTCCTTTACACGCAAAAACGCGTCGGTGTCTACGCGCGTGTCTCGAGTCAGGAAAGCCTGGCGTGAGGTGCAATATCAGAGTTGCAGAGGGCTTTCTCTGATGAGTCGCTAAAACGCGGCGTCGATCAAGATAACTCCTCTGAGGTGACCTAGTATCAATACGAGTCGATGCAAATGTACATGTATAATGTACCTGTGAATACTTCGGCTATGACAATGTCCAGTCGGCGGGAGATACAACCAAGTACCGGCCGTGCAACCAAACAGTTTCGCCTTGTTATCACAGGTTACTTGAATTTAAAGGTGACTCGGACTTAGGTCAATACAAGCTATGATTCTACTGCAAATTGTTCTTTGTAATTCTTACTACGAGAACACTTCGGCGAAGGAATCTAACCAGACGGCGGGGGACAACAGTCAAGTGCCAGCCGTGCATCCAGTCTACCTGCCGATAGCTATCTCGTAGTGCTTCGTATTTAAGCAAACTGCCTTCCACGGGAAAAAGTCGCCTTCAATGGAAACTCGCAATTACGCAAAGTCGACACTGTCAGTTACCATCCACCGAAAGGTTAACGCACTGCGAGGAGTCGGGTAGGCCGAAGACGGACAGCAAGGGGTACAGTCAAGTACCGGTCGATTGTCTTTGTCAGGCACCTTCGTCCTCCGTGGATCTAATTTCTATGTTCTTACTTTCTACTCTTTGGACTTATCTTGAAGAACGAACGCGTCTATTCGATCTAGTGATTCCTCGAGTAAGGGAGTCAGCTCGTAGGATGTTGCATGCGTGAATTGAAAGTTACGGAACGTGTGTTTAACTCTTTTATAGCTCTGAGTGAATTTAATACAAGAAATCAGATTTTACTCGTGAATCCCCTATCATCCACACAGGCTCGCTTGAGACGTTACAACGCGTTTCCAAGACCGTGATGCAATATTCGAATCCTCGTTACCGTGAGTGTACTATGCGTACCTCGACTATACAATACTCGTAGGCTAGAGAATTTAGGAAGGGTCTCGTTCTTGTGTATTGAGGGTGACTGGTCCTCTAACTCAAGATAAGACAATTTAACGTTGAAAATTCAGGGTTTGTATACCCGCGGTGAAACTATTACGCACGCGAGAGGGGGTGTCCCTCTGTGGTGAGAAGTGCCGTGGCGCGCGAAGGGCTCTCCCTCTGTTATGCGCTCGGCCCATTACTGGTGGTACGCGCGCGTCATAGATGTTATACGCGCGCGGATGTGACCGTCGAAAAATACGGTCACACGTTTAACGAGTGCGCGCGTTAATTTCGGAAAATGTCAGGCGCCGCTTGTAACGCGCTCGTTTCGGCATTAATTAACTGCGATTCCAATTGCGAGATACGCGCGGTAGAGTTTCATTTCGCAGCGGAGGCCGTCGACTGTCGGTGGAAAATGTGCCGCCTATTTTTATCGCAAATTGCTTATTACGGGAGGCAAGAGCGGCCGATTTTTGGGCGATGCTCGCATGACAAAGTGCAGGCTGAGTGCAGGTGACATGATCCATTTTAAAGAGGCACTCGTATATACGACGTATGTGTAAGACGGATAAATTAAAAGAGTATCAGTAAGGAAACAGTGTACGTATATAGATGTTATCCGACAACGTTCTATTCTCGATCTGGAGATGAAGAAGATCTTGCGCAAACTCTTGTCGGCAACGAGCGCGAACATTCACTTTCGTTCTTATCTAAGACCCTGCGAGCGCGGCCAATCGATCATTCCTGCTTTCCACAGTTCCCATCCGATTACTCGTCCCGGTGAAATCTCTTTATTCATCCAATCTCCGGCAGACATCAGTCAACATTGCGTCAAACTCGAATCCCTCGTAATTCGCCAATCACTACGATTACCGAACGACCACACGCATTTTTTCGCTTCCCTCTCCGCTCATTCCACAGTACACACTCCTCGACGTCTCGGCTGGTCAAAGTCAGAAATTTGGAGAAATCGTATTGCTCCTTCTTTCTTTTTTACGTCGTTCTACAATTAACTTTCCACTTTCACCGTTATCACTATTGTATTCACTCATACCATTTTTACTAATTGCTCACATCGGGAGCTTTCCCATATAACAGGATTATATAAATAAAAAAGAAATCTCTAATGAAATAAACGATTAGCACCGTTTGTTCGTAAATCCGACCCAGAGCACTTTCATCGATCGCCGGGCACATATCGTCCCGTCCGCGTTCGGTCAGTGCCCGTAACGAGGTGTATCGACGTCGCCGATTCCGTCGGCTCTCGAAAACGAGATCCGTGAGGAAGCTCGACGTGCCCGACGAGAGAAAAAGAACGTGACGCGGAAAAGGGCCGGGGACGGTAGGGGTCTCGTCGTATCGGCCGGCGTTGACACACGTCGCCGCGGCGCGGGCGGGCGCGGGCGGGCGCGCGGCGTGAGAACGGGAAGGAAACGAGGCAAAACGACGTTGTCCAACTAACGGCGGCGCGTCCGTCGTGTTGCCGTCGAGAGGCGCGAGGACGCCGAGAAAAAGTCCAGCGACGACATAGTGGGCGGCGCGGAAAAAGGCGCGGCGCGAAGTTTCGTTTTCTTGCCTGTTTGCTCGGCTCGTCGATCGGCGAGGACTAACGAGGGAACTAACTTTTCCGGTAACGTCGCGAAACTTTCGGGCCGAGCGTTATGGTGCGCGCCGGCGAGTGTGTGAGGCTCGATACACGCGGAAAACGGCCCCGGAGTTCGACGAGTCGTGCTCGTTGCTGATCCCTGATCGCCGGTGTTAATGAATCGAATTACGCTCGGTGCACGTCGCTACCTCTCCCGATGATTAACTGCTTTCATCCATTTTTTTTATTTTTTTCCACCGATCATACGATGCCGGTAGAATTATTTGGATAGCCGGGGAGTAGTGCGGTTCCGGCGTGTTCGATGCGATCGGGATTGTTGGCGCGTTTTTAGCTGCCATCAGAACTTTCGGTGTTGTCCAATATTTCTCGTTTGTTCAGATCAGTTCGCTCGCGGCTGTATGAGAGTGCGACGGCGATATCGGGCCGACGTTTCTTTAACCGCGCGGATTACGTACACACCGGCGATCGGCGAAGCGTTAATCTATCAACGTTTGCCAGGAAAATGTGCGGGTTTCGGAGAAAAACGAATCGAAACAAGATCAAGGACGATATCGAAATTTAACGCTACGCGAAATATCGCGAGCGGGAAGTACTGCGAGCCCTATTCCCTCTTTGCTCATTTAATTACACGTACTCGTTACCTCGGGTTACGTATTTATTCAGTCGTCTGTCCCAGTTCATTTTCCGAGTTTGAATTGTGCACGTAAGCCGCGGTAATAGCCGGCGAACCAAACGCCCGCGTACGTACATACATTCATACGTGATGGAGGGACAGAGACGGGGGAAGCTCATTTTATTATATCCCGAAATGCAAACTTCCACAAGGGCGCCCGAGCGGCGCGCCGACTAAGTTGCAAACGTATATTACGAGTGAATAGTGCACATGCGATTTGACCGATTCGGGACAATAGCGTACGACCGTTCGCTGGAATAAATTGGAATGGGAATAAAAATTTGAACACGCCAATAGTGCTCAGTGATTGGCATAACATGATGTATGATGAAGGGGACGGAGAATACGGCAGAGCAGGAATACGAATAACTGGTGGTAATTAGAAAACAATTGCGGCTACGCGCACGTAATAATGGATACAGCGTCGGAGATTTGCGTAACTGGACGAGTGAAAGAAAATCAGAGACGATATGGCGATGGGGACGGGAAGAGCTAATCCGAGCGAGGAATGACGATTCAACTTGCGCGCTTTGACGCTCGCTCCGATTGTCGAAAAACTTGGTGCGCTTCCGATTCATTTGAAAAGTGATATTTTTTGTTGCTTTCAATACCCGCTGCATTTTTCATCAGGTTCGATAATCTATTCAACCTATACCATTTCTCTGCTTAATTCACGCTAATGCTTACTATTTTTCGGCTAACGCGCTTCCTTCGACGCCTACTCACGCTGATTGGACGGCAAGCGCGTCGCGGTTCGATTTCCATACGGTATACCCGTAGTCGGCCTACGGTAAATGACCATAATTTTCGAGCGGGCTCGCGTTTCCACCGGATACCGAGCATTAATCAACATTAGCGCGGGTGTCAGGTAAACGCTTGCTGTTCCTGAGCATTTGCATTATCACCTTCGCGAGCTCGATTCTCATTAAGGAGAAAAAAAAAACAGGAACAGAAAGGATCGAAAAATAGGTCCACGATTAATCCGAATTATCATCGGCGCGGTTGTTAGCTATCGGTTATCTGCTGCCTTTGTGTTTGCCGGTATTTGCCGAGACGGCGCTATTTGAATATAGAATTCGCCGATTGGATTTCACCGCGTTATATTCTCGGACGTAGTTTTCGAGCTGAACGGGAAATGTTAATGATCGCCATTCACGACCGGCGGCAAATACACGCTCATAATTTCTATTCAGCCACGGAGAATTGTGCACCGTGCTCGAGCACAGTTCTTGCACTGGCACCGGCCAGGCCCGTTAATTCAGTCAATCGCTATCACGGGTCTAATGAGCAAGTAGTTGCGATCGTAAGATACTCTCGAAATTCGGGCGGCGTGAAATAGGAGCCAGCATTAAATT
This sequence comes from Priocnemis perturbator, assembly GCA_963942575.1. Lineage (NCBI taxonomy): Eukaryota > Metazoa > Arthropoda > Insecta > Hymenoptera > Pompilidae > Priocnemis > Priocnemis perturbator. The sequence goes on from OZ012653.1 coordinate 12,459,924, forward strand.
CAATAAGTCCTTATACACGTATGAACATCAAAACTTCTAAATGGTGCCACCGCAATTCCCTATATATTTCTATGATTCAGTTCGACTTCTCACTCGCGCCGATACCATTCCACTTTCCCCTGGCCAAGGACAGTAAAGTGCGTACAAACGAAATTTTCCAAGATTTACCAGCGCACCATCGCTCCCGTCAGTTTCACTATCAGAAAGTGCTCGTCGTGATGATCGTTCGACGCAATCCCACGCTCGCGCACTCTATCAACCTGCACAGAGCACACGCGCGTCCAACTTCTCAGTCAGCCGAACTCGCGCACCTTCATCACGATCATTAACATTCCGACGTCTCGTTGGCGAAACTTGGAGTTGGAGTGCAGCACGCAGCTCGTCGAATCTAGCGGACGAAGCGAGGATCGCTAGCGAATCTTTCGAGGATCGGAATTGTCACTGGCCGAAACTTACGGCGAAGGTACTTGAGCGCAGTTTTCGCCGAGAGCTCTCGCCGGATGCGGAGCATTATTCATGACTGCCGCCGGTACATCACTGGGGAGTCGCGGAGTTTGTCGCGTGTCTTGTGGCACGTAAACCGGAAGAGTACGCTTGGTGCCTACCATTGCGCAACTTCTTCTTCTTCTTCTTCTTCTTCTTCTTCCTCGTCCGACATCCTGTTGGCAGAGCGACATTTCGGGATTCAGAGCATCTTCCGAGTCACGTGCTACAAAACGAGCGGTACCGCTAGTAAGTATGTATCTGATTCAGAGAATTCCTCGACTGTTTGCTGCCTCGCCGAGTGCGTTTCTCCGTCTGTACTCGATCAGAAGAGTGCTGCTCGTTGGCGGCTAAGTACTGAGATGATCGCTGCTTAGTTTGGGCGAGCGAAGCGGCTGGAACACGGCTGAGTGAGGATTTCGGGTGAAATTTGGCGGGATTGACGGTAACGTTGTCTGGCGCGCGTGCAGTCGAGAGGAGAATAGCATTATGGTCAGCGTCGGTCGATCTCGATCGTGTCCGATGGATCATGTCGGCGGAGGTGAGCGCTGCTCGCATGGATATTTCTGCGTTGCGATACCGGATTACGTCAATTTTGGCGATAGGTCTGGGCTAGGTCTAGCGATGAAAATATAATCTTTCAGTTTTCCATCGATTGCGTCGGGCACGTTAGAGTGTACGTGGTGTGCGTGAAATTTCAATTGACCCAGGCGAACGCACGAAAGAAGTCGGCGAGCGGGTTGCATAACGGAACGAAAAATTGTCAATAACAGCCGCTTATCCGGCTGACGTCCGCTTGCGAAGTTACATTGCACAATTTTTCAGCGCTTGCCGCGATCCGCCCGGTGGACTTTTCTAATGACCAATTTACGGATCAATTTCGCGTGGCCATACCGTTGGAATGCACGTAACTAACGGTTTCCTATTCTTTCTTTCCCATTCGAGCGCCGATCCTCTCCCTACGTCTTCCTCTCGGGCAACTTGTCAGGGTCCGATTGCGAGAACTTTCATCGAATCGTAACTTTACGATATCTCAACTTCGAAGTCTCTTCGTAGAGTTCCTTCTTCGCCGGTGGACGCTTGCTTCTTCGTGGTCCTTTCCATAACTCAACCGATAACGACCTATTCTACGACCTAACTTGACAATTTCGCGCAATAATAATGTTATCATTCATAAAATCGCACCGTATCGTTTAGCTCTGACTCGCCGTAAGGATTACACTCAGCCAGCGTGCAGAGCAATAATACACTTCTTTCCGGGTTCGTTCACACGATCCATCGCAACGCTTTCTCGTCGAAGAAAGCTCGAGGCTCCAAGTACGAGAGCCTTGAAGCGCAAGGGCAGTTCCGAAATTCTACGGAGAGACAGAGCGCGAGCCGGTTCGACGGCCGAAATTGCAGTAGCAAATAAAGTTTAATTAAACTTCTTCGGCCGTGTTGGCCGGCGAAGTTGTGTATGCCTAGATATTGGTGGTCCAGTTCTACCGTCGTATCTAGTTTCTTCCAACCTCGGTACACCCCTCTCTTAGCCCTTTGCCAACCCGGGGCCACCCCCATTTAACTTCGGAACAATATTAGCTCGCATTTTCCATTAACGGAGCACTTTGGACTATCCGGAAGCTTGTCCGCAGATAGGATTCGTCGAAGCACGATTTGGAATTGACGACTGGTATTATAAATGTAACTGTCATTTGCGATATTATACGTGAGTAAGTGCAAAGGAGAAAAAATTGAGAAACAGATTGTACGGGCCAGACCAGTGGTCTCAGACTTGGCACCCGAGCACCACAGGTGCCCGCGGGAGTGGGGATACGGAAAAGTATGCGTGCCCTGTCTGTGAGCTGACAGACCAATGCGTGGAGTCCACAGCTCTCACAGACGGGCACGCACACTTGCGCGTATCCCCACTACCGCGGGCACCTGTGGTGCTCGGGTGCCAAGTCTGAGACCACTGGGCCAGACTTCAGCCCTTTTGTTGACAGTTTCGTTTGTTACTTCGAGAATTAGGTGCTGTAGTTCTTCGTCGGCGATAACGTTTTGCCCGTTTCTCCCGTTCCACTTCAGCGCGGCGTATGAATATTTACAACATTTATTTTGCATCGAGATAATGCGCGGCGCGAAGTATAAGGAAATAAATGCAGCAACGCCAACGCTTACATCGAAGTTTCCATCGGCGGCGCATAAACGTGCAATTGTTCCTTTCCGACGGACGTTTCAAGCCCGCTCGCGCAAAGACAACGATGACTTTCCATCGAATATGTGTCGACAGTAATAATACCCACATTCTCCACAACAGCCTACCGACACGCAACTATTCGCCTTGTCCATTGCGCAAGTTTCTAATGTAAAGTATGTAATTATCCTGAAGGTAAAGATTCTATGTGTGTGAGATGTGAAACTGACGCTAACGGAAGCTAAGGAAAAGGATCGCAGGAAAATGTTTGCGTCACCTGGGAAAATGTCACTGGACATACAGTTTTTGCTTTACAGAACTCACAGTCAGCACTGTTTTTTGCCATTACTTTGTGACATTTTATTGAGTCTTTCGGATATTTATAATCGAAAACGATTGGTTCGGCACAAGGGGCAATTTCGATGTTTAGCTGACGATCGACGAATTGACGACTTTTCCCATTTTTCATTGGATTTAGCCGGTGGCTAATCCGCGATGCCGACGAACTAAAGCTCCGGATCGACTGACTGTCCGTTTAGACGTGAGGGCACGCCGAAACTTGACGTTGCCGAAAAAAAATGGGAAAAACGCGAAGGCTTGATGTGTAGGCGAGGCGATGGGCGAGACAGTTACGGTGATTTGTGGTCTGGAGTCGTTCACTTGACTCTTGTCTCATCAAATTACACACCGTTGAACGGGAATTCAATGCAACGATTGAGCGAACATTTTTCGCTTCGTTCTTCCTATACGAACGTGCAAATTTACCGTACCGCAAGTATCACTAGTCCATTCAAATATTTAATTTCGACGATTTCTACGTTTCCGTACGCGCCCGACTCGTCGTTGTTAATTCTTTGTTCATTCCTTCGAAACTTTCAATAGTCAGTTATTTCATTTTATTCTTTTTTTCTTCAAATTTAAATTTTAGTGAATATTTGCATCTGATTTCGAAACTTTCATTAGGCATACGCTCCGATAAATTTTCATATTTCCAAAAAAATATGCGTTCAGTTTTCGGCGCCTACAGTCAGATGGCGTAAGAACTTTACGTTCGCTCCTGTCGATCGGCGATATTTTCCGTTGCCATGCACACTGTAACAGTCGCAGTGCACGCGTATCACTCAACGTATCTCGTCCGGCCCTATCGCGGCCGTATATTTTTTTCAGCGCCGCTAATCCAAAGGACGCTCTCTTCCGACCTCCGACACCGATATCGGAACCCGGGCGAGGCTGTGTGCGCTGCGCGTAAAAATTCGAATCGCAATTCGACGGCAGCGGAATTCCTCGGAATCTGCATTTTTATTGTCGGACTCTTCGTCCATAGCAGGTAGATATCATGTCCATGTAGTACCGCCGTGTCTCTCTCTCTCTCTCTCTCTTTCTTTCCTTTTCGATTTCCGTGTGCTTTTGGCGCCTTCTATCCACGACACTGCTTTCTTCGTCGACCCCTCTGCGTTCCGTTCAGCTGCACTTATTCTGGCATATATTTTGCTTTTCAATTTGACTCGATCAATCTCAATCGTTTCGACGTATGACAAGTAGCGTAACACTGCAGTTACGATGTAGAAATTGAACTGTTCTCGTGGTCTACAAATTTTTCTTGTCCGAGAGATCGTCTGAACTGGACTTTTTCTGGAAAACTCGTTCAGTTGCGTTTACTCGACTTTGATAAACTCTGAATTAGCACGTCGAAGACCATCTATTTTGTTGTTGCTCAATCTTAAAATAAAGTTAAAATAAGTAATTACTCTCCCGTCGCGCAGAAATGTCTTTTCTACGTCTTTCCGACGTAATGTCGTCGAGAATGCTCTGCAAAGCGCACACCTGATAGGGGCTAATTGTTGCTAGAATGTGCGCCGGTACAGTTACGCCAGAGCAGCATCTATTTACTTGCGATGAATGAGATAACAGCTAATCGCGTTATTCGCATCTGGCGAGAGAGCTCACGTCAGACTGAATATTACCCCGTTTTTCCTTCATATCTCAAGCGTGACTTTCAGCAACCGTGGCGACCGGCCTCGCGGAGCGGTTCAATATTGGTACTTGCCCAGGTTCTGTGTACATTTGATTAGCAAAAATTCGCCGCGCTACGTCGAGGCGAACTTGAACCCTTCGCGAGCGGGGTCACCTACGCCCGGAAATTAGATATCTACACGCGGCTAAGTCAACGTCATTTCACGTCGAATTGGGTCGATTTATTTCAAGTCGGCAGAGGTACGTAAATTAAGATGCAAATCAACGGTGTTACGTAAACATTACGTGTCGGCCACTCGTAAATTAGCTTCAAGCGTGGCTAAGATGAAGTCTTTATAGATTACGAAATGCTCCGAGTGAGTGTCTTAACCGCCATATGATTATTACGATCATTTCGCCGTTCCGGTCTAATGGAGTTTTAAACAAAAAGCTCCCAGCGCCGTAATGCTCCGACACAAAGAAATCCGCATAAAAGCAATCGCCGGCACTTCGATCTTCCCGTTCTTCACGTAGACACTCGAAATCGGACGCGGATCGACCGAATTCCCTCGGATCGCCTTTTTCGCGGTCTTCGTCGAACGTTCGGGCATAAAGTCTCTGTCGTTGAGGGAAGAGTTCGACCGGCTGTGTGTTGTGTATGTGTGTGTGTGTGAGTAACGTGAGATAGGGTGCGCATGAAATGATATCTGGATCCTCTCCCTTTCTCTCGCCGCGGCGGCCCGGTAATTTACGAGAAGTAACCGGAGGGAATACGCCCCCAGGAAATACCTTACTACAACGGGAAGTGTGCGGAGGAGAAATAGGAAGTATCCTGGGGATACGATGGATGCGATACGTACGCCTCAGCCAAGATATTTCTCGTTTTTACCGGTTTCAGCCGACGTTGCGGCGTCGAATCCGCAAAGTCAATTAGACATCTTCGTCGTTTACCGCGGTCGACTCGAAACGGTCTGGGGCGACGGAAAAAGAAAAGGGAAAATAAAAAAAGGCAGAAGAGATCGGACGGTAATTGCGGCGTCGAAATTATATCCCGCGCTTCGGGAGTAGTTCTAATTGAAAATTCCGCCGCGACGCGACTTTACGCGGGTCGCGGATACCTGAAATTCTTCCGGGCCATTCTTCCGAATCGTGACTTATTTTAACGTGTTCTTCGCCGGCTAGATTTGTGCGGTTCAACGTGAAGTTTCGTTAGCCCGGGTGGTTCGTGAGTTTTGGGAGGATTAGAGCGTGTCCCGATGACGTATCTCGGCACGCTGTCGGCAGAGTCGAAAGGGCACGGGAGACACTTCGAACGATTCGGTTCGGCGAAATATCCTGGGCATTCAGTCGCGGTCTTTTATCGTGGCCAAAAGCCAGAGCTCTCTTCCGCAAAGAGGGTCGCGCAGGAAGATAACATAGACACGTCGTTGACATTCGATATACAAGAGCCGCGCGAAACGATATTTGAATAATGCCATAAGGATTGTCTCGCGTCGTCGAATAAATTCTTTATCCGCGCGGGGATGGCGCGCATTTTTGTTTTGACTCCGGGGTTAGGAGAGAGTGGATGAGGAAGAAGCAAAAATGCACGGCGACACATAGGTATGGCATCGAACGATCTCCCGATTCGCCAGGAAATATGGTCGAATTAAACGCAGAAGCTGAGAATCCGGACGTGATACGTGCTAGATGGCCGTATCTTCCGGTAGCGTTTCGAAAATTGGATTGACCCGAAATATCGGAACGTCCGGACGATGTATGCGGTCCTTTTGAACGTGGTCAGCGAATAAGTTTCGCTGCCGGCGAAGCGGAGCACATACAGACGACACACGCCGAACTTTAACACGTCGCCGTGAACTCGGTGTAACAAGAAATGTCACGCTGTCGCCAGCATTCTCTGCGTTTGCATAGCGCCGAAATATCGCGCGGACGACGGGACCCGTTGATAACGGAACGCGGGCGAATACGTCAACGATGTCCGAGATGCGCTCGCTAATAATACGTGATTACTCGAACTTCGCGCGAACATAAGACCTAGCTAACAATCTCTTCACACGACCGTCACGAGACGAACGCCGCGCGATCCATCGACGAATCGTCCGCGAAGAATCGTATTCCACGATTCGAACATCGCACACCTTAAACCTCGAGCGTACTCCGCCATCTTTTGCAGCGCGCATCAACGACCAAGGATGGAAGCGCGGCAACGGGGGCGTATGAGGGACTCGCCTGTCAATCTGGGTCGATGCTCGTCATTTATGGAGCGTGCAAGTCGGACGGATAAAATGCACTGGTCGGTATGCGACGATTCTCGCGTCAGTCGCGTCAGTCGCGTCGGAAGTGCAACGGGCTTTTCATCGGAAGGGCTTTCGAATCGTCCAACTCCGCGATGAATTATGAAAGTCGTGATTCGCCGTGAGCGCGGAGCTCGCCTCGGGCGTAAAAAGAGATCCAAAAGAGATCCAGCCGGTGGGGAGGAGGGAGGGTCGGCGGCATTTTATGGGGTCGATCGCCTCGATTGCGGCGATCGTAAATCCTGATGGAAAATATGCTCCGACGTCGGCGAGTCTGTGTATTCCTCACCGACTCGCCGAGGAAATCTCATTTTGTACCGTTCTCTCCCTTGCCCTTCCGCTTCGAATTAACGGGTGCACGGAGTGACACTATACAGTTCTGCTTGCTTTCTCTCGAATATCGTATCGGCGATGCTCGGTTGTTTCCGGTCAATCTGTGTGAACGCGATTCGATTTGTTCATCCTCGAAATGTGTTGCCATGCGCCAAAATCCGACTATAAATGCTCGTTTTCAAGTTTAAGGGTTGCGGCATTCGTCGTGCTGTCAAAAAATAGGATGTGGGCAAAATTCGTACATTTTATTTCCTGTGCATCGCCGTGTCAATACTATTTCTCGAAGTAGAAACTGCTATTTGTTGTCTGACTTAGTTAGCGTTGTAGGTCTCTCGTTTATCGACCGTCTTCTCCTCCGTGTTTCCTCTGCATTCAGCCATTCCCTTTCAGATGTCGTGAGCCTTCTGCCAGTAGAAAGCGCCGTGGCAAGTCTCTTTAGTCAGCCACAAGACGTCTGTACGTTCGCGTCTCTCTACGCAAAACGCGTAGAATTTACACGCGTCACCGGCGCTGCAATTTCATCCTTCGCTGAATGTTGCACTCAAATTACATACCATCGACGTATTACTTCATACTATTACAATAATACTTCCCGTGTCCACCGCCAGCGTACATTCCAGCAATACCGAGAGGACATTGGAAATTCCAAGAACACAGCAATTCGCGACTCCTATGCGTGCAGAAACACATTATCGTTCACTACATTGAAACGATTCTTTAACCACGGCAAATCAACAAATTATTCCAGTTAACGGAATTTCACCTCGAGCTCTCTTACACGACGAAATGCACGTTACACGGTAAGAGCGCGACACTCACACGTTCTAAAAAGAGTTCAGTCAGGCGCGAAGAGAAAACCTTGCGCACAAACGCTTGAACTACTTAATTATCGACGTCGACATAAAAAAAACATCTTCGCCTATCGTATCAAAATTATCCAAGCAAGCCGATCGACGATCAAAGCGTCCGCGGGACTATCCACTTCGGGACACCCGGTACACGATGTCCCACATTGCCACGAAGGGGCTTCCCCCGTAACGAGCGCATCATTATCGTCTCTGCGCAACGTTCGTTCCCCGTCCCTGTGCACGAGCTATGGAGTTTCCACACGAGAGAGCCGCTTGCCGTTGGAAAATTCTGGAAAATCAGCCGGAACGAAAGGGCACCTCCGTCGCTCGAACCCTGGACTCAATTTTTCGACCTAACGCGCAGAACGACGTGTCCGTCGCTCGGCAACATTCCGATCCGAGTTCAGAGATTAAGCATAGTCCGATGCTTCTCATCGTCAGCATCGTAGCAGACTCGCTAATAAGCTACACCGTCGACGAACGCGCACTCGGTGCGTCGAATAGTTTGCCGTCATCAATTCTTACGAGTTGAGAATCAAAAATTCTCGCCGGTCGAGGTGAAATTTATCATTCACTGAATGTACCCGTTATATTGTGGATGGCTAACAGGTGCGAACTTCAATGCGGTAGTATGGAAATTTTTGTTCGCAGAAGCCGCGTCTGTTGATTCACTGGCCGGACAGTACCTACCGTAGAATTGCAGTGCGCGTCAATCCGGCATCAGATTTATTGACTCGTTCGCGGGTGAAAATCCGCGCGGCCGTATGTCAAGGGGCGAGAATCGAAACGGTGGGGGATTTTATTCTCTCGGTTTTTCGGACCGACCTCGGCCGTTCGTGGCTCATGCGCGATTTAAGAATGTGAAGGAGACACAAAGCGCGCATGGGATACGTGGGCTCGACGAGTCTTCCGTAACACAGTGAGCTCTTTTCCGTCTTTCTAACTCGACGAATTTAAGGCACGCTTTAATCAGGATTCGTCCTTTGATCATGTTCTGCCGCCTGTCTGACGTTTCAAGAACCCGTGAAGATTAACTCCCTGACGAGAAAAAAAGAGAGGCTAAAGGAAAAAAGAAGTTGAAGTTGGAGGGCGCACAGTTGCTCACGCCTCTATCTTCCTTCCTCTGGCGCGCGTACTCTCTCTCTCTCCCTTTCTCTCTTTGTAACTCGACTAACGAGCGAGAATTCGCGTGAATTCATGTCCGCGACTCTCTCGTTTGCCGTCGAAAAGAACTCCGGGGGGGTGAGTCGAGGTGAGCTTGGACGGAAAGAGGAAACGGGCGGTGAAAGTCTGTGTACACTGTCCACCGTGGATGGCGTGAGAGCCGTGAGGGCTCAATTATCATAAAGTAATCCATAGTCAAGCATCGACGGTACACATCTGAAACAGTTGCTACTACAACGTCTAAATGGTCATATGTACCTGCTAATTATGAGTGGTCTAACAAGGAGAAGCAGAATATGCTGTTCTCCATTTCACAAATTTCAATCTAGATTTGAGACGTTTTCCTCGTGAGGTCAGCCTCGTAAAAATTCAATACTGAACAGATCTCGCACTGCAAATCAGTGGCATGCAAAATTCTGTGAAACCTGCTTATTCCTATGCGTTATAAAGACCATACTACGGAATGTATGTAGTTTTGGCAAAGAACAAAAACTCGTGCATCACCGACTTCGGACAACGTACAGAGTGCCATCGCGGTTCCCATCGTTCCGAAAGTTCGATCCCGAGGCATACGATACACACACCGAGAGAAGTGGGAGGAGGGCGAAACAGAGAAAGGGAAAGAGTTGTAACTGGGCGAGTTTTGCAAAGTGCCTTTCACCGATTAGGGGGGAAACTTTTGCGGTCTGCGGCGGTGGGTTCTCGACGAAGGGGACGGCGGCACAGATATCCGCCGATCCAATCGAAGATTTACCGGGGAGAACGCTTTCCCGAACTCTATCTTGTTCGAGTCGCTTTTAAACTGCTGAGATTTATTAGTTCAGAACAGAGGAAGGGGGGGGGGGGGAGAGGGTAGAAAAAAGGATCGGAACTAAACTGTTACTCGTGTAACGTCATCGATCGTTGCCGCGGATACGGAACGAGCACGGTCATCATGCTGCGCGAGATGAAAAAAAAATAGTCGGCAAATCGGCAGAGAACGATTTTGTTGAAGAAAAAAACCGACCTCGACCTCCACTCGCTTCGACGCTGATAAATACCCAAAAATGTTCAACCCTAATTCCGCGACCCCTCGCGAGGCTAATCGTTCCGTTTCAGTCCTATCTTCCCCTAGAGGCGTCGCCTACCCCGGGAGCGAGAATTAGGGCAGCCGCTTTTACTCCGAGAGACCGATTTTCTGTTGCGGCGTACCATTCATTCGTCTCCGCTTTAAACAGCCTCTCGCGTAGGTGGAAGCTCTCCGGTCAGACCGCATGCCCGCTATGAATGTGAATCTATTAGCAGGCGAGTATGGGCCCGTCAGATATTCCGGTTGAGGGTCTCTCGTAAAATGAGATAATTAAATGCACGCTTTCCCGAGCACATTTTACACCCCCTTGGTTCCTTTCAAAGGGGCATCCTGCGGAATACATGCCGCGATTACATCGAAAATACTGAATGCGTTCCGTGCAGTCGTGCAGAGGTCTATTTCGGGGTGAAATATAAAACGTGTACGGTTTGATATGCCGCGTATGACTAAACGACAAAATTGCATGTTCGAAAGTAAAATCATCCACCGGACAAAATCGTATTTTAGACTCCTTCAACCAGCCTTATTCTTATGATTATCGCGTGTTTGCGCTGCGGGGAAAATAATGTATTCGTGTATTTGGGAGTTAATCAATTTCCATTAGGTGGTGCGAGTGTTGCGTTGAAAACATTAAATACTCGTCTGCTCCCTCCCTGATACTTCCGCGCGTTATCGTAATAAAAAGTGAGACAATGCCGCAGGGGTAGCATCGTCGGCGCTTTTGTGAGATCGGCCGATGCTGTAGCTCGTGAATAGCATCGTGATTAATTAAACATTAAATTGGCCTGAGAGTGAGAGAGGGGGACGCGTACGCCGAAACATGAGACATTTGCCGACATGCGGCCGGAATTTACTGTGTGCCTTTAATAGAGGCTTTTTTGCACGTTTTGCGCAAGTACACCAATCAAAACGGGATAACAGGCGAATTTTCAATCAGTTGTGGCCAGTCAATATTTTGTGCGTTAACGTTGTAAATACGAGCGACGATATCAAAATACTCCGCTCTTTACCGCGTATTACGTATATGCACATACGTAGTCCTTTTGCTTTTTCAATCGTGCATAATCGTCGTATATAGTACGTGACAGTATTGAACACGTCGTAATGTAAAGATCGAAAAATGATCAGAAAACGAAGAGATGGGAGAACGTGTTGGGACATGCGAAGGACGAATAATAGTGCTTAATTAATGTTTTTACGCGTTGCTTTTTCCGTCGCAGGAGCAACGCGGCGACCCTGCGGTTGCGGAAGCGCAAGCAGACAGATTAATTGCCGTTGCCGTGCGTGGCAATCATTTTCGTAATCCACTGGCATCCACCCCCTCGCGGCCGTCCGTGGCCAGTCATAATTTTCAGTTAACGGCGAGGCCGCATTAAACTTTTTGCCTGCATTATCGCTGAGTGAAACACATTGCTTCGCCTGTGGTTCGCGTAGTTTTCGAGTTTGAACGCTCGCTTCGGAGTGTTGTCTCACGTTACGCGGCTCCTTCCAATTAATTAGCAGCGTTTCCTTAGATCCAGTATTTTGATCAAAAATGTGGTCGCCAATTTTTACGAATTCTCAAAAAAGAACAATTCTGATTGTCTGAACTGTTCCGTATAGGTAAGGTACCTATCGCGAATGAACGAATTTCGAGCACGCCATGACTATGACTATTGTGTCCCCGCGATATCTATTATTGTTTTTGTGTCTCGAACGCACGATTCGAAGAAAAGCAGTTGTGTCTTTGTCGGTAAAATCGGCCGCGGCTAACGCGCTGTGAAATCGGTGTGTCGAGCTGAACTGTCCGGACCCCGGCGGCGGGGCGGTGGGTTTGCAAGGCGTTAAAGGGGGTGAAAGCACGCGACGAGGGCAGTAAACAAATACCCGTCGCAATTAGGTTAATTGCTCTCGAAGTCTTGACCGTCGAAGCTTGAAGTTCGTTCGCGGAGAGCGCGGGCGTGCGCCTCCAACTCACTCTCCCCTCGCTAACGATAAGTCAACCTTTTCCACTTTGGAGGATGACAAAGGGAGCCGAAGGCGGGGTGTGAGACCCAAGGCAATCGAGGGAGAGACTCGGCGAAAGAAACGATTCGCATTTCGAGGTTTCTCGCTGTACCTTCGAACGTCCTAAAGTCAACGATGAAGTTCGCTGATTCTTAAAATCAGCTTGCTGCATCGCTTCTTCAAAATTATTCGTCGGACTGAGTGAAAATATACGCGACGACAGCGATGAGTACATTAAAATGTTTCCACCGCCGCACAATGAAGTTACGTTCGAAGTGGCGAGTGTCGTCATTTCTGCGCTCAACGCAACGGTATAAATTGTACAGCGTGAACTTCCCGAGGATTCGCCGGAGTAATATAAATTTCCTTCAAAAATAGGTTTCTCTCGAATTTCGGCGTCTCTTTGCGAATTAAGGCGCCACCTTCCGTCGCACGTATCTCTTTGTCTAGTCAGCAATCGTTCTTTGTAGTCCGGCGTACGTGTCTCGCTCTGCGACACTCGGGCAGGCAAAAGAGAGAGCCCGTGGCAAGCGGCGTAGCGGGGGCTAAATTCTAAGGTAAATTCTCGACACGACAAAACTGCTTGTCGCCGGCGCAACGAGGTTAGAGCGAAATTTCGGCCAGCGGGCGGGACGGCAACAATCGCGCGGCGCGCGGAATTAACTTAACCCCCCTTCCGGGGAATGCCGACTAACCACCCGCGCGTTCCTTCCCAACAACCGGATCCGGCGGCGGAAAAAAACACGAGGTTGAGCGATCGCGTGAGAAAGGTCGCGCGGGGTGACGGAAAAAATGACGCGAAAATCGGCGTGAATTATTTCGCGCGCTAACGTCTCGTTACGTGCCCCGGCCGCGCAGTCTCCGTGCAGCGGCATATCGTCGGAATATTTTACGCTCGTCCTGCGACGGCAAAAATGTTCGCCGTCGACGGATCGCGTCATATTTCACGTAACGGTACGACGGTGATGAAGTTTTTTTTTTTTGTCCAACCCTCTCTCCCGATAAAAATCACCCTCGCGATAGATACGCAGCGACCCATTTCAAGGGACACGGTTCGCGGGAGCTTGGTACAGAAATCGAAATTGAGATGTGGATCGGCGCGGGCTCGCGTGTATATCGGGAGATGTATAATTCGAAAGCGGCGCGAGTTATTCTCTTCCGAATGTGTTTTTCCGCCGCACCACTGAATGCAGAACGTTTTCCTGAAGTCATCCGCGTACGTAAGATAGTGCGTACGCGCGAATTCTGGGTAGGCCAGCCATTGTGCGTTATGATAGTTTGTCGCTTCCAGCTCGTACCGCGCTGTACTCTGTCCCTCAGGAGCCACGCTCAATATCGGCTTCCGTGGCGCATCGCGTGTTCTACGCGATGAGATGCAATGAATACGATTAATTGATGGTGCAATGGAACGCGAGGCGTGGATAGATTCGCGAGGCACTGTAGCGATGCAGCCGCGACATTCACCTACGTACATGCATCCATACCTGATTCTGTCCATACAGTGTATCTACACTGATTGTAACGACAATACGCGCATAATTTGGAGTTCAATCGGTCCTTCCGATAGGCAATATTCATAACAATAATGCATAACACACTTTGCTCACAATTCGGCACGTGCTTCAGTTCACGATATTTCACTCTGGTGCGTGCAGGAATAGCATATGTTGCAGAAAGTTGCGGACCTTCCTACCGCTTCTCTGACAACCGCTTACATTTTCAATTCACCATTATTCATTCGGCTACAGGACGGTCGTACGTAATAGACCGGGATGTTTATGCTTATCATGTTCAGTGAGACACCGTGTGTGTACAGCCCGTACATATGTGCCCGTGTTGTCTGGGCGTCTTTACATACGCGATGCCGACGCGGATTCGTATTTGTGAATCAGCTCGTTCGTGTGGCAACGAGATTCCGTTTCTACGGATTCGCGCCTCGCCGCTGTGTACGCTTTGTCCATTCCACGTGTGCGCGCGAACCACGGCGAACTTCCTGCATTTCCGCAAACTCCCGCGTGTCTCGCATTCTCGCGAACGGTATACTTTCCAGATTTGATGGCGGGCCCTTTCTTTTTCTTTGGGAACTCTCGTCGCGATACGCGAAAATCGCCGAATACGATTTATCAGGCAAATTCTTCGGGAGCGCTCGTGCATCAGGTTACGTTGTCATTGCAAATAGAGTTTTACATAAAAATCTTAAAGCGACGTCTGACACGATCTTACGTGACCGCGTTTGTAACAAGTGCATACAAGATGCTTCCAACCCTCTTCCAAGTTACGGGATTCAAGCACTCCGGTCTTTATCTGTATAATTGTCTACATCTGTACACGTTAGAGAATCCAAACAACGCGCGCCCTAAACATCGCGGAATTCGTGATGCACACCATCTCCGCATTTGCAATATTCATATGCACTACCAGCGCGAAGATTATTCATGGTCGGGACCAACACTATCCAAAGGCAGTCATTGTGAGCGTGTATTTATTATATCCGCGTCTGGTGTGCAACACGCAGTGCCATTTTCCACGCTCGTACATACATACGTATATTCGAGCACACACACATACACGCGTCCCCGTATGACGTACGCGAATTCTGCGAGTGCACCTGTATGTGTGCTTGCGTGTGGCAGTAATAGAAGGTGGCACTCGAAATGCTCATTCGTTATATTGGATTGCGACCGTATTTGTTTGCCTTTTCCCCTTCCTTTTTTTCCACCCCCCCGGAAGCCGCCGTTGTTGTTTCCGGCAAACAGAGCAGCCCCGTCGCAGGGGGCGAAATTTATATACACAGCCGGAATTTTGACTGAGCTCACCCGGTCGACGCCGATTTCGCGTAATCGAATATTCGTGGCGCGTGGAAACGCGTCATCGACTCGCCAAGCGCGTTACTTTCTTTCGGAATAATTTTCCAATTCGAGCGAGAGCTCAATGCACCCTCACTTCCTCGGACGACGTCCTTGCGAACGTAGGAACGTAAAAAGACCGACGATTTCGTTTTTCCGCGATCGACTGCCGGAGCGTGCTCGAGATCAAAAGCTTTCCTTCCGGAAGACAAAACAATTTTAATTAACGACCTCAGGAGCGTGCGTCGTTGTTTTAGAAATTTCAAACGCCGACCGACGGTTAACCTGACTATTACACACCGTGCCGGAAGAGGAAGGGGTGAAGGGGCGATCATCGTTATGCAAGTTCGAGTCAAACGGTCCCGCGACCGACGTACTCTTGGATGAAATTACACGCGCGGTCAGTTTGGTTGGGCAAAACCAACGTTGTAAGCGTGCTAGTTGGGTGTACCGGGCGCTACGTGCCCTGGAAAGGAGATCGATTTATTTCGAGTTCGACGCTCATCACGATCCGATAGTGCCCGCACTCCCAGTATATATATATTCGCACGTATAGAGGGAGCAAAACGTGATGCCGGCCGAAACGCCAGATCATGGCTCGGATAAACAGATTGCTAAATATTCATCGGCTGCAGCTACAAACGCGATGAGCCAAATGTGCGTATCCCTCTTACTCTTCCTCTCCCTCTCTCTTTCACTCCCTCTTTCTCTTCCACTCTCTCGTCACCTCTTATGCCAACCCTCTCGCTCATTCCGCGTCTACACGCTCGTTCTGAATTATTCAGCGCGTACATGCGCTCCGATACTTACTGCTTTTTCGCCTCTGCTCCCATCGAGGATGAGGAGAGAGTAAACAGAGGCCGAAGTTTGAAAATTGGTCCGGACTCTTTTGCGAGGGGAGACTCGTCCAATTTTTCATGCAAGGCGAGAAATTTTTTCTCTCCCGCGCCCCCACCTCTCGTCCGCGAAGGGTAGGCTTGATACGGGAAGTTTCTGCATGAATTCAAGCATCCCTTTATTTCGCGGTAGGGCAGAAAAATTCACTTCTACGCCGCCGGGCGGAGTTTTATTTGACGACGGTCGACGGTAATGCGAATTTAAACAACGCTTTGTTTTACAATGAGATACGACAATTGACTTGGTAGTTGTTCGGCGCGGCGCATCGTGCGCAGGTTGGCTTTATTTGACGCCAGTTGACGGTAATACGAATTTAAACGTCGCTCTGTTTTACAGTGAGATACAGGGAGGGCTCAGTGCGAGTCGTTAGACGGAGCACAGCGTCCGGGTAGTTTTATTTGACGTCGGTTGACGGTAATATCGTCCGAAGCGGGCGGCGAGCGAGCTAAATATAATAGAAAAGCGTCCGGAGGGAGCGGATATCGAGTTCGCTCTGCGGCGACAATTGCGCTTTAACGTTTTAACGCCCCGAAGATCGTAAAAAACGTCGGCCGTATATCTTCCTCTATCGACTTGGGCTCAGCGTTACGGGCGCGGGACACGCGGGCTGGGCAAAAGTGCACACACACACACTCCGCTTGTATTACTTTATCAACGCCCCGTTTTCAGTTTAAGCAGCCGCAGCCGGCTTGATTTATGGGCCCCCAGATAGTGCGACGCAGCAGTCGTACGATTCGAACGGTGCCGCCGTGGCCGTCGCGTCTCGGAGAGTCGGCTGCGGAAATCTTGCAAATAGGAATTAATGTCGCGGTCCACGCGCCCACGCCGGCGCCAGGGGCTGGCGTCCGCGAGCACGCCACGATTCTCACCTTTCGCCCGGCGAATTTGACTGTCCACTACCGCGGGCGATTCGGGTCGACACTCGAAACCCACCGCCGGCGATCGGAATGGCTAGTGTGGAAGTTGACGCTGGTTCGGTTCGCGCGCGACTTCAAAAGTTCGACGTTGCCGTTGAAACGCGGACACTCGAGTACGCTGATTAAAGGTAGCCTTCCGACACCCGCGACCGTGATGCGCGATTCAATCGATATATAAATGTATTTTATGCGAAGAAAAAAATAAATACGATTTCGAGCTGAGGAACAATATATGTCTATATATATTTACCGATGGAGCCGCGAACAGCGGAGCGGCGTAAAGTGACGCCGACTTTTTTGTCGGGCGCGTATATCACGGGGTCATGGGTAATTGGTGATTAGGAAACGTCGTGCGTGATAGAGCGCTCGTATTTGCAGATAGGCGGCTAGAGCGAGCATTCGGAGAAGGGTAAGCTCTACCGCGCTCCATAATTCATGGTATGTCTGGTTGCTAATATCGTTAATGTCGGCCTGTTCACCGGGACACCTGTGACCAAATATTCGTGCAATCGGAGGCATTCGCCGGGAAGCGAGATGGACGAGGTTCCTTCATTTACGGAGACGCTGCAATTTCCCTTCTCAGCCGTTCTCCTTTTTCTCACGCTAATCCAGTCGCACGAGGTCGTTCGGTTCTTATTAGAGGCGAGGCGGGAATCAATTTTATCTGATTGTTATGCGTTTCATTGATTTCATACGTACGATTGTGTTGAGTTTATCGATGAATTTAGGTCCTTTAAAGATTCAGCTGGCAGTGTTTCGAGATTTTAGAACAAATATGTTGTAGACTACCTTAAATGCGGTCACGTCTACAGCTTGGTTTCTCTTGACGGTCGAAAATAAACGATCGCCACCGAGCATGAATAATAACCGCGAATGGGACAAGCAACGTTCTGCCTGTCTGCTCGCCTCTCTCTTCTCCGCGTTTCGAGGCATAAGTCCAGATATTTCCGTCTCTCTTTACTTATATCAACTCGCGTCAAATGCATGATTATTTATTAACTTTTTCCTGCCCTATGCAACTGATCCATCACTAGCTATTCGAGTGTCGTGGGTGGTAGAAATTCACGGATCGAGTTATAGGGCACCGAAAACCGAAAGTCTTATCATAGGTTAAGTCCCCTTCGACTTACATGCATACTCGCTCTCGCCTATTGGCGGCATTTCGAAAATAAGCCAGCACCCCGGGGCCATGAATAATAACGGCGGCAAAGCCAATCGGGCGCGCGCGTGCACGTACGAATATATTTGGTCGAAGAAATAAAAGGCACCTCAACGTTTTCTTATCTTTCCATCTCCCGCGCCATCCTCCCTCTCCGAGCCTCCTTTCATTCTCGTTCCTCTGACTTTTGCCCCGAAACAGTCCGCCCGTCCTCTTTTGTTCCACCCCTCGTCCGCGTTCTCTGTCTACATTTGGATATTAAAGTTTGTTCATCGTGATTTCATATTCAGGCTGCGCCTTTAGGCCAATGTTTGCATCATTCGGGATTCCTCCTGCTATCCTTCGCCTCTGCTCGACCTTTTCTTGCCAGGACGCCGCCGAGCCCGAGCCACCTTCGAACTGCCCTCTTATGCCACCCTCGGCAGCGTACGATCCACCGTCATAGTCGGCCTCCTCTCGATCGTCGATCTTTCCGACGTTAGCGTTAGCCTTCTCCCGTCTCCAATTTTTCCTATTCCACTTTCGCCGTTGCTTATCTCATTCCGCTAACTCTCTCTGTCTCCCTCTCTTCCTTTGATTTTAATCGCGTATTAATCGCCCGCTGAAATATCACTTTGACGGATGGACCCGTGCTGCGGCGATATTGAAAATCAGAGATTTTTATTAAACCCCGCTACCGGCTGCCTCCCTAGTCTTCTTTCATCTTCTTTTTTTCCCTACCCCCGCTGTCTATCGCTTTTTCTCTCCCTTCCAGAGGCCTTTTCCCCCGCTGCCACGATCAATCTCTCTCGATGTTTGTCCGTGAAATATGAACCCGAACGGAAAAATATTTTCCGCCAACAGTCGTTATTGAACATTTTCGGCGACGCGGCGCGGCGGCTCTTATTACGCTTCACTTGTTTCGCAGTTTCTCAACGTCGATTCCATTTGCACGTTGAGTCACGTCGGTTGGCGAGTCGTCCTAAAGATCCTATTTAACGCGGTGACAAAAAGTTTCTCGTACAAATTTTCGCAGATCTCATAATTCTAGCGTCGATCACGAGATGTTTTTCGGCCGGACATTCGAGTGTCAGAAATTTTATTTTCGACTCTGTCCCGATCAGCCCTATACGTTCGAAAAGCGAGCCGTGAGAATGGACACGTTCCGGCGGAATCCTCGTTACGAGGAGAACGTTCCCGTGTACGGCGTGCCAGTGCGCAGCGATACCGGGCCGCATAATCCAAGCACATTCGATTCGTCCGCGCGGCTCATCGACAACGGCAAACTGCCGTTTTATCGAATCACTGGCTCCGGCGCATCGACACGCGTGACTTTTTACCCGGGCCGGTCAAAATATTCCGCTATATACTGCGTATGTAACCGTATACGTACGTACGTTCGGGGCGAATAAAAATTAATTGGGCTAAATACGTCGACTAAATCGTCGTATCGACGATATCGACAGCTCGACCTTTTCGGAGCATGCGTGCCTTGATTTCTCCCGTTAGATATTTTTCGGCTTAACGAAGCGAGCACGCAGTATGCCTTGATCCAGACCGACCATCTGATATTCGATTACAGCCGAAATAAAATTCGATGCCGGACACCCTCTAATTTTGACCTGCGCCGCCATTGGCAGCGGTGGTATAACTATTAGCGGTAAAATTGAATCGACGGTTCGAATTAGGTAGTTCGTCATAACTGAACAACAAGCCCTCTCTGTATCCGTGCGAAGCGCGAGTTCCCCATAGTCGAGCTCCCTTATCGTTACTACGACTCAATTAAAGCGCATCAACACAGTGCAGCGAACGTTCCCGTGTTTGTCCTCATTTGCATCGGCCTGCAGACAGAGAGGACGAGAAAGAGGAGCCTGGCGGAGGAGCGTCGTCGACAATACACGATTCTAATTCACCCACGGAGTCTGGCCAGGCTCGCATAACGACATTATAAACTCCCGTCCCACGTTCCGCCCCTTCTTCACCCCCTTTCATACTTCCCACCATCCTCTACCTATTTCCTGACTTTATAACGTCGCCGTAGATAGGGAGCCACGAGCGCGTTTTATACATTGGCTATTTTTGCCACATTTTCGCTCTCGTGCTTCTGCCCGCTCGCTATGTGTTTCATGCGGGCGTCGGCAGATGTATGTACATATTGCAAAAATTGAGTCGATCGCGTATGAGCGCATTCGAGCATTCGA
This sequence comes from Priocnemis perturbator, assembly GCA_963942575.1. NCBI lineage: Eukaryota > Metazoa > Arthropoda > Insecta > Hymenoptera > Pompilidae > Priocnemis > Priocnemis perturbator. The sequence goes on from OZ012653.1 coordinate 12,480,226, forward strand.
GCGTCTGTAACGCGAGACTGGTTCCGGTCACTTACGTGTCGCATCGACACTCGATGTCTTTGAAGCTTTACCCTGACCGAAATTGTAAAATAAAAAGCCTTTACACAAAAGCACCACCAAGTTCAAAGTCAATATCAATTGGCGAAAGAAATGTTCATGATTTGTTTCGTTTACCGATTTTTTTAAATCTTCAAAAAAGTCTAATACAGCGTGTATGCCACGATTGATAGTTTAGACGTGAGTGGCCCGATTAAAAACCGAGGGAATAGCACGTACACCTATGCGTCGAAGCGTCTGGCCTCCAGATCCGCCAACCAGGTACTGCACACATCGATTAGAAGACGAGACGCTAAAGGACGTACGCCTGACCAGACATCGTCCGAAAGAGGGAGGAGACAGATAGGAGTGTCGGAGTTTCGGTCAATATCTTGCCGTCGGTACGAGCGATGCAATCTCGTAAGTCAGCCTGACAACACTCGAGCTCAAACAAATATCTCGACGGCCAGTGTACAAACGACTCGTTACAACGACCGGCAACTCCGCGGTAACTGGACAATACTGAGCGGATAACAGTCCTAAACAGAAAATCTCTTCGGGCGACAGGTTCTACGACGACTCTCTCTAAAACGGCTTTGGAGTCGTGCGTCGGCCAGCGCAAACGCCGGGATTGCCGAGTTTGACGGGATTTTTAATATGCCACATCTCGCGACGTGTGCCATACCAGGCAGGCGAAATATGAAATTGACGTGCCCCGAGTATTACACGCGGGTCTCGGGTCATGAGCGCGCTTTCGTTTCGAAAGCATAATATCGGTCTTCGTAGAGCACACAAATTCGAGCGATTGTAACTCTTTCTTCTCGCCACCCACGGTCTTCTATTCGCGCCAAGTAAAACGCCATCAACGTCGAATAACGTTGCTCCCAGAAACATGAAAGGTGATACGCGCGCGGCTACGATTCTTTTTATACTTTTTAAATATTACATCCATCGCAACCCGCTTCCCCTTTCTTTCGCTCCCCTCTCTATAGAACCACTCTTCACTCTGGTGCCTCTTGCCTGGTCGCGAGGACGGTTGCCAGGACGTCATGCAAAATTCAGCCACGCTGCCGTCTCCATCGGATAAGGATTTGCCGTACTCGAAGGAATAGTTACACGCCAAAGGAGCTCCCAGGAATTGGTTTCGGTCTTGGAGCCTCTTAAAGTTTCTGTTCAGCCGCGATTGTCGGGCAAACATTGAATTCGCTGAATTCCAGGCACTCGCGCAGGATAGCCTCGGACTTTCTCAATGGCTACTACTCCGTGTACGTGTTCCCGAAACAGGGCACCGGTTATTTTTAAATAATGTTAATTTCTCCAAATTTGTGAGAGGTCGTGAGCTGGTAAATGTTGTAATTCGAACGGCAAGTTGGAACAAATCAGCTAGTCGATATTTACCGGAATTTTTTCGATTGCCACAAGGTTTCTGGTTGAATACGAAGTTACCAATTTGCAACTTGAAAATAGGCACGACCCACGAGAATACTTGTTCAAATTGGTCGAGACTGCCGCGAAGCTCGAGTCGACGGGATCGTTCGCGTTCGAACGTGCATTTCTCGTCGCAATTCGAAATGCATCCGCGGCCAAATCAAGGCTCACGTCGCGGAGGTGGAAGATGAAAACGCGGCCGGTCGGCACGTACGCGAGAGCGCGCGTTATCGAGTTGATTAAATTTTCGAAGTCTGATCCGACCTGTTACGCTGGTTCTCGCTCGCGCCACGGCCGATCGGATTTTACGAACCGGCCTTTACGATTCTTCGCTTTCAAGGAATTCGAATTGTCGCGCGACGACTCAATCGGGGCCGCGCGGCGAGAGAACGGACGACGCATAATCGTAAATCTCGATACGATATTGCCGCCTTACGGTAATCGAAAAGTCGCGGAGAGTGAAATCGTAAACGGGAATAATTCTGTGCGCTCGTCGTGGGGGTACGGAGATTTTGAGGACTTTAAGGATTTCAAACGAGGTTCAATCGACCAGAAGTGGAGGACGTCGATGGCCGGACGTTAAAAAGAAAAGGTTCTGGAAGGATTCACGCCTTCGCCGCACCGCCGCGTCGGTGCGTCGGGTCGACCTTACATAAACTCGAACTTATCGCACTCCGGCGCCACGTGATATTCTCCGAAATTGACGTAAATTACACTCCAGCGCGCTTTCTGACATTTTCGAACTCGACGCACACTTTTAACGTAACATGCGCTCTCCTCCGGGACGGGCCAATTTTTCACGCTACTCCCACGGGCCCACGGGTCGTCTGCATTATTGTCGCATTTGTTACTCTCGTAAATGGCAGGTTATAATTGAAGTAATACGAGCCTGTCCGTCTTGTCAATATCCGCGCGGGTACATTCGTACTTACAAAGCGACACGAGCGTTCGTGAGGACGATTTGTGCAGGAGTTGTTGCGAATGCCAATATCTCGTGTCGTTCGAAATCTCGTGGCAGGTGAAACTATATGAACGGGCAGTACACACGTGCGCGGAAAATTTTCGCGGCAACGTTGGCCGGAAAAATTTCGCTGGATAATCGCCTTCGACGCAGGTGCTTCGATAATTAGCTGCCGAGCGCGTAACTTTAATATCCCGCGGGTGGTTATAAACAATTTATTTTTTTTGCGCCGCAGTTTGTCCCGCAGAGGGGACGGCCCGGAATAGCGTACAACGTCCAACTTGCTACTGAAACTGGACGGTATCAGTCCCGGTACGAATATCCGTGATTTACACGATTACAGGCGAGCGCATCTGGACACCTAGACACCTGGGTATCCAAACATCTGGCCAACTAGATACGCGTAGACATTTAGCTTAAGCGTCCCGACGCCCCGTCGTACATAAATTCCATCCTCTGAGCGCCCGAATTTATGGACATCCAAACGTACTCGGACCTACGACATTGAACGTGTCGATCATAAATTTTCTACTCTACGTCATATGCCAATTTCTGCTTCGTGCATTATTACGCGGACTAATTAAAACAAATCTAGCTCATTATGGAATTGGACATATAGTTCATCCGTAGTGAATAAAAATCGTGAATCAACGCGACTACATGTCTGTAGGCGAAGCTTCCGTTGCGATTGCTCCACTTAAAAAGCACGCCTTTGTGCGACACGATTTTAACCCAGCACGTGACTCGCCTCGTCCAACGTCAAAAGACGGACGCCGAGGGTGAGCGGGGTATTTGATATCGACGTACAAGCATTTTTTACATCCCTCCGAGGATAGCAGCAACGGGGGCACGTTGCCTCGGGAAACTTTAGCTTCCCGTAATCAGTCGCTTTCAGAAGTTCCTCTCAGCGCGGCAGTCTTTTAGGGAAGAACTTGCGCCACGCCGGCGAAGGAATTTTTCGAGCGCCTTTGAATTTTGTAAGCGGACGCCGCGCCGGCAGGGAATTCTTTCACATCTCGCGCGATACGCATTGTAACCTCATACTTTGTGAGCGTAACTTCTCATACGGAAACTCATCGACGGATCTCGTCTCAAGTTATCTGTATCGCGTCGGGTCGATGGTCTAGATTTTCTGATTAGAGACTCAAGGCTATTTCCATTCAACAAATAACGCTCTGACGCGTGCAATTGATCGGGTCCACGAAACGAAGAGTGGAGAAAATCGAGTTATCCTAAAAGTTCAGCATTAATCCGGCGTTCTGGCAACGGAACTGAGTTCGCAGAAGACGCAGCTGATCACTCGTTGCCCTCTGGCAAGCCGAGACCACACGGCGCAATTTTCTGCCTAGAGTATCGCGGAATACCGGCGAATCCCGGAATAAGACAGAGTGGTACGTCTGTTACGTTCGCCAAGGGGGACGTAGAACAAACCCGCTTGACCCCCGAAAATGATGATGCCGCTCGCTTACTGGCTTACCTGTTTAAGCCAGCTTTTCCACAAGTCCCGGTCCCAAGGGTGATGAAAGCCGAGATACAGGTGTCTGGTTTCGTGGTGATGGCTGTCTTCCTGCTGTTGACTTTGATGGCACTGTTGAGTAACCCTTGGAAACCCGGTGACACGCAGGACCAGTTTGCCTAGACGTGACGGTGCATAGCAGACCGCTCCTCCGCCACCGCCCAATTCCATCCACTCCGGGCGAGAGTCCGGGCAAGCTGCAAGCATGAATGCCGTCAGCGAAATACCTTCCTCCGAGTGTCGATCTTTCTTAAACGGCGGACCTCTTTCATCCACCCGCCACCTCCCCCCGGACCACGAGGCTGCAGGCCGTTCAATCTGTTCGGCTTGCTTTATGAGCTCCGGGGGGTAGTCGAATTTTAGCAAGACTATTTGTCATGTTCGCCGGAGGATTTTAGAGCGCCAGGGATGGTGTTCGTGTGGCGTTTGTTAAATTAGTACGGATTAGTAGTGAGCTTGGATTGGTAGGTCGGTGTAAATGTTACTCTGTGGGTATGGTGAGGATGGAATACGTGAAAGGGATAATGGAGGATAAAGGTCCCCGAACGTGGGTATAGAAGGCAAGAGGCTGACTGAAGATTGGGATGTGTGGGGAGTCGTTATTAAACTAGTTGTTAGTATGCAGATGGATCAAGAATTCGGAGTGTAACGTTGGAAGTCTGAAGATCTCTATCGAAATATTATTGAAGCACGTACCGTTTCTGCTGGTTCGAAAACGTTATGTTAAGGTCCCTTAACAAGGCTAATTGTGGGTGAAAATCTCTGGTCTTTCATTAAATGTCATATTTCCGGCGTTCGTGCGAAAGATGAATTTCTGCTGGCACCGAAAATCTCGTGAATCAATTCCCATCGTGTGGCTGTGTGCAACGCCGTAGCAACCACCCGCCGATAAATTCTCGCTGTGTTCTATGATAACGAAAGTTCGAGCCACGTGGGATTCCGTGACAAGCGTCGTTTTATCTTGGCCGTCTCTGTGCGGTCCCGATACACAGCTTCGCCGATCGTTATCCCCTCGGACCGCCAAGTGAGAAAACGCGAAAATATCCTTCGAGCGAAGAATTCCCTCCGCGCAAATTTTCAATCGTCCCGTCGAAACGTCAGGAAAATGGTAAATTGGGAATGTGCTTCTTTTCGAAGGCGAAGACATTCAGCTTTAACCCAGCGACACGTACACTCTAACAATAAGATGCGCCTCGACATCAAATCCTAGATCAAAAACATGAAACCAAATTCACTCTAACCAGCAAACCAACAAAACGCGCTACTTACGCGTCCATCAACGGATGATCGGCTTATCAAAGGACTGTTTCTATCCGCCTACGCGAGTAACGAATCCGTCGCCAATCAAAGCATGCAATCATAGTGATCGCATTGAAAGGCTGGCGCATTAACGAAATGATTCGCGGTCGACGATCCAAGCCGGAGTCATTCTCTATTTGTCGCGCGACAGCTGCCGACGGAATTAACTTCCCCTCTCGACGAATCCGCGAATCCGAATATCATGGGAAGGGCGAGCTCGTCACCTTCGTGGCGCCGAAGCAATGTCGGGGAGTCATTAAAATCGATTCTCTCAGGCTGGCATTGAGCGCGGAGCTCGTCGCTGCACTGGTGCCGGTAAAACCGCCAAATTTGTTTGTGAGTCGTTAAAGGGAACCGGCTTCCCGACGCCGGCAATTTCTAATTGAAACAGACCGAGCTCGGCCGCAGCTTAAATCAGCAAATGCCTCACGAGCTTCGGGCTGGCTGCTCCTTCAGCATGAAGTACCCAACAACTTCCGGTTGCCCAATTTTGACGGTGGAATTTGGGTGGGTGGTATAATACAGCTCTGTCGAGGACAAGCTTAGTCAACGATGTTTTAGAAGTGAAACGACAAGTATCGGTAGGTGCTTTCTTTAAAATGGCGGTCGCCTGGGAATGAATGCGGCGGGGCGTCCGCGGCATAGAAATTAATTTCATCCGTCCGACGTCGACCATACATACAGCGCGCATCGTGAAAAGCGTTCGCCGACATTAAGTAGACTTGGGAATTTACTGTGTCCACGTCCGAACGGCAGGGGAGATTGATTTACGCGTGGTAGGGCAAATTAAATATTCACAAGGTCATACTTTCCCTGGTACACATTCATCGGCTTGACAAAGTGCCCGGGGGTCTCTCCAGTCGGTCCGCGTGTAAGTTCATCGATTTTCCGTACCGTAATGCGTCGGACGGAGGGAAGGAAGGCGGCCACTTTAACGTCCGCTGCGGCATGAAACTTTCCCGTTTCATCAGCGAGCCCATCAAGAAGGTGGCAAAAGGAAAATAGCAAGAAGGCGCATCGACAGCCAGAGTGGTAATGTGGCCAATTAAAACTTTACGAAAACCCTCTTAAGTGCGCTTTAAACCCTTCTGTCTTTCTCATTTCAATCACCCATGTTTCTCCCATTCCCCTCACACCCCGTCGAGACCGCAACTGGTGAGGCTGATTATTAAGGATCCTCGAACTTTTCGCGCGATGCTAATGCCCGACGATTTAATCCGCTCGATGGATCGACAAAATGGCTCGAACAAAAAGAGGATTCACCGCGCGTTGAGAGAGAGAGAGAGAGAGAGAGAGAGAGAGAGAGAGAGAGATAGAGAGAGAGAGAAACAGGGGAAAGGTCGACGAGAGAGTAGAATTTGACACGTCCACGCTCGATGCCCGAACCTTCCAATTCCGTTAATGGCAGACCGACGGCACGCTGTCTTTTTCCACCGGTCACCCTCAAATTGGAATTTTAATTACGTTTGTGCGTCCCTTCTAAGCCAGCACTTCTTTGAGCCGACGAATCGCTCCGCTTCCCGTTGTAAGCGCAAAATTTCACACTGGCTTCTCTTTTTTGCCGGGCGGAATATTCGAGGAATTTCGATAGACTCGTCGAATGCCGAAAGTTGAAAATAGTTAGATTTATGATATCTGCATCAACGAATCTATCGTCAACGTCAGCAAGAAAGGATCGTGCATGATTTTTAAATATTCCTAAGCCACTTGCCGCAAAGGGGAAGGAAAGTTTCGTCTTAAGAATCAATTTACGCATGATCCGAGTGTAAGTCGGTCTAACGCTAAGTACAAAGTAGTTACAGGCCGCAAGGTAAACTACTCCGCGCGACTACTTAACGTTTGCTCACGGCTATAATCTATCCCCGGCCTCGCTTCCAGCGGTCTCCCGCCCCTTTATATCGTTAAGTAGGTAACGGTAACAAAAGCTACGATGGTTGTTACACTCGACGGCCGATGACAAGAGACAACATTATAACTTTATCATTCTTCCCACATCCGCGTCGCATTTTACACTAACCCAATTAGTTTGATGAAACGATCAGCTGAACCAAAAAATACAATGCTCCTGGTCCCGGTTGGAAATCGAGCCTCGTTAACGCTGCTTTGTATTATTTTTTCTTCGACGAAGTATATACTATCCCGTTGACTCAGACGACCGAACGATCCCGAACGGCTTGTCACTCGCAGAAGCTTCCGCGTCCGTAATATTCAGTCGATAGTGCCGAGAGCCTACAGCGTGACGTGAATTTTCCAGCCGATCTCGCCGGAAGTGGCCGCGATCGAGTGTTCTCGCCACGATGTTCGGAGGATATTATTATTCTAACTAGTATCCTCCCGAGGGTCTCGATCCCTCCGGCTCCCCTCCGCTCCTCTCTTCACCAACCCGCCTCCCGCCCCGATAGTCTCGATTCGATGGTCGAGAGAATACCCCGTGCCACGGATACCCGCGGTCGACCAATGAAATAAATTCCGGATTAAATCGGCAGGCCGCGTCGCTCCTGTTTTCCCAGACCCAGAGAGTTTCGGCACGAAATTCGATAAAGCCGCACCTCAACGGCCGTCGGCCGCGTTATTCGACGCGATCCGACAGGTACTGGGTGCAACGGAAATATCGGTCATCACGGAAAATATCGTCGTTTCCTAAAAAACAATAAGATATTGGCGTGAAAATCGAGTTTGTCGAGAAATCGGCTCGAACGAGGGACGTTGGTTGCTGCGGGCAACTTTGACGATTCCTTAAACTATGAGATTGTCAGGCACCAGATATCATTGACTGAACATAGAGCATGGTGATCTGTAGCACAATCGATTTCTACATCAGCACGTAAAACAGGATTATTGGGTCCGCTCGAGTCGTTAGAAACGACATCATCGAAACTGGGTTGCGTGGGAATTTTCGTCACACCCCGTACAACGGCAGGTCGTTCCTGGAACGCCCCTTCGCCCGTTATCATCGTCGTTTCGACGACAGAATTGGACGATACGGACGGCGATTGCGACTCGAATCCCGGACTCGCCGTTGCGCACATAAGTTTTTTCGCGCCACGTCGAGGCGGCGTTGCTGTAACATTCACGAGCTCTCTCGGATTTCCCAGAAACGTCCGACGAGGGGGGTAAAAAGCTTCGTCTCGGACTCTCCGTAGTCTGTATAGTGCGTTATAACTGCAGCGCGCCATAAATTGCGAGCGTCATAAAGCAACGCGCTATCTCATGCCGAATAATAACACCCTCCGAGCACTCTGCGCCGAGAACAATTGAAGGGGAAGACTCGAACGCGGCCACTTCCGGGGAGATCGCGTGGAAAATTCACGTCCTGGCAAGGCGTGCGATGTTCTTGCCCGAGAACTCGATACCCATAACCCAGTTCGTCCGGAGTTTAGAGTCTGCAGATCGCGCGTCGCGATGATGAACCGACTGGGCTCGCTGTTTTTTTCCAACGAACGTCCTATCTCCGAGGCAATAATTTCTGGCACGTTATGGGTCTCGGTGAGAATATCCCGTTTCATATTGAATTAATACGCTCGTAATACGAATACTGACGGCTCCATGGGCTTAATCCACGTGTACGCGCATACGTGTGTCAGTCGTGTCGAGGGGCGAGAAACCTAACATGGTGTGCCGTATCTAACGTAACGTCAAATTAACCGTCATATTATCTCAGTCTCTTATAATACGATCGGTCCATCGCACTAACTCATCATGTTCAGTCTATAAACCTGCTTGTGGCACAATGTAGATCCGCGATAAGTAGACGAGAGATCTCTGTCAACATGCACCGTGCACACACCCGCCGATGGTCTATAACTCACATAACAGCGACTATTAACCGTTGATTCACGACGGATTCATCTTGTTTGCGCACCGCGGCGTACGGGCTCACAGCATCGATCAGATAGGTACGTTTCGAGGACTATCGCCGATGTAATCTTCAACGGTCATCCGGTACAGCCTCTGGTTGCGAACTTGCCGCCCTCGAGGGTGGAAAGCGGAGCGTCGTACGGTACTTCGATTAATACCATTGCCATCGTGGGAGACCGATTTTAACGACCCTCTCCCATAAGGCCGACACTCTAGCGCCCGGCAGAAGTTTGCCGTAGGATCGTGTCATTTAGGGAGACGCGACCATAACTACGCCGTCGGGATTTCGGGTTGATTGATTGCGAGCCGTATACGAGACTGATTACACATGCGCGTAAACCTTCAATCTTTCGCTTATTTTCACGTTGTCGCTCGACGAAGGGTCGGAACAGTTTTTTTTTCGCCCAATTGTTAGCAGTTTTGTGAGTTTCGGGTATTTCACAGAGTTTGCCGAGTACGTACTCGGAGTTTCGGGGGATCTGGAGCTTCCGAGATATTTGACGAATTTTTCGGCAACGCTCAGGGTGCATCACATTTTTTTATCCCCCCTTTTTCTTTTTGTTCCTTTTCGGCGGTATCGCTGACGGGGAAATAATTTTAGTAACTGCATTTCATAGAACACCGAAAGCGCGCGTCACAAAAGTTTTACGGGGCGTCGCGTCAATTAGAGAGAGCGTACCGGTTCCTTTGGGAGACGGACTTCATTAATTACGCACATTCCGACGTGCAGCGGAATTCCGCGCGTTTTTCTACCTGCTAATTTTAGCTTCGAGTCAGAGCGGTCGGCGGGGCCGAGTTTTAGATTTGTTCAATAATAATTGCAGTCAAGTTTCGAGCGCTTGGACACGGTAAGCTTTCAGTATTCAAGCGGTTGCCGCATGAACCCAATTAAACTTACCTGATCTTACCAACTAAATCTAATAGCGCCAGAAGCACTTTATGCATGACCAATTATTGAAATGAAAAATCAACTAAAGTTACATCTACCGGCAAACATTTCCACGATAAACTCCCTTTTCAAAAAATATATTCGAAGCTACAAAATTCTGATATGAAACCGCGCAAATGCTAATGTACATGAATTAATGTAAACGTTTTGCCTTTAATTCCCTACTATGCCTATACCTTCGCAACCTATCTTTCCACCCGTGAACAGAGAGTCCGATCCACGACGCTGCGAATTTCTCAGGCATCGCCAGGCAAAATGCAACGGGTTCGTGTTTAACGGTCGAGCGCAAGGAACCGATTTTAACAACCGCGTTCCCATAAGCGTCGACCGACGTGTCCTAGCCTTTGCCAGAAGTGCAGAGAGTTAGAGATGGGGAGGGGAGGGGAGAGGGAGGGTGGCATAGCAAAAGGGTGAGGGAGTCATCCGACGTGGTGGCACGACGTCGCGTCAGTTAGGGGGACGCGGCCATAGATGTTCCTTCGGGATCTGGGCTTGATTAAACTCCGAGATAGCTGTGGTAACAGGTGTTCACCATCACGATCCGTGCTGATTCAACAGCAAACAACTTCCACACTTCCACGGGACGATCCCTCCGCTGCTCCGTGAGACTTTCTCGGGAAAGCAGCGGGCGCGCGCGCGCGCGCACACACGCCCTCGAGAACCTCATTTACTTTTCAGCCAGAGCGGGCGATTCATATCCGGTTGAGCGGCCGAGAGTGAAATGTGACTCGCGATCTTTCGCAGCGCTTGAGCGATGCCATTTGGCTGGATGTTTTTTTAACCGTTGCCACTCACGAGACGTACCGAGCGAATGTTCGTGCGAAGACGCTGCAGGTTTCAGTGGACTTGACTAGGATTTCGTCGAAATTCGGCAATCATGTTGCAGAGAGGAAAGTGACGTCAAAGCGGAAGCGATCGACGCGAATCGTCCTGGATCGTGTAAAATCTTGTATGACGTTGATGTTTTCCTTTTCTTTGCTGGGTTGCGTACTTTCCCTGAAGAAGGTCGTGGTTGTTCTCGAACGGAAAGTAAGCCCTCCCTTGCGCGCGGCCGAATGAAAAAGAAAGGAAATTCATGGAAACATCTTGAATGGACGTGCAGCCGTTATTCTGGAACCTATATTGGGCCCGCTATCGACGCTCGTGTCCTCGTATCCATACAAAGTTCCATTGATTCAGACATTTTTACCAAATGACAACGAAGTTGAACGTGGCTTTGCCGAACGTGACCCGAATAAAATTCCTCACTGTTCTTTCTCCCGCTTTTTCTTCTCACTTCGCTGAAGGTGCCTCTTTCACTCTCCCGTCTCTATCGCACCGTATCCCTTTCAACGTCTCCTTCCCTCCCTCTCTCTTTCCCATTGTCTACCTGCTTTCGTCGGCAACGGATCGTTTGATCGATATTTTCCATGCTACAAATAGCGTGCAGCACCGACGACGATGTCTTCTATGTCGGCAATATGGTCACGGTTTCTCTTCTGATGTGACAATGCTTTGCCAGAGGTGCCCGCCTCGTTTTCCTCCATTTCCACTCGGCGTCTCCATGGGAAATATGCCAATCTCATTGGAACTCCATAGGAATCTGTGAATCGAATCTTCGTATCGCTCGCGAATCCCACTTTGTCGCGCTCCGCTCCATTTTCATAGTTGCGACGACACACTCAGCGGAGAAAATACGGGATCGATGCCGGTGGGAAAGGCTAGTAACTGCCTTTTGAAGGCACTTTTCGATTGGAGGCCCTCGTTTTCTGGTTAGACCGAGTCTTCTGACGCGTACGAACGGACGTTCGCGGTTCGCTTTGAAAACTGAACTCGTCTATTGAGTCTCGTCCTGATACACGGCTGCAGCTCCCGTGCACAGATAGAGCCCGCACGATTGTCGTTGCACAAACGCGCGTCATTGGCTTTGGTTCATACGCCGAATTTCGCTGGTCATCGATTTCGACGTACAGAGAAAGCGGAAGGAAAGGGAAAAACCGTGGCAAGCGAAAACGGTGTCAGCCGATGACGCAACGATCACGTCTCTAGTTATTCAAATTTTTCGTTTCAATCATTTTAACCATGGTCGAAATTGTAATTTTGATAAGCGCGATAATAGTATCGAAATTCGGGTCAGCGATTCATTCGTCGAATCCGTTCGCACGAGCGTCGGTACCGGGAGTCGTAAAATCCGTAAGAATCTGAGCGAGAAAGATTGGCGTGAGCTTAATATCACTATTATGTCGTTTTCGGCCTCGCCCATTCTCGCGCTGGCTCTCACCGACACGTTTGGACGTTCGACGACGTAATTGCCCGTCAGCGCGGATAAATCCCCTTCTGGCCGCAGAAGAAATTCTTGATTCGCAGGGCTGGCACTCGGGCACGGCGACAGGATCGTTCCCGAGTCTAAGGATAAGGGACGGACGTAGATAAATCATGGGTGTTTCGCGAGGACGAAGAATTCCTCGGCTTAGAAAAACGCAGGAGGGACAACATTGCGAGAATCGTACTGGAGCAGAACGATCCGCAGGATGTTTTCGCTTCCCCTTTGCTGAGGGCGCGAGCGCGCCCTCTTATCTCTCCTTCGGGCTTCGGCGAATATTTACATAAACGCTGAGGAAACCTTCCGTTTCCTTACGCAGCCCCGTACGCTTTGCGGCGGCGACTCGATCGTCTCGACTCGCGCGTTTCGACTGTTGCTTTGATCGATCACGCTTTAGAACGAACGCGTCGGACGGAAACACTTTCATTTACGTTCTTCGTTTGTATTTTCATACGGATATCACGGTCTTACGGATACGCAGAGGCATTTTGTAGACATTATTTCTTCCTCAACGCATGTACGCGTACGCATGCTTCTAAGCCCGAAACCTCTTCCCGAAAAAGCACTTTTTCGCCATGAGATATGCACGCAGCGGCGGGAAAAAAATCGCTGCTACGAAAGAAAAATCTGCCGAAAGCGGCGGCTCATTATTCAATCCACAAAGTCGAGCGTTCCCGGAGTCAGAAGGAGGTCCGGGTCGAAAGATTGACAGGACCGAGAGAAAGAGGGAGGGAAAAAACCGAGGCTCCTTCGGATAACACCCGATGTTTGAGAAATACAGGGGAAATAGGCTGGGTCTAAGGTTGTTTCCCAACCCTCCCCTGACTTCTTATCTCAGGGTCGGAAGAGCAAGGGGTGGAAATGGGGTGAGTACGAGAGGGACGGAGACAGAGGATTGGCAGGATCTCGAGTAGAATACTTACCGGGATAAAGGAAGAGCCTGCTCCCGATGACGGCCAAGGGTCGCCTCTTCCATTGGGGTAAAACCAACCCCTTCAGCACGAGGGCGTAGCCGCAACGGCTGTATCCCACCAGATCCGGCGACGGCGATGCGGGCCCTGCAAAAGAAGACGAAGAAGACGATGAAGAAGCGTATGACGTAGAGCGAGATTAATCAGCGTGATGAGACGTTTTTCGTTGTCGCGCGATATTGTTGAGTCCGCGATTTCGCGGCGGGCAATCTCTGAAGATGTAACGATGCACTCGTCTGCTGCCGACAGCATGTTACGTACTTATATATGTCGGCACGGAACCTGGAGCTTGTCTAAAAAAGCGATAATTAGGCGAAACGAGATGAAATGGGAAAAGAAGTCTCGACGTCAGACCGTTTCACACAGTACACGCTATAAAAATCTTGCCAGCTATCTGTCGAAACATCTTCTGAGTATACCTCCAACAAAATCCGACGCAAATCAGGCATCAATTAACATTCGCCAGGAATTGCCGGTGAAAAATCACATTACTTCTTGAGCCGTTTGCACAATAGCGGGCGCATATTTTTGCGGCAATTTTTTTGTATCACTACTCGCTTCTGCCGTAATGGCTAGGTCGCGTCCTTATGCGCGAACGGTGGAAAGAAAAGAAGGGGAAGAGGAAGTTATTTATTCGCTGAACGGGCCGCGTTGCGCCACCGACTCCCTTCCCTCTTCTGCTCTCGCCCGAGCCGGAATATTAAACGAGCGGCTATGAAATAAATAATGACGTTAACGTGGCGCAACGATACATTCGTTGCCTCTCCTACGGCGCCATGCATTCTCATTCGTTTGGGGGATTAGCGGTGTTAGTTAGCGGGAAGCCCTGTTTCATTGCGACTAAAGCCTGAGTGTGATATGCAGTCGCTGATCGCCTGGCTTAATTCGGCGCTGTAAGAGGTGTGTCGATGGTTAATAATGACTTTTGCTCGTGAACATGACCAAGTTGTTGCCGATATGTTTCGTGAAATTCGGGTGGATCCTTTAATTTTTCCGAACAAGGGTCAATTAATTTGTTATCTATTATCATACATTTTCTGTTGTACGTAATACACGCATGTTTATTTAGCATCTATCCGCAGCTTCTTACTTAACATTTAACGTGCTGATCTCGCAGGGTAGCGAATGCCCCTTTACGCAAACCCTAATGCAAGCATGCATTCTGCAGCGCAGACGGTCGACATTACACGTACTCTCTCTCTCTCTCTCTCTCTCCAAGTTCTCCATGAAAAGCTCAAAGTGACAATGTCGCCGGTGCTCTTAGCGAGAATGATCGTGAAGCGGCACTCATCCATGCCGGACACTGTACGCGCCAACCCACTCTCCTACCAAACTCCCTCATATCTCCGCCTGAATACGTAAATATTAGATTCCGGGACTGGTATGAGCGAATTCCGTCCGCGACAAACTTTTTTTTGCCACTTCTCGGATAAAATGCAATAAATCGCGTTCGGTTATTAAAGTTAACGGCGTCCGGGTGAACGGAGAGAGAGACACAGAGGGTTGGTCGGACTGTGGATATGTCGGTTATATTGCGAACGCCGAAGCACCCACGCCGAAAGAAATATAAACCGACGGCTCGTCGTCGGGCAAAATGGACCTCGGCCTCTCGCTGAATATCCACATAAGCCACTCCCGCGACCAAAGTACGGCCTCTCTCGCCCACGTCATCGACATCTCATAGCCCGTTAATGGCTTTCCGGTACGGCGCAATATTACGAATTAATTTTATTCCGCCCCCATACTGCCTCTACGCCTCCTGCGTACTCGCCGCGTCCCGGAAATGGGATGGCGAACGAATTTCTGTCCGGTTCCGCCGTTGAAGTCGCTTCGATGGCCGTTGTCGCCGCGACACGATTTAATCGAACGATCTGTCGGCCAATTTTCAACCTGCGACGTACATTAGTTTCGCCGACTATGAGATTGTCTCAAATTGCATTATCTTCCCGGCAACGGGCTGAACAATTTTTATTCCGTATTTGCCGCTGGTAATGGAATTATCGTGGCGATTAAATGTTATCATCTGATTCGAACGAAGCTAGAGCTGGAAGTACCGTTCTCGGTACTGAATCACACGGCCCTCATACTTGCCGCCGGAGTTCATGCTCGCGTGCTTTATACTTCGTACGCCGCGCACGTTGTGAAGTCCGCGCGTTATAGAATTCGCGTGGTGTACTGCGGGTGAGTCACTATGCATAGGGTTTATACACGCGGCATCAATATGGCATAGTACGACGATGTGTGGTATTCACGTTTCATTATTATTGGTGGGAGAGAGTGACTGGAAACCGAGCAAGCCGGACTTTGAGTAAGGACCACTCTCCGCTCGTTATCGTCGGGCCAATTTTACATTCGTACTACTGCGGCCGCCTGCTCGCCCAGATGATAGCGCAACTAAATTGTTGGTAAAAACAATTAGCTCGACCGACCTCTAAAACCCCGTTACTTCCCTTTCTCTGCCGTGTTTTTTTTGGCCCCGATATTTTACCGCGCAATTTGCCTCGTGCCATTCTGAAATCCGGATATGCTAATGAGATCTGCCCGCGCGTATATGACCGCTGGTGTAATGGCCGAACGTTCGGCTAAATGCCGGCTGTAAAAAGATACGGCGCGATGCGGTTGCACAGCTTTCGCGTTTTTTGATATGGGATTAAAATGATTGATGAGCATGAATTTTTGCGGGGTTTTAACGGTCCCGAATTAATCGCGAGTGATTCATTGACGTTTTTTGTTTTATTGCAGGTGTCCGGCTGACAGGAAATGCTGATGGAAGAAGACGCGGTCGCTCTCTATTCGGCCGATATTCATTTATGTAAGTCACCATACAATCTCAGTCACATCTCTCAGTGCAAACTCTGACATATATGTAATTTTGGTGACAAAAGAAACGGCGTATCGATAGACTAACATGACATGCATATACGTGAACATTTTATTCGGTCGCGCACACACGTCGTCCGCACTGAAGAACCCTCTACTTCTCCACCGCACGTAAACTCTTGAAAGTCCGCATATCAAATCGTCACCTCTCCAATCGCCGGATCGCAAAACGACCAGACGATAACTGGAGAAAGAGAGACAGAGAGAGAGAGAGGAGGGAGGGTCAGGGCTCATGATTTCGAGATCTACCGGTCGCTGTGTTTGCGGGGCAAATGATCGTTCCATCGCCAGCAGACCCTTTTACACGCGCAGGTAATTACGTGGATGCGCGTTCGGTTACATCGTGACTACGCTTTTAATGGCTCGCCAAGCGGTCCACGTGCCATCTTCCGCAGGTTAATTGCGTTAGTTGAGCACTACGTCATCCCGCCCCCTTTCAACCCCTTTCGTTCCTAACGGTATTCGTCATCTTACCAGCACTTCCAGTTTTCGCCACCCTCGTACTACCTTCGCCCTACCTGCCCTCCTACCCTCCCGCCCGCCTGTCCCTCGTTGCCGAGTGAGAGTTTCAGCGCTCACGCTTACACTGTGTATTTGACGATTTACTTTCCTCAGTCGCTGAAGTATTGGACAAATATTTAGAGGCTCGACGCTCGAATTCGCGCCGGCTTTCTCCACTCTCCGCTCATTCTCGCCTACTACCCTCTCGACGCGGCAAGGGCGCGCGTCCTCTGGCGCGGAATATAATTGTAGACGCTCAGAAGTTGTTTGCCGTCCGGCTTAGGACGCCGCCATCGGAATTTCGGCACGCTTCTCGCTGCATTTCAGGAACTTTGTCTGGAATGAGCCCCGACGACAAACGTCACATGTCGATTCTGGAGTCATCGCCTTAAATATCATAGAACTCATATTTTCTTTCCAACTACGCGGTCTTTAATCGTGATTCATGAAAATTTGATATAAATACCGCGTTTCACGCGTTGCCCGCAACATTTAATCTATACATCAGACATAACCGGGAAATTGGTCCGGCAAATTGGAACGTCGCTGGGCCCGCAAGAAATGAGGACGTAAGTCGTTAAGTTCCGGGCAAGTAATTCAGGGAAAACGTCGGCCGGCACCCCGTGAAACACATTTCTCGGCAGGGGCGACGGGTCTCAAGAACCGCGCGTTTCAATTTTCTTGCCGCAATGGTACATCAATTTGAATTACCGTCCCTTTTAGCCCCACCCGCCGCCACCCCCGCGCCCACGGAGGCACGAAACCGGGGCGTGTTCGCGCGTGCCACGCTAATTATAACGTTATTGCCACTATTAATGAGCAATTTCAGGGCTTCCACTACGTACGTACGCGCGCGTACTAGTCTGCGCGAGAAACGCTGGCGATACAAACTCGAAGTGCATTACCACAACTTACGTTACACAATTTACCAGGCTAATTAAGTTAAGGTGTTACGAGCCGGGCGTGCTCCGACGCCGGCAGACTGCGAAGCGACAAATGGCGTTTTGAAAATCTTCTTGACTGCCAATGAGGGAGAGAGAGAGAGAGAGAGAGAGAGGGCATGGGACGGAGGCAGAAAATTGTGTCCATTTTTCGTTCAAACGGTGACGTCTCGATACTTCACGAAAATGAGATATAAGTGTTGGATAGTAATAGCATTCCGTTGACGTGGTCTAGTAACCGTTTGCTGGGACAACGTTCAATAAATTGTCGAAATTCGTGCATGGGACTCAATGCCTCTGTTAACTATCGCATTGTGTCGGTGACAATTTTCCAGTCAACACTCATCAATGTTTAGCCTCGACATCGACGCCGCCTGACCGCAGAGC
This sequence comes from Priocnemis perturbator, assembly GCA_963942575.1. Taxonomy (NCBI): domain Eukaryota; kingdom Metazoa; phylum Arthropoda; class Insecta; order Hymenoptera; family Pompilidae; genus Priocnemis; species Priocnemis perturbator. The sequence continues at coordinate 12,498,255 of OZ012653.1, forward strand.
GCGCGCTGGATAATGAATCATCAATCAGTCCTGACAAACAATAAATTACCTTTAGGAGACGGTTGAAAGGAGAGAGGGGTGGGAGCATTAATATGTTAATGGACCGTACAGGAGATAGTGCGCCGGGCGGAAACTGCGCTCGGCTGAAGTCATCCGGGAATTAACTAACGGCGTTAACTATACGTGTCGCTTGTCACTAGTTACATAAGACTCGGTGTCTACCTCCGAATTGTACCTTAAGTTACACGCCAACTCGCAGGCAACTGCATTTGGAGAACTGCACAGTGCCTGAGTCGTCCCACGCGGTATTGGATATAGTTTTCGAGAGTGCAGACGACGCGGCAACCGAAACGCGCTGCGACGTGTAATTCGAGCTATTGATTTTACTCGAAACGTTAACGTGCGAATGTGGAACTAACGTGTCTTCGATACGATGCCTTTGTCTTTGCGCGATGCGAGTTCGCGAGCGAACAGGTACGCGCTACACAGACTTTGAAGGATGACAAGTCACCTTACCGGTGCGCCGTACGCAACTGGAAACAGTGGCTGCATGTTATCTAACGTAATAATACCTAAAAACATGCTGCCGTGTCTATTTAATCGGGACCGTTCGAGCAACGTCGGACTTTCTGCGTAATTAATAGCCTGGCTCGAAGAGCCTGCCGAACGCTTCTCTATCGACGAAACGAATGTTTTTAATGGAATTAATGCTTCAGCTGCACTCCCGCGCGCAGCTTCACTGGCGAAGAACAAACGCGCAGTCGTTTGTTATAGTTCATCGGGCGCGTCACGCTCAAACGATTCCTCGAGAGCGTAGAATTAATTTCACCTCTTCCTCGAACCTTTTACGCTTCTCTTTAATTACCACCAACTCGAGTACGCGCGCGCGTTCTTAACAACTCGAAGTAAAAAATAGCGTCCATCGAGAAGGGTTCGACGTAAAATGAAATTTTCACCCCCTCCCTTCGTCCACTGTCAACCGTCACTGATCCTTCCCCCATCGCAGCATCGACGGGACCGCCGACAACTCCCGCTAAACGATTCAATCAGCGACGTATCAATTTGCGGCATCAGGCAAGGCTCGATAAAAAAAATTGGATTAAGTTGGGAAAAATCGATAAACGTCCGTCCGGCGAATCGTTCCCGGGAAACGTCGTTCCCAGTCGCGCTCGCCGTCCCTCTGAAGCTTTTCCGGGTGTGAGAGCGTGGAAATTGACGACTGCGAGTCGAACGGTCGGCCGATACAGGTGATCCATTTTACGCGGGGCTAGATAACGAGCCGCGGCGTATAATTAATACGCCAGAGGACGATAAATGCCGCATTAACGGCCCTATAATTCAGCGTGCTATTATATCGGGACCCTGGCAACGTAACCGCCCCCCCCCCCCCCCACCTTTCCCATTCCGAAAAGATTAATTCCGTCAAATCAGCAGTCGCGAAACAAGCGGCGCGGCGCTAATCCTAATCGCTCGCGGAGTTTCGTAACGCACAATGAACTCGCACGCGCTTAAAGGCCGGTTACGATGGCCGTGGCGTATGCAAATTTCGTCGCGCTCAACGTTTACGGGCCGACCCGTTTTAATCTGTTCAACGTGACGCGAAACACACGGTCGCCGGTACAGTCGCGACGATACGGAACGAACGCGCGTGCTCTTCATTGTTTCGGGATAGCGCTGAAACCTTTTGGCCGAGAGTAAAGAAGCGGTTTTCAGATACGGTGGAGCGAACGGCGGATTTGCGACGGGAACGCGAACTTTCGGAATTAAATTTTTATCAACCCTACCCCGACACGGTCGCGAAGGTTAATTTCCATAATTTCGAGCGACGCGAGGCGGACGTCTCTCTCTCTCTCTCTCTCTCTCTCTCCCTCTCTCTCTCTGACTGCTTTCTCTTTCCTGTCGCATGATTGAATAAAACATGTTTCGAACGGACGCGATATCGAGGAAATTCTACTGTCCCGTGCATTTGTTTTTCAATATTTAATCGATTTCACTTCTCTACATATAAATTCGTGGATCACGTATTCTGTATGTTCCTACGAACGATATTCTGTAAGCTTAGAGCGTGTTACAGTTCTGAAACGCGGCCGTATTCGTCGTCATAGTGGAAGCTCAACGTGGGGGCTCTTTAAAATCGTAAATTCATCTGGCGAGTAAGCGGAACACCGTGTGGAACGACCATATTTAACCATAATAACTACTAACGACTGAGAGAGTTTCCTGGTCGGATGTTACGGAGGGATCGCGAAGTTCCACCTCATTCTCCCCCATTCTCTCTCCTTCCCTCTATAACATTCGCGTTTTCCTTTTCATTCTGATTTCGACACAGCAAAATAAACGTAGATATAACACCCGGGTAAATTGAGACGATAAATGTCGATCATTTCGGAACCTCGTCGGTGGTTTCGCAATTATCTGTAGAACCATTCGAACTTCTTCCAAGCTCTCTTTTCCATCCGAGAAACACTTTCGAAGCCCGTTGATCGATATTGAAATTTCGATAGAAAATCTGATACGGTCAGTTTTGCCATGACCAATACTACACAAAATGTCTAACTATCGCTGCGGTAATCGGCACAGCGTAAATATGATACTACGCGGAAGAACGACAAATGCTAGTCTAATAGTCTGTATTTTGCCATCCTACAATGTGGCGCCACGGTCAGCTTTATGCGTGCGGTACATCGTGCCGTACTATGTTTTAGTGTGGTTTCATGTAATTACGTCTGTAGCGAATTATGACGCAATACAACGAAACGCGGAGCATAGTATGAATAAAATCGCGTATATTACAAGAAGCACACGGAACGCTTAACATATGTCCTATCCCAGCGGAAAGATGTAATTATAATATCAATTCCGTTCGAATGTTGACTACGTTACGAAGCTCAAAACCAAAGTGCCGCCATAGTGAAATATTCGAGGCGTTCGTCGGAGGGTAAAATTTGCGTCGCACCGCCGGCTCGATAATTTATAAAGCTCACGCACGGATTACGAGGTCGGCGAGGCTCTACTTAAGAAGAGAACGAGGCAGGTGCCGTTCACAGTGCCGAGTTATAACGGGGCCGGCAGTTGCGTGAAATATGCGCAACATTTACCGGGCGTAGTTGTTACGAGCGCCGCGTGTAATAACTCCGCGAGTTAGAAACGACGTCGGACGTCGGCCGCGTAGGTGCGCCCCCAACATTGTCAGCTAATAAATGTTTCCCGTATCTCGAGGTTTGTTATTGCCATGCTGTCGTATGTTCCATTCGGCCGCGCCATCGTATCCGCCGATGCAGTGTGAGCGGGCTTTAACGATAGACGTATGTGTAGGATCGAAATACAGTCCCGTATACGCCGGCAGTTCGCGTTTTGACAACGTCTGACCTCCGATACGGAAGTCGTTACTTCGTAATCCCTGAATTCGCACTTCATATTCCCATATCTCATGGGCGTTACTTGCGGAGCAGCGGATTTGACGTCGGATCGGTCGTGTAAATTATGCAGCGCTTCCAGGAGTTACTTGAATTCTCTCGTTTAACCCCGTTTCGCTGGGTCTCATCCCGCTAATAGTCTGTTTCAATGTTGCACTATTTGAACTCAATTTAAGTCTAGTCTCATGTAACGTCTCACCAGGAAAGTAGAATGACACTATTTAATCGCGTCGCTGTAGCGTTGAATAAAAAAGCGTGGCGTTCGCAGCAGATTTTCAATTTCCGTCCATCTTCCGTCCGCGATTTCTCAGCGGGAAGTCTCTCCGCTCGCTTCAACTTTCTAATTTCATTTGCCCGCCAATTTTCCGGCTTCGCGGCTGAATTCCCATTTGGAGTTGGCATAATTTTCCGGTTGGCGTCAGTAGAACGGGGCGACGCGTCCGATGACGGGGCGGTTCTTTCGGCGGAGAACGAAACGTTCAATTTCCTTCGACCCCTTTGTTCGAGCCACGAGTAGTAACCCAAGGTCACGACGACTTGGCCTGGGCTCTTTGACGAGACACCCCCCCACCCTCAGCTCAGCCCAGCGGCTCGCCAGTAGTCAAATGGGGCGAACTCTCACGGTGGGAGGCAATTAGCGACGTTATTTGATGGGCAAACAGCGATTAACCATTCTGAAACGACGAGAAGGCGGGCGAGCGAGAGGGAGGAACTTTGTTAAGGCCGTAGTCTAGACCGGAAATTGCGTATAACTACCACCGGATTCCGGACGAATTCCAGCGCAGCGACGTCCATTAAGTCAACAGGTCCTTTCGCTCGAATAATCTCGATCGGCAGAATACGCCGACTACGGTGCAGTCATACCGGAAAATAGAATAGCAGCCAGGAGTCGGTTAGCGAAGAGCATGAAAGCATGTTGAAAAGTAAATCTCGTAATTCAGTGGCGTCGCAGTGAAGACGCGCGATATGCTGGAAGTCGTAGATCAGCAGACTCTGTAAAATCTCTCCCTCGCGACCGCTCCGCCATTGTCGTCCGTTAATCATTCGATCGAGCGGCCGGTACAGTTTAGAGCGACCGAATTCCGCGCCGCTGAATGGCCGCGCGACCGGAAGTCGGATGTGCATTGTGCCCGGCTGACTTCGTGCCAGGATCGCGATGACACGAACAATGCATGTTTTTGGCATGACCTGCGCGCATTCGCTTCGAGACTCGTTTGCCCGCCGACCAATTCGAGATTGCCCCTCCCGCCGAATCTTCACATCGTCGATCCGTGTACGCTCGATGTTCTGCTCATCGCTTCGCTTCCGGCTCCCGACTCCTGACTAATTAAAGGCCGCGCGAAAGGATCGATTTTATCGGGAATTGGCCCGAGCAACGATGCCGGATTCAACCGATCGGACGGCTCGCTCTATTCATCGAAATTCACTTTCCGCGGTACGCGTCGCGCAAAAGTCTCTGAACTCGACGTTAGTCGCCTCATTGTCAGCGTCGTCGTCCTCGTTCCTCCCGGACGATCGTGACCCGAGCCGCCGCTGTTTCCGGATGAATTATGGCACGTCCTGTAGGTGACGGTAACGGCGAGCGAACCTCGTCCGCTAATTCTCGCGTGTTGTTTACAGTCATCGGGTACACGTGTGCGTTGCTCATAAGCTCGCGTCCTCCGCGCCGAGGAGCATACGCGTTTTAATCGAGCAAATGGATTCCTCCATCGGCGATGGGCGCCGGGTATTAAATGGAAAGAATTTTCTTCGTCGCGTAAACGCTTGGCTGTTGTTTTGCCGCGTGGAGGGACAAAGTTTGCCCGATTGAAAAAGAGAGAAAGTCGTAATTACGGCGGGGAGGGGCATGAGACGGGGCTGAAACCCTCGATCCGCTGGCAATCGGATAAAAGTGTTTTTGCCGCGGCTCCTTGATCGCTGACGAATAGCTTTGTAAAGTAAATTTGTCGTCCAGCCACGCGATTCCGTGAAGATCGCACGCCGTTTGTACCCCACAAGCCCCATGAGGTCTCTCGTAACCTTTTGTCTTTCGAAATTGTCATTTACGTTACGGTGTCCCTTATAAATTGTGCGTCGCACGATGTTTCGATAAAAGTGAAAGCGTCGCACGCGTCGTTGGCAGCGTTTGAGGGAAACGAAAGTGGACGAACGAAGTTAAGTGAATCACGAAAAAAGCGTTGCGGCGATCGATGTTGGAAACAAAAAGCCATCGACGCAAGTAAGTTAAAGCCGACTAGGCTAGAGCCTGCCGTTTGCGCAAGCGCGCGGGTTCGCGCGTGCCCGAGAGCCTTTTACCGTGTAATTTATTATGCAAATACCCGGCAGAAAGCACCGGTCGGGAATTTTCAAGTGACTGTCGCTCCATCAAACCCTCCCCCGACGCATCGGCGCGTGTGCTGCACCCTGCAGCATGCACTCGTGCAATTTTCAATTCGTTCGTCAGCGAGCTGTCCGGCTGCGCACGTCGCGTCTGCGCGACGTGAAACTTTCGAGAAGGTTTGATGAGCTTCGCGAAATGCCTGCCACACCTTTGCTTTCATGCTTCCCGCTAATTTCTTTCCTTTTTATTCAGCATCCTTCCGGAGAGTAGTGAGAAGAATCTCAGTCAAACTTTCGTACCTCGTTAGACTTCTCAAATTATGTCCCCAACTCCCGGACGCGTGAACTCCTGTTTCGCGGCCTGGTCGTTTATGCGACTTCGGGCTGCGGACTGCTGATTATTTAAGTTAGGAATTTGATCTGAAGTTCGACGTCGTCTCTTTTCCTTTCTGTTCCTTCACGTTTTCCCGACGGCTTTAAATTATGTCTCGCGCGTCCTCTGTGCGGACGAGGGAAATGAGGACGTCGCAGATGGAGGTTGACGTGTACTTACCTACGTGGAAGCCGATGAGATGTCGTAGTTCCGGATCGACGCCGAGGCGTGCGCGTCTCGACGCCTCCTGATAACCGAGCGTCTGCAGGAACGCATCTTGAAGTAGCAAAGGTTTCTCCCGCGCGGCTAATCGTCTGCCCGGCTCGCCTCCGTACTGAAAAAGAAGAGGCGTTCAATTTTGTTAATCTTGCCGCTACGCTGACGCGCTAAATTTTTAGTTCGTTTGCACACGTCGACATAAAATCGAAGGAAGTGACATGCGGGATGATCCGTGATTGCCGGACAATCAGTATCGACAAGATCTTAATTTGCGAAATTATCAGCTAATAAACTTGCCGCGCTCTGCAAATCGATAACCGACAGATCTGATATGCGCGAAGTCGACAGCCGACAAATCTCGTTCGCGTCAAATTGTCGACTGATAAATCCAATGCTCGGAGAATTAACAACTGACAAAGCGGACCGATGAAAAATGTTACGCGTGGGACCGCAGGAAGTTGTACCATTCTATGGCGATACTTGGAAGGTTTGTCTAGATTACTCTAGATTTTGAAAAGTTCTTTGAAAAAGTAGCGCACCGTAGGCAGGTTCGGTGGGAGGGGAGACAGATTCGTATCCTCGGCGCGCCTTCGAGATAGTGTAACTCATCGCTACGACTATCACGGAAGCACAGTCTCACTCCAGACAACGCTTTGCTTAACGTAAAAGTTTCTTCGACCCCTCGGCGAGCGGTTCGACGCGCGATAAGAGACGCGCCCGTGTTCACGTCAGGTGCCATAAGCCTCTCTAATTAAATTCAGTTGGATACAACGCGACGGCGGCCGCGTAATTCCGTGCAACTTATAAAACTATTTCCAAGTTCACGGATCCCATCAGAGTCCCCATGAATTTGCAAGATCAAAGTTTCCCAGGCGCCGACCGTCGGCCTTTCATCTCCTCTAATTAAAAAAACATTCGGACGCCGTCCCTTCGCCCTGTTGATACTAGTCCATTCCTCCTTCGCGGACGGGCTTCCGGTTCGCCGGAACTTTTTCAATCGGAGCCGGAGCGGGAACTCGTTATTCTTCTTGCACCGTCCATGCACAACAGAATTTTTTACGCCGTTCCCAGCTGTTTGTCTTCTCATCGCATTTGTCCTCAGCGAATGTAATCGAATATACCGACACTTTCGTCCGTCATTCGATCGAACAGCCATGAAATAGTTTACTAATCAAAGTTCTCGCGATGGCAGAACGAAAATGATCTTTCACATCTTTTGAGTCGCGAGTACCGTTCATCAAGAAAACTCATCAATCCGTACTGTCTGATTTTCGCCGCAAAGCGTTCGGCAAATTTTCCGTCAAATTTCTGCCCTCTCTCCTAAGAACATCCAAAACTCGCGCCTTCGAAACTTTGCGGCGCGATCATTTTTGCCCCTGGCAAATGAAGCTGTGCATCCCGTGGTAGGGCTCGGCCGACGTTCACGTCAATCGGAAAGTTTCGTCGGCGCGGTCAAACAGCGTTTTTAGATGCAATCAGCCGGAGTTCGGAGAAGTTTTGATGATCGGACGCGACGCTCGAAATGATTTTTCTCCCGTCGCCGTCGGTCGCGGGCTCGAGAAGACGTCAGGCTCGCAGAACGGAGCGACACGACACGACGGTGAGAAAGTTTCGCGTACGTTCGGGCTCGGTTAGTCTGCTCCCTTATCGCGTTTGACTTCGTTATCCGACGAAAGGTGCTTCGAGTTATTCCCTTCTGTGGACGTCAAACTTCGTCCTCGCGAATTCTTTATTGCGTTTGACTTTTCGACCGCAAAACTTCGACCTTCGACGCGTCGCGATAGGACTCGACTTGAAAGTGTGCCGGTTGGTGAGAAGTTCCGTACCGTTGATTCGATAAGGTTTTCATTCTTCACTCCGAAATACATATTTCGCCGCGTGATTGTTTCCCATCGCTTGTTACGTGTCCCGGTGTCACGAATCTTAGCTGGGATAGAAATGACTGAATGACATAGATCGATGCGTACAGTTGAAAAACACCGAATATGTTACACGGATCTATTCTATGTATCCCGCTTGAGACTGAAATTGCACTGAATCGAGTAATAATGAAACGATAGATCGACGGCGAACATTGAATACGGATTTCCCTCTGCTGCCACTGCCTTATTGTCAGTTTTATCCGGCGTGTAAATGGAAACAGTTATCCTTCGATGCTTCCCTCGCAACGTCAAACTCGCGATCGCGGCAGCTTTTTGCAGCGGCGATTCAATATGCTCTTCAATCGCCATCTGTGCGCACGTACCGCCTTTAACGTCTATTTTTTCCGGCTCTCCCGGCACACTGTTTGTCCGCGCGATTCGTTTTTCCGCCCCCACCTCTTGGCGAAAGCGCGGTAAACGTTGTTATTTCTCTTTGCGCGCGAACTGGCGCGGCAAGCGAAAATAATTGACGTCAACGAATCCCATCGGCTTATTACGATACCGGCGGCGTGGGCCAATTATTACAGCTCACGATGAGATATTTTTCCCCTCTTCATTATAACCTCGTAACAGAGTACAACTTTTATTCTTCATCGCCGACTCTGTTTACCTTGCCACAATTTTATCTCGAACGTTTGACACTTTTTCCCGTTTTACGAGTCTCTTGTTCAGCGTCAACTAGTGTCGCCATTAATTCGACGCGGTAATGAAGTTGAACGAGTTGTGTGTATGTCCCTCATCGTCAAAGAGGCGTAAGTACTATTTCGGACGGAAAGCGAGAGAGAGTGAACGAGAGTAGCGAGCTTGGTCCGTGACACGCGCCCGGTGAAAAATCGTAATTCTGCAAAGTGGACCATAAATAATATCCCCAGATACAGGATAGCTGCAGTAGTAAAGAGATTAATCGCCTTGCCCGGCGCGGCCTGAGTTACGTCGTCCGACGCTGTGTGTTCTGTTGTTCACCGAGCGTGGCACGCGCTTTTTTAATTTAGGGCGCGCTTTAATTCCATGTGAACTGCAATTTTCGATGAAGTACGACCGCGGCCACTTTTGCGCGTCGCAAAATTGAATGCGTCCAGAAGCTCTCGGTCTACAGAGCGCTTCGCCCCGCCGAGGTCTCGACCGATTCCTCCCGGATTGTACGAATTTTGTGCTACCGCTGGAAAAAAATGGCGATTCCGACGCGATAGAAGTTCATCGTCTGTTTACTGAATTTTTCCGCGTGCCACGCGATCGACTATGCCGTTGGAACGGACCGCGTTCTATCGACTTCGCGAAAGTAATACAAACGTCGATACTGCGCGGCGGAATTGTGATTCATAGTGGCGGAAGCCCATCAGCGAGTCGACGCATAACATTTTGATCGATTAACATTCGCTTCTGGCCTATTTGATAACTATTGTTCCGTGCCGATGTGCAATTGAAACGCGAACGCAATGTATCATTAATTCTGATCTACTTCCCCCGTCTCGCTGCGTCCCGCCAAAGCGCGCTGTTCCATAGATGTTGCATTCGTCGTCACAGTGTAATCGACAGGTAAACTGTAACATCTGGATGAGTCAATACTGCCCAAAGCTCTCGACCATTAACGTCGAAAAATGAGTGAGTGAGGGATGTAGACGCAAAGTAGCGAAAATTAATATGAAAAGTGCCGCCAAAGTTTAGTTCAATCTGTAGACGTTACACTCGTCCTCTGATTAAATATACCTATTATGCCAATTTTTAAGTAAAGACTCCGTATTTGTCCGGACTCCACATATATCGCTTGCTCGCTTCGCCCAGCATCTTCTGAATCTACGTTATTTCCGACTGTGGATCCGTCAGCAAAGAAATTTCAATGAGCATTCTCTTGCTCGCCCCCACGGCGTTTGTTTTTTTTTGTTGTCAAAGACAAGCGTTCCATTGAGCGTGGGACGACGAAGGATGAGAATGAGAGAATAGGACGAGGGTGGGGTGAGTGACTTTTAACCGCTGGCTTCCTATGTCGCGTCGATTGAGAGACAGAGAGAGAGATATTACTTGCCAGTACGGAGTACCTACTGTGACTTCAAAAGAGAATGCGTGCAATTACGAAACTTGAAAGGAGCAGAATAACCTATATCCGACTGACGGAAGTGTTGGTCTCGACTTCGCTAAGTGCTTTCGCTCGTGCCGTTTGTGTTCGTACCTACTGCTAAGCGGAATATGTCAGCTAAACCGTTGTTGTCTGCGTTGGATTCTGACGAGAATGGAACGAACTTGGACAAATTTTGTGCATTAATCTGAACTGCTGTGTACGTAGTATTTCAACTACATCGATAGGTACTTGCGTTCTGTGGTCCTTTCATCAACAATTATACTCGGGTGTTTTAATAGGTTCGTCAGCATCATGCTTGTCAGTTTCGTCGACAGTTTTTACATCTAACTAATACGACTTCCCCATTCCAAAAACCTTGCTTCATCTCAGGTCGACGTATCGATCGACTGACTGACTGACCTGCCGTTCACGACACACGTATCGCAATATTGGAAACGTCGACGCGAGAAGTTGCCACTCGCCGTCGACTGCGGACGATCTAGCCGGGGCAAATCTCTTTGACGACTGCCTACTTGAGCGAGGTGTAAGCCGATGAAACGAGCTTTCACGTTTCGTCCCTCGTTCAGACAGGCAAAGGACCTTTTATGGAGACGGTCAGTAATTAAAACCTTCCACTACCTTCATCGCGGACATTTAGAATGAATCGCGAAAAAAGACGTCATGATCCAGACATTAGGTACACACCAATACAGATCAAAGCTATCAAATTTGCTGTGATAATATTCCGATCGTATATATCATTGAAAACGATAAAATTAGAACGAAGCACGATTTCGTTCTTCTATAGTTACGTCCCAGAAAATGTCTAATTATTCTTCCGGCCCTATGCAGCAAGTGTACACCACTCTGTGTACGATTATCCCGTACCTTGCAAAGTTTATGGCATACCTTCTCTACGTATATACCCTCACTGCTATAGACCCCACTTGCTATAGAGCCCGTAATGTCTATATAGCAATTTCGGTGAACAGCTCCGCGCAGGCTAAGCTAGAGAGTTATCGTAAAGTCGAACGGTCTTAATTACTAGCCGCGGCGAAGTTATTAGCCACGGTTTAAACGCTCGCGAGTCCCATGCGCTGCGAGCACAACAGCCGATGCATCAGCCGCGAGCAACCGAGGCAGAAGTGTTCATTTCAACTTCACCCCTGCCAGCGTGGGCGTTCGTGTTAAACGCAGCGCCTCGATTGACTGAGAACGATAATACGCTCGCGGTAAGCCGAAAATCGTCCACGTTTTGACGTACGATCGACAGGGCACGCGTGTCAAGCGAATGAGGGCCTTTTGCAACTGCTCAACTTGAAAAGCTTTAACCTGACGCATTGAGATGCATACAGTATTAATACTTGCTCATTAATATAAATACGATGCATTAAATTAAATGAAAAGAAGCCGCGACGACACGTTCCACTTGAAAAGTCGTGAGTCGACCCGTCGGCGGACACATTCAGCCCCGCCCGAGCGTTGCCGCGCATACGATAACGAAGGGAAATGAAGAAAACTGCAAGCCTCAATTCGAAAGGTCGTAAGTAACGGGAAGAGTGCCGGAACAGCGCGGCTTTCGTTTTAATTCGCGTTAACCGCCGGCTCGCGTAAATTAAAGTTAAATTGGAATCGAGGCGAGCTCGGGCGAAGTTCATCCCCGTGCCCTGATCCAGCTTTCCCGACCACGTATCCTCCTTCATCCCGCCCTGCCTGTCTGTTTTGCGTCTCGCACAAGCTGCCGAGCAAATCGCGCGACCGCATTGGAGAACGTCGCGGGCGAAACGGCGGGACGAGTAACGGTAAGCATGATCCGAATTGTGTCGCGCTCGGACGGCATGAGACAATGCGCCGCGACCGAAAGATCGAGGGCTGGGGGTTGGCAAGTTTGACTCTAAATTTTCTCGTTAACGTCGGGAAGCCCTTATTTTCTCTAGGCCACGAGCCACGGTATCGATCCATCGAACTGCTTGCCGCGCAACAAAACCGAACTACCTCTGTTCCTCTGGAGGCTCGCGCGTAATTAACAAAACTCATTATGAGCGTCCGCAGTGGGGTAGGGTCGGCTGGTTTGCCATCGGTGATTTCGTTAAATTCGAAAAGCGACCCTGTCGCGCCGTAAACTCGCGACACGCACGGCGCGGCCCCGGGTCGATTCTTACGAGGCTCGCATTAGTTATCGCGCGCACGCTGGACATTCAAAATTACGGGTTAATAAGCGGAGGCGGTCGCCTCGAAAATTTTACGCTGACGTCGACTCGATGTAACGGGACGCGCTTTAATCGCGTCAAATTTATTATTTTTTTATATGTAACATTTTTAGTCTTACGATTCTTCCGTATTTTTGTAGACATTCGGGTTTTCCCGAATAACAGGAGTAAATAAGAAACTTGGGTCGAATGGCTAGGAAAAGAAGTGGAAGATCCCGTTTTCGTGTCGAGTGTGGCGTGTTCCGGTCGTAATTGTGCACGTCGTTAGACATCTGCTTAGTCGAGCACGTATTTCGACTGTGCTCGCGGTTCCCTACACTACAGTCAGAAGGCACCTGTCGCTTCCGAACTGCCTTCTCCCGGGACTGACAGGTGCATCCCTTTCAAGTTTATCCGCGTTACCATTAAAATCATTTTTTCATTACCATTTCAGCCTGTCCGCGTTCCATGACGTTAGGTTTAATTAATGTTCGTAATTAATAATGCACAACTAATTGATTTCAGCCTCGACGTTTCTCAATATTCAATATCCTGCTCGATCGACTTCGAGCGACCGTTTTTCACGAAACCGTCTCACCCTTTCGTCCGTCAACCACCAAACCTCCGCCTTCCGCTGTATCGGAAAGACAATTATCGACACGTTTTGCCCGTCGCAAATTTCATTCCTACGCAACGCCGTTCCGACTTTAATTAAAAATACAAATTGCTTCGCGCCCCCTTCCCCGAACCCCAACCGCATCGCGCGCCAACTCTCATCCACGTCGGCTTTTATTCTCTCCCGAGCGTTGTTCGATAAATATCGTCTCGTAAAGAGGATCGACGGATTACCGAGCGCCGCTTCGATTTTCTTTTATTAACGACGCTGATAGATTTTTTTTTGCGTTAAAAGCTTCACGGATAACTCATAAAGACTGCAGCTAAAAAAGTAATATAGCTTCGTTTATACACTATGTGCACGTTTAGTATCAGCAGTAACGAGTAACTGCTACAATTTCAATGACATTTCAACAGTACAAAGGCTCTGTGAAAGCATGCTCCTTGTCTCTCGAAATATATTAAATGGTGCCAGCGGCACGAATGACATAATATGCACGATGATAATAATAATTATAACGTTAGCGATCTTGAGAGAGCGGGAAAATTCTGATGGAATACCTTTTGCCCCGTCGAAAAAACCTCTCGCTTAACGACTCGCGAAAACGTTCCAAGCGCAGTTCGTTCGCGGAACAGGGTAACGCGATATGCCTGAAAGTCGATCGTGCCTTTATTGACACCCGTTAAAAAGAACTTTCCTCGACGGCCGCGCACCATATAAAAGGGAAATCGGCGAAGGAAAAGGGTCCCTTCCTACCTTCCCTGCTACCCACGTCGAAGAGCCGGGCAATTTTTCGACAATAACCGTCGGCAGTAAAGCAACAATCGTTAAACAAGGCTGATCGTAAAAAGAAGAAAAAAATGTATCAGGCGTTAAGCGCGTCGGGCCGTAAATCGACTTCCCGACTCTCCCCTCCGCCGCCCGTTTCGGGCCAACTGTATTTGACTCGTGACGAAACTTGCCCAGACACTGTCGTCGATGTCAATACCGATAACGAATTTTCGAAATCGCTCGTTCAATCGTTCAGTCTCGACTGGTCGCTTGCTCGAAAAAAGGTGCACATTTCCTGCAGCCGCAAACTCAAGGAAAATTGAATGTTGGAAAAGTTGCTTAAAATATGGGTTGTTGTTGTTGTTGGAATTTTTCGCAACTTAAATGGAAGCACTCAGGGAACAGCCCCTTTTATATGAGCCCAGAATCATCAAGATCGGTCGGTATAATCAAATATTAGACATTTCCCTAACTGCCTGTTCCGTTCGAGAATGACGGGAAGAGTGAAAAGACCGTTGCCGGCGCCGGTCCTGCTGATTTTGAAAACCTGCTATCTTGATTCAGACTGATGAATGGCGATCGTTAAGCCAAGTGGGTTAATACCGCCAGATTAGATCGGGTCTGTTAAGTCTAATTGGATATTTTTTCATCCCGACCCTTCAACGGCCTCGAGAACGATTATGAACCACCCCCGCCACCCACGCCGCCCCTCATGGAATTTCGCTCATCCACCAGATCAAACCTTAATGCCGACTGAAAGAGAACGAGGTAGACTTTCGAATCGCAAGACTTTTCGCCGACTTTCGACTCGCGTCAGCTAAACGACTGGCAAACGAAAGTGCGGGGCGGTAAAAAGATTTTGCGCGTTCTTCTATTTGAGATAAGTGAAAAAATTCGATTGTACCGCGAGTCGAGCGGCACGTGCAGGTGCAACGTGTCACGTCATTCGCAGGTCTTCCTCCGGTCGAATCTGAATTTCTCCCTCAATCCGAATTGCATCAAACGAGACGCGTGCAACTCCAACAGGCATTGCTATAAGTCTTCCTAAAGGCGCGCACATTGTTTCCGCTTTCCCGACGCACGATCCTGACGTGTCGAGCCTGTCAAGAGCTCGAAATACTGCTGGCTCACGAAACGTTGATGTTCCTTGCTACGGGAACCGGCGTCACTGTAATTCTGAGAATGTGCAGCTTACACCCCTCTGGATCGCACCGCCTACGAGGATGTAACATGATTCGGGATTGTTAACGTTTCGGTGGTATGGCAAGTATGCGGATAAGAGGGATGCGTGACCTTTTAGTTTCCATACCCGTTAATAAAATAAGTTCAAGATTCCTTCGAGATTTCGTCAAGATTGTAAGTTCAGGTTCCAGATTGTTCATAGCAGAAGTTTGCATAATTATTTTTGTAGTAATTCATTTTGACGGAGTGTGCAGATTTATATGTATTAGATACAGTACGGTTTGTCCTTTCACAAGCGTCCGAACGAACGGCGCAAGGCGCGTTCGAAGAAAAAGAGGTTGTCCCTTCTCACCGATCCCGGCAATTATTTGCCTGAAAATCACCGAGGTATATTAAACTTCGGAATACCCTCCGAGCGTCGTCGGCGGAGTCCATTCGAAGGAACTAAGTGCAACAGTCGCCATTCATTCCGTAATCCCACCGTAACTGCTCTTTCTCTCCCCCTGTCTCTCTCTCTCTCTCCCTGAACAATTGTCTCATTATCGTTCGCATTTTCATGCCCGTTCACCCGCGACTTTGCGCACGGAAAGAAAAAGCGAGGAATCCGAGTAAGGGTGAAGCCGGGCGAGGAGGGAGCGCGAGAGAGAAGGAGCGAAGGTTAAGAGGCAGGCTAAAAAAAAGGACAGAGGGCACCTTCCCCTCAGCGGATAGACAGGAAGATGCTCCGGTGATCGTCTTGAGAGAGATTTCGCGATCTGCGGAATCGTCCGTTTGTTTTCGTGGATTGGCCCTCTTTGCCCGGCCATCGATCTTTCCCCCTCAGCCATTCTCTCTCTCTCTCTCTATCTCATTCTCCTTCGTTCACCCCCGCGTTTCATCCCCTCTGCCAACAAGAATCCGCCTACTGGCGATCGATTGGCAGAAAGATCCACGGCATCGATTCTGTCTCGGAGAGCGTGGAAGTCTTCCACCCCAGCCCCTCTTCTTCTTCGGCCTGGGAAATAATCCTCGGTCTGTTTCATTGCGCGAAGGTCCGTAGCACCGGCCATGGTTGGGGAGCTGCTTGAAAACGGTATTCGGTGCAGGTGTTGGAATTCGGTACGGTGTTGATTTATAATTCGGGGCGAAATGGAAGGATCGTTAATTGGATAGGATTTTAAGCCGCCGCAGCGGTAATGAATGTGGCGCGACGTAAGATTAGTGTGTAAGCGATAGTTATTTTTAGGCGGCTTATAAGATTTATGACGTTTAAACTGTTTTTCAATGAATTCCGGCGAGAAGTGAGAAGCAATCGCGGGCGTTGTTTTAACGAGCTCACTTCCGGCGTCGATCGCTCCAATTCTCAACCGTCCCGTCGTTGTATCAGTTCCCGAGCTTCGTGCCGTCTGGACGCCACGATTTCGTGACAGTCGGCGGACATTTAATATTGAGCGTATGGCAGAGACATAGAAGTCAGTCCTCATCGATCGCTTTGTATTTCATTTTTCTCGAGACTCCGGCCCGACACTCAGTGACTCGGCGAATATCAGAAATGAGATGGAAATCACGACATCGCTGTCGCAACGGTATATTACGTTTTTACATCATCCTTTTTCGTCTCTTCCTCCTTCGAACGAGCCGAGACTCTTATTACAAAGCTCAGACTTCAATCTTCGTTCGAGGAACGATGATTTCTGCCGAACGATCATTCGGCTGTCTCTCGCGTCCGCTCGCGCGTAACCCAGTGATGATAACCAAGGTCATTAATCCAAGTCTCTCAAGATCAGTGCAAATCTCCGTTAGGCCTCGGCAACGTTTGATAACCGATAAAAGTACCCCGACCCGACGTCGTTTCCTTTTCCGCCAACATGTTCCTTCGAAATAGCGCCGTCTCGATCCTTAAGCCGGATGACGGATGATCCCGGGGCGAGTGAAAAGGAGTAGACGGAGTCGGATGGGCCTGAATCGAAAATGAGAAAGACGGAGTATCCGTGAGGGGCGAGGTGTGTGGCGGTCGGGGTAAATGACGGGGCAAGGAGGTGCATTCAGCGCGGCGAATGCGCGGATAGAAAGGAGTGGGTGGTGACATCATTACCGATTTACCTCCACCTTCGCTCGCGCACGAATTTTCGGGAATTATCCTGCCTTCTGCCCTACTGCCGCGGACTCAGTGCGCTTCGATGGTAGAGAATAGGTTTCGTCTTCTTTTTTTTTTCCAAAGACCCGACCACTTTCGAAGGGTTTGACTGACATCGGCCACGCTCGCGGACGGGAATAATTAGACCGGCGAATCGTGGCATAGCCAATGGCTGGACAGCGCGCGTTTCGATTGAATCGCGAGTGGCTCGGATCGCGTGATCCGAGTCGGTTTAAAAGGATTTTTCTGTCAGCGCCGCTCGATCCGTTAACCGAATTGGGCGCGGGTAGGAAGAGAAAGAGGGAGAGAGAGAGAGAGAGAGAGAGAGAGAGAGAGGGTGGTGGTTCATTGGGCAGAGACAATCCGCCGCGATTGAATATTAAAGTGCGCCGCAATTCGGGGCGAGCGTTTAATTTCGGCTTTTCTTTTATTCCCGAAGCCCCCCGACGCGACGAGCCGGTAGGGGCCGGGAACCGAATCGAGCCTTTGTCAATTCTGCGCGAGTTTAATTAGCACGTGGCTCCCGTCCATTGTCCCTAAAACGATTTCCCGGTCTTCCGGCGCTTTTTAGCCGATCTGCATAATGCATCGGCTGAAAGCTGCAATATTTGCCGCCCAGCCACTCTCGACGTTCCCCAACTTTCCCAACGGACCGAATGAAGGATTAAAGAGCGTGATGAGCGGACGAATTATCAGGAAACAAAGCTCTGTAAAATGATTAAACGCTTCCCCTCGCACAACCCCCGTTCGCCGAATCGCGGCCAGACGGTTATCAAGACGGGAAGGCCACTTTGTACGGAATGATAGAATACTTCCTTCGCACCGCGGCCGAACTTTCGAGGGAACGATCTTAAGTCAACACTTCTAGCTAACTCACTGAGAGTAAAAGAGGCAAATGAAGTTACAGCTGCAGGAACGACGAAGGGATTAATTATTAGTTCTTTTATCTTAGCTAGTCGGATCTCAATATTGGTGTACGGATTAATCTGTCCGGAGTGAGCGTTAATTAACACTGGGGAAGATCGAATCACATTGAAACGAGCGAAGATCTGGAATAAAATCCCGCCTCCAAAAGTGATAAAAACGTCATGAGGAGCTTAAATTACATTAAAGCGAGCAGAGGCCGAGAATAAAATCTCGCGCTCAGGCCAGATGAGAGGGTCGTGAAACGATGGAACTTCTGATTTTACCGATCGCGGCCGATATATTCCTGCCACTCCCGTTCCGTAAGAATGCACCGACGAATTCGTTACCACCCCCGTGCCATTTCGTCAATTCCGACTCGACGCTTCCCGTTACGCGAACTAATCGATTCGAGGCGCCACCCACCTCCGCGTACATAAACAGCGATTAAGCGTAGAAGCGTGGACTCGGGGGCGGATCTATGTATTGCAAAAAACAAGCCAACACGAATAAGCCCACGCGCACACATACACGCCCGTCTTGCCGGAAAAGGATTGCCGGGCCATTTATCTCTTTTGGGGGCGTCTTTAGTGCCCTCGCTATTTGCATCCGGGTGAAACTTCTTTAAAGAGGCTCCGCGTGCCTAGGCTTCCTTTGATTACTCGCGCGCACCTCGTTAATTCTTCGAGAAGCGAGGCCACGTAGTAGTCATTATACGACGACAGCAAAACGTCGTGCGGACTGGGAAAAAGACGGAACTGAGGAGGGAAACTTTTATACGCCGAGCGGAGTCCGACTGAAAGGTGAGATTGCCAAGTAACTCGACGGCAGTCCCTCTTCAACTTATCATCACCTCTTCTCTTCGAGACTTTTTGAATTAAAAGGGGACTGGCGCGTTTGCACGCACCGAGACGAACGCGACGGGAGAGATGCAAAGAGCGCCGTCGCTTGACTTCCCCTTTTCAGCATTGCCAATGTCAGAAGTGAATTCATTCCTTCGCGAGAAACTTGTACACTTGGCACTTTCTTCCTTGGGAGGTTCGTAATGTTTTAGTATAGTGTCTAGTTACGTTTGACCGATTATCAGGACTGATCACATGCAATAGTGAGTGAACACGTTTCCGAGTAGATGTATAAAATTGCTGAGGGTATGCTTTAACATGGTCTACATACCGGCGTGGTGATCTTATTGTTACCGCCAGCGAACACTTACACGTACTCTTCGAACATTTAAAGGTACTATACTTTAAAATATTCCGCCACCACAGCAAATCACTCTGACTCGGCGAGACTACCCACTTAAGAAAATAAAATTTCCTCCTTTACCAGGGGTTGGGGGGTGGCCAGGGATTGGTTCAAACATTCGAAACGTCTACGTGAACCACGTACCATCTCCTCCCTTTCCTCTCTCGCCCCGTCCCGAGTTTCCCGAACGTGGCCTCGATTTCCTGAATGTCTCATTCAGCGTGCCCCTGAGCACCGTCTGAGTGTTACTTTTGGAATATTGAAAATTCAACCCAGCCCCGTTGTATCGCCGCTCTCCGCTCTCTCTTCCCTCGATCTCGAGCGTATCAAGATATCGATGCGAAGGAAGGCGAATATATATATAGAGAGAGAAGAAAAAATATGAAGAAAGATTGCTGGGCCAACGATCAAATTTCCCCGCCGCGCGGAAAGATCGTCGGCGTTGATGATCCATTTTTTTTTCTTTCCTCCCTTTTCATGCTCCGACGCCGACGCGACGAGGCAACGAAAAACATGGTCGAGGACTAGCTGATTTCGGTATTTTCGGGTGAAAAATCATAAATTCGCGCAAAACCCACGGCTCACGCTTATTTGTTCTGTTTCCGCCTATAAACTTCCGTATACAGTGGGATGCAACGGTCTGTAGATGCGTGGATACGTGCGCGTATATATACGCACGTAGGTGTGTCGCGGGAAAATTGGTTTGTAGCCGGTGAAAATAGCCGATGAAAAAGGTGAAAGGGTAAACAACCGGATCCCAATTAATTCTTTCCATACAATGTGCCGCGGGTCCCGGGGTATTATGCGCGCCAGAATTCTCGCGCGTGATGCAAAATTTAGCCGATCCCTCTTATCGTTTCGGCCAACGCGACGGCACGGTTTTGATGAACCGATAATATTCACGGCGATTATGTTTTGCGAATTTTCTCCCCATACGTTGCCGCTCTGAAATCTGGTCCTCTACTGACCCCTTTATAGCGTACCTGTCAATATTCGTTCACGTCAGTAAACTCGACGTTTCGGAACAAATTCCCGTCAGTTCAAATTGAACATCCATGCGAAATTTGGATTATCGCAACATACGACAGAAACATGTACAATCAAAATCTTGCGTCTCAAAAAGAAACTCGCCGATTTTCCTACAGAGACTCGCTGTTGGAGCTCATCGAAGTTGCAGGCAGAGCAGACGAACAATGACGAAAGTTCGTCAACTGATGGAGGCTCACCTGAATAAACAGGGACAACTCGTCCCCCAGGAGCATGTCCCTGCAGACGTCCTTAGCAGTGGTATCCAGCGTGAGGTACACCAGGCTGCTCTCGATGCCCGTGTGAATCCTGACCCAGCCGCTGCCGAGGCCGACATCGATGCCGACTCCCGAGTCCCATGAGGAGTTGAAGGTCTCGTGAACACCCGAGTCCCGCGCGCACTTCGTCCCGCAGCTTCGATCCTGCATCGAGTCCTCACTGAAGCTCTCGCTCTTCTCGGTCAAACTCGAGCTGATCGTTGTCCTCTCCGGCGTCGTCTCGTTGTCGAACTTCTCGATGGTCTCGTCGAAATTCTCCAGAATCTCATTTTCGAGGCTTCTGCTTTCCTGGATCTGCCGAAGGTCCGCCGGGTCGCCGACGAAACGGTCATCGTTCCTTATTTCGATGATCGTCCTCGTCTCGTCGATTATCCTCCCACACTCCCCAGTCTGCCCAGATTCTTCCGACTGTTTCGAATCTTCCGACTTCCGTCCGCCTCTGTCAGCCGGTTCCTCATCGACTCGCCCTCCAATCTTCGGATAGAGCCTCGAACTTTCAAGGCAGTCATTTTCGGCCTGACCACCGACATCCTTGTTCTCGAGTCCCGGACAAAAGTCGTCCGTGTAGAACACCGAGTTGGACTTTGAGACACGGTCGGAGGCGTGTCCCGCGTTCGCCCCCGACTTGGTCGGCTTGGGTTTCGCGAGGTTCGTTGAATATTCAGACACGGAGGTCGTCCGGGCGTCTTCTTCGCCGAAGTTCTGCCTCGCCGCCAGGATGAAGTTCCCGTTTGGCTGGTCCGGCAACGCTTTCGGTAGTGGGAAACTCTTGGTCCCCTCCTTCGCTCGCCTCGCCGAAAGTCGAGGGGCCTTCGTCTGTTTGTCGTGATCCTTACCGGAAGTCAGCCGGTCGCAATAGTCCTTCGAGAAGGTGAATTTGTCCGTGTCCAACTTTCGTAGCCGCTCGTCCTGCGACTTCTCGCGCTCGCCCTTCCCTCTGCTCTTCTTCTTGATCTCACTGTACACATGAGTCTCAGGTACGCTCTTCTCCGCGCGACTTTTCGTCAACGAGTCCTTATCTTTCGCCTCCTTCGGATGATTGCGCTTCGATCTCTGCTGAAATCGCTCGTAGTTGGCCAGGATCTTCTGATTGAGCTCGTGAATGAGCTCGAGGCGCTTGGATATGGAGTCATTTTTGCCGGCTTTCTCCTTGCCGGACCATTTTCTGCGCCCACTGCCCGCGCTACCAGTCTCGCTCTTCACGAGCTTCTGCGACTTCGACGTGTTCCCTGGCGACTGTCTGCGCGACTTCTCTTTCCTCGCTGCCGTACTCTGACTCGGCGTACCGATCTCGTACTTCGAGTCGCTCTTGATCACGTTCTCGTCCTTGTCCCTCTGAAGATCAGGCTCCGCACTCCAGGCGCCTCGATGCTTCCTGTCCACCTGCGGAAATCCCGAAACGTTCATCAGGTCCAAGCCCAGCTTTGCTCGGCACTCGTTCGACCTTGACTTCTCGAGTTCCGCTTTTCGTCGATTCTCGCTGAACTCGATTCCTCTCCTCGTGTCCGGCCGAATCTCCAGACCCGTACTGGAGCCGCTGCTCAAGCTGATCCTCTCGTTTAGCTCCCAATTGATCGGGGCACGTCGCTTTGAGTCCTCCTCGATGTTCTTGCTAACTATCGGACAGAGTCCTAGCTTTTGGTTGAGATCCTGTCGCGGCGTCGCGTCCTCCACGCCGCTCCCGTTCAACGCTCGAACCTTAAGGCCTCTGGTCGACGATAGACGACGGGATCGACGCAATTTGCCCGACGCCCCACGAATCGCTTCGACGCTGGACGCGCTCGCAATCACCATGTTGATTGTTCGGACGACTCGATTGATTTCGCTGGTCTGAGACGAAGTTTGCGCGGCCTCCCGAGATGTTCACTGCCCAGTCACGGGAAATATGCAGACGTGGTCAGTCGAAGATCGAGTCTTTCAATCCCTGCTCCGATTAGAATACCTAGAAGCAAATTGAAGCGTGTTACAGTATGTACTTGATTTTTGTATGGGTGAATAAATTGGGAAAGCGTGCTCGCTGAACATTTCATCGACGTCACGAATTTTCGTCGGAGAGACTTTGAGTCTTACGTCGAACGACGGCAAGGGTAGGGGTAACGCGCGACGTGATGTACGGCACCCTATATGACAGGACGAAAGCCGACGAAGGGTTAATTTCCCACGACGGAGCGGCACATCCGGATTTCCGCACCGGCGGCGGCGGATCGTACTTTTTGGCACGACGAGACGGAGGACGATGAGAACAAGACACGCCCCGGATCCTCGCGTTTCGTGAGAAAGAAAGACTCCTCCGGGCTGGAGTACCGACGAGCACTGTCCAGCTTTCTCTCTCTCTCTCTCCCCATCCGCCTCTCAGTATAAATTTCATGGACGGCAGTGCCCCGATAAACTTAGAGACGAATTCTCTCCGGCGGCGCGCAGGACGATAGATAAATAGAAAGCGGGCTACGTGATTTGAACTCAAAACACGTCCTCTCAGGTTCGCGCTGCACGGGAGCGAGACGGCGCACGTAGCCCGCCCTCCTTCGGGGGCTGAATTACTTTCACACGTCTCGCCGTTATATTTCGCTGTTCGCGGCGGAAAAGAGCAGGAATCGGTTTCTGGCCGCGAATCATTCTCTCCCATCTGGCCGGACGTCCGCGATCGTCCGATCGCGTCTCTCGATATCCGTTCTCGCACCCGAGCGTGCGGAAGCATTCGTAGATTTTTTCGCTTTACGAACCTGTGTCTCGCGAGACAATTCTTTCTCGCACTACGTCTGTTATCCCTTGTAGTTTTGCGTATTTTCGGTACGCTTTACTAGCGGTTATTGTTTCTGTAATACGTAGTCTCCCCATACATCTTTGCTTCGCACGTCCCACGTCTCATGTATATATCCTCTCTGCTAACACAGTTTATGAGGAACAATGAAGCCGGCGGCGGATTAACTGATAACTGTGTCCACAGGCGACACAGGATCAATAGAGCCTTCCGGACCAGTATGTCGTGGATGTACCAAGAGAGAGGCTGGCCGATGTACAAGGTGAGGCCGACTCGATGAGACTGACCGACGGAAATTCATTATGTATCGCGAAGCGTTAATTAGCGTGTTACTTCGGCCGCGCAATGGAACTCGACGATTCCGGCAATTTGGAATTTCCACCGCTTCAATGTCAATCGATTCGAACGTCTGATTGGTAGGATACTTTGTCAACCTCGGATTTCGACGCTCCATGTTGGAACAATCAGAAATTTCTATGGACTGAAAGCTTGATCGCTGATTATATCTCCGAAGCTATTTAGAGTTCAGGGTGCACGCAGTGGTCAATTTTCACTGCAAATTGTTTTCCCGTGGGGAGGTATATCTCTGTCAGTCAATCTCGAAATGTTATTTATAGGTATAATATAATATGAATTTTTAAGCACGATTTTAATTAGAAACTACAATGCCCTAATACAAATTTAATCATCCGTTATCAAAGATATGACTTAGCCAACGGCCGCTAATCAGGTAATGACTGCAGGATGGTACACCTTATCTATTGACACAATTTACGTGAAACAACATTGCCGGTGTTTGGCTTATCGGCCGCAAACTATGTCCGCAGGCGACACGGAATCAATAGAGGCTTTCCTGTCGGCCGACCCAATAGAAGCTGCAAAGTGCAGGGCAATCTTTCGATCCACGCAGCTAGATTCGTTCCCTATAATACACTTCGTCGTCCATCTGTAATATCGGTCTACCCGGACTTAATTCACAATAATCTCGCTTCGCGTGTAAAAAAGACGCTTATTACGCAGAGCCCATACGATAATATGTTCATCGAAAATGCGAGGCTACCGACGAAAACGGTGATTAAGCCATCTGTTATATGGTCTTTTCAACAGCATCGTCGTTGGCGTCATTATGCGAAAAAGTGACATCACACTGGCAACACGTATACGTATTTTTCTTTAGGCACCTATTGTGCGGGGCAGTTACACGGTCGAGCAAAATGATTTATTCCGACTCATTCTCATCCGCGGAATTTACGTTCAATCTTCACCTTAGATTTTACGGCAATCGGCCTCCTTCCCAATATTGATTACGATTTCCGTCATGGAGACTAATGACGTTGGCGTATGCGAGCGAAATTAACGTCGCACGTGGACGGTCCGGAGGCTGGCTAATTTGCGACATATCACGTCGTATTCCGGCGGGCACGTCTACTTGGGAGATATCGCCGTGTTACAAGGCGGAATAGCCGAAATTCTACTCTAACTGCTCCTAGTTACGGCCATAGGATTCGCGCGCGCGCCTCGACTGCATGGTTCTCCAGTCTGAAATTGCTGCGAACCACTAGACTCCAGGCTCCGTCAATCAACGTGCCGCAACGTCAACGCGAATCTGGCAAGGAGCAGTGTCTCAGGAGCGATGTTAAGAAGGGAAGAAGATAAAGGACAGAATGAGAGTAGGTATTTAAGTGGACGAGAGTGGTGGCAGAATTTCGATGCGATAGGAAAGTATGGTTTAATTAAATAATTGTTGTAGCTTGAAATAATAGAGCCTGATGACGTAGTTTGTAGCGTGACGAATTGTCTGATTGGTACAGTTCACGTATGTATGTGTGATTGAAGGAATTATGGGAAATGAAATTATAAAGACGGCCATACGTGCATTGTGCATACCTAGAATATTTGCGTAACTAATAAGAGTTTAGCCGCACCTACGTTTAATTCAAATTTTCGTAAGAGAGGTAACGCAATGAACGGTACATATCCATGTAATAATTTTATGACTGCGTAACCTCGCCGATATTTAATAAAAGAAAGAATCGTCGGAGACAGTAATTATCCGACGAACAATACGTGTCCGTTGCGTAATGCAAAATTATCTCATATATTACAGCTGTTGGAAAACAGAAATGCTCAATTGAAGACAACAATGACGCGATCTTCGATTGTGTAACGTGAAAGCGGATCGAATAAATAAAGGCTAATTGCAAATAATAGATCCGTCGACAATCGAAATAACGAGATTGCATGGCATCAGTGATCGTATTTCATTCAACATCAATTGTTACGAAAAAGCACGACAGCGCGAAGCCAAAGACATTGTGCAAATTGTTTCGTCGAACCAATTCGACATATTTCATCCCATTCCAATGCCGGAAAGCCAATTAAAGTGTAAAGTTTCTGTTTCACATTAAGCGCAGCAGATTCCAACGACTGGGAGAACCGTGTGTGGGAGATTTCTTGTCGCAAATGTTGTACAACTATTCTCTACACGAACGTAATGCGAAACATATTACGCAAACGTCGCAGTAGCTACCGAGAGCCACTTGAAGACTCTAAAATCCGAAAACGTGTGCGAATGCCATCAACGAAATGAACTTTCGAAATAACATTACTCATACAAAAGTGTACAATACTGTACTGTCACACTTACTTCAATTGCAACTTCATTTGATGCTGCGTTAATTATAAAATCCGCTCAACATTGATTACGGTGGAACTTTGCACGACTTCACAGTTTCACTAGTTTTGCTTTTCACAGAAATTTTCGACTCACAGCACTTGCAACACTGATTGATCGACAACTTTCCGCGCTACGATCAAGATGCAATCCGACGACTTATGAAATTTTAATTTGCTTCCACTGACGACGACGTTTTTCCGCTAATAGTATTACACTCTCGTATGGTAGCTGTACGAAGAAACGTGGAAAATGTATGTATGGCACGTCAAAAACCGTACTCCAAATCGATGTTCCTATTATTGCCGTTTAATTCCGATCGACAATTACAATTCTTTTATTGCTCATCCACTTCCTACGTGCACGACATTATCCGTCTGACATACAATTCGTTCACGGATCACGTCAGAACTCGTAATTCGAGCTCGATCAAAAACTCGCGCTATTCAAAAGAAGCGCAACTCTCCGAAAGCATCGCGCGTCACCGGCCGAACAATTTGTCGTAAGCACTCGCGCACGTAAACGTCTCCCCGGATTACAAAACTCGCGGGCAAAACGCGTCGTGGTGCACGGTAGACATCACGAGCACTGGCCGGACCTCAGGATATGTCGTATCGCGTCGGACATCATGAATACATCGCCAGGCCACCTGTCTCTCTTTCTACCTGTTGGTCGTGCTGCGAGGCTACACGGGCGCGAGGGAGAGCGAGCAGGGCAGAGCGAGAGGGAAGAAGGCCGGCGAAGAAGAGGGAAAGAAAGATCAGCGGCAAAGTGCGAGCGGGACGGAAAGCGAGAAGGACAAAGGTTGCCGGTGAAAAAAGGGAAGGAGCGTGGGGCGTGATGTGAAAGAGGGAGGAAAGAGTGATGCGTGTGTGTGACGGAGAGAACGTGTCACGTGAAAGAGGGAAGAAAGAGTGACGGGTGCGTGTGACGGAGAGAACGTGTGACATGAAGAGGGAAGGAAAGAGAGAGAGAGCGAGGGAGCAAGAGTAATAGGTATTGCTGTGTGTCTGTCTTTCTTCCTCTCAACCGCTCACGTGCATGGCTGCCGTAGAGACAATGCGGAGAAAGAGAGAGAAAGTGAACGGTGAGGCTCGAGGGAAAGGACACCTCTCTTTCCCACGTGCTCGTCTCACGTGTACAGTTCGCTCCGAGAGCGAGAGAGAGAGAGAGAAAGAGATGGAACGACCCGACTGTCGACCCTCGTTGGAACACCCATCGGCCGGCAGGAGGATGATGCACTTCCGCCCCCTGATACTCTTTCCGTTCGAGTGCCTCGGACACATTTCGATCGTTAGCGAGCCGTTCGCTGTGTGTTTCGTGCCCGAACGATATCGGCTTTGTCGACCGGCGACGCTTCTCTCCCCTCTCTCTTTCTCTCGCGTCTCTACCCAATTTTCTTTTTTTTTTCACCCGCCGGAACAGGTGGCGGCGCGCATATATTCACTGTGCGTCGCTGGAATTGAAATTGGCCGCGAATCATTCCTCGCGTATCAGACAAGTTTCCCGCGATGGCAGGCGCGTGCTACTGTTTCCTCTCGTCGCTTATTGATCGCGCGTTAATTTCGAGGGATGCTAGCGATCACGTTTGGCGCGGCAGGAAAGAATTCAAGTTTCTCGCGCAATCGTTCTCGTTGTTCGGACTCAGTTTATAATTTTAATAAGACGTGCTTCATTGAAATAAGTTTTATGCCTGGCCTAACACAGACACTCTGATTTCACATGGAAAAAGCGTAACGTATATCTCCACGCGTCGTCGATCAAAGTTCACTGATCAAATCGACCCACCGCGCCCATGATATGATCGATAAACGAATGACAGTTGCAGTGCGACTGTCAATGCACTCAAGACTAACAGTAAGTTCAGTGCTCGGATCGTTAATAGCTGAAAATTTGGCCGGGAGTAAAATATGATTTCGCAATAAGCCTGAAGGGCGCCTCGTACGTCCGCGTCCGATGGATAGATGATAGTTCGCGCGAAGTTCATCCATCTGTCGACTGTAGCAAAGCTTCCGAAATCACCTCCCCTCTCGCCGGCGGGTGTTTTGCTAATGCATCCAGTTGATCGAATCGATCCCCGCGATTTCGTATTCCACGCGCTGTCCCGTCCCGGCTCGTTCTATTATTGGCGCTAATGGAACGCAAACAGAAGTACCAAATATTTTAGCCGTCGATCACGGCGTATAGCGCGGGCATCACTCGCGAAGTCATTTATCTCGCCTCGCTTGGCCGCGTGAAACGAGATGAACTCTTGGCGACGTTCGCCGAAAGCGGGAGCCAGATTGCGTTGAAAAGTTGGAAGGATGGGACGTGTACAAATTATACCGTGAATTAAACACCGCTGATAAGCGCGAGAGCTTATGACGGAATGCATGTAGTCCAATGTGGAATGAATGTATTTAGATATAGAACCGTTTTTATATTACGCTAATACACGACATTTGCAATATTTACAAATAATAGGTTAATAGGACGGACTATAAGACGGTGTATAAAATGACAGATGTAGGACGAAAGAAAACGATCATTTTTACGATCAAAAAGCAATCGCAAAAAAAGTTTTACACCGGATCACAAACGAGCAATTCGCCGGGATCGGCAGTACTGCTCTCCCTCGTCGGACCTACTTTCCGCGAGAAGCACTTAAAGAAGCGCGAGAACTCGACAACAGTCCACATACGCCGCGACGAAAAATCTTGTCCCGCCCTTCGCATTGTTCGCCAACTTTCCCACGGTTCTCCCTGTCCGCTTCGTGAGGTTCGTCGGGGTCTTTGTCTACCCGGCAGTTTTCTCGGCCGAACGTGCGTGTCCGGCGATCCGCATGCGGGAGGAAGTGGTTCGTCAGACAGGCGTGTCCTTCGTGCGTGGTCTACGGGCGCCGAAAAGTGTAAGCGAATCCGTTTGGGCCAGGTTTCCGTCGGCCGCCAGTCGAAACTTGTTGCGCTCAACTGCCTGCGGTTCGGTCCGGTGGAAGAAGAAGAATAGTTCCGACGGAATGAGAAGAGAGGAGAAGCTCCTCCGGCATTATCAGAGGCTCGCGGACTTTCCGCAGTTTGAATACCGTGGTCACTTTGTTGTTTACTAGAGAGCGCCATTGCGCTTTTGAGATTCCTCGCGAACGCGATGTTCTTTGGTTGATACTCGGGATCGTGTCAATGATTGTCGTGAATTGTGCAGAATCGTCTTGCTTCAATTACGACGGCAATTCCTGGTTCGAATATCGAGATATTAGACACCCTTCGTTTCACCCACAATATTCCTGGGACCAACATGAGGTCGCGTTTAATTTTGACTCGGTTCTCGTTGACGTACTTAGCACAGCACGGTGACAGAGACATTTTAACGTATAAACGACGTGAACGATCGACCCTCCGTTCGGTAAATCGCGTTCTTCCGCAAAAGCAAATTGCCCGCCCGTCATACGTTCATTGTCCGACTAATTTTTTCTCGTCAGGGGGGCCGCACCCTCGGCACGCCTAAATAAAACCCACACGCTCGTCCGACTAATTTCAACCGTTTCAATGGCCCGCTCGCTTTCAGTGTCATCGTTACGCGTCAGCGGTAACGACGTAAGAAGAAAGAGGGAGCGATCGCATCTTTTTAATACACAGGGGCTTGTCCGGGATAGAATATAAATTGGCGCTGCTGGAGTATGTACCCGCAAATTCTCCCACCACCTCGGCGGAACAACTGAATGAAATACATACCACGTAAATCGCGAACAAAAGAAAAAAGCAGAAACGAAAGCAGCGCAAAATGTAGAACCTCCGTAGAGAGCGACAGGCGCGTGGAACAGAAAGAGATAGGCGAGCGTGCGGGCAGCGGCGGGCGAGTTAGAAAAAAGAAAGCAAAAGTGGCGGTCTTTTGTCTCCGGCGGAGAATTAAGAATTGTATCAAGTCTTTTCTGGCTCGAAGGGTCTCACAATGGGGCGTACTTCTCTAACCCACTTCCACCATCTCCTCAGGCCGCGACCCTTGAGAGGACGTGCAGTATTCGGGGTAGATTCCACCTTAGCCAACCCCCGCCCAGCCCCGTTTCGCCTCTTTCCATCCTTTTCCGACCCCTTTATCTCATTGTATTCGGCAGTCTCCTCTCTCTCTCTCTCTTCCTCCATCCTCATCTTTCTTACCCTCCGGTCGTCCAAACTCACCAGGCAGCCCTCCTCTCCGTCTCCAGCCCTCTGGCGGCAGCCTCTTGCCCGTAATTACAAACGAAGCCAATTAAAGTGGATGGAGCCTAAATGGCCTGGCTTTGACGTTTGACTGCATTCTGAACCGACGCCGACGGCATGTCGCGTCGAAGAACACGATATTTTCTTCCTCTTCTCTTCATCCCCCCACGCGCGTCAACCTTCCGACACTGACGTCTGACTCCGGCCATTGAATATGGACCTCAGAAATGCTGTCGACGTCGCCGCGCGCGCGCGCGCGAGTCAAATATCATCTCGGATGCTGCGAACGTGACGTCGTTATTTGTACCGAGTGCCAGGCGGCGGATAAATAACTTAATTACTCGCAAACGTTGACGGTCCGCGACCGCGTTTCGCCGACGCGATAGTTCCTCGCGAATTGACAATTAAAGCGCTAAACGAATATGCAAATGCGTGTGCGGTGGGGGAGCGGGGGGTAGGCAAAATTCTCCCAATGACACCGTGGCCCCGACGTATCAGACTAACCTCCCGCCCCTCCCGCGCACGAACGTTGACGTAGGAGTAATATTGATAAACAGTGTTAATTTGTCTGTATTCTGCCTCTTTGCCCCGCGCCTCCGCGGGCTATGAATTGATCACGCTCGACCCGAAACACGAACGGGACGTACGTGTCAAACGCGGATTAATGGGGGGAACGGGTTAATCAAAATTAAACAGAACGAATGATTATTATCGCTCAGCGCAGTCCGGACTTCCCATTACGCGGTCGCAGTCGTCCATTTCCGGCGAGCGCGTCCGTCGCCGTGGTCTCCAGCGGTCTCCATCAAGGGCGGCAAGAACTTTTCCGTCAACATATCGGCTCGGTTGCATGCGTACGCGACGGTTAGGATAATGGCATAATGTCAACCCGTCTGACGCACGCATCTATATATACGTCTCGGTCTCTAATGGTGCATAGAGCGTATACATATAAATCAACTGTCGGACGTCGCTTAATTGTTTCACCGAAGCGAGCGTCAATCCTTTTGATCCAGTTTGAACAACGTTGGCCATTCAACTGTCCGAGGATGATAATGTCGACGGCGCGGCAAGTGCCTAATAAGAGTGGCAATAAACGTCAGTGCTTCGGCTGAAACCGTTATGATAAGCGCGGGGCTGACAGCGGCGAATTTTCGAACAGAACGGAAGTAGGCTAACGTTAAAGTGGGGGAGGAGAGTCGGGTGTGCGGGAAAGACATACACTAGGAGTCGAGTTAAATGATCGGAGAGTAACGGGGTCTGCAAAAATCATTTAGAACGCCGCGGAGGCGAAATTATGTAATGCCGGCGGAAGCGTTGTTGGTACGTGAAGGTGAGAGGCCGATAAATCGCGATTCCGGTAATCTTCCCGGAAGTTTCCCAATATTTCATGAGGGTAATAGGTAAATCGGCTCTCGGCGTGAAATTGGGAGATCCGACGGGGGCCGTTGTCGAGTGCTACGATCGATTAGACATCGACTACCGCCACGATAGGGGTGCTCGTCCCGCGAGAACGCTCTTCCCGGGATTACAAGGCTAGCCTAGGAAGAAGGTCAAGGGGAGGGGGGAAGGGGAGGGGGGGGGGGGCTGAAAGGATGGAAGTGATAGAGAGAGAGAGAGAGACGATTAGACGGTGTCATAGTTGGATTACGCGAGCGCTCATCTTAACGCACCGTTGTGACAATCGAGGAATGGGTCCTCAGATACTGTCAAGCTTAACCCGATTCGAACAGTTTCAGTTAAACTGACATTTTCCGCCCCACCGGGGCTCATGGACTCTTTTTTAATATGTGCCAAATCGCTGCTCAGCGCTCGACCGATTTTCTGGATTAACGATCAACCGTTCGGCTGGCGCGCGGAAAAATTCGCATTTATGCAAATTCGACGACTCCAACGTAACGTACGCACGTTACTCCGTTTAAAATGTCAATGCGACATTTACTTCCGCGTACAATTTCAAGCGCGCCGCTTCCGACAATATTCGTTTTTATGTAAATTAATCGAGACCGTTTAAATATCCTTTAACAGCGCTCGTGGATATTTAATGCAAACGCGCGACGCATATTCATTGTCGCGAGAAGAACTCGACGTTCGCGTCGAGCAGAAAGTGTTCAGCACGTTCGAGCGAATCGCCCGATAAGGCCCTTCCGTCAAGTCGGATTACGCGAACCATGACCTCGACAATAGCGTTCGCGATCGAATCGGTCATCCCGATGAGTTTATTCACCCCTGCATTCACGCAAGATTCGTGTTATGACAAGGGCTTCCCCCGCGTAACCGTCTGCTGTTGCACTTTCCTCGCCGTCCGCTCACGCTGATTAATGATTGACGAACTAAACGTTTAATGGCGGAGAATTAATTCCGCTTTTCGACATTGTTACCTGTCACTAACACGAAGGCTCATTTTGACGTCATTTTCCACATCGAAGGCTCATTTTGACGTAATTTTCTGTTCGGAAATTTCGCGCAATTTTTATATGCCACGGATGTGTAAAAGTATTTCAATTAATATTCGAGAAAGAAAATCACTTCAATACGAGACTTCGTTATAGTGAAATGTTAAACTAAATACTTTGACGGCTCGATTGTTCCACTGTTAGACCGAACGCCGGACGTGATGATTTTAACGTGGCGATTAATCGATCATTGACAGTCGTGCGGCTTCGAGGAAGTATTTGCTGATCGGTCGAGTTGCGTCAAGTATATTGGATTATTAAGCGACGGGGAGCGATTGTTTTTGCGACAAGGCGGCTTTCAATTCAATCAGGGCGCATCGATTATAGCGGAGCACAGTCCGATTAAGCCGTGACGTTCGATTACAGAATTCGGTAAGCCTAATCCCCCGCTCGGCGGAACGGTAAGCCTCGAAATCCTCGTTACATCACAGACAACGTTTCATCCAATTAACTTGCACCTGCGTTATGAAACGGCCACCGATGCCGCCTGTCCAAACGCTATATCCGACAAAGGTTACGTTCTTTCGTTGAATTACACTTGTTTGCATAATCAGATTGTTGCGCGCGTACTACCGTTCCGCGTCATTTGCAAATCTTTCAGTCGTACCGAAAAATATATCAATATTAAAAGATGTCAGATTTGCGTATCATTGTTTCATTAATTCAACCGAGAAGAAAGTGTTATTATACGTACAGCATAAGAATAGTGCAGACCGTAAAGACCGACAAAGATCATCGTAATAGATGATTATAGATTTTATAGATAAATAGATTTTATCGATACTTTACAAATCTGCTCAAACTCACAATCAGCCTAAACTACTTCTGCGAAATGACAATGTGGTCAGTAACTTGTTGTCAGACATGCTTCGAAACAACAGTCGATTCGAGAGGCTGAATACAGGGACAGGAAACAGGCTGGGACAACCGGATCCATTTGCTTCGTCAAATTTCAGACGCGGCATACAAGTTGCGCATCGCGTTCGGCAAACATATCCGGGTAGCTCAATCGGATTGATAACGTTGATTGAATCCCGCGATAACACTTACTACGCTCGCTCATAATTAATTGAATTCCACGCATTGCCAGGTACTACAGGGATGGTCCTTTGCAATATTTGAATTTTCATACTTCAAATTGTTTCAACTGGGTCGCTTTAATGGCATTATTGGACGGATCAAATTGAGAAAAGCCGAATAAGTTAATCGGATTTGTCATGTACGAATAACGTTACGCGCGACATACGCGTATGTATAAGTATGTATTGCAGCCGTATATTGAAAGAGCAATTAAGCCGTCATTATGTAAACCGGATGAAGTTACAGAAAAAAAAGAAACCGCAGAGACGAATAAATGGTCAAGTTTCCGCTTGCCTCGGTCGTTACCTCGTAACTTTTCCTTCTAATTACCTCAACCGCTCTTCTGATTTCCGCCCCGCCCTTCTTTCCCTATTCACCCTTCCGCCACCCCCTTCTTTCGTCCGTTTCGCTCCGACGAGGCTGACCCGTGCAACGTCGGCTCTTAATAAAAAATCACGAATTGGCAAGCATCTCGCCGTAATGTAAAAGGAAAGTTCGCGCTCGGTAAGCCGCCGAGCTCAAGGAATGGCAGCGCGGAGAGGGTGTTCACATTTGTATTCTTCACTTTCTTCAACTCCCTCCCTTTTTCTTCCCCGTCTTCTCTCATTCGGTCGTCTCCTTTCTCACCGTCACTTTCTCCTCGTTCGCCAGATTTTTCTTTTAGTCTCTTCAGTCTGCCCGCCCGAAACTCCCTCACTTCTGCCTCACTCCCGTTCATTACGTTTACTTTTTGTCTACCTCACTGTCGGACCTTCTTCTATCTCGCTTCTGTCATTTCAATTCCTCGCTTCGCTTCTCCCGTCCCGCCCCGAACTCATTTATTGCCGAAACTTTACCCTCATCGACGACGATGATAATTGAGATGGCAAGGTTATTGTAGTCGGAGTTCAGCATGGAATGGGGGTGAAAAGAATAGAATCTGGCAGTCTCAGATCGGCTATTGGGAGCGCACTATTGTTCTGATCCCTGGTACAAGGTGTTAAGTGAATGTTCACACAAGTACAA
This sequence comes from Priocnemis perturbator, assembly GCA_963942575.1. Lineage (NCBI taxonomy): Eukaryota > Metazoa > Arthropoda > Insecta > Hymenoptera > Pompilidae > Priocnemis > Priocnemis perturbator. The sequence goes on from OZ012653.1 coordinate 12,533,031, forward strand.
ATAGTCAGATGTTATTTGAAATAATGTTTATGTTCAAGAAAAATGATGTACCAGTTCATTTTCCTTGATAGACGTTACATATTCGAGAAATCGATAAAAGTGGTCGTAATTTTTGATTTTGTGCTGTCAACTGAAAAATCAGTTTTAAGTAGGGACACCCTGTATTTCTTTCCTTCGCCACCCTTTCCATCTTTCCCCCTTCGTGTCTTCCCCCATTCCCTCATTCCCATTACCTTCGCCCTCTACTTCGATCCGCTATCTCAAGACACCTCTCCGCGTTTTCGACGAATCCGCTTACCACTTCCTGCTGTTCAATTAACTGTCGAATTTGCCATTTGCTTTATTTCGCCGGATATACCCGACGGCGGCGAGCCTCGTCTGAGCAGTTTTACGTACCTACTGCCGACGTTTTCGCGTAAGACGCTTACGGCCATTGTCGCCGAACTCAATACGACGTTATTCGATCTCGGGAAAATAAACTTTTCTCCTTTCGTCGATTTAACCCTCCGCGGACTCTTAATGTGACGTACTGAGTTAATAAGGGTACTGCTCAAAAGTATAGAAATAGAAATAAGAGAAGTAACACAGGCTGCGCTTGTTTTGCGCACGCCATCGCTCGTGCTCGCAAGTGTGCAGAACTAAGAGTACGTGAAGTAGGGACGTTATATTGTGAGAACTGCTTTAACACTCTCCTTCCACGAACGTCCGTAATCCAACGGTTTTCTAAGAGGCAGACGTCGACGGAACGACAACCGCGTATTATCCCACCCTCACGATCAAAGTAAATAACGTGCCGGGTCGCTAATTAAATTCCATAATTAAGGACCGATTGTGCGGGCCGCCGATTGGCGTTTGTCAATCCTATGGATTGTAGAGTGCGGCTGGGAATTTAATAGAATACAATTCCGCGGCCGATCCATCGGAAATTCCTAGTGTTCCGCGGGATCGCTTTGAATACCAAATGATCTTCTCGGCGAGGTTAATCCACACGCGGCCGCCTCGATACGATTCCAATTGGTGGACTAATAATTCACCGACTACCGAACGACAGTTGGAGGAGTGCGTCATAGGTACGCTGCTTAAAAAGTGCATATGCTCATTCCCGCACACAAATTGCCTCGCATTCCTGTGCAATTTTTTGTGCCCAGCAGTTAATTAGGGGTAGGAATGTTCGATTCCGATTCGATTCTTCGAAAAATGGATTATTTTGATCAAAAGATCGGGTTCTTTCCTGCCTAATTTTTTTTGCGGAGAAACTGTCAATTCCTTCAAGAAAACCGAACAACCCTAGTTCCAGGTCCGATCGCTAACGTCCGCGTAAACATTGACTGGGGCCAATTTTTCTTCCTTGCACATCAATCCTGCAGCGTCGAAATAGAGACGTAATAACGCCTGGTCACCCGTCGAGTCTCCAGTCAGACAGCCCGAGCAGCAATTCGTTTCACTCTCGACGTCGGACGAGGACTGTCGGTTTTAAAGATTCCGCCAGCATCTGGGAGTATTACCTTTCACAGTCCGTCACGCGTCACGTCGCACGCATAGTAAGCGCGAGCCAGTTTAAGAATACTTAAGTGAGCAGCGCGGGGCTAAAAGAAATGTCAAACGAGTTGAATGCCTCCGCATTCTGGCTGAAACCGGGAGGAAAGGGGGAAGAAAGAAGGTGCCGAGGGCGCGATCGGACAAGTGTCGCTGCACAAACCTAACCTTGGCTACTGGCCACGTTCCAGAAGATTTATTAGACACTGCAAACAACACCGGCCAGTACGCAGCGATAGAAGTGTTTCGACCGTACGAAACGCTCGGCCCACTAATAATAATCGGAGTGAAAACCAAATGACCCTTGAACGGAAAGTCTCCCGTTCGCGCTCGTTTCATATGACGCCATTTTACCGCGAACGGATCAGCCGGCAGCGGCGCGAACCAAATAGAATGCATTAACGTAATCCGATGACCGAGCGTACGACTCGTTCGGCGAAAAATGAATACTTTTGGCGCGATAGTCAGAGCTTCGACAAAGAAAAAAAAAAGTTGAAAGTCTATTGAGACGGCCGGCAGTGGCTGATCAAGCGTGCATTCAAAAAGTGCACTCTGTTCTGACGACGAAACAAACAAACGACACGAAATAAACCAGAAGTAGAGATTTGCAATTTTTCCCGAGCATTGTTGCGCGACGAATTGACAAAAAAATTTGCAGCGCATTGTCTGACGACGGCTCCCCCCCGTCGCCGGGGTCGCTCCAATGGCATCGAGTACACCTACATGCACTCGGCACAGAAAATCCCGCGCCGGTTGCGGAACTGTGGCGCTAGACACGGATTAAATTCGACTCCGCGTCGTGTAAACCAAGTAGGATCGCATTGGAACGAGCCGGGCTCTATCGCCGGTAGTCATCGAAAACGGAGAGAATCATACCAGTGACGAATGGCCACTTGATCCCGGAACCCGCATTTGAACGTCAAATATCTCCCGTTTACACGACGCCTTCCAGCTCTCCGCGAACACTGCCCATGACGATTATTACCTGCACGAAATGGAATTTCTATCCTGGCGCTCTTAGCTCATCGATTTACGCTTGACGTAACACTACGAATCGCTGCTCTAACAATTTGGCTTCATATACATTTTTTGAGCGTCTTGGACGATATTAATTTAATGTCACTTTTAACACGAGGAAAGTTTTTAGAGTTCGGCCGGTTACATTGGTATTGAGATGTTACAGGAACCGACGATTATGACAAGGAAGCGTTAGAAATTGGGACATTGTGCCGTGATATTTGTCTGGAAAAGGACAGAAACGAAGAGGCGTCCTTGCAAGTAAAGTTCCCATGGCAAGGTAGACAACGAATTCCCAGCGGTCAACATTGCGTGCACTCACCAAATCCGTTGGGCTCGGATTTCGCGACGCCATATGGAAAATCAGTTGGGGATTACGATCGTCGTTAACCGCTCTTTGGCCGGTACATGCTCGCCCGCACACATGCCTCGGACGTCGCACTCCCATGATCACCTTGACTGAGAAGTCAGCCATGCTCACTTCCTTTTGCGCCGTACGACTGACCCCCATGGGGACCACCCCCATCGCTTACTTACGTCTATATGTCCACATACACGGTGGCCCGTAATTCCTCATACAGCACAGCGTCGATTGATTCTTCGATTGATCCAAATCGGCAGCGTAGAACACGCACGTATGCATCTTTATACAGTATATTTCTATTGTGTCAAAGTAATTAATTATGACGTTGGATGAAACGTGCAGAATTTCTTTATTTCTCGACGCGACTTCTTTCCGTACTGCATCGCTCGGTCTCGGTTGCCGCGAATTGAATATCACCGTTTATACATTCGTAGGAGTGGATATGCGCGAGCGAGAGGTGGGAAGAACGATGAGAGGGGAAGAAACGAACGGTAGCCCTTCCCACGTTTACGAAAAGAGCCGCACCATAAGGCGAGGGGATAACGGATCCCCCTCGTTCCGCGCCACTGACTCGAAGCGCGCCCGTTTCAAATTAAAACTTTTCGCACCGACGGCGATTAATGGCCGCCGCCGCCGCCGTCGACGTCGTGGCGCTTTTCCGAGTCCGGGGAGAAAGCTGGCAATTTTTTAGTCGGGAATACTTTACGCGCTTTTGACTTTATGCGCAATTATGCGCTCGCCCGAAAACGCCCGATCGAAGTCCCGAGAGCAAGCGGTAGGATTATTAACGGGGACGGAATTTCAGGTGAAGACATTTCTTTAGATTGGTATTTATCGAGTGTTGCGTAATTGCGAGAATGTTTTATGTAGACAGCTGTTCTTATTTTTCGACTGACACAACTTCGCAATCCGGGAATTCTCTAAGAAAGGACTAAGTAACGGAGTGATCAAGACAGCGCTCGCTGGTGTTGATCGGAAATTACGTTAGTGCTAAATCGAAGAATCTTTCCGTAGACGGAGAATATATTATCCCCATCGAATTCGTTAATTACTTTAGTAATGACACGTAGGACAAGGAATGTCGTAAAGTGTTGCGCGAACAATGGTGCGCCCGATGGGAGTGGCCCGTCGTTTAATCCGCTCAAGTCATTCTCCAATTTAATTTCCCGCCCCCTCGTCTCTTCCGTACACGTTAGATTTAGTTACCGGGACTTCGTTAGATTCTTCCCTCTTATTCGTCGTTCTTCTCCTTTCCTTACGAATCGGTTCAAGACGGCCCTTGCATACAGGGTGTGTCACTAGTGACTGTAAATGGGAACTTTTTCCAACAGTGATTTATTATATCTTTATTCTCGCAAATGACAAAAAGAGAGCAACAGCATATTTCATATTTTACGAAGTGCTTAAAATAGTCATTATCGACTTGTCATATTGTCGAAGAAGATTCATGACGCACCCACTACGTCGTATAAGTATTGCATCTGTGTATACTCGCACAACGTCGAAGCGCATAATTCTTCATCTTTGTCGTCTCCATTTATATTAAAATCGCACCTTCCACCAGCTTCAATCTCCGTCCGCGGGAGCTTATGCATTTCTCGTTATAACGTGAACGAGTTGCTAAACAGATCATCGCGAAACTTTTAGCGCGCGGAGGATCGCGGAGGTAAGCGTGAAATTACTGTTATCGCATTTAGCGCGTCTTCGATGACGTTCGCTTCCTTCTCCAAGCGTTCCGCCGTAAAAATGTCGCGATCCAATTACCAAACTAACTTCGGCTGCACGGTGTCGCGCAGTTAAGGAAACAACTCGCGGAAACTCGTTTATCGGTGACGCGAATTTTCGTCTCGCCCGTGCGTGAAACTTCAATTCTGGCCAGACCGCTTTTGGAAGACGCTGGATTTCCGTTCTCTAATCTGTGTCGTCGCGGACTGCAATTACTTGCTGTAAGGTGCGCACGCGAAGCATTTATCGCGTTATTCATTATTTCGATAATCCATCGATATTGACACTAGCCGGCCAGAAAAATGAAGCACTACCAAAAGCGCGTGCATAGATTAACAAGTACCTGAGTCCAGCAACTCCAACCGTACTCGAGGCAATTTCGAAACTGCGATTTATCTGTAATCTGTCTGTATTGATCATTGCTACCGGCGAAATTTATTCATTACCGACGCCATAAACACGGATTCCCGAGGATCGCACTCTGCATCGACTATTGCGCTCATGTAACTTATTCTTTATCGAAGTTAATCATTCCGCAGTGCCGGGGAGCCGGCAAAATTGCTCGGAATGAGGAAAAAGGGGGTCTCAGGTGGTCGAATCCGCTCGTACTTAAGGATCAATGGAGAGAGCCGTTTTTACGATACCTTCAATGAATTTGCATGCAGCTCTGTCCACGGTCGAGGGCAGAAAGGACGAAGAAGGTGCGGAGATGGGCGAAGGGTGGAGAAGGGAGAGGGGACTCGGGGATTCCGCTACCAATCAGGAGTTCGTTAGAAATTAATTGGAACGAACGGCACGGAACCCTCTCGTGTCCAATGTCTCTACGCGAGCTATAAGGCCGAACGGTGCGTTTTAATTTCGCGGCGGATTTTGCGGTGGAGAAATCCACGGAATTCTCGGCTCGTCCTGCCCGCGGCCAATAGTAATTGTCGCCATTACTATTTAAACGGGTGCACGATTGAAATTGATAACGGCGACGATATTCAGTTTCCTTAACGCATCGACGAGTACATGCCTGACATCGTGGGTATTGCAGTCAGTTTTTAGAGTCTCTGCGGATTCAATCGACTCTGTGGATTGCGCGCAGACTCTAATGTAATGCCGGAAAAGGAACCGTCAGAGATGCATATAATGAAGCTTTCGACTGAAACGATTATTCACATTGAGACTGATATCGTCAAAGCATGACGTCGCGTTGCCGATGTCTCATTAAGCTACTGTACCGTATTATGCCGTCATTACGCGGACATTACGAGTGTACGTTTGCCTGTCGGAAGGTACTCTAGATAACGAGCTCTCCACTGATTCAATGTAACGCGGAGTATACTCCGTACACTTGGCCCACTTGTCTCATTGCGCGTCGAATTATTCCTCCCATCCTCTACACCCAATCTTTTTGTTCCAGCCTCACATCTTCCGTTTCGTCAGTCGCGTTTCTCCCACTTCCACATTCCTCCTGCGTCACTTAGTCGCTTACACCCTCCGCACGTAATTATGTACAGCTTCCTCTTCTTGTCCCATCCTCAGCCCTAGTCATGGCGTGCATTAGCATCGGCGGAAGAACTCGTAAGAAGTAAGAACTAGAGAGTGGCATGTATTTCCATAGAAATAGCGCCAGTCGTACGCACGTCGTCGTCAGGCCGCTCGGGAGGAAAAAGCACCTCCGCGAAAGATTAATCGTCCTTCTCCCACGACTACCTCGCAATGTCGGGCTACAACCTTTTTTGCCGCCACCTTCTCCTCTCCGCGTGCCCGTCGGAAAAACGACTTCAGTAGTCAGGCACGCCAGGTTTCCGCGCTTCTCAGTGGATTCATTCTGCCCTGTCGACTTTCCAAACGAAGTTTCCAGCAAATTCGTCGGCAATTAGTGGTCGCTGAAAGGACGGGTAAGCGTTACCTTCGCGCACTGCCAATCGATACTTCATAGACAGAGAGCAGACCGCGCGAATCACAGTGCAGCGTCTAGGGGCGTTTCGAGTGTTTCCGAATTTTTCATGACTCGTCGACTCCGCGTTCCTGTCTCCCGTCAACTTTCGCAATTTTCCGCGTCCGCCTGTCGACTTTCTTTCCCTCGCAGCCGTTCGGATTCTCTTAACGAGGCGAACCCGTCTCTCTCCCATTTCATCAAGCCGCGACGTTCACTTTGCGAGATGGCGATTTTTTTTCCCCCGATCCTACTCATACAGCTACGTGATTCCTAGTAACAGATGCGAAATGTTGACTGGCTCATTGCCAGGACCGACCCTCGCGATTCGAATGCATATTTGGCTGCTTTTTCTGTCTTGCCGACTACGACTCGCTTTCTTCGTAGGCCCACCCACGTCCAGTTCCAGGCTCCAGCACCGCAGGAGGGTGAATTTTACCGTCGGCAAACGTCAAGCATAAAGCGCGTGCGGCCATAAACATGTGCTCCCGTTTACGCGAGACTTTGCGCGAATCGGAACCGTGGATATGCAATCAACATGGATGTTATTAACGGTCAGCTGGAAAATCAATACCCGAATCTGGATTACGTTCCCGTGTACGACGGTCGGCATCATGTCGGTTCCATTACGAATGTACGACCGACTGCATGTGCATGTTCCATTGTTCACTATTACGATGATGTACGTCGACTCATCATCGTTGTTCGCGAGCATCAAAACCTTGTACGCCGTGCAGTTGTACAACTGCTACTGTTATAGTACTCCGTGCCATTTGTAAATGTTGAAACGGACATAGGAAAGTTTGACTGCATGTTTCTGGGAACGTGTACAAGTATCAAGAGTTAGAGTACATGAACGGTACTTTACAGAAACGAAACACTTCTTTGATATGTGCCGGTGAGTAAAAAACTGATCCAATTCTAAGGAAGTATACAAAAAAATGTCGCATATAGTACAACATAATTACAGTTTCTTAAAAATCCGAAGACATGCTGCCAATCGGTGATCTCTTTGGCGTGTAATGGCTCGTAAGTAAAACATTCCATTTTCCCATACTCAGCAACTCGTACATCAATACACGTGCGCTCAAAAAAAACAATGTACCACCGTTAACGCCGATAATAAATGAAACTCTCGAATCAAATATATCATGCGGCAAAAAACCGATCCCAAACTCTCAGTATCGCAGTCATAAAAAAGCAGAGTTCCCATGTAGCCAGCGGCTGTTAACATTCGCTCAAACGTCGTCACATCCCAACGAGGACGCGGCTGCGGCGTCGGGATGGGGCTGGAGCGGAATGACGGATGGTTTGCCACGCTTGATACCCCACCACCCCCGATGCAAATGTTCTCTTTATGCGCGAAGAAGCGGCAGGCGACGATGCCTAATGTATTTACCGCGTCGCTGTTCCCGCGAACATTGCGTTTGTGCCGCATTCGCGCTCCATTCGCACTGCATTTCTGCTCGACGCTCTACGGTTCCTACAGATAGTACAGATGCATGGCACGGGATTCGGCGCCCCGTCGCATGGCAACTGTCGGAATCAACATCTTTCTGGCATTAGTAAAACGTACGAGGCGTCTCGCGATGACGCCTGCTTTCATGCGGCGGTTGCCAGTTTTAGACGGCTCCAGCTGCTGGTTCAACTTTCCGCTGCGCGTCCCGATAATTTGATTTACCTAAGCGCGTTACTTACGATTAGGGCAAACAATCGCTCAGACTTTTGGTATCATTCGTATAGACTGTAGAAAAGATGATTAAAAGCAGTGCCGGGGATTCGCTCCAGCTTCAAACGCAATGCCGGAGTGTCGTTTCGTCTCCACTACATCCGTGGCACGTATGTAGGATTGTAATTGACGTCGGTGTCTCCCGTAAGAACGGATAGAGATATTGAAGTCCGTTCTCGTTAGCGCGTCAATTTGCCGTCGAGTTCGCAGTCCGATTCTGTTTGCGAGGGTAAATAGAGTGTAACGTGGGATAAGGGTGGTCGAGTAGTGAGAGGTATTTTCAACATTGACCTTGCAACAACGTTTGCCCGGACTGTATATTATTGCGCTTACCCTCGCCGACTCTATTTAATGACATCGAAGCTATCGTATTCCCTATACATATTCGCGTCCATCCTTTTCGCCGCATCGCGGTTATGAAACTCTTTCGCACGCGAGTGCAGCCGGGTTCTCCGTAAACTTATGGGATGCGCCAGTGACCTTGGCTCGACCTGGCGGAAGTTCAACGAGCGGGACAATAATTTAATCGCGGATACTTTATGGCGCGGGCGGCCGGATTGTTGTATGCCGCGTCATCCTTTTCCGTCCGGCAATCAGGGGAGCCTCATTGTCGGGCGGTGGATAAGTTTCAAACGGAGTTTTATCGGCTTCCACCCCCGGGCGTTGTTTCCCTCCCCTTCCGTCATCCTCGTCCTCTCTCATCGCCACCTGTTTACGAGCGACTCTTTTACGCGGCCGCTACTTCATTTGCCTTCACTCCTCGGCCAGCGTATTTTTCTCTTAAAGAACATCTTCGCTCTTACTCACCTCCTTACTTCGTTCCGTTGCTCGTCCGTCGCAAACCAATTCGTCTTATCGTTTCGCATTTTGCGGATCCTGCGTGACTTCGAGCTCTTCGTTGAAGGTGCGCTGAATCGTCGATTTTTTTGTCCTCTACCGCTGTAATGGTTTCATACGTTTACGAGATCGTGACTGTGTTCTGTGATTTCTGGCCGTTGGTGATTTTTTGCTGAAGACTGCTCGTCATTCGGCCATTCGGCGGCGTACCCGAAATTTTCTTCGCATCACGGCGTTACCTTTCCATCGTCCATCTGGCAAAGTTTACTTTCGATCATTCATCCGTCTCCGTGGCACTTCCGACTTTCTCTCCATTCATCGTGCGTGCCGCGGGAGTGTATTTATGGACAGGAGTCCTCCATCATCCTCAGTCGTATTATTATATTGCCTCGCAGGTGCGTGAGTTGCGATATCAAATCATTCTATATCAGTCGGTCCGCTTACGCACATGGTTAAAGAATCGAAGAGACCGAAGTAAGTATATCATAACAGAATCTCGCTTACATTTTGCTTCTTGTCTGAGAACTACTAACACAAACATACTGAAATTCTACGCCTTATCTGAATTTAAATTTATTAACACATCCGAGTGAATCTCAAAAAGGTTCGAAAACAGACTTTCGAATGAAGCTGTACGCGATGGCTGAATCGACGCTATTAAAACTGTCGAGTGTACGGCAGCGAGGGTGTTCCAAAGTGTGTAAATGAGCCGCAGAATCGGCCGCCAATGGCCGAACGGCGACCAATTTGGTGGCAGCGGCGAACGGTGTAATGCGATAAAGTTTAACTTCTCAAACGCGTCGGAAACTTCGGCATTAACCTAAAAGCCTTGTTCGGCCTACTCGGCGCCCGAGTCCAGCTTTATAAAGGCGCCAACGGAATCGTCACGCTGATCGAGTTAGCCTCGAAAATCCCTCCGTTGGCCGTCAGTCTCAACTTGCCGGGAGGACGACTTCCCTGATCGATATACAGCACCGGACGGAAATAGGTACGGGACCTATTACTTGATTCTTACTGATAAAGTTATTGTTTCTGTATTGAAACGAGCAAACGACGGTATGGATCTATGCACAAACGTCTGTGTGTATATATATGAAATTCCATGCATCAATGTTAACATTGACTTAAATTGAGCTTACTGAAATCCGAAACACCCGCGTCGGCGCGCCGGGGACCATTATCAAAAATCACGTCGTCCCTTTAAATAAATACACACTCCATTTTCCATCAGGATCCACCCGATCGGGTCGCCGCGCCCCGGCTCTGTGTTTTATGCTGTGGCGACGGCGGTTACATAGTTACATACTCGAGCGCGCACGGGGATGAATACAGATGGTTCGGTGGCATTCCGGTGATACGGCGAAACGTGATATCGCATATCGATTCTCCCAACCACCCAGCCGTTCCATCAACCTCCCACCGAGCCCCTCTCTCACCCCTTTCGACGATCGCCTCCTCGGCAAGCATATCCAGATTCGCAGTCCTCGATTAATCCCGCAATCACGTGTGCGGTCCGACCTGCTGTTTCGAAATCCGCGCCCGCTTAGCGGCGGTTTTTTGTCTTCCATAGCGAGCATCGATTTCTTCTCGAAAATCCGGCTAATCCCGGCGACTTACCGGCGTTCCATCATTGCACGACGTGGTCGACTCGTTACGCCGGCTAACCGCATGAAATATGGGCGCGCTGCCTTTTATTTAGAGACGGTTCGGGATTGGGGGGTGGTTAGAGGAAAGGGTGGATGAGTTTTTGATTGAGACGACTGCGTGTCTGTCGCCGGTCAGCCGCAGGAATAGCATTCATTTGACAAAAATTCATTTCGGACGCCCGCGACGACAAATCCCGCGCACGGACCCTAACACGATCATAATGGCGATCGCGTGGCCGAGAGCGCGTTGATTGTAACTTCGCCGAGCAACGAGGCACCGGGCTCGCCGGTATCATTTCCGGTCTCGCGTGCAACACACTTTTTGCTGGGGGGTGGTTGCACGGTGGGTAGAGTGGAGAGTGGAGGGGGTAGTAACTCTGGGGCAGATTCTCGGCGATGGGAGCGACGGGGAGAAGGAGCCACGACGCCCACGGGAGCCATTTCAACTCCAAGATATTCGAATTTTGAGAAGTTCACCATCCGCAGTATGCATAATGCCGATGCCCCCCCGCCCCCGCCGTCGCCCGCTTTTGGTTAACTGTTCGTCCGCGGTGCGCATCGTAAAAGGCGAGTCGACCGCCTCTATTTATCGCCGCACCAGTATATTCGGAATCTCGTTAACTTTTCCAATCCACTTCGGCGGCACGGCCTCTTCTCCTCAAACCCGCGTAGACCCAGGCAATTACTTCCCTCGAAAGCGTCGGATACCATTTGCCGACGTAAAATATCATAACGAATCGCTCGCTGCTCCGTATCGATTTTCTTTCCCCTCGAGTGGTCATTGATTAAATGCGAAGGGACGCGGGGGGAGAGGGTGTAGGCCTGGACCCGCCGTTATTTGTATTGCATATTAGCGCTACAGATATGTATCGATGTTTCGCGTTACTCTTGATCGCATCTACCGGACATATGTCAATTGAAGATTTGTATTTTTCTCGTGAAAATGGCATCTATTTACCACTTAAGAAAATTAAAGATTATGCGTGTCCTTAAAACACAATGTCGCATTTCAACAATCATCACACGCTGTTTCCCATCCCCTACGAAACGTCAGCGATTCGACGCCACCTTCGGCTCGTCTCGGGTAGCGTCGGGACGTCGTCGCAAATTCCAACGCACATTATCACCGGGAAATTGAGATACTCATCTATCCGGCGCAGTTGATCGTCCTTCGGGCGCAGACTTCCGTCGGGGGCCATTATGGCTGCCGTTACATAGTTGAGCTGCCTTTATTCGTGTTTGACACGAATTCGCTTGGCCTGCCAACATCGAGGAAGACAGTGAATGGCGTAGGACTAGAGAGGACGTCGAAGGAGGCTCTTTTAGGTTCGTCATCATCAGCAGCTGCTTTGACCGTGTTTAATATTAATGCCACGAGTATACGGAGAGGCTGGGAGAATGAGAATGAGTGACAGACAGAGAGGGAGAGAGAGAGAGACAGGGAGAGAGAGAGACAGAGAGAGAAGTGAGGCTATTAAACGGAGAATCGAGACTCATTTGCCCGTAAGGCTACCGTAAGTAATCGCGACTGTAATTGGTTTCTGGATCGAAGAGCGTGTCGGGTCGGATCACTTGCTACACCTCGCCCCCGCAGTTGTTACATTGATGACGTACACGGGCAAGCTGCCGGCTAATGGCGAGGAATTGTTCTGCTATGCGGGGGATACGCTTACGATACCGTTCGACCGCCAACAAATGACCCTCCCGGATCTGCCTACACTCGATTCACCGGGGAAGGCTGACGATTTCTTTTGTCGCCACTCGAGGCACAACGTTGATACTGAATATTGACGCTGACACGGTGTCACAAGTGTCGCAACCGTGGGTTTACACATCCCATTGGCACGTTTGCTGTCTTGGTGGCTCGATATTTATTTAACGCGAGATTCGGAGTGCTCGACGGAACAATCGCGATAATACATTGACAGTCGAAAATGACCCAGCGACAGTGGGCGCCGTAATATACGAGCAATAAGAGTCGGTTTAGTGCGGCGAAGAATCCATTTTATATAGGCACTGAATTCACTCCGCTCGTATACCGGCCCCGCTCTTCATGAAGGATCGAGCGTGTCGACGCTCCGGCGCGAAGAAAAGCTGCGAGTCCGCGCTTATTTACAACCGGGAGGAAGCTGGTCGCGCGAAAAAACGTCGAGAGAGAAGTAGAGAGAGAGAGAGAGAGAGAGAGAGAGAGAGAAAGGAGGGGGTGGAGAAAAAGCGAGAGTGAAAGTAGGAAAAGGAGAGAAGGAACGCTCTGGGCGTCCCGGTTTTACGCCTTCCCAGCGTCATTATATATAAGCGTCGTAAATTTAGCGTTAAAGCAAAGCTCCATATCAGTGACATTCATTGACTCGGAAGGTGAGAATGAAAGAAAAAAGGAGAGGGGCGGGAGGGAAGAAGAGAGAAAGAAAGAGAGGGAGAGAGAGGTGAACGCCAGAATCGATCGCCTTCTACTCGTTCTTCTCGGTCTACCCGCGTTGTACGCCCAAGGAACAGTGACTATCGGCCGAGAATTTATCGCACGAGAAATCATCCCGACCGACGTTAGGCGGCCTTCGAATATAATCGCCGTTCGAGTACGTAAATAACGCGAGACGGCGCTTGTTTGTACTTTTACGAGGGTTTACAGCTTTGATACATATATAATTCGTAATCGTTGCCGTCGCGAGCGTACGTTCCGTCGATCGTGCATTACGCGTATATAAAGCGCGTTTCAGACAATGCCGGCAATACAAAGTATTCGTGCGCCGAGGACGTGAGAACAGTGGGAAGCGTTATCACGACGCACAATTTGGCTTTCGGCGGCCGATAAAAGGGAAACTTCGCGCTCAGCAAAGCGCGCGAGTGCTTTTAACTCGTAAATTTTGAAGGGCAGCAGATAATATTGTTAGAGAGTTTAAGAAACGCGCGGCCGCGCGCACTCACGGCTTTAAGTCCGTCTTTGTAGGGGTCGGTTTCGCGGGCTCCCTTTCCGGTGGAATTTATCGTCGAACTTTTTCGTTTAAACTTTATTTATACGCGGCCCCCCGCTCTCTCTCTCTCTCTGTCTTTCTCTTTCACGAGGGTGAGAGAAACTTGTCGGACGTGAGATACGGCGTCTTATTCGCGGGGGGAAAAATTCAATTAGCTGCGAGAGATGTAACGAACGAAGAATGACGTCGGTCGAAGTGGTCTTCGGGAATGTGTCCGGGTTAAAAACGAATCGCTCTTCCGGCCGTGAAGAGAGCGCGGAATTCCGCAGGATGGAACGTTAATGCACGCCGACGTTTTCACGGAAACGCTGTCCCATCTCGTCTATCGATATTCGCCGCGCGTCCGTTCGCATACTAGACCCGTACACGCCTGATCCCCACCAGAAATACTCGATCGCCCTTTGTTGATGAACGTCCGATCTCCATTGAACAGTTTCATTCACTGGATTCCAAGTGAATCGAACATCTCTACTCGGAACATCATACAGTTAACTCCCTCTACTGTCTGTCTCACCGGATCGATTAATTTCACTTGAGAGACGGTCGCCGAAATCACGGGACTATGAATCAAAAGTACATTACGTCTAATATGACAGAGCTACCCCTTATTTCGTTATTTGCTCGACGAACGCGAGACAAACGGCGCTCTAACCGCCGCTGTTCGATCCAGCGGCGTCATCAATCACCGTCCCAAAACGTTCTTACCACCCCGCCCAACGAACGCACACACCCACGCGCGCCTCCCGTATGCCGCGGCACAGAGACAGTCGAAAATAGAATCTGTAAATGTTGCACGAGGGTGAATCCGGCGCATCGGCGGCGGCGGCGTCGGCGTCGGCGGTGGAGGCGAGGGCGGGTTGGACTTGAACGGAATGGTAAATAAAGTCGGGGCGGCAGAAAAAGCGAGGAGTGTAAGAAGCGGACAGACAGAGGAGAAAGGGCGAAAAACGGGGCGGAAAAGAGAGTTGAAGTTGAGTCTTCGTCCGGCCACTCTCGCCGTTTCCAAGCCCCTTCCTCTGCCCGCTACCGCTCGCGTTTTTCGCCAGCCGTCGGAGACGGACACGGGTGAAGAGGGTGGACGAGCGTCGGGGCGTAGAAAAACATTTATTACGTTGCCGTAGGGACGTACGTCGGCAAATAATGTTCACGCGCACCTCCGCCGCCGTCGCTGTCCTCGTCACCTTTTTCCGCGCGGCGCGTTAAGAACGGCGTCCCGTGTCGCGGAATTCGTGACATTCTCTGCCACTCGAACCTCCTCGCCCGGCAGTCCGACTCACGGGAATTATTCGGTGTGCGCGCGAGGGCAGTGCGGCTGCACGGCTCTCGGACGACGGAGGTCGTTCGCTTTGCCGACGTTTTTGCGGTCTTCGCAACTGAATTTGCTTTCCAATTTATGGAGATACGCTGGCTGCGGCGTGGGAAAGAGACGGAGAGCGGCAAAAAGTGTCGGCGGGTCGTTTGATTTTACGCTCGGCGAAATATAGGAATTTTGTTCAGCCGCGCTCTTGTAAACGCGGATTCGTCGGTATGCTTGCGAGGCGCGCCCTTTCATTCGGATTATTGAAGAGCGCGTTGTCGGATCTTGTACACGTGCAACGCGTACCGTGCAGTATCTACGCCGCGAGTGTTCGTCGCTTTTTAAATGTTCCTTATGCGTAAATGGGACGGCAACACAAAATATGTACAAAGTTCTATGTTTCTAGATTTTTTACCCGGACCACTCTTGTAAGCGTCGTCGGCACATATTACGTGTAGTGTAGCTGTAATACGTATGGATGCGAGCGTGTGGAAAACCTTTGGAACTCGGGAACAATGTGACCGTGGATCTATTAAAATCAGGTCGGATGGACACGGAGACGGACGTTCTAAATGTTCCCGACCAATCGGAACATTCTCTCGGCCGCGCGAGTTGACGCGCTTCACAGTTGAGCGTCGCAACATCTGCGGCTCGCCTTCATTTGCGAAATCGTTTCTGTCCCGCTGCTTGAAGGTGAGATCGACCGTTTGACAGAACAGCCATAACTATTAGCTCCGTCGAAGCTTAAACGGACCGCGCGGGTAGATAATTTATCTCCCTTCCAATCGAGTTACCGGGTCACACTCGAGTTATTAAACTTTGCATAACGTAGAAACGCCATGCTCGACGGCTGAGGTAGAATTCCGCGGAATCGCTGTGCGCGACGCTGGGAAATGTGAACGACACAATTGCTGATGCGGCAACCTTAATCGGCGTAATAAATGTACATATTTGTTCAGACGAGATTTCGTTAAGAAGGCCAATTAAGTAGATAATCACGTCTCGTTTATCAAGCCCGTTAATCTCTGCTTGCGAATTCATGAAAATCGTTACATGAACATTCCTGCGCTTCCTTGATGCGTCAGATGAATGGTGATCGATCGAACGCCCGCGCAAGCCTCGATCCTAATAACTCCGTCCATAATTCAGAACGTTTTCAGCGACTTTTCGGCGTCACTTTGACGACCATCGATATACGTTAAATATTTACCATACTTCCCTGGCATAGTGGCGCGTCCACTTTGACCGAGGTGCACTTTTAATTCCGTTTCACATTGGGTAAGGGCAATGTTTCTGTTCCTTCAAAGGGGACGTTTTTTTTCGGTTAATGTTGAAACATTGTACACATACTAGCTATTTCCCATCAGGGTACCCACCTACGTTCGTATCGCAGCAAAAAAAAGGAATACGTGATAGACACACACGGTTGACCCATTTTATCGAAAAAATCTTTTCGCAACGACCTCCCGCCGATTTAAAGAAGTCGCGAAGTATGCACGTTATTATTGATGGAATTTTCAGGCGATTAAAAGAGGGCTGAAAGAGGAAGGGGGCCGGGGGAGAGGATGAATACACATCGGCGGAAAGAGCTTTCATCGATGAGACCACGACGTCCGTTCCAATTTGCCAAAGCGAAAATGAATATCGTGCCCTAACGACTTCCCGTGACAATTATTTTTTGCCATGCGGCGAGCCACGATAATTTATCAGTGCGCTCGTCAGGGCGTTCTTTTAATTTGGTTTCCGCGGAAACAGGACGTCGGAGGTTCTTTCCTTTTTTATTTTTAACGACCGATAATAACGCGGCGCCAATTACTGTGATAAACGAGTACCGACAAACGAATATGCCGTGTTAATAAGCAGCCGTCCGCGATTCAGGCCGTCGCGTCGACTCGGCGAAAATTCAGCAGGCGCAAGGGGTGAATTAGTGGATTTTTGTTATAAATGAAATTTTGTACTTGACCGTCTCGCACTGCGCGGCAGATGTATTTTTTGCCGAGGGACGCGAGGCGCGCACGCGCGCGAGCTCTTGGGAATCTGGAAAACGAAAGAGTTGTGAGAAAGATACTCGGGGAAAAAGAGAATAAAAAGGGGAGCTGAAAGGGGTGAGTGAATCGGGGTGGAGAAGTGGCGAACCTCAGACACGGAGTAGTCTGGAGGACTTAAAGCTCGGCGCGGAAACGTTTGACGTGGAAAAAAATGAAGTAGCCCCGTGCCGCGCCGTCAGAAGGGAGCTTTTTTCTACCTCCGTTAATACTGATAACTCGCCATCCGCTTTCAAGGTTTCCGCGGCGATACTTTTAACCGAATACTTTGCCGCTATTATGCTCTTTGTTCAGTCGCATTATAACGATCATTCGAATTGTGGCGTCGGCGAGCGTTCGTTGCCGTCGGTTAATCCTCTTTAATTGCCACGAATTGCGACGCTTCGGCGGAAAACTTTTTTCGCGCGAGCGTCTTGCTCGAGGCTCTTTCGCGGCTAGCGTCAGTCTTCGTTAGGCGTGTAACAGATACGGTGGGGCGCGGTTCGGAAAATTACCGAGATATCAATTAGCGCTGCGCTTCTCCTATCCCGGATACCTGGAAGCAGAGTTCGTCGATCTCGAAGTGGCGCAGTGAGAAACCGCAGATGTGAAAATCGTGCGTCTGGTATTCGGACAGTCGGAGACCGTGGGTCCAGAAATGATTTCGCACCGTAGGTGGAAAAATTGCGGATCCGAAGGACTTGTAAATTTACTTCGCGGGCGATGCGCATTCTTTCGCGATTTGCATTCGGCGCGATGCGGGTGAGAGAGAGAGAGAGAGAGAGAGAGGACTGATAAAAAGGGAAAACCAGCGGCGGTCGCAGGGGTATTAAGAGGAGTCGCGGGGAGCCGCCGAGGGTTTTCCTCGCGAAACGAGGAAAAGCTCATTAGGCAGGCAAAGTGGGCCGATTTCGAAGCGCCTCGCTAATCTCGCGGTAATCGGGCGCGGCGGGCAATTAACGACCCGCTTTCATTTCGTTTTTATCTTCTCGCCGAGAGCGCGACGATACACGCGCGATAAATAGTACGTGGCGGCGGAGCGGCTCCTGAAATAGTATGACGTCTACTGGCTCGCGAAAAGATAACGCTGTCGCGAGGGTGAAACTGTTTTTTCAGCCGCCGGCGCCCGACGCTTCTTTGCATTACTGCTGCTGTGCTGGCGCGAAAATATTTATTTGCTTTTCCGAGCCACCATCCGTGGAAGTGGATATTGAGGGGAATTAAAAACAGCTCGGAATTCAATGATCCAACGGCCATGGAGTGGATAATGGATGCTTGGATTCGGACTAGACGCTGGTTAAGCGTGCCTTCGAAATATTTGTTGCGAGATCAGACGTGAGAATTGGTGACACGACGATTAAGGGGAGAATTACAGGAATCGCGTGACGAGACGTAATCCGACTGAAATATCGCTGGCTGAGCGTAGAACTTGCATTGAGCGAAAGGTCGACGAGCTTAAAGCCTGAGTTGTGAACGCCGGACGTTGGGCTTTATTCGTTGCGAGGACGTCCCAGCGGTACGAACGAGCGACGACGGTCCGTCCGTCGGGCAAGAATTGTTCTCCCACTTAATATTTCACGTCATCCACGTTGCCCTGCGACCATCGTGAATGTTTCACCGTCAAGACAACGAGTGTCTCCTTGCCCGCGTTCGACCTTGCCCGGACGCGTAGGACATAAAACGCGTTACGTCGCCACTTGACTCCTGTCGGTACCCTCCTCGCCGGTTCACATGTTTCATTCCAGTAAAGTAGAATTCCTGCCGCTCTCCTATCTCAACTCCTCATTGAATCGTTCGAATGGAAGCACGCTGACGTTCAGCAAAATTCATCAGTTCCATGCGACACCAGCCATATTATCATTATTATTTATATCAGCGTCACACAGTCATGCTATTTATACTACACAGTTCTAACGGGGGAAAAAAAGTGAGTAACCTCGTTCCTTTCAATTTTTCACGTCACCGCCGCACCACCCACGAGTGAACCTCGTAAATAGCACCCTCCTCACCCTCGTCATTCCCACATCCTTCCACCCACTTGCTTGCGCGTGGGTCAAGTGCCTATAACGTTGAAGAACTCGCAACGATTCACTCTTCGCGGCCGCGTCGATTGTGTCTGAGTGATTCCATCGGTATTTTATTCAACAGGATGGGACAGGTTATCTCGGTCGCCGTTCGCCCCCGCAGAATATATGGCAGACTTAAGTGACCGCGACACTCGACGGATCTTGTTTTCCAAGAATCCGTCTTGGCCAGTCGCAGAATAGATTCCGTGTCCAGGCTGAAGATTTATACGCGATATGCCGAGAACGATCCACGCGTTGTTCCGTTACGACGCTCAATGATACATGTACCACGAATCGTGTACCAAAGTAATTCGCATAGTCCCCTACCATTACAGTGAGCCATTACACACGGTCTTCGCGTCCCGTTAACTCTTCAACCACGAAAACCTTCGGAACAGCAGTGTCCATTGCACCGAAGCGGAGCACCATTTTAGTACGGAGCCAACGTGAAAGCGTGCGCGCGGACAAATTCGCAGCTTTTCAAGCGTGCCACGCGAACCGAGAAATGGACGGAGGTGCAGAGAGAAAGCGAGCTAGCGAAAGGCGGGTCCACTCGAAAGGGGATGAAACGAAGAGGGAAAGTGTCAGGGCGGAGGACAAAACGTACTAATCTTGGATTTGCTTAGACCGCGGCGGACACAATGGCGACGACGCCCACTCTCCGTGTCAGGCACGGTAGCACGTTGTGCATGAGGGTCAAGTCAGTGTGGCGCGATCCACGTTAGGTCCGACCTAATCCCGCTACATTTCCCGGAACCCGCGTAATCCTGTGTCGTGTTACCTGCGCAGCCGTGATAAAGCCCCGTCCACTGAGAAGAAATCAACGCGCCTCGTGCACGACGTGCGCAGCCCCGTATTCCGCAGTTGCCTCACGTTTCTTACGCTCGAACGACCGACTCGACTCGTTCTTCCACGTACGTTTCTCGCATGAACGTGTTATAATTGCTAGAATTCTGTCACGCTAGGATGACGAATCATTATGATCGATCGTAATTCCGTCCAGGGTAACTATAATATCGTATTGGAGTTGTAATTCCGTCGCCAGATGGTGAGTTGTTATGGGCGATTGCGATTCTGTCGTTGAAGAATATGTGGGCTCAAATGGTTCCTTAAAGCATGTATTGAATCTCGCAGACCTTCCCGTGCTAATTGTATTTTTCGACGAGGTCATGATATAGGGAAAGAGAAAGAGGTACCTAACGATGGCTGCCGTGCAAGACAGTAATTTACAGCGTCCTCACGTCGCTGGAAGCCGAAGAACGAACGGGAAGAACTTCTTTACTCCTCACCGTCATAGCTCTCCCACTAGGATCTCGACCAGGCACGTTGGGGGTGGGTAATCATTGCTCACGGTAAATCCGAGGGGACTTTAGAAGGGGACAAAGGACGAAAAGGGAGGGCCCGAAAAAATGGCTAGACGATTAGCTGGTGAGATGAATACGGCCTCGTTCATATAATCCTCACATAAAACAACATTTGTCGCTTTCCAAAAAAATATATTTCAATAACAATCCGATTAAGCGTCTTAGCGCGTGCAGAGGAGGCTTCGTTTTCACGAATATATTTTGTATATTAAAATCCACGTTCTTCGTAAGCATGAAGCAATGCAGGATTCTCGCGGCCGATGAAGTGACACAACGGACGTCGTGTCACGCGCCGCCGATCCATAATGCATCCGTTAAGAAAGAATCACGCTCAGCCACCGTCAAAGATCCTCCACCATAGCGAGAAGTTGTCGGCCCGGAATCGAACGTCGCGATAGCTCCGTAGCGGAAAATATAAATAATTCATCGTATAAATAATTCAGACTCGCGACAGAGGCGTCGCCAGATCGACGGCATTCGGCCATTACGCGTCAATCGTCTGTGAATCGATCAAAACATTCACGGTGGATACAATACTCGAATTCCCGACAATCCGAACAAAGCTGTGGGAACGTGTTTCGTTGTTAGACAGGAAAAGGATTCCAGACTAGACGTGGAAGAATACGTTATTCATATGCATGTTTTCGTTTACGCTTCTAATCCCCAATATAAAAAGTGTACCAAAATATGAACCTAAACCTAAAAGTTTGCAAAGAGTACAAGCTTATCGGCTTGCAGGTACGCGCAGCTCAACGATATACGTGTATGTGAATGAAATGGTCCGTAATGCTGGAAATTCGAACATCTTGCGTTTCGAGTCGACCAGCGATTCCCATTAATTACCGAGCCAATGGAACGAGCCGAAGGCCGTGCAGGCCGTAATCGGGGCCGGGAACAATCGAGGTACACACAGTGGCGCGGTGTAAACGAGGTGTTTTCTCGCCGCGACAAAACCTGCCCGCCTATGCTCGACGTCGTGCACACTTTCAACAATAACCGCAGCCACAACAAAACGTAACTAAAGAGGGAGCGAATGAAAGTAAAGCGCACGTGGCCTGTTCCCATTCCCGTTTCACGTTTCATCGTGCCGCACATTTTCCATCGCACGATTTTTCCATACTTCGCATGACGCTCGCGCAACGAGTCCAAAGAATCCGACGTCTATTCTAGAGGGCCCCGAACAATGCTTCGTCCGCACTGCACGCTTTCTTTTCGTCTATCGTGAAATCGGGCGAATTAACTTTCCAACGCGCGCTAACGTGTTATAACGTTAGTGGCGTAGTTTCGCCGCGGCGAGTATGTTACGTTTCGAGTTAATGATACATGACGCGCAGGGCGAGAGCTTTTGATTTAGCGTGAAACACGGCGATTTAAACGTATTACGCGCTCACCCTGTAATCGCCAACGCGATAATGGCCGTATATCGCGGTAATTTTCATGCCGTGAATATTTCACGTCAATGAGCTAACGAGACGAGGCAATTGTACGCGCGCGCGCGCTTTTTTCTCCTCTACTATCCGTGACGCACAGCGACAAATCGGGAATACAATGCGTCGAATGTTAGGGGAGGATCGCGAGGGTGATGCAACGAGTAGCCGTAAATAATGAACGTACGGTCTGCCTAGCGTGAAATCGCGGCAATTTTCGTCGCGCCACACGACGACATGTGTATTTTAATTATCAATCAGCGGACGACATTAGCGAGGATAAAAATGCATATGCAATTACGGATTATGGATAATTGTTAATGTTTCATATTTTTCATCCGTTCGCGTATGGAGGCGACTGAATTTGCGGCAGTTGCCGAACTTCGTTCGCCTCACCGTAGCTGTTCCGCTAACAGGGACGTCAAAATAATGGAATATTAAAACTGCATTAAAGTACAGCCCCATACAAAATATCGTACCCCACACATTTCACTTATCTTCTTGCCCCGCCGAATCTGTAGCGCGAGGCGCACCCCATCTCTTTTATATCATCCTTACAGACTGGCGAGCGAAAAAAACCGTCGATTTATCAAGTGTCCGGGTCAAAAGACGATACTCCCATATCTTTTTTTCTCGCCGATCGCATTTGCATAAAGGATAGCTGGCCGAACATAGACCGACGGACGATATCCGACGCGAGGAGCCTGGAAGCTGTCCGGCGCGTTGGAAGTTATTGAAAACAGATAGAGAAAGGCCCCCCCCCCCCCCAACGACGCAGTACGTACATTCCGGTCGAGAACGAGGGAGAGAACGTCTTTACGCCGATGATCCTCCCCTAAGTGGCCATTCTGCGTCGCACCCTGCTCGCACCCCGGAAAGCAGATTCCGTCACCGACGCTATCTCACGGACACACAATACGCATGCGAATCCGGAAATGAGCCCACGAAGAGGCTGGCTCCGCGTCTTGCGAACGGGCGCTATTGAAATCCGCGGAAGTGCCGCGCAGATCCAGTTATCAGGCAGGTTAAGCTCGAGGTTTTAGGACGTTGCTATATAGTGCCCGACGGTCAAAGTGTAAAAAAGAGAAGAGTGAAAGTGTGTGCCCGAGATCGTCATGGATATTGTTGACGCGCGGACGGGTATATTTTTAAGCGACTTCAAAAAGAGAGGAGGTTATCTACTCTATATGTACATTCTTTTTCTGGATGCACTTTTTTGATTAAACTTAAATATATGACAATCGCAACTTTCGAATTCGTCTTTAGAGAAAGGGCGAAGAGGAAGAGGACATTTCGTCGACGTCATTATGGACCGATGTAACTTTTCGCACTCTCAAAATCCATTCCTTGAAACGGACGGACCCTTGAATGGCCGGCCGCATAAACCCTCGAGACTCTCCATCTGGGGAGTCTATCCTCATCTTTGAGTGCCGTCCGGACGGGACATAACAACGGTAACGTAGCAATAACGTAGCGGTAACGTAGCAATAACGTAGCAGTAACGCAGTAGTAACGTAGTAGCACTTCCTCGAGACGGCGAGGAGTGAAGGAGGGGGAGGGGAGAAGCAGCGGAGGAGAAATACGATGGGTCGTGCGCGAACTAAACGAAATTGATCGTAACGCCGAGCGTATCCTATTTAGAATTGGAGCGTATTGAAAGCGGATCGGCGGAATGGCCGTTTGTTCGTCGGTCTGGCCTCCTTCTCGCTCACGCCCCTACTTCGTCCCTTTCTCTTCACCTCGCGCGGCAAGGTGCTTCGAGTCTACGCCGATGATCCCTCTTAAGTGGCCATTCCGCGACGCGAAGTCGTACGAGCTCCACCTTCCACCCACTATAGCCGATAGCTCTTCAAGGTGTAATTCGCATAAGGACCGGTCTCCCGGGAGCGCCTTTCCGATCGATTTAACTTCGCGCCTCCGTTCGAGCCTCGATCCGGAACGCCACTTTCTGCCGAATTCCAGACGTGCGGCGCGCTGCGAACACTCGCGAACCACCTTTTTTCCCGGGAAGTGAGAAGCGTGAGACGCCGTGCAGACGAGTGTCGAGGACTGTTCGACGGCACCCGTAGAAGGGGTCGACATTCTTGGATATGTCGTGTTGTAGTTTTTTAATGCGTTCTTCGTGTGGTCGTCGGTTTTTTTTATTGTAACTAATTTTGTTTGCGTATTCGATGAGTGAGCAACATTCGAATAGTTCCAGCCCTAGTACACGCGCGTCTCATATAGTCCATCGAAAACTCATATTCTCATGGTGGAAACTTTGCGAAAACATTTGACGGTTCTCGAACTCCCGCAACTCCAGACTCCCACGAGACCAGGTCTAAAATATGCTTCGATCACGTTGCCGATTATGCAAACCACGTTTCCGGAATGGCGAGCATCCCTATCTGCCGACGGATCACGACATCCCGAAAGCCAGCAGGCAGACTTCTCGCCAAGAGCCGGCAAGATGACGTTCTTAGATTAAGAATTTATCCGGTGCGAGACACTTTGGCCACGAGCGCGGCTTGGTCATTCTCCAACTGATAATAACGTCGCACGTTGAAGATAGAAGAAGCCGTTTTTTTCGGCGAAAAATGTGTTCTTACGACCATACACGGTGCCGCATTCCGCGCAAGGCTCGCTACGATAACACCAACAACTCTTACCTAATTGCTGATAACAAATATAATTCCCTGTGTACCAAGACACTTCTTTCCCACAAATAACCCTCGCTCACCCACACACCTCGCCAGAAAGTCACATCGAAAAATGAGTCCAACTACCATACATCGGCGTAGCTCGAAATTGATCAACGAGAGAAGAGACACTTTTCGTGCCACTTCCTTTTTATCCGCACCTCCTCGCCCTCGCACTTTCCTTTTCAGTTTCGCTCCCGATCAGCGATCAAACGAACTTCGACTCTGCGGAGCAGTTTCGAGCGCAGTTTGCCGAAGTCACGCGCACATCGGAACTCACTGAAAAGGGTTCGGGTAACGGTCGTTTATCCGTCCTCTTTTCCCTCTCCGCGATAGGGTAATCGACTCTGCCCCGGCGATGATCCTCCGAAAGTGGCCGTTCCGTCCAACACCACGAGTCTCGCCAATGGCAGACCGTAGCTCCTCAAGGTGTAATTCGCGCCGGGCCCGTACCAATGGGCCGAGCGAAAATGTCGGGAATGTCTTTCCGATCGATTTAACCGCGTCCAGGTGTCCGGCGCCGGACGGTCGCACGAAAATTACGACTCAGCGTTCGTGTATATGTGTGTGTGTGGACTCGTACCAGTTCTTGGCGCTCGGTTATTCAGATTCGAAAACTGCCGTTTCCCGAGAAAACGTGACGGAAGGGATACAAGGGACTGTGCAAGTGTGCTACTGTAATATGCGAAGCTCACTCTACTTGCAGACGATCGGTCAATGTTAATGGAAAGAATTTTAGAAGATTTTGTTGTTACATCGTAGTGGGAAAATTAGAAGAAGATTATTATCGTGTGCAGTACTAAAGATGTATAGTACTGTTATGATCATTTGCATAGTATTTCTCGAGTTCATACAGCAAACCATGTCGGCCCAGAATTCTATGTAAAAAACATGGTTGCCCGATCTCATAGACTTTTTTCGCTGCACCTTATCAGTTTATTTTCCTAATTAAAAGTGGGGTAATAAGGGAAAAAAGACGCTCGGCCTGGATTGGGGCTTAGTGGAGAATAGAGGGCAGCGACTTGTAACGCGAAGGACCCGTTTCGTATGCCCGTCGATCGAACTCTCCCTCGTTCCTCCATTACCTAGTTTTAATTAGTAAAATAAACCACCCGACCGCTCGTATATTCTGTAACGTCGCGGAGGAAAAAAATGGATGGGATGCTGTGTGACAGATATTTAAGCCTCCGAGTTGCAGACGCGATAGTTCACCGGCTAATAACAGCGCGTTTGCTCCGGTACAATGGTAATAAAAATGGTTCGATTCATTTGAAAAAGATCTTAATTATCATACCTCTGTAACAATAAATTGCCACCGAAATGAAATGTCACGTTTATTTATGACCATTTCGTCGATTCAAATATCGTTATACGAATTTTTCTGTGCCTTCCACTGCGAGCCAGATATTTAGATATTCCGTTTTTGATGACACACCCTGCGTAATGTACCGAAAATCTGTTTCGAATTCGCCAGGAAATCGTTTCAGTTTTCGATTCCATCTCTGAGCCGTCAATTAGAGCGATTGCAAAGCACGACTCGGCGACAATTACCGTGCGATTGAAATTTACATGCAAATGCGTATGTAACTGCGTGACATGGGGCACGATGAACAGTTGTTACGGCCTGTTCGTGAGGAATAAACGTTTTTCACGTATTGCCACACCTTTTTTTTTTCTTCTTTCACGCATACATTCCGCAGCGCGTAACATTACCGAGTTCCGGATTACAGCCGCGCATATTCTGTGCCGCTGATATTTCGGGCGCAGTCTATATTTCCTATCGCGTGCGAAATTACGCGTATATCCCGAATTTTAAGCTCTCGCTCTATATTCAACGTAACCGATGATTTTAGCCGATTTTTCGATACGATTTGTAATATGCGGAAATAAATGTACAGCAGAACTCAGCAGTGCCGGAGTTGCACGATTTCGAAAGGAAATAAAACGAAATAAAATATAATTTTTCGATTATGGAAAATGCATCTGTTTTTTTATTTTGTACTTTTTGCGCTCTGCTATCCGTGCAAAACGAATTTCGTCTACTGCCGAACGTATCTCCTGCGTTATATACCATTCTACTGTAATACTTGAAAAATGTGTCATCGTCATTTAATGTTGCGAAGTCTAAGTTGTATGTGCGAGAAATATCTGTAGCAGATGTTATGAAACAACCAGTATGACGTAGTTCCGAAGCTTTTAATTCTAATCGCCGTAGATGACGACCCGACGCAAGAGACTTTTATTGATTTGACGGGCGTAAATCATGTCGTTCGCGTTTCCATCGCCATCCCATTCGCTGATTGTTCACTGCTCAAACGACTGTCCGAGAATTACGACGCCCAAGTAACCCACTGCTCTGCGTCGTAAATTCCGAACGACGATGGGCGAGTTGGCGCGCAGAAGAAAGCAAGAAAGTCCATCGAACTTTCCTCCGTTTGCGAAAGTTCGATGAGGGGATCGCTCGTGAGAGAAGTCCGCGCAAAATGGCCGATCTTCACTGCCATTAAGTAGTATAGACATACGAATGGTCGGGCGGTTAGTGCTCGTGTAAATTCACTGTCCTGTGCGACCGCGTTTGAAAATGAATTTTCGGCAAGCGGGACGTCGTTCGGCAAGGTACGAAGTTACAAAATTGACCATTGCAAAATTTACAATAATAATTTTCAAAACGGAATAACACATAGTTGACAATTGCGAGTTATAGAATGAAACGTCATGAACGTAGAGATTGCGCCTTTCGAAATGGAGTGCCGGCAAACTACAAATGCCGAAGTACAAATCACGCTGAGTCAACTAACAATGAGCAGGTTTCACTTTCATTTCCGAAAGTTCGATGTGGAAGTGAGACGTTCCCCTGGTAAAATGGAAGTACGCGCCCATGCACTCTCGGGAGGTGCCTTTAGCCGCGAGAGAATTGAATCGGCGAACGGCGTGGGAATTTCATCAGAATTCCAACAGTCGTCATGCGGCTCGTGGACGTGGATTTTTTCGAAATTACCGCCCGCTCGAATGGCCTCGTAAATCCGTCGCCGGGTGAAAGGGCCGAGGGTCTTGGAACTTTCTTTCGTTCGCACGGCACGGAAGGCACGAGAGGGCGCTCTGTTGGCTGGCAAAAGAAATCGAGGGGGTGGTGCCGGTGAGGAACTCGTAAAAATGACCGGACGTACGTCGTCGATCGCTGGCAGAAACCGAAGCGCCCGGTCGGAGAAAGAGAAAGGAAGACGGACGGGTGTTGAGACGGGTGAACAAAGAAAGCAGTTCGCTGAAAGGAATCGCAGTAGGAGGTGCAAGTTGGAGCGGTGTCAATCGCCGCTAAAACCTGGAAGTTGAGCACTATTCGCTGTAGGGATGTTCGATTACGATCCGATTCTTCAAAAAATCGATTCGTTTGATGAAAAGATCGATTCCTCTGATAACAATTGTTACCATGATGCTAATCTGAGAAAAAAATCGCGCCGTCGAACTTTCGAATCTATATACGAAGCCACTTTCGAATCTATATCTAAGCACGAAACGGGAGCGGACAAATTGAAGTGGAATAAAAGCCGAACACGAGTCGCGCGGGGGATAAAAGCGGTAATCTAAGTTTTTCCATCGCACCGCACCGCACCGCACCGCGGAATGTGCGATCGGCGGCGGCGGGACGAGTAGGGACAAGGACTGAGTGTTTCTCGAATTTCCGCCCCCTTCCCGCGGCTGCATATGCGCCCACCCGACGCACAGACAGGGAGCATTTTGCGCGGATATAGACGGATAGACGCATTTGTTTCGCAGCGAGACGTGTCCCGCGGGAACAATCGACCGGCCACAATGGCCGGCCTCGAAGATGAATGGAATAACGAGAATAATGGCGGGGGAAATAAACGAATCGGCCGTCCGCGAAGGTCGAGATTTCCGAGCGGAGCACGGCGGAAGGGATGCTTGATAAAGGGATTTATGAATGGTCGAGATGTTCGCAGTCGGCGCGCATTATAGAACGATCAACGCCCGCTTTCGAGCCATCAGACGTAACGAATGGCGGATCTGTCACTTTCAATCAATGCATACACAGATTTTCCGTATGCACATGCACGTGACGTAAACAGTAAATTATGAACGTAACGAGGATAGCGAGCAGCTCCACACTCCCGCCATACGAATAAAAACTAAGACAAACTCCAGTCGACATCTTCCGGAGTTTACTCAGCGACAATTTCCACCTCGTCGAGAGCGCGGGGCGCGTTACAAAGCCTTAAATTCAATGTTTTAAGCGTTACGCGTCTAATTGTCCTTCACCGAGGCCATTCTCTTGGTCTCGCGTACCTGCGAGCAGCTGAACTCGCGTTCTCAAGGGAGACAGCGCGCTTGAAAATGGAGAAACTGCGTAGAAACAGGAAGAGTAGGGACGAGGAAACAAGAAGCGCCGGTACAAAGGAGGCAGGACGGAGTGCATATAGCGAGGAAAGCGAAAAGAAGATGGTGGACCGAGAGACAGCTTAACCGGGCGAACAAAGCGGAAAGGGAAGAAAGCGGGCGAGAAAGGACAGAAGGTTGAGGGGGGTGGCTGGAAAACGAGGCAGCGGTCTGGCCGTAAAAACGCACGCGATTTTTACGAGCACTTACTCTAAACGACGAAATGCAATTCAGCGGGCGGGCAGCGAGCGCGAAACGTCGTTAAGGAGGCGCTGCGTCTTGAATGTAAGCACTTTACGTTCATCCGGTGCACGCGCGGAAAGGACGACTGAGACGCATTACCGTTGCCCGAGACACCTGCAGACGCTCCCGTCTTTCTCGACGTCGATCGCTCGACGGCGTCGTTACATCGTAAATGACGCGGCTGCGTGGCGAGGTAAACGACCGGAAAAATTAATGGCCCGGCACCTAGATCTGAGATTATTGAGGAATCTCGTTGTAGCAGGGGAGGGGTACGTCACGAAGAGTTTGCGTGACAAATTTCTGGTGACGTATGTGTGCATCCAGACCGGATGTACACTGTCTCTAAATGTCATTTTCGGGTACTCAATTTCTACATCTACTTTCCCTTCTGATCTCTCGACTTTTCCGAAAATCTACGAGCCCTCTACAAGCTACAAGTTAAGGGCGACAGATCAGTTGCCGGAACAAATACGCTTCTGCGTCGAGAAAGCGAGAGCGCGGAAGAGTGAGACGGGACGGGGATAACTTCGGAACGGTAATTCGCGAAGGAAGAGAGACGGAAAGCAGTGCGGGATCGTAATGGCGCATCTACTGGCTTGCTGGTAACACTTCTCATAAAATGCAGGCGTAAGAAGGAGAATTCAGCATCGTGTCTCAGGCGGCAAGCGTTGCCGTTCCACGGCGGTAAAAGAAAAAGCAGGATAGAGGGAGAGAGAGAAGGAAGATTTGAGGCGCGCGCGAACCGAAATGGAAGGCGGAAGAACACCAGAATGGGAAGATTCAAATAGCCTTTCATCCGCGCGGCTCTTATCTTGAAGCCCATTCGAAGCTTTTACGTAAATTCACGAGAAAAAGCTCCGTTCTCGAAGCGGCCGCGGGTCTTACTTTCGCGCGGATCTCTCTCTGTTGTCTCTCTTCCTCTCTCATACACACTCTCTGTCTCGTCTTCGTCGCTCCCGCGACTTTGTGTGGCGGAGCTTCTTTTTCGGTGCAAAGGATGGATAACGCAACAGAATCGGCAAAATGATAAAGATGTCGGCAGGAGAGATGCGAAAATAGTGGGAATAATGGGACGCATTTTCATCCGAATGGTTCTTCTGGTACGGCACATTAGGTATGTAACGAAATTAATAAAGTTCGCGTGCCAGCAGATAATTAGGCGGAACACGAGTATTCTAAAAATAATTGAGGACACCTCTAGCGAAACGACGCCAACGCTCCAAATATCATCGATTCCATTCTTACTTCAGCAAGCCACAAACTCCGTTGTCAGTAACCGAAAGAGCCACGATAAATGCATTTTGTTCGGCCATCCCCGAGCCGGTGGACTCTTTAAACGTTTAAACGATGCTCACAATATGAGGCAAAGGAGAAAAAGAGTGCAAAAAAAAAAGGAAAAGAAATATCGATACTCGATAAGCCCGCCGCGTTCCTCACTTTCCGCGACACAGATTCCGTCTTCTGCCGCGAAAGAAACGACTTCCCTTCCTTTTTACATCTTGGAACGTGTCATTTCTTTACTTAGTGCGCTCCCCCTTTTCCCGACGAACCGTGCAACAGCGAAAACATTTAGCCATTTTGCATTGGAACGCGTATCGATATGAAGATATCGCACGCGGGACATAACGCGAAGTCGCGCGTCGGTCGGAGAAGAAAACGTTGATGTATAAATCTGGCTTCTCCGACAAAAGAATGTTCTGACGTCATCGACAGATCCCAACGATACACCTTTCGAAGATGCTGACGTCGAATGTTTCGGAATCCTATCCTCGCATGTAACATAAACGTAATTCTTTTCCGGTCAACGTGCACCGATGGATGTCGTTGTGGCCATTTCGAAATTAAGCATGTACCAGCAAAGCTCGCTGGCAACGTTCTAAACCCAAAGTTGTGTTTCATCCTGGACGAGGTTTCACTCCTCCTTTTTTTTCTCCTCTGCAATTACATCCTTGCACTTCGGCCCCAACTGCGAGTGGTAACGATTTTCCTCTATTTCCACCTACCTGACCTGACCTGAGACAGAGAAGAAGAAGTTGATAAATATATTTTCGTTTGGTCGTCGCAGAATGAAATGCGCCAAGCGATGATAGAGTGCCGTTTTTCTTGGCCTCCCTTTTGATAGGAGCGCGCGATGCAGAAGGAGCTTGCATTTCATGAGGTACGACGAGATGTAATTCATCAGGCGAACTAATCTCTCGCGCGTCCACCTTATTGCACATTCATTTTGCACTGTCAGCAGCGAATACGACGTCGGCATCTCGCGGCGGAGAATCGTTCGATGCCGTTCAACATTTCAGCTGTCTGACCGAGGCAAAATGCGGACGTCCTTACGCTCAGTCCTTCCGACGACGGCTTCTTTATTTACTGTATACCAATGCATTTACACTCGTAAATAAATAAATAAATAAATAAATATGCCAAGTTGAAGATTATCAGAGATCAAACCCTGCTACCGTTTGCCAAGCGACCAGACTGTCAAATGCAAGTTGTCGTTCACAGGGTGACGAACGCGAAATCGGAACAGCGAGAGAATTAAGCAGCGTGCATCGAGCCACTTTGCGCAGCCTACATTTCCGCCTGTGCGAGTGCAATACGCTCTTTTCTTTGCGAGGCGAGTGCGCGACCCTATGATCGGGCGCGCTTACCGTGATAACGAAATAACTCCGCTAAAGCGCGTGACACACTTTTCAGGCCGCGCCACCTTCCAGCGCCTATCTCGTGCAAGTGGTTCACGCGCCGTCCCTGACGCGGGACGAAGGTGTCATCAGCGTCACACGATGCCTCGCGCTACGCCGTCTAACGACCGCGCATGACAGATTGAAGATCTCAAATAAATAAGGTCACCGCGCGTAACCCTTCGTTTCGCCGAAGATGGCCCGTCGTAAAAATTTCCATTACCCCCCCGACGCTCACTACTCAAATTTCCCTGTACTTCCCGGGCGAGCTTCCTGGGTCACGCTCACGCTCGCATTGAGTCCATGAAAAATGGTACGATCAAAGGTGCCCTGACGTCGTCCTCATCTTTTAATACGGTTCCACGAAAGTGGAATGACAAAGGTGCACTTTCGGAACGGGTGGGAGTGAACAAAAAAGGGCAAGTTTTGAGAAACGCAACAGCCCCGTTTCGGTCGACCTCCCATCGTCGTCGGGAGTTCGCATTTCATCCGGTGGCGCAGTCGATTTCAAGCGACTCGTCGTCGGTGCGGAGGTAAGGAGATTTTCCGAAGAGAATCTCGAAATATGATAGAGACGGCGAGTGAGGCGGAGAGACAAAGTGCGAGTATGACGGGGAGAGAAGAGAAGATGCTCGTGGATGATGGGAGGGGGGAGCGGGCCGTAAAAATCTCTCGAGTGCAAGACACTGCGTGAGATTTATGATAACGGCGCCGAGGGTAGTCGGTTTTCGGTGACGCTCGATTCTGGCGAAGTCATATCCTCGCTGGCGAAATCTGGCATTCAAATCGATGCCGCGGCTGCTGTAATTTACGCGAACGCCGCGCGTTCTTTATTTGAATAATACGTTCGCGAGGGTTGGTCAATTTTATGGACCGACGCTACGACTGGAACATCGAAGTAACGTCGTACTCGAAATAACAGCGTAGTTCTTCGACGTACAGGAAAGTCGACCGAAGACAATGAGCCTTAGAATGTTATAACGTGAGTAACATAATGACGTTTTTAATGATTCGATAAAATGAAGTACCGATTAGACGATCGTGTCGAGCAATACATACAGCCAGGATGCGTTCACGAGGTTGACGATATGAGGCGGAAAAATAAGCTACCTATGTTATTAAGAGTGCATATTAATGGCGCACGTTTTACGATCCATCGGAGTTTACAGCGGGCAAATGAAACGTGTGATAAGGAGAGGCGCATTACGTTTTGATACGGATGATAAAGTCGTCGACGACCGATTCGAAGCGCTCGTTAATAAACGGGTACTTTTACGATGCTTCGTCGGCTCGTTTATGATTGCGCTGATGAAAATGTGTGATATCTATCTACGCCAGTCGAATTGAATGTCCGCAGAACCAGATAGCGTCGAACGGCGAACAATAAAATTTCAGCCCGTCACTGTGACTTTCCTAACGACATTGATACGTCTGATACGACGTTTGCCTCGTTACCGTAAACTGCGCGATTAGGAAATATTACGCTTTCATTGACGCGGCCGCCTAAGCTCGTCCTAACAGAATGATTTACGCGCAATAAAGACGAACGAAGTATCATTAGACGCTGGCTCCGTGTAGAAAGGGGCACGGAAATCGTGATCAGCCTCATTCTCGCGAATCAGTGGATCGAGCGTTGATCCAGGCGTCCGTCTAAATTGACCCGTCGATCGCGATGCTACGTTTCGTGCTAGACTCACTTTGCCTCAAGTGGAAAACATTGTAGGCAGACAAGCGTAATAATATCGCGAGATCAACGGGAGCAGGGGTGAAGTGCTACTCGGTCGAGGACGAGGAGTCAGAAAGCCTTTGGTTGATCCCGTTGACGTACGACAAATGAAGACGAGCATCAGTGTGCGCGGACTAATAATTTACAATTCTCCCGAATTAACCGCTTCCCATATGTTTTCCGTCGTTCCGTTTATAAACGTTCCCGTTCTTGCGTGCCACGCGCGCAACTGCCTTAGACTTTACGACGAAACTCAATTCTTCGGATGCTTCTAAGTGATCGTGATCGATAGTGCGGCAAGACAGGGAGAGAGAGAGAGAGAGAGAACTGAAAATTGGCTCGACTGCCAGAGAGCGAACGAAAATATTCTCCGAGCTGACTGGATAATACAATAGCGCTGTCGTCGAATCTCGGTTTATATTCGCTTTGACAATGAATCTGCCGCATCAATCATCGTCGGAAGATAGTAAATCAAACCGCATCGAAGAACTCTCGAAGCGCCCGACGCATTGACATCGATCACGTTATCGCTTTATCAATGGAAGTAGAACACGACGAGCGAGAAACTTCTCTCGATTTACACTGCGCCCGCGTCCGCTCGGAACGCTCTTAATTCGATTGACTCGCCAATTTCTTGCCGCTCGACGACAGAGACCCTTCCGCGGCAAACGAAAATCTCATTCGTTCGTCGACAAAGAGATGCGGCCCGGACGATGTTTATACGGACGATCTTTTGAAGCCTTGTCGTTTATAAATCAACCGCGAGCGGTGGGCAGAGGGTAACAGGGGGAAACAAAAGAATGATTTAATAAGAACAGGAAAATCCGTATGAAATTATTCCACGCTTCCGTAACGAGCCTTGTAATTAGCTAGCCCCACAAATTGCTACAGCTTGAGTTACCTAACTCTCTTTCTGTCTCTCTCTCTCTCTTTATGTTTCTGCTCCCTTTTCTCTTTACTTCCATCCACCGAACATCAACGCCTCCAGCCGACTCTTTTCCACCCCATATTCGCCCTCGACTCTTCGGTGCTTCTCAGCAACCACATACCACCCTCCACGACTATCCAAGCTGGATAGTCCATGGCGGGGCTGTTTCCTTCGTTGACCGGTCCAGATTAAAAATACCGGAGGACAAAACTTATCACGCTGAAAAATAGTCCCATTCCTCTTGTCGAAAAAGTCCGGCCCGGGTGTTTCGGAGCGCTCGGATCGCCGAGTTTTCGAAACGTTTGAATGTAAAGCGAGGGAGAAAGGTCCGCTTTGTGTGGTCTGCGTGCATACGAGTACGCTTTGAATATCCGCGTTCTAACGAAGCCCCGTATACTTCGTACTTTGCTTTTAATATAATATTCATGCGTGCACGGATATATGTTTGCATTGGCGCACGATTGATATATTCTATAACACATATATCCAAATATATGACCAAACCACAGAATTGCACGGTACACCTTCAGCCCAAAATTGCCTTGCCTCGATTGCCAAACTGCAATAAGTCCTCTTCTTTCAACGCATTCTTCTAAGGTCCACCGACTTACGCTACTTTGTCCAACCGGACCCGTGCCGTTTGAAAGCCCGCATTCGGATTGTTATTTTCCAGCCGCGCGCAGTAACAAGGTTGTGTGTGCATGCATGCGTGCGTGTGTGTGTGTGTGTGTGCGGAAAAATGTTTGGCCGAGGGTACAGTGAAGAGCAGCAAACACGGGGAAAACGACAGCGAGGAAAGAGGGATAGAAGACGAGAAACGGGGAGAGAAAAGAGATAGATAGATAGAGAGAGAAAAGGTAGAGACCACTCCAGGATGACGGCGCTCAGCTTGTTTGCTTCGTTCGCTGTATTTTCCCCCCGCTTTTTGTTTTATCAGCTGCAGCCCTTCTTTGCGAGTTGAGCCACCGCGGGTGAGGCTGACAGGCATGCACGCGGATAATGTGCCGCCGTTCTGTACGTGCGCAGTCTACCGGTAGCGCGACGTACGAGTGCTAAAGTGGCGCAAAAGTGAGCAAACGCATCAAGAACAGAGAGACGTCGACTTATGTGCCGACGCGCCAATTTCTGCCTAACCGCGTCCCCACTTTCGCTCTCGCCGCATTATCCGGATCTATGGATTATCGGTTATCGGTTGATCGATTTTATTCGGAACATTGACGGAGAATTAGGTGTGCATCGAGAGCAATTGACGAGCGCGCCTGGCAAAGCTGTTCGTAGGGGCTGTTTTTGTGCTGCACGAATTTCTTTCTTTCCAGACGTACGGTAGGAGGTTAGAGAAAGAAAATGTTGTTGAATTTGATGCCGTCCCTGTACTCCATGCTGCCCCCGTCTTCCACTTTCACTTCGTCAGGTAACGACGGACGGAAAAGTGACGGCGGAGGAACGACTCGAAATTGCCGTCCGTTGTTGCGGCATAGAGGGTCGTAGGTACACAATGGCGCGGTACAATGCGAGATGCAACTAGGACGGTAATTTCTAGGATAATATTTTCCTGAAAACGTCAGCGGCGCGGCCCGGCGCGCTCGCCGTTGGCCGCGTTTTTATGCAAACAGTTTCATGAATACGGCCCCGGGTTCATGCTACTAACGGAAGGGGACGCTTTTTGTTTCAATTTAGGATGAATTATCGTCTGAGAAATGTGCCCGGCCCGGCCCGTTGTATAGTCGCCGCGCTATCTGAGAATTAATAAAGGCCGTGCGTGTGCGCCGGGGTGGAAGGAAATTCAATACAGCCGACGTACCGACTCTCGACAGGGTCGCCGACGACGTCGTTAACAATCGATATTTTATAACATTGCCGCCGCGCCGTGCCGCACTTTTCGCCGAACCAACCTAACCGCCACTGAAACTTCGCACTCTCTCCGTCCGGCAATATCGCAGATATATCTTTCGCGCTCGCTCATGAATAAAGCGCGTGCGTGTGCGCGAGAATGGAAGGAAGTTCAATACAGACAACGACTCTCGACTGGCTTGCCAGGCTGGCCGTTGACAATGGCAGCGTGCCCTCTTACTCTTCCCCCGAAATCACCTTTTCGAACTTTCTCGCACCCCGCGCCACAAGCAATATCGCCAAATTATCGTCACGTTCGCTCGTGAACTTTTCCTCGCGTAAACGCGTACGAGCGGAGGCTCTTCGGCGGGGCTATGAATTTTTCACGATTCGCGTGCTCGCGCGGCGTGGCATGAACGAATGAAACGATAATTAGTCGGGCCGCTATTTTATTCGCCATCGTCGAGAGCGAAATTTTGTGCGCGGTGTCCCGCAATTCCCGCATGCTGTACGCCCGGCTAGATCAGTCATAATTAACGCTCGCGTTATGTCCTCCCCCCCCCCTACTTCCCCCCTCCCCGATGGGGTGGTCGGCTGTTAAATGAAAACTTATGGACGAAGGTAGGGGCGTTAAAACGAATGTACGGGTAAATGAGTAAATGAGCGGGAGCGAGAAGACGAACGGTGCGGGCTCTGCTGGAAAGTGCCAATGTTATTCTCATTGTTCGACCGCATAAGAGGAAGAGAGGGGGAGGGGAGAGAGTGGAGGTGCTATAAGTCCGGATTTTTCATCCCTTTCTCGGGCTGAATTACTGGCAGGGGCGCAGGGTAGAGGAAGGAGAAAAAAAGGAATTTACTTAACGGGAACAAAAAGGAATCGGACGAGCGCCGGAAAACCGGCCACACCTCCTTCCGCTTCTACCCTCCCCCGACGTTTTCTCCTCCGCAACCTGCCCCGCTGCTCTTCCCATGCTTTTTCCTCTTTGCCAAAGCACGCGCCTGCATCGCCGGTATTATTTTACTCGCCCCCGACGCGAAAAATGAGATTTCCACCCGACCGTTAGGCGTTCGTCGTAATTTCGAGTGTACGCTTCGCGTGAGCCTGATAACGTGCATTCTCCGGCGGCTAAATCTCATTTCAATAATGAATTAAACGTTACTTTATTTGTTCGTGCCTCTCGTTTCCGGGCTACGTGAATTTAAAGCTTACATACGCTGCGTTATCGTTTCAATCAGAAGACGAAAATTGACGTGTGCAAGGATGACCAAGTAACTCCAATCGAGTACAATAAGTTGCTGTGCATCTTCCGTATTTCACACACACGCGCGCGCATCTTCCTGCATCAAACTATTACACGTGAAATATTGCTACTGTTGTGATCAGTCGATTCGAGGTCTAAACTGTGTACAAATGATCGTCACATGTCCAGCGGAAGAGTGACCAGTCCGATAATAAATTCCGTTCTAATTAAAACGATGCGCCGCTCGTGTCCTGATAATTATCACAAACAACCAATTACAACTGCAAGTTTGATAAAAGGCTGCCGGTGATATAATGATGTTCCTGTCCGCTCGTTATTTCGCGGACGGTATTACAGGAGCGTATTCCAAAATTTTCTGATCGTCAGTGGGTGCAAGCACGTGGAGGAGCTCTAAAAGTTGGCAAATGTTACGATTGACGGTACACTCGATATTCGTCCTACGAAAATGACACGTTCGAATTGTTAAATCCACGCGCGAAAACCGCTTAACGTGTAATGGGCGACGGATACGGTGGAGCACAGAGACGTAGGATAACTCTATGACACAACTTTATTACGAGGGAAAACGTGTCGACTGAAAATTCACGGCAAAGCTCCCGACAAAGTTCGTCCGGTTTTCTGGATACGGACTCGTGTCCCGGATTAAACGGCAAGAAGCAAAAGTATCTGATTGAAGATAAATTGAAACACGCGAGAGACGGGAGAACGGGCTGGGCCGGGCCGGTTCTTACGTGCCTGAAATAATTAATCGAGGCTGCAACTCTAATTAAAGTCCGCGGAACGGAGAAATGAAAGGGACGCTAACGCGATTTACAAACGCACCGATTACGTGACGAACATAACACGGAGTAGAAAAATGCGAAAGAAAGTCGAACGAAAGAAAGCAGGAAAGCATGACATATAGAATGCTGCAAACGGAAAACGCGAAAAAACTGTTTAACAATTTTTGACCATATTTTCAGAAACCATCCCGCGACCACGTAATGTGACAAAGAATACAGACTCGCGCGACATCGCCGAAATTCTGAGATAATTCAAGCGACGATCGCGTGCCGGGGGACCACTGTAAACGAGGCGGCAAGTAGAAATACGATTTCGCGAGCGGACGATATCGCCACGGCACATAATTCTCCGCGACGTGGGTCGAGTTGAATTGCGTGATGGCGTGACGAACGTTCGCGCACGGCGGCCGCGCGGTATCGTTCGAAGAAAAGAGCTCGGAGTGGCGGCCGCAAAGGAGGAATAAAAGAAAGAGGGCTCCTCGCCTTTCTGCCGGGCCCCCGTTTTCGCGCGAAACGAAGGTGCTCCAAGTGTTTCGCATGGAAGAAAGAGTGGGATAAACGATAAAAGGCTAAATAAAAGCGCGCTGGAAAAGACGTAAAGCTTCGCTCGGTCGAATGGGGAACGTTTAACGGGCTAAAGAGAGTGCGCCGAAGAACAATCCGTCCGATAAATATAATCCACGCGCACCGCACGACCCGCGGAATACGATGGCTCCATACGAAGGAAACCGAAGTGCGCGAGTGCACGGTCATACTTTGCCCCTCCCCATTCGCTTAATTGCTAATCTCGCTAACGAGGTCAATTAGTGCACTTTACTTTCGGGCAAAAATAAGCGCGGAAAGAAGAACGCAGTAAAGGCGGCATTGCTCACGGAGGGACGCAGGGGCGAGCGGGGGCAGAGTAAAAACAGACGCTGTCTCTCACGTACCGCGGGGCGGGATGAAAGTTGGAGCAGAGCTAAACTTAACGGCGGTGTCAACGTAATTCCGCCAACTTCCGCCAATTTGCAATCTCCCTCGTCAAGGCGACGGAATCACCCCCCGACGCAAGTTTTACAGCTCGAGATAGACCCCCGGCCGCACTCGTAAAAAAAGCTACGTCGAACGTTAGCCTTTGAAGGGAAAAAACAACACGGCAAGGTGGTTCGTCCTTAAAAAGTTACGGGGGCCGGAAAAAAAAGGATTGCTGCGTGTACTTTCGTAATTAAGGCCGGCTCGATCGGGAGGATAATTATAGTTTTCGTTGTTGGGATTTAACGGTCGAGCAGTTGCTCGGTGTCAGACGTACTGTTATAATTGCGGTAAAACGGGTTTTAGATGTGGATTAATATAGGAATATCATTAGTCGGGGTTCCCACACACTGTAAAGGATCGGAAAGCCTTCCGTATATTGAACGTTTTAGTAACGTAATTATCCACCTTGCCGCCTTTTGTGCGAATTTTCCATTTTTACACCATTCCCGATCGCCGATCGACCTCGTGAGCCACGCTTCCCCCGCAGTGCAGCGCGATTCTACTGAAAATGAGCACAAAGCGCCTAGGGCACGGACTAAGCTTTAATTATCAGGAAAATGGAGTCGCGCGGCGCTAACCTTCATCGTTCGTAACTTCGATAAAGCGTAATCCTTTCCCACTCTCTTATCCCCTCCGTTCCTGTCCACCCACGTTTCACGCAGCATACAGTAAGTCCGAAGGCAGGGGAATGAAATGTTAGTGCACATGAATGTAACATTGTCCTGAATGTTCTTTCAATCTCCTTAACTTAACATAGTTGATACTTTGCGTATCGCAGGCAGCTATGGTCATTTTGTTGAATTTCATATTTCTTATTTCTACAACATGATGATATAACTAACAATAATGTACATCAACAGTAAGGACTGCACCTGTATTTTTAATTCTTGTTCACCAATCACTCATAATTTATTGAAAATATTATCCTTTTTCGATGCTTGTGCCTCAGTCTGTTTTTTCTAATTCCGTATCCCGAGTCAAAATCCGCGACTACACGTAAGAAAAATTCGACGACCCGAAGTTTAAATACTATTATTTTACGTGGCAGTCGATGTGTTAATATCGGACGGTGGCAGGGAAAGAAGTATAGTTACAGGACGAAATTGCCGACCAGGGATGGCGTGGAAGTTCCTGGTCCGATATGACCCGCGTCCGCTTCTCTTCCCTGGGCAAGGGAAAAAGCGCGATAAAAATGCTAAGTGCTCGCGCGAGATGAGATGTTGTCCCTCCTTTTTTAACTATACACGGGTTGCGCACGAGAAACAGGCCGTTACGATGGTACGAAGGGGGTGAGACGAGAGAATGCCGGGGTTCCTTATTACACGGAGCACTGGCGAGGTTTCCCTTAGTTGCAAG
The DNA here is from genome assembly GCA_963942575.1 of Priocnemis perturbator. NCBI lineage: Eukaryota > Metazoa > Arthropoda > Insecta > Hymenoptera > Pompilidae > Priocnemis > Priocnemis perturbator. Next base: position 12,573,842 of record OZ012653.1, read on the forward strand.
CAACAACGCGAATTTCAATATTTTTAGTCGCCGCGCCGGTGTCAGCTGTTTTCGGGCGTAAAGCAGAAACGTGCACACGCCGTTGCATGTAATTAAACGTATCGCGTATACGGGGTAGGCTTGTTCTGTATATGCGACAAAAAAATTCATTATTCACTCGACCACTTTCATAATCACCGGCACATGCACGAACGAGTCTACGACTGACTTTAAACGCGATTATGTAGATGTGCAATAAATGCGACGATTTTATGTTTAAGCGTGTTCGTCGAAGGAAGCCGCGGTACAGTCGATTTTTGTTCGCGAGCCACTCGATTTTTATCACTGGTCACCCGGCACTCCCTTAATACGGGCGTATTATCAACGAAGCGCCGGCAACTTTTGCCCGGCCGACGACGCGTTCATCGTTTCGTGTCTCGTTAACGCTGACTGCGCGATATTTGCAGTTGCCAAGTTAATTACGGTAGTTACGAGCGCGACCGACCGGCCACGCGATACCATCCCATAGTGGGAAGGTAAAAATGTTTTACGATCCGCATGGAAAATTCACGCGCGCCGCAGCGAAGTATTCTGCGAGCGCGGCGCGATAATCACCCGCCGAGAAAATGTGCCCGTTATTATGGACTGGCAGCGAAGTTCGTGCGACGTTGTATAACGTATACGACGTAAGTCATTGTAATTCGCATCGATAACGAGCCTGCCGAAACTTTCCGCCGATCTCTAGGTGCCCTCGTAAAAGATTCGTGTGAATTTAAATGTGCACGCTTCTCGAGCGAGAGTTTGTGATTCGTCTTTCGCGACACTTTTTGACGCTCGACGGAGTAAGCAGAGGCTTCGTGGAAGATTCGGGAAAGGCGTGGTTCGATATTTCGCGGCAAGATCTGCTGTCTTTTCGAATGATCGCAGGAGTAAGGCGAACCGCAGCAGCCGAAATCGGGGCACCGGATTTCGTCGATGCGTCCTTGTCGTCCATGTAGGTGGGACCAGTGTGTCTGTGAGAAAGAGAGAGAGAGGACGGCTTTCCCTTTCGGGTTCGTCTGCGTTTGCTGGAACGTTGAATTACAGCCGCGAGGCGTTGCATGAGATTCGCGCTGACGCCGCTCTTCCGGAATGGAGAGCTTACCTCGGATCCCGTGTGAGAGTTCGCAATCTATTGTATTAGCTTCTACGAAAACGTACACCGTCGTCGGTATTTATCGGCCGGCCAAATTCGAATTTTTCCGGAAACGTTTTGACAGTTCACATTAGGTATAACGGATCCGATCCTAAACTCCTAAATATACTACTTTATAAAGCCTCGCGAGATAAGTTGATACGAATTAAAAGTTTCATATTCAATCATCCTCGATCTACATATTCAGTCTGGGTAAAACTCGAAACCCACATGCGTATGCAATGCTCTCGCGCGAAACCATATTTCGGATTACCCTAAAATCTACCAGTAATATTTCCTATAAATGCAGAACTGTAATTTCGCTAGTGCGCGGGAGTCAAAGTCGGTTTGGTCGTTTCGAAATTCGCACGTTTTTTCGAGGTCCACGCTTTCACCCGGGAACTTTGATGTATGACTCTGTCGTCGCGACGCAGTCAGATCAGATAATCAGGTGTCCTGTCAAAACGGTGCTCGGGCCCGTCGGTGGCGGGTTACAGCGTACGAGGTAAGTACGAGACTGGGATAACGTACGAACGACGATTTGTCAGAGCGTTGATTTGTAACCGCGCGGTGTTGGCGAGCATTGATTCATGCTGACGGAGTATTCTGTCGGAGCACTCCGCTCGTCGGCCCCGTTCTGTCAGTCCATTATGACGCCGCTGCCCGACCATGGCGTACTGTCAAAACTTTTATCCGCTTGTACGGCTCGGATTCGGAAAGTGCCGCGAAACTGACGGACGATGGTGAAGGGACGATTTCCGAAGGGCGCCGTAATTGGAAATGCCTTTCCAGGCTATGACGTCGAGATCTTTGAGCGATTAATTTTGACAAGCATCACGACGCAGGTGAACGATCTTTTCTCGGCACAGATCTCATTCGCCGAACAAGTCGTACCTGTTCGATCAAACGTTTTATCGTTCGAGGGAAGTTGAAATCACACAATTCTAATTTTCGTCTATAAGCGAGCCAAACCGGATTAGCCGTTCGACGTTTGACTTTCTTTTCGGACCATGGTGCGCACTTGATATTTGCAGTATGCTGGCTTGTTACGACCGGTGAACGAAGTGGCCGCGGAAAACGCGCGTTCATCGAGGACAACCGGCGTACGATGCAGTGGAACGTTGCGGCCGGCCATCTCATTACATTTGCATCGCGAACGAGCGAGATAATTACGTGAGCCGTAATGCAGCGGGCCGGCATCGTGACGCGTCGTTGGACGTTAATTTATGAGCGGAGCGCGAAGATTCAAGCTGACACAGGGGGTTTGCCAGCAGGAAAAGGGCTTACCCTATCTATGCTGACTGTCGTCGGTCATCCTGAGAGAGTCCGACGTGTCGGAGCGATTCCTCGAATGCGCTGCGCACCCCGCTTCGATCAAGAGGTTACTCTTCGCCACTGATGAATAATACATCCGTTTTCCACGAAAGCTTACGTGCGAGAAACTGTCTCGCGTCCTCGGCGTCGTGAATGTCTGACGGCTAAATAAGGCGACTTTTTCCCATCTCGAAACACAATTTAACTTACGTTGTTAACAGTCATCCTGTTTGCCGGGGAAAAAGAGTTGAACGCCGCGCCGCTTATATTGTTGCACTCGTTGAAACGCGATCTATGACCCGTATTAAGGCCGAAGAACTTTGTTCGTTTAACCGGTAACAATCGATTTCGACGGATCCGACGACAATGACCGTTCGCCGGCGAACGAAATGAATTAATTCCAATTTCTCGTCTACTCAGACCGCGCATCGAGTGAATAATTAAAAGCAGTTTTCATTTGCAGCGGCTGCCCCCGCCGCCCGCGTCGATCCTACAGCCGATACTTATTCGAGCCAATAAATTGGGATGAAATTGCGACCGGAGCTGCCACTTTAATATCCATCGAGTTGTCGGGGGTGGAAAAAAATATTGACTCCGTTCCGCACGTGTATGTTCGTATTGTTCTGTCTCGCCTTGACGAAGGTCGCGAGGTGGGCTCAGACCGCTTGCTCGGACTTTGACAAAGTGCAACAATAAAATCTCAGGCTCGACTTAAAGGATGTGAGCTTAGCCGGGCGGAATAATGCTTCAGTCGGCAACAGGATCGATCTCCCGAAGCTGCGCTCAACGCGAGAGAGTAAATAGAGGACTCAAAGCCGAATGGCGCGGGCACGTCGCACGTCCTTTGAAGCGACTCCAAGCTAACCGGAGCAAAACGGCACGAGCAGCTTGCCCGCGCAGTTTTGCTTTGATAGTTATGCTCTACCGGACGCTCATCCCTGACCGACAATGTACGCGATGCGCCACTTGGAATGGACAGCTTCGACCGTCTAAGAATCTCGACTTTTCCAAGAATCGATTGTATCTATCACAACGACTACGTATGCGACTTTCGGCAACTGCTGTGTAATTACTTCAACGCTCAACTATGCGCTCATTATCATGCATATGGCGGACGAAGTTGAGGGTCATTCGCGAATGTATACGATAATTACCGTGTACGATCATGTATGATAATGAGCTCAATATTTCTGACGAAAATTCGATGAATTTTGATGACCGTGTCAATGTCAATTCATTCTTCATGAAAAGTGTAATTGTAAAACGCGACGGTAGCGGCCTGTCTCCCGAGTGTTTGTCAATAAATTTCGACGCACTTTCATCTCGATATCATGCCATTTAATTATCGTTTACCGTACGCTTACGCAAAAATCGACCCTTCAAACTCTTCCTCGGCCAGGTAAAATTTTACGCTGTCTTATCCGTGCGAGCGTGTCAGGTTCTCGTGTATCTAGAGTCTCGAGCGCACCAGCACGAGCCAAACGGAGACGCTCATACTTCACGATTAATTAACGAATGAATCCGCCCCCGAAAGCTTACAGTACGAGGGAGAGAGAGTGCGCGCGCGCACGTATGTGTGTGTGTATGCCCCGGTGGCTTCGCCACGCTTGGTTTCCCAGCAATCCGGCGCCTGACTCAGGAATTTCGGGGATTCAGTTTTAGCCACTCTACTGGCAGCGAGCGCGCCACGAAATTCCATAACTCCGCGGAATGAGCATGAACTTATCGGGGCTGAAAGATATGGAGACTGTAAATACGGAATCCCATCCCGGTATACTGTCTCGGCATTATACCAGTCGCGCGACAAGCACGGTTCATTTACTCTATCAGAGACATCGTTCCATGAATTTCGATGTAAAGAAATTTCACCGTGACGTAACGACGCAATTCTGCCTCCACTCCGACACGTGCAACGGTTACGGGAAAGAAATGTAGGATTGATATTACATAAAGTCCATTTATTAGGAACAACCTGCGTCAATGTCTTAGCTACGAATGCTGCATCAAAAGTGATTCGATCTTTTGCCGCATGGCAACGACACGGACACACACAGAACACACGTGCATACGCACACGCATCTTGTCACCTTTGCTGGCGCCAAGTTCGAGACCCTCAAAATCAGACACCACAAAGATGATCGATATCGGCATGCATTTATATTAAAGCATTATTACATACCATTACGCAGTGCGGCACCATCTCGCACTCGCAGGACTTCCTGTCGTCTCTCCAAGAAAACCATCTCACCTCGCGATCGACTCAATCCGCGCGTTTGTTGCGCATCGCAAATATTTGTCCGCTCGCGGACTATCTCTGCTATATGCACCGCATGCATTGTGTGCACTTCCATCCAGGATCTTGCCCGCAGTATTTAGCGCGCATGAATTTAAGCGTCGCTTCGGAGATGAGTCGTAAGAACGTTTACAATCCGTTCGAGCGAACCGCTTCACGTATGAATGTGCAGTTATCGGGATAGAGGAAGATTGAACGATTAAAAGAGACTGCGACTGGATCGCGTTTGATGAGTGAGTGAGTGAGAGAGAGAAGGGGGAGGGCCGCGGGGTAAACGCGGAATATGTACTTAATTCTAATTGGTGCAGCGACATGTAGCGATCTCATTAAGGGCCGCTTTGAGGGTAACTCCATGCTCGATCGAGTCGTTCCGCGATTCAATTAGCGAACCCGTCCCGACACCACGTTTAAAGTTCCTCAAACAATGAGAGAGGAGTGCTTGCGCGCCTGCCGATAATCGGATTCCCCGTTTCTTGCCCCCGTCGCGCGTGGGCGGGGTCGAATGTGAATTTTTGCAAAAATTCCGACGACGCACGAGTGTTTGCCGGCGAGCCGAGGGAAAACGGGGTTACTTCGAACGCGTTCAACGAGCTAATGACTTCTTCCGCTCGCAAACGGGAGCACACGGTGGTTACATAGTCGCTAATTAGAGCTTTAGCTAATGCGCAAGCTTTCGAAAGAAACCTCTAAAGCTTGCCTAACGTGGCGTGGGATCTTTCGACATTGGAAGTTCGGAAGTTCGTAAGTGGCCGAATCGAAATGTATGAACGTCTTGACCGATCGGCAGGACGAACGTTTCTCACGACACATGCCTGGAGGAGAGCATAGAGAATTGAGAGGAACAATACTGTCGGCACGTCACGATTTATCAATGGATCCGCGTCGATTGTCGCCGAAAATATTGACGTCCGAGAGCGAAAGGGCGTACGTTTGACGCGAGTGATAAAGGGTGCAAAAAAGTGCGGCGAACGACGGAGTCTCCCAGGGGAATATCCGCTCTCCAGATGGGCCTATGGGCAAGGAATAAAGATGGACGATAAAAGCGTGGACGTTGATGGAAACACCGGTGGCTCTGAAGCGTAACGATAAAGATAAAGAAAGAGGGTGGTTAGAGGGACGGATGCAGAGAGTGGAAGGTGCGAAATGAAGATAGCCTCGAATGCGGAAGGTCGACAGACACACACACGCGCACGTGCGTGCGCTGCGTGAAGGGGAGTAATGGATAAGAAGACAAAATAACAGTGTGCCAGATAACTAGTCTAACTTGGACATTCTAATTACAGAAATCTGGAAATTATTATCTACTGTCGCGATAACGCAATGAAAGCAATATGAAGTGTGGTTTAAAGTTAGAATTACGGACGGGATATTGGAATAGAATAGACGATGGAATGTATATTCAATGTATCGGAGTTTTGTGTTGAAGAAACGTCCACCTACTTAGTTGTATTTACAGGATATTTATTCGATAAACGGACAAATGCACGACCACTTACAACAGTTTATTCAGATCCGCATATCCTAGGATTCTCGTGTTACATTTACTCTCGCCATCTGTTACTCGTTTAAAGGGACACCTTACCTATATCGTTACTGCGAATCCTTAATTATGTTACCGACTGTTATCGCTCGCGTTTGTCTCTCATTCGTTAAACATATCATTCTCTTTAATCCTCTCACATCATTCAACGTGTATCGATTTGTCCAGCCATCTGCACCTACGATATGCTGTCCTCAAAATAAATCTTCCCACGAAAACCAACTCAATCAACTGCGGAAAGAAAACTTTGCTAACCGTAAGATTACCGTTCGGTGTACGATACGTATTCGCTAAATCTGACGAAGTCTAAATAACACAAACGCAGCAGTGTGCGTATGCTGTAAGTACGACATAAATCTAAATAAAATTAGTTGAAAGCTGGAACCGAAGAGGTGCACGAATACGACAGATTGTTATAACCAAGATTTTGCGAAATAATCAAAGCCCTTCACACCGCCACCGGACAAAGTGCCATGCCATTGAACCGTGATATTACTGATAACGCCCACGGTACCGTGATTAATCGATATATCGAGTGCTCACGAACGCGTTCGCGCGGAACGATACTAAGCCGACAATTTGTTCCACTTACGAAAGAGTTATACAACAAGGATCAACAGCCTTAAATCCTACGTCCCCCTATCCAGGATTTTGCGACGCTGGCGCCCCGAACGCCCTCATAATATTACAGTTATCGCCTAGCCAGCTAGTAATTGTCAGTTTCGATATGTGAGTCCGTCAAAATTTATGTACAATTCGCGAGAAATTGTCGCGCGCGACGCCGCTCGCGCGCACTCGAACAGAGGAAAATATATGCGCATTTTCTCCGCGCCATCCTTCCCTTCTGGCGTGTCACGCTGAACGCGAGACAGCGCAACGCTACGCCTAGCTTATCTCCAGTTACGTTTTACATCGGCAATCGTATCGGCCTGACAGCGCAGAACTTATTTCTCACGGCGTATCGAGAGCGATTTTTCACATTTGCTTAGTCCCGCTTTAGGACGTCCCGTGAACCTGCCAATGAAGATTTTGCTCGGTCGTTTCCTGTGAGGAACGACGAATGTAAATTTATAGACTGGAAGTACCGTTCGCTTGCAGCGTCCTGAGAAAATTGGAACGATCAGATATGCCAGGTCGACAACGTCCGAATTTGTCGTTCTTTTTTCTCCCTTTACCCTTTTGTAGGCTTGATATACTTCGATTGGCGGTTCATGGACGTCGAAATATCTATATAATTAACATAGCACCTCGAACACTGTACCTACGAACTCGATTAACTTACATACAGTATATATATGTACACATTGCATGCATAACTATGGACAATCTTATCATTTACGAATATCAAAAGACTCCTCCAAATGACGAGTATCGCGGAATCCGAGGTCGGTCCGCTTTCGAATCGGAGTCGAGAGTGAAATCGGGCCTGGAAGAAGTACCGACGGTTCCCCTCGCCCAAAAAAAAAGGCGATCTAGCTGCGGGACGCTATAGCAGAGGGATCGTTCACGAGAAATCGCAAGAGGACAATGTCCAGATTCGAGAGTTTCGGATATTTTGAAAAGTCGACGCGTGAAAGTCGGCTCGTGTGAATTGTTGTTCCGACCGGCGCGAGATAGACCAGCTGGCAGCATTTGAAAATGTTCGAAAAAATAATGATTAGATTGTTACTTTTTGCACGCGATTCGTTATCCGATTTAAAAAAAATCATCTCATAGGGGTATAATAAAATATTTATCGTGGACATTTGTCCTTGTGTCACCGATTAGACGCGCGGAGTATCGATCGAATTTTTTCGTTCAAAATTGTTAGATCGTTTTTGTTCCACCTTGTACGTACGTATATGTGGCCGCGTGCATAAATTCATAAGCTTGCGGTTAACAGGGCATGGAACCAGATACCTCAAATGCGCAACAACGATGCCCACAGAGTTTCTTCACTTTCCAAACAAGGGTCGCGCGGTCGCCCAATGAAAACAGCGTGAACAGGCTGTCGAACGAGCAAACGTACGCGTGGCAATGGAAATGTACAGTCCGCGCAAGAACATCCAGTGGCCGACGACCACAAACGATCATCGATTTCAACTTTGCCAATAAATTTCCAGCGTCATCGATTTTACAGAAAACTCAAAGAATTCGAGTCTTTACAATTTACCTGTTAACTCTGTCCTCAAGATTGGTCCGTAGCCGACGTACTTTCTATAGATACTTAAATTCACTCACTGTTGAGAAAGGGACAACATTATTGTAGGTCGGAATTTTCGAGACGTCCTTCGATAATCGCGAGCACTGAAAATCTTAAAATGATATAAGTGTCGCACTGCCATTGATTAGATTGATACTGTCACAGCAACCCATTCGCTGTCGAGCTCCAACGTGTCGTATTTGAAGGACAATGGTCATCGATCTACGTATACAGATCACTGTTTAGATGCTCTCTTGACGTCGATTGATTGAAGTGATAATCAGTCATGAAACGATGACCAATATCCGGTAATGACGGAGTAGCAAGAGAACGTCCATTATGCTTGATCCCTTCCTCTCGCTCGAATCGGTCGTCTTTGAGATAACGTCGCGCGTTCAATCCTTCGCCCAATAAAGGGAATCCATTGTCACGAGCACCGGTTCAATAACGCTTAGCGAGGCTGCCGATCAACTCGGAACGCTGATGTTCGGCGAAAATCAACAGATCTTCATCTCCCGCGAGCATGCAAAACGACTGTTTGCGATCGTCGCATTATTCCAGTCCCGCTACGGCGTTACACGCGTCCTCGTTCCTCCTGATAATTCGAGAACACGCACCCACCTCCTCGGTAGACATCTCACAAAACTTCCGCCTCGCAATCATCACTGCCAATTTCGTCCAGCGTCGTTTCCCGTCTCCCAAGCATACGTCAAAGTTCCTCCAGCAAAGTCCTCCTCCCCGGGAGCACAGAATAATCCGTCACCGAGCCCTCTCGACCGCGTCTTCCGTCGAACGTTCAAACAATGCTGCTCGCTCCCATTGGATCGTCGATCGCAGCACACGAGTCGGCGTCAGCGCTATCTCGACTGGCCGCGCCGAAGTCTGCGAACGCACCGGTTTGGCCGGAAGTCGAACTCTCCCGATCATTCCGCGTTAACGAGCCTGGCCTCGTGTCTTCTCCCCGCGCCCGCCAACCGACTCCGAACTCCATGCCCGGTCGGACCTTCTGTCCGGCCGATTCCGCGGTTAAAACGACTCACCCACCCTCCCACCGTCCTTGGCCCCACTACCCGTGGTGGAAGTAGATCTTGTCCTCGCAGTTGCAGGTGGCACCGCAGAACTTCCGTCTCTCTCTGCCCTCGCGCGTGTTCGTCTCGCACACCCACGCGCGGAACGTCTTCGCGAGCGCAGCGCAATTCGACCAGAGATCGGTGTAATAGCAGGCGTTCGTGCAGAGCTTGTTGCGCGTGCAGTGGTCCTGGCACAGGCTGCACGACTTGCCGGCCACGTACGGCAAGCCCAGGTGACCCTTCACGTTCCCACTGCAAGCGAGAACCACAGAGTTAGCGCGCGATATTGGCCCGGCGTCGAGGACTAAGGTATTCGGGCGTCATACGTGAAACGAAAGAGGAACATGTCGTGGTTTCACTCTAGGAGCACCGCACGCCGAGCGCCAAGACGGGTTTCTTTGCCGACCCATGCCGAAGGTTTACTACTACTCATTCTGTACTAGCACAGACATTCGATCGAGCTCGACACACGCATTACATTCTCACTCAGAGACTCACAATCCGAGCGAAGCATTGATCATTCGATAATTTCTATGGTGACGCGCGAACCGAACGGCTTTGATCGTGCCAGTTCAGTTCGTTCTTCCATGACGAGTGTGGAGTCGTTCTGGCTTGACTAGAAATTACGGTACGTTTCCTATAACAAAGCCATGGAAACGAATGAAGCCGACCGCGACCGCAGAGCGATCAATGATAAAACGAACTTTCGCGACCCGGGGGTGACGCGGAAAAACATTGTCCAAGCTGAAATCGAGTGGAGTCAATCGCGCTCAATTAATTAGGCGCGCCGCGTCGAAGCGATGGTCCGACAGGGTAGTTCCATCGGACATGCGACGGGTAATTAACTCGATATCAGAAGTGGAATTCCTTTCGGACGGAGCCGCCCGTGCCCATTTGCCGCGTTTGTCATGTGCGGGTGGGATTTTGAATTTAAATGCCAGGCGACGCACCGTTGTACCTCGGCACGGGGATGAAGGTGGGGGGGTGTACCGACGAAAATTAATTACGAGATAGAACGAGGCCGGAAGGACGACGAGATAAAAGGAAGGATAAGGTTGGGCGACGCCACGTGACACGGTTTATTTATTCAGGGGTGCGCGGGGCTTGTCGGTGGGGTTTAGAGGGGGATGAGGGTGGTTGAGGGGGGTAGAGGGAAGCCGTGGGCGCCGCGTGAGTTCGCCTTTCGCGCGGAACACGGCGGATCGGGCGAAAATAGGTCAGGCGTCAAGTACAGCTGGAAAACGTGCTCTGTCGCCGACAAAAAGTCTCGTACGCCCGGACGACTGACGCGCAAGACAAGAACGTGCGATTCGCGACGCTGAACTGATGATGGTGCACCGGCGACGTACGTGCGGCTTGTTCAGATTCGGCGCCGCTGGTACATGGAAGTCTTATAACACGCCTGACATACGTACGTGCGCGGACGGGCACAAATATTGCGTTCCGCGAGTGCGAGTCACATGGACGGTCGCTTCGTTCAAATTTAGTTAGCGAATATCGGACGCTGTGTTTTTTGTTCTTTTGCATGCCGGTGTGTATGCGATGAACGGCGTACTAACCGATGGAGGATGCATTCGAAGAGAAGAATATGTGTGCCGGGTATTATGTAAGTGACCTAGATCAGAAGCTCGGAGAAATTGTGTTAATCTTTTGTTCCGTCCTACAACCTCGTTATGCGTACGGGAACGTCTGACTGATAATTTGATATTTAATATATAATATTCGACGTTACGTCGGTCGATAACGTTACGTGCTTATCGACCCCTAACCTTTTATAGGAAGGATTACAGTGGACAAGAGAGAGGATCTGATCAGTTAAATATATCAATATAATCCCGAAACTTCCCCCTTAAGCTCGTCAAACTACCAACTTCTTGAGTCGAGACTACGTGCTCTTATCGTCAACAAAATGCGAGCTTCGGACAAGGGCATTAAGTTCCTGTGCGACAAAAAGACCCACGACATAACCTTCCGAATAAATTATTTTGCAACTTGCTCCAAGTCGTATTTCTCCCGGATCAGAAGGCAAGAGACACCGTCCGCGTTGCGACGAATCGACAAGGAGAATTTAAATCGGTCGAAAATCTTGAGAGAAAGAGAGAGAGAGGAAATGGTAGTGCGACGAATTTTCAACTTTGTCAGCCAATTTTTCCGACTTCACGTCGTAAACTGCCCTCCTTCCTGACTCATCCGTTGACCCGTCAGCTTTGGGAGACAACATTGCCAGGACACACGTCAGGCCAACTTTGTTTTACGTCGTCGTCCCTAATAAACGCAATGCGTTCGTTGCCATGTGCAAACGTAAGGCCCCGGAACGAGGTTCTTACTCTCCTGCCAGGTGAACATATTTTTCTCAATATCCTTTCAAAAGGTATCCAGAAATTTCTACCCGTGCCGATGGGCTAGGCCGAAAATTGCATTCCCGGAATGTCCCGTCCTAAAGCGTTAACGCCCTCGTTTATGGGCTCTTATAAAAGTTTAACGCGCGTGTTCCTCGTGCGGGGTGGCTGCGCTTAAAAGCATGGAGTACTAGTATATGTATGTACATACATTCTTTACATTTTACGGCCGCTTTTAAACGTTTTGCATTTGCCGCAGTATTAATCGTTCACCTATGATTTTCTAAATGCTCAATGGTTTACGGTTTGCGTTAATTAAGTTTCGCACGAAGTAAATTATTTCAACATCGCAAAACAATTTGTACATACTCGAGGATGAACAGCAAAAGTATGGTCAAAAATATGAAATATTTATAATCAATATTAAATTTCAAGCTACGATTGCGTCATACTCTTTGCACCGTCAAAACAGTAAGTCAAACGTCAAACACACATGCTATGACTGCTCCACGTTACGAATACGTAAATCTGCTGGAAAAGTCGTGGCGAATTTTGAAAACTGGGTAAGCCGAAACAGTCGCTATGCACTCGCGAGGATTGACAGTTATATATTGACCGCGCGTGGGTGTGCAGGCGTGTGCAGGATAAACTGTAGCTTGGAAGTTACACGGGCCGCAAGTCGTGTGTACGAAGTAAGTCTTGGCCATTGAATCAAGCGTTTTGTCGAGACGATGCAACGCCCTACTCCCCTCTATGTACACGGGATTCCGGTCTATACGCTGTACCATTACCAACGCGTGCTGTACGGTGAACTTGTTACGGGTAATTAATTTCCTCTAAGCTCTAGATACGTGACAAAGTATTGCGTTTACCTACTGATCAAATGAGACTATCGCAACACTTTATTTTGATTTTCCGATTAGATTAACCATAACTGTACATGTGCATTGTCACGTAAAGTTTGAGTACGTCGCTGTTTATTCCACTCGCTGTGCGAGAAATTCCATGAACGTATGGATGTCCTTATTTGATATAGATCCCGGCACTGTGTTAAGTTTAGATGCTAACGTAATAGCGTAAAGTTTATCGAGTTTTCACAGTCGACTTCCTCCGAAAATTTGCATAGTCATAATCGCTTATACTCTGAAGGCGCGTCAATCAACCGTGTAACATACTGACAATGCCAATTAAAGCGCAACCAACCCTCGGATCCACCGTCGCGTGTTCTTGGGAACCTTACACAATGGCAAATTGACACACGCATACCTCGTGACTGAAGATACTTCCCCCTTGATAACGTCATCTGACGCGGAGTCGCATTCGCGTGCGTGTATACGTTCGTCTTGTACCGTGTCGCCAATGTCTATGATTGGTATTGATGAAGATTGCATGGGTCATGTAACGTCGTCACGCGTTCACACGCGATTCGCGACATTGGCACGCGGGCGCGCGAACATTCGACAAATGCCGTGCTTTCAATGAGAGGGAACGTGCGAAGAAACAATGCTTCCTACTTATCCGACACGGTTAACGCTATCCGGCCCAATGGTACGTGAAAGCACGCAAAATAGAGTGAGACGAGCGGGATAAGGGAGCCGTCGCTGTTGTTACGTATGCACGTCAGCTCTAGTCATCGAGTTTGACAGCGTCGGAGAAATAAGCGACGTCTGGAATGCATGCATGAATAAACCTGGCCGTAATTAATAGCGAACAATGCGTCCGACTGGCATCGATTCGCGTGAGACTGCCAATTTACATTTGCGCTCGCTCGGGGATGGCGCACGTTGTCGTCTCGTCGACTTCCGTTCACGCGAAAAGCTGGCCATTTTTCGTAGCTGCGGTGGATGGCGTTTGGGCCGACGAAACGTTCACTCCCTCTCGCCGATCGTTTTGCGACGTGCGAATAATAAATAGTGGACTGAGCCAATCACACCGCAAAACGCGGACTGATATTACTGACCGACACTCCAGCGCACCGTAGGCTGCCGCTATCGATTAACACTGTACAAACCGGTTGCCGTCGACTAAGTAGAATGGCAAACAATTAATACCGTCACATGATTCATCGACAATGTCGAGAAACGCGAGGTTTGTGTGTGTCGCGCAGGGATGCCGGATTCGACAGATTTCGATGCCCGGGTCTCTGCAGCTTCGATGACGCGAAGATCGTCGGAGTTTAACTTTGCGCGACGTCAAGTTTCCGCGAGCTTTGCCGACGGAAAGCATTAATCGAATGCTCGTCAGCGCGAAAACGTGCGTTCCTTGAAATAAAGGAGTGCCGGTGTCAAAGATCGGATTTTCCTAGACGTCCCGAGTGCCCGGATTTGCTTTGATATCCGACGAAAGCGCGTCCCATTGATACGCGCGACAATGCACATTTGCGCGGGTCGCGGTCGCTTTGACGGGCCACGCCAATTAATGTTGCGCAAACGAGGCAACGTCGGGCTGCGGGAAAAACTTTACACCCGCGATTCGTCGACGAGTGGTCGAGCGTTGACCAATCGTCAAACACTGCTGGCGCTGAATATTGCAAAATGGGAACAAATCGCATCCGACTTTCTCGGTTCGAATATCCATGTGCCGTTCGGGCGCCCAAAATACTTGCCACGATTTCGGATTTTCATGTCGTCTCATCGCGTCGCTACCGTTTAAAGTGGCGAACTTCTGCCCGATAAAAATCGATCACGGTGCTGAACATTCATCCCTCCGCTCTCTATCTCGCTCGGTCCAGTATCCTGTCGATGCGAAAAATTCTCGGCTCATCACACTCCGTGAAGGAATTATCGCTCGACCTCACCGAGTTCGCGCTGTTTTTGATTCGCGAGCCGTCGCGTGCGGTGGGAACGACGAGTAATGGCGGAGAGACGGAGACTAAGGGGAACATTTCAATTACGCCCCACTCTCGGCCCATGGTAAATTTATTTCTCGGCTGCAATTTTCTGGATTATGCGCGTCCCGCGTGCGCGGCCCGCCTTTCGAGTTGATACTTCGGCCACGGTTCATGAGCAATTTAGAAGAACCTCGTTGTCGTGGCTTAACGGAAGGGAAGGGGAGAGGGGAGAAGAATATTTAGAGCGGCGTTATTAAATACATTCTCATTTAATAAACGGCCTTCTCCGTCGGATACGCTCCGCCAGTTTGCGAGTCTAAGGCGCGCGCGTAATTCATCTCTTTGTTACTTCTACGGCTTGCGGATTTATAAGCGAAGGATTAGGAGGGATAATTGAAGAGTACGATGCTTCGCGTACATTGTGTACCGATACTGCATGAAATTAATTGCGTTTTTTCAGCGCGATTTTGAAGTATACAGTGAATCCATGATTCAGGTATAATATGCATCAAATCTAATCATTTCTTACGTACCGTAAGCAGTACTCGAACTGTACTTAAAACACGCTTTCTGCACTCGTCCACGTAGAATTGTTTAACTACCAAGTTGTTAATATCAACACATTTGCCATGAAACATGAAGTATGATTCTCGCCAATTCTATTACTTGGCAGCGGCGCGGTTCGTGAAAAATGTACAGGTTCACCTCGGCATACCTAATTGACAGATGACTCTTTTAACGTAATTGCACTTACCTCGGAGCGTAGTTGCACACGTACATATAGAAGTCCTTTCCGAGCGGGCCCTTTCGTCCAGTGCAATGACTCAGGCCGCAGCCGACCAAATGCGTTGTCGCCCAGACGACCTGCGTGTAATGTCCGACCTCGTGCAGGTCGTTAACTGCATTTGCTCCATATTTGAAGTCCCTGTACTCCATGTACCACATTCTAATCGGGAAATTCCTGCGAGCAGAAAGTTTGCGGAGGCATCGTTACCATGGGTCGCATCTACTTAATTACAACGGAAATTAAAAGGCACGCGATATTAATGGAATTAGACGAGAAATAGTCGCAGAAGAATATCGATATTATGGGCGAAAATCGGTTGAGGGGTGAATTTATAGGCTCTCGCAACTGATGATTTGTAAAGAGGTTGAGCGCTATGTTGATTTTTATGTAAATCTGCGAGGAGTGTTTAAACGCGCGAGCAGTGCTCGAAATTGTTGAGAACTGTTCGCCGATTGTCAACAGGTGGGCACCGTGTCGGTGACAAGAGATATACGAATTTGCGTTGTCAGGCATGAATGGAACAATAAGGCTGTTGTGTTCAGATGATTGAATACAGCGGGATTTCGATGGCGAAAGAATCGCTGCCATGGTATTGGTCGCAGTTTTCCGATGCAGACAGCGTTTTCCAAATACGCATGTCTTTATAAGTGCGTTATTGTGCGAGCGTCACAATAAATGTTCAAATGTCATTTAATTCTGCCATTTTCTCCAACCCATGATTTTTTCCTAAATTACTTGCGTGTAGTCCTGGCGAACGTTGTCGTAATGTCATACATGTGGCAGAATTCACTTGCCCAACATCCAAATTGGTGCAACGAAATGCAGCTATGTATCACCGTGTTTCAAGAAATTCAGAAGTTACGAGCCACGAGACTTTTTATGGTAAACGTAAAAAAAAAAGTAGCGCGGCTTTGACAAACTTTACGAGGCAAAATGTGGCAAAGCGTCGGCGAATATTTTAATTCCATCGCGCCCGCCGACAAGAAGAAATAACATTGCGATGAAATATCAAAGCGGAAAAAATGTCGAAGCTACGAGAGTAGAAAAATTTAACGAGCAGGGCTGCTTTTATACTGAAATTAATTGACAAACCGTGAAACACCGCTGATCGCGAGTACGTATTTTTGTTATACTCGGCATGAAAATTCAGTATAGATAATGGCAACGGACTTCAACTCGTGTCGACTGAAATTAACTCTCGATATTTTTTGCCGCGTCGCAGCTAGTCAAATTTATACACACCACGTGAAGGCGTAGTGACGTCTGTAC
The DNA here is from genome assembly GCA_963942575.1 of Priocnemis perturbator. Classification (NCBI taxonomy): domain Eukaryota; kingdom Metazoa; phylum Arthropoda; class Insecta; order Hymenoptera; family Pompilidae; genus Priocnemis; species Priocnemis perturbator. The sequence continues at coordinate 12,590,619 of OZ012653.1, forward strand.
TGACATTAAAGGTTCATACTTAAAAATTGGCAGTCATGAATGTCGTTCTAAAAACTCCAGACCACGACGTCCATATATGTGAAAACTTCCAACATTTTATCTCTCGTATTCGATTCTATGATTAGCTTTAGCTGTGTTTCGTCGATATCGGCACTGATATTGGTCCTCGAGTACGTACGATTTTCGCCCACTTTCCGCACCGAATATCGCGCAGCGCGTATTTGTTCTCCCAGCGCCAGATTCTTTCGAAAGATATCGCGCCTGAGCTGGCCGAGAAAATTGATATCAAACCAGCGAAGCCGACGAAGCAAACCACGGCTGCACTTTGCAAGGGTGAAATTTAAAGACCGCCGATAAGCATGAACTTTATTGACTCGATCGGCTTTACGAGAGACGTAAAGAGAGAAGTTTAAGTGGTATCACAGTGCAACCTGTGATCCTTAAGAGCGAGCGATCCGTGGAACGGGGAAACATTCGGATTTTCATGTGGGATTATTTAATGGGCGAGCGTGCAACGTCGGAGTCAACCGAACGCTCGAGATTACGTTGACATTTGGTAGAAATAGTTTCCCATCCGTGCACCTCCGGACGAAACAGTTCGAAATAAACTACGGGACGATCGTTGACTTTGAAACTCATCGCGTCTCAGTTACCCACGCCCCGACACTGGTATATGCAATCCCGTCGACACAGAGAAAAAGTTATAGTGCCCCATATTCGAAGCCGCGAGCTTATTATCGATAGCCGTTTCAGATTTCCAACTCATAAATTCACGTTCGCGGTTGCGTGAAAATATTCGACGAACAAGAAAGCCTGCAGCGAAACTTGCCTCCTCGTACTCGACGGAAGTGTGAGCCAGTACTTGGCGGAAGGTCGTCGGAAAGATTCATAGTTGGAAACCAAATAGACAAGCGTTGGGATTTAAGGATTTAAATTCTACCAATTTCCAGCGACCCTTCTCGCACCCCTCTTTTACGAAGAGGCTGAGATTGTAAAAAGGCAAGTGACATTTCGCGAGAGTACGGCGCCGCGAACTGTCAGCGGGATTTTAATTCGTACGCGGCTCGAGCAAAGGATTCAAGCCCGGATGAAGCGTGAGAAAAAAAGAACTGCCGTCCGTCTGCCGATGGGAAACTTTCGACGAGTGCCGATCTGGTCGGGACTGTCCAGACGCGCACCGATTCATTCGTCAGAACTCGACCGTCCGCGAGTCAGCGTTGAAGTTTCTTGCAAAATTCCCCCCCTCGGCGCGAGAATTCCGCGCGAAACTTTTCGCCCGCCAGCTGCGTGTTACGAGATCGATTAATGAGACGTTCGCGGTTGCGCGAATAAGTGGCTACGTATCTGCCCGTGGAAAATGTTCGGATTTAATTGATAGGACCCGCGGAGTCCGGAAGAAAATTGATTACCTTATTTATTAGTCTCGTTCGCTTAACCCACGCCATTTCTCCCGTATGTCGCTGTCGGCATTCCGTCCAAATGCCACAATCGAAAATTTTAAGATATCTAAAACGGTACTGGAGCAGCAGCGGATAACTCTGTACCCGTGCCGATTCCGACTTTACGGTCATCGTTTTTACGAGCGACGCATAAAAACTGGGCCAACTTTAAGGGGCATTAAGGGCGAAGAACCATCGGGGGCGTTTCAATTTCTTCGCGGCCCTTAAGGGAGATATAAAGGTCGGATAAATGGGAGCGTAGAACAGATGTAGAGCACTTCGTGGGAACGGACGAACGTGAGCACAGCTCGTGCTGCGGTCTGCTACGATCCTCGAGACGGCGAACCGAGAGTCTTGTTTACCGAAAGTTACGCGTTTAAGTACCTTATTGAGATTTAAATTTGGCCAAGTGTACACGGTGAGCGTCGCGCATTATTGTTTCGGATCTCAACGCAGCGCGTTGCTCGGGAGAGGTATCTTGAAGTAATGTTTCGGGCTGCGAACTATGTACTTTAACAACAACGTGACCTTATGACAGACCGATGCCAATATGTTTTGCTCAGACGTATACGTACGGTGTCAGCAGTTGAAAGAAGCATATCTGCAGAACGTATGGCGCGTATATCAATGCCGTGCGGACCGTATTAAGGGGAACGTTCATTGGCGTATTCTTATTAAGAATCTCTCTGAAAAGGAAGCGCGCGGCGCACGGTTCAATAGACGGGTTCCGCATAAAAATGGCATTTCTATTTCGCGATGCCGGCGAGCGTCTTGAACTTGGAATTCTGAGCATTCTGGACCGCGTAGACCAGAATTACGCCCAATCCTCGAGAGCATCGCAAAGCATCCCGGCCGATGCGCGGCCTCCTCATTCCGCTGACGAATTCCTTCGTCCATTGAAAGTCATGCTTCGTCGACACACAAGCGTTGAGCGACCACCCCCTGACCCTATATCCAATTCGTTGCCCGGACCAAGTGGAAATGCGAATGGCACTCGGCCACGACAGAATATTTCTACGTCCTTTGATTACGCGCCTCACGTCCGGAGTCTAACGACAGTTGCCAGAGCTTAAAGCGTGGCTCAATGCAGATGATTGTGCTTGAAATTTATTCGCTGTCTCGCTTGGGAATTTTGGTTCTTCATTGTGTCATATTAAAATTCTATTTACACGTGGAGAAAATGCGATGGGCAAAGTTGACTGGTACGACCATTTCACAGGGCTGTCAATGTGTTAATGAGAGAGATATTTCGAAGTCTAAGTTCTAGGTTCCACAGCGTTTCACATCTTGGCGCGAATGTCGCACAAACTCGAATGGGCAAAGAAGTATCCAATTATTTCTCGCCCAAACGCGGCACCGTGCAATAAATTGCTTCTACGCTTGTAATTGCTTTCGACTACCGGCGAGTGTGATTAACGACGTACAGTCGGACCCGGGAACAAAATGGCGAACAGCAAACTTACCAGAGCGTCCGTCCAGTAGTAATGAAGATGTTTTGCCCACTTTGACCGTACCCGTCCAAGTAGAGACCGGTGGCATTGTCGTGAACCAGTCCCATGCATCGATTTGCCCACTTCTGCGCTGACCTGGCCAAGCCTGGGTGCCATTTCTGAAATGGAACAGCGACGGCGGGTTATATTAAATACCTGAACGCGACCAGAAGCGTCAGGAAGACGGTGAGTTCGAACAAGGCGACTGATAAATTTCAAAACGTTCTTTCTCTTGGAACCTGTTTTGTTGAAAATAAAGTTGCTTTGCACTGAAAAGAGAGTCGGAGACACAGCCAAGTGTAAATGAAAAACGAGGTGAGAATAAAGTGGAAAATGTATCGAAAAATAGAAGCTTTTCGACGACTCGCGCTTCTCCAAAATGAAATTAGGATCCAAAGGGACTTGGAAAAAAATCGAACCGCGCTTAGAAATTTTCAATAGTTCGCGAAGATATGATCGGAGTTGGGGAAGGATTCCGGCCTCCCAGGAATAACAGGTGTCACTCGTTCCCGGTTTACGCGACTTTTCAGCGTGCCAAAGACCAACACCGACCACTTCCAGCATTTACGCACGCGAAAGGAAAGCCCTTGCGCTTTTCCAGCTGAAGTTCAGAACGACCGTCGTCTCAGGACGCAATATCGCTGGCATCGCGACGGGAGTTATAAATTTTCATAGTGGAGCTTAAGTCGCAGTTATTACGACGAGGAAGGGGGGGAGGGCACTGAGCTTCATTGCGTGAGAAAATTAACGAGAGTTTAGAAACGAGTGACGTAGAGTGCACATTCTTCGGTCCGCCCGTGACGCGCATCAGCTCGGCAAGTTCTTTTTTTTTTCCCCTCCTCTCGCCGCCAGTGAAAAGCAGCGACTCACCGCACCTAAGAACATACACACAGGTCTCTCTCGCATAACCTCGCGGACCGGACGTGGCGTTCAACTTTTTAGCGCTGCGCTGCTAGCACGGGGTCGGTAAAATGTTTATATCGCGCCAAAGTTGCACAGTTGCATTTCGAGAAATTCTTTCCGTCGCACGACGAATCCCTTCACGAGAGATGTAAAAATGTTCGGCTTCTAGCTGACTAAACGTCTAGATAACCTAACGGACAACCAATCATCTGATCTAATCTAAGATAATGGAAGGCGTCGCGATATTGCGCTGCAAAAATAATGCAACCTCGGAGACTCAACTACTCCTAAACATTTTATCTTCCCATACCATTGCACGTGAATTCTCGGCAGATCCGCGTCAACTCTGTCACTTCCGAATACCTCAGCGATCGCACGCGCGCACGCTTAATGAACTGACGTATCGCCGTAATAACCGCGGCTTAAGTTCGCCTATAAAAATTTATAACCCCCGCGACGTCCGCGATATTACACCACCGCGACGTCATCGTTCCCGTCCTCGTCCTTAGACGGCGAAAGCCTTTTCCTTAACTCGTCCTCCGGTGGAAGTTGGCGCGCAGCTTGCAAAGTGACTTGCAATACTTTTATGCAAATTGGCACGACGACGTCGCGCCCTTTTGCTGGCGCGGGAACGTCGACGAGCCCCGCGGAAATGAGGAATATTACATCGAATATATTCAGGACGCACCGTGTAATTGCTGCCGATAAAGCGACTAATTATTATCAGCGCGGCTCCGTACGAATTAGTACAAACGTGGATCGTTCTAGCGGGCGCGAAGCTCGGATGACGTAACAAGACGTTCCTGACGTATTGCTCAACTTGAATGTACATGTTTTTTTGTCGCTTTCCGACGAAAACTTGAGTTGAGTGAGAAGAAGCTCGACGCTTTCAATTTTCAATCTTCACAATTTTTCGCGCCTTTCACCGGACTGTTTCGGCGATTGCATATTCAGCTCACGATCGATTATGGAAGCCGTTGTAGCAAGTCAAAATCCTCCAGGCGTCATTAATTTCCTCGACTCCGGGGTAGTTTTCCTCTCCGTCCACGTTCCACGAGCTACGCCCGTACACCGGCGTCGTTCAATTAATCGTCCGTTGTGTAAACGACACAGATACCCTTCCACGGGCTCACGCTTAAAACTCTCTCATGAAAATTCATAAGCCGAACCGCTTCCGCAAAGACACACTTCATTCATTAATTGCACCGGCGCTCGTCTAAGATGTCCGCACATAGATTTCGCGTGGATTACAACCACCTTCACTGTACACATACGTATGGTTTACAGGGGTATGACAAAAATAGTTCTACCGCTGGAGATGGTTTTGTCGCGTACGAAAATACAGAAGGAAAATATGAAATATCGCGTGCGAGGCTTGTGTTTTCGTTAGAAATGACTTCGAAAATTGAACGTACCAAACAGTTTCGGCCGCGTATTGTGGGAATTCGATGACTTTTCAGGAATATTTATTTTCCCGAAGCGGCGTCGCAGCGCGCGAAGAATTTATTCTATATTTCTGCCTCGTTCTCTAGCGCAGACACGCCGTGCATGTCTCGCACATATCGTCGAGCACTTCGTAATGACGGGCGGATAACACGGTCCAGCTTTCGCGTCACGTCGGCCTGCCAACATATTTCCGCGCCCTACGTGCGCTACTCGGCCCCGTCTGGCTGGCTTCTTATATTAAAAGCAAGATGTACGCACCTAACCCCTAACTGTCTGATATGCAGAGTACACGTGCAAACGATAAAGATTCACTTTGGCTGTACGCCATGATGAACTTTTTCATACCCTCCCAACATTTAATCTAAATACACACGCGCAGGCGATTATGAAAGTGGTGAAAAGTAAAAACATGTATGCAAATATGAATTTTTAATTTCTTCCGTAACGTAACTCGATGCGACGCGAAATTGAAATTTGCCACGATCCTTCTTCAGCACCCAGGTGCTGCCAAGGTCCAAACCACTTTGTCATACTTCTATCCCGCAGCCACTGAGCATTCCACTCGTCACTCGCTGTTACGGTTAAGTAGAAATAGATTTCGCTCAATGATATAATCAGATTGATTCGATGAACGGCGCGACTAATTTAAGTGAGAACCCGTGTAAGTTATACCAGGGCAGAGGGAGGACATTTGCGAGGGTGAAGAAAGAAGAAAGCAGAGCCCACGAGACGGGAGGAAAGAAAAGAGGCGCGGAATGGGAAGGAGGTCGAAGAAGGAGTGGCGGTTTCGTTGGCCGCGTACACCTGGCCCCGTCCCGTTGCCACGTTCTATATCACGGACAAGAAGAAGCGACCCGGAGTGATATATAGCCCGGACACGTTTGTACATACGACGGATAATAACGGAGCCTGCGCTGGGAAATTGAAATTTCGCGCGTACCACTTCGGTTTCTGCTACGGATGCACAACGTATTCTACGTGAAATCTTGTTCCGCGCACTATTTCGACGGATTCCTTCTTTCGGTCCGCGCCGACGAGCGAAAGAAGACGCATATTCCAAACGTACTTTTTCTGAACTAAGCAATTTTTCGTGCGGAGAAAGTGTTGCGCGAGGTCGCTGCAAAATGGGTGATTGAATTATAAGAAGAAAACAAAAAATGGATTGTATTTGCAGATGGATGTTTCGAGGAAATTGCGATGGGGAGCAAGACGATTGTTCTCTTTCGACAGGTACTAGATGCGTATGTATGCGCATCGGGAGCAAAGTGGACCTGTGGATGGTTCCTCGAGATTCACGGGGAAAACTGAAATATTGCACGCGTCTCCTCGCTCCAACGTCAACTCGGCATATTTCGCTGAAGGCGAAGCCGGGGGAAACGTGGCCTCGAGACGCGGATTCCTCGTGTCGGCAACGAGAAGCTACGCGGCGAAACGAGGCAATTGTGTCTTTGAAGACGGCCACGCCGCGTTAAAAGAATCGCATGACGTCGCAGTTGCTGTAACTACAATTTCCTCCGTGCGATCCGCGAGTGAAATTGTAGACAATGATTGCACTCGTAGCGGCGGGTTTAATACGGAACAATATCTGTTCCCAAGATAGAATCTGCCTCGGTAGACGACGCACGAACAGCTACTGCCTTTGGCCCGAGTCTCGCAATCACTTTCGGAAATTAGGAGACTGGGCCGACGAACCTAACAGCCCGACGATGAATGTTGAACAAGAAGGAATGGACAACCTTTTTTTTCCCCAGGTATTCAATCAATTTCCACCGATGAAAAACACAGAAGCTATCCTGTCCGGACGTATAACAAGGACCGATGTCACGCGAAACAACGAACAGTTGAATTCACCCTCTCTCCTTGTAAAGGAGGGGAAATGAAGAATGACATCGATTTGTTAGATAGAACGATAAAAACGTGCACGTGCGCCTGCACGACCGCGGTAAGAAACATTCTGTAGAGAGTGAAGTATTGCCCGAACATGTTTGCGTCCGCGCGCACACCGAACAGAGAAAGAGAGAGAGAGAGACAGAGAGAGAGAGAGAGAGAGAGAGAGAGAGAGAGAGAGAGAGAGAGAGAGAGAGTACGACGTGCTGTACAATAACGACAACGTTGTGTGGCACGGTAGAAGAAATTGAAATCTCGCATTTGAGTTGCCGGGACGAAACGATGGCAAGATGTAACAAGACTTTGCAAGGGCAGAAATTTGCAGAGAGAAGCAGTGACGCGTAACCCCAGACGTATTTGCGTGAGGTGGGAGTGGATCAGGGGGCGACGTTACAGAGAAAAGTCGCATCAATATCCCGCTTTCGACGTAAATGTCTAGTAGTCGCTGGTAAGTCGAAGATATACGGGAGCAAAAATGTTTTCAGTTGGTAGTTGGTACGCGCCCGTGTCGGGGTCCGTCGAAATTGATGACGATGTGCGCTGGGGATTACATGATACGTGCACAAGTGCATTTTAATGCAGCATAACCTGTCGATGGCTGTCATTAGTCATAAATCGACGAAAAATTACCCTAAATCGGAAAGCATCCTGCCATAACGAAATAGTCCCCTTCTTTTCAGCAGTACGTTTTAATCAGTCTAATTACCGCGTACGAGAGGGAGGCGACGTTACGCTTTCAAAGAACTCGACCGATTAAATGAATGCGGCGCGCGTTTGAATCGAGCATGAAAATTAAATTATGCCCCGATTATTTTCCATTATTCTCTCTCTCTCTCTCTCTCTCTCTACATTCGGATTTTGCTACCGCTCTCCTGCCACCGCCGTGCTCATCCAAATCCGTTTCGCGTTATTACCGGCCGCTTTGCCGCCCCCGTACGTACGATTACAATATTCATTAAATCGGATTAACGACGTACGCCCGCCCGGAAGAAGCAACTCCATAATGAGAACGGCGCCACGCTCTTGCGAGCGCGTAAAATGCGAGAAGAAAGGAAGGGAAGGGAGTCGGTTAGTTTGGGTAGGTAATACTTTCGTGCGACCGTCGGTCGGAGGCGTGGAAAAACATCGCGAAGTACTAATTGCATTGAAAAGTCGATGGCGCCGGGGCAAATTAAAGGAATCTTATTTTTCGTTTCTTCTCCTCCTACCGGTCGCGACTGGGAGAGCAAGAACCTGGCCGACCTTAATTATCGACAGTTTCGCGGAAGTCTCGGTGCCGTTATCTTCTTTATTTTTAATTAGCGAGGAAAACGGCGCGCGTCCTTTAAAGGGAAGATTTCCCGTACCGAAGGGAGTGCGCGGTCATTAGACGCCTGCTAGTTAGAAATGTCTAGCTTTGTATGCTCCACTTTTCTCTCCCTCTCTGTCTCTCTTTCTCTTCCTTACGGTGAACGTAAACTAGCTAGACGCTTTCGACCCTTCTCGATCAACGTCCACTGCCTGAGTAACGAGAAGTTGCCGTTCCGTCGTGAAAAGCGTCCACGTCGTGTGGCCTTTAAAGATATTGAAGAGTGAAAAGGGAACTTTGAATGCTATCAATTTCCCTCAATGTAACGCGGAGGAGAGAGAAGAAAAGAGATGGATTTCAGGTGTGAGTATGACGAACGCACGTTTCCTCTCCCTTTTTCCCTATAGCGCATGCCATAACTACACCTATCGTTACCATGAAAACTAATTGTACAGACGTCCGCACCATCAATCTCAAAACGCACACTTACCCAATGACCTTACGCTTATCAGCCGGCCTGCCTGGAACTTTAATCAAAGAAGTAGAGACGATTCGTCGGGATTCGACAAATCCGTCTTGAAAAGTGGCTCGGTATTATCGCAGAGCGTGGTCGAGATACACTCGAAAGATAGTGAAGCGAGCTTCGCAGTTGAGGATCGAGGCGCGATCGATGGAACATCAAAGCCGACACGTAGCCACGTAAAAAGGAGAAAGAGAACGCTGGCGGCTGGCCGACGGATAGAAAGGGTCTGACGCGACACCCATCGGCCCATGTCATTCCTCTTTCAGGGCTATGAGCCCGTAATACGCTCATAGGACCGAGAGGAGGCCGACCCGCGAGAAAGGCGGGTAATTCTTTCCTATGCAAAAAGGGCTTCGCTGCAGGACGCCTAACGAACCTTAATACCGCGACGTGACTAGATTTAAACGGGCCTCCATTACGACGTTAGAAAAGTTACCGCCTCGTCGGTATGTGTGGCCCGGCGCCTCGCCTCTCGCCGCGCGTTTTTCATTTAAGATTCCCATCGCGCGACGCAGCTTAATTCCAATCTTCGGTTAATTATATAGCGCGGCGCAGAACTTCGCGATACCTCCGACTACCGAATTGCGCCAAGTTCGTGCCCCGAGACGGTGTCGTCGCGGCGACGTGCTCGACGCGTACAGTGTCTGAAGACTGTTCCGGAAATGTCAACCGACGTTACGGCAGCTTGTGTACGCTCGGCGTATTTTCATAGTTATTTATTTATTTGTTAATCATTTACGGCATAAACCCAATTTATGCAACACAACCATTATGGCTTAAGTCTTAAGTATTACAAGCTTTTTCTTACCATGACGAGCATGTTGGACGCCGGTGGCTTGACTTGCGTTCTGAAGTAGTTATGAGTGTCGACGATCTTCTGTCGAACCTTACCGTTGCTGACCCTTATTAGTCTCACTGGCACTTTGTCCCCGTACAATCTCGGCGCTGCGAACGAAGAAACAATTGCTTCTATCATTTATTTATTTAATTTAATCCAGTTATACGGGCAAAGCCAATGTGTACAACATGACAGAAGAATAATAACAATAGCAAATTAAGACTAATAATACATGAATAATAATAAAGATAATAGTAGAAGGGAAGAAAACAGAAAACACTTACAACTAAAACAATTTGACAACAACTGTGAACATGTCGCGCGTTGAACCTTATGCCGGGCCGATGCGTCGTCTCTCGGTCTCCGCGTTCTTCACCGCGGACACGCCCACTACTTTTACACTGAGTTCGAGTAATTGATTCGATAATGCTCCGAAATTAATATTCCCGCGAGTCGACATGAGCCACCCAATTTCTGCATCGCCAATTTCAGGTCGCCCCGAACGCGATCCCTCGACGTGAAAGCTCACTGCATTCGTTTCCGCACAAGCAGCCTCGGATTAATTCCCTTAACGTGACGAACCGACATACTCGGTCGCGGTCGTGTAGGTTAAAGTGAACGAGCTGGGGAAAAAATTCTCTCTAGTCCACGAGGCCGGCGTCAAACAAAAATGCGTCAAACGTTAATGTAATTAACTACGTCCGAGGTGGCGCAACTGGAATGTCAAAGTTTCGCGGAGTCAACGGAGCTCTTTTAATCCCTGTCCGACAAATATTTTCGAGTGAATTCGGACGATTCGCCGCGGTCCGGTGCCGAATTCGTCGAACTTGCTCCCACTGTACAATTGTCTATGGCGGAAAGCTTCTCTTGCTACTCGATCGCGTCACGATGTATCGCAGTGTCGGTACGTCACACACGACTACCTTTCCGAAGTTACTTCCCTTTTTTTCGGGGAGGGAAAAAACAGAGTACCTCGACTCCCGGTTGTGCAACGATTTACCGGATACCCCGTACTCTGTTAAAAACTAAATTTAGAGAAAACTCGCGACTCGTATCCAGTTCTGGCAAAGGAGAGAGCGTCAGTTACATCCGAGGCTACGAAATTCCCCAGCAACTCGAAAGTTCCACGGTCTCGTCCAATACCCGGAGGTACGAGGAGCGTGTACAAATAACGTTCGCCCGGGATCGCAGAAGATGACTGATTAAAATTTCACGAAAGTCCTTAAATAAGAAACTTGTCGCACTGATGGCCACGGTAATGGGGAAAAAAGAAGAAAGACGGAATAGGCGAGGAAAAGAGTAAAGGAGGCAGAGTAAGAGAAAGAGAGAGAGAGAGAGAGAAAAAGTGGGGACCATTTTGCTCGATCAATTTTACTTCCTTTTTCAGAATGATTATATTTAACAAGGGAAAACAGCGAGGGCTGCCAATGTCGAGTGCGCAACTTGGGCAATATCACTGCCATCGTGCTTCACTAACTTCTCCTTCGAGTAAATATCGGGTACGAGTTTCTTGCCGGGCCCGAGGACTCCGGGAAACCAGCTGCAGCCGACTCCGGAGATATTACACAGGCAGCCCAAACTAAAACCCAATCGATTCCGGCCACATTTTTCGAGAATCTACGAGGGAAGTTCCGCTTTCCGCTTTCTCGCGCCCCACTACTCCGGTCCGAACTTTATTGCACGGCGGACAATAATTTCTTATTAAATTCGCCCCCCCCCCCCCCTCCCCTCCCGCTCACCCACTCCCACGGACGAAAACTTATGCAAATCGGTACCGTTCGAAAAACCGACCGCGCGCGTTAACGTACCACACTCTTCCTGCCTTTTTACGTTTATCCCGTTATCACCCTATATGCAATATTCATGTGCCATGCCGCTTGGAAATAATGATTCGACTGCGAAGCAGAACAGCTGTCGAATGATCCGCATATGCACGGGTTCGCGCTGCATGACTTGATGTCGCTTTTGTTCGATAATAATTGATGCCGCGGTCCTTGCTCTGGCAACGTTTATTTCAAGAATCTGTCAATCGGAAACCTGCATTCGCTGGCTCGGGCGATTAACGAATTAATAGAGGCCACCTCAATTTCCAAGCGCTTCCGATTGACCGGCCGTAAGTGCTGGGGGGTTCGATCGTTTGAAAGATTAAATGAATGCGTAATATCGCGTCATAATTCGTCTCCCCTTTATTGCGTCATTAATATCGCCGACCGCGATCGCTTATTGATAGCGGCGATTAAAAGCGCCGGAACTATTAATCACACCCGCCTCGTTCGACGTTACTCTTATTTCGAATTCGTACAACGGTGATTAAACCGCCTCGACCGGCCGTGTCTGGTCACGCGTTATAGGTTGTCCGTAAAATTAGACAGAAATCTCGATGAGCGTCCGGTATCGAGTATTTCGCGAAGAGTTAAGATCTAAGGCGCGTCCTAATTTTGGTGGCAGGAAGAAATGACAGGAAATTCAATTGACCGTTGCGGGTCCACGCGTTTATTTCAAGGGACACGACGGTCAAATTAGGGAAAGGGACTATTTAGGGGCTGAGATTTTATCGTACCGCGAGTGGATTACGTTTGATCCCCGCGTGTACGGGGGACGTCCTGATAAATTAGGGTCGCGAGTAATTTACAAGGAGGATCGACCGCTTGCGGGTTACATTCACGAGGGCCCCGAGATCAGACGGACGAAGAAACAATTTTGCCCGACGACGACCGCGACCGAACGCGCCTGGTGAAGATTGGAGAAAAAAGAAAATGATCGCTCTTCGAAAAAAAAGACGCACGTCTAAATATTCGCACGACGACGACGCCGGTAGCGAAGGTATGCGACAAATGCGACCAGCCTTCCGGAAACGAGGTGCGGGTTCGAGAAAATTGGCTCCCGCCTATATGGAAGTTTTCGCTGTTGTGACACGCTCTCGGCGGTTCTCACAAAGCAGCCGACAGTTGAAGTCGAAGCTGACGGTGGCTGGCAGGAGGAACTGGACGAACGAACGGGAAGAAGTGCCTTTCAATGAAACGAAATTGTTTGCCCGCTCTTGCGACGAACAAAAATATCCGACGTCGAGGTACTCGCGTTTTAGCCGAGGCACAGGTGAAATAACGTTCAGGAAGTTTCACGCTTCGAATTCAGCGGCCGAGACGGACAGGTATTCTCGGGGTACGCGCGCATCAGCCCGGCTTGGTCTGGTATATAGCGAAATAAATGATACTTTACTCGGCTTGCTCCGGTGCGTTTTTCGCGGCACCGCGGCCGGTAGCGCCAGGGCGATCAGGACGATTATCCACAGCCACCTCATCCCTTTGCCTGTGACCTGAAACAGAGAGCGACGAATACGTGTGAGCGTGGTGCATCGATTGTACGCGATCAATGTGCCGACGACACAGAAAAGGCTGATAAGCTGCAGCAGAGTGTTGGAAGAATGCTAAAGGTTTTGAGTTTTCGAAGTTTAACAATGTAGCATTTTTTAACGAGATTACAGTTTCATCGAGGGAATGGGTGAAATATGGGAAGTTCGCGTAAGTACGGTGTAAATTTCGTATGCCCTTTTAATGAAACAGTGAAACGCGACCATGTGGCTACTGCGTACGTTCAGTTGGAATTTTAATGAGAAAGAACAGAAGGCGATGATATAACGCGGAGGAGTGTGGGTAGGAAGAGGAGTGTTAAAGGGAGAGTTGTAACGATGAATTACGCGCACGTCCGTTTTCGTTTTCTGCCCGCTGCCGGAAGCAACCCTCTGCATAACCCACGTCACACGGTTGGCCCCGAGGATAATCCGTGATTACGGCGTCGGCGTCGGCGTCGGCGTCGGCCGAGGGTATAAGAACACGCCAATTATTTTTCTATTTCACCTCCGACGACCGTCCCATTTAAACGGATCGTCTCGCCCCCGCGAACGAGAATCGCATGGCAGAGCGACCCGAATTTTTCCGGTCCAGCTGGCATTGGGAACGCTTCGAAAAATACGGGCGCCGATACCGCGTCGTTGTTTGCGATATTTTTATTCGACTCCTGCCCCCGGTGTCCCGTACACTCGATATATACGTCATTCGAAAAAATACGCGTGACTCAAATATTTTTTTAACCCGCCCGTCCCCTTTTTCCGTCTCGTCCTTCCGTCTGTCTATGTTTGTCCTCGCTTTCTCTCTCTCTCTCTTTGCGTGCCGTTCTCACTATCCCGTTCCCTCCCACCTCTGTTGCATTCGGTTTTTCCCCTGCGTACATTTCGACGCTCTAACAATTCTGGTACGAAAATTCATCGAGGAGCTAACGATTGGCTTGCCCGAGTGGCCGCATCGAAATGCAGCCGGAGTGCAGCGAAATTTTGGGAAATGCCGCGCTGGAAAATGTCGAAATACGGCCGCGCGCGAACCGGTGGCGAGAGCTCGTGACGATGAAGCTCCACAGCGGTGCACCTTATTAAGCATCGTTCCACCGCCCTGTCGATTGACGCTTCTAGCTTTCTACTATGCGCAGCGACCGTAAATCTACGTGTCTCTGCAGCGTTCGCGCGTACGCTGGAGCGTCCATTGATCATCGTCCGCATCCTTCTGTACACTCGCCATATTCCCGCAACCATTATTGGCACCCACGCACCTGTCCAGTACGTAAATATCAGCAGTGCGGTAAATCACCGTTTACAAATCAATACGCGCGTCAGTATATTTGGACGATTATGAAAAGCAAACGCTCGCATATTGGCGTGCCTGTACACAGATACCGCGACGCTTTTGCATGCTAAAACGTTGGATTGTGTAACCGTCGCCGTCGGAACGAAACAAAGTTCGGGCCAACGTGAGCGAGCCCCTGACCAAGCGCAATGCATGTAACTCATTTGACCAATTCGCCCGTCGTCTCCTCCATTGTATTTTCCCACGCTCCGATGCATCATCGCATTTGTCAGTGCGCGCATGCACGTGCCAGCGGCAAACGTAATGTTGACGAGCACGCCGAATTCAATCCGCAAACTTGTCCCGTTAATGATTAGTTACAATCAGAGCGATGCAGCTCATTAGTTGTGGAACGCGAAACGTTCCTATCGAGTCGGACGTTTCGTAAATATTTTAAAGGCCACGTTCGGCATAACGAATTAATTGAATTTAATGAGTAGAACTCGTGGACGTGGAAGGACTTCTCATTGCTATATATATATATATATATTATGAAATGTATCTCGCTTACTGTGGTAGAACCCAAGTAATTTCGAGTAATTCTTACAAGGAGAACGTCTCGTTTCCAGGTTGAAATGATCAGACTTTACACAATTCGCGCTGAGAACTTTGATATTTGCTCGAAGTTCGCTGGGAAGCGTAACGTGACCGTGCGACTCGATACGCCGAGCGACCGATGCGGGTGCGACCGTCGCTCTCCGTCCACGTGTTTCTGAATGCGATACAAGCCGATGGCAAACGCCCACGCGTATTGTTCCGCGACTTCCCTACCCGACGCGCAGCCTGCGGGTCGCTCGACATTTTCAGCCGAGTATTTTTTATCGCGCCGAACGAAACAGAAGATCGGACAGAATGAGAGCGAGCGACGGCGGCGGCGATGCGCGCTCGTTGTTTTTCGTGTTTTCGTTTTTAGCCGATTGAGAGACGGAGAAGGGAAGCTTGGCGCCTCGGAATAACGCACGTTTGCCGTTTAAATTCCTCCGACGGTGTAACAACGTTGCGGTGCGACGGGGTGGGGCGAAAAATAACATTATAAACGCTGAAAGCCGTTGTTTACCCCGCGGCGAGAAGGAAAACTGTGCTTTAACGAAACTCGCAACAATGATGCCCTAGTTCGGATAGGTAAAAAGTAACTCCAACAAAAATTACGCAGCCACGGCGCCGGAGAGA
This sequence comes from Priocnemis perturbator, assembly GCA_963942575.1. NCBI lineage: Eukaryota > Metazoa > Arthropoda > Insecta > Hymenoptera > Pompilidae > Priocnemis > Priocnemis perturbator. Next base: position 12,606,279 of record OZ012653.1, read on the forward strand.
ACCGGGAAGACGAACTGCGACGGTTCGATATTCACGTCCTGTGGGAGGTGAAAAAGAAGAAGATGCTGGTACTCAGACAATGACACGGCAAAAAGTGATTTTTTGGTTTAATCTCGTCACAGCTCTTCGCCCGCTCACGAAGTTTCACCCAGAACATTGTCATTCGTTCGTCGCAAAACGATATTTAAACATCAACAAAATATTCCGTCCTTGCCAGCGCGAGATGGAAACATTAGCCGGAAGGTTTCCCGTTTTAAGAATTCGGTAATAAAGTCCTCGTTTGCCGAGTTGAAAAGTAATCCCGACGAAAAACCGCGAGATTCTTGGTCTTGGCCAGAGGAGGAGAAAGAAGAAGAAGACAAATGCTGATCGTTCGATATGCCATTTTAAGGGCGCAACGATGATGTCTTACTTCCGGTAAAGTGGAAAATAATCTCGCGGCATCTCGTATTCCGTGGAGAAAGACAAACGCCGCGTTTCTAATAGCGCAACGATAGCGTCCAAGCGGCCACGGGCTCTCTCTCTCTCTCTCTCTGAGTGGAAAGTAATTTTTAACGATCGCCGCCGCATTGCCATTCGCATTTCGCACGGTCGTGGAATGAGACTGTCACCCGTTACGGCGCTCGTTTGTCTGAGGTTATCGATTAAGGACACGACGATGACGTCACTGGTATCAGCTTCCGTTAGACGGATTGGAGAACATGCCGGTAACGTCATACCGCTGAACTTTCCGACGGATTACCTTGCAGCCCCTCGGAGAATTGAGTTAGAGCCTGCTTCAGTTACATCGATCCGCGATCGTCGTCCCGAATCAGTTACATCGTGCTGGTGCATTTTTTCGCTGCGATAATCCGCGAATTCCCTCGAAGCATTAAATAACATTTTTCAGTTCGCGCCCGCCCACGTCACGTATGTCTCGTCCCTTTCGCTCTCCACGGCGTCAGAGCTCGGTCGCAACTAATAAATTCCCCACTTTATATCGGACAGGGAAATAAATGTCGCGCGTCTAAACTACTCCGAGCGGGGCAAGTTAACCACGAAATGCATTCGGTCATGTCACTGTCCGCCGTGCGCGCGTGCAATCCGTCTCGCAATCGGGTTACGTCTGGAACGAGACGGACGCAGGTAGCGCGACGCAAAAATTCGCACCAGACTCTTGTTCGACAAATAACGACGGGCATGAGAGTTAAAAAAAAAAAAAGAACGAACGACAGAGTGAGAGGTGGGGATGGCGGGAGAGAAAAAATCGTCGAAGCCCCCGGTAGCGCGGACCAATTTCTACTCCCGGGGAAAAACAGCTGTGGAGCGCTTTGCACGCAAAAATCCGGAGAATTGAAGCCCCGCAACGGAAAGCCGAAAGGAGGGATTTTTTTTTTTTTTTTTCGAGACCTTAATTCATTTAACACCGGTGTCGAATCCCTCGCTTTTGCCAGCGGCGCCCCTCGTCTAAACAACTTCGCGCCGGCGAGCGAATCGATGCATGAAATCCATTTGCCCATTTCCCAACGTTCGCTCTCTCTATCTCTCTCTCTTGCGCGCGCGCTGCACTCCTCTTTTCATTTCTCCGTTCTCGCTCACTGCGTGTATCTTTTGCCGGGACGTGCATGTGCGTTTTACGGGGAACAAACGATGAGCACAGCCGTCGACGTACGTCAGCGTGAGCAGGCGAGAGTGCGTGTCTATGTGCGTGGGTAAGCGCGAGAGTGACTCTGCACGCCTCCGAGGTGCCTGGTAACACGCGGTATGCCAGAAAGCAAAATGATTTGCCGTCGAAAAATAAATTGGACCCGCAGAATAGTTTCCATGCTGCAGGATTTCGTTTCGAAAATTCGAAGCTGCGAAACGTCGAAACTCCATTTTTGGCGGGCGGAGAGGATTGAATTTTGAACCTTGCCGACTTGACAATTCCCAGTTTTTGTCACTCTCAGTTTTGGCGCCGCGACGTTCTCTCGGCTTCACGGCAGTGATGCCAGAAAGCCGAAAAAGCAGCAGCAGCACGCCGAATAGTGGGGGCATGCGGTAAGTGTGTGCGTGCCGTGTTTGCGGCGTCTTTCGCGACGTTCAACTGTGACACAACTGTCACATATCACATGCATGGCCCCCACCACTCGGCGTGCTGCTGCTGCTTTTCCGGCTTTCTGGCATCACTGCTTCACGGCCGAATACCTGCCGTGCGCGCTCCCGCGCAACACATGAAATCGATCAGCTCCCGCTGTCATTTATCGGAAACGGAAGCGCGTGCGAAAAAAAAGGGCGGCAGAAATATTCAGCAATATTGATTCGCTTTCCGATGAAGAATCGCCTCCTTCCTCGTGGCGCGCGCGCGCGCGCGATTTAGCCGACACCCCGCCTAGATGTACTGCAGCGGATTTTCGCGCGAGTGCATGTCTCATTAATCACAATTTCCCGCGTCAACGGTAAATTTCATTATTTCCCCAGCACCGAAACTGTGTCCACCATTACCATGGCAAACAGCGACCGGGGCACACAGATGTGCGCGCGTGCGCGCGCGCAGGTGGGCAGATACGTTTGTCGTGCGACGATGGGATTCACTGTTACTATCGGGAGCTATCGTCAACCAGCAGCAACAGCGGGAGCAACAGCGGCGGCGCCACCACCGTTATCACCGTCATTCGCAAAACTGCATCAAAGGCAAATGGCACAAACGAAGACAGATTGCGTTAAACGCCACCGCGGCCACCTCCCCGCGCGCAGCTTTTGTAACGGCCACCGGGCTCGATGACCGAATGAAATTCGCAAACGAGCATTTTCCGTGGGCATGGCGGCGGCGGCGGCGGGGAAGAGTGGAGCACGATTACGAGATACCAGTTGCTCGGTAAATACACAGAGGGAAGTACAGTAATTGAAGTAATCGGCCCGCGCCAGCGATCGCTATCTCAATACGCCCGATCCGAAACCCGCGTGACGATGTCCCGATTCTCGCGAATTTGCTTCAGCGTTAATTCCTTTATAACTGGGCGACGTGCAAACGCTCAACAAGTACGCGTGTCAATGACTTTTGCACTTAAAGAGCGTGCTGCACTTTTCTGTCATACCTTTATCAATCGGAGAGAGCCGAGCGTTGATCGAACGCTGACTTTATTGAATGCCACTTGTCGGGTCAGTAATATGCACCGTACCGAACGACTTCTAGCTTCGATATTAGTTTCGACGGCGTGTGAACCACGTCTCCCGCGACGATCCCATCCCTTCGTCAATTGTGCCCGATCTCATATGCAATGTTTAATTCATGGCCCCTCGCATATCCGCGCTGGCCCGCCGCGGAAATATTCAAGCCTGGCGTTGAAATTCTGCCAAACGTTTATCGGGCCCGGGTATCGTTTACGTATAAGACAGCGAATAAATAGCCGTCGATAGTGGGTCGAGCAAATGGTTCATGCTTCGGTATCTTGTCTCGATTTCAAGCCTGGCCGATCAAAAGTCGATAAGAGGGTAGGATAGGGGGTGGTTATATACGTACATGACTGCGGAGCCCCATCGTATCTGCTCCATATTTTCAAGCACTTTGCATACGCTTCTGCGAGAAAGACGTCGGGCTTCTTATAAGCCTTGACGCTGGACATCTTTAAAGGAGGAGCAGAAGGATGGAAAATGTGAAAGCGGAGAATGTGGAAGAACAGTAACGAACTGAATATCGGCGGAAAACGTTCGGCGGCCGATTAGGCACCTTCGGCGCATTAATTCCGTCAATAACCTCCGAACCGAAGAATATCTGCAGTCTCGCTTCCGGCATCCCCAGAATCCAGCACTCGACGTCCGAAAACGGTAGGAAAGTATAAAGTCGGCCGCAATCGCGTGTGCACCGACGTCGAACGAAACCGAAAACCCATACTGTCGGCGCGCGATTTTACTTTTATCCGTTCATAAATTTGTCTCTAGCCTACCGCGGCGGCCCTGAAAAAAAAAGATGACAAATTGCGTTCGCAAAAATACGCCGTTCCGGCGCATCTGTCGCGCCACGAGAACAGATGCGCGTTCCGTTTGTTTGTTTTTAAACCCTTTACGATGCAATATTTTTTTCCCCTCACACACCCTCCCGCCCGGACCCGACGAGCGTTCACTACGCTGTTGGCTCGTTCGCGAGCGAGCGAGATTTTACATTTTACCGTCGACGCAGGCCGGAGACGCTGGCAATAAATGCGAGCAGTAAAACTGGGACGATATCTGCGACAAGTGGCGCACGAATAGCGAACGAAAGTCGGCTGTATATCGTCAGATATCTCGCGGTTACGGCTTATTCGCGGGAGGGGGGGAAGAGGACGGAGGGGGAAAAAAAAGCACGAAACCTTACCCACCACGGAAAGCGCTTATAATCCTGCGGTTCAACATTTCATGCGCACCGATGAAGAAGTTAATTCGTGTACGTGAGCGCTCGCGCCCAACTAAAGCAAACTGTTTTAGTGCGAGTAGTAAAGTCGACGAATGTTACGACAGCGGTTGTGTCTGGCCTTAAGTTCGCCTCATCCACTGGGACTCGCGTACACCTGATTTAAAACACTTTGGCGCAAAATACTCCGTCCTGCCGTTCGCAGTTCGTAAAGCGAGGCAGATTGAGAAGCATTACAAAATTGTTCGCTCCGATGCCGTTTCGCGTGCGCTGCAGCGAATGTAAACTCTTAAATGCCGTCAGTAGCCCAACGCTTGGATAGGATTGGTGCGCCACAAGTGAAACGAACAGTCCGACAAACGGCTGCATCTCGTTCTACAGAAATAATTGTGCCAGTGATTAAGAGAGTCTATTAGAAAGTACAATTACTGAACGATATATTTGTTTTTACATATTGTAATGTAAAGCGATGCCACCCAAAAAGGATACAAAATCAGATTCTTTTAAACTGTTTACTTTGACCACATTGATAATAATGACGGACACAATTGCGAACCAGAGATAACACACGGTGAACACCGCCACCACCAGTGAGGCAAAATTAAACAAGAATAGTGGAATGGGTCTGACGAGGAACGGGGAAAGTTTACGTTCAATGAAAGCCCGACGCAGGAACGCGAATGAGGTTCCTTCATTCTGTACAAACGGATGCACAATCCTTCCACCCCCCCCCCCCCCCTCTTTTCGACCGACCCCGCGGTGGGAAACTATGTAGATATATCGACGCAACCTCTGTCGCGACTCGAGAGAACAAAGCAAGAACAGATGCAGTGCGGACCGTTGTCCGACCGCTTTATCCACTCGCACCGCCGTGCGGAATGTGCAAATCGCAACGTGTGTTACACTGTTCGACCATTACACGGTTCGTTACAGGCCTTACCACAGTCGTACGTAGGAAAGGGATCGGGGCAGGTTAATTTACAAGTCCACCAGCGCCCGATTGACTGGCGATGGTGAGCTCGTTCGACCGAGAAAGATTCCAGCAATATGAACTCGATGCTTGGGGGTTGAATAATGCAGTCATTTGGGTAGCAATATTACACGTTGCCTGTGGGGCGTATGCAGTGCCGGCGATCAGTTTGGTTTTACTTTCCAGAGGTTATGGTAGAGATTGATTATGTACAAATTGGTTTCAATACTGGCTTTGTTTTATCAGAAAATGTAATAGTGGTCCGTCCCAAAATGGTGACCGGCAGCTCATGTTCCCGCGTATGCATACTGCGACCCGCATAAATCCACGACAGAAAATTTGACGTCGTTCGCCGTTCAAGAATGCCCGGCTGAATTTCGCGAGAGTATTTCCCGCACAAAGACCTCATTGTCGAAGCGGAGTAGCGTATCGCGACGCAGGCGGGGGACAAATGAAATCTCCGAGTTTAACTTCTTTCAGCGTGAGCTAGCACGCGTTTGCTGTGAATGAAAGAAAGAGAGAAAGAGCGGTATCGTACTTTTATTCGCGGTTAAATGTTAAATGTCAAAGCGGCGCGTAGCGTCGGTGAGTTTGAAACCGCGGCCGATAAAGTCTCTCATTTCAAAGAATCGCGCGGAATATTCAAAGGCTTCGCTCGCCAGTCACATAAATCGATGCGCGTCGAGCGCGCGTTACAAATGAGACACATTTATTCGAGCCCGCGGCACATTTTTTGCCTCCCACGCTCTTCCTCCGACATTGCGTCCGACGGATACCGGCGACAATTTCGTCTGTCGACGATGCATTGAATTACGTCCTTTTACGTAAACGTACGTACATCACTGTTCATCGGCTCACGGATCGGACGTTCCTTCAGACAGTGAAGCTGTCGAAAGTCCATGACCCACCATTTTCTATGAACACCCTGTAGAAATTTGGTCGAAAAACTGCGTCTCTTAACGAGAACGAAAAGCACACGTCAGAGCGGAAACGAGGCGCAGTGTTGGACGTACGTCACCACGCGGATCGAGAGAGAAACTTCCCGTCAGCGTCGGTCGGACGTCGGACGGTTTGCGGGAAATGAATAAAAGTTCCACTCTGCCCGCATTTTCTATAATCCGACCCCTCGCGCCAGACCAGTTGATTCGGCGGAATCCGTTCGGGCGAAACGTTTGCTCTCGAAAATCGCGCCCAACAAAAGACGCGAAATCCGCCTAAATCGTCGCACAATGGCGTTGGCCGGCGCCGCGTGTAAACTTCCGTTACACGCGGATATTTTCGATGCGTGCCCGACGCGATCGAAAAACCTCGCGGAGCCCTTCCGTTCCTCGCCATCGCCGAATCCACGGTAGCCGAGACTCGGCGGGTGATTCTTAAAGCCCCCGCAATCCCTTTTTCGCGTCCGAATATGTATATCCGCGCGCCCGGCTAGAAGACAATGGGCGAGAACGTACGTCGTGACTATTGTCAAAAGCGAGTTCGCGATATAGAATCTACACGTCGAATTGTGGTTTCTGTCTGGAATGAGCGGAACGAAACACGGGAGGAGGGGAGGTACTGGAAACAAAAACCTGCACATTTCTGCGAACAATCCGCGGCCCATCGACAGAAATCGCGGTTCCGCCCGAAAATTCCGCCTCTATTAACAAATCCGCGAGAATTGCCGTGGATTTTTTTGGGAGAGGGCGGTAAAATGCTCGATGTCGCGAATCCACGGAAAAACGTTTCGTGAGCTGCCTCCGCGTTCCGGCGAGATCGATGAACACTTCTGTACAGAGTGAGCCTCGCAATAGGGATGGAGTTACGTCGGGGTTGGTAACAGGGAAAGTTGCGCGGTATAGTAATGTTTGTCTTCTCCGTCGGGTTATCTTTTGCGCGAGTGCGACGATGCACCTAAAAAAATCGTACCTGCACACTTTTTGTACCGCACTGTCCCTTTTTTTGCACACAAACAAATTCTGACGAATATTCCGCGTGTAAAGGTATTCGCGGGGTGAATGCTGCAAGACGTGCCTCGAATTTCTTGGAAGATGGGTTGGTAAATTAAAAAAAAAAAGAAAAAACATATCCATGTCGAATAGAGAACGTCCTGCTTTCTCGAAGTCGGTTAAAGAGAAGCCACAGTCTGTCCTAAATTGCGTGACTCACCCTGTACGTATCGGGAAGATTTAAAGTTGGCCCCCGGGGCGTGCGTGCGCGTTCGAGGAAGAAATGTTTAAAGCGCAGTTTCGAGCCCCGGATCCCGACCGCCCGACAAGCATTTCGTGGTACAAAAGGCCGGGAGTCCAGCCTCGGTTCAACGGACAACCGACTCGACGTCGGGTCTTTTTCTCGTTACTCTCTTTTCCGGGAGAACGTCGCCGCCTAAACTTTTTCCCAATGGGCCCGCAGCCTTCGTCCGCCCTCTCTCCACCCCACTCTCTCTCCTCTTTCAACTCTCCTCTCTCGCCTATCGCCGCAACGCGCCACCGAGAGAGAGAGAGTAAAATATCGAGTAAATACGTCCTCAGCAGCAAATGGCCATTAATTTGGGGGAGAAAAGCTGCTACGGACTCGGTGCCGAGGAAGTTCTCGTATTTCCATCGATACAGGCCCCCTATCCGACGTTTTCGATTCCCTTGCCCTCCCTCCCTCTTTCCCACCCGCCCCTTCCATAGCACTGCACGTCCCTTTCGTTTGGACCGTTTGACTGCCCCTCCTACCCCCGTTCGTGGTGTACTCCGACCCGCCCCGTTACAATATTCAACCCCGATGGTGTCATCTGCGAAACTTCCCCGCTCCTATATTCCGCCCCGAGATGGCGAGCTTCTACCACCGAATTTGCTTTACCGCCCACGGGAACGTGAATCGCAAACGAGTCTACGTATCGCTAGTTCTGCAGTGTCTATACGGTCGTGCAGGGATGTCTGTTGTAGAATTTCCATATAGCGAGCGTCTGCGGGGCGTGGAGCGGACCGAGGATGGTGCTCGGCGCAAACGGAAAGGCCGTCAAGAAGGATATGAAGGGCACAAAGGGCACGAACGAATCGACCGTGAAAGCCCCGCGCAGCATCAAATTTGTACGCTGTACCGGCAGGATCGGATTCGGAGGGGAGGGGATAGAATGGAGAGGCGCAGACGGTGGTGCGGCAGGCATTGGTATCGGTATTGGCGATCGAACGAATAGCCAACCCGGACCACCTATGAATATGCATGAGGTCGCCGTCGGAAAACGTCTCCCCGCTGCGCATCGGCACGTGAGCACTTCGCGCGACGCCGGAGACGCGAGACTTCGGGTGTCGCGGATATTTTCACTCCTTTACTTCCCTTCTACGCGTCTTCCTTTTTCACGTCTGCTGGTCGTTGTGAACGTCACCGAGCGACTTTGTCGCAGGCCGGCAAAAGTGTTGGGTATTATATGCGGCCTATACTGTTCGTGTGCCGCCGATCGGCTTTTCATAGACTTTTCTTTTGGCACAGTCCGTATCGGAAAACGGTTACCGAGCTCTGTTTTCGTGGGGCGAGTAAGGACGCGGCGCGAACGGAAGCGGTGGGAGGTAGGATAGTGGGAGTGTATATTAATTCGGCAATAATTATCGAGCGCGGGCGTGCTCTTTATCGGAAAATCATTTCTGGGGAAAAAAATGTTATTGGGCACGCCGGGAATGGACCCTCCCCGTGCTGTCGCTTCTTGCATTAGTGAGAGAGTGCCTTGAGGAGAACCTCGCAAACACGGGAAAGCGACTTACTTTTTCACGGAACGTCGACCTCCTTTCTCGGCTGTGCCATAAGCGCCGTTGGTATTATTTTGAACAACGACGAGAGTCAGAGTGTAAAAGCCATCTCGCAATTTTCCGGCTTTTTCAACCACGGGTCAAACCGTTCTCGCGTCGAACATCGACGGTTTTCACGTCCTCCAACCCCTTCAAACGCTGCCCTTGCCCCAAAGAGCAATATCTATCGGCGATCGATCGAACACACGCTCGTCATGAATATGCACGAAAGTAGTCCTGCAAAACAGTTCGTCGGCAGTCGCGGAGTCGCTCGCCGCCGGGAATTCTAAATTACAGAAACAACGTTCGCCTCGTTTACACGAAACAGCGCGCCACGGGTTACAGGAATTCATTAGTGACGCCGAGTAATCAGTCATACCGAAATTTGTCAAACGCTCGGTGGGTTTCAGAATGCGAAAATGTCGTGGAGAACTTTGCGCGATGCTGACCCAAATAATTTTCCTATATCGAACACCTAAAAATACATGCGAAAATGTGAGAAAATTATATCAAACAAGAATTTGAATGGATAATATACAATGATTTTTAGGCGTCATTGAAGGCTGGAAAATTAATAACGGCAAAATTGGAAATCGCACCATCAAAATCGCCCGGTGGTTTACGGCACGCTTTGCATGGATTTTTCCTGACGTGAATAGTTAACAAGTTCCTGCGTCACGAGCAGGTGTTCTTGTTTTGAAATTTTAAATTGCCTTTCGGTTTGTGGTATTTATTTTTCAATTCGTTCCACGTTACTCTACATTTACCTACTTCGTGTTTGACGACCCCTCTCACTTATATTTATAGTGAATCGATCTTCGTTCCGTACGAAACATTCATCGAAATTTATCGGTAAGAAAGTCGAATCTTTTATCATTTGCACCAAATCACACGATTCCTGTCGGTGAGCATATGAATACTCGCGGACGTCATAAGTTGTCTGGAAACCTCAGCAGAGAATCGAGCTCGAAGAGTTATCTCCGCGACGGCGTAATCATTCGACGAAAGAGCCTCGTTGAGTGCAAGTGTAAACGAGTGAACGAAGCTCGTAGACAAATCGCGGCAGGAAACTTCGGATTAGGTGACAAAGTTTTACTTCCGACGCCGTTGGAAATCTGAATCCGTCTGCTCGACATAATGCAACGCGGCAACCAGTAATGACTGCAAGCACTCCTTAATAACCAAAGTTCAACCGACGTTAGACGATCTATGTACCAAATACCTCTCGAACAAATTAAACCGCGTTATTAATTTACTTTCGTCTTCTGAACACGTGAAATGTCGTCGAGGGCTCATCATCGTTCCCGGGCCACTGAGAGTGGCCGCGGTAGTGAAATTGGTTAAAACGGAAATTAAACTAAGCTTTTACAGCAACAAAGATCACCGACACATTATACCGCGATAGCTAAAACGTTTCCCTTCTGCGACCTCATTCGCCGCCATTGTCAAAAAGTTCCTATTCACGAGCCCATCCTATTTTCAGGCATTTTCTTTTATTCTTTCTCTCTCTCTCTCTCTCCTTCGTTCTCGCGACAGGTATCGTCTTTGCGCGAAAACTTGCCCGTAGCCTTGAGTCGGTCCGTTCCGCTGATAATCCACGGCCCGGCGAGAGATAAAGCGTCTCCGTAGTCGACCACCCTGGCTGATGGAATTGCGCATGCATCCAATCAGGCTGCAGGTGCAGCTGCATGCGCACTCAGCAAACTGTTCGACAAACACGGATCCCCCGCGCCGAATGGTAAATTGCACGGGTACACGAGCGTGCAATGTTCACAAACGGGTTGTCTCGCAATAATGGCGCCAGGCCACGACCACGGGCAACATCGTGACTTCTTGCCCTCGCGCGGCTTGTAAGTCGGGAAAGAAGAGCGATGCATTGTTGATTCGCGCAACGTCAAAGACGCCACCGGGGAATGCGTCAGCTGCGATGCGCATATACTCCACTTTACATCGAGCAAACGATTCATCCCGGTTATCCGCAAGAGCCACCCTGCGCCGGTTGACTTCAGGAATATTTATCAGATTATTTAGCTGGCATCGAGGGCTAAGTACTGTACTCTTGTATTCGCTACGACGCAGGTTGACGGTAGTAAAAGCGACGAAGTACGCTGAGGCTGGCGAAGAAATCGTGTGAGAGCGAATGGGGCATACGTGATGCGCTGAGTTCCGGCATACAGTATCATGATTTCAGTCTTAAAGTATTTACCCTTTCGAGCATCTTCCCGGGAGATCCGCTTACCTACCGTTCTCGGAGGCGAATTTTCGGAATCACGTGAAACGTTTTTCTTGCCCCGACATTTTCCGTCCGCTGCTCGCGTGTAATTCCTGAGACGCAGTGAACTTTAGACTTCGAGAATGTACCTACCCCCCTGCGTCCGTCCATTGCATCGCCCCCTTTACCCTCGCTCGTCTTCAATGTGCTTTAACCTATCCCCTTCTCTCTCTATCTATCTCCTATCCTCACCATCGCCACTACCACCCTTCCGCCCACTTTTAGGGGTAGGTAATACCTCACACCATTTACCGCGCTCCTGCGGTGAGCCTTGGGGATTCGGAGGTTGTATATGGGGCTTATGGGGCCCGCGTTCAACAGTGGTTTCACCTGCATGCACACATCGAGGCATCATTTAACCCCCGTCTCGCATCGTCAGCTGGCTACGGAATTTCTCCTCCGCCTTTAATGCTCCGCCGAATGCGACCCAATGAACTCGGCTGCCTGCTGACAAAACTCTCCTGACCGACATTCCTCCCGCCCATCCTCTCTTCCACAGCAATGCCGGTTCTGCGTCAACGGAGTATATACATATTTGCCCCCGCGAGTAAAGAAACTAATGAAAATTACGTCTGCGAATTGTGAAAGATCTCAAATTGAGTCTGCGACAATATTTGACTACCTCCGACGATATACAAATGTCTCTTTAGAGGCGCATACCCATTCGCAGCAATCACGTTCGTCATCGTGCACTCACGAACCTCGACCTTGACGCTTCTATTCCCATTCATCGAGGCACTTACATCGTAGCCGCGTTACGAGCAGCCACTTCCGATCGACGCTGCGAAGAAAAACGAAAAATTCGGTCGACGGCGTCACGTGCGGTTAATTAATCACTCGAATTTCCAGCAGACGCGGGCGTCTACTTTTTTCCCCTCCCTCCTCCACCCTCCCTTCGCGCCGGCATATCGCGCGGACTCGCGGGAAATTTCCATATACGCGCGCCGCCGCGGCCGTGTCGAAAACTTGCCGCCGCGAAAGTTCGGATCCCAGTGAAACGACGTCGGCAAAGAGAGAACGAGAAGAGAGGGGTGAGGGCTTGGCGAGAGTGTATTTTTGTCGCTCTTCGCGTGCCGCCGCGCGCCGTGGGAAAACTTTCGCCTTTTTTGCGCCTTTTGTCCCGCGCCACGCACGCGGACGATCGTATATGTATTCATGAATCGCACGCTGCCGGGCGGCGTATTACGCGGAGGGCGCGAGATAAGGGGATGGACCGGAGAGAAATGGAAAGAGGCGGGCGAAAAAATCAGACTGCGCTCTGACGGCCGCCACAGTCCCAAGCGACGCGCGGGAATTATGAGAACGGTATAGGGTTCCGCTGCCGCTCCAATTTAGACGCTCCCGCGACCGCGGCGTTAGCGTAATTAGCAATCTCTTTTAAGCTGTCCGCCCGACGAGACGGTAATCAGAATATGGGTGCAATTACAGGACGTCGCGACTTGACGGAAACCGGTAATCGTGCACACTGTGCTTACAATTACATATTCATGGGACGACGAAGAGGAAGACGTGCGATGGTGGCGTTTTCATTACTATTTTGCACTGACGGGATTTCAGTTATGCAAATCGTTAAAGGCTTCGATGCGTATACGTACTAGCACGGCGCGGGACGATAAAACAAACGTTTTCTCTCGACGGCGTGCAGGATACGAAGCTGGGCGGGTTCATAAGTTTTCACGGCGCGGAAACTTGTTATAAGACAAATCCAGCTGAACAAAGGTACCGGAGTATCGTCAAGTTTGTCGGGCGCAAGATCAATGCGGAGTGTGTCCCCCGAGCTCTCTGTGTCATAAAGCAAATTCACTGAGTTTACGAGCCATTCGGCGGCGTATAAAACACAAACATATGAGATTCTCAGGGACAGAGCAGGGGGTCGTATGGTGGCGGCTTGATATCCGGTCGGATTGCCACTAAAAATTTTATCGTACCGGGGGAGAAAAAAAATACATATTTCCGTTAACGAGAAGGAACAATCTCGTCCTTGATTACCGATGCAGACCAGTCCCTCTTTCGGTGTTGACCGGGGTCCGACCGAATTCATGAATTTTTATCGTCCAACGATACGTACTCCCCCGCGTCGGGAGTAAACGTTTCTAAACTTGACAGATGAATATAGCGTTAACGAAATCGGATCCCACCGTATAAAACGCGTCCATGCACTGGTTCGCGATTAGATACGACGCACGGCGGCAAATCAACGAACGAAAATTCTCCGGCGCACACTGGTCAATATCGCTGACCGATATTGACCGCGCGGATTATAAAAGGGGGAGTGATTTCTAAACTGATTATCGGTAAACAGGGTACACGCGTAATGTACAGATGGCTCCGTCGGGTGGGCTGAGCTAATTTCAAGCAAAACACGTCCCGTCAAACAACCGGCCCGATTTTCGATGATTGTATCGGACGACGACGGATGGCGCAAGTCGAAATCTTTCACTCGTGTCGGGAATGCGAGCTGAGCGTGCAAAATTGGAAATTCCTCGACGAACCGATGTTTGCCGATGCAACGAACCCGCCCTCGCTCGTGTTTTCGCCGCGTCGGCGTCGGAGGTCCATCTCGGGGATAAGATAAGAAGTTCAGAAAACAATGTAGGACGATGCGGATATCGCGACACGTTCGAGCCTGTGGAAAAAATGGCGTCCTCTTTTACGCCCCCACCAGTACCGAACACCACACATCGTCCACCTGCCTGCCAGGAGGAAATTCACTTGGAATGGATAAAATCCCTTATAAAATCCAGGGCCCCGTGTACCCATGCATACATGTATGAAAGCGGTCGCTTCGCACCAGGAACTACCCCGCACCCTCCAAACCCACTTTTTCCCTTCTTTATCTCTTTCCTTCTGCCTGCTGCTGCCCCCCGCCCTCCTTCGCGTTCGCCCCGAACATCGGAATACGAGTTTGGGTCTTGCGAGAAAGAGAGCGGGAGCGGCGAGCAGGGCGCGAATGCGACACCCCAGCGAGACGGCACTTTAAATTGCTCGCACGCCGCATCCGAAACGAGCCTGTGGCTCGCCGACGCTCTCCGCCGGGAATAAACGTTTTCGCTCCGTTCATTTGAACGCCCACGCTCCCGTCGACTCCCTACTCTCCGCCCGATTTTTACGACTCCCCCGTTCTGACGGTCCGACGGTTTTGTAAATTTCGAATTGCCTGATTCGTAAAGCCTGCTCTCAAAGGTTCCTTTCAAAGCGGTCGCGGCACGGCAGCAGTACCCGTACAGATAGCCAGTAGTACAACCATGCCGCTTCCGATACTACCCCGAAAACGACCTGACATCGATCGCGCTCGCAATCCGAAACAGCCCAAAAAACGTCGACCGCGGCAAACAAAATCGCGGACAACGAGCGAGCCCGAGTCCGGGCAAAGAGAAGCCGGCAACAGCAGCGTCCGGATTTTCCATCGAGTCAGCGAAGACGAAATCCCGCCCCGTCAATCTCTCCATCGGTCTGCCCGTCACGTTGCTAATTTTCCGAATGCGCCCCAAAGCCAATTCCCGTTCTTCCGCCCACGCCACGTGAAATCGTCACTTCGACGAGCATGAGAAGTTGTCGGGCTACGTGACGCGTCCAATACCACTCGCGCACGAGCTTTCGAGGAGAGTTCATCGTACATAGAGTCGAACCGCTCCACGGCTAACACCCGAGCTATTTTAATCCGCCTCGCTACAATACGCGCGACTCCATGTCGGACAGGCGAACTACTCGTTATTGACGGATAAGCACCGGGACAGACGAATTCCATCGGAGGGGCTCCTGTCCTCTCGATCGGTAACGCGTTCCACGCGATATTGATAAAAGTGTGGAGTGAGCGGACTGCGAGCAACGAGGAGCAAAGGGGAGGACGAGGAAGCTGGGCTTCCGGGAAACGTATTTCATTCCGCCCGCTTGCGGTTGACAGAGACTCGCTGGCCGTGTTTCGGGCATCTCGTATTTCCCCATTTCCATGTGTCTGTCTGTCTGAGACTTCAGACTTCATCCCTCCTTCGCCCTCGTCACCTCTCTCGGCTCGCGTTTCTCAAGAAACTGAGCAAGAGACCGTAATTGCGGATGACGTCATTTAAACCTTCGACCTCTATTTGAGGTGGGATATAGATCATTCTGCGTTACCGTTTCGACGTGATACGTGCACACGGGGTCGATACATGTACTTCGGCGAAAATCAAGATGTTGAACGCGTCGGTGGATGGGCCAGTTTCATAGACCATTTCATTCCGACCGGTAGGCAGCGAACGCAACTACTGGGCCGTGCATTATGCGTCCAGCTGAATTTGTCGATGTCGAAGGATTGTGCATGTTCCCTAATCTCTGTCGTAACATGACGCTCGGTATAGATGCGTCAATGCTAATTTATCTTTTATCGAGCCATGATGTTAGACTAGAAGAGCGCGTTCAGGCTACAAGTACACGTATTTCGCCTTGTTATTCTATTGCCGGGACGAAAACCAACGACCAACAATATCGAAGCGACCGCTCGTGCCGGGATGTTCGAAAACGAAAGATGTTCCACATAACTGCGCGCTCTCATGTATATGTAGATGTATATTTTCGCCGTCAGATCGAAGGCACGGCGGAGGCTAAGGCACGGCAATGCCGAGAACCCGAGGCTGACTAAGGCTTAATTAGAAGCATTAATATGGATAAACTCCGTTGAGTCATGCCACCCCCTCGGCAGCCAGCCCATCGAGGATTTGCATGTTGGCCAACTGCCGACGAACGAAGACACACCTTCGTCGGATTTCCACCCGTTTTCCTTCCTTTTCGACAAGACCGGGATTTAGTTTAAGACCCCCGCGGATTATGGATCCGAGTGACTCGGGATTTCTGGGTACCCATATTGCCCCCGACAAACGAACACTCGTCTTTTGAGCCCCGCGCGAGAGCCCGCATAAGATACGAGGAGCGAGTGTTAAAACGGCACACGATCTCGGCAGGCATCGAAATGTCGATGCTTCGCTTTCACGTGAGTTCGCGAATTATCAGCGAGTTATCACGGAGTTCAAAACCGTTTCATAAAAGGCTTCACGTGATGGAACCAGCACAAAATGAATCTGTCATTTATTCCGTAATGCAAATTGATGCGGCACGAAGTAAAGGAAAATAGCAGTTTTTATGGATTTTTTACTTTGATCACTATCGTAATTAATGGCACGTATTAGCGCAAGCAGCCTGAAGTTGGCGTCACTGCGATCGGAATAGAATTTTCGAAACTGTTTGGACCGCTCGAACGTGCGGTCATCTGCGCGTACTTCGAATCTCTCTCTGATCCGTCAAAGCGCGTGAGAGAATTTAGTTCTCGGTGCGTCCAAGTGCTGCCTAATTGATCCGCGGGGAATCAGGTCGCCGCCGCAAACGTATCTGCCGCACATCTACGCGTGCAATTAACTAAGTCTCCGGAAACGCGAGATGCCGTTTGTGTATTGCGCAAATGGACCACCACAGAGGCTCGGTGTCGAACGCAGGATGAATGTCCGTTGAATTCCAAAGACGGGAAAGCCAGATATGCAAAGAATTTTGAGCGTGCTCAGGATTCGGAACTTGCGAGCTGTGCACACGAATGCCCGCGAAATACACTCAAGTCTGTTAAATGAACGACGTACAAAGTTATATTACCTAAATATTTCAACCGTAATTATGAAAGATAAGTAATTAGTCTGATCCAATCCAATCTATATCCGCTTCCTCACACAAAGCCATTATTAATTCACAACGGAAAATTGTTTTCATCCTTACGCTTTCGTTAGGATACGAATGTCATTAAAATAAATTGCGTCTGCAGGTTGTACTCGTAAGGCCGATTTCCACCGCAATCGAGGCTAACGTCTCCCAACAGATACTGCGAAAGAGACCTATTCAACGACTGGTTCTTCGAGATAGAAGAGGGAAAAGGAGAACGCCGGATCAAGCAAATTCCGGATAACCAGGATCGACGACTATCGACCTAACGATGGAACGACGAAGAACTTCCGTGGACTTTGCCTAATGATTGGCCGTACTTATCAGACCCGATTTCCTTTTTTCCCCGGAGAGATCCACGGAACTACGACGGATTTGTCGAGAACGGCTGACAATGGGCGAGGGTTAGTTTATCGAAGCGCATCGTTTCCAAGCTTCCAGATTCTAGATCCGGACAACACGTCGTCTGACCCTATCGCAACAATCAATTTACGAGGGCGGCTAGAAATACTTTGTCCCGACCGAAACATCCGATTGCGCCCTTCATCTGATGCGCACTGATCGTTTGGATTCGGAATAAGTAAACTTGATTAACTAGTGCCATATTCTACTCCCATATCTTCGTTCTTCCAACGCCGTGATATGTTTGATATACATCAGACACACTGTCAGCTCCAAACCATCGGCTCCGTTGTTTCGAGTAGACTCCTGCGTCAAACAAAAATAACTGTCTCCGCAAGACGCCGCCAACAGGTATGGAGCATGACGTTCGGTCGACCCGGCGAACGAAATCAGCAAAGTGCGAAGACAGACGGGCAAATGTAACTTCGCCGGGGACAGTGTCAACAAGTTGACGTCGATATTTCGGTCGCCGGCGAAACTTCACCGCGGATTCCGTCCTCCCTATCGACACTTCGGAACGGCCGGGTCATCCAAAATCACGGACTCCGTGAGCGAGTCACTCGAGTACGTCGAGTTCTCAGGAACTGGGTGACGGCGACAGGGGAAAGAAGACGAAGAAGAAGAAGAAGAAGAACGGAATCTTCAGAGGCGGAGCCACAATCGTGCCAATCAATCGGATTGCCTCTCCACGACTCTTTGTGCAATCAGCCCATACGCTCAGCCTTCCTACCGCTATCTTCTTCTTTCTCCCCGTCAGCCCCCTTACCCTCCTCCTACTCCTCTCATTCGGCCCCGCTTCCCTCGTGTGCATGTCTCCACCGCTCCTCGCAAATCGAGGATCTAGATTTTCCGAGCCAGCTGGACCCGCAGCCAACGTGCCAAAACTGCAAACTGCGCGCGCCGTGATTTCTTCGAATTCGCTTGGAACAGCCAGAGGGGGCTGTTATCTTTCCTTTTCTTTGCGCGCCTCTATCTCCCCTCGTCCCGACCTCCTCCGTCGCGCCAAAAAGTTCGGACTTCGATCAGGTAGTCTTGACGGTATTCTAACGAGCCGCCCGCTCTGATTGAATGGCAGGTAGTCTGCCCGCCAGTTCTTTCGTATCGACTAATATAATCGTTTCTCCGTTGTCACGGAGTAATTAGAGTACTCGAAAGGGAGCATCGTAGCTTGGCGCGTCCGAGTTTTTCGAGATGAATGGACGATAGGAGCCGTCTATCTTTACCCCTCGACCCTTACTTTTTGAGCCGAGTCGCTCCCGTATTTCTATCTCCCCGGTCCAATTGGGGCCGCAGGATTCTTCGATGCCCATCGAGAATGCCGTCAGCCGGAAAGCTTGAATGCCTCGGGGTGGAGGCTTCGCAGATTCTCCAATCTGCGACACTGACTCCGGAGTAGGTATCAATAAGACCGTTTCCTTCTTATTTTCCGGCATCGTTTAATGGCGATCTCTCGTTATCGGCGACATATCGAATATTCGCTGATGTTCGCATGGAATATTTCGAGTCTTGCGAAATCGTGCACTCTTTATCCGACGTTTCCGTTCCGTTCGACAGCGATGCGTGGCCGTCGACTCGATGCGTTTTATCATTCCGCGTGCGACCGGCATAAAGTGCATGTCCGATTGTATGCTTTTTACGATGTTACGCGAAGCATGCGAGGAGAATGTCGTTCACCGGCAACTTCGATGTCACCGTCAAGTGCGTTCCCTTAAAACTTCCAGTACCTCTTGCGTGACCTCCGAGATAATGGTCCGTGACAATAGTTCAAAGAACGTCGAAGCCGTACTTCCGGAAGAAAGCGGGCATCGCAGATTTAAAGTGAAACCGCGCTCGATCGTGCGAATCCAGAAGGAACGAAAGCTCGACTGTCTTTCGATGAAACGTCCCTTAAACGTCTTTTGCGCCAGTGATCATGGCCCGCGGGTCTGGTAATAAGTTCCGTCTGAGAAACGTCCTCCCGTGCCTTTGGATCGAGGCTTTTTTTCAGCCTAGAGGTGGTATTACTAAACCATTTTCTTTGTATGTAGCGAAAATATGGCGGTGAAAGTTTAGAAACTATTGTTACTCGTAAAAGTCAATGCGTTAATCACCGTCGGGACTCATGCCGGCTTGGTGGCGTGTTCCGTAGTTCCGACACTGGGCATATTCGACTGGCGACGCTGAACCGTAATGGTGGTAGCTGACGCGGAGAGCGTTGTAATGGAACTGCATAATTTGTAATATTCGAGGCACCGTCCGCGAAACAAAGAACATCCCACATGTAACTTGTCCGCGGTGCCACAATTGTATTCTGCGTACGAGAATAAGTTCGAGTGTGGATACGAATAATGAAGAGAGGGAGAGAGAGAGAGGGAGAAGGAGCGAAATGGCGTTGGATTTTCTCGACAATCCAGTTATGAAGCAAACAATGTACGCGAAACAATATGGCAGATACGCATCTACTTTGCCCGCCGGCACTTAAACCACCCACACACCGTTGTCTACAATTAATTCCCGGGCGCAGTATAAATCGGCTCATTGTCAGGCAGAGTTATTTCGACGCACCTACGCGAGAATGAATTATTTACTGCTTCGCCTCGTTGTTGCCGTTGTCCCCGCGATTATTATTCGCGCCGCATTTAATTGTTAAACACGAGTGGTAAGGCTTTGTATCAGGAGGGAGGCGGGCCGAAACGTGATAACGACCCGCCCCGGCGCAGTGCCTGTTCAACGGTTGTAAACCGTAGAAACTCCTTTTATGATCTTTTACTCACTCGCCCCCAGCCACCTCCACCCGAGCGCAGTCTGTAGAAGCGGCCCGCAGAAATTCACCGGATGAAATAAAACACCGGCGTCGGCAATAATAACTTTGGATCCCTGTGAAATATCTAAGGATGCCGTAAAGCGCGCGATCGCGGTCGGAAATAGAGAGGCAAGGGCAAGGGGTCGAAGAGAGAGCTGGTTCGTGAGGTGTGGAAATCGCGCGTCGGCCGCGGATATCGTCTCAAAGACGAACTCGCCAAAATTAATTTCGACGCCGAGAATAGAAGTGGCAGTTCGATCGTGCAGTTGAACGTCCGAGGGAAGAATTTATCTCGCCATCAATCTAAGAACGCAACGCGCGCGCGTGGGTGGATTCGCGGAGACAGGAAAAACGTGCTCGGATAACACCGCGCGAACTCATGGCCCGGCACTTTGGATTTAGCTTCCAGCTTAGAACACTTCCCAGGGAGAGTTGAGCGCGCGCCGTGTTCCGCAAACGAGGCTCCCGGTGCCACAAAATTTCGAAATTTCGCCGTGCCGGCGGTGGCGAATATATGCCATTAAAGTCAAGGTATATCTGTGCCTCGAGGGAGGTCGATGCGAATGCAATTACGACTAAATGCTCGTTCGCCAACAAAAGGGATGCGTAGGGAGCGGTGGCAGGAATTTTGGGCAGGTCGCGAGATGAGAATTCTGGGGCGCGCAAACGTGATATTCGGTCATGCCAAAACAATTTAAAGTGCCGAGACGCAGTTCCGAAATGCGATGGCTCGTCTAGAGGTGCTTCACCTAACTGCGATGGAAAAAGAAACCGTGCGGAAGGGAATTGCGTATGAAGTCGGGAAACTGGTTAATCAATTCCCGATGGCCGTATATATCCTGGTCGGCTGCCCTCGGGACCATTTTCTCTCTCTCTCCCCTCCGACTACTTTGACACGTAAAGTTAGCAGGTACTTCTCGTTCGGAGTTACCGTTGCGATGTAATAAAAAGGGTCCACGCGGCCCTGCCCGCCCAATGTGGACATTTACTTTCGTTCGCAACAAATTGCTTCCTTTCAGTCGTCGGAAGGAAAACACACGTATCGCGTTCAACTGCCTCGCCTCGAGATGAATCAGTTACGTTCGTCGTGTAGCGGACCGACGAGTGAGCATTTTGTCGGGGAACAGAGTGATTCGGATCTTTATTACCCTTTTTCGCTCGGACCGTATCGATATAAAGGGCAACACACAAGCGACGAGCGAGGAGCGTCGGGCTCCTTTAATGGCGACTTTTATCATCCGACAAGTTCTATCTGTAAATACGGACGATCCTTTAACAGAAATGGCCCAGCGTTCACTTTGAACTTCAGCTCTGCATTTCGATGTAACGCACAATGTTTCGTCGCAGGAACGATGAGAAGCATACGTAAAGAGACAGTGCAAAATGTTTCACCGCACACGCGATCGCGATATTTCAATCGAGTATGGAAATGCCGAGGTGGTCCGCCGCAAGTAACGTTATTAAAAGAGAGCACCGATTTCCATATTCCGCTAATATCTCGCCACGCTGTAACCGAGAGCGAAACTCGCCTTTTTCATCGAACGCAAAGATAAAGCGTAGTCGGTCGTTTGTAATTGCAACGACCCAGCAACGCGAGAGACATTAACTGGGCGTATTGCTCGTACAAACCGCGCGAGAGCAATACATCGAAATTGTATCGAATCAGAGGGTAACAAGAGGCTGGGGCTCGAGGTGCTGGGGATCGGAAGAAATTAAAAGTAGAATTAGTTCCTGCTACAACCTTCCCCCCCGTGTCGGTCGATTCCGACGTTCGACGAATTCGACAGAAGCATCCCGTCTCATTGTTCGCGGGAACGTGAAAACGAATTAAAAGTAATGGGCAGGTACAAATCGAGAGGAACACCGTTCATTGCCCCGGCAACGCTTTCTCTCCCGCGATCTACCATCCCTCGAACGGCTATTTATTTTCGCTCGTCCCGTGCAATTAAAAAACGAGAATATCAACGTCGCTTAAGAAATGCAGAATCGAGAAGGATGCTGGATCGGCAAGAAAGGGCGGTGGAACGAAGAAACGGAGCAGAAGAAGCTGAGCGTAGAGACGAGGCACGTTTTCCTGGTAATGAACTAAAGATCCGGAATTTAATTCCACGGAGGCCTGGTTACCGTGAGATTTCTGCCAGAAGCCGGCTTTGTGTAATCTTGATATACGAGTACATACGCCGAGCCGATCCGCGAACACTTTGTCTTATATTGTTCCTTATATATCGCGCGCCACCTTCGCCGCAGACTTATCCCACCTCGAGACCCGTCCCTTTCTCCCGTCCTCACCCAGTCGTTCGCTCAAAGTGACAAATCATCCCGACATCAGCCCCGCGTAATACGATACCGCAGAAGGCGGCGCGTATTTATCAAATTTATTGTCCACCATTCGATATCGCCGCTTGTACTGAGCGCAGCGTACTCCGCCGACGCGCGCGCCGTAAATTGTAATGCAGATAAACCTCTACAGCGATCTATCCAGCGGCGAACAAACGACGCCCCTCAACCGCGTCTCCGAGAGACGGACGAGAGTACAAGAACGATGAAGAGAAAAGATTCGACGTTTCCCTCCTGATGATTACACCCCTCTATCCTTAGTATTCGTCGCGACTCCCTCGAACAATTCCGCGCTCTTTCGTTAATCAGACACGAGACAATGGACGAGAATCGTGGGGAGAGGGAGCGGTTGTAGAGAAAGGCCAGTTAGGGGACGATATCAGGAGCGGGAGGATAGAGCTGCATGGAAGTAAGGGTCTCGGAGGAAATTTAAGAAGAACCCACCGAGAAACAAGACACGTTTTCGCGGTAACGAACCGGGAATTTAATTCCGAGCGGCTCCTCAGGCTCGGCAGATGGTCGCGGACCCAGAGTTGCAGAGAAAGTAACGGACGACAGGAGGGAACCGTGCGCGCACACACACTTCTCCATACACCACCTCGTCGCCTTTCATAATCTCAGAGAAACTCTGATCCGCGCGCAGCTTTATCTTAGATTACGCCGTTCCCGGTTGCTTAGCCGGACCGTGCGGAAGGTGGCACGATTTTTCACCTAAGCTTTCATAATCCTACCCCCGGGGCCGGTGTGCATCGGCCTTCTCCTCGGCCTGGGTCTTTAGCTAAACCTTGACTCGCTTCTTTCCTACCTCCGTGGCACGGTCATTACGCGAATTGCGAGGCGAGTGGTTCGCAGCGACGACGACAACGGCACCGGCACCCGCAAGTCGGCAACAGCGAACGCGAGGCCGACTTCTGCCCCGGCAGAACCTTCTTGGTAAACGTTAAAAACCTCCCCTCTATCGTCGTCGGCGACGACGTGCAAATTTAACGCACCGTAATAGTCCGCGTACTTGTTAAATTCGTCGCGCGGGTGCTTGCTGAGGCCGCGTCATGTTCCGTTCCGCCGATTAATTCCCGTTCGAGGATTATTTCTGGCCGTGCGCGCGCGCGCGCACTTTTTTCCATTTGACGGCTTTCGGTGCAATTTTCGGCCTCGCCCGATGCCGTGCATGCGGGGGATCGTATTTTGCGCGTCGAGAGTCGCAGCAACTTTGACGGCACTTTTTCGTTTTGCCGCCGTTCGTGTAATCTCGCGCGCCTTATTGATCTCGGCGCGTGAGTGCA
Organism: Priocnemis perturbator; assembly: GCA_963942575.1. Taxonomy (NCBI): domain Eukaryota; kingdom Metazoa; phylum Arthropoda; class Insecta; order Hymenoptera; family Pompilidae; genus Priocnemis; species Priocnemis perturbator. The sequence goes on from OZ012653.1 coordinate 12,630,104, forward strand.
TCCTTTTTAATCCGGCCGTGGGGCTCTTTGCGTCACGTCCATTCCACTCGACGCGCCCGCGCCGTTCTCTTTAACACCGAAACACCGAAAGTCCGTCTGGATTTTGTCTTAACGCTTCCACGTTTAGGCAGAATACGCGGATCAAATGAAGGGGTGTCGATTTTGTTTGTTTGTCTTATAGCTCAACTCTTGTCGAGTGACAAATCTCGGTCACGTAGACACGCTGACCGCTATCACTTTGCTGTAACATCGTCGAAGCGTCGCGCATGTTTGCCGGCCGCATGCTGGCACTTTTGTGTCATAAGTCTCGTCTCATAAGAAACTGGAACGTGCGAGCGCGTTCGCTCGTAAATTCGACGCAGCGACGTGCTCTTGTGAAGAAACAAGCGCGGCTCGAGGAGGCAATGGATCACTCTAACGCTTCGCATAAAATTTAGGAAACGCAGTCCTTCCCACGGGAAAGTACAGCGTAAGACACCATCTACGCCCATTATTCGAATCAGATCTCACATTTGCACATACGGCCTCTTCCCGTGGATTTTCCGTGACTCGAAATGCATAATAAACAAATCACAATATGACGCGCCGAAGTATGGGAGACCGGGGCAAAATGGTATAGCGGGGCATAATGGGACCGGGGCAAAATGGGACCGGGGCAAAACGGGTTTGGGGCAAAATGGAATATTGAAAATCAACACTGCTGGTCATTGGGGCAAAACGGGATCGGGGCAAAATGGGACCCAAGAAACTTCATTTTTTGCTATCCCATTATGCCCCGATCCCATTATGCCCCAGTGCCGTTTTGCCCCGGTACCGTTTTGCCCCGCTATACCATTTTGCCCCGGTCTCCCCTATGCAATGTTAAAGAGAATATAAACGAATTGCCAGATGATTAAAAACTGCGCGAGTGCAGTTGTACACTTCGCAGAGTGATTGAACGGAAATATTTAATGCGATGGTCGATTTGTGGGACACAATAATCTGCAGATAGTATCCAGTTGATAACCGTCGTTCGCAAACTCTGAATATTGACGAGACACACGGCTGTCACTCGGATCTCGTTGGTTCAACGAATCGTCGGCCGTCAGTCATGTACAGTATTGTTGAATATTCAAAGCTCCACGAAGTGATGGTCCACCCCGTTGTTCCTGAGCTATAGGATTGATACCAAGATGGGCCAAACGTGAATTGTTCTGGTCCTGATTTAGTCAGTTCCCACATTCGGCGCGGTTTAATTCGCGGATTACTCTTGCATCCGTCATCCTGATCTCGTCCGTACAACCGTTCATCGACGAAAGGCGAGGACAAGAACGCAAATTTTCACCGATTCTCGGTGTCGCGCTTCACTCGACGAGATACATTTATTCGATGACGTTTCTCGGTCATACCTGCATATTCCGCGCTTTTCCAAACTTTACCGTGACCGACGACACGTCCATCGTAATGACACATTTCATTTCCGAAGCCAATACAAAAGCGCTTGCGACTGTATGGAATTTGATATTGTCGAATTCCCGTTAAAAACTGGATGTCTGCCAATCAATGTTCAATTGTTCCCGAAAATGAACACCGCTATATCTTTGGCATCGACGTACACTTAGAAACAAAGTCTTTTGAAAGTGGTTATCACAAAATATGCGCCAGTGGTAAACTCATTTTACAAGGTACATAGGTGAACCAATGCCTGCATTGTATTAGCGTTATTAAGCTTGTTTACTACCGCGTTATCGGTGTTTATTTATTTACAACTATCCGAGAATATGTACTTTGCCATAACATTATCCCTGCTTTATCATCGCAACGATAATTAATCGTAAAATACGTAACGTAGGTACATTACGTCTAATTAACATTTACGATATCTAATAAATGTCAACAGTCATTCATCCCAAAGTTAAGCATAAAGTATAAGTAGAACGGTATCTCTGATAATTAATTGAAATAACGTCTACCGACAAAGCATATATATATTAATTACCGTCCTTTCCGCCATATTAATTTTTGCCGATACGTGCGAATCGTTACCTTTTTTCCGCGCCAACTTGTAACACGTATTTCACGGACGATTCGCATCGCGCAGTGATGACTGCAATTTAGCGGACAGCTTTTGATGGGGTCGTCCAACTGCGGCGTGGCAATATTTCCCTATTTTCTCCCGGAAATGATGTCTCTCTGCGGTCAGGACACCGCGATTCGGTCGCATTAAAATATTAATGAGACATAATTACGTAGGTTTCATTAGCGACGCTAATCCGCGTGAGCCCGCGCGTGAAATCTCCGTGCACATAAAGCTTTATTTTGCTTTGTATGTCGCCGTTCGTGCGGCTAGGCGAGTTACACTATCGCAGCCGAGTCCCACCGAATGAAACGGTCTATTTTTGACCGACTGTTGAATACCCGCGTCCAAATATTAATGCGTTACCACGTATCGAAATAGTGAACAGGGTCTGACGTGTTTTATGCGAGCAACGAGAGCGATATTATGTTAGTCGTTTTATTCTGCCCAGAGTGAGGGTGCTTACGACCTGAAATATACTATTGTTCCGCCGCGGAACATATTTATTCGCCATTTCTTATTCCGAGTACGTAGCACGGTCCGACGCCCTACGATGAAGGGATGGAACAGCTGGAGTGTAAGAGATCCACGGGCCACGCGTTCGCCCCATGTTCAAACGTTAAACCCCGACCCTCTAATCCTATCACTTTATTTGTGATAAATCCCGCGCCGCTTGACATTCCGACAACGCACCCTCCGGTGTTCTCGTCCCACAGAATAATTCGTCGTTAACTTTCACCATCTTCGAGGTGCTCTCGTACATTAAATGTATGTCGCGAGTCGCTAATGATACATACACGCTTCATTATCGAACGAGTCCGATTACCAAAACTTATCGGGCGATACAACTCTGCGGTCCGTGGATATAAATTGTTTCGTCCTTGAACAGTGTAAAGTTCGAGTGACGACTGATAGATACCATTAACCTACAAGCCATAGAATCCATTAAACTACGAAACGCGAGTTTCAACGATGCCCGATATTTTTTTCAACCATTTACGTAACCTGAGAGGCATATATGTACATATATATGTATCTGAGGACGTGGAGATCGTACGTTGGCGCACGAAGGGAAATATTTCACATATTGAATGGTCCTGAAGCAAAAGATCATGAGGGCGTCTTACATTGTCCGCCTTCCCAAGGCGGTTCCTAAAGTTTCAAAGAGGTTTGGCACCTGTCCAACATGCAAAAGTAACCCGCCCGCCCTGCCACCCAACATCCCCCGAAATTCGACGTCGGCCTAATTTCACTATAGATTCATAGGAATCCGTGTCGCCCGTTCGTTTCTGACAAAAGGAGGATGACTACGTAGAAGGGGACGATCGCGGGAACAAAGGAATGACTGACGGCAAAGGCCAACAAAATGTTTTCAACAAATGGGAAAGACGATTGCCGACAGATTTTCTACCGACAAGTGGTTCTAGAGATTGAAAGACATCGCTGACTTTGGAACTCTGCATACGAGTGCCGTGCATTCGTAACACGTAAGGAGAATTACAATTTAATATGCCATAATTTGTATGCTTCGTAAGAGAACGTAAAGAGAATTCGAATGACGGTAAATCTGAAAGTTCTTACAATTTACCAAATCCCAGGACACTGCGTCGAGACGTGTAACGCGTGTATTACAAACGTAAGAGTACCGTTTTCTGAATCGACGAATTTCCTGCATCCCAGTCTCGGTCGTCTATGTCCACTTTACACGCCCTTTCATGTGCGTACACCGTCGTCGTGCTCAACCGTGTGTCTCTTTAATCGTCACCACCTCTGTTTTATTCAGTCCACTACACAGTCTCGCGCACCACCTGTACTTCCCTTTTCCACAGTTTGGCCTGTCTCTTCCCCTCTTTCTCTCTCTCTCTCTCTCTCTAGCCGGCAATAGCATACCATACGGGAACGTCGGCCGCCGTGAATATCATGTATGCAGAAAAGATGAGCGCCGGCTGTGAAACGAGGACGCGAATGATATGCGTGCGTACTTCTCGTGGCGCCGTAAATTTCCTTTTTTTACGGCCAACACACCCCTAGCCTCCTTCTTCTCCTCAAGGTGTCCCGCAACGAAGGACGCGACGCGCGGTATACAAGGGAGGAGTGCGGCAACTGTAAAGCCACCTTCTTCGTATAACACGAATCCTCTTTCCTACCCCCCTCCCTCCCTCCTCCCGGAGAGAGGAAAGATATTACTCGACCGCGATGCTGAAACTTTGAGCAAACACCCACGTCGATCCCTCTTTTTCTCTCATCCCTCCCGCTTATTCGACAACGAGACGAAGAGGGTGAAATTATACGCCCAAAGTCAAAGGGCGGCGTGAGAAACTAGGGGGAGAGAGAGAGAGAGAGAAAGGCTACGCAATTTTTGTGCACTTCAAATTCGCAAACTCCCAAGCGCGAAGTGTTTTAGGGAGAAGCAACGATTGTATTACTGAAAATTCGCGAGCAACGAAGGGAACAATTCGATCTCCCGAATCTGTACGATTTCGACTGACTGCGGTGCGACACGTAACAGTCCGATTTAAAAAAAAAAAAAAAATCAATACGAGATCTCCGTTTACGGGACAAGAATAGTAGCACAACAGCGGCGAGTTTAGTCGCTTCGAGTGAGCCAAAGTAAAGCGAGTACCTTTTATTTAAACAAAGTAACGCGCCGCGTCGCTGCCCCAATCGATAGTTCGCAGTTTCCCTTCAGAAAGACGTTGCTGTCGAATAAGAGGGGAGAGAGGGGAGGGAGGAGTGCAGTTCGGTGCAGGGAAGGGTCAAGAAAGGGAGCGACAGCGGAGGAGATGAAGAAAAAGAGAGGGACGAAAAGAAGAGCAAAGGGAGCCCGAGAAAAGCGAAGTCGAGAGCGGAGTATTTCCGATACCGGAATCGGTCGAAGCCTGCGGGCGGTTTTCCCTTCAATTTCGAAACAGTCCATGCCCCTGCTCCGCCGCCCAGGAACCTTCTCCCCGTTCCCATTCTGCGCAACGAAAAATGGCCGCCTCTTCGCTTACCTCTACATAATGTATCGCCACGGCTAACGGCTCGCTATTTTACTCCTAACGATGAAATATCGTAATAAGCACGTTCGCGCGGCTCGTTTACCAGCGACTTCGTGCGCCCATTGCCTCGTGTGCCAAAGAAAGCTGCTGGGTGGCCGGAGAACGACGTGCGTTATCGTTGGAGCACGGAAACGTCTCAATTGGCGCGACTACTCTTTGCGCAAAAATTAATGTATCCCATTTCATGGACGTAGTGGAACTGTTGTTAACCCACGCATTACGGGCGACGCGATATACGACGCAGGCTGAATCTTATCCAGCGCCAAAGAGCATACACAATATGCTGGATAACGCAGCCGTGATATAGTCGAGCTTTAACTATCGAATAATATAAAATGTACTTCTATCTGTTTTTTTCCCCCCGCTGAATGTCACGATCGTCGAGCAAACACCGGCAACGGTCGAATGCGGAGAATCGGATGGCACTTCCTTTGCAGTGGCCTTCGTCGGGCACAATGCATACTTTCAGTTTGAAACACCCACGACCGCCGCCACCACTTCGAGCGCTCGTTGTTCCATTTACCGGAACGGAACAAAGGATAATACCGCGTGCTAATTAACCCTTCGCAAGCGTCGCGACGGTTAGCCCCCCTGATTGTACCTCGGGTGAGCAGGAAAGTACGAAGTGAAAAGGGAAAATTTGCGGTCCGGATGATGAGCGAGCATTTCGAGTTGCTGGTGCGCCTCGCTCGAAACATGTTTATCGGAAAAGTCTTGGAACAGGACCGACAGGTATGTCTTTAGAACAAGGACTCAGATTTTCGTTGCAAACGAATAATTACGCAGGGATGTAAGTAGGATGTCAGGAGACATTTTTTGTTTGGATGCACAGTAAACGGACGTTACATGCCGTTGGGTGCGACAGCGGCAGACAAGCAATTAACGAAAATATCGAGCGTCGAACGCTCAATTTTTCACCGACACCGAGGCTTGTCGGAAATTTAAATTGCTCGCCCAGAAAAATGCCGACTCTGTTTACCCTGCTGTTGGTCAAATGATATTACAGTGCAAGCGAGCGAGAGAGAGAGAAAGGGTGATATTGCGCTTGAATGCAATTAATTGCAATGTTTTACACGCGGTTTAATTGATTGGAGCGTAACGCTCTGGCGAGGTTATCGATCAAAAAGTGTGGAGCGTGAGCATGAGGTAAATCGTCGTGGCGGCAAACGTTTGTCACACGCCCTGGACCAGGCGAGATCGTAAGGCTAACACGAGATCACGCGACGAAACTTCAAACTCTGCTGGGATTGTAAGAAGAGCCAAAGTGAACTCTCCCCAGGCACATTTGCTCCGAAACTCCGGCGACCTTTGTCGGATACGAGATACGGCGAAGGTAGCGTGACCCGTTCTCGGCAGTCGTCGTTGAAAGTCAATGTACACGAGGCGGCGTAAGGGACAAGAAAGGGAAAAAAAGAATCTCGGAACAAGAACCGTCTCGGACATAAAGAAACACAATGGAAAGAACGGCGTCCACAAAGAAAGTACAACGTCGCGTAAAAAAATTGATTTTTATCGAGACAATTGTGTTTCGTTTGACGATTGGTTCGTGCGCACCGGAAAATTCGCCGGAATCTGCAAACCAGCAGTTAGTGTCGCACGCTCTTTGCCTCGCGCGGCGAATTGGCGATAGGTTACGTTCTATACCGCGGCGGGTGATTATTGAAAATGCATACTGGCGCGAGGTAGCGGATAGTGGATTCTAATCCCGGCGTAAAATGCTTAAACCCGGTCAAGGGAATCTACAATGAGATTATCGAGTATAACTTTCATATATTCTCTTTGCCACAAAAGGCGGGCCCGCTTTGAGGTCAGCTGCTTCGCGTCTTGCGCAGGGTTTAATGCAACGGAAGGGTTTGAAAATATTGACTAAGCCGGCGGGTATATTACGTGCGGCTTTCTTTACGCGACATTAGACGCTGCACGCTCGGGACGGGACGCTCAAAAGGCGCGCAGCCTTTCTAAGTTATCCAATTTTTTCCGCCTCTACCGGCCAAATAAAAACGATCGGCCCGAACAGTCCCAGTCGAATCAATTGGAATTGTTTCGATTGAAAGCTGCCAACGTTTTCGGAATTTCATTTTGCATTTGCATTACGTGCTCGCCGAAGGCTACCCGGTCCATCGTTAATGACGAACTAAATATAAACCGTGCACAGTGTCACCGTTCTTCGCATGACGTGCTTTACGATTGAAGTGTATTTTTGTTACAGACTTTGTCAGAGGAATAGGTATCGTCCGATTAGTTTCGGTAAAACGGCGTTCAGTGTGCGAAATAAATAACGTGTCTAATCGCACCATCCGCGATGCCCCGCGTTTCCGTGATAGCACGATACTCCCGCTCCTTGTATTTACCCGTAGCTTATCCCTCACATCCGCGAAATCCAATCTCTGAATTGTTATTATTTTCGATACGACTCTCCGCGAAGGTTCCGTGCGGCAAAAGTGGCGGGATTGAAGCGGCAGGCGATTCGGCCCAGGCAACAACGAAGCCTCGCTTCGACGTCGTTCGGCCCGATTTCCAGTGCCGAAACACGTCCGTGAATATCGACGAAACGAGAGAAACTTGCCATCTTATCGATACTACGTGTCACAATACGTGAAAAGCAGCCGAGCGAACGGTGAACAGCGCACCGAACACAGGCATTCCTATCCGCTCGGATCTGCATACGTCTGAACATTTCAGTTTTTCATCACTGCGTCGCGTCGCGTCGAGTATTAAAACAAGCGCGACTTTCCCATCCCGAGCTCCGAGCTTCCAGCAAAAGGATCGCTCAAAGGGAGTCTGTCGCACGAAAGTACGTAAGAGCTTGCCGCTGGAATATCAAAGGTATAATAATGCAAAAATTGTATGTTTTCTGTACGCGCGCAACTTTTGTGCGGGAGTCAATAGAAATGTGTGTGCAGAACGAATAATGGCTCAAGTGCAGGTGGCGCAAAGACGATGCTTACGAACGTACGTCTGCACGCGGTTGCCGCATAAGTCTGTCGCATAGATACCTGTATCACGTGTAATTTGTCCGTATTTTCCTGATTGAATCGTGCAATTTCGACGTCATCCGCGATAGCCGAAAAATGAGAAACTCCGACGGGCTGTCAGGTGGGCTTTGCAATAACGGCTCGGGCGAGGCACCCTTTAGAAGTGGCTCTCGGAAAATTCGGCTCGGAATTAGCGAGATACACGATACGAAGGGATTGCGGTCCGACGCGCGGCGGGGTTCCCCGCAAAATCTAATTGAAACGCGTGCGAGGGTGCTGAAACCAATCCGGCATGAGCGCGGAAGTAGAGAAAAGGGGTGGAATGGACACGAAAAGCGCAGGAGAGGGAGAGAGAGAGAGAGAGAGAGAGAGAGAGGAACAAGGCGAGTCAGCAAAGTGCCTTCATCCGGTGCAATTCGTAACACCTAACGGACGTAAAGTTAGCAGCCGCCGCACACCACGTGGCGAAAGGTACGGTTCTTCGTCGTTTTTTAACAATTACGCGAGAGCTCATGATAAAGCGACGCGCGTAACCCCGTCGTAAGGGAATTTCTCGTCGTTGAACCGTTTATCTACGAGCCCTTTATATATGGTCCGGACCGATGGTCGTTCGATAATTCCCGAGACGATCCGCTCTCGACGAAATTCGGCCGTTATTCGCAGGGCGCGCGCGATCCTGGCAAGAGGATTCCGTCCTCTCGCCGCGCACACCCAGATGACCATCGAAAACGCGGAGCGGGCGTGCGGAAATCGTCCCGGACGAGTGCGAAGAGGGCGACAAATCGAATTCCTCTCCTCCAACCTCCGATCGTCAGGCCGATCACGCGGAAGGAAGCCGGCGTTAAAGGCACGTTGAATCTTCCTCGACGAAGAGAAGTGTCCGCGAGGTCGTACGCGGAGACTTTATTCATTTGCAACTGTTTCGGGCATCATCGGTTGGCAGACGTAAAATTCGTGCCTACGACAGGAAAGGATGCGATTGGCTTTCTCCGTCGAAACACAGCCACCTTCGAACGTCGGGGCGACAGCGTGCGAATGGATAGCACTTTGAAATTCGCACAGTTCTCGAGGAGCGTTTTGAAGACAGAGAGAGAGAGAGAGAGCCTATCTTCGGAATTCTATCCACAGTATTCGCTGGATCCGCGACTGTGCGAGGAGTGTATCGAGGCGCCAGGCGTCCCGTTCTGCATCGACGCTTTCGAGGAAACCAATAGAAACGTAGGGGATGGCGGGACGCGGGAGGAAATCGAACAGGGGTGGAGAAAGTTACCCTCTCGCGTTTCCGCGCCCTTCTCCTCTTCCTCATCTACCGCCGAGGAGACTCCCCTCTGACATGAAACCGCACTCCACCGGCATTTGCGTTTTAACGTGCTCCGGTTTCATTTCGTTCGGCCTTGATACCTCGTAACAATCAGCTTAACCATCCCCGAAAACCCATACGCTTCGGTCTACTCGTTTAGGATCGATCCATAACATTATCAGCGTCTCTCGAAAAACAGTCTATACAGAGAACTTCGTCAGTTGTAGAATTCAAACGTTGCCTCATCCGAATATAGTATCATTAATCACAGTCCTTTGTCGAGAAAAGCCGCATTTTTCTGCGGGAGCAGGCAGAATTAATTTAACGTACGGCGCGTGTCGCGAGGCAGGTTGGCAGTCAATCTGAGCCGAGACTGACGCACCACGACGGCGCACCACCCCCAAAACGAATGAAATATGTAAGAACGATCCGCGGAAATGAACTAGCGGCATGCGGAAATGTACTCGCGCCATCGCGCAATTTGCTTAGGGACAGCGGACGCGCCTCGTTTCAGGGTAAATGAGAACAAATGAATATAAACTCGAGTATCGCGTCGGCATAACGGGAACGTTGCGCGAGAGCGAGAATTTGCGGAGTCAAGAGAGCAACGAGTGGCGGCGCGGGTGTGGACGGTAAGGAAACGAGACGAACGCGATAAATTCCGCGAGAGAGGAAAAATGAGGGGGCCACTTTCGACGTACCGGGCGCAATTTATAAAACAATAAAGCCGCCGCCGTCGTGTCTGCGGTGAGCTCGTGATTTCAATTGCAACGCCGTCGTAATGGCCGAAATAAGGACAATTTCTACCCCCCACCCACCACCCTGTCGACTCCAGCGGTAAACATCCTGCTTCCGACATTTTTGTTTGCTCACCGCGGCAGGATACGAATGACCATCGATTAGAGTGGCGAGAGTAAGTGAACGCTATTACCTGCGGCGGAATGATATATCGTGGCGAATTTTTTAAGAATTCTTCGCTTCCTCGCTGCGACCTTTTCGCCAAGCGAAAGCTGGCGTTACATTAAGGTGACGTTTTCTGCGGGAATTAATTTATACCGGAGAGAGAGAGAGAGACAGAGGAAGAGAGGCGTCTCTCAACGTGGGAATTTATTTACATCGCTCGCCACCGACGTATATACATAATTTCATTGTTTCAGAGACCAGGACAGAACATCAAATAGATAAGTTTAATGTAATTCAAGCTTCCGTGCACCATTTTACGTTCTAATTCACACGTACGCAAATGGGTTGCCATCAGACGTCAGCGTCGTAATGGCGAACCGACTGACAAACATTCGCAAGGAAAGCAGCGTTAATGAGAGTGGCCAGTGACTTTTGACCGGAGTGTGTAACCGGGGAATTTAGCGCGAGCCGGCGAACATTTGCCTGGCGGTAAATCATTGTAATCGCCTGCGGCCAAACTGTATCGCTGAAAGGTCCGGCAAACGAGCCCAATTTCCCATCGACGGCCGCCGCGGCATTTCCTACGTTAAATTAACCTGGCCCTTTAATCAAAATAACGCGACGACATTAGCGTGGAATTTCGATCAGCGAGCGGGGAAATAAAATGCTTGCGTCGACCGGACTCCCCTCGTGCCGGCAGGCTATTAAATATTTCGCAGCGGGAACGAATAAAATCGTGCCGCGCGCGTGCCGTGCATAATATTTCGCACGCAAACTCGACTTCGGAGCAAATGATTTTAGCGAGGATTTTTTATACTTTCCCGGTCAACGTATTAGGGACGACATTACGGGAAGTACGAGTAAACCTTAATTATCGCACGCTTCGCAAACTGTGGCTTTTGTTTTCGGGCCATCAATCATCTTCCGACTACCATACCTTGCCGTTCCACCGAAAAAATATTTGCCCGCCTACGAAACTCTCGCAATCTCAAACTGGCAAAACGGGAAAAATGTTATCCCATCTCCGTCGCCCCGTTACACTTTTAGCTCGACCCCTGACTTTGACTTCTGGGTCATTAGCCATTTTATTATCGTCCTCCACACTGTAAAGAAAAAAAAAACACATCCCCAGCCTACCGTCTCTCGAAGGCTGAACTTTTCACCCCTATAAATAGCATGCGACCCCGCGTCGTGTTTTGCGTTGAAAAATAGTGGGAACGAAAGAAAGGAAGCTAAATGACAATAAGGGAGAATGGAGCGAAACAATTGGGACGTTTCGACGCCCTCGCCTCAAGCCGCCCGAAACACGGAATCGCCTGACAAGTACACGAAGATCCGACGGAATTCGCGTGCGGCACACGATGAAGGCAGAGTCCGAAATCCGGAATTAGCCGAAATGGAAGTTCGGACACGTTTCAAGCCCCGCAGGCGTTTCGAAACAGTTACGTCCGATAAATCCGTCTGCCTCGGAGGATTTTGACATGCGACCCAACTTATCAACTCCCCAAGTGTATACCTTCCGCCCTTGCGAACGTGAATGCGCGAATGTAGGCGCGAAGCGGGAGGACGCTGAAATTGTCTGATTTTAACGACGAGATGCGGGCAACCTGTAGGCGGAGTTATCTTGCGGATAATGCGTCGGGAGCGATAACGGCGTGACGCGTTGCTAATGGCGGTAGCAAGATTCGCCATTGTAAATCCTGTGGGGAGATGGCAAGGCACGGCGTAAAGGTTGAGGGAGATGAAGTGAGTTCTTTTGCGCGCAATCTCGTCGCAGGACTGAAATCGATAACACTCGTATAATAACCGGAATAACGTTAATCGCTAACGAAAGTTCTGGCCGTACATTATTTCAACAACCGCGAAATATTTGATACACAAACACGTCGTTGCAACCGGTTAAACCCGTACGCGAATTTACGTATAATCTCATTTGAGCGAGTTAATCTCGGAGTAATGGCACGAACGAACCGAACGAACTGTAACTTTTATCCGAAATCCACAGTATTATCGGTATGATGATACGACCTGGGAATGCCTGCAACGGCTTCGGCGGAAGTGCGATTGTTGCGGAATCCGAAATCGAAAATACCGGAAATCGAAGTAACGAATAACGAACGGCACAGTTATCGTATGACGTTCCGCTAAAACAGTTACGATATAACAGGTTCTCCCCGGTACGATCACGATCGCAATTTGTCTCAAAGCCGGCTTAAGCCGAACGATATTGAAACAACGGCAACGAATACCTAACATTGATCCCCGACGTAAGGCTTTTATCTGCACCGAAGAACGTCATTGTACGATATTTCACCCTGGGCAGCAGAGACGAATAATATCGAATCCCTCGTGTAAGCTCCTTATCCATAATCGAGGAAGAGAGAGAGAGAGAGAGAGAGAGATATGAAGTATTAGACTATTCCGTGGACAATGCAACACAGTGCTGCATGACAATGCGTCTAATTCAAAGTCAAAGCAAATCACGCGGCATTATGCTAACGATATGACCAGCTCCACGTTGAATTGAGTTGGAGCGCGCTGGAGTAAGATCGTAATAAGGCACCGTAACGGTCGGTCGATGTACGCCAGTGACGTTCCAAAGGGACGAACACATGAATCAAAGCAAAATGTCTACGTTCACGAGAAACTTCGACCGATAATACGTTCCTCGGAAAATCAGAATCAGAGAATACAGGGAAATCGGACGTTCCCAAGTTAAGCGCACATAATATTTCGGATAAAATACAGGCCTTCTTGACACGTTTTCCCATCGAAACGATCCACAGCGCCTATTGTGGAAGTGCTCGTATCTAGAGCACTTTGCAACTACGCGAGTCGTGGAACGCGACAAATATAGAACGCGAATTGATACGCAACGTGGCCCGAACGGCATGTACACGACATTAGACGATAATGCCAGACAAATGTAGGTCAGTTCGATGGAAGCGCGAAGAGCCCCTCTAATTCTGAGGTAGCCCCCAGTGTGCGGAGTATTACTCTCCGTGCATAACGTGCATAAACGTTAGACTTACCCAATTTGGCGACGCAGAAACCTCGCCTATGTACAACGGCGACCGGAATGGGAAGGGGGCGCGAGACGTTTCGCTAATTAATTAACGACAATTATCGCGCAGGATAATTACTGCGGTTGCTCGGCCACGTGTCACATCGGCGGCTTTGCGGTTAGCGGAAGTTTCCCTTTTGCACACACGACGAAACTGAACGGAACGACGCTCTGTACGCTTTTTTTCCTTAATTCCTCCGCACCGGCGGCGGGCCGATTTTACGAATTCCCAAATCTCGTTCAAACTTTCAGCCCGCCGAGCTTCCGCGAACAGTCTTCTCGAAGGAAAAACGCTTGTACGTCCGTCGACATCTCGTTGCAGTGTAGACAGAAAAATTTGAACTTACGAGCCCTGCCGTCACGGGCACGTTAACGTATATGTCATCGGTTTAAATTTTACGGCCGGTTCTCCGGGCAAACTTCGCGATGTAAGATTGTCCGCCGGGAGAGTCATACACTTATTATGCTCCAACGGCGAATGTGCGTTTTCGTTCACTTTCTGCAGCGACCACGGGAAACGGGTCAGAATTTCAATATCGCTCCGTCGATCACGGTTATCGTAGGCACACGCACACGCGATCCACGATCCACGTGCCCGATAGGCAACTGCGTTGGCGAGAATGATTTTTTCACGCGAGAAATGTCGGCCGACGTTGAGGGTTGAGCGCGTAAGATTAAATTCTGCGGATACGTTTGACGTTAACTGGGACGCGAATGGGAATTCGGGGTTGAGCCTTCGGTCTTGGGAGACTGTCTTGCGATCGGACTGTCACATAATTTTGCTGCAGCGTCCGTATCGATTGCCCGGTTAAGAACTACGAGTCAAACTGCCCCCGTAATTCGAACTCAATCCGCCGGCCCCACGTGCCGACCAGTCCTCACACCACTTTTTCACTGGCATCACTCTCGAGCAGTTAATTGAAAGCGCATCGAAGCTCAATCACTCCGACGTCCCAGGAAATCAGTCACTTCTTGTCAAAGTTCACCGTCGGCGCGAAACGAACTCCGGAACGCAGAGTCCAGCGAAGCACAGAACTTTTGATTAAAACGAATTAGCCGTGGACACTGGCACAGATTTCTGTTGACATTGAACGCCGAGAGTCGACGATCCCCCGGTGTCACAGACTGCGAGCGCAATTTCTTCCCGCCATTGTCAGTCAATTCGTCGATATGAATGTCAAGAATCCACCGGACTGGATAACGTAACAGGAAAGCTGTACGAAGAGTATTTCACACGAGCGAGAACAGCTCCAGTTTTCTCGATATCAATCTCACGAATCCAACGAACTGCGTATTATAAGAGAGAGAGAGAGGTAACTGTGCTGTATGCAAAGTTTTTATACGTGGTAAGAGATGACACTGCACGACACGCGTAATCGTGGATGAGAACGAACGGTGAGCGGTGACTGTTGATCATGTACGATCATCGTCGAGTGAGCGATGATTCTTGTGCGAACTGTTCGACGACACTGGCAACGACGGTAACCTGTCCCGAAGTGTTCCGTACCGCGGCGCGCGTCTCTCTGTGCGACGCCGAGCCAACTGGCGCAAGCTCTTCTCCACGGGACAAGCAAAAACTCTCTCCTACGACCCTTCGGCTTGCTCGCGCCGTCTACTTCGCCCCGGTGTAAGACGACACTCGTCGTAATCCGTCCGTTGTCGGTTAAGTCCGACTATCAGTGCGAGAAAAGCGATCCGTCCCTTATAACGCCGTTTTTCCCAGCCGTACCCGCACCACTTTATATTATTATGCGCGCCCACGAGTTCGTTTCTGCGCAAGTCCCGCGTGCGTGGAGCGGTCGTTTGATCGCACATCGTTACACGTATTGCCGTGCAAATAGATTGCCATTGCGCCACGAAATCCTTTCGTATCGCAGGACAATGGAAATATTTAAACAGATCAATTAACCGAACGCCTGTAACGGACGATTCGATGCGTATAGATTATATCTGTTAATTGATTAGTACAGTCGTTGAGCGGCTGAATGAAGAAATGCAAAATGTTGGACGTTAAGGAAGACGACAAATGTCAATTGAAGTCCGGCTCTGAATTGATTGCGGAAAAAGTGATTGTTTCGGAATAACGCATTTTTCTCCAATCGTGTCCTACCACTTTATATTATTATGCCCGCTCACGAGTTAATTTCTGCGCAGACGCTGCGTGCGCGGGGCGATCATTTGATCGCACATCGTTATACGTTTTATCGTGCAAATAGATTGTCATTGCGGCGCGCAAATCGTATCGGACCGTACAACGACAAAGAAAATATTTAAACGGTATATACGGTCGACCGGTCGGTGAACGTTCGATACGCGCAGTCTGTACGCGTGTTTCCATCGATTACAAAATAATTTGACTGAAACGGGTTAAGTTAATTAGGACGGTTGCGAGGCGGATGAATTGGCGCGAGCTGGCTTAATGAAGAGAGACAAAAAGTCCCGACCCTTCGCCCCGTATTACTTCTACGATGTAAGACGACCTTCGTCGTAATCCGTCGTTCGTCCTTGATTAACTCAATTTACAAACGTGTTCGCCGTTCCCCGTCGCTGACGTGATTATTTCCCTTCTGAAGTCACTCGCTCTCGCGCACGGTTACTCATTTCCATGCAAACTAAGTCACGTGCAGTTTACGCGAATTGTTTTTGTACATCATTCGCTTATGTACGATGCGTTGGATACGCGTTGAATGCCGCTATACTTTGACCGTTTTCACGAGAAACGATTTATACTGATGGCAAAAGGGATGGAGCTCGCGTATGGACAACGACGGAAATAATTCGTTTTCACGCTATAACCAGGACAGATTATGATCTTTACAACGTCCTACCAGCGCAGTCAACTCGTGCACTAAGCTTTGTAAGCGGCGCAAGTAACGTTCCAGCCCGAAAGCCGCATCGCATGAGGTCGGTCCTTAAGTGTTAACGGACGCAAGATCGAGAACCGATATAATTTCCATATAGCTCGGGGTATCTGGGACATGTATATAGGCAATACGACTACAATATGAGAATATGAATGCGGGGATCTACGATTCGACGGCATCCACGTTGCCGGCATGATACGGATGCGAAGCAGGCCGCGGAGTCTCACGTGCATCGCTAAGATAATCAGAAAATGTTTACGGTCTCTCCATATATATATATATATACACGTTAACAGCAGACGGCACACTCAGCGTTACGGCGATGCGCGCAGGCATAAAATCCGACCACACGAACCCGAAGGCTACGTTCACTAAATCAAACACAATCGATATGATCCGATATCTCTGACCGCCATACCTGTCGCGGACAGATTTCCTTTTTGCGTCGTTCGAAACGTCGCGCTTCGCCTGGCCGGAAGAGAGCAGCCCCGACGCGCTCGTTTGTTTCTCACGATATGCCCGGAAACCGTCGTCGCTCTCAGCGTTTTATACGGCGGCAGAATGGAGCGTAGGGAAGAGCGAAAAATTGCCGGCAGATGATACATGAAGGAAGACGGCTGATCGTCGCTTGAACGATATCAAACGTAATGATTAGTGGCCGCGTTCCTACATCGTCCGAGTGTAACGGAGTCGCCATCGATCCACGCTTCCCGTGATAGAAAACGATGTGAGCTTTGTCGACGAGAATACGCAAACCGAAAGATGGATAATGGGTAGCGACGATAAAGGATGAATCAGGCAGTAGCGAATAATGAACGGCGAGGAGGTAATGGGCGAAAAATCTCTACCGCGATCCATGCTCGTTACTTAGTCAACTCAGCGCCCCGTTCGGGAGCCGCTTCTCTTCACTTTGACCGTCGACTCTCCGTTCAACGACTTAACGTTATCCGTCAAATGGCAGTCAAACGGATTAGGCGCCTTCGGGTGGCGGACGGACATCATGAGACCCATGAACACCGACAGCGGCGTCTAATATGTCAAAGGGCTATCGGCCGCGATACGCATTACCCAATCGTATCTTTAACAGGGTGTCGAGACGCCGTCGCCTGGAAGGCTGATATTATGCGTCACGTGCATTGGGACCCGCAAAGGTGAACTTCTACCTACGCCGAGACTCGCTAAGTGCCAGACCGAGCGCGCCTGATTCTATTTTTCTTTTCATCTTCTTCCTCGCCCTCCTCGTCTCTCGGCGAAAAAGTTCCAGGTTTCTCTCGCACGCTCTGGTTCACCCTTCCCATGCCACCCCCTCCACTCTCCCCCGTTTCTTTCTCTTTCGACCGCTCTTATGTATAACGCTCCTTTCGTCGCGGGTTACGCTGAAAAATTGCCCCGCATTACGGTCCGGATAGGGTAGGCAGCAAAAACTCGAAATCCTTGTCTCGAAATTTGAAGTCAGCCAAACCTGGGACTGGGCTCGGAACACGACACGGAGCCTCGGCGAACACGTATTTCATACCGACCGCTGATAACAAATACCCCTTCACTTTTCGCTTACTTAACTTTTCCACTTACTCCATTGACTTAGAGAACAACAGCCGATACCGGCCGGCGGATATATTGGAAATATTAAGTATAGCTATAGGTGTCCTGGCCGACGTGTAATCCCATCGGCTCTCCTACGTAAGAGTCTTGATTAACTGTACGGCGAGATATCGAGTTGCAGGTTAAAAATTTCACGACGCCACCGTATCGATCGAACGCTGACGAACCGCCCGGCATATATTGATCGTCAATATCCGAGGGAGCGATTGGACGGTTCGGGGAGAATATCGCACCTGCATCGTTATATGCTTCGCTTCACTTGCGATAAAAACAATATCCTCCGAGGCGTGTAAGCGTGCTGCGAAGAAAACTGAGCAGGCGAACGGCGACGGTGGAAAGGGCGCGGCGAGGATCGCGTGGTGGACGAGAAGGGAAATTTGGTAAATAAGTCTCGGAGTGCGGCAGCGACGGCAACGAACGAGCGACCTAATTACGAAAAAAAAAGAAAAATTAAACATAGGGCTGCTCGTTACCGAGCAAATCCGTTTGCCCCGCTGGACGCGAGACGTTGTCACGAGCGATAAATATTTAACGACGCAAATAACGCTCCTTGATCAGAACCAAGCTCTTCTTCGACCGATCTTCGTCCGTCAAACGGGGTGCGTTTCCTCTCGCACTCCGAAGACCCTCGAAGAAGTAGCAATTAGACTACCAAAGGCACGCCAACCGACGATTGCTCGAACATGACGTTCCTCCCTCCTTCTATTCCCACGTCGCAAATTTCAACACAGATTCGACAATCGCGGAGGATGTTTTCATTCTAAGAGTTTGTTCGCCAGCTTTAATACACTCGGACGTGTAAACTGCAGAAACTCGCGTTTGTGTGTGTTCCATTAAATTTGCAGCATCCCGTGTGCCGCGCAAGTCGTTAAATCAATTTTCACCGAGCCCAAAATTGCGAGCGTTACGTAACATTTGCGTAATTCACGGATTTACGTCAATTTTCCCCGTCGGCCGCGCAGGGTGCATTACACACACGTGCGCCAGTCCGGATGGTTTTTCCACAGCTCATTTTTTCCATTCGAACACGGCAAACTAGCTCGGGTCGCATCGTTACCGGAGTCGCACGCACCATTAAATCTAACGGATTTATCACGAAATTATTTTCAACCGTGTAACGAACATCGCACGGTGCCTAACGCAATTTGCGCTCTTTAAGCTTTAACGTTCACCGGCTTAAAAATCAGCAGTTTTTCCGGAGCTTCATGTTAATTAATCAAACGCATGGCAGTGCGCATATTCTTTCTGTTTCTCTCTCTCTCTCCCCCTCTACCTCTTTTCACAGTCGCGCGACGCATTCGCGATTTTAACCGCAATTTATTTCGGTCCGGGGCTACTCCCTACCGAGCAGGGGTTATCAAAAAACATGCTGCAAAATAATAATATCGCGGAAACGGGAGAGCGCAGAAAAAAATAGTGGGCAATAAAAGTAGCATCGCGCGCGTAGCGTGTAAACGCCTTTATCGCGTGGGTAGTGGCGTGTGCCGTGCGTTATTATTGCCGGAAACGCGTGCGCAATTGCTTCTCGCTGAGAGAGAGAGAGAGAGAGAGAGAGAGAGAGAGAGAGAGAGAGAGGGAGGGAGCTGAACACCATCGTGACGGGGATTAATTATACCCACGGAACAGGCTTTA
The DNA here is from genome assembly GCA_963942575.1 of Priocnemis perturbator. Taxonomy (NCBI): domain Eukaryota; kingdom Metazoa; phylum Arthropoda; class Insecta; order Hymenoptera; family Pompilidae; genus Priocnemis; species Priocnemis perturbator. The sequence goes on from OZ012653.1 coordinate 12,649,541, forward strand.
TTTGAGTTTCAAGTTTAACGACGGCCAAACATTTTTTTTACAAATAATTCACCGTTAATATTTGTTTCGTTGACTCTCTACTGTAGTTGTACGAGGCGGACGCATGAAGCAAAGACAATTCTGACACTTTCGATAAGGCACATAATAGTATTCGAATCGATACAGTCAACCTGCCCCAGTTTACTTCATAATTCGCACACCGTACGTGCATACATACTTATTTCGTCGTCAATAATGCCATCGCGACAGTTTATTATTTCCCAGACGACCCAGACAGCCACTGAACCGCTTTCAGAAACGTTGGCGAGAAATCACTTCGGCGGGTGAAGAAGTACCAATAACACACAGTGAGCCGAACATCAGACGAAACAGTTTCGCTACGACGACTTCCAAGGACCGTTTTTGCGCACGGTTATTTGCACTTTGACGTGTTTGTCCGTCTCGTCCGACGTCTTTCTCTTTCGGCACAGTCTCGTTAAAACCATTTCAAGCCGGGCACAGAGGACAAGCTTTCGAACGAAGCACAGTCTACTCGCTCTCATTAACAGCAAAAGTACCTCCCTCTCTCTCTCCCTTTCGCTCGAATTTTGATAAGAGAAATGTTTGTCACCGGGGCCTCGTTAAATCCCGCCGTAATGACAAAAAGTGTCGAGCGGCTTAGCAACGGTACGCGACTTTTTGATCACCGAACAACATTCTAGGCGGAACCCTATAAGTTACGAGTGGCGCGATGGAACTGCGCGAACGATGCTTTCACGGATTCCGCGTACGTTCCCGTAGCCGCAAAATTTTCTGCCCGACAGATAAGGTACCGAGAATACGTTTCGATAGTCTCGCGAACGTATACGATTATTGACACCTCGCCAGCACACTCTTCTCCTTCGCAAAGTGAAGTCTTTCGAACTTTCTGAAACAGCTTTAAAATAACAGCTCTTCTCTGACGATACGTGAATTGCTACAGACCCCCCCCCCCTCCCTCTCTCTTGCACGCAAACAGTAATCAATCAAAACTGACTGGCAATGGCTTCAATCGCGATACCGATACAGAATCCTTCGGTATGCAAGTAGTCTGTAAGAAGAGGAGGATCGGTGTTCAGATGGTCTCGATTAAAATGCGTGACCTTTATATCTCGTCACGCGGCATGATGAATTGCAATGCGCTACAGCGGAAGCGTCAGAGGCATGGAACAGACGCTCAAACGGGTCGTCACTCTTTGCGCGTTGCCAGTGACGAAAATCAATAGAAAACGCGGCGAAACTTTTTCCTGATGTCATCCAATTTGCGCGAAAAAACTTTTAATTGTCATTACAAAAACCCTCGTGGTTTCATTGGTTCCGAAGAGGAGTGTGTGTGGGGGGGGGGCGTTTGTTTTTTTGCATATTTTGTGGTCTGCCCTTTCGTACATGAACGCGCGCGTGCATTGTCACCCATAATTGTTCCATAATGACAAGTCCAGAAAGGGGCATGAGCACTAACGAACGTTCGATAACGTCCGATTAATGGTAAGCAACGAACGAAGGAAAGTTTCGTTCGAAGAGATTACAAGAGCTTCTTCCTTCATTACACTTCTACTTATTACTCCGTCGAACGCGTGTCAATATAATTAAAAGTTCCGATCGATATTCGACACCGCAATAAGTACAGATAAGATGGGAGGAATGTAATATAGCAAGTAACTCAAAGGTAACTCTATTCATAAATCTGTTTCGCACTCCGTACACGACTATCCGCTGAACATTTGTTCGGCCATAATTCGGAGGTAAGAAAGCGAGAAATCGGAAGTCTGACACCCGAGCTATCTCAACTAATCTTAACTTGAACGAACTTGGTAATCAGTCCCATGGGAATCAGCGTTTCACTGACACGGGAAGCGCTCCGAACCGACACAGAACGCCCAGTCCAATCAGTAATCAAACTAGCGGCCGATACAATAATCTATTATCGATCTTTCGCGTACCGGCAAATCCGGTGAACTCAATTACGATTCGATCACGATTTTAATCCCCGTCAGGACAATAACTGTCCCGTTACCCGTGGTATAGTGCCGCGAGAGATCGGGCCAAAGTGGATCAGTATCTTCGAATTTCGATAAACGGCCGAGAACGATCAAGGGGGCACAACCGAATCGCGAGGGACAATTAAACATTTTTTCCGCGTAAATGTAAAACAATTGGCGGACGTCGATCTCGGCCAGTCGCGATTGCTGAGTGTCTTCAATTGGGCAACGGCAATAAATCTTTATACCCGGGGTACGTTCGGCTACGAATCACGTACGTAAGTAGGTAAAGTGCTCACTCGGTAAGGACTGGATATGTAAATTGGAAACTGGCGTTACTCTCCTCCAGGTAGAACGTGAGACGTATATAAATGTATTACGTACTCACACATACATATGTACATGGGTATGAACTGCGTATAGTACGTGCTGTACACTTGTAGATGGTAGATACGAGTACGCGAACGCGTAAATGTGTATGTATCTGTATGTACATGTGTGTATGTACGATACGGGAAGAAGCACGGGCTACAAAATTCGCATGCGAAATGAATCGAAACTCGGCCGATGAAAATATTCCCTTTAATGTAGATAAGTGGATCCCTCGTACGAATGTAAGCTTTGGCTCCACGTATGAAGGTGCAATCTTACGCGCGATCGTCTGCCTAACAAGGAGAACATCTCACTTCAAGACCGAACCTTGGGGAAGACCGTGGGTCTTATTTAGTGAGAAAATTGGATAAATCATTTTTCATCTCGTAACAGGCATTATCGGGAAGTCCATAGCTTGTATTAGTTCGGTATACTTTTTAATTAAAACGTCAGACAAGCTGAATATATCGTAGCGGCGGATCAGTCATAATTCTTACTATCGCGAAAATTACTCCTGCTCCGAACTAATCTAAGCCTTGTACGCATTTCCATTATACGGAGATCTGATCAAACGCCAAGTACTAACGCCGACGCGTCACGAAACAATAGTTGCCATAGACGTTCTATCTGCAATGAGAATCGCAACGGAAAGAGCAGCCGGAGATACTAGATTATCCTCGCGCAATTCTCACACACGAGAACCCGCGCCATGCATTATTTCAATGCGCAATGGACGTTTTAATCGGGAAATCTTAAACCGCTGCCGGCCCCCGAACTTATCGAACTCGGACATCAAGAGAATGCAAAGTATCCGAAAAATTATTCATATTTAGCCGAACGAGCTTCCGCCGATATTACGCAGTAAAGCGATATGTATTTTTCCGCGCACATAATCTCGAAGCGCACCAATCGAGTCTCGAGACTCCCTCTCGAGTTTCCTTAGCAAACGGTGTAACGATAAAACGCGTTTTCCAAACAATGCACGACACAGCGGAGAGTGGGTCTATCTCGAGAGAAGATCAGCGCAACCCCCGCGGATAACAGGATGCACTTAGATCAATGACTTTACCTGCGACGCGGGACAAGGGGTACGCGAAAGTGTGCATTTAAATTCGTGACTTTTTATCGATACTTGTCGGAAATTTAAACGGACGTTATGTTCGCCCCTTTATTTCGCCGGTTGAATTTCGATTGCTTACCAGTCTCTATGATCTTGCCTGCAATGGCAGAACTGCTTGTGTACGATATAGGAATGTTTAATTCCGGCTCGATTCTTCAAATAATCGATTCTTATGGTCAAAAGATGAATGAAGTTGCTATGCTCCGATGTTTTAAAATCGCGGTTGCGTATAAACGTCTGTAACGCTGGATACATATTTCGTTTGACATAGGGGAAGGTAAATTACACGACATTAAAATGACGCGGTATATCAAGGCATCGCTGAGGTGGATCGCGGTAGTGAAACAGAGGTCTTAGATTATTCTTGCCAGACGATGTCGGGAAAGAAGTCATCCGTAAAAGCGGTATACTTACATTCGACCGTTCATACCTAAATACGTATGCGCCAAATGTCGAGCGAAAAACGATATTACGAAACAAACCTCGTGTAATATGTATCTCAAACATCTAAACAACGTGCAGGTCATCGAATTTACTATAACACGAACGCGAAAAAAACTGCACATGCCGACGAAAGAAAAAGTATCGAATGATCCGATCGCTTCTCATTCCGCTAGTATGTACATACGTATGCATTATGCAGGACATACGTATATCATTAAAACACATTTACGACGAAGCATATTTCTCTGCGAGTGCCACTTCTTCGGGTGTCTTCCACAAAAATATGCATTTGCATGAACATCCGCAGTGGTAATGCTGACGTACAATGGCACGTGAGCCAGACAGCCTGCAACGAAGTTTGAGTTTGCATCCCTGGCGGCGCCCAGCGTCTTATCGCCATTTTCTCACCTTCGATGGCCCGATACCTAGTGACACGGCGACGCGATAACGCACGGGCCATCTTATCAACCGCTGGCCCGTCTCAGCGCACAGCGTCGAGATTGCAACAATGACGCAACGTTGAAACAATGCTCGCGACGCGACGCAGCGAGACGGTTATTCTATCTGGAGCAAGGATCACAAGCAAAAGCTGGGAGGGACGAGGGTGGGGGGTGGCAGAAGTCCTAGATCACTCCCGGTACACGGTTCCCGGTGGAAGAAGCCATCCGTTAAAGTTTATATTCCACACTCAACGCTTCCTACGGCACCGGAACTGCAGTGTTCTTGACGATATACGTACGGCCCGCCGTAAGTCACGTACTATACGTAACGCCGAACTATTTTTCGCCCACCCTTTCTGCGTATTTCAGAAGTCCGCCTCGCTCTTTTCGTGGGAAATACGAACAGAGTCCCATTTCCACAAGCCCACCGTCCTCCTCCCGCCCGACTCGTACCCACCGAGATTAGCATAGAGCAGAAACGTTAAATACATAATGCGAAACGCTCCGCTCACGATGCGACCTGAATGCCGAACTACGGATATAATGGAATTACGTGTAACGATCGGCTCTGCTGATTTAGTCCCGACGATCAAACATCCCATAAACGTGCCCGTAACGCGCGGCGGAGAAAATCTCGGAGACTGCGAGGGGCCGTCCGGATTCATCGATCGTCGATCGCGATACAGAGGTATGAACCCGAAGTTAACGATAGGGGAAGATTTTCCGTCGGATTCCGCCGCGTATATTTCTCGCGCAGCAGCTGTTTCGAACTCCCTGTCGGCGACTTATTTACATATTGTATTATACGTTCATTTATAATCAACGCTATCGACGTGGAGTCGGGACGGGGTGTGACGAGGAGTCGTTGGAATTAGCCGAGTCGCTGATTAAATGTACACTAGTGAATCGAGCAATCTCGCGAAAATCTCCTCCGGTCATTGAATGATCCCCACACCTGTACAAGTTCCGATGATTACGAATGGGGCGAGAATGGGGGGATTACGAAATATGGAAACGAAAGTAGTATGATCGCATTTTTTACCTGCCAATTTTCCTATCCACACGATCAAACGTGCACGCGAGTCGTCGACCACGCTGTTTAACATATTCGAATCGATATTCACGGAAATGGAGTATTTAACGTGCATGGAGCAGTGGAAAGTGCGGTCTGCAATCTTTTTATAACGCTGTTTGTCAGAGCGCATCGCGAAAAGAACGGGTGAGACCGGAGGAATAGAGATGAATCGCGGAGGGAGGAAGAGAGAGCAATTAGCGTTCGTTGAATCTCTTTGTGCCACTGACAGTTCCTATTCCCACCCGAACGCGGTGCCTTCGGGGATATGCGGACAATACGCAATCGACAAGGAGCCGATGGCGCTCGAAGAAGAAATTCGATACGATGGGAACACAATGCGAGCAAAGAAATCGGTCGTTTGCGAGTGCCACTGTACGATTTAAAGTAATACCGCGCGCGTCCGCGTAAATTACAAAGCGCTGCAAAATGGCCACGATCGTGACGACGAAGTCGCGGCGAGTTCAAACGATTTTATGAGGTGTCAAAATACAACGATCGTTTCCCATCGCTTCTCTAAGCACATTATATTCCCGCGTACAACCTTCTCTCCGCTCACCGAGTTGTAATTGCACTTCGCCGGAACAATTATTAGCATAACCGTTTAACATAACCTCGATTCTCCGGCAATGATCCCTTGTCATTCTCCATGGGTCACTCTCGCCGTATGATAATTTCGCCCGTTCACTTTGTACGACTACGTACGGCTCACTAACACTTCACTTTGTCCGCGCTCGGTGGCATCATCGTCGAACGAAAATTACTTTATTCAGGACGCATGCCAAGATGATCGGTGCATAATTCCGTGACGTTATATATAGAGAACAATTGTTCCGACGGCATGTCCGCCCTGGTTATAATGCTACGGAAACTGGCGGAAGTCGGTGTGTTTAGCAACCTGTAATGTAGCCAGACCCGGTAATCCCTCAGGAGGGAACGAACGAGACGCTGCAAGGGTTGCCAGAGGGTACAGAGAACGCGAGGGTGCAGGACAAGGAAATTCCCACGGCAGTTCGCGTGCGGAGTCTCGAGTAGTAATTAGGTATCGATTTTCACGGAACCTCGAGAATGCCACGAATAATCGACTTCGCACGTTCCGCTATCTGCAGCCCCGGAGCTAACACTGAGACGAGATACCGAGCAGCATTTCAAGTATTCTTAGAGAACCGGACACTTTCTAATCGACTCGTTGCGCCAGGGCACGACGACGTAAGCACAATCCTATAGAAACGTCAGAAATTGCTCGTTCAGCGACAAATGACAGAAACGTCGACTTAAGCTCTAAGCACGAGCTTGCATAGTATTATGTCGGAATTCGAGGATGGAGGAGCAAAAGGAGAGGAAAAAAAAGACGCGAACAAAGGAAATCATTCTCCTATTCCATTTTCATAGTCTCCCTTTAACAACGACTCACCGTCTTCCTATGCTCAAAGTCGAGAGCGTCTTTTACTACCGCGTCTCCTCGTATACTTAAAACCGGATCGTTCTAACGGCATTGTACCGGGGGTATGTATTTTTGCAAAACGAGAATATCGGCGGAAAAGTTTATTTAGACTTTCCGCTTTGCGTCTTTTTTCGCGTGCCGCGGCTGATCAATAAGGAATCTAATTATTTGCGTGTAAAGGAAGGAAACGGGAGATAGGGTACCAAATGGCAAGAGCTCGAGCTTTCATCGCTCAACGGGGCCACAAAGGGGAAACTGTAACTGACAGACTCATTATTCTCGAAGTCTTTAATTGTCTACGTTTCAGTGTCTGTCACTGCATACTTCATCGTGCGCCCATTGTTCTCGACAACGTTCCGCGATTATACGGCAGCCCCCGCCAACCCCTCCCTCTTTCAAGCCCCCTACAACCCTCTCACGACAGGCTCTGGCAACAGTCTTGCAATTCGTTCGGGTTGCACCGACGTACAAGCTCGTTACAATCGTTGCAACGGCGCCGAGTGGCCCGATTGTACGATGATAAGCCAAAAAAGACCTTATTATCTCTGTCTGCCGACTTTCCACCCTTAACATTCGTCCTCCCAACCGTCGCTACACGCGCAATAGCGTCTCTTTGTAATTTTATGCCCGTCTCGTGAACCGACTGAATTAGCTTGATCTGAAGTATGTGTCTGAAAATGCCGAGCCATAATAAATCGCGTAAGCTAACGTTTTCTCCGAATCGAACGACTTCCTACGAAAAGACTGAATCATTCTTCGTTCCCAATCGATCGACGTTGAGCGCTGAAAATCGGGAAGGTGTGAACTTATACCAGTTAACTTCTCAATCGTTCGGGAAATAAAAGAACAGTCATTACACGGCCTTTCAGCTCGATAATTCGCCTCACTTGGCAGGTTATTCTACGCGACGTCTGCGGACCAACAACGACACCGTTCCGCAATTACGTCAAAAGCAAAGGTCGGGGTGAAGTCAAGCGAGAAGGGTGGCGGGATCGAACCAGTCGACGTCTGCATTCGACTCGAATTAATGCGCCGCCGTAAAACATCGAGCCGTTTTAAAAAAAAAAACACAAAAAAATCACCTAGAGGGGACGAGTGTACCCGATAAAGTTCGGTGCGCAAAAAGCTCGAGCGTACGCTTAATTGGACGCTAATTAGTTGGTAGTGATCGCGTGTATTAGCACCCGAATGACGTGAAAAGGAAAATCATATAAGAATGGAAGTCGCAGGAACGGGAGGAGCTTTCTCACTGTTACGTTCGATGGTTGGCCGATTGGCCAGATATTCACGGAACAGAGATACAAAGAATGGAGAATTATATATATATAAGGTACACGCCTCTATGGACTCATTAACGTCGCCGCACGCTGCACCTTCGGATCGCTGCTTGAAATTTTAGCTTAAGTAGTGAGAGCGAGTCGCGATGTTTGATAAGAAATTTCGAATTTGTCGGTGTCAGAATGAGAATCCAGGATCTCGTTGAAGAATGTGCGTGTTGGATATTGCATTATTATCATTATTATTATTATTACTATTATTATTATTATTTGGCGGTGTAACTACGTGAAGTCGGGCAAATCGAAATACGAAGAAAGTTCGCTCGAAGAATAAGTAAGTCTAGGGAGAAAGGGACCGCGCCGGAAGTTGCTGCAACTTTCGAGTAATGAATTCGAAAGTGGTATCGTGTAAACAATGCAGCTGAAAGTTTCATCCCCTTGCCGGGCGACTTCTCGCTCCTGACAATCCAGATTGGAATATCAAAATACAATTTCTGTGTCGATAGGAGATTGTCTGCAGAGCGTATCATTTATATCCTAATTTTCTTCCGTCCCGTCGCTCGGTTATTCTTTTTTTTTTATGACTCAGCGCGATTTGAGCTGGTCATTTTAATACGTACAAAGGTAAAGCGCTTTACGTAATCAGGGTAGCCGGCACATACCAGGGCACTGTCTTTGAAATCAAATTTGCTTCACAAATCACGGTGAATTGTGTCTCCGCAGCTAGCCCAAAATTCGCACGAATCGTTCCCGCCTGAATTTCGTTACCTCATTGTTCGTCCGAGGCAGCGATAATAATTATCACTGCGTCGCTCCTGCAGTATAAGCTCTCCGGCTAGAGGCGTGCGCGTTGCATGCAGTCCCCTGTGACGAATGGTCGACGATCCGTCATAATAAACGACAAACGAACGCTACAAACAAACCGAGGGAACGAGCGAAACGAGGAGAGAATCTATCGCTAAATTCTATGAACGAGTAAATCCTTATATATCTTGCGCGCTCCCGACGATAACATACAAAACGCACGCGCTCAGTCCGCCTGCAGCTTGCGCTCGGAACGTTCTCCTGAAATTGTCCAATTCCTCAACCGCGATGGCGTACGGCACAAAGATACTAGCCAGCGGGTATTAGCACTTGCCAGCTCCGGGTATTCGATATTACTAAAAAGATACGCATCTACTCGAGTAGACAAACGCACGCCTGGCGAGCACGAGCGCATTACGGCATTACGGCGTCGCAGTGAAAATGTTAACGGCCGCGAAAATAAGAACAAACTCCATCGATTTCCGCTCGTCCTTCGCAGACGATTATCAGCTTGTCCCCGGTGACACTATCGCTCCCTCCCGTTCGCTATTTAGCCTCGCCTCCGAGACACAATCCGATCGGGAACTTCACCGAACTCCCATTATTTCTGCTGAAAGTGCAAAAGTACTTCCACCCGCCGCATACCACCCCTCTTTCCTTACCGTCGACTCACCGCCACCCCTCACACTCAGAGCACCGTCAGAATGGAAAATTCACATTCCAAACATCTGCGGCTGCTTCTCCCTGGTCGCCGTTACAATTAACTTTTAAGACCGGCGCCACCTGTCCTCTCTCTTCCTCCCGCCACCCACGCCCTTGGCCGATTAGCGAGAGGAAAACTGAGTTCGCAATCACCTTCGCCGTCTACGAGGGGGCGGCGAGGCACGAAAGTCGAGAGAGCGAACAATTCTCGCGCTCGCGGCAAACGCTCGGCCGGCAACGTTTACACGGTGCTAAATTAACGATAAACGCGCGACGCTTGTTTTCGGGAGCGTTACGGCACTCGTTAGCGTCGTAAAACGCCGGCAAATGACGATCGCAGTTAACTTAGCGACGCGACGTTCATTTCGCGCGATTCGGTATTGCGCCGGGGCGGCTGTTGATAACGCGAGAATCATCGTTCGGTCGAGCTCGCTGACAAACGTTTCGTGCGGCTTATTACGTGCCGCGAAATAAATGCAAAGCTTCGCGGCTGAAGGGTACATTTCGTCGGGGTTCGCGGGAGAAGATTCGTATTTTATTGAATTTAATTCTATTTTCAATAAGCGCATTTAATGTTTTCGTTCTACATTTCTCGATATTTGTTTCACTGCAAAACGGCCTTTTAGTTTGTAAGGTAATGCAAGGTGATATCCTCGACATTCCAATGAACTGTCTTCGGCAAAGATCTGGGAGGAGGATGGAAGAGATGAGAAGGACGGGGCGGGGCGCGCCGCAGGGATTTGACTGAGAGAAAAAAATGCCAGGCGCCTCCATAGCTCAGGGGTTAGAGCACTGGTCTTGTAAACCAGGGGTCGAGAGTTCAAATCTCTCTGGAGGCAAAAATCTTTTGCCGAAGGATATTGCAGTTCGCGCGCCGCGCCTGCAACCGTAATCTGTGATCCATTTTACGTATGTAACGTCACGAGATCCTTCCGCGCCAAGTCAACGCGGCGGATGCCTTTTTATCAGTCGCACGGCCTGCGTTTACGTCAACGTTAACAGACATCGCATTTGCATAAGTCCGCGTCGGCCGACACTCCCGCCCCGATGATAGCAGTCCAGCTGTTTCCATAGCGGAACAAGAAACAACGGACTGCCTAGATCGTAATTTTTCTGTTCTATTTACAGGACTGCACGTGTCGGCATACATTAGCGGGATAAAACTGGCAAAGCTGCCGACGAAATGGGAGTTATCTAATGCGCAGTTTCTTTACACATTCCGCAAGCCCCGGAACTGACGTGTGTCAATTTGCATAAGTTACCGTGACGGGCGCTTTAACAGACGTCAAATTACGCCGAATCACGACATCGCCGAAGTTGGCGAAAAACGGAGAGCGTCGGCCGGGTTGATTCGAGAACAGGAGGCCTGCGATAATGGCTGCAAACTCAGCAGTTACTCGATCAATTTCGCGAAGTGTTTTGCCCGAGACGTTGACTCGTCGGTTTCTCATGCCCCCGACCATAATGCATACTAACACCGCGGTAATTGCGGCGCAGGCGTGATGTATCTATATTACAAGCACACGAACATCGAATTAGACGGCGAAGTTTCGTCGCACGGTTACTTTTGCGCGAAGTATGTAATGCGGTTCTCCTCGAATGTTCTCTCCCCTCCCCACTTAACCCACCCTCCAACAACCCTGTCTTGGCCTAGTTTACTTGACGATATAATGGCTGCATAGCTGCTGTGTGGCGCAGCCACTGATACGTGGTCGGAAATTATAGTCAATTTCGAAGTAGTTCCCCTCCTTTACAACTGGAACGACGAGACAGCGTCGACGATCCGGTGATCTGAAATTCTACTGTCAACCCGGCGCACATTTAAGGTACGTACAGCGTTGTAGCTTGTACTTGCACCCCTTGTGAATCGTGAGTCAAACCTTGCCAAGCGGCAAAAGGACAAAGGTGAAAACATAGTTGCGTCGAACTGAAGAGTCCATTGAACGGTCGAAAAAGGACTCGCGACTTCTTGAACGCTTTGGTGTCGGAAAAGCGGAAAGACGTGGGAGTGGTATATGCACTGCGATCAATCTTCACGCGGCCTACTGATATTGCGCTTCCAATATCGGCATAGTTGGCGCGAAGGCGAACATAGTTCAGACGTAAGGAACTTTTGCCCGCTCTCTATATATCCCGTTTGTTAACTGAAACGCAAATACATTCTCTCCCGGTTAACTAGCCCGCAGAGTAATTAATTTCATGCAAAGTATGTAATTCGGTTACTGAAGGATCCCCACCACGCACGGTCGGCCTAGTTCCCTTAATGGTTCGATAGCTTGACGACGACACTGATACGCGGCACGGAACTATATTAAAATTTGCAATTTTTCTGATGCATTTAATCAAAAAATGATGAGAACGTTAACCTTTTTTCCTTTACCTCGCAAGTGACACATTTAACCCTTAATCACGTGGTACAGAAAATTACACTAAGACTCGCAAAGAGGCCCTTTGAGGTATCGCCTTCAGAGCGAGCCGGAGTTCGCTATTCACTGATGACTTCGCTGCAACCTGTTCGCTACACCCGAAGGTGTCCACATTGCCGGCAAGCATTGATCGCAAAGAGCTCGCGAGCTGCTCGCAAACTCCACTATGGACGCAACGTTCACTAACATTCCACCGAGCAGCGCCAATATTTATCATTGGATCACGAAATCGCTCGATCAGAAACATCCTGTCGTAGAAAGATCCGGGAGAGAGCATTTGTCCCACGGCAGAGCGGAAGAAAACATTTCGACGTAAAGGACAGAGGAAGTCAGTGGGTAAGTTTCCACAAAGAGTGGGGTTCAATCCACTGTCGCGGCGTAACGTCGGAAAAAGACGAGCGGTTTTGAATGCGAATATTTCGAAGCCGGGGGGAAATTTCGTTGTATACAGCGACCCTCCGCGTTCATAGATCCGCCGCGATCATCGGATAGCGATCGAGAGGTCCGCACGTGCGGAACGGATTTCCATTGGGCGCCGTGCATTAGGGCCGAACAGGGGACGGTTGTTGATTTTTCCTCCGTCGCAAAACGACGGCGATTTGTCCGCAAACATTTGACTTTCCCCGAGCCCTGCCGTTGCACAACCCCCTTCTCCACTTCTTTCCAACCGATTCCACCCTGCTTCTCTGTCCGCCGTCTTCGGTCTCCCTTCTTCTCTTTCCGTACTCTTCCTTTCAACCGTTCCAAGCAGGCCACCAAAGTCTCCCGCGTACTCGCACCGATACCTGTCTCGATTAAACGACCTGCAGATGCAGACACCGACGACAAACTGTTTGCCGGACTTTAACACAGGTGCGGCGAATTTCTCTCGCACAAAGTGGCTCCAGGCAACGAAACGTAATTATTTAATGAGGTTATTATTTTTCGCGGCAGTAATAATGGGTCGGTGCGATTTAAATGCACGGGTAATGGGTATGCGCGCTGTGTGTCATGGCTTACATGTTAAATGATTGCGAAAAATGAGATTTTTCGGACAAACGTGGTAGGCGTAGCTGACTCTACGCACCGGCCTTTAAAGTTTCCCTGTAAAGGAGCTAGCAATACATTTTCGTGTATTTCATTTTTCACGGGTACTTGTGGTGTTGAACGGATTTATTAATATTTGCAGGTTTTTTGACTGATACTGAAATTAATAGTACAAAACTTTATTACAAAATCACACTAATTTCAGTATCAACCAAGCCGACTTGCGATAAATTTGGAAATTCATGTTTGTGTATTGCTATATGCAGTAAGTTATTGCGAACTAAAGGTAAACTTATGTTCAAGTAGTAACAATCTGCGATGTTACCTTATATAAGGACTAAAGTTACTCTCCATCGTGAGCCTCCATAGCTCAGGGGTTAGAGCACTGGTCTTGTAAACCAGGGGTCGAGAGTTCAAATCTCTCTGGGGGCAAATCCTTTTTGCTATCTTTTTTTTAGTTATATTGATAATAAATTACGCTAATGAATTAAACAAAAAGGCATTAATACATAATTTCGAAAATAACATGCCCCAAGGTATATTACGTACGAGCCGCTATAGTCTCACAAAACGCACAAGTTACAATAGTTACATCGTCATTCTACAGGCATTTCTGATTTCCATCTCGTTCATTACCAGCTAATTTTAAATCCGTCAACAAATTGTAAACTTTTTCGAATTTTTCTGTTCACGATGTACCGTCACAACGGACGGACATTTAATTTTCCCAACTATTGCCGAGCAAGACTCACCGGGACCTTGCTGACATCACGTCATGTCCCAGTTTGATATCTCTGGATCGGGATATTCCGTCGACATAACGTGGTCACGGACGTCAGCGTCGTACCAGCGCAGAATCGAGAATTCCCTTCTCCACGAACGAGCAATTTTATCGCTGGCAAGACAATAATGTTCCGCGAATTACGAGCGATAACAAAGCGCGTGCACGCGACGGGCTTCCGAAAACGTTGTGCTTGATCAATGTTAAAGCGCCGCAAGTTTAGACGATCGACAGAAGGCATATCTCTAATTTACGAGCGTATCGTCTGATTCAAGGAATTCGAGCGTCTGCGGGATATTTAATTCCTTGAAATTATTACGCTAACTACGAAGCTGATCACGATTGCACAAGTTGCAGTAACAACCGTGTATCTAGAATATACCTAATCAAATGTGGAACTTCTTAAATGACAATAATTCAGCGCGTAAAGAAGATCGATACGCTGAAGTGAATCCGCGTATAAAAGAATTCCTATACAGCCGCTCGATTATTTTTATATTTTCCGCTGCCACGTCCCATCTCTCCTTATATGCGAATCTTCCCGCCGCACCGCCCAGATCGACGTTCCACCTTCATCCCGCGGTTCTCGTCCTCACCTGCGTATCGCTCAGGAAATGGGAAAACCATAATGGATCCTGAAACGCTGCCTCAGAAAATTTCACCGGCTATACCTCGTCGTACTCCCATCAGTTCTGGCGCAACACGGGACGCGGAACACTTGGCGTGAGCGAAATTGAAAAGTCCATAAGCCTGCCGGATGTGCGGAGGGTCGGTTGTAGGCGAGCGATTCGAATCTCCGGTTTGTCGTATCGATCGATCGAAGCTTTTCGGTCAATCTGGGCCAATGAAGGCGTCGCGTGTCCCGTCGTCGTACCATGCACGCGATTGCATCATCCTTTCGTTTTTTTCCAGCGTATCACTCTCGCCAAGTGCATCGAACAATAGAGCAGAAACAATGCCGAACAGATACCCAATTGAGCACGAGACTACGAGTTAGACTTCGCGAGCGTCGATGTTCCCGGGAATGTGAATCCCTGGCATTATGAAGTGGCGAATTCCACAATAACCGTCACGTGAAATAATGGTTTTCAAATATTTCGTCGTCGCAATTTCTCCAACTGCAAATCTAATACGATGCTAAATGTTGTAAGTCGGAATGATCAAAAAAGTCAAAGATAGGTAAAGAGTGAAATATGTCTTTCGTACGATATCAGAACATGCACTCTACACGGACCTCGACATCCGTCAATCGATAGGTTCTCCTTCATCGAAGAGACGCCTAGGTCGCGGCAACACCACCCCTTTCATCGCCTCCCTCCCCAAGATATCGGTCTGGCATCCCTCTTTATGCGTTACAACGTGTCGGCGCTTTGCATTATGCAGGATGGCGGCGGGCTAGCATCGTCAGCGAATGGTTAGGTTATCGTTCTCCAATGGAATAATGCCGAAGTTACAGATACGACCCGGGGATTTCTGTACATATTTGCCGTCGGCGCGCCGCGCTACGTGACCACTGTGACCAGGATATATTATTCCGCGAAACACCGCCGCGGATCCCCGGGAGAACGGCTTTCGAGAATGCCGCGTCTCGCTTTGCTATATTTTTAGTAGGGCAAACACGTCTCGCGGATGATGATACCACCGTATACACGTTCAGTGCCGGCACAAAGTCATTCGTCGGATAAACTAACGCCGGCGCTGCCAGACCTGCGAAACGTTTAACGCCGGCCACGGGAGGCCGGGAAAATATCATTTCGGAATACCAGCTCTGGGACACAAGCGCGTTCCGACTTTGCCGAAGGCCTCTCTCATTTCCACCGCACGCGATATTTCACCCAAACGCGAATTAATCTGCTTAGGAATATCTGCCAGCGTGACTCTGCACTTTTAGAAATGCGGGAGGACGGAAAAAAAGGCATCGAAAGTACGTTATCGTGGCGCCGAATATAAGCGGCGGGGAACGCGACTGACGACTGCTTAAAAATGAATTAGCGAGAGCGCGTAAGATGTAATTATCCGCACTAACCGAGAGCTAACAGTACACCGACGAACTTCAAGCTAATACAAACTTTCGCCTCTGCAAACCGCGGTTCGTTGCACTAACATTTAGCCGCCGATATTGTCCGAAGGTCCTCGTGTTACATTAGAAACACAGCCTCACGAGACCGGCCACAGAAATTCGCAAATTTCTCACTCTGGCACCATGAACCGTTTCCATAACTCCGCGAGAACTGATGTTCCGGGGGAGGATCGACGGGGTGCGGAACCCCTCTCGAAGAGTCGCAAAATGAATAGCGGACACGAGAGAAAAATAACGAAGCCTCGGTTCATAATGGGGCGCGGCCATGTAAACGAGCCATTTTGTCCTCTGCATATTTTAAGAGGGAGCGCCATAGTCTACGCTCGCCGGGAGCTCCTTTCATAAAGTCGTTGCCGCACCTTCAGAAAGCCGCCTTAAGCTGTCACCCTGTTGGCCGCCACCCACAACCTCGGCAAGCAGCTTTTCCTAGACCTACCCCGCTAATAGTTTGCGGAGAGATAGGTCTCGGCAGGCGGGTCAGGCAGGCAGGCAGGCAGTGCGGCTTTGCGTCAAATAAAGAATAAAACGCTTACGTCACGCGAAAATGGGGAACACTGCTCGGCCGTATACAAGCGCACCGCACGTAATTGCAAATGTAGCTCGGACGAAAATAAAGACTTAATAATGACGAGTTGGGGGGGGGGGGGGGGGGGGGGCTCAACGTTTCTTTTTCTCGACATTCAACGGCCAGCCCGCGGTATCTCGCTTGCTCTTTTGTCATTCGCCCATTGGCGCAGACTCATGTTTCTTTATTCCGTCTTTCGCCGCGGTCAATTTTTCGACCCATCATCAAGGGCTTCCCCTATCGTCAAGAGACGTAATTTGAAGGGGAAATCTTGGAGAGCGCGGCGAGTGCGCTTGAGGGTGCTTCAGCGATCGGCATTCGTTAGCGCAGCTTTTTTCAATCGCGAATGCAGAGATTGCATGCCGATTATAAAAGGAAGCCACGAGGGCTGAATGACGCTAGTGTACTAGTTTCGAATGTCCATCGTTCGGGGCTCAGGTTAATTAGCGAATTAAATACAACGACGAACCCCTCGAAAAAGCCGTTTCGACCAACTCGATTGGCGTCGCGATATCAAACCCCATCGACCCGTAATTAGAGGACCGAAAGCGTCGGCATATTTCCCAGAGAATTGTTCGCGCGTAAAGTTTCGACGGAAGTGCGCGGGCCTTCATTTCGAGCGCTAAAACGCCGATATCCCGTATCCCGTTCGCCGTTTCTTCGCCGGATATGAAAAGTCCTCTTTCTTGGACGAAAAATCTGGGTTAGAATATTATTCGATAATAACGGGAGTAAGTAGCGGGAGTCGGTCGACCTGAAAAGTTTAAACTCTTGCGAGAAAAAAAGTCGAAGCTAATGAACTTTAATCAGAGACCAATTAGGTACGAATGGCTCTAATTACGGCTAAGTCACGCGATTCGATGGATCCGCAAATGAGAAATAAAATAAAGAAAGCGCATGCTATTCGTTACGAAGAATGCGGATGTGTAAGACCAGCTAAGAAATTAAAAGTTGGCAGAAAACAGATTGCGACGCGTCAAAATACCGATTGTTCACCATTTTTATACGTCGCGAACGGTACCAGTGAAACCGGTAACGATATATATGTCTACATATATCCTTCGTTGTAAAGATCGAAGCTCGAAGCTGAACTCGTCAAAGTTGCTTGTTGTAACGCGCACCGGGAAAAGAAGAAAAAAAAGGAACCGTGGGGGGGAAGAGAGAAAAAAGGAAAAATGTTCAAAACGAAATCGTTGTCACGCCACCTGTGCATTCCCGTGTCTCGTACGTGATAACACGACTCGTTAAAAGCCCATTCAGTAGAGCCCCCCCCCCCCCCCCCCCAGAACGGCGGTACCGACCTTTAAAGTCGTACACCACGCCAGTATACACACCCCTCTTCGATAAAATCGCAACCTGCGAAATGTGCATTAGCGCCGATGGCGAAAATGCAGACATTTTATATGGCCCATGTGCGTCGCGCTATACGAGCGATATCAAGCATTTTTTATGTGCACGCACGTCAGCGGACTTTACTTTAAAGATGAAACATTAACAAGAAGGGTGTTGAAGGACCCGTACGGTAAAAACGTCGCGCATCGATGCAGTTTCGCCGCAGAAAGAAAAATCAGATTTAAACGTCAGAATAATCGTACGGGAATGGAGGCCTCACGAAGGGAAATTATTGCGTTACCCCGCCTTGCGTTATAATATAGATACGTATTCGGCCTGTGCAAGTTTTCCGAAAATGCTGCAGCGGTGCCTTTGTAAATATAGAGATGCGGGAACACCCACCCAGCTATCCCTTAGAATACACGCCCTCCAATCTCAACTCGGGAGTCGTTCCAGGATGCGCAGCACGTTCGCGGGGCAACGTGAAAGATATTTTTAAGGCCCGTTATTTTCATGCAATTAAGATGCAACGCGTACTTTGCCACCCGCGAGATTCCCTCGGTCACAACGACAGATGCGCAACTTCTGCATCAGCACGGGCGTCGACGTGGTCGCTCTAAATGTAAAATATCAGTGGGTAATTTGTAGGCAAACGCGGACGTTGTCAGTCGAAGACACGGACAATCGCCGGTAATTACGGGTGTGACGGGAATTTAATATTAACGCGAGCTTCTATTTAATTCGTATCCACCTAATACGGGCTTTTATGAAAAACGGGCTGATGCTACCTAACGATGGACACGTGGCTAGTATCGGTTTTTTGATCGATTGGCAGGATGTTGCAAGGCACGGTTGCATGGAAAATCGGAAAACGCTTAGAGTTTATACTGAAACGATCACGATCGAAATATAATAGGAGCGTGGACTAAATTTTGTCAATCATCTACTTATGCAATGAAACGAAACAGAAACAAACGTTAATCTCTCAAATGTATATGGCTAACATAACTCTGAATAAATAAGACTATTTTTCTATCTACTACCAAATAATCTGTAGAATGAATAAATAGGGCTTCCATTCAATTTTTATTCTTCCTAACATATGTCAGCGTACATTCGCGCAGATCAGCTGTATACACTCAAAAGCACCCAAAACTACACAACGCTGACCTACTATACAGACGCTGATCGTCGATACCGCTGACGTGCAATCGGAATCAAAAGTTCACGTCATCCAGCTCACGTCTCATTCGAAGTGTGATCTCCAGTGTGGATGTGACGTCATGCCACTTCGCGGACGAAACATTCGGATCGACCGGATGCGGCGTCGGTAGGTGGAGCCGATATCTGGAAATCGGCGACTGTCTATAGCACACAATTCCGACAGATTTACGGCCTCGTAAAATTGTCAAAGAAACTCCGACGCCCAGGCGCAGAAGTCAACGCAATGAAACTTTGCCGAGAGATCGACTATAAATCCTTTTGCACTCTCGAGATGTTACCTCGGCCTCCACCTTTCTCTCTATCTCCCCAACTCTCCTTTTTACCCTTTCTGTCTATCTCACCTAGGACTGCGGACGTCTATTGCCTCGGATTCCACGGAGAGTTCGACTTTTTCGCGCGTTTCCTCGGGTAGTTTGATGAGGACCGTGAGCCATTCGCAGGACGCAGAACCCGGTGTCTTAAAGCCCATCTAATTAACCATTTTACCATTATCATCAACAATGTATCTAAGTGCATTGATTCAGTAACTGTACGCGGGGTCTCAATGTCATGTCCTAATCACCAGTTCAGTACCTTGAGTACACAGGTTATGGTATACTTACAATAACTATGATTTCTATCGAATGCCTATTCCTATTCATATGACACACTTCAAACATACACATGTTCTACAAGCATATTGTCAGGAATACACCCGTTTGGTCTAAATTTAAAATCCCCCGCGCAGGCCGTACTTACGCTCGATACCACTGCATATACAACCGAAAAATCATACGTTCCATCCTCGTGGAATACGAACGCGAACGGAAAAAGTCGATACTTCGCTGAATGTTCGTCATCCGAACCGAACCCTGTGCACGTCAGAGCGACAGGATTCGATATTCCAATCAGTGTCCCTGATACAACGGTGTATGTTACGGAAAATTGTTGCGCCTACCTCCGCGAAGGTAAACTCCGCGAGCGCGCGTCATGCGTGCGTAGCAGAAAATTTAAGCGAGTACGAGGGAAGCAGCAAATGCATTCGAGCGACGAGTGACGCTCACGAACAATACCTACGCGAGCGGAGGTGAATCAGTGTGATAAAATAGTGATCGTTACATACGAGGTTCGCGTACCGTTTGGCTTGTTGCGCTTTTAGCAGTTCGTTCTATTCAGCTCGCGCCCTGACAATTTTCGAGAATACCTGACTTGATCAACGTCCGTTTGCACTGCGTGACGTACAGATGTACGTTTTAAATACTTGTCTTTTATAAAAAAAAAAACCCTCTATACAAAAATAAACACATTCCCTGAATCAGAAGCATTCCCAATATGTACTATGGTTAACTACAGTATTCTCACGAAAATAGAATAGTTGTTGATCAAATGTAAAACAAAACTTTCACTGCCAAATCGAGTCAATAGACTCAATTAGACAATCGAAAAGGATTAGGCGAACGCTCACAGTAAATCTTCGAAAAGTCAGTTGAGAACCATTTGAACAGAAATGAAGAATTGTTAAAAAGTGGTTATACTAACGCCTAAGAAAACGTCTTCGGTGGTCACCGACTGCCTGAACTTTATTTCGTATTCCGGAACCCTTCGGGAGTCGTAGATCTCGGAATTTCGAACGTCGGCTGCCTCGGACGGATGCCAAATATTGTCGCCTTCACCCTTCAACGGCGCGTGAGGCAATGCGCGTTCTTTCTTGGACGAATCATTTTCCGGGCCAATGTTGCCTGGTCCTTTAAAGTACAGCTCTCATGTTGAACTTGTAATTAACAGCAAACACTTGACAAAGAACTTATGAGTGTCCAAACATCTGTACGGAAAAAGAATCTCAATGTTCGAAATTAAAACGAGAAAACACAAAAAAAAAATAAATAAATTTTTCTGTCAGGTTAACTCCTTCAACTGCAGGGGCGATGTCGGCCGGTAATTGCAGGTTATGGGAACCTATGATCAAATTAGGACAAAGCAGTCAAATAATTATAACAGACATGAATATAACACATACGACTGATAAATAAATAGCATAATAAATATGGTAAATAGGCAACAGTATCATCAGAGACATGAAATTATAGGTTAAACAATGTGGCAACAATAACACATCAATCAATAGAGCAATATTACAAAATAATGTGAAAGGACAATGTATATCAAATAAAACATGAGACAATACACAACACAACAATAAAGGCACAATAGCAAATATATTAGACACAAATAACCAAATCGCAAGCCTCTTGTCCTCCTCGCTTCATATTGTTGACCAGACAAAACTCGAATGCATCAATCATACCAACCGATACTGACACCTTACCATGTCGGTAACTATGAAATTACACAAAACGAAAATACTTATCATACCATGCCAGCACGGATGGTAAGAACGATAAACCAATTACCATCCGACCAAACCACTTACTATTCTTACAACCTCACCCAAATATTCTTACCAAACTTTCTCCCACCATCTTGTGGCAAATCCTCCTCACAGTCCGAATCGTCTTCGGGAGCAATCAGCTCCTGCAACGCCTTGATTTCCTTGTAGCCCAACAAGCCGTCCATCTTCGAACCTCTTCTCTCTTCCCAAATATTTCGCTAAGCGATGGTCGAAATAACTCGCGTATCACAATATGAACATTCGATTCAACGAATGCCGGTCGCCATGACAACGAGGCTCGAAGCTCGGGCAACGGAAAGAGCACGTTTGAAAAATTAACTTTACGTGCCCATTCCGAAAAAGTGTAACACAAATTCTCCCTCAAACGACACGGGAAGTTTTGTAGGAATCGGGAACATACTTACTATCCGAGACATATGTATTCTTACGGAATATTTTTGAAGATTCCTCTGGAAATCACAATGCTGCACGCAGTCCACGCTTTCCCAAGTTTCCGTCGGGCCGGAAATGACCACCACCGAGGTCAGTTAGGGGATGAAGTATGTAGCATCTTTGTAAGCAACCAGATCCTTCCAGTCAAAGAGTATTTAAATAGAAAGTAGCGCGCAAATTTGAATGATTTTAACGGACATATCGTTAAGGACCCTAAACCCAATTTACACAAAAACTTTAATATTGCTTGGTTTCCGAAAAATCTCAGCATCTTATGAACTGCTTACGGGACATGATGAATAACGATAGTAACGCAGCAGTAAAAGTGGCTTATCCTAACCATATAAATAAATAAAGTACCTGACTTCTTACGAACGTCAAATCTTGCAGTCAGATCATCGTGCCAAAGCACTGGAATTATGGAAAATGCTGTCGCG
Organism: Priocnemis perturbator; assembly: GCA_963942575.1. Taxonomy (NCBI): domain Eukaryota; kingdom Metazoa; phylum Arthropoda; class Insecta; order Hymenoptera; family Pompilidae; genus Priocnemis; species Priocnemis perturbator. The sequence continues at coordinate 12,671,905 of OZ012653.1, forward strand.
CGATGTATTTGAAATGACGTCGCTGAGCCCAAAGCTTCCGCAGAAACACGTGCATATGCCCATTGAAGGCCACGCAGAAAGGAACGGGAACAGCCAATTGTGCCAACGTTGAACGTGGTCATCCTTTCGCACGACGGTATACCAACATGGCTGATGCGGCGGAAGGGAAATTATCGAAAAAGTATGTATATCGGCAATCGTTCATCGTCTACTCAACATTCCCGATTAGGCTTCCCGCGCCTGTATTAGAAAATTTCGCCATGCACGTCACTCGTCAATTACATAACCTAGAGAACGATCCCGTGATAGTTGGCTACCACATGGATCGGTCTCACGTTTTGTTCACCGAACTGATTTTGCTTATATACACATTTCGATTTTTTCTTTAAAGAGATGGCTGCTGACACCCTATCAATAAATAGAGAGATTGATGCCGCTATCGTGTATATGTATCATATGTAATTGTCACTTTGTCGCGGTGCGGCTCTCGTTTGAGCAATGCTGGGCTATCTAACCAAACTTTTGATTCGCAACCGGCAGCCGGTTGTAGCCAAACTGTCGAGGTTGCAACTGACAAAGCAGCGTAATATCTGTACGACGTGCGTACAAATCTAGGAGACAATTTAATGCTATGAAATGATCAAAATTCTTTTCTGACCTCCTCCCCCTCCTCTTTGCAGTGAGCTGAAGAGACGTGCAAAGGCTGAGCAAAAGCTCAAGGAAAAGGCTGAGAAAGAAACAAAAGCAGCTGCAGCTGCAGCTGCTATTGAAGCTGCAAAAGACAAAAAAGAAAAGAAGAGCGATATTCTTAACGAAGAAGAAATTAGTCCTAATGTGAATATGATGAGACATTGAATGACTCGAGTTCTTATCTTAAAATCATGACTAATCGGAATGTTCTATTGTCTTGCAGGAATATTTAAAGATTAGAACACAGGCAATTAACCAACTTAAGACAACAGATGACCATCCTTATCCTCATAAATTCCATGTGTCTGTTTCGCTAACAGACTTTATTACCAACTATGCCCCAGGATTGAAAGAAGGGCAGGTGCTAGAAGACACACAATGCAGTATTGCTGGTCGTGTGCATGCAATGAGGGAGTCTGGTGTCAAACTTATTTTTTACGATCTGAGAGGCGAAGGTGTCAAGGTACAGGTCATGGCTAATGCACGAAGTTATGGAGAACAGGAAACGCAGTTTTTCATAGATACAAGTAAACTCAGAAGAGGTGACATCATTGGCGTAATTGGTAGTCCTGGCAAAACCAAAGCTGGAGAATTTTCAATCATGGCAAAGAAAATTAAACTTCTCAGTCCTTGCTTGCACATGCTACCGCATCTTCATTTTGGCTTGAAAGACAAGGTATCATTTCAGAGGACTCCAGAAACATGATGCAAATTTGAAAGGTTCACAAAATGTATTGCAACATGAATCCCATTAATTTGCAGGAAACGAGATTCCGCCAACGTTACTTAGACCTTATTCTGAACGACAGAGTTCGACAGACGTTCTACACTCGATCGAAAATCATTGCCTATGTTCGCAAATTCCTTGACGAATTAGGCTTCCTAGAAGTAGAAACTCCGATGATGAACATGATTGCCGGTGGTGCAACTGCGAAACCATTCATTACGCATCACAACGAATTAAACATGGACTTATACATGCGTATTGCTCCTGAATTATACCACAAGGCAAGGAGATCGTATACAAGAATTCGTGCGACAACATAACGATTAAAATAGGACTGAAAATGATTAATTTTGATTTACAGATGCTCGTAGTAGGAGGTATAGACAGGGTCTACGAAATCGGTAGACAGTTTAGAAATGAGGGTATTGACATGACGCACAATCCCGAATTTACGACGTGCGAGTTCTACATGGCATATGCTGACTATCAGGATCTGATGTCCATCACGGAGAATATGGTATCGGGAATGGTACTGGCTATTCACGGCACTTACCTTGTAACGTACCATCCGGAAGGACCAACTGGAGAGGAGGTGACTATTGACTTTACACCCCCCTTCAAGCGAATTTCCATGATGAAGACATTAGAAGAGACTTTGGGAAAGAAATTTCCCGAGCCGAGCCAGCTTAACACACCAGAGGCAAATAAAATGTTAAGCGAGTTGTGCGTCCAACACGAAGTTGAATGTCCTGCACCAAGAACGACAGCAAGGTTATTGGACAAGGTAAAATACGAAACATATTTTACACTGAGGTGTTCAACTTTTTATGCACTGACAGTTGAATCTAACATAAACAATTAATAGCTCGTCGGCCAATTCATAGAAGAGTCATGCGTAAATCCCACATTCATCCTCGACCATCCACAAGTGATGTCTCCGTTAGCAAAGTGGCATCGTTCCGAACAGGGTCTTACCGAACGATTTGAACTATTCGTTATGAAGAAGGAAATATGCAACGCATATACCGAATTGAATGATCCTATCGTCCAAAGAGAAAGGTAGATTGAACACAATTTTTATATTTTCTGGGCTGTGTCCAAAATTATTCGTCGCAAGAATGTCAGATTGAGGATCTATGTTTAACGAAAATTAAAAAAAGGTTTGAGCAACAAGCTAAAGATAAAGCGGCTGGTGATGATGAAGCTCAAATGGTCGATGAAAATTTCTGCATTGCATTGGAGTATGGACTACCGCCAACTGCAGGTTGGGGCTTAGGTATTGATCGACTCACGATGTTCCTTACAAATTCGAATAACATCAAGGTAATTATCGCTATTGATGCGAAGCAAGATTTAAATAAGTACAAAATGTTGACATTGACATGTGGGTTTTTCAGGAAGTATTGTTCTTCCCGGCAATGAAGCCGGATGAACCAAATAAAAACAAAGACAGTACGAGTGATGAGAAGTTATTGAACGAGACAAAGTCGGAGAAATAAGATATGTGGCCTTACATTTTATATTTTCAAGGGACATGTGTGGCGTGGAACATAAGTTATAGATGGTCAGATGAATAAATTAACTACGAGAGAACATCGTGATTTCTAACAATTTTATTTTGCTTCACCATCTACACACCGATGACAGCTAAAGATATTTAGAAAAATTTTTAATAATACATCAAAATTGTTTAGCACCTACTTACGTAGATATCTCGCAGAATGTTCGGTTACATAATTCCGAATGATGAAGAGATGCAGTAAATCTATGACAATGACTCAGTACACATGTGTACACATAAAAATTCTTAGAGCAAGCAAGCACTGAACCGTAAACTGTACTTGCAATTTGCTGGCAGCATATTCAATATTGTCAAACATTAATCGATAAACGAAGGTAACTGTACGCCGATCTAATAATTAGTTAGAAAACGTAAGGGAAGACCTGCAAGTTTAGCTCGACATTAAAGCTATTTCACTAATACACTTTTCTGCATTGTTTTCTAGAAACTGGCTGAAGGGTATACAGGACACCTGAAAATATTTCTTAAAAATCTTATTTGATATGTATATATCGACTCTTAGAAGACGAATAAGCTATAACATTTTAGAAATTATTTCATTGTAACGAGTTAAAATTTGACTTGTTATAGTGGCAGCACATTTTAAGGATTTTCGTATTTGTTATTCTTAGTAAAAATGTCTTCTAAAAGAAATACGGACTTACATACGCATTGCACGCTTGACCTTTTTCGCAACTAACTGACAAGACTTTACTGGTAGTGAAGTAGATAGCTGTTACTAGTGAATACATTATCAGCTCTCTTCCTCCTTAACGAAATTTGTTACAGAATTATAATGCGCACCTAATTCGTACATGTATCGATGATAAGTTATTATTACTTTCCTCCCATTGATATACTCATTTCCAGTGATGTATGGGGCACCTGTGGCTTGTATAACTTCGATCGGACATTTTAGAACATGAGAGAGCACTTGCAACTGTGATAAGCAATAATAATATTTAATACCTTTGTCAAACTATAAACAGCAACAATTATAAAATTGTATTCTTTACCTCAACTGCACCACCCCATGCAGATGTATCCGCAACATCGTCACAATACTTTCCATACTGCTCTACGGACAGTAACTGATCAGAATTAGGATTAGAAATAAATGGCAGGAAGTCGTTCATATTCTCTCGTAAGTACAAGGCAGTTTTTGACCTGAGATCTTTCAGACCAAGTGGCATCTCGCCTAACATTTTCAGCTGATGTGCAATTGCATTGTATAGGCTGAAAAAACACAGAGTTCAGTAAAAGAAATATAGAATATACTAGCAGTCTTACCAATGACCATCACTTGGAATCTCATACAGCATTAAATCACGTTCACTAAGGATCTTTTTGATAGCCTGAGTCTCTACATTCCTCTTACCAAAGACATTCAATGCCTCTTGCTCTATTATCCTTTGATTACGTTCTTTTTCAGCAGTTGCTTTTTTATCTCTTCTTTTTTGTGCTTTGGTCACTCTCTGCGCAATTTGTTCCTTACACTCATCGCTTTCATTATTTTTACTTTGGTTTTCTTCAACCTGATCGTCACACTTCTCCCTTTGATCATCGCTGACCATAATCTGGGATAGTTTCCATCTAGCCAACTCTTCATTTTGCTTCTCTTCTAAACCGTCCTCTTTCCGCGCTATCTCCTCGGTAACCTCCCTCTTCTTCTTCTTGTCGCCCTTACAAATTGTTTTCTTTAATATCTGAATTTGTGCTGAAATTGCAAAGTAACAACGTTCGACAAGCGAGACCGACCGAATAGAACAGCGTTGTTAACATTGTCACCGATGTTTATCATGATTCAGTGCGCCCGTTAATACAAACCTTGTAATTCCTTGCGTTCCTTCTTATGTTTCTGCAGTAATTCCTCCTCCGTGAACGTCAATTCTGCCATTTCTCGGTTTAAGGGTTATCCTAGGTTATCCTAAATTTTTGTAAGGTTAAAATCGGGAACGTCAGACATACCTACTATATATATAATACACATAGCCGAACGGTGGATTCTCATCAATTCTCATGAAGATAAAAAAAACATATATAGTAATGCACTATGCACAGTCTCGGCGAGCGTGCAATAAAATCGAACCCGATAATGCAACTTTACTGATCCCTTCGGTCACGGATTATTTATAGGCATTTATAGGTAACGATCGGCCGAATTCGTGACAATCGATGCGCGCAGAGAGGAAACATAAACGACGAAAGAAGTTTGTATACAATTATTTGAGAATCTTTGTGTGTCATTAATTGCTCGTTTGGTCGAGGTTACGTATATGATTACAATGTTTAGACTGATATTGGGTACGATGTATATACGTAACAATAATGTTCATATTCCAGAATGGACTGATACCTTTTCTTCCCGCTAAGCAGATAGCAACTGATAGTGAAGACGTCAAGTGGTGAACACTTGTTTATGCACGCAAACAACAACAAATTGTCGGTAGCGATAGATAAGAGCGTGGACAATTCAAATTGTAAACGTTCGGCGAAATTAAAATAACCCAGGATTTCGTGATCGCAAACTTCATTCCCCTTAAGGAATTATTTATTTAACCAGAACAAATGGCGTCAGATGATTCTTGGCGTACGCCCAGCTTCAGGCAAAGTGTAGTAGCAAAAATGTATGTAGCTACATCTTCGATGCATAATGTTTATGTCGTATCAATCTTACACTGATCATTCTTATACGCAGAGATGAAGCAATACAGATGTCCGGTATGCCAACGTCTAAGAATAGTATTGAAATGGAGAACCATGTCTTTCAAAAGGCAAAAACAAAGGTTGTTGTATTTTATAATATTAAAATTTTGTTTACTACTGGATGATGCATAAATGTATCCAATTCAGAATTGAGTAAGAGAAATGTCATTTGGTTATTGCTATTCATAAATATGCAATGACATAAGAGAAAGCTGCATATGATGCAATTTCTTGCTTTATCACAGTGATATCGTCTATCGGTTGTTATTTACTATTCTTATTACGAGAATTACTATGTTGACTAAAAGTTATATACTTTTTCAGGAAGAGTACTTGGGGTTTGTAGCCAGATTGATTCTCCATGTGAGAGAAATGAGTAAGCAAAGTACTTGATTCAGTACAATATAATTTTTCCAATTTTACTTGTAATTGCAGTAATATAATTCAATAATCTTTATTTCATAGATTCAAAGAAAACTGCCGGTGGTGCAGCTCCTGGAAATGCTGGCACCGGAGGTCAGGGAATGCCTGACCCAATTGGTGCACTTCAAACACTGGCTCGCCAAGGAACTGGTAATAATCAAATGATGAACATTGGTGGAGCAGGGCCTAATCCACAGGGTGTCATTCCACAACCACCTACAAACACAGCTACAAATCGTAAGCCACATTCAATGTACCAACCACTATTTCACACTACATATCATTCTTTTGTTTGGCTCTGTACATTACTTAAACTGTGATTTAATTAAATGAGGCAGATCGTGTTTAACACAAGGAAAGTGTATGCAGAAGATTGAAGACATATGAAACATGTACTACTAGTGTATACACAAAATAGCGGTATCACAGCATGCAATCAATGAATATTGTTACACAATCCTATCCGATAAAATGCACGAAACAGACAGTGATTAGTGGGAAAAATAATAGCGCCATGTCAATATGAATGTCGCTATTAGATAACGTACTTAGAAAAAAAATTGACCCGCAACTCGGTCACGTTGCACTGCTGTTGCGTAGTATTGAGCAATATGTAATTCGATAAACGGTTAAATTACTTACTTAATCATTAGTTAGATTAATGATTAAGAACTAAAGTTTTCATGATCGCGAAATTAATATTTTACTACAGATTAATTGCTTTTTAATCATACATATTAAATGTTTGAATCGATCGATGCCCAGCAATGAAATGTAGTATCGTTTGTAGGAATAAACGTAAAGCCGCGCCTACTATAATGTTACTCATCCAATGGCAGACAAGGTCAACCCAGGACACCGGGGCATCGTGTTTATGTTTTACATCTCGGCTCCAATGCAAAATTATTTTACTCATCCGGCTTTCTTCGTCAAAAGTGTGCAATTATAGAATGGGCTTGACGTGGCACAACGTTTTTGAGTAAGATTCCTCTTGATCTTAAACGACAAACGATCGAGTGAAACTTGAAGGTGATCTGAAGGAACTGACGATTTTTGTTACTCAAAGAATTAGTATAGCGATACATTGGCAGCAATAATTAGGATGTCGAGATTAACGAATTTATATTATGCGCACTATGATTATGTATCAGAAGTCGAAGCTGAGATTGATTCTGATAATTCAGAAGCAAGGGCATCTTTCGTGAATACTTGGTTCTATCGACATTTAGAACGACGTAAGTCCCTGCAGAGTATCCATGACGATTGGATACATACCATTTCGACAAATCGAGACCTTGCTCGTAATATTGAAGAGATTGTGGGTATGAAAGTTATTCTACGTGAAAATTATGTCAAGTATAAGTACACACCTGAAATTAATGGTGAAATGTGTAAAGACTTCCAATGCAAAATAACTGTGAGATACTCAATTATTTGGAAAAAATGGTATCTTAGTCGAGGATACAGTCATGTACCTGTAATAGATCTTCGGGACGAACTTTTTGGAAAAACACGGAATCCCGTTGGTCAGAAAGTTCTTAATGTTATCAAAAAAATAAAGGATTACATAGACATTTTCATGAAAAGGCTGGAGTATGTGGAGAATTTTATAAAATATGTTGGCGAGACATACGAGGATATCAAGATTAGAGTTAATAAATCGTATACAAAGATAAATCTATTGCTGAGTGAGAAAGGGTGGCCAATGAATATACAAAAGATCAGTTCTGCCGACAGTATTAAGATATCCATAACTCTAGACGATGATCTTCGAGTCTCTAAACTGTTTTATGGACATTCACATGAAAAAGACGCACCCAGAGAATTGATAAAGCAGGGTCGGATGGAAGTGGAACGTAAAATACACGTATTTCTGAATGTATCTCTGGAAGTAGCACTTGAAGTGTTTATGCAAGGATATTAAAAAATAACAAATCGGTCGAAGTAATTTCGAATGAATCGTTGAACAATAATTTATTTTTAATATTATGATTGTTAATTGTAATATTGTTAAGTTGATTCTGTTAGTCCTACAGCCAATACAACCTGTGAAATTGCCAGACATTCAAAACAGAATGACGATAAATAAATGTTCTTATTATATACGTAATATCGTTGAATTCATTTTGTTAGTCCTTCAAAGTCTGAACCAGCGGCCAGGACAACCTATGAACATGCCAGGCATGCAAAACAAAATGCCTGGAATGAACATGATGGCTGGGCAGACTGCAGGTCCAATGGGTCACATGGGACCTATCCAGGGTATGCAAGGTCCAATGTTAACACAGATGAATCAAATGGGTCAAACGAGTATTCCTCAACAGATGAATCAGATGGTACCAGGACAAATGGGTCAAATAAATACAGGACAGATGCAACAAAATATGCAAGTACGTCGATGCATTGCTGTGTTCGTGCGAGTAATAAATGTTGTACTAGTAAATAGCAATTTTGCAGAATCAAATACAGAATCAAATACCAAATCAAATGGGCAATCAAATTGGTGGACCAATAACTGGAATGCAAGCAACCATGCCACAGCAGATGAATCAAATCGGACCAGGGCAATTAGGTCCTGGCCAAATGCCGCAGCAATTAAGTCACCTGCAAAGAAAAGTATAAAACTATAACTCACTGGTTTGATTGTCGTTAAAATAACTTGCATGTTTCTTTTTTTTTAATCATATCGATCAAATTGTAGCCAAACGAAATGATCACTACAGGATTTCCCGGTCCTCGCAATGTAACGCCCAATCAATTCTTAAGGCAAAGCCCTTCACCTTCGGCACCTAGTCCAGCTGGTTTGGGTGCACCATCAAGGTAGAAAGTAACTACAGAATGTCTAAAGACGGTTTTTTATCGTAACAATTATTCTTTCAGTAATCAAATGGTCGCTTCACCGGCTCTTGTACCATCGCCAAGTCCACAACATGCAATAATGGCAGGTCCACAACGATCAGGTGGTAAGTGAATATAATATCAAACACGTCGAAATGAATAGTAACATATCGGTCTTTAGGTATGGTCCCATCCCCAAGCAGTTCTTTAAATACTCCCGGAGGCGTTGCTGCAACGCCAAGTCCACAGCAAGAAGATCAAGCATACAGGGACAAAGTTCGTCAGTTGAGCAAATATATCGAACCATTACGCCGTATGATTGCTAAAATGAGCAGTGAAGGAAGTAAGAAAAATTGGTCTGACGATTACTTTATTTGTTAATATCATCGTGATATCGATTCGCAACATTTATGTTTACATTATTTAGACGTGGACAAGCTGAGCAAGATGAAGAAACTGTTAGAAATTTTGTCTAGCTCAAGTAAACGTGTACCTTTGGATACACTCTTGAAATGTGAAGTCGTATTGGAGAAATTAGACTTTAAAAGAGGTGACGGTAGTGTCGGTCCTCCGACTACAACGTTAAAGGAACATCACTTCTTCAGCCCTCTCTTAGAAGCAGTGAGTACGCATCTCCAAAGTCCTGTAGTGAATCACACGTTGCAGCGCACGTTCGGTCCCTGTTTGGAAGCCTTGTTTGGTCCCGAAATAAAGTATGTACCAGGCAAACAGAAATTACCTGTAATTGCCATTAAAACCTGATGCTCACTTTGCTATTGTAAACAGAAACTTGCCGCCACCTCTGAAAAAGCAAAAAATAGAGGAACCGCCTAGTGACATTCCCGATGTGCTGCAAGGAGAAATTGCACGCTTGGATCAACGATTTAAGGTAACGAATTAGACGAAACTCTTGTTGCTCACTTATATAACACCAATTTCATATTGTAGGTCAGTCTAGACCCAGCTCAACAAAATGGTTCAAAATGCATTCAGCTCATATGCTGGTTGGATGATCGTCATCTTCCGTGCGTACCACCGGTATCAGTGACTGTTCCAGCCGATTATCCTTTGACACCGCCTCGTTGCGTGATGGCACCGCATGAGTACGCAACTACATTCCTTTGTGCCGTTCAAAAAGCATTGGATGCACGTATCACAAAACTACCACGTCGTTTCTCGGTTTCTCAACTGTTAGACACTTGGGAGATGAGCGTTAGGCAAGCAAGTGCACCAACGCAAGCACCGCCCACAGCCAGTACCGTGCTAATGGGTTTGTAGTACGCCATGGTGAACCTTTTCTATATTCAATATAAATATTGTCAACTGTTCACCCGGCTAGTTTTATTTGTACATTACCTGTAAGTGCGCAACTTTCGGTACACTTTCGAAGAAATGTTTATGTAATCGTCATTTATGAATTCTATAAGCAGATTGCTGTAAATCTTGTCTCACTCTGACGTACTCAACTTATTTCAGTCGCTTGATAATATTTTATGACACATGTATATTATTCGCACGACTACAGCGATCTGTCTATAATTCCAGAATAATTTATTCGTAAAACCCCTATTCCTAGTTTTCTTTCGCACTCTCCCTCTCTCTCCCACCAGCTGTGATTGGCCTGCAACACGTTTCTACATATGCGTCAAAGGCTTAGAAATTCATAAATACGTTACGAACATCATCAACTGTGAAGACCAATAGTCGCACCGGTAGACATGTTTTGTAAACATCGTTATACTTTCTTCGTACTTGTGGCAGTGTTACGCGTAATTTCAGTGCCTTCAGAACATCTCAGTGGTCTGTACACTGACAACGGTTTCAACCAGACCATTGTACATCGAGTAATTACCTCAGACGAGAAGAATCACATTGAATCGGAACTGCTGAACATATTGGGAATGCCCGAAAGACCAAAACGAATTGCGCGTAAAGCTCTCCTCGTAAGAAGATCGGCGCCTAAGTTCCTGCTGGGCATATATCGAAACATTCTGATCGACAACAATGAATCGTTGTCGACAAACCCGATGGAGGAGTTTGATTTAACCCGTGAGGATATTTATGCCATTGGCAATAGCGACGTGATTATGACCTTCGCCGCACATAATCCCTTCTCAGCTGGAAAGGCCAAGAACAATCGCGGTAAACGGATCTGGTTCGACGTGTCGGAAGTTCCCATCGGTGAAGAAATCGTCGCTGCCGATCTTCGCTTATATCGCACTCTAAATTACAATGAAACTGACGTTAATCAATTGTATGTAATCAGCGTATATCGAGTATCGCGAACGGAAGACAGTGGTCGGGTAAAGCATTTTGTGGACGCAACAAACTTTACTGGAGAAGGTTGGATTACTTTGAACATCAGCGAAGCTCTTCAGCATTGGATTAATCATCCGGACGAGAACAGAGGCTTGTTTTTAGCCGCACATCGTCAGGATCGTATAAGACATACGATGAGACCCGACGATATTGGAATTGTGGGTGTTGTGGGACTGCCCGATAAGCAACCGTTCATGGTGAGTTTTTTTAGGAGCTCTGGCATTCATGAAATGATCGGCAGACGAAAGCGGAATGTCGAACCGAAAGCTAATAGGCCACGAAAAACGAATCCGTTATACGACAATAATGTGGTTCGTCGACAAGCGGAGGTATGCGGAAGACGGACGTTGTACGTAAACTTCAGGGATTTTCAATGGCAGGACTGGATAATAGCTCCTGAAGGATACGATGCCTACTACTGCAGTGGCGAGTGCAAGTTTCCGCTGAACACGCACATGAACGCTACTAATCACGCTATCGTGCAGACGTTGGTGCACTTAATGAAACCAGGAAAAGTACCGAAACCATGCTGCGCACCGACGAATCTATCCTCTATTTCCGTCCTCTACTTCCTCGACGACAGTAACGTTGTCCTGAAAAAGTATAACAACATGGTCGTCAATAGTTGCGGCTGCCACTAAGAAAGCAACATTTCACGCTTTTAATTTTAATAGACATGACAGATACAAGACTGCTCGCTCATTCAATTCTCAATTTTACCATCCAATCTCTACGCACATTATTTTTATCAACCCAACCCGTCCCACATTCATCACAACAATTCCCTCCTAAAACGTTTCGCCCGAACCCTTTCAATTATACCCGGCCAATTTAGCCGCGATAGAATTCAAACCGG